>CM057840.1:2966007-4166007 GCA_030068075.1 Paguma larvata | reverse complement strand
GTGGGGCTCGAGCTCACGAATGTGAGATCATGACCTGAGCTGTATTTCTAACAGCAAGAAACCTCTCGTTGTCTACAGTTATCTCTTACTCAATCCTGGTTACATATAAGGTAACTTCAGCATTGCTAAGCCATACCTCTGTGAGAAACAAGTTTGCCAACTGGAGTACAGTGTTTGTACACCATTCTCTTTAGCGTTGGATATTTACGCAAGACATTATCCAAAGCTATTTATGTACACTTCTTTCTTACCCACCCTCTTCACTGTGGTTGTGCGAGTCACTGGTAATACAGTGAGACCCTTTTGCTGCATTATGCATTCCATCTTTAACATCCTGGTGGATTTTTTTTTTTAATTTACATTAATAGTATTCACCCTATGGATTTTGACAAATGTAGACAGACAGGTATCTCCTGCCACAGTTTGACGTACAACAGTTACATCGGCTCCCAAATTTTTTCATGCTACCCTTTTGTTCTCCAACTCGGTAACTCCTGGTATGTTTTCTGTCTCTGATTTTATCTTTTCAAGAGTTTCATGGAAATGGAATCATACGACATGTAGTCTTGGGTCTGGTTTCTTTCATTTACCAAAGTCTTTTTAAGATCCATTCATGATGCGTGAATCAATCGTCTGCTCCTTTTCCTTTTTATCACTGAGTAGTATTCCCTTGTACAGATGGACCATTCATTGTTCACTCGTTCACTAGGTGAAAGACTTTGGGTTTTTTTTTCCCATTTGGGGGGATTATTAATAAAACTGCTGTAAACAGTCCCTTAACTGATTTTTGCGTGAACATGTTTTCATTTCCATTTCTCTTGGGAAATACCTAGGATTACTGGGTCATAAGGTAGGTATGTATTTAATTTTGGAAGAAAGTGCCAAAATGTTTTCCAAATTGGCTACCATTTTGCACTTCCACCAGGAACATGAGAGCTCTGGCTGTTCTGCATCCTCTCCAGCACTTGGTAGTACCAGCTTTTGTTCTTGTTTTTTAAATTTAGCAATCCAGAGTACATCGTGGTATCTCGTGGTTTTAATTTGCTTTTTTCTCATGACAATGACACTGGGCATCTTTTCATATGCTTATTTGCCTTCTTTATATCTTTTTGGAAAATGATTCAAATCGTTTGGAGAGTTCTTTATATATTATGGATACAAATCCTTTGTCATTGTATTTGTATTAAACAAATTTTTTTTTTTAAGTTTGTTTATTTTGGGGGCACCTGGGTGGCTGTTGGTTAAGCATCCAGCTTCGGCTCAGGTCATGATGTCATGGTTCATGAGTTCGAGCCCCATGTCGGACTCTGTGCTGTCAGCTCAGAGCCTTGAACCTCCTTCAGAATCTGGGTCTCCCTCTGTCTCTGCCCCTCTCCCACTCATGCTATCTCTGTCTCTCATAAATAAACTTATGAAAAAAATTTTTTTAATTTATTTTTGAAAGAAGATATTTTTTTTTAATTTTTTTTAAATGTTTATTTATTTTTGAGACAGAGAGAGACAGAGCATGAGCGAGGGAGGGGCAGAGAGAGAGGGAGACACAGAATGTGAAGCAGGCTCCAGGCTCTGAGCCGTCAGCCCAGAGCCCGACGCGGGGCTCGAACTCACAGACCGCGAGATCATGACCTGAGCCGAAGTCGGACGCTCAACCGACTGAGCCACCCAGGCGCCCCTGAAAGAAGATATTTTTGAGAGAGAGAGGGTGCAAGTGAGTGAGGGGGCAGAGAGAAAGTGTGGGACTCGTCCAGGATTCTTGTTTTACCTGAAGTGGGGCTCCTGCTCACCCAAAGCAGGGCTCAAGTTCATCCGATGGGGGACTTCACCTCACAAACTGTGAGATCATGACCTGAGCCAAAGTCAAATGTTGAACAACCGAGCCACCCAGGCACCCTGTATTTGTATTTTTTGCACATTTGTCAAAAATTAGTTTCTGGGAGCGCCTGGGTGGCTCAGTTGGTTAAGCAGCCAACTTCGGCTCAGGTCATGGTCTCATGGTCTGTGAGTTCGAGCCCCGCATCGGGCTCTGTGCTGACGGCTCGGAGCCTGGAGCCTGCTTCAGATTCTGTATCTCCCTTTCTTTCTTCCCTTCCCCTGCTCATACTCTGTCTCTATGTCTCAAAAATAAATAAACGTTAAAAAAATTTTTTTTTTTAATTTTAAAAAATTAGTTTCTGGGTTCTCTATTTTATTCCGTTCGTATCTACCTTTCACTGGTATCACATTACAGCTTTATGTTAAGTTTTGAAATTGGGTAGGGTAAGTACAACTTTCTTCGTCTTTCTCAAAATTGCTTTGGCTATTCTAGTTCTTTTGCATATCCCTATAAATTTTACAGTGAATTTGTTGATACCTACCAAAAAGCTTGCTGGAAGGGATTGAGTGAGTTTCATGAGTGTTCTGTAGTTTTTAGCATATAGATCCTGCATATATTTTGTTAGATTTAAACATTATCATTTGAAAATGCTTCTTATGATTTCTGTTCTTTTTAACATGTTAAGGTTTGCCTTATGGCCCAGGATAGGGTCTATTTGGTGAACAGAAAACAACAAACCAATATTCTTCATGAACATAGATGCAAAAATCATCACCAAAACATTAGCAAATCAACTCCAGAAATATATAAAAAGGATAATACATCATAGGTTAGTGAGGTTTATCTTGGTCGTGTAAGCCTGGTTCACATTTGAAAATTACATTGTCTCCTTTATGAACTTATTTATATGTGTTTTAGAAATTTAGGGTTTACAATATACATCTGTATAATAATATCACTTCACATGGAGCATAAGGACTTTACAACTGTTATTCTCAGTTCTTCCTGTCCTTTTGCTGCTGTTGTGCTACAGTTTCCTTTATCCTGTAGACACACAACACATCGCTGCTGCTTTTGCTCTGTGTGTTCGGCTGTGGCTCAAAGCAGAAGTCAGCAAAGCAAGGCTCATGGGCCAAATTCACCCTGCCACCTCTTTGTATCGCCTGCAAATTAAGAATGGTTTTTAAATTTCTTAATGGTAGGAAAATAGCGAAAGAAAAAGATTTCATGATCCATGAGAATTAAACTAAAATTTCAGTGCCCATAAATAAAGTTTTATTGGCACGTAGCTACAATCATTTCTTTATGTTTTGCCAGTGGCTGCTTTCATACTATAAGGCAAAGTTAAATGGTTGCAATGGAGACCATAAGGCCCACAAAGCCTAAAATATTTGCCTTTTGGAGAATAAAAATTTGCCAACCTCTTTTTTAGATCAATTAAAATAAGAAAAATATTAACTTTATTTTACCTACATTTATCTGTTTCTAGCACTCTTTATGTGAACCTAAGTTTCTGTCTGATACCATATTCCTTCTGTCTGAAGAACTTCCTTTAGGGGTACCTAGTGACTCCGTTGGTTGAGCATCTGACTCTTGATTTCCACTCAGGTTATGATCTCACAGTTTGTGAGATCCAGCCTTGAGTGGAGCTCTGGGCTGACAGCACGGAGCCTGCTTGGGACTGTCTCTCCCTCTCTATGTCCCTCCCTCCCTCACATCCATGTGTGCTCCCTCTCTCTCTCAAAATAAATAAACATTTAAAAAGAACTTTAACTTTTTTTGTAGATTAGGTCTGCTAGCACTTAATCCTCTGGTTTTTGTCCAAGAAAGTATTTCCTCTTCACTTTTTTAAAGTTTATTTTTTAAATGTTTTTTGTTTGTTTTTGTTCTATTTTGTTTTGTTTTTGAGAGAGAGAGAGAGCACGAGTGCACAAGCAGGGGAGGGGCAGAGAGAGAGGGAGACACAGGATCCGAAGCAGGCTCCAGGCTCCGAGCTGTCAGCACAGAGTCCTACACGGGGCTCGAACCCACAAACCAACACATCATGACCTGAGCTGAAGTCGTAACTGACTGAGCTACCCAGGTGCCTCTAGTTTATTTATTTAAGAGAGAAAGAGTGCACATATGTGTGCAAGCAAGCAGGGGAGGGGAAGAGAGAGAATCTCAAGCAGGCTCCACACTGAGAGTGGAGTCTTGTTTTTTTTGTGTTTTTTGTGTTTTTTTTTTCATTAAAAAACAAAACAAAACCAGGGTACCTGGGTGGCTCAGTCTGTTAAGCAACTCTTGATTTCGGCTCAGGTCTTGATTTTAGGGTTCATGGGATCGAGCCCCCTGTCAGGCTCTGTGCTGACAGCATGGAGCCTGCTTGGGTTTCTCTCTCTCCCTCTCTCTCTGCCCCTTCCCGGCTCACTTGCTCACATGCATGTGCTTTCTCTCTCTCAGAATAAATAAACAATATTTTCTGTAGGTTTTCTTTCTTCCAGTGCTTTAGTCCCTTCATCGATGTGTGGTTTACATGGTTTCCGACTAGAAGTTTACTGTGATCATCTTTGTTCCCCTGTATATCTTTTATTCTTGGCTGTCTTCAGGATTTTTTCTGTGTGTTTTTAAAAATATGATATGCTGGGGCGCCTGGGGGGCTCAGTCGGTTGAGCGTCCGACTTCGGCTCAGGTCATGATCTTGTGGTCTGTGAGTTCGAGCCCTGCATCGGGCTCTGTGCTGATAGCTCAGAGCCTGGAGCCTGCTTCAATTCTGTGTCTCCCTCTCTCTCTCTGCCCCTCTCCTGCTCATGCTCTGTCTCTGTTTCAAAAATTTAAAAAAAAAAAAAAAACATTAAAAAAATTTTTTTAAATGATATGCTAAAAGTGTTCTTTGGCATTTATCCTTCTTGGTGGTTTCTCAGCTTCTTTGTGATTTCATGTCTGTTGTTCCTTTTGGAAAATTATTGGTTTTTTCCTTCATATTCTGCTCTCTTTCTGGGATTCCAATTATGGATGGGTTAGACTGATATTGTCCAGCAGCTCTTAGATGTCATATTTTGTTTCCTATGTTTTTCCTTTGTATTTATGTTGGGTAATTTCTACTGACTTACCCAAATCTCTTCTTTGGCTGTGTTGAGTCTATTGATGAACTTGGTAAAGGGATTTCTCCTCTCTGCTATTGTGTTTTGCATCTAACATTTTCACTTGATTTAAGAAAAAAAATTTTTTTAATGTTTATTTATTTTAGAGAGACAGAGTACGAGCCAGGGAGGGTCAGAGGGAGAAGAAGCACAAAATCCGAAGCAGGCCCCAGGCTCTGAGCTGTCAGCACAGAGCCCAAGGTGAGGCTTGAACTCACAAACTGTGAGATCACGACCTGAGCCCAAGTCACACACTTAGCCGACTGAGCCACCCAGGCACCCTTCACTTGATTTTTTTTTTTAATTTTTTTTTTTAACGTTTATTCATTTTTGAGAGACAGAGAGTGAGCAGGGGAAGGGCAGAGAGAGAGGCAGACACAGAATCTGAAGCAGGCTCAGGCTCCGAGCCATCAGCACAGAGCCCGATGCGGGGCTCGAACCCACAGACTGTAAGATCATGACCCGGGCCGAAGTCGGCCTGCCCAACCGACTGAGCCACCCAGGCGCCCCCTTCACTTGATTTTTTAAAAATAGTTTTCATCTCTTTGCAGAGGTACCTATCTTGCATATTACTCATCTTTTCTATCAGACTTTTTAACATATTAATTAGTCATGATTATTTTAAAATCCCTGTCCCAACATCTGGGTCACATTTGTATCTAGTTGATGTTTTCATGTACTTCAATTTTTTTTTTTTTTTTGAAAACCAAACATAGTGTAGGATATAGAAGACACTGAGGTATATAAGATTTATATCTGGAAATGGAAATACCTTTCCTAGGCCTTTAAGGAGGGTAAGGGATGAATTTGTCTAGTGGGGTTTGGTCTGGGCTTGAGGTTCGTTGTTGCTAAGGTCACCTTCAGTGCACCACAGGCATCAAGTTCCTACAGGGGCGGGTGGCTCAGTCGGCTAAGCATCCAACTACAGCTCAGGTCATGATCTTGCAGTTCGAGAGTTCAAGCCACGTACGTGCCGGGCTCTCTGCTGCCAGCTCAGAGCCTGGAGCCTGCTTCAGATTCTGTGTCTCCCTCTCTCTCTGCCCCACAGCAGCTTGTGCTGTGTCTCTCTCGGTCTCTCAAAAATAAACATTAAAAACATTAAAAAATAAATAAAATAAAATAAAAATAATTACTGGTGTCTGGCTGCATCTGCCCCAGGTAAGAGACCCTACTGTGCTTATCCTTCTGCTGCCTGTCTCTCCTTAGATTCTTGGCCAGTAGCCTGTACTGGGATGACAGTTCCCTGATTGGTTTAGAAATATTGTAGACTGTAGTTTATCTAGTCTTCTCTTTGAAAGGGTGCTTGTATTATTTTTTATACTTCCCTCCATCCCCTAGCGGAAGTCAGGTGTCTGTATTTTTACTATATTTGCAGCTATTACTAAACCATATGCAAAAGAATATAAATGGTATGCCACATGCATTCTTATGCAATTTTGCTTTCCACTCATTATATTTGTGGGGTTCAAAAACAAAGGATAGATTATTACAGTAATAGCAATATCCAGAGAATCAGCATTTGTACTGTTTCCCTTTGCCCCCCAGGTGCCACGGGCGGATCCAGATGGATGCCTATGTATAGAATGAGTTGCAAAATAGGAGACGCGCCCTGAGTTTGGCAATAGCATCCCTGCTCTTTGCTTTAAGGGAGGTATTACCTTTATTCCCTTTGTTCCAGAGGGAGACACTATAACTTCTGAGGTTATAAGCCAGAGTTGATCAGCCTTGCCACTGTGGACATTTGGGGGTGAACAATTCTCAGTTGTGGGGACCGGCCTTGTGCATTGTAGAGTGTTTAGTAGCATCCCTGGCTTCTGCCTACTGGATGCCAGTAGTACCTCCTCTCCCAGTTGTGACCACTGAATGTATCTCTAGACACTGTCAAGTATCTTCTAGGGGGCGAACCTTTCCCCAGTGGAGAACCAGTATGGTAAGCAAACTTACCCTTGGCTCCAGAGGGAGTTACTATCTTGCAAAGTTTGCTATACAAACATTCTTGAAAAGATAGTCTTAGAACAAAAGGCAGTCAGTGCCTCCTTCTGCAAGATGTGCAGAAATGCATGTGATCCGTGGGGCATTGTCTCCCAACGTTGCTTCTAATTTAATTGCACTGTGGTTAGAGGAATGTTCTGTATGCCATTGATTCTGTGATTTGTGGAGACTTGTTCATGGCCCACCTATGGTTAATTTTTGTAATTGTCTTAAGTACGCTTAAAAATGGTGTTTTCTCTAACTGTTAGGTGCAAAGTTTGCTATGTGTTGATCAGGTCAAGATCATGACATTTTTGTACAGATCTTTTGTGTCTATAATTTTGTCTGAGCTGCTAATTACTAAGATGTGTGAGGCCTCTCGTTCTGTTGGTGAATTTGTCCATTTTCCCTTATAATTCTGTGTTTTTCTAAAAATATATTTTGAGCCTATATTATTAGGTACATCCCCCAATTCGGGAGCTAGAACACTGACAGGTAAATTATATTCAAATTATATTCTTTATTTTTTAAGTTTATTTATTTAGAGAAAGAGAGAGAGAGAGAGAATGAATGGGAGAGGGGCAGAAGGAGAGAGAGAGAGAGAAACTCAAGCAGGCATTATACTGTCAGTGCAGAGTCAGATGCAGGGCTCAAACCCAGGAACCGCAAGACCATGACCTGAGCCAAACTCAAGAGGGGGATGCTTGGGCCACTTGAGTGTCTCAGTCAGTTAGGCATCTGACTCTTGTTTTTGGCTCAGAGCATGATCTTGTGGTTTTGTGGGTTCGAGCCCCAGTCCCATAGGGCTCTGCACTGACAGTGCGTAGCCTGCTTGAGATTCTCTGTCTCCCTCTCTCTCTGTCCCTCCCCCACTCATACTGCCTCTGTCTTTTTCAAAAATAAATAAACTTTAAAAAAAAAAGTCAGATGCTTAACCAATTGAGCCACCCAGATGCCCCTCAAATTATATTCTGTAAGTGGTTTCTTTTAAAATCTTAACACACATACTTAAGAAAATCCCACATTTACCCCTAAATCTATTCTCCTCCTAATAATACAAGCAGCTTGGAATGCTTTAACTTCAGCCACCTCTTCTTATGTTCTTTTAGTCTAATATTTTTGTTTCATTCTGACTCCCTCATGCAAACATTATCAATACATTATTATTGTTTTATACAATGTTAGCTGAAATTTACCCACTTTTTTTGCCCATGATTCCTTTCTGCATCTCATTCCTTCCTTGTGTGATCATTTTCCTTCTTCAAGTAATTCTTTTGAATTTCTTTAGTGGAAGAAGGTAAAAGTAAACACTCTCAGGGCGCCTGGGTGGCTCCGTCGGTTGGGCATCCGACTCTTGGTTTTGGCTCAGGTCATGATCTCACAGTTTCACGAGTTTGAGTCGGGCTCGTGCAGGCAGCATGGAGCCTACTTGTGATTCTCTCTCCCTCTCTCTCTCTGTCCTTCTCCACTCACATTGTCTCTGTCTTTGTCAAAATAATAAACTTTTTAAAAAAATTTTTTAATGTTTATTTATTTTTGAGACAGAGAGAGACAGAACATGAGTGGGGGAGGGGCAGAGAGAGAGGGAGACACAGAATGTAAAGCAGGCTCCAGGCTCTAAGCTGTCAGCACAGAGCCCGACACGGGGCTCGAACCCACGAACCGCGAGATCATGACCAGAGCCGGTCTGATGCTCAACCGACTGAGCCACCCAGGTGCCCCAATAAACTTTTAAAAAAGGTAAACAGTCTCAGTTTTTGTTATCTAAAAAATCTGTTTGCTTTCACTCTTGAATAATGTTTTAGTAGTGTATACAATTCTCAGCTGACACTCTTTTTTTTTCTAAGTATTTTGAAGATAATATCTCTGGCTTTCATTATTAACGAGAGCTCTGCTGCTGATCAAATTTACAGTTGTTCTTTTAGAAGTAATCTTTTTTCTTTGGCTGTTCTTAAGATCTTTATGTCTTGGACTTGCTCAACTTTACTAAAACATGCCTATATGTAGATTTTTCTTTTGTTGTTTGGAATTTGTTGTGACTTTTAAACCTATAAAATCATGATTTTCATCAATTCTAGAAGATTTTAAGATTTATTATTTTGAAATATGCAAGCTGTCTTACATTCTAAACATTAAAAAATAAATAATGAAAGCAATTTGGGGGAGAGGTGGGTTGTGTCTGCAGCATCTTCTTTTTTTTAAAGCCTATTTATTTTGAGAGAGAGAGAAAGAAGGAGAGTAGGGGAGGGGTAGAGAGACAGGGAGAGCGGGAATCCGTGGCAGGCTCTAAGCGGTCGCTGTCAGCGCAGAGGGCGATGCAGGGCTTGATACCACCAACCAGTGAGATCATGACCTGAGCTGAAATCAAGAGTCCGATGCTTAGCCAACTGAGCCACCCAGGCGCCCCGGAATTTTTAAAAACTACTGTAAATATTTCATAGGAGTTTAACACTGTGAAAGTAGGAAAATATTTTTTATGAAAAAAATTTTTATGAGTTTTATGAAAAACTCCCTCATTGTCTTTAAACATCTCATTTCCTACCTGATCCGTGAAAATATCATCACCGACTCGTTCCTATTCACAAAAGGGCTATTGCAACCCCACTCATACAGAAGAGAAAGTATTAAAGTAGAAGTAATCCTCGCTCAACACATTCTGGGAAATAAAACTGACGCACTATGGACAACCAAGCCCTTAAATTGCACGGTGCTGATTCACTACTCCTTGGCAAAAGAATGGTAAGACAGGTGTGCTTGGAATCTCCTGGGATGAACCTTGATCTGGTGTGGAATTCCGTATTTGTGAAGTGTGTTTAGACAAATTACCCCATCGAGTTCTCACAATTAACCGGTGAGATAGATATTACTCCTACCTTACAGGTGCATAAAGGAGCTTGGAGAGATTCACCTTCGTTGGCAGTGATTTTGCCCAAGGTGACACATGGTCCTAATAATTGGGCAAGCGCAGTGTGAG
The DNA here is from genome assembly GCA_030068075.1 of Paguma larvata. Lineage (NCBI taxonomy): Eukaryota > Metazoa > Chordata > Mammalia > Carnivora > Viverridae > Paguma > Paguma larvata. The sequence continues at coordinate 4,156,127 of CM057840.1, read as the reverse complement.
ATCCTGAACTCAGACTCTTCCAAATAGGGCTCAATCTACATTCTGCTACCTTCCTGGAAGATTAGGAAGCTGAAACGTCAACAGAGAAAGGTGTTGCCACGCGGACTCCTGGAACTTCGCAGTACGATGGATTTGGGCAAATGTGAACCAAATTATCCCACCGTACTTTTTTTCCAAAGTCCAGGGGTACCTCGTATAAAGCTGGAAGACTGGAGTCTTGGTGAGCAAGGGAGAGCTGTGTGGTCAGGTCAGGTTTTTGGAGAGGGGCGTGACCCAGCCCTGGTCTCCCTGGGGGCGGGGCATGAGGGGCGGGGCCTGCAGCAGGGCAGGGCGCTCGAGGCGGGGCTTCCCGCGGCAGTCGGCGGAGGAGCCGGTGCCTTTTCCTCGCCGCCTGCCGAACTGCGCTGTGCGACCATGGCGAGCGACGGCTCTCAGAGCGGCTGCTGCGCGGCCCCGCGGCCGCTGCACTCGGCCCAGGCCGTAGGACGTGGCCTCGGCCTCCAATTTCCGAGCTTTCGAGATGCTGCACTTGCACCTGGACCTGCGGGCGGAGTTCGGGCCTCCGGGACCCGGCCCGGGCAGCCGGAATTTGAGCGGCACCGCCGTCCTGGAGCTGCGCTGCCTGGTGCCCGAGGGCGCCACCGAGCTGCGGCTCGACTCGCACCCGTGCCTGGAGGTGGAGGCGGTGGCGCTGCGGCGGCGGCGGCCCGGCGCGGAGGAGCAGCCGGCCGAGCCCGTGCCCTTCCGGACGCAGCCCTTCTCGCACTACGGCCATGCCCTGTGCGTGGCCCTTCCGCAGCCCTGCCCGGCCGGCGAGCGCTTCCAAGTTCTGCTCACCTACCGCGTCGGGGAGGGACCCGGGGTGAGTTCGCCCCCCGGCCCGGCCCCTTCCTGCCCGCCCTCCGAGCTGGCCTGCGGGCGGGCACTCACCCCCACCCCCGGAGCAAGGGAAAGATAGATGCTTCCGCCCCGGCGGAGAGGGGCCTCGGCGCACCCTGCGCATGCCTCCCGCCCTGAGCTCCCGGTCTTCCCAGGCTGCCCCGCTTGCCCTCTTCTGGCTTCAGGCCAGCCTCCGTGCTGTGCACCCTTCGTCCTTTCCACCCTTCCTGCCTCTTCTCCCTAGCGACTGTGGTGGCCTGTCCACGTTGCTTCCCCCTCATCACGCAGCCCTGGCTGGTTGCGCTTTCTGCCCGCAGAGGAAACCTTAGCCTTAGGCGGCTTTCTGGATAACGAGCTATTTATAAACCGAATTTAATATTTCTCGGAGCTTTGGGGCCTAGGCCCCTGGTAACGAGCTACCTAGTTTTTCCCTATGGCAGCCCCGGACAATGCCGGCTCATTAGCCCTGGATGCTGACTCAGCCCTTTGTTCTACGTGCTCTTGTAGCGCCCCAGGCTGAACGAATCCGGAACCTTCCCATGGTTATTTATGTTTTCTTCTGCGAAGTTCTAGATTTGATTAACGGAAAAATTTGAGTACAAGTGAGAAATGGATTGAGAGTGTACTAGGCTTTGTAATAACCTGGCTGGCCCTCTCGCTGTTGTTGGAGCGGGGGTGGGGCGGGGGGGGGGGCCGGGGCGGGAACGGACAAATATTGGTATAAAAAGATGGATGGTTAGGTGGCTTACATTTGTAAAAGTCAGAAACTCAAGAGTCCTGAGGTTGTGGTTGCTAGTCCTTCCTTAGGTAGAGTGGCTTACAAGTTTCAGGGGAGGCTGCTGGCCTACAGGCAGCTTACTTACCTAGCTAGCAGTTCCCTTTCACTCTTAGAGCTGGCTCAAAGGGCAATTCTGTTTCCATTTTTCGCTATTCAGGGAATCAACGATACCAGTAGATAGAACTCGATACCAGTAGATAGAACTCGTTTAAAAAAGAAAAAGTCCAAAGCAATGCAAATTGACTTCTAAGGCAAAGGAAAAACCCTCCAATGGTAACGCAGTATCTGTAAATGTGTTCAGTTGCTCTGTCGGATTCTGGTTTCTGGTTTCTGGTTTCTGGTTTGGGGCAGGAACTAGGAATGCAACAGGATAACTGGAAAAATTAAGCCCTCTCTGAAATTGCCTACTGAAAGTGGCCCCTCAGATTAAGCAACAGAAGGAGGGGCTCCTGGGTGACTCAGTCGGCTGAGCAGCTGACCCTTGATTTCTGCCCAGGTCGTGATCTCATGGTTGGTGAGATTGAGCCCCGCTTCCTGCTCCTTGAGGAGAGAGCAGAGCCTGCTTGGGATTCTCTCCCTCTCTCTCTTTCTTTCTCTCCCCGATTTTGGTGCTCGTCCTTGGGTGCCTCTCTCTTCCCCCCCCTCAAAAATAAATAAGTGAACTTAAAAAAAAAGTCAAAACGAAATAGCTTTCATAGAGACAGAACAGTAAAGATCCACACTCTACAAAGAACTGCCCTTTCCCCTGTGAAGGTCCGCATTAAAGGCACTTACTTGTATGTATTCCTTCTCATTGACGCCATCCCAAGTGAGGACTCTCACCTCAATCACTGTAGGTAGCAGCCTCTCCCTGGCTTTAGACTCTTCAGACAAGTACAAGAGTACTTGTACTGCAGGCTTCTTCATTCTCTCCGCTATGTCGTTCTAAACAAACAACAACAAACCTCAACCAAAGATGAAGAAGAAATGAAGGTATGGTGAGGGGATGACCAGTATTTATTAAGATGTGCCAGGTACTAGTCTATGAGTTTGACAGAAGTTAAATGCATTGTCTTTATGTAAGTGCTTAATGCAGTGCCTGGTGCCTTGGGACCTCTGCGAGTTAGCTCTCCCTATCAACTCATTACATCTCTTACACTGATAGGATTAAGAAACAGATTAGGAGGCAAGTGAGCAGATAGTACAGTTTCCATATGCCCCTCCACACAGTTTCCCCTCTTTGTAGTTTACATTGTAACAAGCATACCTTTGTTACAATTAATGAACCGATACTGATACAGGGTTATTAACTAAAGTATATAGTCTCTTTCAGATTTTCTTCGTTTGTACGTACTATCTTTTTCTGTTCCAGGATCCCTTCCAGAATACCACAGTATATTAGTTTTTATGTATCCTTAGTTTCCCCTCGGCTATGATAATTTCTCAGACTTTACTTGTTTTATATTAACTTTTATTTATTTATTTATTTTAGAGGGCAAGCGAGCCTGAGTGTAGAGGGAGAGAGAATCTTTTTTTTTCTTTAATGTTTATTTTTGAGAGAGAGAGAGAGACACAGACAGAGCATGAGTGGGGGAGGGGTACAGATAGAGAAGGAGACACAGAATCTGAAACAGGCTCCAGCCTCTGAGCTGTCAGCACAGAGCCCGACAACACGGGGTTCGAACTCACGAACGGTGAGATCATGACCTGAGATGAAGTTGGACGCCTAACCGACTGAGCCACCCAGGCGCCCCAGACTTTCCTTTTTTTTGATGACCTTGACAGTTTTGAGGAGTATTGGTCAGATATATTATAGGATGCTTCTCTATTGGAATTTGACTGTTTTTCCCTTGATCAGACTGGGGTTATTAGAAAAACGAAAAAGTTAAAAGTTTATTTTTTACAGCAGTTTTAGGTTCACAGCAACATTTAGTGGAGTGTCACAAAAGTAGAGTGCCGTTTTCATCACATAAGGAGAGTATGTAGTATCGACTTGATCTGTGACTGTCTGGCGTTGGCCTCACTCACCTGGCTGACGTGGTGCTGGTTGCTCCAGTCCACAGAAATACCATGTGGTATTCCTTCTTTCCATCTGTACTATACTCTTTGAAAGGAGATCCATTAAAACCGTCACACACATACACACAAATCCCAAACAAAGTCAGCATCTCCAGGTGGCGTCCTTATGCCTCTTAAAAGTGGGTCTCAAATACCTGTGTTCAAAGCCTTTCAAAGTGCACCTGCCAAGGCATGAAACCTCCCACCAGGTCCCAGAGACCGTCCATCCGTGCCTTTCTTCATGCATGTTCTGTCCACCTGCCTGACAATGTCTCCTTTCCTTGCCAACCATCTCAGCCCTACTCCCCTTTAAACCAGAAAGTTTTGCTTCCTGGATTTACCTAATCCTTTTCTAAATTCTAAGTGGCACTTAGTGCTGACATATCCTCCTCCCCCAAGCCCCACGGTTATATCTATGTGGTAAGTGAACTGTTAGCTGTAGGCAAAAATAGGGTTTGTAATAACCATTCAGATTTGCCCTTGGTTAAAGGCTAACAGAAAACAAATTAAGAATTGTATGTAGGCAGAGTGCCTCCCTGGCTCAGCCAGTGGAATGTGCGACTCTCGATCTCGGGGTTGTAAGTTTGAGCCCCACATTGGGTATAGAGATTACTTAAAAATCTTTTAAAAAGATTTTTGAAAAAAAAAATTATAAATAGCCAATGCCTATAATGTAAAATACATTTATTCTGAAAGGGTGGGTTTTAGTTTTAGGAATGGAGGACCTCCTTTTTTTAGAAAATTTTTTTGTTTATTATTTTGAGAGAGAGAAAATGCGAGTGGGGGAGGGGCAGAGAGAAATAGAGAATCTCAAGTAGACTTGGTGCTATCAGCACAGAACCCAGTACAGGGCTCGAACTCACAAACCATGAGACCATGACCTGAGCTGAAACCAAGAGTCCACTACTTAACAGACTGAGCCACCCAGGCGCCCCTGGGTTTTTTGTGTGTTTTTTTTTAATGATTATTTTTGAGAAAAAGAGACAGAGTGTGAGCGGGGAAGGGGCAGAGAGAGAGGGAGACACAGAATCTGATGCAGGCTCCAGGCTCTGAGCTGTCAGCACAGAGCCGAACGTGGAGCTCAACCCCACAAACTGTGAGATCATGACCTGATCCAAAGTCGGAGGCTTAACTGACTGAGCCACCCAGGCGCCTCTGTTCTGTTCTGTTTTTTTTTTTTTTTTTTTTTTTTTTTTTTTTTTTTTTTTTTTTTTATGGGAAACAACTACAGTGTGAAGGACTCAGAGGAAGAAGACGATATGCCAGGGTCAGAGGCCATGTCTGGAATTCTTAACCAGCTGAGCCACCCAGGTGCCCAAGGCCGTGTCTTGAGATGCCCGATGGGATACAGTGAGGAACAGACCCTTTGTGGTGTTTCTTCAATGTGAAGCAATGTCATACCTTGGCGTGGATTCCAGGGTGGATTAAAATACACAGTAGGAGAGAACTTCACAGTTAGGGCCAAATTCCTGGCAGAAGGATTGTAAGGATTCCCTAAAAGTTTCCCATGCCAGCCAACTCCTTTTCCCTGGCTGGTCTGAGCTCATGTAGGGGGTGTCAGTTTTGAAATGTTCTTTTATTCTCTTAGGTTTGCTGGCTGGCTCCCGAGCAGACAGCGGGAAAGAAGAAGCCTTTTGTCTATACCCAGGGCCAGGCTGTGCTAAACAGGGCCTTCTTCCCTTGCTTCGACACTCCGGCAGTGAAATGCAGATATTCAGCTCTTGTTGAGGTAAGACGGCTCAGATTAAGTGTACTTGCCCTTGGGATTGAAACTATAATTCCAGATCTGTCTGGCCACATTTCAGCTGGTAAATTGTTACGTCTGTCCAGTGGCACCTCTGCAGAATTCCTTCATGGACAGAAATTTTATTTGTGCTAAATCTCATGAGCTTAGCACAAGGTTAGTGTCTGGAAACCTTTGTGTTCCCCAAGGTGGGCTCCAGGTCATTGCTGTCACCGTGCAGGTTGCCAGCCATGCTGCCCTGTAAGCTAATCAAAAGGAGACTCTGTCCCGGTAAAATCTCCTAAGCTTTCTCTGTTGTCAGGTCCCAGATGGCTTCACAGCTGTGATGAGTGCTAACACCTGGGAGAAGAGAGGTCCAAATAAGTTCTTCTTCCAGATGTGTCACCCCATCCCCTCCTATCTGATAGCTTTGGCCATCGGAGATCTGGTTGCGGCGGAAGTTGGACCCAGGTAGGAGACAAAGTCCCCCACAGGCGAGGTTGGACTGACCTCGAGCCGAGGAGGCCCCTGACCAGTGGCCCCAGTGCAATGGTTCTTGGGACACTCTTGAATCCTCTCTGCAGCCGAGAAGCGTGTGGTATGAATACAGCGGGAGGAAGTGCTCTTTTTTCTCCTTCCTTTCCTCCTTCCTGCCCTCCCTCCAGTTCCGTAATCCTGCTATCTGGAATGAGCCATCAGTCCTAGTGGGAGCTGCCGTCCTGGGCCACCTTGTGGAGTGCAGTTGGCGCCGAGCCAGCAGCGTCAGAAGATTGGTCTTTATTAGTATCTTTAAGTTCTGAGTTGCCTTCTAGCAATTGTATTCGCTTTGTAATCTTTGTCCCAAATCGCCCCGTTTCCTCTAGCTCTTAATTCCTGGAAATATACAGCTTGGATGTCATTGTTTCCCTCTGGAGAAGAAAGCGGAAGCTCCTTTTTTTTTTTTTTGTCTGCTCCAGATGCATAAACCTGAGCCTGCGGTGACAGAGAGACATCCACGAAGTTAGATGGTTTTCATGGAGATAAATAAGGACTTTGTAAGGTTTCCTGCAAAAAGAAACTTGCCCAGGAGTATAGGTTTTTCCCGGCCTGCCTGTAATGCGCCAGCACAGTGTAGTCCTGATGGAAAATGACCCAGGTGGGACAGGATAGCCGTGGTGCGTTTCCTGGCTCTGTCGCTGTGGCTCCGCTCTCAGTTCCTGGAGGCGCTGGTGTCCTTGGCGGGCTTGGGCACAAGCTTCAGGCTGTGTAGCTGGGCTCAATTGCAAATCTTAGTTCCTGGGTTTCAGGGAGAAGGATAAATGGGGTGCCATTGGCCTCTGCTTCCCAGCACACACACCCGAAACAACAGCCCCCTGAGAGACTCGGCTGCTCTTCTTTCATGAAGGCCGTCCTGACCGATAGGGTGGTAGGTAACCAAAGGAACGTCAGCTTTGCAGTTAACAGGAAAATAGTTAAGGAATGTCATTTCGTTTTTATTACTATTATTTTTAAATTGGTTTATTTTGGGGGCACCTGAGTGGTTCAGTCGGTTGAGCGTCCGACTTCGGCTCGGGTTGTGATCTCACAGTTTGTGGGTTCGGGACCCTCATCAGGCTCTGTGCTGACAGCTCGGAGCCTGGAGCCTGCTTCAGATTCTGGGTCTCTCCCTCTCTCTGACTCTCCCGCTTGCACTTTGACTCTCTCTCAAAAATAAATAAATAAACATTCAAAACAATTAAAAAAAACTGTTAAAAATATGTTTATTTTTTAATGCTTATTTACTTATTTTGAGAGAGAGAGAGGAAGAAAGAGCAAGCAGGGGAGGGACAGAGAGAGAGAGAGAGAGAGAGAGAGAATCCCAAGCAGACTCTGCACTGTCAACGTAGAGCCCAGCTCGAGGCTCAGGCTCACGAACCGCAAGGTCCTGCCCTGAGCCAAAATCGAGGCTCAGACGAGCTCAGTTGTCCGAGCCTCTCAGGCGCCCGGTAAAGGAGTGTCATTTCATAGAATGTACTCTCAGTAGGGTTCTGTTAGTACGAGTATGAGCTATTAATGAGACCTGAGGGAATAGTGTATTCCACACATATGGAGAGTGAGGACTTTTTCTTCGAACCCTGTGGAATAAAATGACAACAGAGTACATCAATCCAGGGGATGGAGTCCATGTCGCTGGTGGTGATGACTCATTCCTTCCCCTGTCAGGTAGTCAGGTGGTCAGTCTGTGCCCCGCATCTGAGGGTCTTGTGAAGGCATGCGGGATGACAGGGTCTCCTGGCAAACTTTGCTACAGTCCAGTCTCTGTTCCCATAGGAGCGAAACCCCCAGGCAGAAGAGATAGCGGGCCTATCCCGGTGTAATCTCTTCTAACCCTTATGTAACCTCACTGAGGGAGACATTCTCGTCTCCACCTTTCAGATAAGCAAACCGAGGCTTCAGGTAGAATTGCTTGTGAAAGTCACATCGTCGGGTCAGCAGAACCAGCATTCCAGTCCAGGCGTTTCTACTGGACATCCAGTGCTCTTTGCGCCAGACCGCCAGTGATAAAATTCCGGCTTGACTGAGAACACTCCAGTCTCCTCTGACAGAACTCAGTATACTGGTGGGAGTCCTCGGATGTCCCCTGTCTAACCTGACCTGTCACCTAGTTGTAGCACACTGAGGTAGCCTGGGGTGAAGGACTTTGCTAGTTGTGATATCCACGCTGATCACAAAGCAAATCCTTGAAGATTTGGACTCATGCCGTCGTCTTTTCTCAGCCTGGTGCTCTGTCACATCATTTTTGGTGACTTTTTTCTCCGTATGGATTACCTGTCCAACCCCCAGGGTTGAGGGTGGCTTCAGGGTTTCTCGACTTCCTCTATCCAAGGAGCCTTCTCCATCTGATTCGGCCCCCACACTCACGGGCACACTACGGTCTAAGTCCTGGCTGTGGCCATTATCATGAGCTGTGCTGTAGCAGGAATTTTAAATACCGTCGCCTCATTCATTCTCTGACCCCGCCCTCCTAATCTTCCAGCCCTTTGGTGGCCTCACTCCCCTATATCTGCTTCTCAAGTTCCCGGAGGCCTTCCTTTCGGCAGGCTGTGCATTTCCTCCCGGGCAGCCAGCCTCTTGTGACCCGGCCCATCTTCTCTCCACGTTACCGGCATCCAGGCCGCCTTGCGCTCGTCCTGCTGCTGTGACTTCTAGCCCCCGGTCCTTCCGTCCCCTTTTCCCTATCCTCTGTACCCCGGTGTCTGAGAGGAAAAGTAACCCAGCTGTGCATACTGATTCTACTACCCATTTCTGGTTTCTTGGTGAAAAGTTGGAATTAAAAGTTGAAATAGACCGGGCACCTGGGAGGCTCAGTGGGTTAAATGTCTGACTTCAGCTCAGGTCATGATCTCATGGTTCATGGGTTTGAGCCCCACGTCAGGCTCTGTGCTGACAGCTCAGGGCCTGGAGCCTGCTTCGGATTCTGTGTCTCCCTCTCTCTCTGCCCCTCCCCCGCCCACTCTCTGTCATTGTCTCTCTCTCAAAAATAAATAAACATTAAAAATTTATTTTAAAAGTTGAAATAGACATTTACGTGGTTTTCAAGGAAAATATAACAAATGTAATCTTAACTACAGATGTGCTTTCAATATTGCTCAGGAGGGCGCCTGGGTGGCTCAGTCAGCTTAAGCAGCTGACTTCAGCTCAGGTCACGATCTCACGGTCTGTGAGTTTGCGCCCTGCGTCGGGCTCTGTGCTGACAGCTCGGAGCCTGGAGCCTGCTTAGGATTCTGCATCTGCCTCTCTCTCTCTCTGCCCTTCCCCTGCTCACGCTCTGTCTCTCAAAAATAAATAAACGTTAAAAAAATTTAAAAAAGATATTGCTCAGGAGAACTTCGATTTACCTTTCTAGCTCACTCTCCTTAAAGGAAGGAAGGAAGGAAGATTTAAAAGAATACGTTTCAGTTTTCCTATTCAGACACTGTACCTCACTCCAAGCAGATGATCTTGTCTCCTACTTTATTGAGAATATTTAATTCGTCAGATACGGTTATGTCCGCTTCCTGTTTTCCATGTGAAAAACCATCTTCATCCTGCTTTCATCTTTTCCCTTTTCCCCCGGACTCGGAAGAAGGGTCCCTCCTGGGACCAGATCTCTCCATCTGACCCATCACTGACTCAGTCCCTCCCCCAAATCCCTTGGGGCCTTGCTTCATCGTTTACCCCTCGCTCTTCAAATGTGCAGCCTCCCAACCCCCACCGGCTCTCTCCTTCCGACTCCTAACCGTGTTCCTGTTTCTCCTAGCTCGAACACAGAGCAAAAAACAAACTCCTTGACTCCGCATTCCCTTCTAGCACACTGCTTCTGCTTCCCTTCTTAGCGAAGTTTCTGAGAAGAGTGGTGTATATACTCACCCACCCCCCCATTTACTGCCGGGACCCACCGGAACCCAGCACCTCTCCGGTAGTAAGAGGCCACTGGCCTCGACATGGCTGGCACGTTGGCTGCTCTGCAGCCCTTGTCTCGGCGTCCTGCTCTTTTTCTTTTGCCTCTGTTGACCCTCCTCTGGCTTCCACGACCCAGTTCTGTCCTGGTTCCAGGACCTCTTGGTTTGTCCCTTCTGGTCTCCTCTGTGGGCTCTTCTCTGCCCAGCCCCACGTGTGCTGGTGTCGCCCACGATTGTGGTTTTGACTCATTCTCCTACATACTTTACTTGGGGATACTCACTGTTGTCATTTAAGGTATTTTCTGGGTACCACCGCTAGAGCGATCCCTCAGGACTCAATCCGATAATACCGCTTATTGGTATAAAATGCTCTCATGGGGGCGCCTGGGTGGCTCAGTCTGTTGGGTGGCCGACTTCGGCTCAGGTAATGATCTCACGGTCTGTGAGTTCGAGCCCTGCATCGGGCCCTGTGCTAACGGCTCGGAGCCTGGAGCCTGCTTCAGATTCTGTGTCTCCCTCTCTCTCTGCCCTTCCCCTGCTCATGCACTTTCTCTCTGTCTGTCAAAAATAAATAAACGTTAAAAAAATTTAAAAATAAAATAAAATAAAATGCTCTCATGCGGGCGCCTGGGTGGCTCAGTCAGCTAAGTATCCAACTTAGGCTCAGATCATGATCTCATGGTTCATGAGTTTGAGCCCCGCATCAGGTCTCCTGCAAGTGGGGAGAAAGAAACCAACATCTACTATATAAGCCATTGTGTTAGGGCCTTTTATATGCTGTCTTATTTCATCTTTACCACTCTGTTTTCCTCATCTGAAATGAGCCTCAGAGAGGTCAGTGACTTTTGCAAGGTCACATGCAATGTTGGAGACATAAAACCGTAGCAGCATGAGTCGGAGCCTGTTGCACACGGGAGGCCGCTGCCTCCACAAGGCTCTGTTGCGATCTCATTTATCCGTCTCCTGGACCCACGTGGGCGATCTGAGCTTGCATCTCCTGTCTCTGCGGCTGGCCACGTTGTCACATTCATTTGGCTCAAACAGGAGACTGCCAGTTTTCTACAGGTGCTTTCGGGATCCGGTCTCCATGATAGGTCTCCAAACCCCATTCTGTTTTGTCTGTGCCTTTGTTTTTAGGAGCCGGGTGTGGGCTGAGCCCTGCCTGATCGAGGCTGCCAAGGAGGAGTACAACGGGGTGATAGAAGAATTTCTGGCAGCAGGAGAGAAACTTTTTGGACCCTACGTTTGGGGAAGGTGTGGTATCGCATTGACTCTAATGTCTTTTGTTCACTTCCCCCCGCTCTTACTTCTGGTGCCGCTGCTTCTCCCTCTATTTCCTAGAGCAAAGCTCCCCATTCCCAGAAGTCAAGGAAAGGCGGGAGAGAAAGAGGAAGGGATAAGCCAGGCCTCGTTGATTATTGCTGAGGAGGGGACCCTGAGAGAAAAGGTGATCGAAGTGATAAAAGCGAGCCTTCCAGCCACTATGTGGAGACCAGGAAACACTGCCGGGGGACCTTTGTCGAATCACTTTTCCTGGTTGCCAAAAGCAGCCACCCGCTCTCATTTTTTCCTTTGACATCTTCAGACTTTAGCCTCCTCGGATAAAAGGCTCTATTAGGGCTCCCTGACCCCAAGCGGGCCGCCAGTGAGCTAACCGTGATAGAGCGACCACGCGCCCATCCCCTGGCGGGAAGGAGAATGGGGAGCAGGTCTCAGAGCCGCCTCCAAGAGAGCACAAGAGGGCAAAGGGAAGTCCCAGCGAGTCGGCCGGGGGACTGAGGAGCCGGGGCATCATCTCAGCATGGCGCCCAGCGTCGCCCACCGCCCATTCAGCGGCTGCGTCTCTCAGGACTGAGGGCCGTGGCCGGGGAGGCAAGGCCCGTCTGTGACCTCCTGCTTTCTCGGCAGGTATGACCTGCTCTTCATGCCTCCATCCTTTCCGTTCGGAGGAATGGAGAACCCTTGTCTGACCTTTGTCACGCCCTGCCTGCTGGCGGGGGACCGCTCCTTGGCGGATGTCATCATCCATGAGATCTCCCACAGCTGGTTTGGGAACCTGGTCACCAATGCCAACTGGGGCGAATTCTGGCTCAACGAAGGCTTCACCATGTATGCCCAGAGGAGAATCTCCACCGTCCTCTTTGGTAAGCCAGCCCTCAGGTGCCCCCCTGCTCCCAGGGGCCCTGGCCCCGATTCCTTAGCCGGCGAGGCCACCCTGGTCTCCTTTGGAGTTTCGGGACACAAGCGGGCATGAGGGGAGGAACAGTAGTACAGAAAGTTCTGGTGAGAGGCCATGGAGGGCCAACTCTAGACAAATGTTCCTTCTAAGTATGTGATCCCCGTTTCGTTGCATGTCACTATGGCAGCAGGCACGGTGGGGAAAGGGCATCTCACAAACTGCATGTTGACGGAATGAACTGATAGGGGACCTAACAGTGGAAGGACCCCCTCATCGAAGCTGAAGCCACACTTGATGCTCTGTTCTCCCAACAGCCGGACAGCCCCCCGGGGAACAGTTGCCCAGGGCCGTTCACCCAGCTAGTGAATTTTATGAATGAATCAGGGGCGCCTGGCTGGCTCAATCAGTAGAGCATGCAACTCTTGATCTTGGGGTTGTGTGTTTGAGCCCCACATTTGATGTAGAGGTTACTTAAAAATAAAATATCAGAAATAAATAAAAATAAAAAATTTCTATGAACAAATCATAAGACCATTATAATGAGACCTTCTATTGAACACCTACATACCAGCTTTGTCCTAGGCACCTTATTAAAAATACATCATTTAAGGGGAGCCTGGGGGGCTCAGTTGGTTAAGCGTTCAACTTTGGCTCAAGTCATGATCTCGGGGTTCATGGATTTGAGCCCTGTGTCGGGCTCTGTGCTGACAGCTCAAGCCTGGAGCCTGCTTCGGATTCTGTGTCTCCCTCTCTCTCTGCCCTTCCCCTGCTCATGCTTTGTCTCTATGTCTCTCAAAAATAATCAACCGCTAAGAATCCTGCCAGCAAATATTATCATCCCACCGCACAGATGAAGAAATTGAGGCTTAGAGAGGTTAACTACCTTGCCCCAGAGTCAACACCTTGTGAGTGGCAGAGGTGGCTGATTCAAAACTTGGTCCCCTTCCCCTCAACCATTCCCCCAATCCTTTTTAGAACCAGGGGAGGTGTAGAGACCCTTAGAAGAATTACGGGTGATCGTTTCTCTTGTCTGACCAGAACTGTCGAATGAATATAATCTTTTAATCTTTTTTAGTGGCTCATATCTTTTTTTTTAAAGTTTATTTTTTTATTTTAGAGAGAATGAGCAGAGGAGGGGCAGAGAGGGAGACAGAGAGAGAGAAAGAAAGAGAGAGAATCCCAAGCAAGTTCCACACTCAGTACAGAGCCCAACATAGGACTCGATCTCACAACCATGAGATCCTGACCTGAGTCAGTATCGACAATTGGACACTTAACCGACTGAGCCACCCAAGTACCCCTATAATCTATTCTTTATTTAAATTTTTATTTATTTATTTTTGAGTGTGAGCGGGGGAGGGGCGGGGGGAGGACAGAGGATCCAAGGCAGGCTCCGTGTGGACAGGAGAGAGCCCGATGCGGGACTCGAACCCACAAACTGTGAGATCATGACTGAGCCATCCAAGCATTGCCCCCTATAATCTGTTTTTATAGAAAATCAAATTAATATCTCTAAAAATAAAAATATATTGATAGGGAAAGGTAACAGAGGAAAAGGTGTGAGATTCCCTCATCCTCTTGCGCAGGTGAGACTGACAGCCTGAGCTAGCCAAGTCCTTGCTTAGCCAGAGTAATAGGGAGCTAAGAGCTGAGTCAGGTACACCGTTAGGCTTCTTGCCCTGGGATCCCCAGGAGGGTAGAGGTATGAAGCCTCAGTTATCTGTCATTGTTCTTGTGGCCACAAGGGGGCAGCAACCCTCTTCTGTCCGGAAAGTATACTTGGACGCTGTGTCAAACTTTCTTGAGACCTAAGGCTTCTTTTTGCCCCAGGCTCTGCTTACACCTGCTTAGAAGCTGCGACTGGGCGGGCTCTGCTCCGACAGCACATGGACGTCTCTGGCGAGGACAACCCACTCAACAAGCTCCGAGTGAAGATTGAACCAGGTCCAGGAGGCTCCTCTGTTTGACTCTCCTCTCCCCCAAATTGAGCTTGGAGCCCCAAATTATTTTGAACTTCAGGTTGATCTGTGCACACTTTGAATACTTCCCTTGGGGAGGAGGAGCTCTCCAGAGCTCTTGTAGCCATTCCCTGGCCTCTAGGCAGACCCAACACGAGCCATTCCAGCCAGATGGGTGTCCTTTCCAATTTTGTGCCCTTTTTAATGACTATACCGTTGCTCTGCATTTGTGCAGGCCCATGTCATTTCATAAGCTCTCTGCCTTTCTTTTTCTATCAAGTCAGACCTGTGGTTTTGTAGATTAAGTGTTAGCCTTATTTTATGGAGGATATGAGTGAGCACCCAACAAGTCAGATGACTTGTCCGGGTCATGTGTTTTTCTTTTCTAACATTTTTCCTTGGTCCCATGTGTGACTAATCTAAAACCTTTTTGTGCAATTTAAACTCACGTTCCTTAATGCCAATGACCATGAAAATGAACTCCTTGTAGACTGGTAATTAGTTTATTTTGGTCTAGAACATTCGTAGAAACAACCAGTTGTTCTGGGAGGGGAGGTTGTGAGTGTACGTGGTGACCAATAGAAAAGGCACCAAGCCCTGTGCTCAGTCCTAAGAGTCAATGGAACCCACTGGAGTAAAGCCATCCCAGGAAAAAGGAAACTTGCCAATTCCCCTGGAAGGCTGCTGCTTTGTCCTCTTACTGTGTCCATAAGTATTGGCCCTTTAAGGTCAACTCTGAAGGGGTTTGAGAGAGGCTAAGATAGATCTGGAAACATTCCTGGCCTTGCCGAACCTGGGGAAGCTGAATTCTGATCTCTTCTATAACTACTCTTTGAATCTGGAGCTAGAGGAAAAACGAAGGCGAGAGGTGACAAGTGTCTGCTTTCTCTGCTAGGTGTCGACCCAGACGATACATACAACGAGACCCCCTATGAGAAAGGCTTCTGCTTTGTCTCCTACCTGGCCCACTTGGTGGGTGATCAGGATCAGTTTGACAATTTTCTCAAGGTATGGTCAACTCAGAGATGAGGGGTGAAGGAGAACGTGCAGAGAAACTGGCTGGGCCGGAGTACGGGGGTGGAGGGCCGAAGGG
Source organism: Paguma larvata (assembly GCA_030068075.1). NCBI lineage: Eukaryota > Metazoa > Chordata > Mammalia > Carnivora > Viverridae > Paguma > Paguma larvata. The sequence continues at coordinate 4,141,080 of CM057840.1, read as the reverse complement.
ACAAGGGGCTGGAGGAGAACCCAAGGAACAGAGGGACTCTGCTCCCCATGAGATCCAGAAGGACTGAAAAGTACCTCCCTCCCTGCAGGCCTATGTTAATGAATTCAGATTCCAAAGTATCTTAGCTGATGACTTTCTAGAATTCTACTTGGAATACTTCCCTGAGCTGAAGAAGAAGAGAGTGGATTCCATTCCAGGTGAGCAGAGGAGCTGCCCTAGAGGCTTCTGGAAGAGAGTAGAGAACCATGGCTAATTCACATCTGGGAAGACTAAGCTGGGGCAGGAAAGCGTTAAACCGGAGTCACGTAGTAAGTGGCAAACAGGCCTTGTTCCATGAGAATGACTCTCCACTCCTCCCGGCCTCGCTTTCTCTGCTGTGTTTCCTCGATCTCTCCTCTCTGGCCTCATTGCCCTCACACCTGCACACACACAAGCAAACCCCCGACTCTGCCCAGAGAACTGCCACAGCCCATGCTGTGACCCAGGGCTGCATGGAGCCTTTCTGAGCATGGAGTCGCCTCATTTGGCCTTCCGAGTGAAGGAACATCCCAGCAGCGGCCCTGATTTCAGCTGGGGAGGCACTGCTTCCTAAGAGAGAGTAGACAATGGCCCGTCACGGATGAGGCAGCCCCCTGGGTGTACCCCCACTTCATGCTGTGCTGACCCTGAGTCGATCCATCATCGGGCTGGTAAATTCATCTCCCACCCCAAACCCCACGACAGCCGGGACTGGTCAGGCCTGGAGCACCTACTCTCTGCCCGGAAACCCACACTTCAAGGTCATGAGACTCTGTGCTAACGAAAGTTAATAATTGCTGGGTGCATACTATACACCAGGAAGCATGCTAAACTCGCAGTGTGTATTTGCTTATTTAATTCTCACCACTGCCGACTAAGGGCCTCCTACCCTGCCTTTTATCATTTTATAGATAAAACTGAGGCACAGAGAGGTGAGGTAACATGCCCATGGCTTCCCAGCTAGTTAATGGCAGAGTGGAGAGAGGAGTCTAGGCAGCCTGGTCCTAGAGCCCAGGGGCTTCCACACCGCGCTGTTCTGGTCATCTGAAGGAGAATGTGAACTTGACTGACACTAGGAAAGCATTCACCCACTTGGTGCTGACAGCACAGTGTTCATTTGAAGCAAAAATCACTGTCTCAGTAGAAAAGGGCAGTCCAGTCTGACTATAACAGTCTAGGTCTCAGCATTAGGGGACCCGACTGGAGCAGGTCGTTGTGTGGGGAAGTGATGTTAAGCGTCGGGGAAGCAGTTTGGGATGGACGGAGGCAGACAGGAGCTTGAGGTCTCGGTGTTGCTGGAGCAAGTTGGCCTTGATGCTGCCAGAGAATTCCGACAGTACCTTCTGTCCTTCTCCCAAACAGGTTTTGAGTTTGATCGGTGGTTGAACACCCCTGGCTGGCCCCCCTACCTCCCTGACCTCTCCCCTGGGGACTCGCTCATGAAGCCTGCTGAAGAGCTGGCCCAGCTGTGGGTGACCAAGGAGCTGGACATGAAGGCCATTGAAGCTGTGGCCATTTCCACCTGGAAGACCTACCAGCTGGTTTACTTCCTAGATAAGATCCTCCAGAAATCCCCTCTCCCTCCCGGTAAGAAAAAGTGGGGTAAATCAAGGTTCCTTGTGTCCAGAACTTTCTATCAGGACCTAGAGGGAGACTTGGAGGGAAGCCGTTGCAATGCCTGCCCCTAGGCGCCCGCCAGGTGTTAGCAGGTGGATGCAGGCTCTTCTCCAGGAACACGTCACCAGATGTTGTAAGTCATACATGCAAATGCCCGGGGGAACAGAATAATGAAGCCTAGCATTCACTGAGCCCTCGGGGTCTGCAGGTAATTCTTCTAAGCTCTTTACATCTGAGGTCGTCGAGTCCTCCTAAGTACTCTCTGCCCAGCAGCTGTGATTGTAACCCCCAGTAATGGAGAATGAACTTGAGCACAGTTAGGTCACATGGCCAATAAACACTGGGGCTGGGATTTGGAAGCTCTCAACCACTAATGCCATGTTGCCGCTCAGCCAGAAATAACAGGGGTGTTGTAAAGAGAAAAAGTGAAAGCCGAGGTGACTTTTAGCAGGTTGATGGTGGTGGGAGGGAAAACAAGACGCAGGGTATTTTAGGGGGATACCTGTGCTTTATTCCTGGAGGGCAGACGGGGTGACGGCAAAAAGTCTGTGATTATGTTAAGGGAAGTTTGATGGAAGAGCCTTAGAAAATTAAGGTACATTTGAGAAGGACATTACCCTTGCAGAGCATAAGATGCCCAGGACGAGCGTAGAATGGGTGGCTGGGAGCCTCCTCGACGTCATTCCCGGTGCCCCCGGAGTGCCTGTGGGCAGACACCTGGTGTCTGCTGAGAGTGGAGTTTGGCCTCTGGCACAGGGCTCTGATGAAACAGCCATTAAAAACCCATTTCCTCTTGCCAGGGAATGTGAAAAAACTGGGAGAGACTTACCCAAAGATCTCCAACTCCCAGAATGCGGAGCTCCGGCTGCGATGGGGCCAGATCGTCATTAAGAATGACCACCAGGAGGATTTCTGGAAAGTGAAGGAATTCCTGCAGAGCCAGGTGGGGGAGCCTCACCTCCTTGTCCCCCTCAAGGCATGTGGTGTCCTGGGGGTAGAGCCTCATTCTCTGCCCTTCTCCTGAGCAGACGGGGGAGGGAGGGCGGGCAGGAGAGGACTGTGATCAGCAGTCTCGTTCCTGAGTGTGGCCGGTGGAGGCGTTGGCCTGGGGGAAGCGGGGGAGAGAAGCCTGCAGGGTTGGGGAGCCTTTTCCAGATCACCTGGTGAGCCCTGAGGGGTAAAAGCCAGTCAGAGCTAACCCCAAACTGAGAACAGAGGTGAAGCGGGACTGGAGGGGCTGGTCTTGCGGGGAGGGGCCCGAGGACCAGAGAGATGAGCGGAGGGTGAGATCATAGGTTCCTGCTTCCCGGGAGAGGCCCGTGACCTGGGAGGGCTCAGGCGGCAGCAGGAGCCTGCGCGCCTGGGGCCGGTGGGGCTGGATACAGAGCGGTGCCCGGAGGCCCACGTCGGCCTGCGACGGGAGCCGCGCTCCTGTCTGCAGGTGTTCCGAGCCCTCCGAGGGCTTCTCCAAGCCTCTGGAGCTTAGGAACTCTGTGATGTGGCTGTCTCACGTTGATGTGGACTTGACTTGTGGGGTTCCTTGCGCTTGACCGCAGTTGGGCCTCACGTGGCCCTCGATTTTGTGTGCTGCAGCCTTTGCTACTGGCCCTTAGCTTGGTGGCTAAGCACTTACAGCCTCCTAGGTTTGGAGCCCCGTTGGGCCTGCCGTCCTCATTTGCTTTGTTGAGTGTAGACACCCCTGTGCTATCATGACTGTGAAGATTTCAGATCTGCCTGCACGGGTCTTAGGCCCTCAAGAAGATGCCAGAATCAGAACACGCCTGCCGGGACACTCCTCATTCCAACACTGACACCCACATCCCTTTTGGCGCCTGACGAGGCGTGCTGCTCGAGCGGGGCCGGGGCAGGGGGCCGCGCGGACCCGCGGAGCAGCCCGTGTAGGCCCTGTGTGCATGTGTGTTTCTCGCAGGGGAAACAGAAGTACACCCTTCCGCTGTACCGCGCGATGATGGGTGGCAGCGAGGTGGCCCAGACCCTCGCCAAGGAGACCTTCACGGCCACCGCCCCCCAGCTCCACAGCAACGTTGTCAACTATGTCCAGCAGATCCTGGCGCCCAAGGGCAGTTAGAGGCTCCTGGGGCCTGGCCTCTGCCTCTTCAGACTTCGCAGGCTTTCCGAATCCTGTTCCCAGATTCCAGTTCTCCAGTCAAATTCCTGAAGTTTACACTCCCCCGGAAAAATCTGTTCTCTGGCTTGGTGGCTGTGACTCTTGGGCCTCTGCTCTGGTGGGAACCTCTCTGGCCGGGGAAGTCCTGGGACCCGAGGACCTCCCACGGCTCTCTCAGTGCCGGCAGCTGGCTGTGGTGACCGTCTTCTCCCCCCTCCCCACACTCCGGGAAGAGCAGAGAGGATTTTCTGGTTCTTTCTCTTCCCTCTCCTTTTTCTTTAACTTCCTTTCCTTTTCTTTTCTGATTCTTGAAGTACTATGCCAAGCAAGGGCTGCATTCCGGCAATTACTTTCTTTTCCCAGGTTTAATCTTTATTTTAATAAATATTTTCAAGTGAAAAGTATTTAAGTCGGAGTTACAACCTGAGCGACTGAAATTTCTGCTACAACGCGTGCCCTCTATGGGCAGATGTTCTGAGAAGGTCACCGGGGGCGGGGGGGGGTGCCCCAGAGACTGGCAGCGCTTCCCCGTCTGTAGGGTCCCCCCTCCCCAGGCTCAGGAGGTGGGGTCCCACACACGCAGAGATGAAAAAATACAGGGCAGTATGGCCGTGGCACGCCCGGAGCAAATGAACTTCATTCCAGTTCTCCGTGAAGGCCGCTCAGTTCCTACGTGTGGCGCCCTTCCTGTTCATCGTTCCCTTGCTTAGGAAATGTGTCTGTGAGTGATTTTTCTCTGGCCTTCTCACCATCCCTGGGGCTTCGCTGGGCCTCCCCGGCTTTCGATCCTGGATACGTATTTTCACGGTGTGGTAATAGAGTCTACTCAGAACTCTGGCCCTAAGTTCTGCTTTCCTGGTTTCAACACGGGGATCTAAGCAGTAAGCAGCTTGGGTTTGGGGTGTGGGATGAGGGGAGAGTCGCGAAGAAGTATTTAAATGTATTGAAGCTGCCTCTCAGGCACAGGGATACCAGGCACTCCTGACCGAGTCTCCATTTGCGGCTGTGTCCTTGGCTTTGAGTTATCCGTTCAGGCACAGGGGTTGGGAAAGAAAACACAGTGTAGCCACTTAAATAGGTTTGTTCTTGCTCTTAGCCAGAGAGTAAGGGAATGGTGGTGACCGGGTGGCAGGCCGATGAGGCGTCTCTCTCACCAGCAGAGAGGGGACTTCTGGTCTGAGCAGAGGGATTTGAAGGCCCAGGACTGTCAGAGCTCCTCTAGGCCCTGACGCTTTGATGGCAAACTGTCTCCACCGTTCTTTCAGGGCCTGGTGATACGCCGTAGGCCGGGATGATTTTAGGGCTATCCAGATGCCCCGCCTACTCCCCAACTTGGGGTTGGACCTGTCGGCTCTGAGACCAGGGGCTGCCTTTCCTTGTTTGCACAAGAATGAACGTATGGCATGAAAGTTCTAGTAATAGTAACGGCGAAGGGTCACCGTGGACGCAGAAGGCTGGAAGGTCCTCCTCTGACAGCCACTCTTTGACCCCAGTAGCTCTGTGAGCCCTCACATCTCACAGCAGGGGGATCCCGAGTTGTGTCGCCTGCCCTGCTTACCACCTTAGCCACCCAACGGTGTCCTTTTATAGGCCTCAGCGGCAATGCTCTGGCCATCCTACATCTGAAAGATGAGGCTGTGCCATTGTCCCCGCAAGCTCATGGGGAGGGCCATGGGGGTCTTCTTGCCATTGGTAGGGAAGGCCTCTGCCTCCTACTCCACAGCTCCCCTGACCACTATTCTAGAACCTTCTCCCCACTCCATCTGCAAGGTGCTGACCTCAAACCGAAGTCTTTCTCACCTACCTACCATCTGTAATAACGTCACCCGCTATTGGGCTACTGAAGGCATTGATACTGGGAGATTCGGCGCTAGGCTGTAGAGAGTCTTTATCTCAGCCCCATTTCTCTTGTGAAGCCCTGTGAAGGCAGAGGAGCTGATATCCTTTCTCATTCTCTCTACATCCTTCTCCCACCCTCTGGAGCCTTAGCCAGGTGTCCTCCAGGGCAGGGGAGCATGTGAGCAGTCCCCGGGCTAGAAGCCGGTTCTCCCACATTCCAGGGTGAGTGACTGGGTGGAGGGTGTGCCCGCCTCAGGCTCCTTGGGGGAGGCCCCCTGAAGGGCTGGGGAAAAATCCGACTGCCAGAGCCCCAGGCTTTCCTGCCACCCCTGGCCTACCAGTGGGGGCCCTAGGCCCTAAGCCCCTCTCTTAGGCGCCCAGCAGTTTCTTAGTCCCCTGACTGTAGAGTCAAAGAAGGGGGCAGCTCTGGGGGTGGGGCCACCGTTTGTTTGAGTAACCATTTCACCCCCCAAGGCCGAGCTTGGTCACGAACCACCCAGGGTTGTGGCATTAACAAAGGAAGTGGGGAAAGAGATACTCCTATCCTACACTTTAGATGCGTAAAAAACTAGATCTGGAAGAGAGCTTAGGGATTATTAAGTCCAAAAAACCTTGTCTTTACCCAGGGGGAAACCAGCGGAATCCCACAGCTGGGGGGTCACCTGAACACGAGTTTCCTGCCTCCTCCCCATCCTATACTGCCCGTGCTCAGGGTCTCCAGGGGGGTTTGCATTCATAGACGGGACCACAGACATGAAGGACTCACTGCGCCCAGAGGGAGGGCCAAGGTCTGGCCAAGCAGCTGAGCGGGAGGACCCCGAAGCCAGGATACACACGTCATCTGGAAAGAGCACTTAACCAGCTCCGTGTGGCCTGGGCAAGTCATGAAACCCCTCTGAGCTACGATGTTCTCATCTATAAAATGGGGACAGGGATACATTCCTTACAGTGTTTTCATGAGGATCGATTGGAAGCTATGTTACAAGTGCCTGGCAGTTGGTGAATACTGAGCGTCCCCTTCCTTCATGGAATGTCATGACCCGGGGAGTCAGGCTTCTGGCCACTAGAGGGTAGCAGACGGGCACTAGTCAACGGGACTGAGGGTGTGGAGCCCAGATGGGAGACCCGACGGAGGAATAAACACGGCCATGCGGATTCCGGCACCTGCCCCAGTCCCGAGGCTCCGAGGGCCCCAGCAGCGGCTTAGGGACCATCATGCCTCTCCAGAAGAGGCGGCAGCAACGCTGATGATTGAATGGGGCCTGGGTAGGCAAAGCAAGCCAAGACTTTACCACCGAAGTGGATGCCAGTGGAGCGGGCCCTGTGGGGACTTTGCGGACACTGGGGCCCTGAGGCTAGGCTGGCAGGCACGGCCCGCACCCGGTATGAGCCCGTGAAGATTGCCTAGGTCTGGAGAGGCTTCCAGCCCCAATCCTGTGTGTTGTAGGAAAATTCCTGAAACCACACTATCTGCTTTCCCTGCTAGGCCCCCTTGTCCTCAGCTCTCCACCCATTTGGGGACCAGCAGCCTTCCGACCCGGTTCTACCAGGTTCCTTTCCCCCTGCCCCTCACAGCCCAGCCCTGGCCTGGCCCCCCCGAGGAATTTCCTGCGCCAGAGGATGGCCGAAAGTACAGTAGCCCACCCCGGCGACTCTCCTGCCACCCGCCCAGGCCAGTGCCCTGTGCCCAACCCCAGAGGGTGCGGGATGACAGACTCTGACAATCATTAAACCAGCCGGGCCTGATTTCCCAGCACCGCCTGCTAGGATCCAGGCCAAGTGGCACAAAATATGCAAATCACCTGGGGCCAGAAGCCCAGTCTAAAGGCCAGGAAATCCCCTCTGTCCAATGAGCCACCAGCTCAGGTTACCGCCAGGCGCGCTATAAAGGCCCGGGCTCGGGGAGGAGCTCCCACACGCCTCTATTTAGGGCGGGTGGGGGAGCGCGGGCCAGACACCTCTGAGCTACCTGGCGCAGCTTTTAGCCTCCTGGATTTCTCGCCAGCCCGCTGTCCCTTAATCCTGCCTGCCTGCCACACCCACAGCCCGCCACTCAGGTAGGACCCCCACCTGTCGTGTTCCCCAGCCTGGGTCCTGGGAAGCTCGAGAGGGGTCAGGTGGATGGGGAGTTCTAAACCCACCCACTGCAGCTCCGCATTGTAGAGCGAGCCCCTGAGCAGGAGCGGAGGGCAGCGGGGCGTCCGGACGTTTGCAGAGGCACCGTCTCTGGGAGGGACGGAGTGGCCTGACTCTGCCGGTCCCACTCGAGGACCGAGGTGGGCTGGGGCGGGGGGGGTGCCCCGCAGGAGGCCCGGTGCCCACGCTGTGCTCTGAGATCTTGGAACCCTTCTTGAAGAGATGGTGTCCAAAGAGATCTTGACCTTCACGTCCCCCCTTGGGGCTCCTTCTGCCCCAGGTTTGGCTAGAACAGAAGAGCTAGAGGGGGAAAGGGAGGACCCTGGCCCTCCCCAGCCTCGGCCTCTCTCCCCAGGTAGCCTCATGGCTGCAACCTGTGAGATTAGCAACGTCTTCAGCAACTACTTCAGTACTATGTACAGCTCGGAGGAACCCGCTCTGGCTTCTGTCCCCGCTGCGGCCACTTTTGGGGCTGATGACCTAGTGCTGACCCTGAGCAATCCCCAGATGCCGCTGGAGGGCACAGGTGGGTCTCAGCAGGTGGGATGGGGAGAGAGAGCCTTCCCTCTGAGAGCCTGTTAGATAAATGGGGGCCTCGGGCCGGGAGGAGGGTCCCCCCAGTAAATTCCTGCGCTAGGGGCATGGGGCGACTTGCAAGAGGCTGAGGTGTAGGGTTGAGGGGCAGCACCCGGCTGAGTGAGGTGCTGGGCGAGGGTGCTGCGAACCCCGTCTCCCGCCCCTCCTCCTGGGAGGCTCCTCTGAGAGGTGGGGGGATTCACGCGAAAGCCCAGATGGGCACCAGAGATGGGCTGTGAGGGGCCAGGTGGCTCGAGCTGACCCGACGCTGTGCCTGGCCCCTTGTAGAGAAAGCCAGCTGGTCGGGGAAGCAGCCCCAGTTCTGGTCGAAGGCCCAGGTTCTGGACTGGATCAGCTACCAAGTGGAGAAGAACAAATACGACGCCAGTTCCATTGACTTCTCGCGGTGTGACATGGACGGGGCCACGCTCTGCAACTGCGCCCCCGAGGAGCTGCGTCTGGTCTTTGGGCCTCTGGGGGACCAACTCTATTCCCAGCTGTGGGACCTCAGTGAGTCCAGGCCTCCTCCTGCCCTTGTCGCCCTCTCAGTTGGGAGGCTGCTCTGGGGACCGGCCCGCACCCTAGGCTGAGGTCAGCATGGCTGTGGGAAGGACCTGGAGCCCCAGGCCAGTGAGTGCAGATAGAGAACTCCTGAGGGGAGAGGGGACCGTGCCACGCCAGCCTGGGCTCTGACCCCTCCTCCCCTCCTTAGCTTCCAGCTTTCCTGACGAGCTCAGCTGGATCATGGAGTTGCTGGAGAAGGACAGCATGGCCTTCCAGGAGACCCTGGGCCCCTTTGGTGAGAAGCCATTTTCTCGCTCCTTCCCCTAGCTTGTCCCGTCCCATCTGTGCCTTGCCCCAGAGCACTAGAGCTGACCCTCTGTCACTCGGCCTCTGGGGAGCTTAGCGTCCCTGCCTGTTCCTCCGAGCTCCGTCTGAACCCTGACTTCTTCCCAGACCAGGGAAGCCCCTTCAGCCAAGAGGTGCTTGAGGAGGGCCGGCAGGCCAGCCCCTACTTCCCCGGCAGCTACGGCACAGGGGCCCCCTCCCCCGGCAGCTCCGATGTCTCCACTGCAGGTAAGCACCCTCGTCTGGGCCACAGCCTCCCTTTCTCCCAAATGCTCCTGAGCCCTTGTTTCCCAGCACTAGAGCCCAGGCTTTCTGGGGAAAACAGGAGCTGGCTGGGTGGCGTGTCCTGAGACCCTCAGTAGCCCATCCCCCCCGGAAGGTGTGGGCTGGCAAGGGGACTCACTCTGACCCTGCCTCCCTTAGGGACTGGTACTTCCCAGAGCCCCCACTCCTCAGACTCCGGTGGAAGTGACGTGGACCTAGATCCCACTGACAGCAAACTTTTCTCCAGAGGTGAGTGGAGGGAGCCTCCTGGTCCCCATGGGGTGTCCCAACGGGCAGTGCCCACGGGGCTGGTCCTTGCCCTCATCCCTGCTCTCCTGTGGGGTTTTCCCCCTGCAGAAGAGCTGTCCCTGAAAGCCCCCCAATTCCTTCCCCTTCCTGACCATCCACCTCCCCTCTCTTAGACGGCTTTCCTGACTGTAAGAAGGGGGATCCTAAGCACGGGAAGCGGAAACGAGGTCGGCCCCGAAAACTGAGCAAAGAGTCTCGGGAGTGTCTGGAGGGCAAGAAGAGCAAGCATGGTGAGCTTCTGGGGCCGCCCGCTCTGTGCTGAGGCCTGGGGGCGGGTGGGCGCTGCCGGTGCTGCTCCTCCCTCCCGCCATCATGGCTGCGTGCAGGACCAAGGCTGTTTCGGTGCTGGTCACCACCTAACTGCAGAGCCTGGGTTGGTGGTTCTGGAGAGGCGGGGAAACTTAGGCTTCTGGAAGAAGGCCCCTAGGACTAGAGCCCGGGTTATGCGCCCACTCACTCCAGTTCTCTCTGCACTTGCTCTGTGCTGCCTGCCAGGACACCCTTGGTGGTGTGAGGAGGCAGCTGGTGGGCGCTGGGAGGGCCCCCGGAGGGGGGGGGCTCAAGCAGAGGACTGTGCCCCATCCACAGGCTGGCTGCATAGGCCTTAGGCCCTGGTGTGCACCAGCCAGCCGCTGGGAACCACTGGGAACCACTGGGTGATGGCCCGGAGCTCCTTCTGGCCTCTGTGCTTTCGCGCACGCAGTCTCCCTCCCCCCACACACTAGGCCTGGCTTGCTTCTTGTCTTAAGGGGGCTGTTTTTCCCAGGAAGCTGTCACCTTGTCCCCCAGGCTGGGGCCAGCTCCCTGGTCCTGTCCTCGCCAAGCTCTCACCACCTGTTGGTGTGTTTGCTTTTTAACGGCGGCCCCCCCTGAACTGTGGGGTCCTCAGGGCAGTAGTGTGTCTCAGTCACTCTCCCATCCCAGCCAGACATTTGATCAATATTTGAGCGAGTAAACCATCTGTGCCGTGTGGGACGTGGTCCCCATCTAGTGGGGGGAGGCAGGAGGCGACCAGCACTTATGCTACACGGGCACCAGTGGGCCGTGTGCTGGCACAGGCGAGGCCCACTGGCCTTGGAGGAGAAGGGGTCACCCTGGACTGCTGACTGATGCATCCGGCCTTGTAGCCCCCAGAGGCACCCACCTGTGGGAGTTTATCCGAGACATCCTCATCCACCCGGAGCTCAATGAAGGCCTCATGAAGTGGGAGAACCGGCAAGAGGGTGTCTTCAAGTTTCTGCGATCAGAGGCCGTGGCCCAGCTTTGGGGCCAGAAGAAGAAGAACAACAGCATGACTTACGAGAAGCTGAGCAGAGCTATGAGGTGAGCAGGGGGCTGGGGTCCTCGTGACCCGGCCAGACCCTGGAGGACCCGCCGATGCTGCCAGGGACGGCTAGTCGGTGCCCCCACGGCCCGCTCTCTGAGCACCGCCATGCTCTGGCAGGTCTGCGTCCTAATGGCTGTGTCTGCTACTTCACGGCGTGGAGAGTGTAGGCGGGCGCCGCAAACACCATAAACTTTCTGTGGCAACATTTCTTTGCACTTTCTGCAACGTCGTCCTGAGAAAAGCTTTCCGTGGTGAAAAGAGCATGAGCCAAGGCCCCCCACCGAGACCTGGCTCTCCCCACTTTTTCGAATCGATTAAGTTGCTCGTCTAGACCTCGGTTTCCCCCTGAGTTTATCACTAAGGTCCCTTCCAGCCCTAAAATCCTGCGGTTTCATGATCAGCCCCAGGACACAGCCGTAAGTTCTAAAGGAGCAACGGTAAAACCAGGTGCTCTGGACATAATTCTAGGCCAAAGTGCCAGGAGGGAGCAGAGGCAGCTCGTCGTTGTGGGAGGGAAGAAAAGAAAAGCTACAGGAAGTGGGTTAGGCTCCCGTTGCTCTGGCTGGAACCCAGGGGACCGGCCACCTGAGGATGGCTGGGCCAGGTGGAGGGGTTCCACGGTCCGAGGCTGCTCCCTCCCCGGGTACCTCTGACCGCCCTTCTTCCCACCCAGGTACTACTACAAACGGGAAATCCTAGAGCGGGTGGACGGCCGACGGCTGGTCTACAAGTTTGGCAAAAACTCTAGCGGCTGGAAGGAGGAAGAGGTTGCCGGGAGTCGGAACTGAGGGTCCGAACTAGACCCGGGACCAAACGCACGGACTTGAGGCCTGCGGGCCCCTCCTGGGAAGACCGGCAGGTCGCAGCATTTGGGCGTGCCCCGGCTGGGCCATGGAGAGAAGCCGAGGCTCTGGGGTCCGGTCGGCCATTGTCCTGATTCCGGGGCTCGTGGCCTCACCTCTCTGCCCTCTTCTTGGAATTACGAGGCCCGGGGTTTGAGGTGACCGGCCTTGCTGACTCGTCTGCACGTGTAGCTGCTTCTACCTGGTGCCTCCTCAGACCCTACCCAGACACCAGCTACGGACAGCACCTTCCTCCTCCAGATGCCTGGACTGAGCCGAGGGGTGCTGTGAGAGAGGGGACAGGACGGGGTCCTCCTGAACCTGCTTTCTGGACTGCCTTCCGCCTCCGTGCTTGGACTCCGCAGGCAGGGGTCAGAGCACTCCCTAATTTATGTGCTATAAATATGTCAGATGTACATAGATCTATTTTTTCTAAGATATTCCCCTCCCTGCTCCTCCTACCACGTGTTAGTGGCCAGACTGACTGTTTCTAGGCCCTTGGCCAGGCCAATGAAGGGCAGGGAGTTGCCGGGACCCTGAGGATGGGGCTCCTGGCTCCTTTTTCCTCTGACTGGAGGTAGAGACCTCCAATAAAGTGTCTTCTGGGTTTTTTCTAACCTTGGTCTTAGCTACCTGTGTACTGAAATTTGGGCCTCTGGATTGGATAAGGTCATGGGGTTGGAGGAGGAGCCAGGGCCGGAGGTCTACAGGGCCAGAGGTGAAAGCAGAGGCCCACCTGCAAGGTAGGGATGGATTTTCTAGGTCTGGAGGGCTGGGTTTGCAGACCAACTGCCTGGGGGCTGGGAGGAAAGCAAAGGAAACAGGCAATGCTGTTGAGGGCCGAGATACCTTCCCAGGCTTCCTGCAAGCCAGGGCGTGAGTTCGGCCTGCTCAGCACTGGGCCAGCCATGCTGCAAGGACACCTTCCCCCAGTGACCTCGGCCATGTCAGCCCCCTGGGCCCACTTCCTTGCTATAAGGCTGGGGTTTGGACCTGGTGCTCTCTAAGAAGTTTAGAACTGCATATCCGGCCTTGTGGGATAGATGCTCCAGCATTCTGGCCAAGTCGGCCATAAACTGGGAAAACAAAATGGAGATGAATATTGATGAGACTGGGGGAAGGAACAGACATTTGCCAACCTAGTGTATGCCAGGCACTGTGCCAGACAGCACTTCATCCCACCTAATCCTGCCCCCCCCCATGAGGTTTATCATTCCCATTTTACAGATGGAGAAAGTGAGGTTCGATAGGGCCAGCGCCTCGGCCAAGTCACGAGGACAGTAGCTTGGCGCTACAGTAGCCTTTCCCTGGGAGCGTTGCCAGGGTTCTTAGGGCTCTGCTGACTTAATCCTCAGTAGATTCCAGAACTGAGATACCCTGTCTCCACAGTGACGTTGCAGGAAGGTTTTAGAGAGGACATTTTACTGATCGGCATATATATGGTTCCTCACGAAGACTGTCTTCCAGTGGAAATGTCCTTAAGTTTTAGGCTTCAAATTCCATAGAGCACGACAAAAAGGCATTTTGTAAGTTTGAAATGCTGTGTGGTTGTCTTAAAAATCTAACAGATTATTAGCTGAAGGATGTGAGTAAGAAAGGGAGCTTAGAAAACCAGACGTGTGTGTGTGTGTGTGTCTGTGTGTGTCTGTGTGTGTGTGTGTGTGTGTAAGCGGGGCTTGCTCTGCAGAAACCAGGAATAATAGAAAGGAAAGAGGAGAAGTGGGTTGGAGAAAGTAGTGGGGTCATTAAAGAAGCTAGAATCTTCTGGAGCAATTTTGGAAACAATTTTCCTTTTGCCGTACCAGCAAGTTAGTCGAAGAGAGTAAGCAGAGGGATTGGCCTCACACTGACCTGGGTTCCCGTGTTGGCCAGGCCACTTCTCACCGGGGAGCCTTCGGCCACATAGCCTACTAATGACCTCATTTCCTGGAAAGGAATATGTGTTTGGCCTTGTGTTAATTTCTCCACCCGTGTTCTCTTGGGGGTCCTCACACCCTAGGGAGAGGGCACTCTGGGTGCCTAAAGCTACCTAGCCCAGAGCGGAAGATAAGCTTTAGGAACCTAGAGCACACCGCCCTGAGCCTCAGTGTCTGTAGCTCTAAATGGAAACACTGGTGGTGGGTGCTCGCTCACTCGCGGGTGGCTCTGAGTTGGGGAGGGGAGCTGGAACTCTGGGGAGCTGCTTGGGGGAGGGAGGCTGGGATGGAGCTGGGACTACGAGGCCAAGCCCCTTAATTCTCTGCCAAAAGGCTGGGAGGTGGCCATGGGCCCAGCACTACACTGTGACCTTCGTCCTGCCGTTTTCGGTTTATGAGGTGCTTTCCTCATCCCATTATCTCATTTGATCCGCACCACAGCCCTCTGAGGAGACTGGGCGTCCCCCTGGCCCTGAGGAGGCTAGTGGCTGGGCCAAGGTCACCCCCCGCTGGGCGAGCAGAGACCAGAACCCCGGCCTCTGCTTCCAGGCAGTACTCCGGGTGGCAGGACCTCCATGCTGCAGTTCTGGGAAGGGAACCCAGGAGGGCACCTGGGCAGCCCCCGGGGTTGGAGAGGGGAGGGCGCCTCTGCTCCACACAAAGGACACGTTCCTTTTCTTTCTTTCTTTTTTAATGTTTATTTATTTACTCTTGAGAGGGGGAGCAGAGGGAGAGGGAGACGCAGAATCCAAAGCAGGTTTCAGGCTCTGAGCTGTCAGCACAGATCCCAACATGGGGTTCGAACCCACGAACTGCAAGATCATGACCTGAGTGGAAGCCAGACGCTTAACTGACCAAGCCACCCAGGCGCCCCAAGGGACGTGTTTCTTATTCAAGATGTCTTTTGCCCCCAAATTGCTCTCCACCCTCTTTCCCCTCAGGAGGGTGCTCTCCACCCCTTTCCCCTGCAGAGCCCAGGGATAGACCCCAAGGCTGGCCTTTCCCGTTCCCTCTCCTTGGGGTCCTCTCTGTCAGGGGTCAGCCACCCTTACCCCCAACTCTCACCACCTCAGGAGCCACTGGAGCCACTGAGCAGACCGCCCCCTCCCCCAGAGATGGGCGCTGGCTCTGCCCAGGGGTTTGGGTCTCCTTGGGTGGGGCCGAGCTGTTTAGGTCCTGCCCTGGGCTGCTGGTCACCTCTTATCTGCTTCTGCGGGATCGGGTGTGCTGCCGGGCAGGTCGGAGGGAGGTCACCCCTCCCGCGTCTGGGTGTGTCCGCTGGGGGCAGGGGAGGAGGTGCTGGGCCTTGGCCCTGAGCCTCCCCGGGAGAGTTCCCGGATTCTCCCCACTGCCTACCCCTCCCCCAGTTCAGGGGAAGTCCAACTTTACCTGCCCTCCTGGGCGAAGTCGGTAAAGTGGTTGTATTTTCATTAAGGATTTCTTTCAGTCTTGCTCTTTTATGCCAGTTACCTGTTGATAAGTCTCTCCCCTCCTGGCTTGCGAGGGCCTCTGGGCAGGGACCGGGGCTTACTCATCTCAGCACCGCGCACAGCGCCTGGCACACAGAAGGTGCTCAATCAATATTTGTTAAACTGCCCGGTGACTCTCCCTGCCTCTCCCTGCCCTGGCCACCACCTCCCCCTATGCACACACCGTCACATACTTACACTCACACGCGCGCACACACACACACGCACACACTTGCACATGCTGGCGTTCGCCGAACGCGCACACCCCAGAGCCCACGCACATTCTCGCACGCACCACAGCCTCACACAGCCACACCGCTCCCATACCCCACAGACGTGCACCGTCACACACGCGCCCACTGTCACAGTCACAGACACACACATGTCACCGTCACAGCCACACCCACACAGGTGCATTAACCCCCCAGGCTTGCCCTGCAGAGCCCTGGGTTTACACCACTCCTCTCGCCCCTTAGGTACAATCTTTGGGGACCATTTCCCGCCCTGCTTTCTGCCCTCTCTCCCCACCAGGTGGGTTCCGATCTTCCCTCCAGTAGGGACCAGTGGCAAAATTTGCAAAATGAAAACTTGGACCCTCGTTAAAAATTATCACCAATTCCAAAATGGCCAGAGGAGAGCGTTGGAGCAGGCACGGGGCCCTTCCGAGTGAGGCCCTCTGAACCCCTGCACAGGTCACACGCCCGTGCCTCCATGTCCCCCTGGCCTGTCGGCGCTCCACTGAACTATACCACCCATGCAGCAATCAGAAAAACAGGCGTCAGTTGCCAAGTTTTACAATCAAGACAAGTGTCACAGAATCGCTTGCATTTCTGGCTTCTCTTAAGAAGTCAGAGGACGTGGCAGAGCGGAGGCGGCCTTCCACTGGACCGCAATCTGCAGGAGCGAGTCATACCGTCCCCTATACGTTCTCGAGGTCACCACTATCGCCACCGCAAAACGCCCAGGAGGACCCAGAGACAAAATTTGCAACCCCTGGTTGAAACTATCTAGGGCACCTGGTGGCTCAGCCGGTTAAGCATCTGACTTTGGCTCAGGTCATGATCTCACGGTTCGGTTTGTGAGTTCAAACCCCGATTCGGGTAAACCCTGCTTCTCTCTTTCTCTCTCTCTCCCTCTCCCTCCCTCTCTCTCTCTCTCTCTCTGCCCCTAGCTTACTCTCTGTTGCTCTCAAAAGAAAAAAAAAAGAAAATATCTCTGCCTGGCGCCCACCTACTGCTCCCAGACGGGGAGCTCATACCCTGGCATGTTGCCCTCTACCTGGCAAAACAATGGCTTGTTGCCGATGTCAGTAAATAAATGGATGGTGGCAGCAGGTGTGTGGGGGGGGAGCAGTCGTACTCACAAGTATGGAAAGCCAGCCAGCTCCTACCGTGAGAGCCTGGGGTGGGGACAAGAGCCCCCTGATACTTGCTAGGAAGTATGTTTTCTTACCTCCAAGAACTTTTTATTTTTTTAAATTTTTTTTAATGTTTATTTATTTTTGAGGCATAGAGACAGAGCATGAGCAGGAGAAGGGCAGGGAGAGAGGGGAGACACAGAATCCGAAGCAGGCTCCGGGCTCCTAGCTTTCAGCACAGAGCCCAACTCGGGGCTCAAACTCACAGACTGCGAGATCATGACCTGAGCCGAAGTCGGCTGCTTAACCTACTGAGCCACCCAGGCGCCCCTCCAAGAACATTTTTTAGTCCAGTTCAGTGCATGGCGTATAATGGACACTTGTGCACACTGGAGTATCAGTGCCCACCCCTCTGGGCTGGGCATGGCTGCTTAACCCAGAGCGCCCCAAAATGCCAGGACTGCCCAGCAGCCTTGACCCATCCAGGTATCCGTCTCCCTGCCGAGAGAGAAGGAGAGCTGGCCTCATTCATCTATGCAGTAGCTCTTCATATAGTATTTCTTCCCTGAACCCGTGTCTTTTCGGGAAGAGCAGGGCCCTCCACCAGTCCCCACATCATAACCATGTACCAGTAATTTGTAGAATAGAGCATAAGACCCAGATGAACAAGCCCCATTTTATAGGTGAGGAAACTGAGGCCCAAAGAAGGAAGGTGACTTGCTCAAAGTCACACCGCACGCCGGTGCAGAACCTGAGATCAATGTCAACACCTGACCCCTTGTTAGTTACCTACCAGGTGCCGAGCCGTGTGCCACGTTAGTGCTTAGCCTACCACATCCATTCCTTCTCTCGGCGAGTGCTCATTGAGTGTCTGCTGTGTGCCTGGCTCTATGCCGAGAGAGACCCAGCTGGGAAGAGGTCACCCAGGAATTGCAGGGCCTGGGCTGCAGCCCAAGAAATTCTAAAGTCGCATACATAAGCCTCCGACAAGTCTGCAAGGTAGGATGAGCCCCTGGCTTCACAGATGAGGAACTGAGGCTGTAGAGAGATAAAGAAACAAGTTGAGTTTTCACAGCCAGTAAGTTTAGGAAATCAGGATTTGAATCGTGGCTTCCTGACCCTCTTCTCTCAATCCCGTGAGTGACTGTGTTTTGAGAGGCGCTGAGCAATGCAAATGTCTCACCGCTTACCCGTGCCTGAAATCCGGCCTTTAGATGTACACTTCCAGAAGCGCCCTGCTGACACACAAACACGGCGTCGGGGGGGGGGGGGGGGGATGTGGATTCAATTACAGTTGCTTTTCAGGAACTTCTTGATCCTGGGGGAGGGATGGAGAGTGAGTTTTCAGAATTTTTTTTAAAAAATTTTTTAATGTTTATTTTATTTATTTTGAGAGAGAGAGAGAGAGAGAGTGTGTGTGTGTGAGCGGGGGAGGAGAGAGAGAGAGGGAGAGAGAAAATCCACACACTCAGTGCAGAGGCTGACTCGGGGCTCAAACCCACGAACCATGAGATCATGACCTGAGCTGAAATCAAGAGTCAGATGCTTAACTGATGGAACCGCCCAGGCGCCCCAAGTTGTCAGTCGTTGAGATCCTCATGGGGTCATCTCTTGGGAGTGCTGCATCCTCATTCCTGTGCCCTCCTCCTTCTCCTCCTCCTGCTCCATGCAGGGCTGGGCTGGGGCAGCGGCAGCAACAATTAGCCCAGCTCAGCTGCCCGTTACTGGAACCTTTGTGTCAACTCTGGAGCTGAGCCAGGAAACCATGCCCGGCGTCCCGCATGACTCAGCCTCACCTGCCCACCTCCACACCTGCGCCAGCCTCGGTGACCCAGGCCGCAACGCTGAGGGGAAAGTCCCAGCATCCTTTGGTCCATCCCTCCCTCACCCTAGGTGTTTGCAAAGCATACTGGGATTTAGAGTCTTTGTAACACTGGCTTGGTTTCCCTGGCTGATTTCTAGCCAAGATGAGAGGGTCTGGGCAGGGCCAACGGTGGGGTTCGGAAAACTGGGATCTATAGAGAATGAAGACAGAAGCATTTACTCTCTTCTCTATCATCGTTTGATAGGAGAGCAGCTTAAGACCACGGAAGATACAGTTTCATATATCAAACTGGCAAAGAATAGTAAGAGCGCTCGTGATGTCTAGAGCTGGGGAGGATGTAACTCAAGCTTGCCATAAAGCATCAGTCTAGGTGTGAATTAGGAGACACTTTCTTTCTTTTTTTTTAAGTTTATTTATTTATTTTGAGAGAGAGAGAGAGAGAGAGTACGAGCGAGGGAAGGGCAGAAAGAGAAGGAGAGAGAGAATCCCAAGCTCAATCTCACAGACTGTGAGATCATGACTTGAACTGAAATCAGGAGTCCGACGCCTAACCGACTGAGCCACCCGGGTGCCCCGTTGTGTCCATTTTTTAATTTCCACCGTTCCTCTTTGACTCTTACAACTTTCCTCTCTCGATGAAATTCCCTATCTGTGCCTGCATGTCATCTACCTTTTCTATTAGAGCCTTTAACATTTGGGTTAGTTATGAATCTGGTTCTACTGGTTACATTATTTCTGGACAGTGGGTTTTTTTTTTTTTTCTTTGATATTATTGTATGTTTCGTAATTTCTTGTTAAATGCTGGACATCTGTGTAGAATGGTAGGCACTGAGATAAATAGTCTCTCCATATGGCCGGAAATGGCCTCCTCTGCTAGGCGATTGGTGTGTGTGTGTATCTGTCTGTCTGTCTGTATGGGGCGTTGAGTCAATCTGGTCAGGAACTTAGTTTAGCTTGAGTTTTGCTGTTGCTGTGGTTGGTTGTCTTCTATTTACCACTGGCTCAGGTTCCTCCAGCGTTACTTTGTTCTTGGTGCTGGGTTTTCTCAGTGTTTCTGCCCAACCCTCAGCGTTCAGCCTTCCCTGTGCACCTGTGCCCAGGAGGGCTCTGTCTCCATGCTGTCCTATCGCCCCCGATGGTAGACTGCTATCGCTTGTTACTGCAAACCTGTTAGCCTGGTGGCATGGGGTGGGGGCGGGGGGCAGGGAGAGGTCCAGAGGGTTTTGTTGTCCTAGCTTAGTCTCCATGTTAGGCAGGCCCTGTGTGTCTGGGTGTCACGGGTGAGAATTTTTCAACAATCCTGTCTCTCCTTCCTGTGGTGGCCAAACTCTGCCTCGTGTCTATGGCGGATCTTGTACGGGGAAGAACTTTCTGCCTCTCCTTCAGCGGTGGGAGACCCGTAATGCAGGGCTTCTGAACCTGGACGCTATCTGCATTGTGAGCTGGATAACTGTTTTGGGAGGCTGTCCTGGGCATTGTAGGAAGTTCAGCAGTGTCTCTGACCTCTCCCTACCAAATACTCATCCTTTCTCCCCAAGTTGTGACAACAAAACTGTCTCTAGACAGCCAAATGTCCCCTCTAGACAAGCCCCCTTCCCCCCTCCTCCAGAATGGCTGCTTTAACAGGATTCTGGTCCTGACTGTTTCATGCCCTTTCATGGAGGTGAATAGTTGCTTCTTCACCCTTCCCCTCCTGTGCCCTGGGGGCAACGGAATCACTGCCCCGTCCCCAATAGCTGAAGGTTCTCCTCCCCCTCCTCTTCTTCTTATCTTCCTTCCTCCCTCCCCCATCTCCCCTTCCTTCTCCTTTTTCTGCTTCTTCTGGGGGAAGGTTCTGCGTGGGACTTCCTACCTCCTCTTAATGCAGGCCTGCTTCCCACCAGTGAGGGAGGCTCTCTCCAGTCCCCCCCCCTCCGCCCCCACGCTCAGTCCTGAGCCCCCTCGGAGGTCTGTGAAGAGTCCGCAGAGAGAGCCAACCCCCGTGAATGTGTAGCTCCCAGGGACTCTGTCGTGTCACAGCGGCCCTCACTCAGCCTTCAACAATTTTTTTAAAATGTCAGCGACGTTCTTCCCCATGAGGATGGCCTGGTGTGCCTGCCCACTCGCTTTGCCCCAGGCCGCTCTCTTCTTGCGTTCCATGGCTCCTTGGGTGGACCTGTCTCTCCTCGGGTTCTGTGTTACTTGGTGGCCCTGTGCCCCCAGCTCTCTAATGGGTTCAAGACAAGTTCTGATTTTGTAGTTTTTCTGACTGTTTGTCTTTAGGGTAGGAGCAATGCCCTTTTCAGTTTTCTAAATCCTGGGTGGAAACACAACCTCTGCTCATTCTTTATCCACATTGAGGTGACTCTGGATCATATGCTGTGCATATGGGTTCTTTGAAGGGGGGTTTAGACTTCTTTGGTAGTCTTAAGAAAAGTAAAAATCCAGGCGCCTGGGTGGCTCAGTTGGTTGGGCGGCCGACTTCGGCTCGGGTCATGATCTCGCGGTCTGCGAGTTCGAGCCCACGTCGGGCTCTGTGCTGACGGCTCAGAGCCTGCTTCAGATTCTGTGTCTCCCTCTCCCTCTGCCCTCCTCCTGCTCACGCTCTGTCTCTATGTCTCAAAAATAAATAAACGTAAAAAAAAATTTTAAAAAGAAAAAGAAAAACCCTTTTCCCGACCCCACCCCAAAAGTCACACATGCACGTAGTTTTGCCTACCAGAGAATCCTTCCCAACGGGCTCACAAGCATCTTTGTTGTTACTGTTGTTTTTTAAATGTTCACTTATTTATTTTTGAGAGAGAGAGAGTGCAAGTAGGGGAGGGGTGGAGGGAAAAGGAGAGAGAAACTCTCAAGCAGGCTCAATGCTATCAGCACAGAGCCCGATGCGGGATTCGAACTCACAAACGGTGAGATCACGACCTGAGCCGAAATCAAGGGTCGGATGCTTAACCAAGTGAGCCGCCCAGGCACCCCCACCATGAACATCTTTATTTCATTTCTGGACTCATCTTCTGGATAAACTTTCATGTTGGTCCAAGGATAATCACTGCAGAATTTAGGGGAAAATAATAAAATACTGGAAACAAAAAATAAGTCATATTATTGAGCGGTTATTATGTGTCAGATGTTGTCCGGGTTTTATATGTGCAAACTCTAAATCTTCACAACCGCTTTTTGAGGTGGGTCTATATCACTCCCCATTTTATTGATGAGAACACTAATGTGCAGAGAACTAAGGCCAATCACTCAAGGTTTCACAGGGCGTCTGAAAGTAGAACTCAAACTCAAGCAGTTTGATTCCAGACCTTAGGCTCTCAAGCATATCTAAATGTCGGGTCGGAGTGTACTGGTTAGATAAATCAAATTGAATTAAAAAGAATGCATCCATTTATGTGGACCAATCTCCAAAACAGATTAAGTGGATAAAGTAGATAAAAGCAGATAATAACAACGTGTATAATTTGTTATCATGTGTTTGGAGGGGTGTGTGTGTGCAAGAAAGAGAATGAGAAAGAGACAGAATCTTTGCAAGGAAGCAAAATGAGCCAGTAACTTGTGTTACTTCTGGAATAGGAATGAGAGTCAGTGTGGATGAGAAGGAGACTTTTTATTTTATTTTATTTTATTTATTTATTTATGTATTTATATTTTTTTTAACGTGTTTTATTTATTTTTGAGAGACAGAGAGGCAGAGCATGAGCAGGGGGAGGGCAGAGAGAAAGGGAGACACAGAATCCGAAGCAGGCTCCAGGCTCTGAGCCATCAGCACAGAGCCCGATGCGGGGCTTGAACTCAGAGACCGTAAGATCATGACCTGAGCTGAAGTCGGCCGCTTAACCGACTGAGCCACCCAGGCGCCCCTTTATTTATTTATTTTGAGAGAGAGAGAGAGAGCATTTGAGGGAGGGGCAGAGAGAGAGAGGGAGAGAGAGAATCCAATCCTCTGGGCTGGAACTCATGAACTGTGATATCATTACCTGGACTGAAACCAAAAGTCAGACACTTAACCGACTGAGCCCCCCCCCCCACCCCGTGCCCTAGGGAGACTTTTTATAATATTACCTATTACACTATTTGAATATTTATCTGTATGTAAGTATCCCTTTTAAAATGCTTTTGGCATTATTTTTGTTTGTTTATTTTGTTTTTAGTAATCTCTACACCCAACGCGGGCTCGAACTCGTGACCTGAGATCAAGAGTCACATCCTCTTCTGACTGAGCGAGCTGAGCCCGGTGCCGCCCTTTGTTTAAAGCACAATATCTCATTAACCTCACAATAGTCATATGAAGTAGGGATTATGATTTCCAGTTCGCAATTGAGTAAACCAAGATTTAATAAAGCTCAGTGACTAGTCTCTGATTGTACAAACATTAGGTAATGGAACCAGGATTTGAACCCAGTGTGTCAGATCCAAGTCCACAGCTTATCCTGTATGGTGTTATCTCCCTGCGTCTGTCTTCATCCACCTATTCTTTCATTCCTAAAATACTTCTTCTTCTTTTTTTTTTTAACATTTATTTATCTTTGAGAAACAGAGACAGAGCGCGAGCGGGGAAGGGTCAGAGAGAGAGGGAGACACGGAATCTGAAGCAGGCTCCAGGCTCTGAGCTGTCAGCACAGAGCCCAACATGGGGCTCAAATTCACAAACCATGAGATCTGACCTGAGCCGAAGTTGGCCACCCAACCGACTGAGCCCCCCTAAAATACTTCTTAAATACCTACAAGGCGATTATCTGGGGGAGTTCCTGGCTTCAGACCTGCTTAATATTCTCTCAAAGAGCACAAACATTTCTCACTTCATCCCAGGTTAGCAAAGAGGAAACTTATGGCGATACACAATAGTGACCAAGGTATAGGGAGACTGGCACTATGGTACATTGCTGTTGAACTACAACATTGTACAATCCTCCTGGAGAACAGCTGGGCCAAAGCATTAAACATATACAAGACTAGCAGTGCCTGGGTGGCTCAGTCGGTTAAGCACCCGACTTCAGCTCAGGTCACGATCTCACAGTTGATGGCTTCGAGCCCCGCGTCGGGCTCTGTGCTGACAGCTCAGAGCCTGCAGCCTGCTTCGGAGTCTGTGTCTCCCTCTCTCTCTGCCCCTCCTCCACTTGCACTCTGTCTCTCTTTGTCTCTCAAAAACAAATAAAAATGTAAAAAAAAAAATGAAAACAAAAAGATATACACAAGACTCCAACCCAACTATTCAACTTCAAGGAATATATGTAATTATTTTTCTAATGTTTATTTATTTTTGAGAGAGAGCGCATTCGAGGGAGGGACAAAGAGAGAGGCAAGAGTGGGGGTGGGGTAGACAGAAGATCCAGAGCGGGCTCTGTGCTGACAGGAGAAAGCATAATGCGGGGCTCGAACTCACGAACCACGAGATCGTGACTGGAGCCAAAGTCAGGCACTTAACTGACTGAGCCACCCAGGCGCCCCAAGGAATATATTTTAAACAAATAATCGAAGAAGTATACAAAGATGTATCTGTAAGGAGGTCCATGGTATCTTAATAACAACTAAAATGTCTGAAGACAGAGGATTTGTTAAATGAATTATCATATGTATACCTTGAAGCACTATGCAGTCATTAAAGCCTGATATATGAATATTTAATGACACGAAATTTTGTGAATTTTGTTCACGTTCTACTGTTAAGTAAAGAAGGTTTGTTATAAAACAGTGCAGACAATATCTCTCAGTTTTGTTTTTTAAATGTAGAGATAACTGCAGGGTATGTCTGCATAGAAAACAGCTTGGGGGGTGCCTGGGTGGCTCAGTTGGTTAACTGGCTGACTTCAGCTCAGGTCATGATCTCATGTCTGTGAGTTCGAGCCCCACATCAGGTTCTGTGCTGATGGCTCATCAGAGCCTGGAGCCTGCTTCAGATTCTGTATCTCCCTCTCTCTCTGCCCTTCCCCTGCTCACACTCTGTCTCTATGTCTCTCAAAAATAAATAGACGTTAAAAAAATTTTTTTTTTAATTAAAAAAAAAAAACCAGCTTGGAAGCCCGTACATCCGCTTGATAATAAAGGCCACCTTAGGATGGTTAGAGTAGGCATGACTTTTCCTTTTGTTTTTATGCCTTCCTGTACTGGCTGTATTTTCTTTTACAATAAGCCTGCATTGCTCCAAAACTCAAATAGGAGACGAACGCCTTTTCCATTTTGAAAAATAAACATTAGTAATTTAAAAAAAAAGTAAAACAACACATCTAATACATGGGATAAGTCCACTGAAGTATGACTCATCTATTTACAATCTAAAATACTATGCCTCCATTAGAAATGGTGATTCATTGAAGAATCTGCTGTGTGTCAGACATTGATGATATAAAGGAAGCGAGGACAAGGCCAGTCACGAAGTCATATGAGTAAGCAGGTGTTTACCACACATTGGGATTCCTAGTGTGATGAAAGTAGTGACCAAGTGATATTGAAACCACAGAGCCGAGCACAGAATCTGGAGGCAGGTGTGAGTGGGAAGATGAGTGGGAACTTGCCAGGGCACAGAGAAGGGGCTCATCCAGGCTGAAAGAACATCATGTGTCAAGGTAAAGACGCATGAAACGGTCCCATTTATATAGAGATTGGTAAGAAATGAGGTAGGATTGGAGCCGAGTATTCCAGGCAGGCGTGGCCAAAAAATGAGGCCCAGAGGTTTGTAGACGATGAAATGCTTTGTTAGATCTTGAGGGTAATGGTAGCTACTGAGGGGGTTTGAGGAATTTGTAACAGGTGACAGAGTCATAATTGCTTTCTGGAAACATTCCAACAAGAGTGGTGTAGGGGGTAGACTGACAGGGTAGTGTTGAAGACAAGGACAACAGGTGCATGGGATCAGGAGATCCATGGACGTCTGACATGCGGGACCATGAGTGACGAATGTAGGAGAGCAGAATCGAGGGAACACAAAGGATCTGACTTGAAGGACAGGTGGATGGGGCTGCCGTTCTTCAGGACAAAGAGCCAATGGGCTGGGGAAGATGCTGATCTGCCCCCTGCACTTGTTAGTTCGAGCAGCTTGAAATGTTCACCAGGCAGATGTTCAGGAGAAACATTTGCACCATGAATACAGGCTTTGGGGCGCCTGGGTGGCTCAGTCGGTTAAGCGTTCAACTTCGGATCAGGTCATGACCTCGCGGTTTGTGGGTTCGAGCCCCGCGTCGGGACTCCGTGCTGACAGCTCAGAGCCTGGAGTCTGCTTCAGATTCTATGTCTCCCTCTCTCTCTGCCCTTCCCTTGCTCATGCTCTGTCTCTATGTCTTTCAAAAATAAAAATAAAAATGTTAAAAAATTTAAAAAAAAATACAGGTTTTAGGGTCATCAAGCATATACATGATAGTTAAAGCTAGGGGTTTGGATATCACTCAGGGAAAATGTGTAGAAAATAGAGAAGAAAAAAGTCCAAGGATAGAGAATCTGGATATTTAAAGGCCAGATGGAAGAGGCACCTGGGTCACTCAGTTAAGTGTCTGACTTCGGCTCAAATCATGATTTTATGGTTTGTAAGTTCGAGTCTCATGTCGGGCTCACTGCTGTCAGTGCAGAGCCCACTTAGGATCCTGTCTCCCTCTCTCTCTGCCCCTCCTGTGCATGTGCATGCTCTCTCTCTCTCTCTCTTTCAAAAATAAATTAACATTAAAAAATAATAAAGACCAGATGGAGGAAGAAGGGCTGCTTGACAGAGGAGGTGAGATCAGCAAGGTAGGAAGGAACCAAAAACGAGGAGAGAACTGTCACAGGGGCCCCAGGAGTAGAAACGTCAAGGTAGAAATGGTCAACGATATCGAATGCCAAAGGAAGCTTAAGCAACATTCTATCGGAAAAGTGCTTCTGGTTTGGAAATATGGGTAAAGAGTGGTTTCATTGGGGCCGTTGAGATTATGGTAGTTAAGAAGCAAACAATGTGAGGAAATGAAAGCAGGGAGTGTTCGTTCATTCGACAAGGGTTTATTGGGCATCTTCTAGGAGTTGGACACTGTTCTGGGGACTGGGAACATGTAGGCTGTGAACAAGACAGAGAAGCAGGCTACTGTACTCACAGAGTGCCCAGTCTGTTTCTCCAAACTCTTCAAGGACGTGGACTTCTCCAGTACACTTATCGTGATGAGCACTGAGTAATGCCTAGAATTGTTCAATCACTACCTTAGACACCTGAAACTCCTATGACACTGTACATTAATTATACTGGATTTTTTTTAAGTATTAAGAAAAGAACATGGACTGCTCTTCAAGAAGTTGGATGTTGCTATGCATGAGAATATAGATAGGTATTAATTTTTAAGATAGGGCCATTGGACATGTGTATATATTAAAAAGAAAAGCTCAGAGGATAATAATATGGAGCATTTTCCATAGGTACTAGAGATTGGGGTTTCCTACCAAATTCTGAGTCTGAGAAACAAAATTCACATTTTTACAAGAGCAAGACAGATGGAAGAGCAAAATACCGTATGTATTCCTGATAAATCTGACATCAGAGAATTTGGATTTTACCTGTAGGCAGAAATACTGAGCTCACAATTAGACAGACTCACGCGTGCAACCTTGGAGGCAGCAGGCACGCTCTCCTCCACACCCTAACCCTGTTGAGGCCTTACCCTGTAAAAACTAGACATATAAAAGCAAAACAGGGCTTGTACTTTCTTACTCCAGAGAGAAAGAGGGAGGTAGGGTCTGGGCTACATGTATTCTGTTCATGCTCCCCAATTTACCAATCACTCCATCCTGCCAGAAGTGAGTGAGGGGCATAGAAAGATCAGGAATGCTACCCTCCCAAAGAAACAGCAGGAATGAGGAATAGGTGTTCCCCCTTAAATCCAGGTACTCTGCTCATGGATAATCTGATTTAAACCTCAACAACCCTATGAAGCTGGGATTACTATTATCCACATTTTACAAACGAGAAAATGAAACCTAGGTAGGTTGAGTGATTGCCTGGTATCCCAGAGCCAGGTAGGTGACAGGACCAGGCTCTGGACCCAAGGATCCTGACTCCAGAGACCTGAGTCTTAGCTCCTAATCATTAACATCACGGAGACTTGGTCTTTCAGGGGAAAGAAAGGATGAAGAAAGGCTGGTAGATCAAGGCTCTACGAGAGAGAGCATGAAGTCAGAGCGCTGAGGGAGGCATAGGTGTGGGAGAGGACGCAGTCCCCCCTGTCTGACTGTGGCAAGAGGGGAGGATACAGATGGAAGAATTGGAGGGCCTTCTCTTTTGATGGCTTGTTTCTCAGCTAAGGGAGAGGCTGGGCGCAATTGTTTGAAAACATGTGTTGTTCCCTTAAATACAATTGGATCTTAGTAACTCTACTGAAGAGAATGCAGGGGAAGAGACTGTGTCTTCTGAAGCTGGATCATAAAATGCAACGGAGTCCCTGCCTGGTTTGTTCACTTGGATACTTGCTCCTAGGACCCAGCCACCATGCTGTGAGAAAGCCCAAGTCACATGGGGGGACCACAAGTAGGTGTTCTGTCCAAAAGCCCTATCTGAGGTCCCAGACAACAACGGGCATCAAAGGCCAGACATGTAAGTAAGGGAAGAGTTCAAGATGACTTCAGCCATGGCCACCATGTAATTGCAACTGTGTGAGAAACCCTAAGTGAGAACCACCTAGTTGAGCTCAGTCAACCATGAATGATAATAATAATAAAGTGGTTGGGGCACCTGGGTGGCTCAGTTGGTTAAGCGTTCGACTTCAGCTCAGGTCATGATCTTGTGGTTTGTGAGTTCGAGCCCCGCGTCGGGCTCTGTGCTGACAGCTCAGAGCCTGGAGCCTGCTTCAGATTCTGTGTCTCTCCCTCTCTCTGCCCCTCCCAAGCTCATGCTCTGTCACTCTCTATCTGTCAATAATAAATAAATGTTAAAAAAATTAAAAATAATAATAATAATAATAATAAAGTGGTTGTTGTTGTTTTAAGTCACTAAGTTGTGGGGTGATTTCTTATCAACAACAGACAAGCAGAACAGAATTGGAGGTATGATGCTATTGTAAAAACAACAACCCTAAACCATAGGCCATTGGCTCTAGGACCAGGTGGTAGGTAGAAGCTGAAAGAATATTGAGGATGCCTTTTTGAGAGAGAGAGAGGGAGAGGGAGGGGCAGAGAGAGAGGGAGAGAGAATCCTGAGGAGGCTCCACACTGTCAGTGAAGAGCCCAACATGGGATTCGAACCCATGAACCACGATATCATGACTTAAGCCTAAATCAAGAGTTGGTCGCTTAACTGACCGATCCACCTAGGTGCCCCAACAATAGTGAGGACACTCTTAATGAGCATCTAAAGGGCCGTAAAGACCTTTCTGTTCTCTCTCCCCTCTTTGCCCAGATGAAATTTGATGATCGGCCATTATCGCCACTTTCCTTCAGACACCCTTGACTCTCTGGCCTCTTTTTACTTATTTATTCTCTTTACTTGGCAAAACCACAATCCTGATTTAATTCAGCTCTCAGCCGCTCCGCGTCAGCGTTTATGCTGATTAACAGCCACTCTGTTTGTTCTCAGTCTCTGTCTGTGCTTCTTCATCGGTGCCAATTCCGCTTCCCCCACCCCCGCTCCCCACACCCTGGGAGCATTTGGCAATGTCTGGCGACGTCCTGATTGTCACAACTGGGGAGAGGTGCACTGGCATCTAATGCGTAGAGGCCAAGTATGCTACATATCCAATAATATCCAAGACGGCTTCCCCCAGCAGACTTAGTAAGCCTAAAATGTCAGTAATGTTGAGATAGAAACTCTAGTCTCAATTCCTGATCACGCATCTCAGGTGGGCCTTGGGGTCACCTGACAATCATACTGCCTTTCCTGAGTTGGCCCATCTTCCTGTTCTCTTAGAGGATCAGCTCACACCTTCAGTCACGTCAAACCTCCACCTCCATTCCCACTCCGCATGCTCATTTGAGGACCTTGCCTCCTACGTTGCCAACAGAAGGGAAGCAATCAGAAGAGAACCCCTTCCCCCCTACTCAGTGCGTCCACCCCCGAACCACCATCCACACCTGTACCCTCTGCCTTCTCTCCTGTTATGTCAGATGAACTGTCTGGGCTCCTGGCTAATCCCTCCACTCGTGCACTAAATCCCCTCCCATCTCACCTACTCAAGGACACGCTCCAGCCTATCCCTCTCCCCTCCTCCAAAATTTCCTTGTTACTTGATTATCCCCACTGGCATAAAAATGTGCTTTAATTTCTTCCATCTTAAAACAACAACAACCACAACAACAACCACAAAATTCTCTCTTGACCCACGTTCCCATCCAGCTACTGCCCATTTCCTTGCCTCCCCCTTCACGGCACAGAGCTGACTACATTTGTAACTACATTTGATACTATCGTAAAAACAACAACCCTACATTTGTGTCTACATTTGTGGTCTCCTCAACTCAGTCAGGCTTTGGCAACGTCCACAATGCTCTTACCAATGTTAGCAGTGACTTTTGTCATATTGAATCCAAGTCTCAATCCTGATTTCTTCCATCTAGGAGTGGACATGACATCACTGATCATGTCCTCCTTGAGACACTGTCTTCACTTGGACACCACGTCCGGGACCACCCTTCTCAGACTCCTTTCTCGATGCTTCCTCATCTCTCCGACCTCAGGGTTGGAGTGCCCAGAGCTCAGTGCTTGCTTTTTTCTATCTTCACTTCCTGTCACAGTGATCCTACTTAGCTTCATGGCGTTAAATTGCCGTCCATGCACCGATGGCTCCCCTGACCTCCAGACTCACAATTCTAGCTGCCTCCATGATGTTTCTAATTGCAACTGCAACAAGATATGCTCCAACCCAACTCCCAACCTCCCTCTACACACTTCTCCCATAACAAACACAAACTTGTTTCTTTTAGTCGTTCAAGCCAAATACCTTGCAGTCATCTTTGACTCCTCTCTTTCTCTCACGCTTCATATCTACCTGGACTCAATTCTGTTGTCTTTACATTCAAAATAAAACCAAGAATCCAACAACGTCTCCCATCTCCTCTGCTACCAGCCACATCTCTTATCTTAACACAAGAGTCTCCTAATTGTTCTTCCGCCCTTGGGATCAAGTCAATCCTTTGCTCAAAGGCCTCTGAAGCTTCCCTCCCATTCAGAGGAGAAGCTGAAGTCTTCCCAGGGGTACATAAAGCCTAACCCCCTCTGTTCCCCGCCCCTCTGACTGCACTTACTGCTTTCTGCTCTGCTCTAGACACAGACCTCACTGATCTGGAACATGCTACCGCCTCAGAACTTTTGAACTGCCCCTGCTTTCTGCCTAGAGTCCTCTCCATACCTAAATGCCTTCATCTCTCGTGTCCTGTGAGTCTTCGTTTAAATATTACCTCCTCTGTGAAGTCACCCGATCTCCCGAATTAAAATTGCAACCCTTCCCTACTTAATCCTTGCCAACCCTCTTCATTCGCTCTCCCTGCTTTATTTCTTTCCAGTGTATTAATTATGATCAGATTCACCATATATGTGTTTATTCATTTATTTTTGTTGATTGTCCTTCTTCCTCAGTGAACTTGTGTGCTCCCTGGTGAACCTGTATGCCTGTGGCGTGGCGTTTTGCTCACTCTGTCACAATGCCCATCATATAGAAGATATTCAAGAAATAATTCATTGAGTAAATGAATGGACCCACTTCATACTTCATAAAGAAATTAATGGCCATTAGTTGTCCCCTTTGACCTTCCCCTCCCACTACTGGTGACCTCTGGCAAGGCTGAGGACCTTTAGCTTTTAATCAGTGAGTAGAAGGTTAGCATCTTTGCTGTCGATGGACTTTTGTTGTGCCCTCAGGAGGGATGGGGAAACTGTGTGAATCGGCTCATTGCAGGCCTTCCTCTCGAAAGTGACAGGGACTGGGGTTTGCCAAGGATTGGCAAAGTATGAAAAGGCAGAAGGAGAGGAAGGGGAGGGCGTGGAAGTCAGGCTCAGGCAGCAGACAGAGGGGAGGACCACTGGGGGTACAGGGCAAGACGGCAGCGGGATTCAGAGCCCGAGAGCCAGACTGGCTGTGCTGGAGTCCTCAGTCAGTCTTGTCGCTGTGTGGTCCTGGTGCTGGTACTTCTGGCTCCATGCCTCAGCTCCCTGGCCTTGAAAATATGGCTAATGCTAGTACCCATCTCCTGGGGTTGTTCTGAAGATTAAGTAAGATCATCGGTGTAAAGCACCTGGCTCTTGCTAGGGACTTACAGGAGAGACAGGAGACTGAGGAACTTAGGGTCTGTCCTTACTGGGGAGTAAGGATACGGAGTTATCCAGTGGGGCATGGCAGAGCCAGGACTAAGGGTCCGCAGACTCCGAATGCAGGGCTTTCTCCACATTTCCTGTGCTTTCTCCACTATAGAGACTCTTGTCCTGCCACACAGCCAGCCCCCACCAGCAGTGCCCCTCAGAGTAGGTGGGAGGGCTCTTCTAGATTCTCTCTCCTTTAGTCCACAGTCCCTCTTGCTGCCCCCAGACCTGGGGCTGGGTTTACGAGAGGGGATTTCACGAGACAGCCGGGGTTGGGGGAAGGGGTGACTTTAGTCTGGAATGTGCCCTTAGTTCAAGAAAGTGCCCCTTGTTCCCCACCCACTCGAATCCTGGCCAGGGCAGCAGCCTCAGTAAGGGTCAGGGTGACATCAGCCCTGCCATGCAGGCTGGGCTGGTTTGCCGCCAGGTACTCACCTCTCCTGAGTGAGCTCGGATTACCTCATCCTGGAGCAGGGCAAATGGTTAACCACACTCAGATGGAACCAGAGGGCCAGCGGCCAGGAAACGCACAGCCTTAAAGACCTGGCCTAGGTGGCACGTCCGGCAGGGCACGGGACAGAGGAGACCCCTTGGCCAGAGCTGGGTACGTGGGTATGTGGCCGCCCCTGCTTTATTATCTGCACGACTGCTTATGAGTATTATAAACATTTGACCACGGTACACACAATTATACATATGATATGGAAGGTTTCCTGATGGCAAACAACATTCCACATTGTGCGTAAGCCGAAGCAGCTTTTTATACATCTAGCATTGTTCAAACAGTTTCTCTCCGCATCTACAGTGTGCAGGTATATATTTAAAAACTGCTTTTTACCACCTAGGGTCTTGACACTGTCTTTCTTCTGTTTGTCGTTCTTTAGGTTTCCCGTGACGCCAAAAATACTTCCACCCCACGAGTTGACCCAGGCATTGAAACAAAATATTGAAATAGGATTAGCCACCTGGAGCAGAAGGTTCTTGACTGGAGGGGTAAAAAAATCAATTCCTCTCATCAAGAAATACTGTTCCCCCTCCCTCAAAGGAAGGTTGCATAGAAAGGAATTTGGCCAGAGGTCATTTCCACCCCCTCCCCACGACTCTATTTGCATTTGAATTGTTTCCTTTTTCAAAAGAAGATTTCTTAGGAGTATTGTAAATTTTAAAAAGGAACTACCTTCCAGGACACTGTGGTTGTTGCCTAGCCTCTGTTTTCAGAGGTAGTTGTACTGACTGCAGGAATCGGTACATAGTCCTCTGGCAATGTAGATGCAAATTATATTTTAGAAAGCTATTTTTTTTTTCCTCAAGAAATATATGAGATTCTGGACGCTTACAAAACTAGATATATAAAGCTAACAAATTGTATGTTTACACAAACATTATATATACTTTACATATATACACACATCTGTATTATATATATACTTATGTATCTTTACATATAACATATGTCAATATAGTATAATATATCTTTAAAAGAACACTGGAGAAAGACGGAAATTCAAAAAAAGAGATCAGAGTCGATGATCGTGTATACATTGATATGTCCCACAGGTGTTTAATGAGCTACCTTTATCTCTCTCTATATATCGAGTCCTGTGCTAGACAGAGGGTACAATGGAGGAAGAGAACAGAGGTTATCCCTTCTCTCAAGGGTTTATAGCCTGTGGAATTAGAGAATAATATCCTATAAACTGCACAGCTGGGTGAGGCGCGGCTGCTAGCTAGAGCTAACGTGAGTCAGAAACTGATGGATAAACTGGCACAGAGGTACCCAAACCACAGACGAAGCCAGAGACCCGAGTGCACGTGCCTGCTCAGCACGAAGCACCCTGTACCATACAGATGACATTTATTTAGAAAATTCCAGGTGGTAAATTAAATGTGTTTCTCCGAAAGAAGTCACTCTTCCTGAGATTTCTGATTCATTGGGCCGTGTCGTCAGGGGTTTGCCTACTCTGACCTTGGGTCTGGGCTCTGCAAGGACCCCAGTCCTCAGGGAAGACCTAGCCTCCCTCTCCATTCTGAAAATGCTTTCATTTGTTTTAATCTCCGAAGCCTAGTCCCCTAGTCCCCTAGCCTGGGATTTCCCCGCCTGTCTTCTCTCTGCTCAGTTTTCCCTTAACTCCCCTACTAACTCGGATCCTTGAGACAGGCGACTTCTAGTCATTGGTTTCCACTTGGTTTCTTGGACATCCCTGGGTTAGCAGCCGGTCGAGGTCCCTTGGATGCCATTGCTTGGGCCCTGCCCGTTAGATAAGTGGGAAAACATGGTAGAGAGGGGGCAGATGTAGCCTGTAGACTGGGCCACCTGGCAGCTGCCCAGCAGACATTCAGAGTGGACAGCCAGTCCGAGGCCATGAGAGTGCAAAGTCTCCCAGAATAGCCAAGTGATAACCTGGTTGATTCTTCGGATGAGAGTTTACCCTTGACTCCTTTTCTGCCTCCTTCACTGCCTCCTCTTCCTCATGTCCCTGACATGTTTCCTGCACATCCGGGCATAGCAGAGGTAGTTCTGGCTTGTTCTCAGAAGATGGAAGAGTGAGAAGTCCTCTCTCTTCCCAGACGGACAGTTTCCCAACTTACTCACCCCTGTGCCATTGCCACATCTGCAGACCAACTGAACTATGTATGATTTATTCTGATATTCTCCTCTACTTTAAATAGACTCCTCTTGGGGCGCCTGGGTGGCTCAGTCGGTCCGACTTCGGCTCAGGTCGTGATCTCACCATTTGTGAGTTCAAGCCCCGCGTCGGGCTCTGTGCTGACAGCTCAGGGCCTGGAGCCTGCTTCGGATTCTGTGTCTCCCTCTCTCTCTGCCCCTCCCCCACTCATGCTCTGTCTCTCTCTGTCTCAAAAATAATAAACATTAAAAAAAATTAAAAAAAAATAGACTCCTCTTGATAATATAAGTGAAAGAAACCAGGCAGAAAAGGAAAAATACCGAACGACTCCACCGTATGAGGTACCTAGGAGAGTCCAATGCATAGAGACAGAAGGTAGAATGACGGTAACCAGGGGCTGAGGGGAGGGAGGATGGGAGTCACTGTTTAATGGGGACAGAGTTTCAGTTGAATCGATAAAGAACTTCTAGAGATGGATAGTGTGATGTTGCGAAATTATGTGAATATACTTAGTACCACTGAACTGTACACTTAAAAGAAAACGGTAGAATGGTTAAATTTGTTTGTATATTTTACCAAAATTAAGAAAAAAACCCAGTTGATAAACATTTTTATGTGATACCTGGAAGAGTTTAATTAAAAGGGGATTGAAGGGCACCTGGGTGCCTCAGTCCGTTAAGCATCCAACTTCAGCTCAGGTCATGATCTCGCGGTCTGTGAGTTCGAGCCCCGTGTAGGGCTTTGTGCTGACAGCTCAGAGCCTGGAGCCTGCTTCGGATTCTGTGTCTCCCTCTCTCTCTGCCCCTTCCCCACTTGTGCTCTCTCTTAAAAATAAACATTAAAAAAAGGGAGTGGATTGAGACCTTGAAAAAGGGCTCCCACTTTTATCTAAATAAATCTATACCAGAAAGAAGCTTTATATTTCTATGCCTCATCAAGGTTTTGACATGCTACTTACCATCTTCCTTGCAGACAGTAAAATGAATTCACGTCTTGAATTTTTAGAAATGCTTGCCCTTGTATCACCCTGGGTGATCTTGCGATTGACAGTGAACCATCAGCAGTATGCTTGCCCACACCTTGGGATATCCCGGCTTTCCGATAGAGAGAGTGGCAGCCCAGGGTACAAGAGAGTGCCCACTGCGGAGGTCACGCAGACCTTGGCTCCCCTTCCCACATTGCCATGGATGAGCTATGTAGCCTTGAGCAAGTGGCTGAACTTCTCTGAGCCTTCATTTCCTTAGCTGTCGAATGGGGAGGCTAAGAGTTCATACCTCGCGCGATCAGTGAGAAGATTCACTGCTGTCATGCGGGTGGAGCAGGCGGTGCAGGACATGGCGTCCCTCCTAAGCTTCTACTCCCGTTGTTATAACTGAGCAGAGGAAGGAGCAGTATCTGGTCATCTTTTACAGGAAACCTTCACTGACACCCTCCTCCACGCCGCTGGACTGGGTTAGGTATGCCTCTACGCCCCCTAAATTCCTTGGGAATGTCTCCATCATGACATTCGTATCCAGTAGCAGTTAGGGGTAAGGTATTGGTAGAGTTGCTCATGGGGATGTCTGCACTGGGGTGACACCAGGGTGACCAGTGGCCCTAGGGAAATGTGCAGTGGGCGTCTCTGTCACTCCTGTAAGGTGGCAGTGTGTATGCTCAGTGAGCCAGCAGGTGAGGGATCTTTAGCGTCCGGGGCTGTAGGAGGAGTTCACTTCCGGTCACTCATTAGGGTCAGCACAGCAGGCCTCCGCCCACAGCCAAGGACAGCAGAGAGAGAGAGAGCCTGGCGGACAGCAACCCGAGGGCCTTTCCGACAAGCCCCAAACTGTCGGCTCAGAGACAGCAGTTTCCCATTTTCCCAGGGCAGGGCGAGGCCTCAATATCCCCTTTACGTCTGGAAGGAAGCTCAGAAATGCCTCCAGTCCAGCGTGTCCTCTCTCACCTCCAGCCGGGCAGACCTGCCTAGGGAAGAACAAAACCAGCTAACCCTAACACCGGGATTGGGTTTTACCATTTAGCGAACAGCTTCACGCTCATCACCTACCTGGGTCTTCGCGTGACAGTTCCCAGGTAGTCAAAGCCACTGTCATTATCCCCACTTTATCACGGAAGAATAAAAACCCAATAGCTAAGTGAAAGAAACCAGACACAGAAGCACAAATACTCTGCGATTCCATGCACATCAGTTACCTGGAGCAGTCAGATCAGGAGAGATAGAAAGTAGAAGTTTGGTTACGGGGAGGGGGTGCTGGGGGCCGGAGAGTGGGATGTTAGTATTTAATGGACACGGAGTTTCAGGTCAGGAAGACGGGAAGGTTCTGAAGATGGATGGTGGTGATGGCCGCATAACAGTGCCGCTGTAATGTCATCGAACATGTGTTTTAAAATGGTTAAAATGGGGGGCGCCTGGGTGGCTCAGTCGGTTGAGCGGCCGACTTCGGCTCAGGTCATGATCTCACAGTCTGTGGGTTCGAGTCCCACGTCGGGCTCTGTGCTGATGGCTTAGAGCCTGGAGCCTGCTTCAGATTCTGTGTTTCCCTCTCTCTCTGCCCTTTCCCCACTCATACTCTGTCTCTATGTCTCTCATAAATAAATAAATGTTAAAAAAAATTAAAATGGTTAAAATGGGGGGCGCCTGGGTGGCTCAGTCGGTTAAGCGTCCCACTCTTGATCTCGGCTCAGATCATGGCCTCATGGTTCGTGAGTTCCAGCCCCACGTCAGGCTCTGCGCTGACAGCGTGGAGCCTGCTTGGGATTTTCTGTCTCCTTCTGTCTGCCCCTCTCAAAAATAAATCAGCATTAAAAAAATAAAATGGTAAATTGTATGCAATATATATTATACAATTGCAAAAAATTTTAAATAGCTAACATTTAATAATAAGATACATATTATTATTATAATAATATCTTGCCACACAAGCTCACCCCTTGGGGACTTGTGTGCCCTCTTTGCTATATCCCCGTGCTGTCCCCACAGGATTCACCAGGATGGCTCCCTCACTGTCTTCAGGTCTTTACTCAAAAAACCTCTTAGGAGGCTGCCCTGTTACCCCCTCCCCACACCTCTAGGCTACACGGTTTTCCTCAGGGTTTACGATGTAATCCTCTTCGATGCCTATCGTCCCAGGAGAGTGGGGGAGGCAGGGCCTTTGTTCCGTCCGCTGCTGTATGCTGGCACCTGGAAGAGTGCCTGACCATGGCACATAGTCTATAAGTGTCTATCGAATGCATGGAATTTGTCCGAATTTCCTACGGCCCCTGTACTCACAAGCATCTGAGATGAGTTAACCTTGAGAGGTAGGTAGCACTATCGTCCTCTCTCTGTCTGGGCTCCTAGCTGATACTTGTTGAGGCCGTTCCAGAGGTTCTCGGCCTTTTGTCTTCCACCTCCTCTCAACTCCTTGGCGTGAGGAACTGAAACTAAAGGGCCTCCTTGCCTCTGGGCAGGCCACGTGGCAAACCAGTGACTCAGCGCCCGTCGCTCTCTAGCTGCGTCCTGGCCATGGACTGTGCGGTAGGGCCTTGGCTGAGGCTGAGACCATGGCAGTGAGGGAGGTCAGGTGGGCCAAGGGCAGCTCCAGGAGAGGAGAAGGGGGAATGGCGGACAGCGAGCGAGGAGAACGGCTCCTGGCACAGCGTGCTGCCCCTTGGTGGGCAAGGCCCCAGATCTCTGGTGCCAGGCTCCCCTGGGGTGTGCTGTGAGCAGCCTCTGGGCTGAGCGAGATGCAAACAAAAGACCCGGCTTGCCTTTGTCCTCCACCCGCCCCCTGTCCTCTGTTTACATCCTTCCTTCCCGTAAATGAGTTGGGCACCGGGCCCCGCTGGCTCCGAGCCAGACACACCTGTAGGACAGGTTGGGCAGAGCTCTGGGGGTGGAGCGCAGACGGCAGTGCTGGCAGGTGACTCAGCCCCTTGGGGAGCAAGCTCTGCTCTTTTCCATGGTACCAGGCTCTTGCTGCCTTGGGCCAGGGATTCTTCGCCAACTCAAGAGGATGAGATGCCTACGGGGGGTGCTCCTTTTGCAGGGGCTACCAGGAAGTTATGGCCAAGTCGCCAGAGGCTGGAGGACCAACAACTCTGGCCTCAGCGGGCATTTCCCAGAGGGAAACTGAGGTTGAGGGAGAGAGAGGGTAGAGTGGGCAATAAGATCCCTGCTTGAGCCAGTCCACAACTTGATGAGAGACCGCCCCCCCCCCGTCCCCCCGCCTGGTGCCGTGGGCGAGGTGGCTGCCCTGGAACTGGGCTCAGTCCTGCCTTGGAACCAGGGAAGGCTCTGCTCCTCTCTGGGCTTTGTCGGGTCAGTTGAGCCAGTAAGAGTGAACCTGGAGTTCACACCTGTGGAAGGAGCGAGGTGAGAAGGCAGGCTTGGGGAAGGAGTGGAGGGGGAGGACAAAAGGTGTCAGGTGAGGCCCATCTGGTGGAGACTTAGGAGGTGGAACCTCTGTCCCAAAGCAAGAGAGACGGCGGGTGGCCAGCCCTCAGGTTTATATCTGCCAGGTCCAGGTAAGGCTAGGGCCTTGGGTGGCTGTGACTCAGTGGGGAGAAGTCTCCTCCTCACAGGGAATGAGTAGCTGACCAAGTTCATGTAAGATGTGTTTCCCCATGGTCTCTTCTGTCTCTGGATGGCGATGACTGAACTCTCAGTCACCGAATACGTACTGACTGCCTACTACATGCCCAGCCCTTTGCTGGCGATTGGGTCACAGCCGTGTTCATTGGTCCGTGGGGGCTGTCCCAGTCCGCTCCCCCCTTTTCTCCCCAGACCCCCCATTCTTCTTTTCCAGCTTCTGTATCCCCACCTCCTCATTTCCTCTCACTAAACGGTCTTGCCATCTCCCTTACCAGAATAGTCAGGAAAGCAAACAGGACGCCCTTCGG
Source organism: Paguma larvata (assembly GCA_030068075.1). NCBI lineage: Eukaryota > Metazoa > Chordata > Mammalia > Carnivora > Viverridae > Paguma > Paguma larvata. The sequence continues at coordinate 4,101,890 of CM057840.1, read as the reverse complement.
TTTCCTGCCCCATTGAATCTGCACCCACGCCACCTTCCCTCCCAGCACAGTGGGGGTGCCTCCTCTGCCCTCTGTGCTGGAGGTCTCATCCCTGCTCAACTTCTCGGGATGGGGGGAGGTGGTGAGCACACAGAGGCTCAGCCCGAAGACCCTCAGGGGACCTACTTCGAGGGGTCCGCCATGCAAGTAGGAGGCACAGTGTGCCCCCGCTGAGAACCGGCTCACCGCCTGCTGCGTTAGCATGCCTGTGCCAGGCCTGGCAGCCGCCACACCTGACTCTCAATGTCCTCGGCACAATTTGTTGGATTTCATTTTCACCTGCCCTTTGTCAAAGACCTATGCATAGCGTGGGACGGTGGATCTCCCCAGCAGGCCTGTGGAAGTGAACTTCTCTCCTTTCCGGCACCAAGAAGAGGCTCTGGGGAGCCCGGGGCAGGAAGTTTCCTCACCAACCCCGAGCGTAGGGGTTCCCAGCACTCAGGGAGCGGCAGGGGTTGCATCCCCGGGTCACCGCCCACGTAGTCTCCCAGCCCCTCGTTCCTGCTCTCAGCCCCCAGTTTGTGTCCTCCAGGCCCACGGCCCACGGCTCACTGCCACTTCCCACGAGCCCGCAGAGCTCAGGCCGGTGGAGCATGTCCGAAGATGTGGGAGAGCGGCCTGTCGCCGCCCCTGCAGCGCCTGCATTCCAGGCCGCGTTCGCGGCCCACAGGCCCTCCTCCACAGCCGCTAGCCCCCCTCTTCGACACCCCCCTCCACACCAGCGGCACCTCCATACCTCAGTGGCCTGGCGGACACCAGGCAGCTGCAGGCCTCCCACAGGGGACACCAGGGCGCCCAGGACCGGGGTATGGGGCTGCCTGCGGGTGGGACCTCTGCCACCCAGACGCACAGGGCCGACCTGAGACAGGCCCCCTGGCTCCTGCTCTCTCTACTCGGGACTCTCCAGCTCTCCTTCCTGCTTTCCAGACTCTGCCTGTCTCCAGCCATCATTGCTCCGTCTGTGTGTCTGTCCCGGGTTTCTCCTGTCCCTTAAAAGGTATGTCCCAGAGTCGCCAGAAGGGTTGGGAGGAAGGGGAGGGGGTGCGGGAGCATCTTACACATATGGTCCTATCCGAATCTGACGGGAACCCTGTGAGGAATGTACAAGCATCCCTGCGACCCAATGGGGCCAAAGTGTCAGCACGCGCGGTGGGGGGTGGGGCGGTGGGGGGAGCCTGGACACCAGCCGGCTCTCCCTCACCAGGGCTTCTCAAATGGTTGGTAGTGAAAGAACGAACAGTTTGGCTTTGTTTGTTTTGTTTTTTCAGTCAAATGCTGCTGCAAAACACAGTAAAAAGGCAAAAAAGACCCGCAAATTACAAGCCCCTTTGTGTTGTTGTTATATCAACAGATATAAAGTTATTCCCCTGAATTGCTGGAGAAGTTGCTAAACACTGGCCAGTTCTGGTCTGTGGAGCATCTCACATGCTTGCTGTGGGAGGAGGAGGATCTGGGTGCCCCTTACTCAGAGAAGCCACCCTCAGGGAGGACCCGGCAGGCGAGGGGCTTGGCGTGAAAGCAGCCATTGGGTTGCAGATGGTCTTATCACCGATAATATCAGGATTTTAAAATACGAACTTCTGGGGCGCCTGGGCGGCTCAGTCTGTTGGACTTCAGCTCAGGTCATGATCTCACGGTTCGTGGGTTCGAGCCCCGCATCGTGCTCTGTGCTGACAGCTCAGAGCCTGGAACCCTGCTTCAAATTCTGGATTTATGTCTCCCTCTCTTTCTGCCCCTCCCCTACTCACGCTGTCTCTCTCTCTCTCTCTGCCTCAAAAATAAATAAGCATTAAAAAAAAAAGGCCTGGGGAAAAACCTTTGACATCTCTCAACCTTTGTTCATTCAATGCAAAAATGGGGTGGCTAATGCCTTCTTATCTATTGACATTCAAAAGATGTTTAGGAAAACAAAAAGGAGTTGAGGCACAGGAAATGCTTTATAAATTCTAAAATTACCAAGTGCAGAAGGAAGATGATTTATTATTAGTCCCAACCTTGGAGACTCTTGGGAGAGCTGCTTCAGGGTCAGATTTGCTCTTTAATTTGACTACTCAGGTTTATTCCTTAATTCATTCTTTTTTCTTTTTTTTTAATGTTTATATATATATTTTTGAGAAAGAGAGAGCACAAGTAGGGGACGGGGCAGAGAGAGAGACACACACAGAATCTGAAGCAGGCTCCAGGCTCAGCTGTCAGTACAGAGCCCGATGTGGGGCTCAAACCCACCAACTGAGGTTAGGACCTGAGCCGAAGTCGGACGCTTAACTGACCTAGCCACCCAGGAGCCCCTAATTCATTATTTTTTCATTCATTTAATAAACATGTACGTAATCGTTCATGCTCCCTGCTAGAATCCTGGAGCTCTGGAGAGGCAACAAAGGCAGCAGTACTCCGGTCCTACCTCTAAGAGTTCCCTTGCTCAGTGGGTTCTCTATCCTGGGGGCAAAACCATGGGGAATTTGGAGACCAGGCGGCAGCTTCACACGTGACTGGTCCCAAAGACTTCCTAGAAGAGCTAGAAGGTGTTGCGTAGATCACGCAGTGCGCACACAGGCCCAGTGGACTATTATGCAGTTGTTGAAGGTTGGTGTAGAGCTCCACACGTTACCATGGAGAGCTTTCCAGGATGCAGAGTTGAGCGACAAAAAGCAGGTAACAACAGATCATTCATTCTGTCCTGCCAGTTATGTAAGATTTCCAGTGATTCTTTAGTCTATTAGAATTGGCTTGTGAGTCTCTATGACCAGAGACCATGCCCCCACCAACAGAGTCTTTTTTTTTTTAAGTAAATCTCTTTTTATGTAATCTCTATACCCAACATGGGGCTCGAACTCACCACCTCGAGATCAAGAGTTGCATGCTCTACTGACAGCCAACCAGGCACCCCAACACAGTCCTGTCCTGATATAACCCCTTAGCAGACCATCCTGCTGGTGGAGACTCACTCCTAACTTAGCTCAGATACCCGAGGTGTATGTTATGGCCTTCAGATGTTTCCGTTTCAATAGAAGGTTGAGAATAATTCTCTGTATATGTGCACAGAGAAATGTCCGGACGTGCGCTCTCCAGGAGATTATCAGTTGTTATTGCTAAGGGTGAGATTTCTAGATGAGTTTTACTTTTTGGCACTGTTGAATGATATAATAATCATGTACCTTTTTAAAAAAATTGTTTTATTGAGATTGATTTTATATAGCATAAAATTAACCATTTAAAGTATACAATGCAGTGATTTTCCGTATATTCAGACTTGTGTGACCTTCAGTACCATCTCATTATATATATATATTTTTTAAGTTTATTTTTATTTATTTTGAGAGAGAGAGAGAGAGAGAGAGAGAGCAAGCGGGGGGGGGTGCAAAGAGAGAAGAAGACTGAATCCTAAGCAGGCTCCCCAATGTCAGCGCAGAGGCTCATGCGGGACTCAAACCCACAAACAAACAATTAGGTTTGAACTGCGTGGGTCCACCTATTCATGGATTTTTTAAAGTCCAGTACTGTAAGCGTATTTCCTCTTCCTTATGATCTTCTTAATAATATTTTTTTCCTCTAGTTTACTTTATTGTAAAAATTCGGTATAGATACATGTAACATAGAAAATATATGTTAAGTTTTGGGGAGTCAGAAGTTACATGTGGATTAGTGACTGTATGGGGGGCCAGTCCCCACCACTCATAATGTTCAAAGGTCAGTTGACTGCACCTCATTCCTTTTTATTACTGAATAATATCTTGACTATATATTATTATTACAAATATTTTACAAAAGACCTGGTAGGCCTTGAGTTTGTCATGGAAATGAGAAGATATCCGAATTGTTAGCGTAGCTCATTTCTCAAAATATTTTTTATTATAAATTTTATTAATTTATTTATTTAGAGGCAGAGAGAGAGAGCATGAGTGGGTGGGAGAGAGAGAGAGGAGTGAGAGAGAGAATCTCAAGCAGGCTCCATACTGTCAGCACAAAGCCCGATGTGGGCTCAGTTGACCTGAGCTGAAATTGACAAACCTCAATATCATAACCTGGGCTGAAATCAGGAGATGGATGCTTAACCAACTAAACCACCCAGCTCCCACTCAAAAACGTTTCCATTGAACATCTCTCCTTTGAAACACTAGAGATACACGTATGAAATGACAACAAAGATCTGTGCCCTCGAGTACCTTATATTCAAGTCAGCAAGAGACAGATGATAACCAAGGAAAAAAGACATCAAATAATTTCAGGTGAGGGTAAGTGCTCTGAAGACAAGATGACAGGAAGACATGCTATAGAGGCAAGGCACAGTTGAGAAGAGGGTCTATTTTTGATAGGGTGTTGGGTGAAGTCCTCTCTGAATAGGTAGAATGAAGCTAAGACCTAACTGAAGAGAAGTGAACCATGGGAAGAGGAAACAAGAGGTGGGCCCTGAGACCAGGGCAAGCTGGGTGTTTCTGAGAAGCAGCAAAGCTGTGTGCTCAACCCAGTGAATGCACGGTGCTCCTAGATGGGACTGAAGGGGTAGACTTGGAGAGGAGGAATGCATCAGGTCTTCTAAGCCGGGGTAAAGAGTGGATTCTCCATTCTAGGGGAGATGGGAGATGGAAGGCCATCGCTTTAAACTGGGGAGTAACCCAATCTGATCTGTGTTTGTAAAAGCTCACTCTGGGGGTCATGTGAGAACACAGGTGGGAGCAAGCACGGAGGCAGGACGTCAGTGAGAAGCCATTGCCATGGTCCCGGGCAGAGGCAGTGGCACAGTGGCCTGGAGTAGGGATGGTGAGAAAGGGGCAGTTTAGGATTATATTCTGGCGATAGAACGCAAAGGGATCGTTGATGGATTAGTGTGGACACAAGGAATAGAGGAACCAACAATGACGTCAAGGTGTTTGCTTAGGGAATGGTAATGCAGCAGTGAGTCCAAGCCCAGATGGCAAGTCACCGTTATTGCTGCTATTATCTGGAACTCTTTTCCCAGGCTTCATGGGGCAACACAGGGAAAGACTAAGACTGGCACAGAGGCTAGACCGAGGTGTGCAGGGCAAGTATGGACAAGCCCCGAGTGGCTTGATGAGGCACTAAACGGTGAAGCCTGGGAAAAGGAAAGTGAGACCGCCCCAAGATTCTGGTCTCTATGACGACTAAGGTCACTGCACGCTCTAACTGTTCTCCCAGAGACCTCAGACAAGGCCCTGCTATGTTCCTCAAGCACCCAAGCTACGTGGGGGATGGGGTGAGGCCCTCCCAGCCAGTCCTTGGCCTCCTTTGTAACCATAGACATACTGATGTAACCCGAGCTGCTCTCACTTGCGTGGGGGCGGGTGTGGCTGTGTGGGCCTGGGGCCAGAGAATGAAGCTGAAAAGCATAACATCAGATCTGTTGGCCGGCCAAGCTGGGTGCCAGCACTCTGCAAATAGACTCGAGTCACGAACTCAAGGAAGCACTGGGCTGCGTTGTCATCTCAGCGCTGAGGGCAAATGTAACTGCAGAGGGCGGGGCTGGTCACACTGCCCTGACCAAAGTGTCCTTGCTTTAGTCTGATCAGGGTTATCCTAGGGGACGTCCTCATGAAGGCAGATTAACAAGATTAGTGGGGGTGGCCTGGGGGATCCTGTGATCTTTACTGGAAATATATCCTGGGGGAATGAAGGTAGGTGGGGAGCTAGCAAAACTGCCTTTTCTGGTTTCAGGAATGGAAGAGAAGAGTGGAGCCCACAGTCTGGTCTGCCACAGGCTTGAATAGCAGACCCCGATGTATCTGGCCACAACTAAGAGACTATTTTATATTAATTCAATAAGTAAGCACTTATTTATGTGTAAGACAAAGCTGAATCAAGCATGGGTTCTGTCCTTGTGGAGCTTAGAATCTAGTGAAGCTTAAGCCATAGACCTAAATTCCTTAACATTATATACCTACCTACCTCTCAATTTCTCTCTCTCTTCCCTCTCCACTCTCCCCTGATCCATCTATCCATCCATCCATCCACCCATCCATCCATCCATCCATCCACTTATCAGAACTCTTACCGCATTGTTTCATCATTGTTGGTTGATGTATCTCTTCACCAAAAGTAATCAAAGATTGTATCTTGGGACCATCGTGTACTCAGCATTTAGTACAAAACTTGAAACCTAGAAGGTGCTCAGTAAGTTTGTGGATTAAATAAATAAATACATGATTGGCTATAATATGACATAGTCAGAGGTAAGTGCCATAAGAGAGGTTTTGTGTCTTTATTGTCACTATTAAATCTCAGAGTCTGGAGCATAGTCATTGCTCATTAAACATTAATTTTAAAAAGTGAACAAGTGAATGATTGAATGACTAGAGATATGGAGAGTTGAAAGAAGAGAACAATTAGGTTTTTCTGGAAAAAGGGGCACAAGGTCAGAGAAGAAAGATCTGGTATCTGAGAGGCTTTCTGATGATGGATCACCTGAAGGACCCTATGAAGGTCTTTGAGGTGACCAGAACACCTTGAAAAGAAAAATCACATTTAAAAAAATCTAGACCTGGTCTTTGGGGCCCATTGCAGAACTAATCCTTCTCACTGGTGGCTTGTGGAGTTGTTCTTGCCTTGGTGTCACCAGGGAAAAAATGTCAAATGCTTGGAGTGAGGAAGCATGGAAGGGGTACTTTGTGCTGTAGCTGGACCAGAGGACAAATCAAAGATCAATGAGCATAAGTCATTTGAAGGTCATTTGAAGGTGGATGTTGTCTTAGTAGAAGAATTCCAACCAGAAGCAAGGCAATTTCCTTCTGAAAAGGGGACACGGAGGTGTGCAAGCAAAGGCTGGATGTTAAGAGGACATCCCAAAGTTTTGGGAACATACCGCTCTCGTGAACGACTACCAATGTGGACCAGGTCCGCTGTGGCTAAACCCACAGTCCTATTATCCTTAGTCCGTCTGGTCATCTCTGCCTTCCCGTACACTCATCGTCTCTGTGTGAGGGGCCTCCTCTCTCTTGATCTAATCTCCCATTCCCTCCCTACCCCCTACCAAACCCTCCTTACTTTCTGGCCTCAATGAAACTTGGGTCCACTCTGTGGCTGCTTCTCCTCCCTGCAGCCTGGTCACACTGAGAGTGTTCAGTGGCTTGTGCCCTCAGGGGCCAGCGGTGAGGTAAACACAGTCTTCCCTCTCAGCTCAGTAACTGGCACTTCCATTGTTGCGTGGCCCAAATCAGGGAGTTATCCTGGACTTTTCTGTACCCTTCCTACTTCATATTTAATTCATCAGAATATTCTACCAAACTTCAAAACTATTTTCTATTTATTCGATTCTCCCTATCTTCACTCCTCATACCCTCGCTTTGGCCATGGTCATCTCCTACCCGGGCTACTTACCACACGGGCCTCTCAACTGGTCTCCCTGTTTCCAGCCTTGACCTGCTACAAGCATTCTCCACAGATTAGCCAAAATGTTTTTAAAAGCTATTTTGAAAGAAAAGCATTTCCTACTTAGACTTCTATGCCTAGCTAAACTATTGGCCAAATGTGAGAGTAGAAGGTACATTTTCAGCTAGAATAATCTCGAAAAAGTTACTTTCCACATATTCTTTCTCAGAAAGCTGCTAAAGGATGCACTCCACCAAAATGAGGATCTGAAACCATTTTGATTCTTGGTTACTTGAATATGTTCTCTCTTTTTCTCTCTAACATCATTTAAAAAAAAAACTTTTTTTAACGTTTATTTATTCTTGAGAGACATAGAGACAGAGCGTGAGCAGGGGAGGGGCAGAGAGAGAGGGAGACACAGAATCTGAAACAGGCTCCAGGCCCTGAGCTGTCAGAACAGAGCCCGATGCGGGGCTCGAACTCACAGACCGTGAGATCATAACCTGAGCCGAAGTTGGCCGCCCAACCGACTGAGCCACCCAGGGGCCCCTCTAATATCATTTTTATAAGCTTTATATAACATTGTCCTGAGTTTGCTACCCTTTGAACTTGAAAATTGAAGGATATTTCAGTTCAGTTTGGAGAAATTTTCTTGGACTATCTTAGTGATGATTTTCTGACTCCTGTTTTCTCTCTATCGTCTTTTAAGAACTCCTATTTTTCAGAAGTTTAACTCTCCAGGATACATTCTCTAATGTTCTCATCTTCTCTCTTATTTAATAGCTCATTGCCTTGTAGGTATCTTCTGGAAGACTTCCTCGATTTTATTTCCAACTATTTTCTTTTTAAAAAAATGTGTATTTATTTATTTATTTTTGAGAGAGAGAGAGACAGAGAGCACAGGTGGAGGAGAGGCAGAGAGAGAGGGAGACACAGAATCTGAAGCAGACTCCAGGCTCTGAACTGTCAGCACAGAGCCCGATGGGGGCTTGAACTCACCAACTGTGAGATCACGACCTGAGCTGAAGTCCTATGTTTAACCGACTGAGCCACTCAGGTGCCCCATTATTTTCCAACTGTTTTCTAACTACTATTTTTATAGCATTCTCTTTTTGTGCGTTTGCATTCTATTGCTACATAGCACATTATTCCAAAACTTAGAGATTGGAAACACTTTTTATAAAAATTTTTTATAAGAAGTTTATTTTTATTTTGAGAGAGAGAGAGAGAGATAAAGAAAGAGATAGCATGAGTGGGGGAGAGGCAGAAAGAGAGAGAGAGAGACTCCCAAGCAGGTTCTGCACTGTCAGCACAGAGCCCGATGTGGGGCTCGAACACACGAATGATGAGACCATGACCTGACCCGAAATCAAGAATCAGATGCTTAACCAACTGAGCCACCCGAGCATCCCCCAAACTGAGAGATTTATAATAAACCTCTATTGTTTCACAATTCATTAGGGTCAGAAATTCTTGAAGGGTTTGGTGGGTTGGTTCTGGGTCAGAGTCTCCCATAAGGCTTCAGTCAAGATGATGACTGTAGGCTTGAGGGACCTAGAGTGTCCATGTACCCATGTTCTATTCCTGTACAGTGAGTTGTCTCTGGCCTTTCCCACTACTGTCTTAGGATTCTGACTGTCAACAGGATACAGGAGCCAACTGAAAGAGCTCCCTGTGGCCAAAGCTGGAATAATCTGAACAACAAAGTGACCAAGGTACTACTGGGGTGCCTGGGTGGCTCCGTCGGTTAAGTGTGCAGCTCTTGGTTTCTGCTTAGGTCATGATCTCACGGTTCGTGGGTTCGAGTCCCACATCAGGCTCTGGGCAGGTAGCGTGGAGCCTGCTTGGGATCCTCTCTCTCCCTCTTTCTCTGTCCCTCCCCTGCTCATGCTCTGCCTCTCTCAAAGTAAATAAATAAACATTAAAACAAATTTTTAAAGAGGATTGGGCTATAACAAAACACATCAAGTAAATATCCATGCATCTATACTGATATAAATAAATGCTACTGGATGGCTCTTGATAGCTAGCCCTGCTTTCCAACTGCAGTTTTGATCTTGAGAGAAACACAGATAAATCTTTTTTGAGGGGTATTTCCCAGAATATCTGACCGGGAGTCCTCAAAATTGCAAAGGTCATCAAAAACAAGGAAAGCCTGAGAAACCGTGACTGCCAAGGAGAGACTGAGGAGACATGACAACGAGATTCCAGGTGGTGTCTGGACGGGATCTTGGAACAGAAAAAGGACATGAGGTAAAAACTAAGGAGACCTGAATACAGCAGTTCCCCCTCTGTCTGTGGTTTCAGTTTCCTGTGGTCAATTAGACTCAGGAAAAAGGCGATCCTCCTTGTGGCGAATCATCAGAAGGTCCGTAGCAGTTTAAGGCTACATCACAGCGCTTCTGCCATTCACCTCATCGTGTAGACATTTGATCATTTCACGTCATCACAGCAACGGTGAGTAAAGTACAGTAAGATTATGACAGAGATACCACATTCACATAACTTTTATTACAATAGATTGTTATACTCTGTTCTATTTTAGTATTCATTTTCTTTAAGTTTATATATGATGTGAGAGAGAGAGAGAGAGAGCCCGATGCAGGGCTCAATCCCATGACTGCAAGATCACGACCTGAGCTGATATCAAGAGTCCGATGCTTGTTGGCATGAGCACTGGGTGTTGTGTGTAAGCCAACTTGACAATAAATTATATTCATTAAAAAAAAAAGAGTCTGATGTTTACCGATGGAGCCGCCCAGGTGTCCCTTAGTATTAGTGATAGTTGTTAATCCCTTACGTGCCTAATTTACAAATTAAACTTTATCACAGGGATGTATGTCTAGGACAAAACATAATATATATCAGGTTCAGTGCAGTGCTACTGGTCGTTTCAGGCATCCACTGGGGGTCTTGGAACACATCCTCTGTGGATACGGCAAGGAATTCCTGCACGGTGTGGAATTTAGTTAATAATACTATATCAGTATTGGTTCATTAACTGTGACAAATGTACCAAACTAAAGTAAGATGTTAATAATAAAGGACGCTGGAATATGGGGTGTTTTTGGTATCTTCTTGGTATTTTGTCACATTTTCTAGAAATTTAAAATTATTCTTAATAAAAAGTTAATTCCTTGGGGCGACTGGGTGGCTCAGTCAATTAAGTGTTGGACTCTTGGTTTCGGCTCAGGTCATGATCTCACCGTTGCTGAGTTCAAGCCCTGCCTTGGGCTCTGCGTTGACAGTGCAGAGCCTGCTTGGGATTCTCTCTCTCCCTCTCTTTCTGCCCTTTCCCTGCTTACTGTTTCTGTCTCTCTCTCAAAATAAATAAGTCAATTAAAATTTTTAAAAATAAAATGAAAGGTTAATTCTATAAAGAGAAATAAAGCAGCAATGTTACTTTCCTCTTTAGTCCTCAGTGACTTTCTATCACCCTTGAAATAAAATCTCAATGCCTTATCCTGACCCACAGAGGCTAAGAAACTCTGGCTACTAGCAACATTTCCAGTCTTATTTCCCACCACTCTCCCTCAGCCAGTCTGCTCCAGTTTTTTGGGGGGCTCTTTGAGCAGGTTGTGCTGGGTCCCAGCAGAGGGCTTTTGCCTTGACCATTCCTCTCTGACTTCTGGTCTTTCTGCTCTCCGTTTAAATGTCACCTTCTCAAGGGGTCCCTGACCTCCTAATCTAAAGCAGCCACCAGTCTCTTGGAAGTAGCTCCGTCACTGCCAAGCCCTAATTACTATCTGATGTTTTTATTGTTTAGTTGTCTTTCTGTGGTCCACCTCTGTTTGTAGGAATGTAAATCTCATGAAAGTAGGGCCTTGTCTGTCTTTTGTACTGCTTCGATCCCCAGAATCCAGAAATTTTGGCATATAAAAGGTACCCAATATGTGTTCAATAAAGATGAGATTGGGGCACCCGCCTGGTTCAGTCAGTGGAGCATGCAACTCTTGACCTTGGGGTTGTGAGTTCAAGCCCCAAGTTGGGTGTAGAGATTATTTAAACATAAAATCTTTGAAAAAAAATAAAGGCAAGATCTTGAGAAGGTATTTCAGGTTCAAATATTCTGTCATCAGATTCTGCAACTCTGTTTTGTTTAGGAAAATATGAAGACTAAATATCATTCACTTAGATTGATCAATCACTTCCCTAGCATTTCCTGCCCTGTCTTATCAATTATCTTGTGATGTTGGTTGCCCTAATCAGTGGTTTTCTTTTTTTTTTTTTAATGCTTATTTATTTTTGAGAGAGAGAGAGAGAGAGAGTGAGTGGGGAAGGGGCAGAGAGAGGGAGACACAGAATTCAAAGCAGGCTCCAGGCTCCGACGCACAGAGCCTGACACAGGGCTCGAACTCATTAATGTTGAGATCTGAGTCGAAGTCGGACACCCAACTAACTGAGCCACCCAGGCGCCCTTAATCTGCGGTTTTCAAAGTATGCTTTACAAGTCGTTATAATTTCAGGACATTTCACCATTAGGGGTAGGCTCTGGGGAAGACATGGTGCAGAGCGGTGGCTCAAGTGTTAGTTCCTTGTCACCCTTCCACCAACCCTACCCCTCAGCTCTATGTCTTTGTGTATTAGACTTTCCTGTAAACTCTCATCTGGAAAAAGAGTTCTAAGACTCAAGCGAGTGTGGAAAAACCTAACCAGGATCCTTTTAAGTCTGAGCTCAAGGTATTGAGGCTGTCAACAAGCTCAGGACACGAAGCTAACATCATTACGACATCAGGGAAATGCAAATCAAAACCACAATGAGACACCCCCCCTAGCGTGGCTATGATAAAAGAAAAGACAAACAATAAAAAGTATTGCAACGATGCGGAGAAATTGGAACTCTCATACATTGCTGGTGGGGTTGTAAAATGGTGCGGTCACTTGGGAAACACAATCTAGCATTTCTTCAAAATATTAAACATAATGTTATTTCATGACCCAGAAATTCACTCCCAGGCAAGAGAATTGAAAACGTATGTTCACAGAAAACTTATACATAAATGTTCACAGCAACTTTATTGCTAATAGGCAAAAATTCTTCAACTGATCAGTGAACACACAAAATAGGGTAGACGAATGAAGTACTGATACATGCTACGTGGGAGAAACTTCATAAGATTACGCTAAATGAAATAAGCCAGTCACAAAAAAACACATATTATATAATTCCATTTATAGGAAAGTTCTGGAATAGGCAAAGCTACAGAGACTCAAAGTGGGATAGTGGTCGCCTAGGGCTGGGGGTTGGGGGGGAAGGTGAAGAAACTGCTAATTCGTGTGGGGTTTCTTTGGGAGATGAAGAAAATGTTCTAAAATCGACTGTGGTGATGGTTACATAACTTTGTGAATCTACTACGAACCACTGAATTGTAGACTTTAAAGAGGTGAATTGTACAGTATGCGAGTTCTATCTCAGTAAAGCTGGTTAGCAATATAATAGTCGAGGCCATGCTACATGGTGTGTAACTGGGGCCTCGATTCCTCATTCCTTCACACATGAAAGCAGGCCTGTAACAATCAGCAGAAGAATGTTACCCCTGGTTGAACAGAATGTTAAGTCACAGGGCTCCATGTGTGAGAGAGAAAGAGAGAGGCTTTGTCCCCACCCTCCTGTATCTGGGGCACCAGAACAGTGCTTGGCAGAGAATGTTTGTTGAATGAGTGTATGTTGAACCGCTCCTTGGTAGATACAGAGAGAGGATGCCTGGATCCCCTTTAGGGAACAGCTGGCAATGTGGAATGTGGAGCGAAGTTGCTAGAAGCTCCCAGTTCCGTGACTACCTGGAGAACTGAGGACAGTGGTATAAACACCTGCTGTGTCGGCCGGCCGGGGATGACTCCGACAGCCAATACTCCCTCCAGAACTGCCCGCTGGCGTTGGCAGCACTGAGACTTCTCTGTCCTGTCCAGGTTCCCCTCCCTGTCCTTCAGAAGTGTGGGTCCCTGATACGTTTCTTATGCTCCAGCCCTGCCTCAGCATCTGCTTCCAGAGAACCCAGTTGGGAGCGCTTGAGAAAGGCAGGGAGGGAGATGGGTCTGGGAGCTAGACGGCAGTGAGGACCCCACTGCTTATGACAACCAGATCACCCTGTGGCACAAGGTGCATCACTGAAACTTTCACAGGTGGTAAATGGATGGGTGCCAATGGGAGAGAATGTGCTAGAAGCTGTGACAAGTGCAGAATTTGACAGGTGTCAAGGAAATGGGACCTAGGAGGAGAAGGATATTGGCAAGGCTGCCGCTAAGTTGATGCTGCACAGAAAAATAAGGAACAGGGGTGCCTGGGTGGCTCAGTCAGTTGAGCGGCCGACTTCGGCTCAGGTCATGATCTCACGGTCTGTGAGTTCGAGCCCCGCGTCGGGCTCTGTGCTGACGGCTCAGAGCCTGGAGCCTGCTTCGGTTTCTGTGTCTCCCTCTCTCTCTGCCCTTCTCCTGCTCACGCTCTGTCTCTATGTCTCAAAAATAAATAAATGTTAAAAAAAATTTTTAAAAAAAAGGAAAATAAGGAACAGCTGAGGGGAATAACAGGCAACTGAAAATCAGATGTGAAAGTCCAACGGCCTCTTCAGTTGGATACAAAGAAGCACCGCAACGGGAAGGCCCAGAAAACTGAAGACGGCCCCAGGATTTAAGAGTCAGAACATCTGGATTTCAAAGTTTAGATACTCAGTGAAGACGGGTCTGTTACACAAAAGACAGAGCCCTGGGTAGAAACGCCTGGGGCCCTGACCCAGGGGATGCAGACATCTGTGGATGGAGTGGAGGTCCCCAAAGAGTTTGAGGCCCCAGTTCCCTCTGAGTCTGCAGATGTGGTCCATCCCTCCATGCTGAGAGCTAGCACTGTCCCTCCCACCCACACCCCTACCTGAAGTCACTGAAGAGGCTCTCCCCAGCCAGACACCATGCACCCACCATCAGGACTCACCTCTGCCTCTTATTCTGGCTACTTGGCCTTTGAACCTTAATGTGATCCACCTGGGGAGGTGCTGGGCCTAGTGACAGAGCCAAGGGACCACATTCCAAATGAGCTGCCAGGACCAGTCGGCAAGTCCAACAGAGCCAGGGGACTTTGCCAGGAACCGGCAAGCATCTGAGGAGGCCAGACTGAGGGGTAGAACATAAAACTGGATCAGAAAAATTTACTGGCTTCTGGAGCCATCCGGAGATACAGGGTTTAGTCCCCTGGCAAGGACCTCAGGAGATGGTGTGAACAATGATGGCTTCTAGAAGCATGGGAAAAGTAATGGTCCCACGGCATGAAGTTGCCATACCAGAATTATTGTGCAGATGGTGAAGGAAAAGAATAAAAGGCACAGGGAAGGGAACGTGCTGAAATGGATACACTGTGCACCATCAGAAGACCTACCTGATGTTCACGTACTGTGGAAGGCCCCAAGGATGCGCCCAAGGCCACAGGAATGTGCTGTTCAGAGGGGCGGGTGTGCCTGTAAGTGGATAAGCACTGCACCCCCGTCTGCGAAGGGCGTGATCACCGGCGGCTCAGGAACCCCCAGGAGTCACTGGACCAGGTAAGCCAGCTTCGGAGGCCCCCAGCTGGCTGGAGGTAAGCTGGTCTAGAATGGATATTGGAAGGGGGAGAAGATGAGAATTTGTGGCCGACCCCAGAGCAGATGCAGCAGCCGAGAGTGCCTGCCTCCTGGGGTCCCCATCAGGAAGCAAGTCCACCAGGATCCCAGAGGAGCTGCGGCCCAGGCCGACTTGGAGGAGTGAACCGGAGCAGCAGGAAGCTCAGGCCACGCTGGATGCAGACACACCGCTCAAATCCCCTTCTGGGCAGGACTTGCTGCCCAGCTGTGGGGGTGCGGTCCCCAGACAGCCTCCAGCCGTGAGCTCCTTCAGGCTCTTCCTGGGCATCCACACCCCGTAAATGAGTACTGAGGGGGTGCAAAGGCCTGGCCATCGTGGCCCTGTGTGGGACGACCCTGAGAGGCGACCCTCACTCGTCAGCTCCCTGCCAATTTAATGGAGGCCTTATTGGACCCACATTGCAGTTCAGCCTCTCCCTCTCCCTGTTCACAGGAAGCATCTGCACCCCAAACTCTGGCTCAGCAGCTGCTTTTAGAGAACCCGACGGCTGCCATGCTGAGAGGGCTGTTGTCAGAAAACAGTTTCCACCTCTACTGCGTAGCTGCCCAGAGGCTATCAGGAGCTCTGCTGAGCGGAAATCCTTAGGACAGATCAGCTCACCTATTCCTCTGGTCTAGAGAGTCTGCCTGGAAGTACCCCGGACCCTGACAAAGGCTATCTCGGCCCCTTCTGGGGTGCTATGGTTGAAGAAAAGGGACCCCAGACATGTCCAGGAGCCCCTGAATTCGCTGGTTTGGAGCTCGGCCGAGAAGGCTGGGCTGAGACACGAGGTTGAGAGACCTCAGCCGGTAGCTGGGGTGTGTGACCGTGCAGGACCACCCAGGGAATGGGGTCAGATGATGAGGAGAGGCCTCAGGGGGAGAAAGTCGCCATGTCTTCTAGGAGAAGGAAGAGATGCCAGCAAGGGACACCCCCGAGGGGCAAGCCTTCTCCAGACAGGGCTAAGGCCCATTGACTCTTGGGCGTCAGTGTGGGATGGCTTAAAAGGGAGGGTAATAGCGTTTGCCAAGGCTGAGATGGTGTAACACAGCACATGGACTCTGGTTCACTTTCTGCCTCCACCGTTGCCATGTGGGTGACTCGAGACACACTACCTAGCTGCTCTAGGCTTTGATTTATTCACGTGTAAAATGGCGGCCGTCCACCTGTAGAATAGGTACACCTATCTGCTGTGGGGATCGAATGAGGGAAAGCATTTAGAACCTTCCACTACACATAGGAAGAGCCAATGAATGCCAGCGATGACAGTTAGTCCGGGTTCGAGGTGCTTGTGTACAGAACCTGGGATGACCTCACGTCCCAGTGTGCTCCAGACAGCACAGGGTCACTCCTATTTCTCCAGTGTGATTGTTAACAGTGGCCCCCTTTTACTCTCAGGTATATCCTGGTTTGGATAATAAATTATATGATTCCCTTCACATTATCCAACTTGATCATTGACATTCCAAGAGATAGATACCACTATCCCAATTTACAAATAAAGAATTATGAGGCCCGAGGAGTGCGATAATTTGCTAGTTGGCCAGTCTGAATTCCTGATGATAGTCTGTCCTTTACCTCCAAAGGCCCCCATCCTTCATTGGAGAGCAACTCCAGAAAATTCACTGCAGGTTTGTTGGGGGAGCAGGAGAAGGCAGAGGTGGGGGCAGAGGTGCCATCCGGCCTGGACCAGCTGAGCTTCCCAGAACCTGGTTGCTGGGCGGGCTGGTGGCCGGCCCTTGACGGTTGGCCGTGCCACGCCAAAGCACACGGGCACTCCCCGGCAGCCCGGAGGTCCCTCCCATGTCACCACCCTGACTGGACTTTTTTTTTTTTTTTTTTTTTGCTTTTCTCATCCCTCAGTCTTATAAATTAAAAAAAAAAGTTATCTTCATTTGAATCTTTGTGACACCTAGGGCATCTTATCTTCCTAATCGGTGCTAAATGGTTGGCTTTAGGCTTGCGGAGTGAGAACACTGTGAGTGAGGCCAGAATAACAAAGTTACCATTGATTCGACGTTTGCCAAGCCATGAATTGCTTGATTGTATTCTTCCAGTCCCCTAATGGAATATGTACTATTCTTGCCCTCAATTTCCCAAAGGGAAACTGAAACCGAAGGGGTGCCCCAGGTCACCTTTAAACTGTGCAGCCAGGATTTAGAGCTGGATTTTCCTGAGGTCCTGGGTGAGCCAGGGGCGGCAGCAGAGTCGGGTGGGGAACTCGGAAGAGAGCGTCCATGCCCTGTGGTTACTCAGGGCCACAGAGAAGGGCTCGGAGATGTGCACTCCACTTACTCCCCAAGCACCTACTGGGCACTTACTGTGTGCCGGGCAGTGAGGACACCAAAATGCAGAAGACCCAATCCTGGCCCTCAAGGAGTGAACAGTCTGGGTGGAGATGTCGAATAAACAGGTGACTGCAGGATAGCCTGAGTGCTAGGGTGGAGGTCTGTGCTTCACATCGTGAGAAGTAAAAGAGGGAGTGATTAACTCTGCTGTTTGGAAAACAAACGTACTGGCTGAGGGTTTGCCATGTGCCGGGCACTGTGCTGGGTGTTGAACAAGACCCAAGAGGGAGAGAGGGGGCCCCCTAGGCAGAGGGGACAGCTGCACAGTGGTGTGGAGGCCTGGGGCACTGTGGTCACGGTGGGGAGGGGTCAGTGTGAGGAGAAGGAGACAGGCTTAGAGCCACATCACAGAAGACGGTGCAGGTGCATGTAAGGGATCTGTGGTTTAGCCCGTAGCTGGAAGTTTGTCCAGCCTTTCGGGATATAAAGACCTTTAAAAAAATTTTTTTTAATGTTTATTTATTCTTGAGAGAGAGAGAGAGAGACAGGGAGACAGAGGGTCAGAAGCAGGCTCTGTGCTGAAACCAGAGAGCCCCATGTGGGGCCAGAACCCACGAACTGTGAGATCATGACCTGAGCCAAAGTCGGATGCTCAACCAACTGAACCACCCAGGGGCCCCTATGGAGACCCTTTTTATTTTATTTTTTTAATGTTTATTTATTTATTTTGAGAGAGGGAGAGAGAGAGAGAGAGAGAGAGAGAGAGAGAGAGCATGAGTGGGGGAGGGGCAGAAAGAGAGAGAGAGAGAGAGAGAGAGAGAGAGGGAGAGAGAATCGTGACCTGAGCCAAAATAGAGAGCTGGACGCTTAACTGCCTGGAGCCACACAGGCGCCCCAGGTTATGAAGACCCTTTTTTAAAAACAAAAAAACAGGGGCGCCTGGGTGGTTCAGTCGGTTGGGCGGCCGACTTCAGCTCGGGTCATGATCTCACGGTCTGTGAGTTCGAGCCCCGCATCGGGCTCTGTGCTGATGGCTCAGAGCCTGGAGCCTGCTTCCGATTCTGTGTCTCCCTCTCTCTCTCCCCTTCCCCTGTTCACACTGTGCCTCTATGTCTCTCAAAAATAAATAAACATTAAAAAAAAAAACCAGTTTAAAAACTTCTTAGGACATCTGTCTCCTACGAGTTTGGCTTTCAGCGCTTTCCCAAGGTGTCCTTTTCTCTCCTGCACCCAAACGTCTTCCCTGCAAGTCTGTGGCCCTCCCCTCTGAGTTCCCTCCACTGCTCTCTGCAGCCTGAGGATCTTTCGCGCCTGCACCTGGTGCTGATCTAGCCCCTACTGAAAGCCTTTGACAGCTTTCCTTTGTCCCTAGGGTCAAGTCCAAGCTCCTCGACCCAGGTCAGCAGGCCAGGGGTGACCCGAAGGGTGCCCCTCTCCCCAGCCTCATCTCGAGCCTTGTGCCTTTCCCTCCCTGTTCTGATCATCCCAGCCTTTACTTGCTGATCTTCTACTTCTGTCTATTCTCCTTCACCTTGCTGGCGATCCCTGCCTCCAGGTGTCAGGGAAGTGAGGGGTCCGGCCGGCTTTTACAGGTGTTGCCGGAGGTTTCCCCGAGTCCTGAACTGATCCACATTCCTACAGCTGATGGAAAGAGGGCAGCGGTGGAAGGCAGCAGGCACAAGTCCTTCAGGGCCTGTGGCGCTGTGCCCTCCGCCCCCCCCTTCCCCTCCACCCCGCGCCGTCCCCTCTCCTGCCCCTGCTCCAAGGTGTAGGGAGAGTCAGGGCCCTGGCCCTCCTATCTCAGTGGGGCCTGGGCCAAGTCACCACCTGGTGTGAAATGAGGTGAGGCAGATGTCAGCCTTGGCCTTCTGGACTTTGTTTGAGCCTCCTGGGGAGTCTGTGTTCTGCTGGGGATGAGGAGGAGGCAGAATCCCAAGGGCCCGGTCTAGGCTGCAGCACGAGCCAGCCTCTCCCTTGCTCATTTGACTTCAGGGCCCTGAAGGCGACTTGGGCAGGTGTGAGGCGATTTCTCGGCACAGAGTGGATAGACCAAGACACGCTGGCCTACTGCGCCCTGCCAAACTTCTCTTCCTTCCAAAGGAAGGAATTGTTGTGGATTGGGATGGTCTTAGAGGAAGCCCAACATCCGGGGCACGTTTTGGAGGTTCCTGTTGTAAGATTTGAACCCATGGCCCAGGTTGTAAGAGGAGGCCTAGTCCCTGTCCCTTAACAGGTTAGTCAGGACCAGCTGGACCCCAGGCTAAAATCTTTAGCTCTGATCCCTCCTCAGGTGGCTTCGTGGAGATTCAGCCTACCTCGGTCTCTCCCCAGATGGTGATAAGGGCCCGGGGATGGGAGTATGGGGCCCCGATGAGAGGAGAGGGGGGAGGCACCCAGCAGCCCTCCCCATGCCAGGCTAGAGACCTGGCACTGGGCTCCTAGCAGCCTGGAAAGCTGTTATTCTAGAACCTGATAACTGCCAGGGCTGGGCCGATGATAAGGGGCAGCTGTTTGAAGTCCAGAGAGATAAGAACTTCAGAGAAAGTTGATAAGAGAAGTGAGATGCACAGGGTTAGTCTCCCCAGTCTCGCCTGCATGCCTTTTGCCAGTTTCAGTGCCGGCACCCCGCCCCCACGTCCCATCCCCCCCGCACGGCAGGGAGCCTCCGCGGCACCCATCTCCTGATAGGTGGTCTGGGCACCTCTCCTGGTGTCTGTGTCTGGGCCTGCAGGCCTCTGCCCTTGTCCTACAGACGACAGCCAGCCCTGCCTTCCCGACCTCGTTTCTTTGCTGCCCGTGGGGCCTTCTTCCCAAATGCATTCACCCATGCATCCCCTTGTTTAACAAATATTTTATGAGTGCCTTGTCAGGCACGGTTCTGGGCACCAGAGATACAGCGGGGAATCCACCGGCCACGGTCTCTGCTCTCATGGGATTTTCGCTCTGGGGGGTTGGGGACAGACCATGAACCAGTGGTTGCAGAGAGTGGCGAGCGCCATGGAGGAAGCGGCGAGGAGGACGTGGAGGGCGCCTGGGCATGGCGACTGGGGGCGCTTGAGACAGAGTGGTCATGATGGCTCTTTCAAGGAGACCTGGAGGATGCAAATCAGCCTAGGGAAAACCTTTCTGGAGAGAGCAAGTGCAGCGACCCCAGGGTCAGAGGGAGTTTGATCAGTCTGGGGGACAAGCAGAAGCAGGGACGGGGGCAAGAGCGGTAGCAATGGCAGCGGGTAGGTGCCCAGTGCAGTCACATGTAAGAAGTTTAGAGACGGTTGTATGCACCATGGGAAGCTGTGGGGAGTTGAATCAGAGGGAAACTAATATATTTTTTGGAGATCTCATTTTTGCTGCTGTATGGAGACCGGATGGAAGGGACAGGAGTGATACGCAGGAGGCGCAGCCTGGAAGGGTGAATCCTGGCCCCTGCCGCTTGCTGTCTGTTGGACCGTGGGGCCAGTCGCTTAACTTCTCTGTGCTTCTGTTTGCACAGGTAGAAAACCAGGCTTTGTTCAGCCTGTTTTTATTGAGTGTCACCTGCGCCCAGGCGCTGCTCCAAGGGTGCCCACGGTGGTGAACGGGACAGGGACTGGGCTTATGTGGGGCTGGCATCCTCAGGGGGAAGTCCGACATGGAAACAGAAAACTAGCAGGGAGTGGCAAGTGCTTGGTGGGGAACTGAAATAGGACACCAGGGGGGCCTGGCTGGCTCAGTCAGGGTTAAGTGGTTAAGCAGGTAAGCATCCAACTTCAGCTCAAGTTATGATCTCATGGTGAGTTCGAGCCCCGCATCGGGCTCTGTGCTGACAGCTTGGAACCTGGAGCCTGCTTCGGATTCTGTGTGTGTGTCTCTCTCTCTGCCCCTCCCAGCTCCTGTTTTGTCTCTGTCTCTTAAAAATAAACAAACATTAATAAAATAAAATAAAATGGGACACCTGAGGGGTGCCTGGGCAGCTTAGTCAGTTAGGTGGTTAAGCGTCTGGCTCTTGATTTCAGCTCAGGTCATGATCTCACAGTTTGTGGGATCAAGCCCCGTGTTGGGCTCTGTGCTGACAGCGTGGAGCCTGCTTTGGATTCTCTGTCTCCCTCACTCTCTACCCCTCCCTCCCTCCCCCTCCTCTCTCTTTCTGAAAATAAATGAATAAACACACACACAAAAGCGGGCCACCTGTTAGAAGGTGACTGGGTGTGGTCAGCAAGCGCGCTGGAGTAGGTAACAGTCAGCCCGAGACCCACCTGCCACAGGAGCGGCCTTCGCTGAGGGGCCTGAGGAGGGAAAGGGCTTGAGGGAAGGTGACAGAAGCTACCTCACTGGGCCATCAGGGTTATGCCCAATGCGTTAGTGTTTCTAAAGATTGCTCTCTGGCAGGAGAATGGGAAAGAACTGGAGTTTGAGAGCTGATGTGGGGACTGAGGGAAAAGAAAAATCCAGAAGACCCCCAGGGCTTTGACTTTACGGTAAGTAGGAGTGTTGTTCTTTACTGAAGCACTGCCACTTACTCGAAGGGTCCTCGCCCTAACCACAGGCTGCCCTCACCTAGGCCCTATCTCATTCCAGCGAAGTCTGAAACGTTCTGGCTGGGGCCTTACCAAGGTCCACCTCTGCCCCTCCCTGCACACCTCGCCTCGCCCTGCGGCGTACGGCCCGGTTCTCCTTAGAGCCCGGGAGCCAGCTGCCCCTCGCGGCCCCACCGCGGCCATCCCGCACAGCCCGTCTGACACCCGCAGACCCGGGGAATCTTACAGATCCAGTTTCGTCCCCTCCCGTTTTCCGTGTGGGGAAACCGGGGCTGCGTGATTTACCTACACTCCTTTCCCTGCGTGATTTCACCAACAGTCACTCAAGTATTTATCGAGCTCCCACCGTGTGCTAACTTAGGTAGTGGAGACACAGCAGCGCACTGAGCAAAACAGACAAAAATCCCATCCTCGTGGGGCCAACGTTCTGCCTGCGGAGACCGACAATAAAAATAGAATTGCCGATCGGTAAACAAATAATTGTGTCATGTGCTGGTATGCTCCTTGAAGAAAAATAAAGCAGGGCAAAGGGACTGAGACGAAGCCACAGGTAAGGGTGTGGGCTCCCTGCAGAGAGTCTTCTTGGTCGAGGGTGTGTTTGGTCAGAGACCTGAGCATGTCCGCCTCGGGGCCAGCATGGGGAACAGCATCTGGGCAGAGAGCAACTACGGGGTGCCAGAGGCTGAGGAGCGAGGCTGCTTGAGGACTATCGAGGAGACCCGCGCGGTTCAACAAATCCAAGAGGCAGAGCGGGAGGAGATGAGGTCCAAAGTGGAGGCAGCTCTTGTAGGGCCTTTGCAGGGCTTTGGCTTTCCCTTCGAGTAAGACGAGGAGCCGGAGTGTCTGGACCGTCTTGCTGCTGTGTGGGGAATAGAGTGTGGGGGCCTCTCTTGAAGAGGACGCCACGTATCTTTGGGGGACACTCGCCACAGGGTTCAGGCTACACACCAGAGCCCAGTCAAGGGCTCAGTTCATGAGTGGTCTGCTGTCCTTGGCCCCTACGTGGGTCCCTGGGGTACCTCAGCAGGGAATCGCCCGGAACGCTGGGACCAGTGCCCCCATCAGGTGGCGGAGGTATTAATTGGCTGCTCCCAGCCAACTTGGCCTGAGGGTGGCTGACCTCCTTCCAGGCACAAGTATACAAGTGCACCGAGGTCGGTTTTGATGTAATCTCACGCATTACAATGAACCGTTGTTTACCTATCCCCAGCTGTCAGCTTTTATCTGTCTCATCTCTGCCTGACTGTAAGCTTCCTCAGGGGAGGACTGGGTCTCCCTGACCTTAACTCCAAGGTCATATTGCAATTGTAAAAGGTCATAAGCCCCTGTGGGTGGCTGCTGGCAGGGAGACAGTCATACAGAACAGGGATTCAGGTCCATGGCCTGGGAGTTAGGAGACCTGACTTCTCGCCTCTGTTTTACCACTCACCTTGCTGAGCGATTTCCCCTCGCCAGAGACCCTCAGTTTCCCCATCTGTAAAAGGATGTGAACTGGTCTAGGTCGGTGATTCTAAATTATTTTGAAATATCAACAAAATCTCTGGTTGTCTCTAGAATACTGAATAGATACATAAAAAGTCATGTGATCAGGAGGGGTGGGCTAACGAGTTTCTAGATTTGTCCCTAAGGCTTTCTCCAATTCTGATAATGTGGTTTGTTTGTTTTTTTTTTTTTTTTTTGAGAGAGGGGGAGAGAGGCAGAGGAGAGAGAGAGAGAGAGAGAGAGAGAGAGAGATTTTTAAGCAGGTTCCAGGCTCAGAGAGGAGCCTGCCGCTGGCCTCGGTCTCACAACCCCGGAGATCATGACCTGAGCTGAAATCAGGAGTCTGGACTCTTTAGCCACCTGAGCCACCCAGGCACCCCCTTATAATGTGATTTTTTGTGTGTGTGCTCGGGTTGTAACACTGGCTCAGGGGGGCTCGCTCCAACCTTGAGGGAGGCACCGGTTTTAATCTCTGTGTGATATAGGATTTGTTTTTATTGGTTTCTTTAAAAAGGTAATTAGGATCCTTGGTGGAGGCAAAGGAGTTTGTGGTCTGGAACCTGCGTGTCCTCAGCCTCCTGCCCTGGACACTTGGGGTGGAACAGAAAGGAGGCAACCCCTTCACCCCAAGATGCTGGCTCCCAGTTGTTCTCACGTGGGAGGTACAGGGAAGGTGAGGAGGGCCACGGGGTGAGGTGGGAGGAGGTAGGGGTTGGAAGTGGTGACCACAGGCAGAGGGCTGCAGAGCTGGAGCAGGAAAGGGGACCTGGGCCCGTATGTCTCTGGACAGAGACTCGCCCTGTGCCAAAGCAAATGGGAGAAGGGGCCCCTAAGAGTCCGCGGCATTGCCCTCCCTTGACAGGAGGATCTGGGAGATGGGGGTGGCCCTGGGCCAAACCAGGCCCCGCCCTTTCTCACCAGGCAGTGCCTCTCTGCACGTTCACACCCAACGCCGCGCTGGCAAGGCTGTAAATTGAGCTCTGGGTGCCCAGGTGGAGAGGGGAGGGGACCCACCCTGTCGTCCTGGGTCTCCCGCAACTCCTTTCCATCCGAGGTTCACACAGGCCCAGCCCGGGGAAGAAAGTGTGTTCCCAGTAGGCTCAGGACAGGTACGGATTAGGGGCTGATGACAGGTTGTCAGCGGCTCTGAGGACAACTCCATAATCCCCAGCACCCCGCGCCACAGTGCCCTTTGATCCAGCCTCTGAAAGCTTCATTATGAGACACAGCCCATGTTTCCATAAAGGGGAGAACAATTGTTTCCAACCCAGACAAAGGACTCTTTGTACAGCCCTGGGACCCGAGCCCCGGGAGCCGCTGGGGGAGAGGAAGGACGGCCCGCCCCGAGGTGGGGGGGAGTTGGGGCAGGGCAGCACAGGGCGAGGCTGTTGATGGCTCCCGCTGAGCCTGCCCCTGATGGGCAAAGGGCATCAGTGACGTCTGGTCGCCTGCCTGAGGGGCACGCCCAGGCCCAGATGGGGCGGAAGGGGGCTCCTATCCAGGTCGTTCCAGCCCGGGGCTCCAGAGGCTCGCAGTCTTTATCCCTGCCAGGGCCGGCATTGGGGTATTCGGCTGCTCCCCTCTGTTTGAGGGAAGGGGCTGGCTCCTTCTTGTTGCCAGTTTCCCACACCTGAGCAAACAGGTGTCAGGGTGGGGAGTGAGGGATTCGAAATGCAGAGTGGCTGGGGGTCAGGAGGACTTGGAGGATGTCTGGAAGGAGGAAGGAAGAAGGGGGGCGTCGGGCGGAGGTAGCAATTCTGGATGCAGGAGAATCCGCTCAGTCTGGAGCTGCCTCCTGCCCTTCCCCACCTGCTCTTGCGGTTTCCCTGGGGCCCGAGTATAGAATATCTTCCAGATTTTGCAAAACAAATCAGGCTGTCAGGGAGGGTGAGAGTTTTGCTCTCCTTCCAGGGCAAGGCAGAGACGTCTGGATTGGTGGGGCTTCTGTCCAACCCCAGTTGCACCCCTCACCCATTTGTTAGTTAAATCCACCCCCCTGCCCTCCCTTCTCTCTCTTCTGTCTGCATCTGACAAGACCTGGGGGCGGGCCTGGGGGGTGGGCCTGGCTGTAGACCAGCGTCCTAGTCAGGGGCAGCTATCAGGCAGGGAGCTGGGTTTGGCCCCGAGGAATTCAGGAGACATACTGAATACTGCGGGGCCGCAGACCAGGTCTGAGATCTTATGAGGGCTGCACCTGCAGAGACCAGAGTGGCTCATCCCAGGGAGAAGATAACCAGAAAGCATTCTACTCTGCAAACATTACCGGCGCAACCTACTGATAACACAAAGCCGAGTTTCCCGTTCGCCTCGGTGAGGGAGAGGGCCATCTCCACAGGCGTTTCATAGCCTCCTGAGCAGGGACAGCAAGGTCCGAATGTGTTGAGAATTAGTAGTTCGTCATCATACAACAGTCAGAGATCGGTAGAGTCAGAGATTGGTAGCAACAGCAAGGAGAGCAGTTTTGAAGCAAAAGATTGAAAGAGTTTGAGGGAGAAACTGTTGGATCCCTGCAGATCCTATGGCGAACAATCAAGCCTTTTATCTGGAATCGTAACGTTGTGCTAAGGGAGACAATGGGATAGTAAGGTCTTATTAAGGTGACTGTAAATTGTGCAGGTAGATAGTCTAGGTCTTAGGTGTGAGTTGAGAGGGTAAATTCTCTAGGGGCTTGTCGGGGGGTTGAGGTGGAGGGGCTGGCAGCGCTATGGTCCTAAAGAGCAGTGATCAGACTGCATGATGGAGAGAGAGAAGCTTCAAACTAGGAGAACTGGTGGGTGAGAGGAACTCCAGCTGACCCCAGAAGAGGCCAAGACCCAAGTATGTGGGCTGCAGGTGCCAAACCAGTCCCTGCCCATTGAGGCGGACTGTGTTGACTTTGGCAGCCCCACCCCGAGCCTCCTTCTACCCCAGGAGGGCCTGAAACTGACACTGGGCCCTGCCGGGACTGGAGATGTTCCCAACCCAATCCTGCTCAGGCCGGCCGTGGCAGGCCACGGCCCTGGCAGAGGAAGCCGGCGGGCACAAATGGGAGGAGGGAGGCCGTCCCCAGATGTGCTGGTGCCTGGGACCCATTGGTTGAGGCCCGGGCGGGGGTCATCGGAACTGAATGAGTGGCCTCTTCTTGGTCTCTGACTGAAGCGCTGGACAGACCAGGCAGGGGAAGGAAAGAGATGAGTTGCAGGGACGTCGGCTGGCCTCCTCTGGGCCTCTCTTTACGGTGCCGCCTACGATGAGCTGAAATCTCCAGGTGCACTCCTCAGTGACTTGGACAGACAGTCAAGATGGAATTCAAAGTCAAGTTTCTGTGGCTTCCAAGGCCAACTCTCTGCGGTCCCACTTGGCGGCATCCCCTCGGGCTATCCCGGATCTCGTTCCCACAGATGCCGAGGGGACAGCTCAGATCACTCGTGTCTTGGCTGAAGGGACAAGGCAACAGCCAGACACAGAAGTGAGAAGAAGAGGGAGAGAAGTGAGGAAAAGGGCAGTCAGTCCAGAGGGGTGGGCAGGAAGAGATGGGGAAGAAAGGGTAGGAGGGGGAGATGGAGAATACGTGTGTGTGTGTACACACGCATGTGTGCAAAACTAATTACATTCCAAATTTTGAAAATCACCCTCATGTCTACTGTCCCTTTTCACAAAGAGATCAGAGCAGGAGGAAGGGGGCCTTAAGAGAGCCAGTGGAGGACAGAGGGTTAAGACGCATGCATAGCTGGGGAGAGGGCGGTGTGGAGGCAAAGGCAACTGGGAAGATAAGGTAGAGGGGCAGAAGGAACAGGAGCTGGAGGTGGGCTGTTCTCCTCTGGGCCAGCTCCCCACAGTGTCCTCAGGCCCCCTGCTTGTCACCATGGGGATGGGGAAGGCTGACCGAGAACTTTGCGCCCTGCCTCTGCTGCCCACGGGCGGTCCCCCAGACAAGATTTTGCCTTGTTGCAAGCTGAGAGGTGGGGTGGGATGGGCACTAACCCCGTTGCTAGTGGGTCTGAGATACTGATAGGAGGAGCCGGGTGGGTGCCCTGGGTTCTGAACAGGGGGGTTCAGGGAATGGGCTACCCCACAGAGACTTTCTGTCTGGGGATGGGGGACTCTCTATCTTCAGCACAAAGAAAGCCTGGGTCCTATAGGCCAATGCCACCTTTCTTTTTTTTTTTTGTTAATTTTTTTAACGTTTATTTATTTTTGAGAGACATAGAGACAGAGGGTGAGCAGGGGAAGGGCAGAGAGAGAGGGAGATACAGAATCTGAAGCAGGTTCCAGGCTCTGAGCCATCAGCACAGAGCCCAATGCAGGGCTCAAACTCACAGACTGTGAGATCATGATCTGAGCTGAAGTCAGCCACTTAACCAACTGAGCCACCCAGGCGCCCCCCCAATGCCACCTTTCTTGAGGAGGCCAGTTGAGGGTGAGGAAGGGAAGGGAAAGGAAGAGGGGAAGACATGGGTTGGACCCCCAGTTTGCTCACACCCTTGGACCTCAACCCCATATCGTCTCTCACCCACGCCTCGGCCTGCCCAAAGGTTCTTAATTATGATGATAAGAAAAATAATAGCAGCTACTGTTTACTGAAAACATACCTTGGCCAGACACTTGGTTAAGTGCCTTATTTTAACTTTATTTCTAAAATTTGCAACAACCTGGCAAGTTAGGTATTCTTATACCCATTTTGCAAATAAAGCAACCGAGTCTCAAAGAGGTTAAATAACTTTCTCACTTGGTCTAGGATTCCTTTAAAGCCCATCGATCTGGTCTGGGGTTGATCCCTCCTCCAGGGCCAACCGGTGCTCCTTTCTGTGGAGACTGTCCTCCCCAGGGAGGAGCCCTGTGATTCCCCCTCAGTCCTGCAGATAACCACCTAAAATGTCAGCCCCTTCTGGCATAGATTCACTCCCCATATGCTCATCCCTTTACGGTGTGAGCTTCCTCTCTCCAGATCAAGCCTTCCATTGTTTCTTTTTGTTGCGGACTTTTCCATTTTGCCATCTAAAAGTCTTGACCCATGAAAATTCTCTGCATGCTCAATTCAGC
Organism: Paguma larvata; assembly: GCA_030068075.1. Taxonomy (NCBI): domain Eukaryota; kingdom Metazoa; phylum Chordata; class Mammalia; order Carnivora; family Viverridae; genus Paguma; species Paguma larvata. The sequence continues at coordinate 4,073,638 of CM057840.1, read as the reverse complement.
CCTATCATGGGTTATTCCCCGCACCTATGGCCTCAACAGGAACCTGGCTTCCCCAAGGAGCCCACTTCCCCAGGGTGGCCATGACTCCCCTACCTTCCAGGTACCGGGAGTGGGGGGGAGCTTGCTCACTAGTGTCACTTCCAGAGGTTGCCGTAAGGCCCCTTCCCTCTGGCTTTGCTATCTGTCCCCTCTTCGGTCATTCTTCTCTACCACCTGCTGGTTGTGCAGCCTCATTCTTTATGGATGGGGTGGAGGGGGGGGGGACCCTGCATGGGCCATCTCTCCTTATCCTGCCATGATTCAGGGTGATTTCCAAGTCCATGGAGACACCCCATCCAATGCAGTAACTTCTGTGTTCCTGGACCCCAAAGGTCTTCCCTCCCCTCTGTGTCAGCTTTCCATCCCCATGACCACGTCCTGTATTTTGTCATCACTAGGAACTGCCCTACGACTTCAGTTTTAAATTCAAATATCTTGTGATCTCCTCTTTCCCTCTACAGCTTTCCTAGTCTTTATTTATAATACATAAGTTTGATACTTTAAGCCCTGTATTGTTATTGCCTTGTCCCTGTATCCATCAGCTACTTTCTGCTTTTGTTCCCTGCAAATCCAATTCAGACCCCAGCCTGTCCTTCTAACCCCCTTTTAACCCCCTTGCTCATTAGTTATTCTATTGCATAAGTTGCAAGCCTTTTAACTGCAAACAATAGAATCCTTTCTATTTTAAGCAACAAGGGATTTTTTTTTTAAGGGATAAAATTAGCTCCCAGAACTGTTGGAAGGGCTCAAAACGCAGAACCTAGGCTGAGCTTCCAGCAAAAAACTCCCCCAAACACATCACAGAATTAGGCTTCATCTGTGCTAATGCAGGAGCTGCACTACCCGGGTTCCTGCCTTGGCCGCCGGCTCAGTGCCTTGCCCCTCTGCTGAAATTCCCACCAGCCAACGCTCACCAGCCTGTTAGGATTTTACTCCACCACGCTGGGAGTAGAGCTGGCCTTCAGTCTTTGCTTTAAATGTTTTTGTATTACGGGGCGCCTGGGTGGCTCAGTGCATCTCTTGATTTCAGCTCAGGTCATGATCTCACGGTTGTGGGATCGAGCCCCGTATCGGGCTCTACACTGGCAGCATGAAGCCTGCTTGGGATTCTTTCTCCCTCTCTCTCTGCCCCTCCACCGCACGTGCTCATGCTCTCTCTATCTCTCTCAAAAATAAATAAGTAAACTTCAAAACAAAAACCAATTTTAAACATTTTTGCCCACGGTCAACCTCTTTTTCATTGTATTATTTAAAAAAAATTTATTTATGTTTATTTATTTACGAGACAGAGAGTGAGCAGGGGAGGGGCAGAGAGAGAGAAAGAGACACAGAATCCAAAGCAGGCTCCAGGCTCTGAACTGTCAGCACAGAGCCCGACATGGGGCTCGAACCCACTGACTGTGAGATCATGAAGTTGACCGCTCAACCGACTGAGCCACCCAGGTGCCCCTGTCAACCTCTTTTTTAAAAAAAATGTTTGGTGTGCCTGGGTGGCTCAGTCGGTTGAGCGTCCAACTTCGGCTCAGGTGATGATCTCACCGTTCCGAGTTCAAGCCCCGTGTCGGGCTCTGTGCTGACAGTTCAGACCCTGGAGCCTGCTTCAGATTCTGTATCTCCCTCTCTATCTCTGCCTCTCCCCTGCTTGTGCTCTGTCTGTCTCTCTCTCTCTCTCAAAAATAAATAAACATTAAAAAAAAATGTTTACTTAGTTTTGAGAGCGAAAGAGAGCATGAACAGCAGAGAGAGAGGGAGACAGAGGTTCCGAAGCTGTTTCTGCACTGACAGCAGAGAGCCCAATGGGGTCTCAAACTCACGAACCGTGAGATCATGACCTGTGCTGAAGGTGGAAGCATAACTGACTCTGCCACCCAGGCTGCCCTGTCAATCGCTTTCTCCATCGAGTGCCACTCTTTCGTGCAGACCATCGGCTCCTCGTCCTGCCCCACGGTAATGACCTGTTGACTGGTTTTCCAGCCTTCGGCCTTGTGTCCGCTCCGCAGCCCCCCTCCAATATATTCTCCACTCTGCAACAGAGTAATTTCCTGCAGTGTACCTCTGATCTCAGTGCTTTTACTTAAAATCCTTCTGTGGCTCTCCATTGCCCACAGGAGGAAGCCTAGGCAAGGCAGATCCCGGTCTGCCTGCAGGTCTCTCTTGGCATCCCTCCCTCCCCAATCTCCATTCCACTGTGGGCTTGTCAAACCCCTCTCCGTGTCTCCGGGCTTTTGCAATTTTATTTCCTCTCCTGGGAAAACTCATCTTTCTTGTCCTTGCCTGATTAACTTCTACCCTATGCCTAAGGATGTCGTAGCATGGACGACACCTCTTCCAGGAAGCATTTCTGGATCACAATCCCCAGGATTAATTGCCCCTTCTGGTTATTCTGAAGAGCTCCGTGCCACTCTTTTGTCATTGCCTGTCTCCCCAACCAGACTGTAAGCTCCCGTGGGGATTTGCACCTTGTCTGCTTCAGACCAACACCTAGTATATCTTGATGATATTCAAAGCATAGGAAATGATGAATTAGTACATCGGTTGGTTAATTAAAGAGTGCCCCGAGCTCACATAGCTAGGAAGTGACAGACAAACCCAGATTGGTGGCTTTCCTTCATGCTGGGCCACTTCTCTGAATAAATCAGGACAATCTGGTTCTCAGGTTTTTTTTTATTTTTTTAACAGTTTTATTGAGCAGTAATTGACATACCATTAACTGCACACATTTAAATTGTACAGGTTAGTAAGTTTCGACATCCGTGTACACCTGTGAAACTAACAACATGATAAAAAACAGGGAACCTATCCTTCGGTCCCCAACATTTTTCCACAGAGCGAAAGATAGAACAATGGATTTTAATGTCACAGAGCACAAAAAGTTCCCTGACACGGTTCCAGATCCCACAACTGCAGCTAACCTCCGAGAAATTCCATTTGTTGAGCTTTGGTTTCGTGTTAAAGAAAAGCCACAATACACAAAAACCTATTAAAGTTCTCCTCACTCTTTCAACTATGCATCTGTGTGAACCTGAGTTTTATTCATATACTTCACCCAAAACACATCATGACTGATTGAATGCTGATATGAAAATCTGCTGTATTTTATTAGGTCAGATGTCATAGATACTTGGGGAAAAATGTAAGGCATGCCATAGTCTCACTAAATTTTTTGTTTTAGAAAATATGTTTTTTTAATTAAAGTGTTATTTATGTTCAATATCATGAGTTTATTATTGTTATTTTTTCAAACGCTTATTTATTTTTGAGAGAGAGTGTGCATGCACATGAGTGGGGGAGGGGCAGACAGAGAGAGAGAGAGAGAGAGAGAGAGAGGGAGAGAGAGAATCCCAAGCAGGCTCTGCACGGTCAGCACAGAGCCGGATGCGGAGCTCAAACCCGCAAACCATGAGATCATGACCTGATTCAAAATCAACAGTAGGACACTTAACCAACGGAGCCAGCCAGGCGCCCCTCTGATTGTTATTTTTAAATTGAGATTTTTAATTCTCCTGTTTTCATTTCTAATTTGATATATAGCAATAGATGTAACCCACAAAAACAAAAAATCTTTGGAGCTTCAAATAAGCTTTAAGATAATAAAGAGGTCTCAGTTGAGAACGGCTGACATTCAGACCAGAGGTTAGGAGAACCTGCTCTTAGGTTAGACTATCTACATTTGAATCTGGGCTTTCCCCCTCAGCAGTTGATGGCAGACTCTTGGACAAGTTCATGATCTCTCTGACCCCTAGTTACCACATACCTAAAATGGGATGATTATAATGGCACTTACCACAAAAGATTTTTAAGGATTAAATGAGTTAGTGGATGGGAAACATTTAAAACAGTGCCTGGCACGGAAAAGTGCCCCATCAGTGTTAGAAGGGGATCAGAATATGTCACCCCAAAACATGCCACTTTGGGATAGAGACTCTTTCGAACTTAAAGCAACTGAGAACAAGCAGACACAGAAAACAGAAATAGATAAGAGTTCTGGGATCTCTGGGATCAGCTCTCAACTTTCCCAGTTTGTTTTTTTTTTAAAAAAGGCAGTAAAGTGATTTTACGGGCATTTTCTGGTTTTATCCTCACAATAACCCTGCGACAGTGGGCAGAGAAGGGATTAATACCCATATTTCTACAGGAAGAACCTGAGACTCACTCGGAGAGCACATGGGAATTAGCCACGGGTGGAAGAGATAGAATTAAGATAAGAAAGCAGCCCTCTGGGGCCTGCCTTGTGTTCTTTCTGAAAGCCTGCGAGGGATTTGCCTCGTGCAGGAGATGCGAGCCTCACACGCCAAGCAGAGCGCTCTCCATTCTCACGCAGAGCTGGGACCTGCCCAGGCAGAGCCCGCGGCCCCTGCAGACACCTGAGGATTCCGCCCTCTTATCTCCTTCCCACCCATCCCGGCAGAAGAGGAACACTCTCTTTTCCTGCTTTGCTCACCCTCCTTTCAGCGCTCCCAGGGACCTTTTCCCTTCTCCTCTACCATTTTTTTTTTTTTCCAAGGCAGCTTGCTGGTGATATCAGTTCCATACAACAAAATATACCCATTTTATTTATTATTATTATTTTTTTTAGAGAGAGAGTGCACGAGCAGGGGAATGGAATAGAAGGAAAGAGAGAATCTTAAGGAGATTCCACGTTCAGTTCAGAGCCCGATGTGGGACTTGATCCCACAACCCTGGAATCGTGACCTGAACTGAAATCAAGAGTTGAACGCTCAACCGACGGAGCCACCCTGCCACCCTAAAATACACTCATTTTGAGTATACTTCTGACGAGTTTGGCACAGGCGTGCAGTCCTGTACCCACCACTGCTACCAAGTTTAATGCATTTCCATCACCCCTTGAGTTCCCCTGGAGCTCCTTGTATATCTCCGCCTTCTTCTCCCAGCCCCAGACCAACCATTGGTCTTCTTTCTGTCACTATTGTTTAGCCTTTTCTAGAGTATAAATGGAATCATGTAGTCTATACTCATTCGCGCCTGGCTGCTTCTATCCAGAGTGATATTTCTGAGATCTGCCCATGATATAATAATAATAAACCAGTAGTTTAGTTCTTATTCTCGCTGAGCAGGACTCCACTGTGTGATATACCATAATCTGGTTACCCATTCAACTGTTGGTGGACACTGGGTTGATTCCAAGTTTTGGCTAGTATAAATAATGCTGCTCTGAACGTTCCTAGACATGTGTTTTTTGTGGACATATGCTTTCATTTCTCTTGGGGAGATACTAGAAATGGCATTACTAGCTTGTATGATAAGGGTATGTTCATAGGAAACTACCTTGACAGACTGTTAGTATACTATAAAGTTAAACATACACTCTCACCTCTATTTTATTTATTTTTATTTACTTTTACAGTTTATGTATTTTGAGAAAAAGTGCAAGCAGGGGTGGGCAGAGAGAGAGAGAGGGAGAGGGAATCCCAAGCAGGCTCCGCACTGCCAGCGCAGAGCTCAAAGTGGGACTAGAACTCACGAACTGGGAGATCATGACCTGAGCCAAAACCAAGAGTCGGATGCTTACCCGACTGAGCCACCCGGGTGTCCCTCAGCTCTGTTTTCGTGTGACGTACAAAGTCCTCCTTTCCCACCATGACTTCGTATGCACTCCAGTAAAGTACAGTTTGCAGAAAGTTAAAAACATGCATCTCGTCAAAGCTTTCTTCAGCTTACGGAAGTGTGAAGCGGGTTCCGCAGCGAGTACAAGAGACTGCACAGTCAGGGGAAAGCAAGATGCTGGAAGGAGGTGGTCAATGTCCTATAAGACAAGAATACTACACCCTTTGACATTATCTTTTCTTTTTTTTTTTTAATTTTTTTTTTAACATTTATTTTATTCTTGAGAGACAGAGACAGAGCGCGAGTGGGGAGAGAGATGGAGACACAGAATCTGAGGCAGGCTCCAGGCTCCGAGCCATCAGCACAGGGCCCGACGCGGGGCTCGAACTCACAAACCTCGAAATCTGACCCGAGCCGAAGTCGGCCGCCCAACCGACTGAGCCACCCAGGCGCCCTGACATTATCTTTTCTACCAGACAAAAACTACTTGCCACTTATCAGTTTCCCACAAATTGACATCTAAATTTATAGAGCCCTATGGGGCCCTGCTCAGTAATAAATAGACAATCAAACACAGCTATCTTCCTTAAAGGATCTGATGATCTTTAGATCCGTTCGTTAACGCTTTCAGATAATTCCGAAAGACCACACAGTCACGTTTGCCTTATTTCCAATTTGGGAGTCATTTTTCTTAAGAAGGCATATGAAAGGGAGCATCTCTTTACTTCCTGGATGGGATGCCGTCCAGTTCACAAATCACTTAATAAAGCCGATGACATCTTCCAAAAAAAAAAAAAAAAAAAAGAATGCATAAAAATCCTCCCGGTTCTATAAATAACCTCACTCCTCCCCTTCTCTTTCTCTGTGAGCCTCTCTCCTCTTGGCCCCGCTGACTCTGCTCCTTCTTCAGGCCTGAGGTCAGATGTCCTGTCTCTGACATGTCCTCTCCGCCCCCCCCTGCCCCCCCAACAGCTTCCGGGTTTGGACACTTCCTGGGCTCCAGCAACACCCCTGGCTTCCCTCCATCCCAGCATCCCAGCCAGCTTGCCTGTTGGGCTCCTCCGGAAGCTCCGGGACTGTTTTTCCATTTCTGTATCCCCGGGGCCTAGCCCAGTGCTTGGCACCCCATAAAGCTAAATAAATGTTTGCTGAATAAATTGAATGAGGCGCTGGCGAGATGCCTCCTCAAGGTCTCTTCCAGACTCAACAGAGTCTTCATTTATGGATTGGTTGCCATGGTTACTCATCTATTCTCCCTACCCTCCTCTCTCTCCCCTTCCCTCTCCCTCTCCCTGTTCCCTCACCCCACTTTTCCCCTCTTCCCCTCATGCAAAGGAAACAGAAAAAGTCTCCCCACATGAGCTGAAGGCTGTGGAGAAACTGAGGCAACTCTCTGTATCCCCCTTAAGGCCTTCCCCTGAGGGGGCGGCTCACAAGGTAGGAGTAGAGGGTCCACATATGGATATATTTGGGATGAGTTTCAAGTCTCCACATCTTTCCCCAGGGTTCTTTGGGCCTGGGAGCTCACTCACTCTAGGGGTAGCTGGTCCCCCTGAGAACTCTCGAGCTTTAGAAACACAAAGAGCTTGATTGTATGGTAATTTCCTCTTTAAGTATTTACACTGGGACTATTGAATTCTTGGAACCTTCACTCACTGTCAGTCTTTCAGTCTGGCTTCCTTAATTAAATAAGCCCCAGATGCTCCTGAGAGTCTGAGGAGAGGAACTTTCCTGTCGGGGAGGTATTGCGGGACCTCACACCTCACTCTGACCTTTCTCCCCCACAGGCCTCTTGACTGTTCCCCGTTTCTTGTCGGTTCCCCTAGAACCCAGATCCAGGCTCGGACAGAGCTCTCCCCCAGTGTCCCACAGCATGGCTGGGAAAACGAACCAAGGGAAACCACGAAACGAAACCACAAAATTTTGGGTTGGCAAGGCAACGCTTCCAGTCCAGGTTCTCAGGCCTAGGGTGACCATAACGTTTCAAACCTGGACACTCTGGCACATAAAGGGGTCACGGTTAATAATCCTATTGGGACAGGGGCGCTTGAGTGGCTCAGTCGGCTAAGCTCCCGACTCTTGGTTTTGGCTCAGGTCATGATCTCGCGGTTCATGAGATGGAGCCGCATGTCAGCACAGAGCCTGCTTGGGATTCTCTCTCTGTCCCTTCCCTGCTTGCGCGCGCACACACACACACTCTCTCTCTCTCCAAAATAAATAAATAAACTTAAAAAAATGGTAACCCTATTGGGACCACAGCATAAAGTGTGGCTGTCCTGGGCACTCTGAGATGGACAGTCGGTCGGTCAGGCCCTGTCACCGACACAGCCCCAGAGAAACGCATCACGGGGAGAGCCACGCATTGGTGGCACAAATGTTTACTCTTATCTCTGTTGGGAATTCAAGAGAGCAAGAGGTCTCTGGTCTAGAGAAGCTTACAGTTGAGATGACGCCTCATCACAGAGTATGTGGAATGCCTGGATAAGCATTGTGACAAATGGCAAGAAAGAGGAAGCCTAGCTGCTATGAGAGCAGGTGGGAGGAAGTTCACCTGCCCCTCCTCCTCCTCCCCCAGGGGTGTTGGTCTGTGGCAGCCTCTCAGGGGTTTTGAAGGAGGAATAGAAATTACTTGGTAGAGAAGTTGAGAGTGAGCAGCAAAGAGTTCCAGTCAGAAAATACAGCCTGTGGGGGCACCTGGGTGACTTGGGGGGTTAAACCTCCAACTCCTGATTTTGGCTCAGGTCATGATCTGACAGGTTGTGGGTTGGAGCCCTGCATGGGACTCTGTGGAGTCCCAAGCGTGGAGCCTGCTTGGGATTCTCTCTCTTTTTCTCTGCCACGCTCTCTGTCTTTCTCTCAAAAATAAATAAATAAAAAAAATACAGCCGGGGCACCTGGGTGGCTCAGTGGGTTGAGCATCTGACTTTGGCTCAGGTCATGATCTCACAGTCCGGGGGTTCGAGCCCTGCGTGGGGCTCTGTGCTGACAGCTCAGAGCCTGGAGCCTGCTTCGGATTCTGTGTCTCCCTCTCTCTTTGCCCCTTCCCTGCTCACACTCTGTCTCTCTCTGTCTCTCTTTCAAAAATAAATAAACATTAAAAAATAATTAAACAAATACAGCCTGGGGTGCCTAGGCGGCTCAGTCGATTGAGCGTCTGACTTTGGCTCAGGTCACAATCTGGCCTTTTGTGAGTTTGAGCCCGGCATCCGGCTCTGCGCTGACAGCTCAGGGCCTGGATCCTGCTTCGGATTCTGTCTCTCTCTTTCCCTCTCTCTCTGTCCTTTGCCCACTCTCTCTCTCTCTCTCTCTCTGAAAAATAAGTAAACATTAAAAAAAAACACAGCCTGTGGATAGGCAAAGAGAGGAGATGGCGCATTGATTTTTGGAACAACCAGAAAGCTCCTGCCTTTTCCTGGCCTTCCTTTTCCAATGCCATCCTGAACGCTCTGTTTCTGGAAGAGCCCCACATGGCTTCCCTTAGCCACGGTGGCCAGAGGGGCACCTCCCCACTGGCTTTGGGGGAGGGGAGAAGTGTGTTGAATAAATGAAAGACAAAGACTCTACGCTATTCTTCTGTGATGTAAAAGAGAGGCTTAGCCTATTGGCTTATTGTTATTCACACTAGAGTCCTCCGCGATACTATTTTCATCTTCCCAACAGGGAGCCCACGTTGCAACATGCGGGGACTGGCCCCGGATTGACACTCGGTCATTCCATTTCGGCTTCACCACAGTCCCGGGAGGTAGATGTTCTCCCCCTGGCTTCACCGATGAGGCTCCGCGAGACCAGAAATTTGCCCAGGTCTCCGCTGACCTGGCGAGAGACAAGCCGAGATCTGCTAGGATGACCTGATACTCCGCTTTCTCTCCGTTCCACCCTCTTAACCACGAAACTAAACGTAGCCAGGGAGGGCTGGACCATGTTATTCGGAACTTGGCCCCTGAGAACTGACTCAGTTACCTCTGGGTGCAACACCGAGGATCCCGGGCTACAGGGGGTGCGGGAGGAGGAGGGCAGCAGGGAGATGGCGCGGGGAGTTTCGGTCACCCCGGCACTGGGTTTGCTGCCTCCCGCAGGGCAGGCAGAGCCAGGTCTTGCGGCTGCGGACTGCGGACGCAAACCCTCCCACCCCGTCTCCTTGCGCCAGGGTGGAACTCCTTCTAGCAGAGCCGGTCCAGCCGCGTGACGTCACGCCATTGGGCAGGGCTTCCGGGGATTGGTGACACCTGGCTGATGGCAGAGAGGCGGAGGGGCCACGAGGCTCCCCTGTCTCCAGGGCAGCTTTAGGACTAGCCTGCTTCTTTAGCAATGATTATAGTTACAATTCGTTCTCAGAACCCCTTCCCCGTAGGCTGTGGGGTCCGATTCTAGGCAGAGCAGGGCAAGCCTTCTGGGAGTTCCATTCCTGGCTCTGGGATTTGAACCCATAGCCCTGAAGTCCCAAGACCAGTAATATGCTGTGTCTCTCTAGGTAATCACTTGTCCTCTCTGGGCACTCTTCAGGGCGCAGCCTCCTAACGCAATAAAATGAAGAGGTTGGAAGAAAGGTATCTAAGGACCCTTTTAGACGTCCCAGCGAGGGGCTTGTGGGGCCAGGATCAGTGTTGTGGCCCGGATTTGTCCTTCCTCCAATCCTCCACTCCCCATCTCATCCCCGGGGGGCCTCCGAGTGAGAACATGACTCATCAGGCTCCCGGCACCCAGTTTCAGCCTTGCCCCGCCCCTGCCCCGGGACTTGCATTTGCTGTTTACTCCCGGGAGCAGGTGCACCTGGGTCATTTCAACGGGAGAGAACGGGGCCTGGGGACAGGGGGGCACTGTCTGACTCCCTACCCCTGCAGGTGGCGCAAGGCCCGGACGGGATTTGGGGCTCCCAAGTGAGAGATTTGAGGGGTCCACCAACCCCTTCCCTGGCCTCGCAGGCTCTGCCGCTCCTCAGAGGCCGCAGGTTTCAGGCACTCCCCCCCACCTCCTGCAAACACCCCAGCTCCCCTCCAGCTGCTGAGTCCTCAGCTATCTGCCTCTAATCTCTTCCCTGGGAGTCTTCCAGTCCCCTGGTCATCAGTAGTTTCAGGATTCGTCATTCACCCACTACTCCTAGATCGGTCCTGGCCCCACCCTTGACCCCAGGGCCCCCAGGCAGAGTGGAGGGGGGGGTGCTGCTGGGGCACCTTGAAGGAGGCGGGGCTACCAGAGCTGTTTCTCACATGGAAGAGGTGGAGGGGAGGCGGGCTTCACAAACTCTGCGTCAAGAAGAGAGGACAAGGTGTGTAAAGAGAGGGGCTGGGAGCCGCAGCCTGAGGAAACGTGGGATGGAACAGCAAGATTAGGGGAGAGGAGGGCTCCGGGAAAAGACCAGAAGGTGTGGTCAAAGACACTGGATTGTGAGACTAGAAACCTGATCTGAGTCCTGCTTGGCCACCACGTCCCTCTGTGACCTTGCTCATGTCGGTTGCTCTCTGGATGCCTCATATCCCTATCTATACAAGGCAGAGGCTCAACTGGGTGAGCCAAGTCTCCTGCTAACCCTGGCACACTCTGGTCCCCCGGGTGAGGGTCAGTACCGGTGGCAACTTAAGCTCCTACATCTCGCTGTAGGAGGAGAAGAGAGACCCTGTCCGCTGTCACGGAACAAGCCAAGAGTGGGCCAGTCTTGTGTGAGGTCGCCCAAGACAACCTAGGAGCTCTTTTCCAGGTACCCGAGGAGGTCTGCCCCTCCCCATGTCCAGGCTCCAGACCACAGGGCAGACAACAAAGCCAGGCAGGTGGAAAATTCCCTCTGGCATTCTGCCCAGGCACCCTGGATGGCAACTGTGCCGGCCTGGGAGGGCAGGAGCTGGGAGTCCAGGGCACTCACTAACAGCCTGGCTGCCACAGGGAGCTGGCGAGGGGCCTGCCAAGGCCCCTCGCCAGCTCCCCTGTCCCCTACTGCCCAGACATGAGAACTGTGTTCTGCCCAGGTACACGGAGGGAGGAGGAGCAGTAAGGAAGCTCATGGTTACTTGTTGAAATCTTGGAGTTTCTCAGAAGTTGCAGCCCTGATGTGAGAAGGGTGTGCCGGCTCCGGGGCCCCGAGCTGAGTGGTCCCTAGGGCATGAGTGGAGGACCGAGTGTTATGGCTGCCGCCGTGGCCAGGCAGAAAGAGGGCTTTGCTAAATGACGTTGGGGCAGATGTCCCTGTGTTGGCTGCTGGCTGCTGGTCTCCGTCTTGTGACCTGGGCAGCGTGTATCCCTGTCAAGGCCTTGCTTTGTCCCGTCTCAAACTTGGGATAACTATATGGGCCCAGCCCAAGCCACGCCCACAAAGAGCCGAGGAAAAGTGAGCAGCTCTGTGTGTACACACGACCTGAGGCCGGGAGATAGCGCGCTGCCCAGGGCCTGCACGTCCGGGGATCCCTGGTGTCTGAAAAGCCAGGGCAGGGGACCTTTCCCCCCACCTCTCTCCTCTTCGTTACCAGACCCTCAGAAGATTACTGAGTTACCATGGCAACATTTCCCTGCCTATCTCCCTTGGCCGCCTTTCCCGGAGTCTGTAGTTACTTTCTAGAATGTTTTCCCACAAACATTGTTATGTTGTCAGTCTGTTCAGGTGAGTCTTTCAGAACTGAGGAACCCCCTTTGTGGCTTTGCCCGGTTACGGCCAGCTGGCAAACAGGCCCCTCTGATCATCCCCGCAGTGGGTGTCACTGGACAAGGAAGGCTTTGAGGTGTCAGGGCGTGGCAAGGTCAAGGTGAAACCACGGACTGCTGGGAAAGCTATCCAAAGGGCACGTCCCACTGACCCGAAGTCAGCAGCCTGAAAGCGTCACTGCCGATACAGGGAACGTTGTCCGTCTGGGCGGGCAGGAGAAGGCCCTGTAGATAAGGTAGGGCATGAACCCGACTCCTTGACAGCCAATTAGCTCTGCTCCAGGAACCCAACCACAGTGACTCACTGACAGCCAATCAGGAGGCGCTGGGCCAGAGACCTTTTTCAGCCAGACACACCTGTAACCTGCTAGCCATCTGTTGGACCACACCCCTGCCCCAACCATTCTAGAAAGTAATGTAAATCTCTGTATATACTTGCATTGGGAGAGCTCTGTAACTCTAACATGGAGAGAGACGCACACTGATATATACTGAGTACAGCGACATGCCACCCACCTGGGTAAGAACTGGCAAAAGAGGGCACCTGAGTGACTCAGTCCGTCAAGCATCTAACTCTTGATCTGGACTCAAGTCATGATTTCACAGTTCGAATTCGAGCCCTGCATTGGGCTCTGTGTCATCAGCGCTTGGGATTGTATCTCTCCTTCTTTCTACCCCCCACTTGCTTGTGCTCTCTCTCTCTCTCTCTCTCTCTCTCTCTCAAAATAAATAAATAAACTTAAAAAAAAATTGGCAAAAGAGCAAAGGTCCAGGAGATTGCAACAGACTTGACTATGTCTCTCTCCAATGTCCGGTGTCTGCTTTCTATGAACAGGTCTAACCCTCACCCCCACCCTCGTCCTCTGCAAAAACAAAAAAAAAAGGAAACGAACAAAAACATCAATGAGGTGTCATCCATACAAATTCCCCTGTGAGGAGCTGGGCTTAGAAGGGGACTGAGAGGGGCACCTGGGTGGCTCAGTCGGTTAAACGTCCGACTTCAGCTCAGGTCACCATCTCACGGTTTGTGAGTTCGAGCCCCGTGTCAGGCTCTGTGCTGACGGCTCAGAACCTGGAGCTGCTTCGGATTCTGTGTCTCCCTCTCTCTCTGCCCCTCCCCTGCTTGTGCTCTGTCTTTCTCAAAAATAAACATTAAAACATTTTGAAAAAATTTTTAAAAAAATGAAGGGGACCGAGAGTTCTTCTAGCAAAGCTTAATGTGATAGAGGAGGGCCGGGGCCCAAGCCAGAGGAGTTCTCTGTCCAAAGGAAGGCACAGTGCCTGTTATTGTTGGCAAGGGCCTCTTGCCACAGTTCTGGGAGCCAGGTCAGACTTCGGCCTCATGGGCTCACCTTGGAGGAGGTCCTAAGTGGGGCCCCCTAAGTGGCAGTGATGGGTCAGACATGCCCAGAAGAAGGCCTGGAAAGGGGGCAATGTATTTTATTCCCAACCTTCTTATCTTGGAACCTGCCCATCGCTGAGAGCTCTGGGATCTCCTTGACATGGGACAAATGGCCGAGGCGAAGAGCTGCTGGAGGATAGTAGGCACTGGAACGCAGGGCTGTGCGCTGGAGGGATCTTGACAGAGGGCGATGGGAACAATCCGTTTCAGAGGAACCCTGGAGGGGGCATCAGAGGAAATCCATGCATTTCCAAGACCCCCAGAGGCAGGGTGCTTTTGCCGCAAGTGCTGAGCTCCTAGGCCTGGCCTTGACCAGAGACTGCCACACCCTCCGCACAACCAGGCTAAGAACAAAAGCAGTGAACATGTATGAAGTGCATGCTTTCTGTCGGGAGCTGTGCCAGGCACTGGGGAGCCGGAGATTAACCAGGCACTTGCCTCCCTGCGGTCTGTACTCGTGTAGGAGAGCTGTAGCCACAGGCCCTCCCATCTCCGCTCCCACGATCCCGGGACCCCACTTCAGGCAAAACCGTGAGCAAGTCTGCACGTGGACCCGCAGGACTTCTGTGCTAGTTAAGACAGGAAAGAAAAAGCACGAATCCCAGGAGAATTCACTAGGGGAAGACTTGACCTCTGGAGCCAAGGATAGCCAGGGAGGGGAGGAGTTTCGCCTGTGATCAGAAGTCATTCTATCCATCCCTGGGTCAAGTCTCGCCCGAGATCTTGGGCAGTCAGCTTGGCCCTGCTAGTTCCGGGGAACAGGCTGGCCGCGATTCCAGGGCTAGACAAGCCCAACCAGGGTGTGGGTCTCTGAGTCTGTCCTTAGCCTCATTTGCATATGGGGGAATTTCCTCCATGGGTCCTGCAGGGAGGTGCAGCCAGGGACTTTTGACCCCCTCCCTTTGAAGCATTCTCTGCCTCTACACCCCAATCTAGGGGAATGATTAAGGTGGGCATAGGATAAACTTTTCACTCTGGGAGAAGGAAACCGTCAGTTTCATTCCAGGGTCCCTGGGGTCCCCAGGATCTTGGCAGCCTGGCATGAATTCCCCAGCAATCTGAGTCAGGGCCATATTGCCAGGCTGGCTGGAGAGCAGGGCCTGAGGCCTCAGGACATGGAGATTCCAGGGAGCTGCCTGTCGTGAGCACAAAAAGCAGAGTCCATGGAGGAGTTCATTTAGTGGGGCAAGGGGAATGCGGCAGACGTAATGGAGGGGGAAGAAATAAAGGGAGAGAGGAAGGACACATAAACGACATTTATTGAAAACCCACTTTGTGTCAGGAATGTCACTTATATAATTCAATGCTCAGAAGAACTTGCATTACTATTCTCATTTACAGTCAGGAAAACCGAGGCTCAGACAGGTTAAGGGGCTTGCCCGAAACTACAGTCAGGAACTGCAGAAATAGTGATTCGTGTGAAGCTAATTTCATGCTACATTCAAGACAATCCCCCAGCCCCAGAAGAAGAGAAGGAGACCGTGCCACGCTTGGGCTCCGGAGTAGATGTTCAGAGGTGCCTGGCAGGCTCAGTCGTTAGAACATATGACTTTTGATCTCAGGGTTGTGAGTTTGAGCTCCATGTTAGACCTGGAGCCTACTTAAAGAAAAAAGAAAGGAGGGAAGGAAGGAAGGAAGGAAGGAAGGAAGGAAGGAAGGAAGGAAGGAAGGAAGAAGAAAGAAAGAAAGAAAGAAAGAAAGAAAGAAAGAAAGGAAAGAAAGAGAGAGAGAGAGAGAGAGAGAGAGAGAAAGAGAGAGAGAAAGAAAGAAAAGTAGAAGTTCGGCTGTCTTTTCCCTCAACGGCACCCTGAATGCTGCCCAGCGAAGGGTTAACCCCTTCTCCTTGGCTCCTCACTGCATTCTTTCGTGCTGAGCTCTGGCTGGCAGTTTGTGTCAGGACATCAGGGCAAGAAAGCAGAAAGGATATGGCCAGGGCACCTGGCAATGAATAATCGGCTTGTCCCGGCCTGGCTGCCCTAAGGCGGTGAGGTGTAGGAAGGGGGAGGGCCACCAGAGCCAACACTGGAGGGCAAGGGGCGGGGGCGGGGGGCAGCTCAGGGTGGAGGAGTGGGGGGCAGGACCCTGAAACCAAACCGTGTCTAGAGCTTGCTTTATCTCCCAGAGACGGAAACTTCAGTGGCTTTCCCCACTTGCCCCTGGCCACGGCCAAACCCCTAATCGTCACAGCCTGGGGATTGGCTCTCCCCGAAGGTTTTATCCCAACCTGGTCCCAGGCTCCAGAGAGCCCTGCAGCTGGCTCGAGCAGCTGCCCAGGGACAAGGATCCAGTAGCGAGAGGTCTCTTAGGGAACAGCCCAGTGTGTAAGGGACCGAGGTGCCCTTGTGCCTGGGATCACGTGGGGAGGAGCAGACAGAGGATTGCCCTCCGCAGGTTTCCCAGGCTCCTTCAGCCTCGCCCCCCCCTACTGCTCGGCCCCTCAATTGCCTGGTCTTGTGCTCCCGGGACCAAGTTCTCTCGTCCAGCTGGGTGACACTCTGCTTCACCCGACAGGCTGGGTTTGACTGAAATGGAACCTTCCTCCCCGCCTTCCTGCTGGGAAAAGTTGCCCCACCTCCTTTCTGCCAAACCAGGTGCCTCACTTCCATCCAGATCCTGCTCCAGAAACAATCCCTTGCAAGACTTCTCTCTAGGAAGCCTTCTTGGACTCATCGGAGATCTGCTGACTGCCCTCAAGCACTCTTGTTCTGTTGGGCTTCACACACCTCTGTCTGTTGCTCGGGCAGTCTTACCCCTTATGGAGTTGATTCTATGTCTGGTGTGTGTGTGTGTGTGTGTGTGTGTGTGTGTGTGTGTGTGTGTGTGTTCTGTCTCCTCCAGGGGACAGATCCAGGACCAATGGGTGGGTCTTTCTGGAATCACAATTATTTATTTATCTATTCATTCGTTTATTTATTTATTTATTTATTCATTCATTCATTCATTCATTCATTCATTCATTTTGAGAGAGAGAGAGAGAGCACAAGCAGGGAGGAACAGAGAGAGGGGGAGCGAGAGAATCCCAAGGAGGCTCTGCAGTGTAGAGGCACTGCAGAGCTTGATATGAGGACTCGAACCCATGAACCGTGAGATTATGACCTGAGCTGAAATCAAGAGTCCATGACTTAACTGACTGAGCCACCCAGGTGCTCCTGGAATCACATTTCTTTTTTTTCTTTTTCTTTTTTGGTCATTTATTTATTTTGAGAGAGAGACAGAGCATGAGCAGGGGAAGGGCAGAGAGAGAGGGAGACACAGAATCCGAAGCAGGCTCCAGGCTCTGAGCTGTCAACACAGAGCCTGACACGGGGCCCGAACCCACGAGCGAGATCATGACTTGAGCCGAAGTCAGACGCTCAACCGACTGAGCCACCCAGGCGCCCCTGGAATCCCATTTCTAATAAAGAAGCGACTTCCACATTCTTATAGCATCTAAACTGGGAATTGGCCGCCTTGAATGGTAGAGAGTTTCAAAAGAATGGCTCGTTGTTCCTTAGTGACAAATGCTTTTGAGCATTAATTATGTCTGGCACATAGTAGGCATTCAATAAACATTGGTTAAACAAATCCAGCGCTACTTACTCCCCTCCTACACTGTGTAAAAATTTGGGATTTTGTTCTGATGGGGCCAACCAGGTGGCTCCTGAAAGTTAGGCTGATCTTGAAAGCATCCTGCCGGGGGAACCCTAACCCGGAGGGTGGTCCGGGTAAGCCAGCGAGGACCTCCGCGTGTCTGTGGAGGAGCTATCTGGAGCTCCTGGTGCTGGCTGCCTGCTGGGAGCCATAGGGAGGGTGCTCTGGGATCTGGAAGGTAGAATCTTTTGGCCGGGTTGTCGGATTCCTTGTAACTAGCTCACTTCTATCGGTGTGGCGTCTCGAAACTTTCCCTGAGTCTGGACACCCCCAGCCTGCCTCGGCTGTGCTGCTGAGGAGGAAGGGAAAGTGAGGTGCATCTGCAGCATGGCATTCTGGGAGGGGGGCGGCGGCCACGGCTGGGGGGCGGGGGGGGGGGGGGGCGGCGGCCACGGCTGGGAGGGAGCAGTAGAGACGCCCCGAGGCAAGGAGCATCTGGAGATGGTTGGAAGTCTTCCCACTGACCACCTTGGCAGCTGTAAGTCTCCCTTTTGTTGAGAAAGCCAGAGGTTTCCTCACCCTCCCGCCCCCATTGAAGGGATTTTGGTAGCATGGAACAGTAGGATTTGGTGAGTAGTTTTATGCCTCTGTTTACCGTTTATTTGTTCTTTATTTTTAAATTAAATTCTTTTTTTTAAGTTTATTTATTTATTTGAGAGAGACAGAGACAGCACAAGCAGGGGAGGGGCAGAGAGAGAGAGAGAGAGAGAATCCCAAGCAGACTCCACACTGCCAGCACAGAGCCCGATGCGGAGCTCGAACACAGGAGGCCATGAGATCATGACCTGAGCTGAAACCAAGAATCAGATGCTTAACCAACTGAGCCACCCAGACACCCCCCACCCTCTTTATTCTTAAACACATACATCAAACACCTACTGAGTGCCAAGTGCTGAGGAAGCAGATAGGAAGATACCAGAGTTCTGAGTGCTGAGTCTGTTATCTGGGAACTCCCCAGGGCTAGTGTTCCATCCCCGGGTCCCCTCTACATGCACGGCCTGGAGGCTTTGCGGAGAGATACTCCCCACCCCTCACCACTGGGACTCCTTACATGCTGGTTCTCCAAGCACAGCCTGCACCAGAACCCTTGGCAGGATTTGCTCAAGCATGGGTCACTGGTCCCACCTCCAGAGTTTCTGACTGGGCAGGTCAGGGTGGGGCTTGAGAACATGCATTTCAAATAAGTTTGCAGGTGTTAGTGAACCACTGAAATATATTGTAGAGTCTCAACTTTTAAAATTTTTTTATTTTTTTAAGTTTATTTATTCATTTTGAGAGAGAAAGAGAGAGTGTGCGAGTAGGGGAGGAGCAGAGAGAGGGAAAGAGAGAATCCCAAGCAAGCTCTGTGCCGCTAACAGAGCCTGACGTGGGGCTCGAATCCATGCACTGTGACATCACGACCTGAGCTGATATCAAGAGTCGAACGCTTAAAAAAACAAAACAAAAAAAAGGATTGTATGCTTAACTGACTGAGCCACCCAGGAGCCCCCAACCTTTTAAAAAGAATTTTTTTAGGGGCGCCTGGGTGGCTCAGTCGGTTGAGCATCTGACTTCAGCTCAGGTCATGATCTCATGGCTCATGAGTTTGAGCCCCGCGTCAGACTCTATGCTGACGGCATGGAGCCTGGACCCTGCTTGGGATTCTCTGTCTCCCTCTCTCTCTGCCGTCCCTTGCTCACGCTCTTCCTCTCTCTCTCAAAATTAAATAAATCTTAAAAAAATTTAAAAAATAAATAAAAAAATAAAAAGAATTTTTTAAATGTTTATTTATTGATGGGGGGAGGGACAGAGAGAGAGGGAGACAGAGAATCCCAAGCAGGCTCTGTGCTGTCGGCATAGAGACTTATGCAGGGCTCAGGCTCACGAATCCTGAGATCGTGACCTGAGCCCAAACCAAGAGTTGGACACTTAACCAACTGAGCCACACAGGCTCCCCCAAAAAATGTTTATTAATTTTGATAGAGAGCGCAAGCAGGGGAGGGGCAGAGAGAGGGAGACAGAGCATCTGAAGCGGGCTTTGTGCTGACCGCAGAGAGCCCAGTGCAGGGCTTGAACCCAAGAACCATGAGATCATGACCTGAGTCGAAGTTGGACACTTAACCGACTGAGCCACCCAGGCGCCCTGTGAAATCTTACCTTTTTATAATGCCTTTACGGTGCCCATTTTTCATTGCAATGCCATCCTTAAGCTGGAGATAATACTCCATACCTTTTACCAAGGGGAAAACGGAAGGACAGAGAGGTCTGTGACACCCTGGCACCCTCCTCTTTTACTCCTTGTCCTCACAATTCATAGTTATGTTGGGTGGGGGTTCGGGTTTTCAGTGGCTGCCTCCTTCACTCAAATGAGAATTTCAGGAGGGTAGAGGTCATGGCTGTGTTGTCCACTGTTTCCTCAGTATCTAAGATAATACCTGGCACATAGTAGGTGCTTAGTAAGTATTTGTAAAATAAATGAACGCGTGATGATTGATATTACAGGGCTAGCTAGCAGCAGAGTTGGAACCAGGTCTCAGATCCCCTGACTTTCTAGAAGCAGGCATTCTCATTTGTGGCCCATCCTCCGGAGCAGGACCACAATGCCCCCGAGGCCTAGGAGCCCAGAGTGCGGAGAGCTGGCGCGGTGGGGTCCAGCGGGGTCAGAAGTGTCTACACCTCCCCTGCCCCTAGTTGGGTGCCGTCTGCAGGCCAGAGGGAAGTCCCTATTCAGGCCGAGAATCCGACAGCGGGGAGACCTGTCTCGGCATTTGCCCTCCCTGCCTCTTTGGCTGCCTCCTGCCTCTCTGTGCTCCGGTTTCCAAATCTGTATCATAGAGAGGATACTGCCCTGCCTCAAAGGTCATGGCAAGAATTCAACGAGGTGCCATGACCGCTAGCACGGACACAGTGCCTACTGTGTGCCAGCTCTTGTTCTAGTGGATTATGTAAATGAACTCCTTCTATCTCCACAACAAGCCTGTTAGTATCGGATGAAGAAACTGAGGCACAGAGAGGTTAAGTGCTTGACCAGAGTTTCACACACACACACACACACACACACACACACACGCACGCACCCCTAGTAAGTGGCAGAGCCATTTAAGGAGTTACATCCAGCCTAGTTCCAGAGTATGCACTTCGTGGGGGAATGTTTGGCGCATGGGAGTCACTCAGCAAAATGTTAGGTCTTATTATTTTCTAGGGTGGCACTTCCACAGTGCCCCAGAAGCCCTCGCCTCATTCACTGCCAGGGGACAGTCCCAACCCTCTCTCCTGCCCTGTCCTACCTAACTACGTTTTCTGCCAGCATTGGGGAAATTCCCAGGGAGAAGAATGGGGAATTCCTGGAATCAGGGAGAGACATTCCTAAGGGCTAGGGAAGACGTTGCCTTCGGCTTGGTGTGCTTGTCGAGTAAGGGAGGTGCTTCTGGCTGGTCCCAGGAGAAGACGCCACCGAAGCAGCAGCAGAGAAAGGAGAAGAGCGTCTCTGGGGGACTCTTGTTGGGTGCCCTCCGGAGGGGTGGGGTGAAGCGGTAGGTGGGGGAAAGGCGAGACACCATCCCTCTTGGTATCGGCCGCTGGGAACCCACCCAGTCATGTCGTACTGCCTCCTCCGACAGCTGCAGAAGGTCAGGGTGAGGTCGGCAGGATGGGAGGGAGAGCCGGCCTTCCTTAACTTCCATCACTGAACATCTGGTTCCACCTAGTGGCCTCTGACGTTCCAACTGTCCTAACCGATGTAAGGAAGCGCAGGACCAGCCGAGGGGGTGCTCTTTCAGCCGGTCAGTGTTTCTTGAGCCCCCTACTCTGTGCAAGGGCCACTCTGGGGTGTAATGGGCCATATTCATGAGTGTAAGAAAGGAGCTGAGAGCTCGCCGCATGCCAGCCCCGGGCTGAGGTCTACGCCGTGTTGGCTCATGCCTGACCGCGGAGCGCTAGGGATCAATGCCTGGCCTTGACTTCCCTGGATTTCAGCGTCCACTTCGGAAAACTCAGAGGGCTGGTG
Organism: Paguma larvata; assembly: GCA_030068075.1. Classification (NCBI taxonomy): domain Eukaryota; kingdom Metazoa; phylum Chordata; class Mammalia; order Carnivora; family Viverridae; genus Paguma; species Paguma larvata. The sequence continues at coordinate 4,052,387 of CM057840.1, read as the reverse complement.
TAGATCGTCCCTGGCGGCTCCTCCTCGATAAAAATTCTGTACGGCTACACCACAGAGTGGGTCAGAGTTTCAGCTTTGGAGTGGGACAAACCCGCATTGGGATCCCAGCCGGTGTTCATAAGCTGTGCATGTTTGGACAAGTTACTTTACCTCTCTGAGCCCGGGGTAATAATGTAAAGATCAAGTCTGATAATTGCATCCAGCGTTTAGCACACGGCCTGGCACCTGCTGAATGCTCAGTAAATGTGGTGGTTATATGGATGATGGCTCTGTTTCTCAAAATAGCCGTACCGCAAGGCAGCAGGTGCTTTCGACAACAGCCCAAGCGCCATGAGCCTTTGGAAGGATCTGACTCGCTCAGGGGCAGGCCCGGGAGTCAGTTCTCCAGTGGGATTAAGAAAGCACGGTCCTGGGGTCCCGGGATGGCTCAGTCAGTTAAGCATCCGACTCTCGATTTTGGCTTCGGTCATGGTCTCACGGTTCATGGGATCGAGCCCTGCGTTGGGCTGCAGGTGCAGAGCCTCCTTGGGATTCTCTCCCTTCTCTCTGCCCCACCCCCACTTGCACCATCTCTCTCAAAGACACTTTTAAATTTCATTTTTATTTTTTTATTAAAAATTTTTTAATGTTTATTTTTGAGAAACAGAGAAACAAGCGGGGGAGGGACATAGAGGGGGAGGGAGACACAGAAGCCGAGGCCGGCTCTGAGCCGTGAGCACAGAGCCTGACGTGGGGCTCGAACTCGTGAATTACGAGATCATGACCTGAGCCAAAATCAAGAGTCGGACACTCAACTGACTGAGCCACTCAGGTGCACCAAATAGAGAAAATTTTTAAATTAAAAAAAAAACCCCACAAAACCCACAATTCCAAGGGTGGACCACACAATGTTTGGGATAAGGGCTGGTGACCCATATGCATCTCCTCCAGCCCCTCTCCCACCCCTTCCTGAGGACGTGGAGCCGGAGTCCTGGGCTCTCCTCTCTGCTGTGGGGACCAGGGGGGTGCTGGCAACAAAGGGGACAGTTATGTCTTTGGCCGATCTAACATCTCTGCAGCTCTGTTGTGACACTGAACCACAGACAAGGTCAGTCCAGCCGCCTGTGCCTCCTGTCCTCACAGAAAGAATGGACAGTAAGAAGCTGGAAAGAAAACTTTCATGAATTTGTTTTACCATTTTTTTACGTTTATTAATTTTTGAGAGAGAGAGAGAGAGAGAGAGAGAGAGAGAGAGACAGAGCGTAGGCGGGGAGGGGCAGAGAGAGAGGGAGACACAGAATCTGACGCAGGCTCCAGGCTCCCACAGAGCCCGACACAGGGCTTGAACTCACAAACCATGAGATCATGACCTGAGCTGAAGTTAGACCCTTAACCAACTGAGCCACCCAGGCGCCCCAGAAAGATATAAAAATTTAAAAGCCAAAGATGTTCCCTGACCTTTTAGAGAGTATGTCTGTCTTTTCCTTCTCTTCTTCCTCCTCTTCCTTTTTTTCTTGGGATTCCTATTTTTGCTCAGAAGGTCGGGGCCCCTCTGGGTAGGACGGAGGCTTTCCTGGTGAGGAAGTCTTCCAGGAAAGTCACTTCCAAGTTGATCCGCTCCTGTGAGGCCCTGGTTAATGTTTGCTGACTGCGTAAGTGACTTTCAACCCAGCCACAGAAGTCCAGTTGCTCCTCTCTCGCTCCGGCTGGGAGGAGCGGAAACACAGCAGCCTGCCCTCTCCTCGTTTTTTATTCCATTCTCTTCCTGCGCCCCTTCCCCCACCCTGCGGCTTCGGCTGTGTGTGCCCTGCACCCTCTCTGGGCCCCTGGCCCACCCGCACCTCCACCCTCCTATCTCCAGTCCAGTTCTAGCCTTTCCCGTGAACTGCAGATAATTCCTTTAAGCCGAGGCTTTCTCCCATCCTCACGCCAGGTTCTTCCCCACACAGGTGAGTGTCTCACTATCGGCCCCAGCCCGGGGGTCAGCCTTGAACTGTGCCCCCTCCACCGCACAGCCAAAGCCCCGCAGTGCTGGCCGTTTCCCTGCACTCTGCTCCTTGCCACCCTCCAGACTGCCCCGCCTCCCGTCCTCCTGCCCACCGTGACCCCAGCACAAGGGAGCCCTCTAAATAACCTGCTCAACTCTCTGTTCCTCTGCTCGGCAGCTTGTAACACTGTCCACAGGCCTTCCGAATAAATGTAAGCCCCTCAGCCTGGCATACAAAGTCCTTCCCCACCCTTCCTCTGCTGACCTGCCTGGGCTCCTTGCTCCAAGCTCCCAGGCTCTCTCTCTGCAGTCCCCTGCGTTCCAGCTTCCTCGGCATTCTTGCGGGCTCTCAGGTGCGTGGCCTACTGTCACACCTCTAAGTCTTTGCACGTGCTGTGTCTTCTGCCGGGCGTGCTTCCCTTCCTGTTGTCTGTCTGGCAAGCTCACAGTCATTTCTCAGGAAGCGTTCAAATGCCCCCCCCCCCTCCCCCCGATCTGGGAGGCCTTCCAGATCCCTCCACGCTCCTTTGGGCTCTATCACGCTGAATTGTAATTATTTATTTACATATCCCTTTCCCCCTCTGGACTGGAAGCTCCTTGGAGGCAGAGCTCTGTTACAGATTCATTTTCTGACCATCCAGAGCACAGCAGGTGCTCAGTAAATACTGGTCATTGCAAATGTCCATCCATCTCGTGTCTGGATCAGAAAGTGGTTTGAAGTTTTTGAGTTTGCTGCTTTCCGAGGGGAGTTCGTGTGGCTAGGAGGCAGGCAGACGGACTAGTGCCTTTTGAGTTCAAAGCTATGGACTCAGACCCGGGTCCTGGGCCTGATTCTGCCGTGTAGTAGCTTTGTGGTAAGTGGTTGAAAGCCTGGAACCTGGCAGTCATAGCATTTACCCCATAGAGCTGTTGTGAGGGTTCATGGGCCGAGTGCTAGGATGTAGGGAATATTCAATAAATGACAGTTTCAAATGTAGGAGCTGTCTGAGTGCTGCCTCCTGGGGCAGGGTCCGAAGGCCTGTGTTCCACACTGGGGGACCCCGGGCAAGCCACATCCCCTCTCTGGGCCCCAGCCTTCTCTTCAGCGGCTGGGAGCAGGTGGCCTCCGAGGGCTCCGAGGGTCTGACCTGCCGTCGCCCCCCACGAGGGCCCGAGGAGGAGTGTCCTGGAGGGCGAGATGAATGCTCCGTGTCCAGCAGAGGGCCCTGCCCAGCCCCCGGCCAGCAGGGTGGGAGGGAGCAGCTCGAGTCCACTGAAGCAGGCTGGAGATGCCAGACGCCTGACGGGAGGCGGACCGAGCGGCCAGCTGCCTCTCTCCGGTCAGCCCGGCGCGCGGGTCCCTCGCTCCCACCTGCTCTTCGTGGGGCAGCTCCCTCCTGCACTTCCGGCCATGCAGTGGCTGCAGCCGCTGGCCCTCTCTCTTGCTGTGGTGTTGGCTGCCGGGCTGAGCGGAGTGTGCGGGGGTGCCGCCCTGCACTCGGGCGGGCACGGAGCCGAGGCCCAGGAGCACCAGAGCCGGTCCAAGAGAGGCACTGAGGATGACGTGGCCAGGGAGGTGCAGCAGTACGTGCCCGAGGAGTGGGCTGAGTACCCGCGGCCCATCCATCCTGCTGGCCTGGAGCCCACCAAGCCCTTGGTGGCCACCAGCCCCAACCCAGACCGGGACGGGGGCACTCCGGGCGGCAGGCAGGAGCCTCGGGGCAATCTGACGGGGACGGCGGGTCAGAGGCTGCAGATTCAGAACCCCCTGTACCCGGTGACCGAGAGCTCCTATGGCGCCTATGCCATCATGCTCCTGGCGCTGGTGCTGTTTGCTGTGGGCATCGTGGGCAACCTGTCGGTCATGTGCATCGTGTGGCACAGCTACTACCTGAAGAGCGCCTGGAACTCCATCCTCGCGAGCCTGGCCCTCTGGGATTTTCTGGTCCTCTTTTTCTGCCTCCCCGTTGTTATCTTCAATGAGATCACCAAGCAGAGGTTGCTGGGTGACGTTTCTTGCCGGGCCGTGCCCTTCATGGAGGTGAGTGTGTGTCCTCACTTGGCTGGGAGCTCAGCTCTGGGGCCGCAAGTCCGTCAGGCTGTCAGAGTGGGACATGAGGGTGTGTGGGACCCCAGAGGCCCGGAGCTCTGTCGTGCTCTGTCTTCTCCTCCCATTTGGGCAAGGAGACAAATGCTGTCTTGGTTCCTGGCAGCCCCCAGGTAAACAAAGGCATCTAGGGGGAGCAGGAAGGTGTGCGGGAGCCTTGCGGGCCAGCCCCGGCCTGGGCTCTTACTTCGGGAGCAGCCTCAAGGCGGATCTCTCCCCCTTTCACTTTACTCCGAGCGGTTGCCTCCCTGCCTTACCCCCCTCCGTCTCTCCACCCAAGAAATCGCTCTGTCTGCTGTGTGTTTCCTTTTTCTCCCTGTGTGCCAGTGCCGCTGCCCTGCACCCACAGCTCCCCTCTTGACTTCTGAATATCCTGCTTCCCTAAGCAGTGGGTGAAGGGAGAGGCCAGTCTTCTGCAGCTCCCCCAGATCAAGTCAGTATCTACTCCCCTTGAACACAAATGCCAGAAGGGAAGTCCCTTCCTTATGTGACTGTTGTCATCCCTCTCTAGGAGGGAAGACCTAGTTCTGGGTGCTAGAGCCTGGGGGCGAGGGGCTTAGTGTCAGCTATGTCTCTGACATCCTGGGTGTCACTGGGCAGGTCACAGCTCCTGTCCAATTTGCTTATTGCCCAACCATGGGGTAGACCAGATGGCTCCACTGACTGGATTTATTCCACAATTCTAAAATATACCACCATCCTCATTTCTGGGAACTTCCACCTTAAGATAAGCACATGGGTGATGATGGATCTGTAGGTCCTATACAGAGAACCTAATCCACATGTTACAGGAATATACCAATATATGTGCATTTATGTGAGACCCAGCAAGGCCACCGTGTCTATATAGGAGCACAAAAGAAGCAAGCAATCTTTTAAATTTTGGCTAGGGGTTGAGAGGGGGCTACTAATGAGGACTGGAGTAACTGCAGCCTCCCCATGAAGGCTGCTGCTCTTCCGGGGAGTGGATGCTGTTGTGGGACATGGGTGATTTGCCCGAGCGGAGAAGGAATCAGGCTCAGACACAGGTTCTGTTCCCAACTCTGCCCCCAGTTCAGTGTATATTAGCGATGATTTCACTAATCACTGAGTGAGGCTCAGCAGCTGGCGCAGCCCTTTGTGTCCTTCCCAACCCGGGGAGACCGCCTAACCGTGGCCCAAAGGTCCTCAAACCGGAAAGAAGACCCTATGGCTGGGGCTAGCCTCGGCATCTTAGTTATCATCTGGGGCACAGAACCCAGACGTGCCGTGAGAGTTTGGAGAAGAGGACTGGATTAGGAACCAGGCTTTGCCCCTCACTAGCGAGTGACCTAGGCTAGCTGCTTAATCTGTCTAATCCTCAGTTTACCCCGTCCGTAAATTGGGAATAATAATAACAACTATCTGAATGAATTCTTGAAGTATTAAATGGGAAATATCAACAAAGTCCTTAGAATTAAAATAATTCGATACGCGGTGGATTTTTACCAAGGAAGGGTCTGAGAGCAGGAGAAGGGGAGGGCAGATGCATGTGAATTCTTGTCCTCGTGAAAGCCTGCCCTGCCCGACCGCGGGTCTCAACATACCTAATACCGCTGTGGCCCACATCCTCCTGGGCCACCTGCTCCATGCCTCCTGGAGGACGGAGATGGTCCATGAGCTGATAGAGCCCCCCTTTAGGCTGGGGGATGGGGAGGAGTAGAGGGAAAAATACCCTCCCCCGGAACCCTTCTATAGGGAGGATCCTAGGAAGGCCTGCAGGAGAGAGCCGGAGAAGGCAGCTTGGAAGTTTTTTGTTTTATTTTTGGTTTTGTCCAAGCCCCAAGGCTGCTCTTCCACAGGCCCGGGCTCCCCTGCCGGGGGAGTGGGGGGTGCTGGTTCTCACGAAGATCACTTGGGGGCTGTGCTAACGAGCCAGGGATTGTGTTCCCCCCACCAGAAGAGGGAAGAATTTGGACAGAACAAGGGATCTGAGCACAATCCCCGAGTGTGGTTAAACATCATCTGATAGCTTGGGAGGGTTCTCCTCTTCCTCTCGTCTTTCTGGCACTTTCTTCTCCTGCTGCTCTGGCTTCTTTCTCTTGGCTCACAGGGTGATTTTCCTGTGGGCTCAATGAATAGCATCCAGGAGGGTGGGCACAGGCTGTTTTGGAGGAAGGCTGCTTCCTCACACAGCCGGGCCCCCAGCTTTCTTGGATAGGATAAAGAGAGAGAGTGAGTGAGAGTGAGTGAGTGAGGGCGTGTGTGTGTGTGCATGTGCGTGTGTGTGCATGTGTGTGTGAGCCATCTCTCAAAAACCTTTCCCCTGGGATCATGGGATCTGGGGATGGAAGGACCTGCAAAGACCCCTATCTGCTATGTCTTTGTCTTGATTCTTCATTAGAGAAAGTATTCCAGAGTCTCTCAGAGAGCATGAGGGTCTGTGGGACCCAGGCCATTTGTTCCCTAGCCCACGAGGCAAAGAAGCAGGGTGGTGAGAGTGGGGCCGGTCTGCGTGTGGATCTCAACTCTGCCATCCGCCAACTCACTCATCCTGCCCGAGCCAGTCTCTCCGTCCGTGCGATGGCTGGCCACAAGGATCTGGCCATGTTCGTGCAGCGCCCGACTTGCGGAAAACGCTCACTCAACAGCGGTTGTCGTTACTATCATTTCTACGCTTACCACCCAGTGTCCCGTCTAAACCAGAAACCAGGCCTCCTCTCTTGCCCCCCCCGCCCCCGGGTTTGACCACGTGCTTCTCTCCTCCTCCACACCTTTGCCCACAGGTCTCCTCCCTGGGAGTCACCACCTTCAGCCTCTGCGCCCTGGGCATCGACCGCTTCCACGTGGCCACCAGCACCCTGCCGAAGGTGAGGCCCGTCGAGCCGTGCCAATCCATCCTGGCCAAGCTGGCCGTCATCTGGGTGGGCTCCATGATCCTGGCTGTCCCCGAGCTCCTGCTGTGGCAGCTGTCGCAGGAGCCTGGCCCCACCACGGGCCCCGTGGACTCCTGCATCATGAAACCCGCGGCCAGCCTGCCCGAGTCCCTCTACTCGCTGGTGATGACCTACCAGAACGCCCGCATGTGGTGGTACTTCGGCTGCTACTTCTGCCTGCCCATCCTCTTCACGGTCACCTGCCAGCTGGTGACGTGGCGGGTGCGCAGCCCTCCCAGGAGGAAGCCGGAGTGCCGGGCAGGCAAACACGAGCAGTGCGAGAGCCAGCTCAACAGCACCGTGGTGGGCCTGACGGTGGTCTACGCCCTCTGCACCCTCCCTGAGAACGTCTGCAACATCGTGGTGGCCTACCTCTCCACCGAGCTGACTCGCCAGACCCTGGACCTGCTGGGCCTCATCAACCAGTTCTCCACCTTCTTCAAGGGGGCCGTCACCCCCGTGCTTCTCCTGTGCATCTGCAGGCCGCTGGGCCGGGCCTTCCTGGGCTGCTGCTGCTGCTGCTGCGCCGAGTGCGGCGGCGCCTCGGAGGCCTCAGCCGCCGGCGGCTCGGACAAGCAGCTCAAGACCGAGCTGCCCTCCTCCATCTACTTCCACAAGCCCAGGGAGTCGCCCCCGCTCCTGCCCCTGGGCACGCCTTGCTGAGGCCAGGCTGCAGCCTGGGGGAGGCGCGGGAGCAGGGGCAAGGTGGGGCGGGGAGGGTGCTCCCCCCGACCCCCAGCCTGTGTCTGGTGTTTCTGGCCCCGTAGGTCTTGTTTCTCTGCCCGTCTTGCTGTCTAGAGGTGGACTTGGTTCTTGTTCGGGTTCGGGTATGTCAAAGCCCTTTCCCCCAGCAGGGCCTTCCCCGTCTGTCTCTTGGGGTCTTCCAGCCCCGTCCTCGGTGAGTGGTAATGCTTCCGGGTCCTTAGAACTGCCTAGAAACTCTCAGTCCCCCAGCTGGGAGCCAGCACTTCACCCGCCTCTGTCTTGGAATCTGCTGTACGTTAGTTGGCTCCTCTCTAAGCATTGCCTTCTGACTCTCCTCCATCCTAGAATAGGGAGCCCTTTGGGGGCCAGTCTGCCTGGCTCTTCTCTGGACCAGGTCTGCCCTAGCCCTAGACACCTCCTCCTCCTGACACCTTCTTTTCTTCCGGAGGATTTCTCTCTCTTTTCTCTTCCTTCTCTGACACACCCTGGGTTGTCCCGTGCCCACCCCCTTGTGGTAGGTACCCCCCTGTAGAAGGCCCTTCTTCAAAAACAATAAACTAGGTAGAACTAGCCCTGTGCCCACTGGAGTTTCTTGTGCCACATCCTGACAGTGCCCTCCTCCGGGACAGGTGGAGCCCTCGGGGGATTCCTCCCGGCCACATTTGGCCCTTTATGGCCTGTGGCTGATGTCCTGCCCAGCCCTGTGGCTCTATGGCTTTCCAGGGGGCAGAGCGGATGGAGGGCTTTGGAGGTGGAGTGCTAAGTCTTTGTCCTGGGCTGAGGCCGAGCATCCTTGGGAAGTCAAAAGGCTGCAAACTTAGCTCTTCTGGAGCCCCCACCTCTGTTCCTCCTCCTCTACAAAGCCCCCATTTTAGAGAAACCAGCAGCCTTCCCTTGCTGAGCCCGGGGCCTTCCAGCCTCTCTGACTCTGAGAGCTGCTCTTGTTCAGTTTCTTAGAACAGACTGTTTTGCCTGTAGACGGCCCAGCTGCCTGCTCCCTGTCTGCCCCCACCCTGCCCCCACCACACCCCTCCCTGGCAGCCAGAGCTCCATTCTGTGCCCCCAGAGACCCCTCAGCTCCTCTTGCTGGTCCTGCCCCGGGTGGCCCACTTCCACCGGGTCCCTCTCTGGGCTCCTTCCAAAGGCCCCCTTAACCCTGTTTGGGGCCTAGAGGAGTTGGCACAGGGTCAACCAGAAGGGACACCTGGGCCTAGGCCACAAATCACTCCCCGTCTCCCAAGCCCGGCTTTGTCTCAAGTGCAGCTCTGGGTCCCGCCGGCAACTTCTGCCTGCCAGATCCACCTAGAACATCCGAATGGGGCCTCGGAAGGGATGATGGGGGGCAGAGGTTGCTGAGCGCACTGGGCTCCATTCTCCTCTGACCGCCCCACCCACACCCCTTGGCCTCGGCCCAGCTGGGACCCAAGCCTCCTTCCCCCCTCTCTTGGGGATCTTAATGGCCTTGTTCTCTCTTCCTGGCACCCACCCCCAGGACGGGTGACGCCAAGAGAGAGGGAGGCCGTTGCTAAGTGATGGAGCTGCCATGCGCACTCTCTTCGTGCTGGGGAATGACACCCACCCATTTCTCAGCAGACCTGTTGCCACAGTGACCGAAGCCCTCAGCTTTGTCTGTAGAAACTTAAGATGGGTGGGTGGGGGGCAGTTTGGAGAGGGAGCCAAAGGCAGGCTTGCTGCACTGAGGATACTGGGGCCATTTTCTCTACCCCCCAGCTCCCTCTCTACCCCCATCCCCATCCCCGGTTCTAGATGCACCAGTAGCTTCCTATGGGATGTAGGGAGGGGGCCCGGGGTGAACTGAGGTGAAGTCTGGCACGGGGAGAGGGCTGAGGGCAGGGGAGGGGGGCACCTTGATATCCTGTTTGGGAGGACTTTTCCACAGAGGGCACCCCCCACCCCTGCCTCTCCCTCCTGCTGGTTGGCCAGCACAGAGCTGATGAGAGGGGGGAAGATGGTGTCTCCGAGGCCCGGCCGCCAGCCCTGCCTTCCATGCCTGCCAACGTGAATGGCTTGCAAGATTAGTCAGCAGGCCAGCAGGGCCTTGGGAAAGAGCCACTGTCCCTCCAGCCTGGGCCAGCTGGGGGAACAATGTGGCGTTTGTTGCTTAGGGGTCCCAGGCTCCTGGTGGGAGGGGGCAGGTTGGCACAGTGTGGGTGGTGGATTTGAGCTGGGATGCTCAGAGGCAGCTCGGACATTCTCCCTTCCCCTCAGGGCAGACTTTAGACCAGCCCTCAGACCCCAAGGCGGGGGACTGGGCGGGGGGCGGAATCCACGGAGCCTCCCCCTTCAGCTGGGAGTGGGGGGCATGGCAGAGAGCACATGCACTTTGAATTGAGAATCACCTCCTTCCAACTGGACTGGACATGGTCATCGAGCCTTTCGGTTTCCTCAACTGTAAAGTGGGAACAACCCCACTCTCACGGAGGACTTCAGTCATTAAACGGGACAAGATATATAAAGCATCTGGCATGACGCCTGGCACCTTTTTTTCCTTCCTTTTGGGAAATGAATTCTCTAGTACTACAGGGTAGGCTTGCCAGGGTACTCTCGAAGCTCATCCAGGCTGTGGGACTTCGAAGGGCCCCAATGATTTACATATATACACGCAGTCTGTGCCCTGTCCAACTTCCACAAATTCTTTAGGTCCCATGAGGCACCTGCTGTGTGCAGGCACTGTGGTGGGCTGACGCCTGCTTGCTGGCAACCAGCTCATCGTGTCTAACCTCCAATGTCACCCCTCATGGGGGCTTCAGGGCGGGGAAAGGCAGGTCCGCCCTGACCCCTGCCCTGTCCTGCTCCCCACATCAGTGACTGTGAGGCCTCTTCCAGCCTCCTAGGCCAAGGGCAGCCCCTGCCACCTCTGCAGCTGGGAGAGCATGGGGCGGGGGGGGGGAGGTGGGCAACCTGGCCCCAGCTTCAACCTCCTCAGCTGGGGGGCAAGTTTCCTATTCCTCAGGAGCTGGAAGACACCTTAAAATTATTTTGTTCCATTTGCCAAATTCCACCCGCAATCTGCAAAGGGGAGCTACCTCTCCAGGGAAGTTCTTTCTTTTTTCTTCCTGTTTCTTTTCTTTTTTTTTTTTTTTAACATTTATTTATTCTTGAGAGGAAGAGAAAGACAGAGCAGGAGCAGGAGAGGGGCAGAGAGAGAGGGAGACACAGGATCCCAAGCAGGCTTCAGGCTCTGAGCTGTGAGCATGGAGCCCGACGCGGGACTCGGACTCACACGCGGGACTCGGACTCACAAACTGTGAGATCATGACCTGCGTTGAAGTCGGATGCTTAACCCACTGAGCTCCCCAGGCAAGTCATTTCTGACTAGAAAGTACCTCCAAGAGGAAGCCCTGGACACCAAGAAGGGGCTGGTGAAGTTCAGAGCCAACAGGGCAGGCCCAGGACCCTGGGGGCCAGAGACCCTGAGCCCTGGGGTCCCTGCTTCCACATCCAAGGGAACCGTGGCTCTTCCCGCAAACGCAGGAGAGGACGGAAAAGGGAGTTGCTGTAGAAGCCGGCTCTAGTCCCCAGGGGGGCCGCCAGGCTGCAGGGGGCGGGGCAGGGGAGAGGCGGGGCTTTCCTGCAAAACTGGGTCAAGATGGCCCCGGATTTGGGTAAGCAGGGCCTGCGAGGCTCTGAAGCAGCGGCTGTGGGCAAGGAGGAGGGGGGACCAGCTCTGAAGGTGGGGGTCAAGTGGGGGAAAGGACTGGGACTGGGCAGAGGAATAGGGGTACAGCCTCTCCCAGGAAACCAGCGGCACAGACACCAACAGAGAAGCAGGGAAGGAGGGAAGCCATCGGGCTCTGCGGGGACACCCCCTGCGGGCACCGCCCCCTGGAGGACAATTCGCTCTGGCCGCAGGTCGGGTTCTGAAAGGACTCTAGGGGGGCGCCGTCCTGAACACATCGGAATGCGGCCCCACACTCCCGCCACGCTGACCCAAGCCCCAGGCAGGTCCTTCGGCAGACTTCCTCCTTGGCTCCGCTTGGCAGCCTCGAGCTCAGAGCCGACCCCATGCGAGTCAGCCGAGGGAGGGAGAAGGAGGCCCGGCGAGGCCCGGCACACGTGCGGGAGGCTGCCTTGTGAAGTGCCATTGTGTGCCCGGTGTGAGCGCGTGCCTCCCTCTCTGTGGCTGTTTGTGCCCAGTGTGCGGGCCTGCCAGTCATTCCGGGGCGTCAGACGGACAAATAAGCAGCCCCGCACACCCCCCCCAACACAAAACTGGTCATTTATTCGTGTTGTTAGGAGGCAAAAAAATGTACAGTTACAAGAATCATTTTCCAAACAGAGGTTAAATATGAGCTGAAAAGTGTAAAAAAGGAAGAGGAACATCACTTTACAAATCATTAAATTAAACAAACCAACAGAAAACACAACCCAAAGAACCAACCCCCCATGCTGAGTTCTCTCCTTGTGCAACTCTGCAAAATGAGAACAGAAAATGAGGTGGCCCATGGAGTTGGGGGCCCTGGGAAGGGGCAGGAGCTGGGAGCCAGGAACGGGGCAGGAGGGGCTGCTGGGGCGCCGCGGAGGCTGGCCTCCTGCCCCTTCGGCCTGGTGGTCTCTGGCACTTGGTTGTGCCTGGTGGCGCTACTGAGGCTGGGGGCAGGCAGGGGGCGCCTCTGGAGGCCCCAGTCAGCCTGTGACATTCAAGCACTGTAGGGATAAGCCAGATTGGGAAGTGGAAACGAACAGGACATGGGGAGGGCCGCCAGTGCCCAGGCTGGCCCCTGCCCCCAGGTGCCAGCCTTCACTTTCCTAATCTGAGCCTGCCCCGAGCCAACCCTGCATCTCTTTCTTCTTTCCAGACCGCCCCCCCTCCCAGATCCTGACGGGCCCCTGCAGCATCAAATGGTTGATTTTAGTCTTTGCTTAAATTAAAAAATTAAAATATATATACATATATATACTGTACACACAGGACAATAACAGAAGAGTGTTGAAAAGGGCAGTGTAGGAGTGGGGCGCAGGAGAGAGGAGGGCAGGGGCTACGGGGCCAGGGCTGTTAAGGGGCCGGAAGCAGGGTGGGCAAAGGGTAGAGGGAAGGGGAAGGGGAAGGGCGAGAGGTTAGGGGGCCAGAATGGGAGCAGTTTATTTTACAATAAAATCAGGAGTTCAAACCTCAGCAGAACAGGACTCTGGGATCCCCAGAGGGCCCCTCCCCACACTGAGTGAGGAGGGCGGGCTTAGGGGGGACGGCAGGGTGGGCGGGGAGCTCGGCTTCGGGTTTGGATGACAGCAGGTCCCTGGTCCGAGGGGGAAGGACCGCAGTCTCAGCTTCTCCGTGACTTTGAGTGTTGAATAAGCCACTGTAGGGTGATATCTGGGTGGAGGACAACAAAGAAGTTTATAGGCCTTCTAGTTCGTGCTGGGCCGACTGGGGAGGTGGAGCAAACACCTTAGGGAGTGGCGTAAGCCCCAGGGCTTCCAAACCTGCAACTGGGGATCAATCCTAATGGGACCAAAAGCCCAGAGCCATCAAGTTCCAAACAGCCACAGATGAGCGGCGGGGGCATGTGGGTGCCGTGAAAGACGGAGCCATGGGACGTCGTCACAGCCAGGAGGGCCTGGGAATTGCCTGATCCAACCCTGTGACAGCTACGGCGGGGGAAGCAAGGCCCAAGGAAGGGAGCGATTTGCCTAAGATCACATAAAACCAGCTGAGAGCGGAGCTGGGTAACGCTCAGAATCTGAGCTTCTCCGATGCCCGTCCTACCCCAGGAGGACTACAGAGCTCTGGGCTTCGAGGAGAGTTGTGGAGTGAAAACCTTTGCGAGTCCCTGCACTAGAACACCCACAAGTGCCTCTCTGCGCCTCCCCTTGCCCCGAGGCCATTCCCAGGATGCCAGCGACTCCCCCATACCCACGCGCACCAATGTTGTCCTTTTCTTTGCAGGAAATGGAGTAGCAGCAGATCTCTCGGTCCTGGATGGCAGAAAGATTCCTGGGGGGAAACCAGAGTAGAACCTGCTGAGGCTAGGACTGCCCAGGGGGCCTGGGGCTGGGGGCGCCAGAGTCCTTTACTTGCTCAGGAATTACAATGGGGAGGGCGAGGCTCCTGGAAAGGTGGGCTCTGCTGCCACCAAGTGGCGAATACTGGGAGCAGCAGCAAGCCGTCTCCCTCTCCGGGACCTGGGAACTTTGGGGAGCGGGGAGGAAGGATAGAGAAGAGTAACTAAACTCACATTTTCTCAATCAGCTCCTTCTCATCCAGTGCTCCTGGAAGGTCTCGCTTGTTACCCAGGACTAAGACCTACGGAGGAGGACAAAACGAGGTCCAGGGCAGCCAGGCCAGGTTGTCCATTTCCTCTGCCCACCTCAACAGGTGCCTGGCCTTCGCCTGCCTCCGGCCAGGCCCCCGGTGACTTCCCAGCGGGCTCCCTTCCCTCCCACTCCACTGGGCTGCTGACCGGAATGCCCTGCAGCTGGGGTTTGTCCAGTAGGTTGTGCAACTCATTCTTGGAAGCCTCGATCTTCTCCTGGTCAGCGGCGTCCACCATGTACCTGGGGAACAGCGGGTGGGGACAAGCAGGTTGACGCTGCAGGCTGAGAGGTAGGAAGAGAAGGGCCTGCTGCTTGTGGGAGAAAAACATCTTGTTTGGGCTTGGTCACCTCTGAATCTGGGGGCTACCCGGGCCTCCTCCAGGGCCTGCCATTGTCCTGTCGTCCAAAGTCCCCTCCGGAGAAGCTGTCACACAGAGGGTGAAGCTTTTGGCTCTTTAAGATTACATGTAGGGGTGCCTGGGTGGCTCAGTCAGTTGGGCGTCTGACTTCACCTCAGGTCATGATCTCACCGTTCCCGAGTTCGAGCCCCGCATCAGGCTCTGTGCTGACAGCTCAGAGCCTGGAGCCTGCTTCTAATCCTGTGTCTCCCTCTCTCTCTCTGCCCCTGCCCCACTCACACTCTGTCTCTCTCTCAAAAATAAATAAACATTAAAAAAATTTTTTTTAATGAGGTCAACAACAATGAAAATGAAACAATCTTTTGTCTGGGCATATACATGAAGGATAAAATTATTTTTAAAAAGCAAGGGAATGAACCATTTAAATCCTACAAAATTCAGGAGAGCGGCGACTCTAAGTTGGGGGGAGGCAGGGAGACACAGGTGCTCTCAGCTGGTTGAAGCCCTGGTTCTCAGACCGCCCGGGAGGCGCCCAGGGTGTCCTGCAGGTATTCTTATCTGTACACAAAGTAAAAGCAGGCAGTGTACAGACAGTGTGTCGTGAACCCAGCGCTATGACAGATCCAGTTCTGGGCCTGTGGCCCCTGCAGGTAGTGAGGTTGTGGGGGGCTGGGGGGGGGAGCCGGGTGAGGCTGAGTCCTGCCACCAGCCTGGCCCTGCACTTACACAATGGCACTCACTCCTCGGCAGTAGCGCTCCCACATGCTGCGGAATCGGGGCTGTCCCCCGATGTCCCAGAGCTGAGCGAGAAGAGGGTGACATGGTCTCAGCAGCAAGCGATCAAACCCATCTTGGCTCCCAAATCCCCCTCCCGGCTCCCCTCCTCCCCTTCCCCTCCCCTGCCCAGGGATTCACTTGCTGTCTAGCCCTCCTGTCTCTGCACCCCTCTGACTGCCTCAGAAGTCTTGTGCTCTTTCTCCCTCTATCCAAGCCTCTGCTTCCCTTCAGCTTCTCCCCCCAGGGGTCGCAGAGGCCCTCCCCAACTCCTCCCGGGTGCCCGGCCCCAACATGCACACACGGGCTCTTGTGCAGCCCGAGCTGTGCCCAGAGTTTTGGCTTCCTGCCACTCACCTTGATGGTCACGTTGCCTTTGGTGATTTTGCGCATGTTGAAACCCACGGTGGGGATCATGTCCTCATTGAACTGTCCTGACTGGAAGGAAGAGTCGGAATTGGAAAAGGGGTAACAACTGACAGAACCCAGATGCGCCACCTCTGGCAGCCGCGGCCACGGCTGCAAGGCTGCAAGAATGAAATAGAGGCCAGGCGGGAGCTTCTCAGGGACCCCTCTGCGGGGAGGCATGGGGCCATCTCCAGAGTGTCCCTTGGTTTCAGGCAGGAAGGCCACAAACAACTCAGGTGTCCACCCAATTCCTGGGGCTCTCCTATGAACAAGAGGCCTGTCTTCTTCAGGCAAACTCAAAGTCTCTCAGCCCAGACCGAGAAAAAATTCTTCCTAAAGTCTAACCTACATCTCTCCGTTGGAACAGGAGCCCTTTGGCTGTATTTCGTCTCCAGTTGAGCAGAAGAATTACCTCCCAACAAAAGAACTTCAAACAGGTCATGGTAAGCAGTGAGGGGGGATCTTCAAACTAGCAGTAAATATTCCGAGGGAAGGTAAACTGGCCACCCCAACATGCAATGCTCACCAAGAAATTTCTGGATTATCCGGTGGTTCTGGTCTAGTTGTACTATGCTCCATTTGCTGGGATGGGTAATCTGCACTCTCTGCTCCCCACTAGACTGACAGCTTCTTGGAGAGGAGAACCATGCCTCCATTGACAACATTAGCAAATGTTTCCCGAATAATTAGGAGTCGACTATAATTCCATATCCCATAACCCGTTTCCAAATTCTAACGATCGTCATTTCTCTCCCCCCTCTAAATTGTATCCAAGATGTCTAGCTTGCTCTAAACTAGCCCTAGGCCTGAAAGTAAGGCCAGACCAAACTCGCTCCAAGGTCATTTCCATGCTCACATGTAGGACACTTCTGCTTACGACCCCCTCCACCCTTCCAGATGCGGGAAATGGGGCTTACTTAACCTTGAGTCTGAGGGTGACAGCCTTGTCTCTGTACCATGCCATTTTCTTCTACTAGGTGGTGAGAATAGTTTGCCTCAGGTCACGAAAGGAAGTCAGGGGCACTGACCCTTAGCCCAGGTGAAGGACACTACGATTTCTTGTTCAGAGCCTGTAGGCCTGCATGGAGACTTCCTGACGATGCATCCAAATGACAACGATGGATTCCCTTTCATCTGCAGGAAGCACCCAAACTCATTTACCAGAAAGCTCTTGCAAGTGAGAACTGAGTCCTTATGCCTGAGGCTCATGACGAAGTAGAGCGAGGGTTCCTAAGCTGAGGGCCACGGATGGGCTGCGGAGAGTCCCCGAGCCCCCTGAAATCGCACCCGGTGTGTATGTACGAAAGTTTGGTTGTATGGACGCTTCTCTGGGGACAGGGCCTCTGATTTTTATCAGTTATCAAAAGAGTCCAAGGGCCCTAAAAGTTAGGAATCACTGAGGGAAAGGGAGCGTCCTTTGCTTCCAGCTGAGTACGGAGACCCTCCCTAAACACACGTGGTCTAAGTTCCAAACCCCAGCAAGGTGCCAGGGAGGGAGTGGGGGCACCCGCTGGACCAAAGTCCGCTCCTCCCCATCAGGGCTGCTGAAGAACATAGGGGTGTCAAGAAGAAAGCCCGGCTTTGGTTGATCATCCATCATGGAGGAGCCCGGACAAGACACTTCAGCCTCTCTGGGCCTCAAGGCTTCCTTCCGTGAAATGGGGAGAAGGCTTTTTGTTTCCTGGAGACTGGCAAATAAGGCTCGCAAAGTGCTTGGAGATGGAAATGGTCTGGATGTCGCCTGGGGAGCCATCTGGTATCTCTGGCAACTAGAAGATTCACAGGCTCCCGTCTAAATGAAAAGCCTGGCCTGGCAGAATGGGATTTGGGGCTAGGAGAACCTTCAGGAAACCAGGCTCCCCGGCACCCAAATAGCCAGTTCGGCGGTGAATCGAAGCTAAGCCGGAACCAGGTTATGACTTCGTTTCCCTGCTAAAGCCTCCTGATCTCTCAAGTTCCTCATTTAAAGGTTGGAAGTATCCCCAAAGTCACGTGGTCTAACCTCCTGTCTCAGACTTGAATACCCCCTGGTTGATTCCCTCTTGGGTGGGCTCCAACTCTCTGAAAATTCTGTATAAAGAATCAAAAATCCATCTTCCTACAACTTCTATCCCTTGTTCCCAAGACTTGGATAGGACAGTCTTTTACACTTTTAAATATATGAAAATAGCCCTCTATTTTCCCTCAGGCAAAACATCTCCTACTTTCTACAGCACAACTTTTTGAGAGGAACTCAACAGAACACTTTTAGGTTCTTAGAAGAATTGTGAAGTCTTTATAGAATTTTTTTTTTCCAGTTCACATTAGCCTCCTGAGTAGCTAGACACATAAACTCAATTTCTACTTACAGTCAGACCTCATAGAGTGAGTCGAAAAAGCCAAATGGAAAAAAGCTGAGACAAACAGATGCCAAGTGAGCAGGCAAAGGTGATTCAGAAAGTCAGCGGTGGGCATAGGAACAAAGGCCAGGGGTCCCAATTCTTCATTTCTTCCTGAAAGACACTCTGCTGTAGTTCAACACAAGGTGGGCAGAAATGCCAGTGCGGGAGCCCCCTGGAGGCTCGGAGAACACCAGCTCCCCTGATGCCAAAACTCCCACTCAAGTCCACAAGGTTTTTCTTGAGAAGCCTCTTTAAAGGGAAATTTTGGGGGCGCCTGGATGGCTCAGTTGGTTAAGCGGCCGACTTCGGCTCAGGTTATGATCTCACGGTCTGTGAGTTCGAGCCCCGCATCGGGCTCTGCGCTGACAGCTCAGAGCCTGGAGCCTGCTTCAGATTCTGTATCTCCCTCTCTCTCTGCCCTTCCCCTGCTCATACTCTGTCTCTATGTCTCTCAAAAATAAATAAACGTTAAAAAAAATTAAAAAAAATAAAGGGAAATTTTGCTTGCACTTTTAGGATGGGTGAGCTAAAGTGGCAAGTTGAATATCAAAAGGGGGAACGCATGGGCTAAGAGTGGGGGCAAATTCCCTGTCCGTCACCCGAACCCTGACCCGGCAGTGTAGTATGTGACTCTTGGTCCTGTTCCTGGGTCTGATCCTGCTTTGGATACGACGTGGGTCTAGAGGAGGCTCCCCTGACCGGGAAATGGAACCCACCTGGGTACCTGCGCATCTCCGCCCAGGAGCACGGCTTCCCTGGGGACTGGAGGTGACACCTAGGCTGCGCCATTAGAGCAGCAGCAACTTGTCCCTCCTCTTGGCCTAACCCTGCAGACATCTCCCAGGTCCAAATGCCTAGAAGCCAAGCCAGCCCGGCCTGCAGGATCAGAGTCCAGGCCTTACATTCCTGCCCAAGGGGCCCAAGAGCCCAAGTCAATGCCAAATCTAACCAGGGGCCTAACTCTCAGACAGGAGCCCAGGGGCACATGTTGGCTAGGAAACCATCATGCCAAAACCTCCAGCAGCGGCCTGAAGGTCCCGCCCTGTTAGATGAGCCCCTGGGTGGAGAAAGGGGCAGAGGTCATTTGCAAAACATGTGACCACGGGGTACCCGCAGCTTCAGGCTCCAGCCTTTCCTCTGCCCTCCTGCTTCGGGGATGCTCCTTCTGGGATGCTGAGATCCATCAGGGGGCCCTCTTCTTCCGGGATGGGCAACCACACAGAGAGGTACCTAGGCGGACTGACCATACTTCTTTGCTAACCTCCATCATCGGCATTTTTGGCCAGTGTGTGGCCAATCCACAATTCTCAGAAGTCCCAGTCTGGGGACCGGGACAACCCCAGCACCTGCCCCGAGCCTCCCTCAGCCCCACACGCCCAGTCCAGCCAAGCTCTTTAACGCAGGCCGCAGCCATTACTGCAGCCTCAGCTCACACACCCATGGAGCTCATCTTCCCTTTTTGTGAGACAGATTTTAACTCCTTCCCCACCACTCCCTGGCAGTGAGAGACTTGCAATTGCCCACCTCCCGTCTCGATTACCCAAAACCCTCAGAACCACTCTCTCCCATGTCCCTAGCGTGGGCAGTGCCCCTCCAACTCATCCTCTGGTCCGGGGCACCTCCTGCTGCAACTTCTCAGCCAGGCGGAGACTCCAAACTCCCTTTATGATGCCGTCCTCCCTGGACCCCCAGCTAAGACGCCGCGCGTTCCTGGAGAGGAGGAGTCTGGGCGGGCGCCAAGGGCCTCAGCTGATGCCACTACCCCCAGGGGACACCTCCCCTCCCCCTCAACAGCGCCGGGGCTTCCCTTTCCGGCAGAGAGGGGTTAAAGCCCCGGGGTGGGGCTGGGTTTGCCTAGCCCCCTCCCCAAGCCGCGCGGGCCGCCCGGTCCCGCGACCCTCCGCACGCGGGGCGGGAAGGCCCGGGCACTTTCGCCCCGTCATGCCCCCTTGTGCGGGGACCGGAGGGAGCCTCCTACCTCGTGACCCGCTGGGGCCGCCAGTCCCAGGGCCCCAGCCGGTGTCCTCGTCCCCCTTTCCCCGCCCCCAGCCGTGCCATCCCGGCCCGGGGCGGGACAGCAGGTCGCGCGCCACCCAGGTCTCCCACGGGCCGTGCTAGGCCCCAAGCGCTCGGGCCCGCTCCTCCCCCGCCCGGCGCCCGGCGGTGCCCGGCCATGCCAGGCGGCGACCCCGGCTCACCAGGGCGCGGCGCAGGCCGAGACAGGCCCGACCCTCGGCCGGCGCCCCGGGCCCGCGCCCCGCGCCCCCGTACCGCGATCACGTTGACGAAGGTGGTCTTGCCCGAGTACTGCAGCCCGACCAGCGTGAGCTCCATCTCCTCCTTCCAGAACAGGGCCTTGAACCAGTCCAGCAGCTTGTTGAACAAAGCGATCATGGTCGCTGCGGCCGGCCCCGCCCGGTGCCGGCTGCCCGCCGCCCCTCGCTGCCCTCGCGCTGCGGCCCGGAGCGGCCCCTCCCCGGTGCGGCCCGGGTCCCGCGGCTCGGTGCGGGCGGAGGCTGGAGCGCAGCGGCCGACGACTCGCTGCCCCCGGATCCGCTCGCCGATGGGTGTGGCTTCGGCGCCCTCCTCCTCCTCCTCCGCCGCCGCCGCCGCCGCCGCCGCCGCCGCCGCCCTCCCGCGCCGCCGCTGCCCGGGCCGTGTCCGGCTCGCACCCGAGCGCGCGCCCCTCCCTCGCCCCTAGCCGGGCCGGCGGTTGGGGTGCGCCGGGAGCCCGCGAGCCTCCGGGGTACGGCCTGCGCCTGCTGGCGTCCGAGGGCACTGGGGAACCAGGACTAATTTTATTTCTCCCCCTTCCCGGGCCGCGGGGCCCTGGCTGGCACCCTTAAAGGGTGGTGGGCCCCAGATGCGTGGGGTCCCCGTTAAGCAGGGTGGAGAAAGATGCTTCACCCAATTTCCAGGTTCCGGAGATGAGCTCTCTATGAAAGGGAGAGAAATGGAGGCTTTTTGTTCCCTGAATCCTTGCCTCTGAACATCTCTGGGGACCGAGTCTTATCCTCTCAGAACCTAACCAGCGGAGAGTAACAACCAACAACCCACCGACAACCGTATTGGGGTGTTTTACCACTCCATCTTGTTTTGTTAAGCACAGTTTTCCTGGACTGCCTGTTTAGGAAGCCTCTGGCCCAAAGTGAAACAGCTGTTTGAGGCTGATGCTGATTTTCTCTGGTATCGCCATAATTCATAGATAAAATCCTGTGGGGTGGGTGGGTGGGTAGGGGGTGCCAGTGAGGAAGATCTGCAGCGGATGAAAAAGTTGGCCTGTTTTGGTAAAAGCCAAAGTTTTCTTCAGAAGGAAGACTGATGGCAGGAGGTGTAGGGCAGGAGGGGATGACTCCCTAACCACAGGGCTGCTGGACCCCTGAGACTGGCCGTTCGCCAGTAGTTCCAGGCTTCGGGGCAGCCTCCCACCTACGATGAGTGCTCCTTAGTATTGGGTTTGCAAACACACTCACATGTAGTCTCTTGTTCTAGTTAAAGGTGCATACACTGTCTACATAAACCATTATCAGTCAAACCGACCCAAGATGACCAAATGATCAAACACTTGCTGAAGTGGAGGGATCGCAGAATATCACCTTTCTAGCTTCCGCCCTCTCTAGGTCCCTGTCCAGCTCCCAAGGTGCACCTCTGCCTCGTTTCCTAAACCTGCTACAGTGTCACTTTGATGTGTCTCAAGAAGTTGCTAGAAAAGTGGATATCCTGGGATAAAGACCTGCAGCCTATTCCTGGTCTGTGGAGTCTTACTCTATCGCTATAAAGAGGCGCCAGAAGCCTGAGAAAAAAAGACGGAAAGAAGGAATGAAGCAGTCATCCAAGAAGTCTTTATTCTCCCGCTTGGTTCCTCCTCCGGAACTTGTACTCTCTAAGTTCTAGAATGGGGATGGGGACACAGTGCCAGGGCCAGGAGCCTGTGGGCCTATGGCCACCCACCCGCTTTCCCTCCCGGTTGGGTCTGAGCTCAGGGCAGGATCGGACACTTGAGAGCTCTGTGCCCTCCTTCACAGGCACGGGCTGTGAGTGCCTCCCAAAGGGGTTAGGAGAGGAGTGGGTGCAGGTGAGCCCATTCCCGGGGCTGTAAGGAAGGAGGGATTCCATTGTGAGACCAAGCAAAAGTGTCAAGAAAATGAACCTCAGTTTCAACGTTGCATGTTCTCCAGAAGAGAAGTCGTGAACAAGGAGGCCCAGCTGCTCTCCAGGAGCCAGCTCCTCGGGGGGTTCCACAGGGAGCTGGCAGCAGCCAAGGCAGACCCCAGGGGCCGAGTGCCCAGAGAGATGGTGCCTTTCTTCATCCCCACAGGCAGCCTATTTTGGATTCAAGGACGAAGCATCTGGATGCCTTCCTGGGGAGTGCAGATGAGCCCTGAGATAGATCCTGGGTGCCCTGGAAATTGTATTGGTCCTGAGATGATGAAAGGAGTTAGTTCTCTGGGAGACACTGTGAGGGTCCCGGTCTGAGGCCCCAGGTGTGCGTGCGGTGCTTTGCCAGATAGTTCTTGGGAACAGCCAGGCTGTCCAGCTGTACTCTGCAAATGCAGGGGGTGGGTGGTGGTGGGGGGGACTCGTTTTCTAAGGTCAGGCCAAGCTCTTTGTTTCTTCTTCACCGTTCGTTCTTTTGTAATTCCTGGTACCCAGGGTATCTTCTGAGGCCATGAAGGGAAGACAGAAGATGCTGGGCCTCCCTCGGGAGTAGCTGGGGCGAGTGGCTGGCAATTATGGAGGCTGGGGCAGCCCTCTGGGCCTCTGAGGGGTCGCCACACTTTCCCTCTTCCAACGATTTCAAATGCCTGGCCTGGTCACCTCTGTAGCCTGATCCCAGGACACGGGTGTGGGCACAGGGGTAGTCCGGGTCCTTGTTCTCTTTGA
Organism: Paguma larvata; assembly: GCA_030068075.1. NCBI lineage: Eukaryota > Metazoa > Chordata > Mammalia > Carnivora > Viverridae > Paguma > Paguma larvata. Next base: position 4,029,654 of record CM057840.1, on the reverse strand, counting down.
GGGGTATCCAGCCCTCCCAGATGGGTGAGGAAGCAGAAAGTCACGGCTGGGATGTTGAGAACTTGGCCCCCGTCAGGACCAGGCTTTCCCCAGCTCCTGCGTCTGGCCGGTTCCTGGGCAGGGCCCAGGTGGAAGATGATCTTCGGATCACTCTCTTGCCAGCCCCGGGAGGGGGAGACAGCTGGAGCAGCTTCTAGGAGCTTCTCTGATTACTTTTCCCTATGGCAGCAAAGCACTTAATGTCCATATCATAGACAGAGAGCTGAAGCTCACAGAGCACTTTAGACAAGACTGAGACACTGGTCCGTCCGTTCCCAGCTCTCTCATAAATGCCAGTTCCTAGCTCAAAGTTCAGAGAGACACGGGAGGTTCCCCCAAGGGGCCGCTTGGGGCTACTAGAGGCAGCAGAAGAGTGGCCGGTGGTGAAGACCTGGAGTCTGGTCCCAGTTCTTGCTGATGCAACTTCCTGTGCCCGCTGAGGGGGCATCCCTTCCCCATGCCCACCCAGGGGATCCCTCAGATCACAAGGCCCACTTTCCCCAGAACCGTCTGCCCAGGCGTGGAGGCATTCGGCACCTGGGCTGGTGGAGGGTCCAGGGGTCAGGGGCAGGGCTCCTCCGGCAGCTGGGCTGCATACAGGGCCAGGGTGTGGTGCAGGAACTGGTATTGCTCCGTGGTCTGGATCATCCCACCCCTGCAAGGAGGAAATGCAGAGACCATAAGCAAAGGAGGGGCAAGTCAAGCATCTCCATAGTTCTGTAGGGAGAGTCTCGCAAAGAGCCTGTCGGCCCCTTCATATACGTTCATCCTTTGGGCTTTCTACTCCTTTTTGCAGCCCCTCAGACCTTCCCCAAGAGGAAAGCCCCTCTGGCTCTTACTCAGGGCTGGGCCCCACTGCTGGCTATGCCCACATTGGAACTTGTCCCTCTCTGACCCATCAGCCCCTGGGGCAGCACCAGGCCCCTGATTCCACAGGCCAGGCCAGGAATGAATATTCCTCAGCCTCAAGGTTTCTTCCTCCCTGTCTCGAAAGTAAAAATAATAATTCTATATATTTGTACAGTAGGTTCTCATGTTCAAAAAACACATTCACCATGCATTAACTCATTCTGTAAAGCAGCTCTCTGGGGAGGGAGCCATCATTTCTCTCTAGATAAAGCAAGGGGGGCCCAGAGAAACATAGTGATGGCTCCTTGAGATGCAAGTCAGCATTTGCGCCACGGTTCCCTGCCTCCAGACCCGGCGGGCTTCCGCACATTCTCTGTGCCTGCCTAGCGTCTAGAACCAACTTCATTCTAGCCTAACCCTCCACCTTTTCCTGAGCAGGGGATTTGGAAAAACAAACAAGACACTAAAAAAGATATAAGGCTCAGACCTCCACAGAGTGGCATATTTAATCTAGGCCCCCAAGCTAAAATTTTAGAGATCTCTTCCTGAGTGTTAGTTGCACAACAAACCACTCTTTAGCAATGGGCCCTTTCCTTCTGGAAGGAAGTGCTTGACAGAGGGCCATGGGCCTCTAAGTGCCCTGGTGCCCAGGAAGCACTGACGCGACTCCTTAGCGTCGTCGGTCCTGTTTACATCCGTAGACCCACCTGTCCAGCCGCAGTTGGCATACGATACCCAGAATGTCCACTTCCCCTCGGGCCTTCAGCTGCTGACAGCCAATCCGGGTGGCGATGAAGCAGCCAGTCCGGCCAATCCCTGCACTGGGTACAGCCGGGGGGGGGAGAGGGAGGTCACAGGAGACCAGAGAACATGGGGGCCAGGCGGGTGGGGACTATGGGGGGCCAGGCCTCAAACTGCAGAGAAAGCCATAGGGATAGCCATGAGGGCGGAGGAAGGTAGCAATACCTTCACAGATCAGAGCTGGCCCTGGAGCAGGGTACGTTTCTTCGAGCCTCACCGTAAACCCATCCCAGGGCCCCCTCCAGTCCCCGCGGACATTTTGATGAGCTCTCTTCTGCTTAGCAGCAGGCCTGGTTTCCAACTGTCCGTGCTCCCGCTGGGCTTGCTGAGCCTTTGAGCCCTCCTTGTCTGACCAGCCCGCCATCTCCATAGCTGCTGACCTCCAGCCTCCTTTCCCTACCTCGGTCCCTCCCACAGCTGTCCCCTCTACTCTGCTGTGTCTTGCCCTTTATTTCAAAACCTTTCCAGGACTCCCCCTCTTTGGGAAGGCTTCTTATCTGAACCCCAGATAGAAGCCACTCATGACCTCCCAGCACTTATGTCCAGGTGCCCCTGTGGGGAGGAGGCTCATGGGTCCCCCCTGTCTATACTTGTGCCCCTATGTTCTATCCAAGGTATGCACTCCCAAATGGTTACCTTATTGTAGACTTGTCCCCCGTGTTACGCCCCACCGCATCCCAGTCTGATTCTTACACTAGCCAAAGCATTCATTTTAAATGGCAAGTCCAAGTTTCTTAGTCAGTCCTATGAGACCCCTTGTGACCTGGCCTTCCAGACTTCTCTCTCATCACTCTCCTTCCGTTCCCCGACATGACCTCCCAGCCCCCATCTTCTTTTTTTTTTTAAATTTTTTTTAACATTTATTTATTTTTGAGAGACATAGAGTGAGCAGGGGAAGGGCGGAGAGAGAGGGAGATACAGAATCTGAAGCAGGCTCCAGGCTCTGATGAGCTGTCAGCACAGAGCCCGACATGGGGCTCAAACTCACAGACCTGTGAGATCATGACCTGAGCTAAAGTCGGCGGCTTAACTGACTGAGCCACCCAGGTGCCCCAGCCGAGCCTTCATCTTCTAACTCTGCTCCCAACAATATGTCCATTTAAAGATTTCATCTCAGGGGGTGCCTGGGTTTCTTAGTTGTTTGAGCGTCAGACTCTCGATTTCAGCTCAGGTCATGATCCAAGGGCATGGGATCGAGCCCCACGTAGGGCCCCTTGCTGAGCATGAAGCCTCTCTCCCTCTGCTCCTCTCCCCTGCTTGTGCTCTCTCTCTCTCTCTCTCTCTTAAAAAAAAATGCATCTCGAATTCTTTGCACATGCTCTTCCATCTGCCTGGAACACTTCCTCTTTCCACTCTTCACTTGATGAGTTTGCCTTTCAGATTTTAGCCTAGTTTAATGTCCTTTCTCCTGGAAAACCTTCTCTGGCCAAAGTCTGGAATGGGCGACTTGGTTCTGTGCTCCATACACCTCCCACTGTGCTGTGCTTAATCATTCAATCTGCCGTCTTTCCCACCAGACTATAAACCCGTCAGGACAGAATCCAAGCTGTCTCCTTAGCATCTAACACTGTGCCTGTCAGTAACTGGTTTTTAATAAATAGTTGCTGAGGGGCGCCTGGGTAGCTCAATTCTTGAGTTCGAGCCCCGCGTCGGGCTCTGTGCTGACGGCTCAGAGCCTGGAGCCTGCTTCAGATTCTGTATCTCCCTCTCTCTCTCTGCCCTTTCCCTGTTCATGCTCTGTCTCTATGTCTCTCAAAAATAAACAAACGTGAAAAAAATAAAAAAAAAGAGTTATTGAATAAATGAGTTTCTTGGAGCACCTGGGTGGCTCAGTCAGTTATGCCTCCGACTTCAGCTCAGGTCATGATCATACGGTTCGTGAGTTCAAGCTCCACATCAGGCTCTGTGCTGACAGCTCAGAGCCTGGAACCTGCTTCGGATTCTGTGTCTTGCTCTCTCTGCCCCTCCCCACTCACTCAAAAATAAAACATTAAGATTTTTTTTAATTAAAAAATAAATGAGTTTCTCAACACCAGGGGTCATGTTTACTTCCCTCCCAAGAAGACTGGGAAGCTTTCTGATATTCTGGCCCTTCTCTGGCTTGTACCTGAGTGTCCAGCCCAGATGGCCAGGTTCTGCATAAAGGAGAGAATAAGAACAGAGCACTTGCCGAATGACCTAGAGATTTCCATCCAAGTAAGAATTGGGCCTGCCCAGTGCTGTCCTTCTCAGACCCCTTCCACGGAGAGACCCGAGCGCAGGGGAAGGGGCACCTGCTCGCAGGCTGCTGGGGCGGGCAGGGCCACATACCTGCAGTGGACCACGATGGGCCCCGTGTTGGCAGCCGTCTCTGGGCTCTCCTCCACCTCGGCCACCAGGCGCAGCAGGGGCCCAGCGGATTCCGGGGTCTGGTGGTCAGGCCAGGCAGAGAAGAGGACGTGCTTCACCTCCCGGCACTCCTCCCGGTGCTGGCGTAGGAACAAGGCATGAGAACCAAGGTCAGGGGAGGGGGCACTGGCAGCCTTCTTCTCTGGTACCAGAGGAGGGCAAGGGCTAGGATTCCTCTCTGGGGCTGTCACGGGTCCCAAGCAGGCAAGGCCAGCCCTTCTCCGGCTTCTCACACTCCACCATTCCCTCCTCTGAAATGCTGGAGGGAATGCTGTCCAGGGAGAGGGGAAAGACCCGGGTTCAAGTCCTGACTCTGCTTCTAACTAGCATATGACTTTGGGCAAGTCCCTTAACCTTATTTACCTAGAAAAAGGAGACAGTGATATCTTATTGGTTTACTTCCCAGGGTGCTTGGAGGATAAGGAGTTGAGAGAGAAATGCTTCGAAAAGTATAAAATGCTGATAATAGCAGGCATTTTAAAGCACTTCACGTGTGTTATTACACATCTCTCTGGACTTCCTGTGCTTCCTTCAGCATGACACCAGGACCCCCTCTCCTCTTCCGGGCCGTTCAGCACGGATGGATGGACGGATGGGCCTTCCTGGTTTCTGCTTGGCTAGTTGGCTCCGCCCCATTAGACTGGGCAGTGCCCATGTTCTTTTTCTTCTTGCCTCAACCTTTTCTTCTAGATGTGTGTTCAAGGATGAATAAACCCTCGGATCCCAGTAAAGTTCAGACCTGAGTTTCGGCGATACCGGAGACAGCCTGACCTCCCTGTACCTGGATGGTGAGCTGCCGGACAGTGTATTCTGGACACTCTTTTGTGTCTTGGATGCGAATCCGGAAGGGTCCATAGGTTTCCTCTTCTGTGGGCCAGTAGTGGACACATTTCTAGGAGGGAGGGAGCTGGGAGTCAGAAGGGGGGAGTGTCTATCAGCTGGAACAGGGCCAGGACAGCAGAGAGGGGTGTGGGGTCCTCTCCCCATTTCCCTCCCCCATCGGAGGGGCTCCACACTGCCCGGGTCAGCCCCTGGGGCTGGGCTCTCCTGCAGGTGAAGTGCTTACCCCATCCCCCATTCTGGCTGTGGATAGCCCGGATGGTGTAGAGCTCAGAAACTTCTGAGAAGTTCAAGCTGGGCCCAGCTATAGGTATTGTCAGTTTCCAGGGGAGCCCCTAGTCCCAGGCTGCCCCGAATAGGGGCCTGTGTTGTGGGGTAAGAAGTAGCCCTTTCTGGGTTCACTAAGGGCTGCGACTCCACCTCCTCCTACCTCCTTGCCCTCTCGGAGCTGAGTGAGCATGACAATGAGTGACACTTCTTCCTGCCACACCATCTCCCAGAAGTCCGATACAGTGTTGGGCATGGGGCCCTGGGTCGCAATGTAGACCTTCTCCTGCCCGTCATAGCCCTGGGGAGGTGGAGGCACAAAAGGAAGGGTGGGAGGCAGTGAGAGTGGAGTCCCAGGGAGATCCTGGACTCTGGGGGTCCTGGGGTCAGGCCGAGGCCACCGGACATGCACACACAGACATACACGTGCACGCACTGGAAGCCATGTGGTGGAAAGGACACAGGGTCTGGAGGGAGAAACACGTGGGTTCAAATCCCTGTTCGGCTGCTTACTGGCTATGCCCCCACGAGCAGGTTACCTAGCCTCTGTAAGCCTCCACTTTCTCATCTGTACATTGGGCATATTAGCTATCGTGCAGGAATGGAGCACGGATTACATTCAACAAATCATATCGAGGGTCTCGCACTATCAGGTCCTTTGTAAATGTTTGCTCCCTTCCTCCCCTATTGCTTTCACAAAATAAGAAAATGGCATCCAACATTGGCCGAGTGAATGTTTCACTTTTACTATTTCTTTTATATGTTCAGTAGCAACACGTGGCACACTCTTGCTGGCCCTTTTCTATCCCCCTCAGAATCTCAGCCTCTCAAGATAATGAAATCCGGTTCACTAAGTTTCTGCTCACAAACGGGAGATTTGTGGAGTCCCTGGCTAACTGCTTTCAACCTCTTGGCGCCTCGGACCTCTGTCCTAGCCACCTTGAGCCACTAGAGGGCGCTACTTTTACAGCTGCTTAGGGCCAGTAGAGGTGGGAAGCCGGGGTAGGGAGGCCACCCTGGTTCCTATAGTTTGATATTAAGCCATTTCCATAAAGGAGAGACTGTTTTGGGAGGCAGTTAAGGCTAGAGAGAGAGAAAAGGGAGGCACCCGGGAGCTCCTATTTGTACTGGCACCTTCCATGCAGCCCTAAGAGCAAGGAGCCCTGGGGCTACAAGGGAGTAGCAATGTCAAAAACGACAAGGCAACTTCCTCCATGGGTAGTGGGTTGGCAGGGATGACGTGATAACGTGCGTTAAGGAGACTTGGTGGTTTCTTCTCTGCAGCCTAACATCTGCTCTGTTTTCTCGGTTGGTGTCTTGGGGCCTCTTCAGTGTCTGTCCCAGCTTGGTGGGGCCATGGCAGTAGTGGTTTGGAGCAGGAACCCGTAGCTGGACGATATTCTCTGGGGATGTCTTCAAACACAGCGCACCCCCCCCACCCCCGCCCCCTTTCCCTGCACGGCAGCCCCAGCTAGGCCACTCACTCGGATATAGTTGGCGTTAATGTAGTCTCCGTCTTCTTGGCTCTGTGCCCGGCCTAGACAGACACGGCTCTGGGGATCTAGGAAGTAAAAATCAGCAGAGGTCAGAGGTCAAAACGGGGCCAACTAATGCGGACTCCAACAGGGTCAGGAAGAGGTGAGTTCCTGTGCGTATCACGGTACCTCGTGTATAGCAGGTGGCCAGAGACCCCCTCGATGACTTTATATGCAGACAATAAAGAGCCACAGTACGTGCTGAGCAGTAGAGCGACGTGTTCAAAGGAATAACCGGGGAAGGTTAACTGGGTGGTGCTGTGTAGGACTATCGAGGAAAGGGAATGGAGCAGCAGAGACCTGCAGTTATTGAAATATTCTAGCCGTGAAGTCAGTTAGGGTATGGAGCACGATTGTACCCATAAGGCAAGGGAGGAAAAAGATGTCATGGAAGAAGAGTTTTTTTTCTTTCTTTTAAAATTTATTTTAGAGAGAGAGAAAGCATGAGCTAGGGAGAGGGGCAGAGGGAGAGAGAGAGAGAGGGAGAGAGAGTGAGGGAAAGAATCTTAAGCAGATTCCGTGTTCAGCGCCAAGCCCAACACAAGGCTCGATCCCGTGACCCTGGGAATCATGACCTGAGCCAAAATCAAGGGTCAGACGCCCAACTGACTGAGCCACCCAGGCTCCCCAGGAAGTTTTTTCTGATGGTGAACATGAGACTTGGATGAGTGACTTGCCGCAGTGGTGAAGTGGGACCAAAATTTGGGTTTCGTTCTGCCACTGGGCACGTCAGCCTCTCCCTCCAAGGGGGAGGGCTTTCTCCAAATCCGGTCCAAGCTGGGGTGAAGAAATTAGCTTGTAAGGAAAGGAGACTAGCTCTCCCAGTGCTGGCCTGGTTCTGGACAGGGGAGGATTGCAGACAGAGGGAACTCTCCCCTCTCTCCTGGCCCGGGTGGGGGTCTGGGGGAAGCTGGTTAGACTTAGACCAAGAACAAGGGCTGCTCCCTCCCCCTCATTCGATGAGGGCTGACCCACCCCTGTGGGCAAATGGCTGTCACCGCAGGAGCCAGAGTGGTGAGCTAAGGCCTCCAGATGGGGAGTTGCTGGAGGTGGTTGGCCAAACAAGGCTTCTCTGAGCGGGGGAGGGAGAGAGTCTCTAAGGGTCTCATGCTTGCCTCTATGAAGCAGGAAGTGCTGATCCCTGGGTCCTTCGAGCTTGGAGGGTCAACTCCTTACAGCCCCAGGACTCCCAGCTGCAAACTTGTCACTACTCTCTTGCAGATTCCCTGCCTCTGACTTGCTCAAAGCCTTCTCCCTGGGAGCCATCCTGATGGTGCCTTTGCCACTACAGACCTCTCCTGGGCATTTCCCACCGTGGAGGAAGAGGAGAAAGAAGCTGTGACCTCGGGCAAGTTATGCCCAAGGCAACTTCTCTGTGATTCCGTGGCCTCGTTTGTAAAACGAGAGTAATAATTCCACGGTATCCTCTCCATGGGGTCATTTTGAGAAATGAGTTAGTATCAGCGACTCCCAGCCCTGCCTGGCCCACAGTAGGCGTCTGCAAATACGAGTTGCTGTATTCATTCTTACTGTGGTCTTGATTCTTGCTGCTCCTCGCCCAGCCAGGGCCTGGTATTGGTATTTCTCTGCTGAAAGAAAGCGCTCCATGTGAGGGAGCTCTTCCCTGGCCGAGGCTGTGTGTTCTTGCCTTCTGAATCTGTCCTGCCCCAGGGACAGCATCACCTCCCTTGATGCCCGCCGCAGTTCTTACTTGGCAAGATGGTCTTATATCGGTCCTTGGAGGCGTGGCCAGGAATATCCAGGTCCTCAGGATTGACAAAGTTTGAGGGGATCTTCTGGCAGAGGGAGGAAATGAGGGAATAGCCAATACATCTTGCCAGTCTCCTTCTTCCCCCTTCCCCCCCCTTATCTAGTAGAGCTGGGCCCTGGCTCTTCTCTCCTGGCTTCAGCAGGTCTGGATGGGGTGGAGGGCAGAAGAGGGAGCATGGGGCAGTTTTCTCCCTCATCCCTAGGGTTCTCTTTCCTGAGGTCCCAAAGAGGAGGCATCCCTGCGGTACCCAAGAGAGTACGGGGCCAGTTGGCTGTCTCTGATTCAGAAGGACAGAGGGACTCGGAGGAGAGCCTGAGTTCTTACCAAGAATTCCTCTTCCAGCTGCTTGGGGCTGGGTGGCTGGTGCTGCAGGGCCCAGCGGGTGAGGGGGTGTCCGGCTGTGCGCAGAAAGTGTAGGGTGACCTCCCGGGGTGTGTTCACTGAGCAAATGGGCTCCACAGCCCCCAGGGACCGCACGTCCAGCATCAAAGCCACATTGGAGCCCCGCCTGCAGGCACAGGCCTAGTGAGCGCCCAAGAACATTGCTGCCCTGGCCATTATTGCTGTTATAGGGCACGGAGGAGGCTGCTCCTTGTCTTCCCCTCGACCCACAGGCCCAGTGGGTTCCAGGTTCAGGCCCCTGCTGCGTGCCCTTCTTTTGTCAGTCAGATCAGGGCAGCCGTGAACCCAGCTGCTCTCTCCAACTGCCCCCCCCTCCCCCCGCCCATTCCCTCCTGGCCCCTAAAGCTCAGGCCTACATCCAGACCCAAGACAGCCCTGCTCCAGGGGCCTCAGCCCAGCTTGGGGTTTGGGAAGCAGGCACAAGGTTGACATGACACTTTAAGCCCCAGACATGTAAAGGACATGCAGAGGACATGCAAATGAACACACATGATTTCCTTTCCAGATTGGAGTCGACCACCGAGGGCCCTCTGGACCCAGCTGTCAGAGCTGGAGGGGCAGATGGAAGGAACGGGGCACAGGGTTAGGGCCGGGCAGGCCTCCCCCTCCCAGGAAGGACCTCACCTCTCCTGTAGCCGCACATGCTTCTTGGCTGGTGCTTTGGTGGGTGGAGGCTGCTGGGTCATGGCTGCCCCCAAAGACCAGGTCGGCAGCTGTGCTCTGGAGCACCCCCCACGGTCCTGGACCATGCTGGGGTGGGGTGCTGGGCCCAGGGGAGGCTCACTCAGCCATGAGGTTCACCTGTAAGACAGGGTCTCTCAGCTGCTGACCTCTGGCCTGTCTGACTGGCCAGGAGAAGGCTCCCGAGTCCTGGCCCAGCTGCCTGCTTTCTGGTACCTCTGTGTTTACTGAGGTGTCTTCTGTTCTCTGAGCAGCAATGTCATTTTCACTGTGGGAAGGCCAGAATCTCTGTGGGGGGACCCAGGGTGATGGGCAGTCTGAGGTTGGAGTAGGGGCCAGGCAACGGGTAGAGATTGTGGGGAGGGCAGGAAAGCCTCCAGAAGGACAGAGAGAGGGAAAAAGAGGCTGCCCGAAGCAAGAGTCCAAGGGGCTCTAAGCTGGGACCTAAGTGAAAGAAGGCAAGGGAGGAAATACAAATGGTATGTTCTGTGTAGAAGGGAGAGAGAAGGCTCACAGAAACCACCTCTAGTCCAGGCCTTCTCTGAAATGAAAGCTTTAAGGTCTCTCGCAGCCTTGGAGCCGGTTGGGGACCCTTGCAGACCCTGTCCTAAGCACTGGCAGCTTCCAAGTTCATTCTGGCTTCTGGGGTCTCTGTCCAGGGAGGTAGGCTGTGGGGGTGGGGGGTGTGTTTCCTTCCTCCTCTGCCCATCCCCCCGTCTCCCGCCTCTGTAACCGTCACAGGAAATGGCCTCACCAAGCCCTTGAGCGACAACGCATGGTGAGGCGACAGCTGGGGGCACAAGAGGGGGCATGGAGGTGGTGGGGCCATCTCCTCTTGGGGGACAGTCCCCATCTTCCAGAGCCAGGTCACAGCTTCTGAGGAGCGGGGGTGGTGTTAGCGTTGCTAAGCCCACGGGGACAGAGGTGAGGAGACAGAGTGGGCCCCGTGCAGATGTGGGTGATAGAGAGAGGCTCTCCCGAAGCAGAAAGGGGTTTGTAGGCCTCTGCTCTCCTTGCAGCCCCCGCGGCTCCCCTGCCCGGCCCCCCACCTCAGGGTATCAGCTGAGTCTGACGCACCCATTCGCCAGCCAGGCACTATAGCACCCAGTGCAACCTCACTCACACCCTCCGTGGAGATGCCCTCCCGTGTCCCCAGGGTTCACACCACCCCAGGACCACAGGGGCCCCGCCTCCCCCCATTCAGGTACTTACTGAAGCAGCTGTGTCCCCCAGGCTGCCTCTTGCCAGCTGTCTGTCTGTCTGTTGGTCGGTCTTTGAGGGCTGAGGAGGCTTCAGGAAGCCAGCTTCCTCCCTCTGCCCCTCCTTGCTGCCACCCACGCACACCCCAGCTGCGCGCTGCCCTCCTGCGCCTGCAGCCACCGCCAGGGGTCGGGTGGCTCTTGCCTGTGCCCCTCTGGGGTAGGGCTGGCGGCAGGCCAGCACTTTTGCCAAGGGGCTAAGGCCCTGCTCCCTGGGGCTGGGCTGGGCCGGACCATTCCTGACCACCCTCGTTCCCCTATCTCCCAAGCTCTCTTACTCCCCATACTGCCTCTCCTCTGGGTCTTGATCATATTCAGCCTCTTCCTGCTTACTGGGTAGAGCTCAGCTGACCCCCAGCTCCATGCTGTCCCACATGGAACTCCAAGTTCAAGCTGGCCCTGTCCATGCACTGATTTCTACTCCTCTGCTTTGACCTCAAAGCCCTAGTCTTGGAAGCCCTCGCCCCTTCGAGCCTTGGGAGTTCATGGTCAGGCACAGGTTACACCTTCTCAAAGCAGAGGTGAGTGAGGACTTGGAGTGGGGTGGGGGAGAAAGGAAGCAGGAATCCTTGCTCCACAAAGGGCCAGGCCAGACAAGAAGGGTCAGCTCCAGGGCCTGAGCCACATCCCAGCTCTCGGCTGCCTCTGGTTTGAGACGGACCAGCCGGCTCGGAAGTGAATGGCAGAGGCAGCTCGTAGAAGGGTCTGGGGGGCTTTCCTCCTGCCAGCAGCCCCTCCGGGCCTCGTCCCCGCATCCTACCATCTATTCAGAAGACTTACAGATGGTAGACAGTCTCTGGCCCTCACAGCGGGGGACTCCCACGTCTTCTTCGCCTCTGGGGCACCTGGATGCCTGGGGCCTAGGAAGTGGCCCCTACCTCCAAGACTCCACTGCGCCTCCCCACACCCCCCGCCCCCCCCGCCCTGCCCCTGCCTCGCCTCGGCAGGCCCCTTGCTGGCCAGCAGCCCAGCTGCTTCATGCTCACTGCGGCTTCTTCTCCCTTGTAACATTCCAAACACCCTTCCTTTCCCGGCCCCAACACGCGCAATCCTCGTCCTCTCTCTTCCTCCCACTACTGATTCAGCTGTCAAACGGTGACAGCAGAAAAGAAATGATTTACAATAGACACAGGGGGTGGGCACACTGGAGGGGCGGTGGGGAGGGTGCCGGCCTGCTGCTGGCCCACGGGGGAGGAGGGTTGGGATGACCCTCTGGACCTCTGGAGTCCTCCCAGTGCCCGTCCTTGCTTCTGGAAGTGGGGACCGGGAACAGGGTCCCTTCTGAGCCCCTCCAGGGCCAGTGGGTCCTGACCCTTCTTTACTCTGGGGAGGGGGTGGTTTCCCTGAAAGGAGGCTGATCAGAGGTGGAGCGTGTAGTTGGCTGTGGTACCCAGAACAGGGTGTGGTGGTGGTAGGGGGGTGCAGGAGAGCCTGGGAATCCCTGGCCAACCTGTGGAAAGTGACCCGAGGCTGGCCTCTGCTTCAACTGTCCCCCCAAGCCCACCAGGATCTCCACTAATGGGCAGTGGGGCCCTGGGGATCAAAGACGGGGACAGGAGGGGATTAGAAAGACGGCCACCCCCACTGGGCCAAGCTGTTGATTGTTATCAAGAACAGGAAGCTAGGATACCACAGGGTGGGGAGGAGGAAGCAGGCAGAGCCTTCCCCCCACTGGTCCGCCAGCGCCTCCAGCTTTCCACCAGGTCTCTGGGGTCTGAGCCCCGTTGGCCTCAAGCACACCCCCTACCCTCACGAGGCTCGGCCCGGCGGCAGTTTGAAGAGCTGGAAGCTGAGCTCTTGGGTGAAGAGCTAGGAGGCTGGGGGCCAGGAGCTGGGAGAGGTAGCTGGTGGGGGGGGGGTGGGGGTAACGGCGTTAGGCAAGACCCTGAAGATCTCTCAGTTCCCTTTGCGTGTGTTTGGGGTTGAAGGAATAGTCACTCCTTGCCTCCTGCCTCTCCCCTCTCCCCCTCTGCTTCGTAATGATTAGATATCCATGAAAGTGTGGAGCTAGAGCTCAGGAGGAGTGAGGGCACCACCCACAAGCCTTAGATGGGCCAAGATGCCCTACAGCGCCTCCTCCCCAGACTAGCCAGGCTGCTGGAATGGGGGAAGGCCTGGAGTTCCCTGGGAGCGACTCTACCCCCCAGAACCTTCCCCATCCCTACCCCCGAGACAGCTCTCAAACCTTCATCCACTCCAACCACTGTTCTGCCTTCCGGGGTTGGGATTTAGCTTCCAGCCGTCCTTGACTCCAAAAAAAAAGTATGGCAATAGTTGAAAGCCGGAAAGACCCGTGTACAATGAATCTGAACTGTGGCCCATTAGCTGTGTGACCTTGGGTGTGATACTGAACCTCCCAGAGGCTCAGCCTCCGCATCAGTTTCCTCCCTCCCCAGGGGGATGAGCCAAGCACCTCTCTGATCCGTCCACTGGTGCTGGGCCTCTGAATGCTCAGGAGCTGTCAGCTGGAGAAGCTGGCCAGAGGAGGGGGCCGGGGAGTGGTGTCTGGCGGGAGGGTCCGTGTCTCCTCTCCCACAGCCCCCCACTTTGTCCAGCTAGCCTGCAGGGACAGAGCTGGCTGGGCACGCTGCCCCCCCTCCTCTTGCCATTCCCCAGTCCCCGCACTGCCAGCCACAACCCGCGGCCCCCAGTGTCAGAAGCCCCTTGCAGGGGCAGCGGTATCTGGAATTCCCAGAAGTTCTGGTTCCTTGGAGGCACCTAGGGAGCAGGCCAGGCTGCTGCCAGCCCGAGTCAAAGGCTGCCACCCTGTAAAATTCCAAATTCCAAAGGGGAGGCTCTTGGGTGTGGGGCCTGCTGCTGGGGGCCAGGACTCTTGGGTCCTGCGTTCTCCGCAGGTCCTGTTTGCTCCCCTCCCTAGACCACTTCATTCCTCTCTGGAGAAGCCCTAGGATTCATGTGTCCTCCTCCACACTGCCCGTCCCCCAAGTCCTGGGCCAGCCTAGGCCCGCTTCCACTGCAGTGTTACAGGCCCCTGCTTGCCCCTGGCTGAGTGGGGGAGGCAGAGATTCAGTAAGCTAGGAACTGGGACGCCTTATCCAGGAGAAGGCAGGGAGACACGGGAGGAGACCCTCAGTGGGTGGGGCAGGGAATTGCCATTAAGATGTGTGGCAGTGTCTGGGCCAGTTGGTGTGAAATCTGAAGGAAGACGGAGACCCATCGGGCAGGCCCTGGGGCCCTGCCTCTGTCCTGGCCATTCCGGAAGCCCATCCCCCACCCGACCCAGTTTCCCTGACACCTTTTGGGTACCTGCTGGTGAAAGGGACTTTTCCATACCCCATAGCCCCTGGCTGAAGGACCAATGATTCCGGCCACCTCAGCATCTGGGGAGCCAGGGCCAGCCTGTCTCCTGCCTGGAGACCCAGGAAAGCTCCCCATCCTTTTCCAGGTTGCTGGAACTCAGGTCCCTGACTTGAGGACAGAAGAGAGTCCCTCTTTCTCTCCCAAGCCTCGAGCTGGAGAAATGGACATCTATTTGACAACGTGGTCCTTTCTTCCTGGGCCCCTCCTGCCCCCTCCCCCTCTGCGATGTCCCTGGGTGCCCCACGTACACACGGATGCCCACACGTGCCCATCCATCCAGATAAATATGTGTACTCTCAAGGCCCATGCAACGTGTGTGCGCACAGAGCGTGTCCATCCACACTCGGGCCCAGGCCGCCGGCACGCACGCGCACACATCCCACCAGTCTGCTGCCTCCGGCCCCTTGCTGCCTTCCCAGAGCCTGGTCAGAGGGATCTAGGCCTACCCCGTCCCTGGTGACCTTCCCCGAGCTGTGGGAGGAGGAGTGGGAGACTTGGCTGTCCGGATCCACCCTGCGCCTCTCCTGCCTGGTGATTATCTTCCCCGCCCCCCCCCCCCCCCCGTGTGGGGGGTGCCCGAGGCCTGGCTTCAGGCCCTGGGAGAGGAGGGGGAGGGCCGGAAAGGAGCTGCGTGGGACAGCCGCAGGAAGACACCAGGCTGGCTCACGTTTGGGAATCAGGATGCCTGGACCTGTCCCTTGCCGTCCTCTGCCTCCTGGCTGGCTCTCTCCAGAAGGAATTGGTAAGGTGCTCTGAGATCTCAGGAGGACCCCAAGAGTTCTCGAGGGAGAGGATGTGGGTTTGTCTGTGGGAGTGGTTGCTGGGCAGGAGACACAGCCCTTGTGGTACTTTTTTTGCTGAATGGTGAGGCTTCGGCTGGGAGGTTGCATCTTGTCTGTCAGAACCTTTCTACCCCCTGGAACCCCCTCTTCCGTCTGAAAGGCTGGCGGCGGGGGAGGGGGGACTGGCAGGTGTGCCTTCTACAGCCAGCCAAGGACCTCCTCCAGGACTGTCCACAGGACTAGCTATGGAGTCTGTGCTGTCCCCAACAGGCCCCTTTTGTGGTGACTCTCAAATAGGGTCTAAGACCCCTTCCCCTCCCGCCCCTCCCCCATTACCTACAACCACAAGCCGCGTCGCTTCTCTTAGATTCTGAATTAGGATGTTTCCACCTCACTTCTCCCCTTCGCTGCTGCTGATCGAGACACTGCTAGAAAGAGCAAAGTGAGGTGCCCCAGGCCAGGTGGGATGGGGGAAGGGACAGGGTAGGACGTTCCCCCCACTCTTGGGACCGTCTCCTTTAACATCAGTTTCCCCAGGTGCTCTCTGCACCCCCTGCCCCCCTTTGAAAGAGCACTGCATGAATGTACACACACACACACACACACACACACACACACACACACACACACACACACACAGCCTGGAAAATCTGATGAGTCTGCAGAGCTCAGTTTCCAGGCCCCTATCCAGAGGCCGGGTGGGTGGCTCTGAGGTTTGGGGCTGGGCGGAGTGGGGGAAGGGCAGGCTGCCCCTGGCTCTGAACCGAGCCAGTGGGAGGCTGAGTGGGTTTCTCTGCAGGCCTGTCCTCCCCGCTGGGGCCAGCCCCTGAGAGCCTGGCTCCCAAGAAGCAGTCTCACCGATCAGTTTTTCTACCTGCCTGTTCTCTGCATATTCCCCCTCCCCACTTCCTGAGTAAGGTCTGAGCCCCGGGCTCCTTTCCCAGGGCCAGAGCCATTTCTTCCCCTTCTGTTCCGCCTCCCCCTCCCCTCGCCACTGTCAGCTGTGTTGGGGTGGGGACACATGGGTGAGCAGTTCCAGGTGAGTAGCCGGCCTTAGGCTGGAATGAAGCAGACCTGCTTCTAGGCCAAGCCTCAGCGAAGCTCCCCGCGCCTGCAGCCTGCTGGGGGCTGGGGGGCGGGCAAGGGGTGGGGGTGGGCACAACTGATCTATGGAGATGAGGTGGGGGGAAGGCGAGCAAACATCCTAGAGACCTGAGTAACTCCTCAGAGATCTCTGAGCTGACAGGATCTGAATTTGGGGGGTTAGGAGCAGGATTGACCTTCTTGGGCTGGGCTCTTTCCCTCCCGGAGATCAGTTTCCTCGTCTGGGCAGTGAAGGTGTGGGAACAGATGGGTCCCAAGGGCCAGGTGGGCTCTTCTAGATCTATAATCGCGATGACTCAAGCCCTTTGAGATGTGCTCCTGTGCCTCTGTCCACAAGGGCATGGTGCCACATGGGTGCACAGAAGGGGACACGCACCCACAGCTGGTCCATCCGTTCCGCAGCCACATACATCCACACGGTGTAACCGGGACCCTCCTTTCCCTCCCCTGGCTGAACACACGCACTCTACCCATCTGCCACGTGTCGACAGAGTCTACAGAACCACACTCCTCTCTGGGGGTAGGGAGCCAGCTGCCTTTGCTCTGTGTGCCCACTTGAGAGGCCGTCCCTTGCTTTGGTCTTTCCGGAGACCTCCCTGGGAAGTCAACTGCTGGAGGAGGGGTGGAGGCAGGGGAGGGCAGAGGGAGAGGTGGGCTTGTCTGCAGCCCAAGAGGTGCAATGCCCTTCTACCTCCTGGGCCCTGGGGTCCCTCTCCTGTCACAGAACCTTGCCAAGGCTGGGCTGGCGGAGGGGTTAGGGTCTGGGGTGAGAGGCGCCCCCTTTGCTCTTTGGCTGCCTGCTGCCTGCCATCCCCCTGAAACTCGGCCTTTCCACCCTTGCCTGCCCGCCTGTCTGCCCGTCCGCCAGCCGCCAGCCAGCCAGCCAGCCAGCCAGTGGGGCAAGGGGAGGGTTGGGGGTACTGGCTCCACCCCTGCTGCCTCTTAACTTTCCTTTACAGACTTCAGGATGAGGCCCTCAATCCTGTTTGCTGTCTTTCTTTGGGTCCGGGGCTTCTTGGCACAGGTAAGGTGGGCCCCGGGAGGCAGGCAGGTGGCTGGGGAGCTGTTCTCCAGGGCCCGTCCAGACCCCCACCTCTCTATGGGGCCCCACAGCTGGTCTGCATTAGGCAGAGTAGAGGCTGCTCCTTCCCAGCCACTGGCTCAGAGGACGGCAAGAACAAACTGTTTCTGCCTGCGCGGGGCTGCCTCCCGAACTTTGGGTGTGTCTGGGGGCGATGCCCTTTTGTCCCCGTCTGGGGGGGTGCCAGACAAGAGGACAGCCTTCTCTCTGATCTTGGCCCTGTCCCCCACTGGCTTTCACAGACCCCAGGGCCCTCTGCCCATCTCCTCCCCCCTCCTCCTCTCCTTCCTATAGGGAGACGAGTGTCACACCCTGGCAAGGAGCCCAGATGGAGAGAGTGGAGGTAGGTGTCTTCAGTGGGGGAGGGAGGTCTGGGAGGTAGGCAGTGGGGGTGCAGGGTCGGTTTCTCCATGCCAGGTCTCGCCTCTGCTCTGGCTCTTTTTTTTTTTTTTTTTTGCCTTCCCTCCTTCTTTAGGGGAGAAACGGTATTGGGAGACTCTGAACGCAACCCCTTTCCCCAGGACCACCTCTGAAAGTGAACGTCAGCAGCCAGGGGAAGCCTACTAGCCTCTTCCTGAGCTGGGGAGCCCCAGGCCCGAACAAGTTCAGCCATGCCCTCCGCCTCACCCACCTGAGTCCCCTGGGCTCTCCGGAAGGGCCACAGCTCCAGGCCCACACCAACGCATCCAGCTTTGAGTTCCAGGGCCTGGTGCCAGGAAGTCGCTACCTGCTGGAAGTGACTGCCCTGGGACCTTGTGGGCAGAGTGCCACCATCTTCCTCACTGCCCACACTGGTGCGTGGGGGCGGCTAGTGGGCAGGCATTGCAAGGGGGCCAGGCAGGAGGTAGCTGTCCAGCAGGGTGGGCACAGGGCAGGGTATCCAAGGAAGGCAACTCCTCTGAGGGCCATGCCTGGTACAGTGACCCATTTAGAAGCATTTGAAGCACAGGGATGATGCCCCTTTCGCCCTGAACTTGGTGCTTCTCTCTACCTCTGATGCAGCCCCATCAACTGTCTGCAACCTGCAGCTCCTTAACCCCGAGAGCCCATCCAGCCTCCAG
Organism: Paguma larvata; assembly: GCA_030068075.1. NCBI lineage: Eukaryota > Metazoa > Chordata > Mammalia > Carnivora > Viverridae > Paguma > Paguma larvata. The sequence goes on along the minus strand of CM057840.1, from coordinate 4,011,473 downwards.
GCCTCGTGGGGTGCTGCTCCCGGGGGGCAGGATGGCTACCAACTTCACCTCTACCACCTAGAATCCCAGACACTGGCACATAATCTCTCCCTGCCGCCGGGCAGCCTGTCCTGCAATTTTAGCAACCTCCTACCAGGTAGCGAGTATGTTCTGGAGGTTACCACCTGGGCCGGCAACCTTCAGGCGAAGACCAGCGCCCACCAGTGGACAGGTAAGGCAGGCACCTGACAAGGCCCAGGTGCAGCTGGTTGGGGGAGTGGTGGGGGCAGCCCAGAGCCTCCCAGGCAGCCCTGCCCCAACATAGCTGGGCTTCTAGTTCTCCTCTCTGCCGGGGCTGGTGCCGGGATCCGACGCCGGGGCTCTTTCTCAAGCCTGACTTTGCTCTCTCCATCCTTCTTCCAGCCCCCGTGTCTCCTCACCAGCTGGTGCTGCATACCCTGGGCACCAGTGCCCTACGAGCCGCCTGGAACGGCTCTGAGGGGGCAGCCTGGTTCCACCTCATGCTCACAAACCTCCTGGGCGGCATCAGCCAGACTGCCATAGTCAGACGGGGGGTCTCCAATCACACCTTCCTTCACCTCTCTCCGGGCACCCCCTACGAGCTGACACTCAGTGTTGTTGCCGGGCCCCAACAGGCAGCGGGGCCCAATGTCACCGAGTGGACCTGTGAGTTCTTGGTGGGGGGGGGGACACAGGGGGTTACAGCAGAGGCTCCTCAGCTCTTCTCTGGCTGAGTGGGTGGGATACAACTGGCGGAGGGGGGTTCCTTTGGAATTCTGCGGGGAAGGGATGAGGCACGGAGGGAGTGTCCCTCCTGTTGGCTGGTGGCAGGTGGCCACCTGAAGAGGTGATGGCGCTGTAATAGTCATCGCTCGAAGCCTTCACGTGCCAGGCGCTGTGCTGTGCGCCACCCGCGGGTCATCTCATTTAGTCCTCACGCCAGCCCCACGCGGGCTTATCATCCCCAGTGGCTGGTAGAGGGAGCCGAGGTTCAGAGACAGAAGGGACCCAAGCTCAAGCAGCTTGTGAGTGAGTGACCAAGCCAATCTGAGCCTGGGCTGCAGAGCCCACACTGACATCGCCATGTTTTTGCTCAGAGAAGCACGGTCGTGCAGGGGCGAAGGGTGGAGGAACCAGACTGCCTGAGTTCTGAATTTCATTTCCGCCACTCACCCTGGGTCTCTGGACAAGTCACTCACCTTCTCTGTGTTTCAATTTCTGTTTCTTTAAAAGGGCGCGGTGATCACAGCGCCCTCTTCGCAGCGTTGTGGGGAGTAGAGGAGAGATGGTACTCGGTGTCCTGCTGGCGTATACGCACTTGGTACTTGCTGCGTTATTATTTCTGTTATTGTTGTCCATGGCCCGAGCCCGGAATTCACCCAGAACGTGGTGAATGCTGGTGCCCGCTGGCCTCTGGATGAGACACGGTCTAGTGCTAGAGACAGAAGCTGGCTCGAGGAGGTAAGGATCTTTCATATCCATCGTTTAGGTCTTTCTGCACTGATTTGCTCCTTCTACCCATAGATCCTTCTGCGCCCCTGGACCTGGTGCTCATTCCCCTGCCCTCGGAGCTCTGGGCAAGCTGGAAGGCAGGGTCTGGTGCCCGGGATGGCTACCTGCTCAGGCTCAGTGGGCCGGTGGAGAAGACCACCACGCTGGGCCCTGGAGCCCTCAATGCCAGCTTCCTGGGGCCCCTGTCCGCTGGACCCTACACTCTGGAGCTGAGGGTTCTGGCTGGGCCCTATGATGCCTGGGCCCAGGCCAGTGCCTGGCTGAACGGTGAGTCTGGGCTGCTGGGGAAAGAGGGTGAGGTCCTACCCAGGGGCGCCTGCCTTGAGCGGCGGCTGGGTTCTCCCTCCCCAGAAACTGCATCCTCTGCAGATTCCGCGGCCCAGCCCAGACAAAGCAATGGGACCATGCTACAGCCAGATGGGCTGGTGGCCACCAGGGAACCCAGGAGGCAGGCACCGCCCTACCCTGAGGGAACCCCGGGCCTCCTTGGACACCTCTCCGTGCCACCTGCTACCACGCAGGTCGCTTTGCATGAGCTGGGGCCCGGGGCCCACTACCAGGTGGACATTGTCTCATCTCTGGGAAACACTACTCAGAGCCCCACAGACCATAAAAGTGAGTGCCAGCCATTGTGTCCCCTGGCCCCACGGTGGGGGCGGGGGGAGAGGAGGCCTTGCCCTGGGGAGGGGAATCTGGGTAGAGGGGAGGCTCAGCAGAGCTGGGAAAGGGCTTCATGGGGCCACAGACACAATATGACCCCCTTACCAAACTGTCCCTCTCTTCAGAGCCCCTGGCACCACAGTCACTGGGTGTCACCGGCAGGGGCAGCCCCTCTGACCTGACCATTGGCTGGGTCCCTGCACCGGGGTGGCAGGAAGGCTACAGGGTCACCTGGCATCTTGAGAGCAGCCAGAGGTCACCGGGGAGTCTTATCGACTTGGGACCGGACAATTCCAGCCTGACTCTGAGGGGTCTAGTGCCCGGCTCCTGTTACACGGTGTCAGTGTGGACCTGGGCAGGGAACCTCAGCTCCCCCATCCAGAGGACTCGTGCCTGCACCCGTGAGTTCCTTGGTCTCAGCCTCTGGGAGGCCGGCCCGGGACGGTGGGATGGGGGCCCAGCTGCCCTTACTGTCTGCCCTTCTGGGCGCATCCTCTTGTGGAGGGGCCTGTGTCCATCCAAGGTGGGCCTTTCAGGAATCTGTTTGCAAGCATTTTCCACCTCCTACCATCTGGTCGGCCATCCACCCATCTATCTATCTATTCAACAAACATTTAGTGAATGCTTCCCATGTTTTAGATACGGGGCTAGGTACTGAGGCTAAAAATTACGAACAAGGCAGTCTGGGAATATTGACAAGTAAACAGATATCTAAGTATATGTATATATATAAATACACATACATGCACACACGTATATAATGCATATTATTTTGTATATCCTATAAAAACATAAATGTGTGATGGGAATATGCACAATGTATTTCAAATTTTTTTTTAGCGTTTTTATTTTTATTTTTGAGAGACATAGTGACAGAGAGTGAGCAAGGGAAGGGCAGAGAGAGGGGGAGACATGGAATCTGAAGCAGGCTCCAGGCTCTGAGCCATTAGCACAGAGCCCGACGCGGGGCCTGAACTCACAGACCGTGAGATCATGACCTGAGCTGAAGTCGGCCGCTCAACCGACTGAGCCACCCAGGCGCCCCTGCATAATGTATTTCAAATCATATGCAACTGTGTTCTTATAGGTTAAAATTGATGACTCACAGGAATTTTATGAGGTTCCATCTAATCTTATAGGACTTACAGAAGAGAAGCCTACTTAGGGAATCAGGGAAGGCTTCCTGAAGGAGGAGGAGAAGGAGAGTGAGCTGAGAAGCATGTAGTCTGAGTAGGACAGAGAAGGGCTATAAGGAGAGGCTAAACATGCACCAAGCCTTCAGGAGAGAGAGGAAGAAGCAGGAGGAGAGGGGGAGAGGGAGAGACAGAGACAGAGAAAGAGAGAGAATGAGCTCATGGGCACTGAATGTTGGCAGATGAGCTGAAGACCAGAGCCCAAAGGGTTAAACATTTAGGTGGGTGCTGGTTCTTGTGGGGTCCCTGTGAGCCAGATGTCACACCCTCAAGGAGCTGACAGTGTGGGGAGGAAGCTGGATTTGTGGGCTGGCAGTGTTTGGGGCTCTCCTGGAGCCCAGGAGAAGGGCACAGGTAATGGGGAAGGGGAGGCAGGGAAGACAATGGCGGGGGGTTTGGGTTGTTCTAAATCTGTTTCTTCCCTGACTTTGCAGTCCCTGCTCCTCCTGTCAACTTGAGCCTGGGCCTTGCCACCCAGCCTCCTGCCCTGGCCGCCTCCTGGAGTCCCCCACCGGGCGGCAGGGATGGCTTCCAGCTGCGGCTTTACCGCCTGAGGCCCCTGACCCTGGAAAGCAAGGAGCTTCTGGCTCCCGAGGCTCAGAACTTCTCCTGGAGCCAGCTGCCCCCAGGCACCGCGTTCCTAGTTCAGCTGGCCACCTTGCGGGGCCCAGATGAGAGCAGCAGCACTAATGCCACTGGCTGGACGCGTGAGTGCCCGCTGCACACCCCTTCCTTCCTGGCCGCCCTTGCTGGTTGGATTCCCTGGGGGACTGTGTGCTTCCGTTGACCTCTTTGTCATCTGTGGGCGGGCGGCTGGGTGACGGTGCTTGCTCCCTGATCTCTAGGCACCAGGAGATCCCACGTCCCTAGGTGGGAATCCCCAGGGATCCTGGCAGGCAGGCAGAGCCAGGGGCTTGCTCTTGTACAGTGGCTGGGCCATGCCACTCTCTGGGCTCTCATATGGCCAGTGCGGGGGCGGGGGGGGGGGAGCAGTGGGGACGGGACCAGGAGCAGGCCTCGAGCCTCCCCTGGGCTGGGAGTGTTTGACAGCGACAGCAGTGGCTCCTGTTCACTGGACCCTTTGCTAAGTGTTCTCCCCACGTCCCCTCATTCCCTCCCCATGACAACCAGCCTAGAAGGTGGATGCTATGGCTCTATTTCACAGATGAGGAAACCGAGGTGCAGATAAACAAAGTAACTTGTCCTGGGTTCCTCAGCCCTAAGTGGGGGAGTTGGGATTCCATTTCCAACACCGTGATGCAGAGTCTGTGCTCCTAGCCACATACTGGCCTCCAGAGAGGAGTAGGGGCGGGTGCCCGCGCTGGACAGGGTCATGCAGTTACCGAAGCATGGGACACACTGGGCAGAACACGGTGGAGTTCTCTCCTCCTCCCAGGGAGCCTCTGCAGCCGCAGACCTGGGTTTGGAAACTCTCTCTCACACCGGACTCATTCCTTCTGCCTTCTCTGCATGCTGTGTCTCTTGCTAGGGCCAAAGTATAGCTGCTGTCACCCCTTTCCCCGCCCTCAACACCATCCTTCTCCAGTGCTGTGACTCCCCCACTCCCTGCCCTGTCCTCCTGACTCCTCCCAGGGGCCATCAGACGGGTCTCAGAGGAAGCTGGAAAGAGCTCTCGCCTAGGAGGCTGAAAGACCTGGGTTTTAGCTATGGCTCAGTCCCTAGAGCAAACGTCATCCCTCTCTGAGCCTCAGCAAAGGAGGTGTTGACTAGGTGACTGGGCCAGGCTTCTGGGACTCCAGGGCCTGGGCTCCAGCTGAGGGTGAAGGGACGCTGCTTGGGACCCCAGACTTCGTCTGTCCTTGAGAACCTGTCTAGGTCACTTAGGAGATCTTGCATAGCTGTTTGGGTACAGGGGCTGGTGCTGCCCCATCCAGTCCCGCCTCTAGGAAGGCCGGCTGCCTTGGGAGGGGGAGGGGTTAATGTGTAGCGCAGGACTGTTGGAGCCAGTCCTGCGGTCAGCCTGAGCTGGTGTTTCCCCGACTGGGAAGGATGGAGGCACACAGGAGGGAGGAGGGAGCCAGAGATGTGGTTTGCATTCTTTTCTGTATTCGTGTGTCCGGGCCGCCATAACAAAGCACCACGGGCTGGGGGCTTAAACAGCAGACATGTATTGTCTCCCAGTTCCAGAGGCGAGAGGGCTGAAATCAATGAGTTGGCAAGATTGGTTTCTTCGGAGAGCCTCGAGGGCAGGATCTGTCCCACGCCCCTGTCCTTAGTTCGCAGATGGCCCCCTCCTCCCTGTGTCTTCCCCTCCATGAGTGTCCAAATTTCCTCTTCTTATGAGGACCCCGGTCATAGGGGATTAGGGTTCCATCCTCTTGACCTCACTTTACTTAGTTACCTCTTTGAAGATCTTATCCCCCCAAATAGTCATATTCTGGGGGTTAGGACCCCAAGGTGAGTTTTGGGGGGACATAGTTTGGCCCACAGCACCTCCCTTCTTCCCCGCCTTCCCATATCTTGCTCTCCCCACAGCCCCCCTCGCCCCTCTTCTGGTAAACGTGACCACTGAAGGTCCCACCCAGCTCCGGGCATCCTGGGTGCATGCTCCTGGGGCGCGAGACGGCTACCAGGTGACTCTGTACCAGGCGGGTGCGCAGGCAGGCGCCAGCGCCCTGGGGGCTGAGGTGGACAGCGCAAGCTTCTCAGCTCTGACCCCAGGCACTCAGTACGAGGTGCAGATCGTGTCGCGGGCTGGGCCTCTCCGCAGCGCAGCAGCCAATGCCTCCGGCTGGACCTGTGAGTGGGGGCTGGGAAAGGCGACGAGGGGACGGGAGGTGGGCAGGGCTGCCTCCGAGACCCCTGGATTCTTTTCTTAGCCCCCGCTTTGGTCCCATTTCCCAAATTCCACCCCCGAGGGGCCCTGTCTGGAGCCAGCGAGCCTGTGGCCTCATGCGCCGGGCCCTCGGGGCCAGGGCCGGCAGCCTGGTTCACCGGCTCTCCTTCCCTCCACAGCCCCGCTCATGCCCAGCGAGCTGTTGGTGTCGATGCAGGCGGGCAGTGCCGTCATCAGCCTGGCCTGGGCCAGTGGCCCCTTGGGGCAGGGGGTGTGCCATGCCCAACTCTCAGAGGCCGGGCACCTCTCCTGGGAGCAGCCCCTGGCACTCGGCCAAGCCCGCCTCGTTCTAAGGGACCTCACACCTGGACGCCATCTCTCCCTGTCGGTGCTGTGCCAGGCGGGGCCACTCCGGGCTTCCACTCACCCCGTGGAGCTGCCTGTTGGTATGTTGGCGTGTGTTGGAGGATGAGTGGCGGGCTCCCGTCCGGGCTGCGGCACGGCCCATCTCTTCGGAGCCACCTGCTCCTCGCCGGTGGGGGCTCACCCCCTCTTCCCTGGGGAGATACTTCCTGTGCTTCTCCAGAAGGGCGGTGATGCCCAAGGCAGAAGAGGCCGGGGCCTCTTCCGGTGAACATAAATCCCCAGTCCCTTTGTGCCTGCTGATTCTGACAGCCGCTGCCCCAGATGCCAGCCTGCTGGGGGCACCGACCCCCTCGTAGCGCAGAGCCTTTGATTCCCCCAGAGCCTGGCCCCGTGGAAGATGTGCACTGCCGGCCCGAGGCCACTCGCCTGGCCCTGCACTGGACGATGCCCTCGGGGGACGTGGACACCTGTCTGGTGGTGGCGGAGCATCTGGCTGCGGGAGGGCACGCTCACGTCGTCTTCCAGGCCAACACCTCTGGGGGCGCCCTCCTGTTGCCCGGCCTGCTGCCCGCCACCGCCTATCGCGTCAGCCTCACCGTGCTGGGCGGGAACGGCCTGTGGAGTCGTGTGGTCACCCTGCTGTGCACCACTTCTGCCGAGGGTGAGCACTTCCCATGGTGTCTGGAGCCCCCTCCGCTCCCTTAGCCCTCCTCCAACATCACCGCAGGGGTTCTCACTGCCGGGGCTCTCCCTGTTCCCCACCCCCCACCCCTTCTTCTGGCCTGGTCTGGATACCATACTATTGAGCCTCACACCCGGCACCCTGCCCGGGGGGTCTCCCAGTTCTTATTCAGTTGCACCCATCGGGCGCTGGTTGCCAGGCATTGTAAGAGATGCTGGGGGGTGTGACGGCATGGCCCCTGCCCTCAGCAACTGGCCCCTAGGTAGGACCTCACTCTTCTCCTCTCCATCCCCAGGCTGGCACCCCCCAGACTTAGCTGCAGCCCCCCAGCTGGAGCCCAAGGCGGGGATGGGAGTGATGATCACACGGGGTATGTTTGGCCAGGACGATGGGCAGATCCAGTGGTATGGTGTCATTGCCACCACCAACATGTCACGTGAGTCCTGGGCCAGGAGGGGATGGGCACACCCTGGCTATTGCCTAGCATGGGATGGTGGGGAGGTCCAGATCCTAGGCTGCTAAGATGAAATGCCTGTGGCTGACATGAATGCTGGAGGAGGAAGAGAGACCCAGAACATTCTTGAAGATAAGGCTGGTGTTGTGCTATGCATGGCGGGAACATGCTAGAGAAATAGGGCAGTCGCTTTGTGGGCAGGGAGGAGGCTTCGGCCCCACTGCTGACCCTCTTCTGCCCCTTTCCTGTTCCTCTGCAGTGGTGCAGCCTCCCCAGGAAGCCATCAACCGCACGTGGTACGACCACTACTATGGAGGGCATGACTCCTACCTGGCCATCCTGCTTCCCAACCCCTTCTACCCAGGGCCCTGGGCTGTGCCGCGATCCTGGATGGTGCCTATGGGTACAGAGGACTGTGGCCAGACCCAGGAGATATGTAACGGGCCACTCAAGCCAGGTTCCCAGTATCGGTGAGGGCTAAGACTGAAGGGACGGAGGGGCATGTTAAGTGTCACTGATGGGTCATTTGCACATTCCTTCCACAAAAGATCTGGACTGCCTTACATAGAGAAAGCATTTGTTGGCCCATAAGGGTCCACAGAGTTATTTTGACTGGGCTTCCTGGTAGGCAAGGCAAAAAGGAGGATACTCATCTGTTACATGGTTCTTTTTTTAGAAAAAAAAAAAAAAAAAGGGGGGGGGTGGATAGATTCTGTTTCAGCTTTCCAAGGATGTTCAGGTACCTATGCTAGGGCTTCTTGCTGTCAAAATAGGGAAGGGAAGATGGAGAGAAGTCAGGGGTAGCTTGTTCAGGTAGCGTGATACATAACCTCCTAACAGGTGTGTGTGTGGGGACTCTCACTCTTTGAGTGTCTATTGCTAATGACTCAGTTTCTTGGGAGAGGCTCTGCCCTCTTGGTTCGCCCCTCCAGAACAGAAGGTCCGGTTTCTCTGCCCCAGGTTCAGTGTCGTGGCCTTTACCAGATACAGCGCTCCTGAGACCATTATTTCCTTCTCAGCCTTCTCAGGTAGGGTGGACACCTGGCTAGGGTTCCAGCTGGGCCCTGGGGCAGGGGAGGGGTGCTGGGACCCCCCGTTCTGGGCTCCTCCCCAACCAGCAACAGGTGGGATTGAGCTTGGATTCCAGGGAGGGCATGTCCTGTCTGGCAGAGCTGGGAGTCCCAGAGCCAGTGATGGAGGTGCTGCCGGCACCAGACATGGCCTGGGTGGCCGAGGGGGCAAGTGGGAGAGGCCGAGGCATTAGTGAGATGGTTTGTCACTGCCCACGATCACGCTACCTTCTAACACTGCCCTGCCATGTGCTGCCGCTCACAGGCCACTGAGGTTCTAGAGCAGCACTGTCCAATAGAAACGTAAGGCAAGTCACAAGTGGGAACCATATATGTAACTTAATACTCCCCAATAGCTGTGTTAAACACGTAAAAATAAACGGGTGAAATTAATTTTAGTAGCATTTGATTTAAACTAAGATATCAAAGTTATATTAACATGTGATCAACTTAAAAAATTCTTAATGAGATATTTTACATTCTTTTTTTATTCCTAAGTCTGAAATTCTATGCATATTTTATGCTTAGAGCAAATCTTAATTTGGAGTAGCCATATTTCAAGCACTCCATAGCCCCGTGGCTATGGGGCTGTCCCATATTGGACAGTGTAGTTCTGGAAGGTCCAGGAAGCCACACCCTACCCTCTTCTTTCCTTCGAGGGTGTCAGGGAGGGGAGTAGAGCCTTTGGGGCAAGCTCAGAAGCCAGGGCCAGGGAGAGCTTGCCGGGCATTTTCGGTCTCCATGTAGGATGGTCCCCCTGGCAGCCATTTCTGGCCTTGGGTTGGTATTTGGGACTTCTGAGGGGGGTTGTCACTGTGCACTCCACCAGAGGCTCTCAAGTGAAGTCATTGCAGAAGAGTGGGACAAGGCTACTATCCTCCACCCTCCCTTCACTCTCCATAGAGCCCCGGGCCAGTGTCTCTGGGGTAGCCCTGCCCTTCCCAGCGGCGGTGGGCATCATGGCGGGCTGTGTCCTCACCATCTGTGCCCTGCTGGGCCTGCTGTGCTGGAGGAGGGTGAAGGGACAGAGGTGAGTGAGAGCGAAGGCTGGGGGCCAGCGTGACTGGGGGAGGAATGGCTTCTTCCCCAAGAAGCCCCCCATGCCCCTGCCCTGTTGGGCTCCCTCCCACCCGCCTCTTCATCTTTTTCAGGGCAGAGAAGAATCGGTTTTCCCAAGAGCTGACAGCTTACAACCTGCGGTGAGGGCACTTTCCCATGTCTCCTCGTGGTGTGCTGGGCCGTGTGGCCACGCCTGGCACGGGTCACGGTGGCATCGCCCAGGCTCCCCAGCAGCCTGTGCCTCTGGGACTCCCTCGTCCGTGGCCTCACAGCTTTGTCACACCTTCAAGAGGCCTTTTCTCCAACCCTAGAGCTCTTCTGGCTCCTCTCGGCCCCTTCAGCCTCCCCCCCAACTCCTCCAAATTCGCCCACTCCAGTCCTGCCCTTACCCCTGACAAACCACTTGGGCCGTATCAGGCCGGATCTCTTTCTGTCCCCTGATATCAGAGCTGGAATTCTCTCCTGTGCTCCCCTACATCGGCTTCATATTGAACTGACATCGGGGAGCATCGACTGTGCACAGAAGCCCTCCTCAGAACCAGTGATGGGGCCGAAGGACTCCATGCAGACTCTGTCTGCTCTGCCCCTCCCCCCTCTATCCCCTTGTCTGTCTTTCTGCACGGGGGAGGGGGGGGGGCGGGGGATGGCGGCCCAGGCTGTGCATCGGCGTGTGCGGAAAAAATAGGTGCTGGCTCCGGTCCAGGGGGTGTTCCAACTACCCCCTGAGCTCAGGGAAGGACCCTGCCACGAGCCCACTCCCTGCCTCTCTCGCTCTCCCGCCAGGAGGACCCACAGGCCTATCCCTATTCAAAGCTTCCGGCAGAGCTTCGAGGCCAAGAGTGCGCATGCTCACCAGGCTTTCTTTCAGGAGTTCGAGGTAAGGCGTCTGGTGCCCGCGGGCTCGGGCTCGGAGCAGAGAGGACCTGGGGGGGCGGGCATCTAGGTTGGGCTGGACCTGCCCGGAAGTCTCGGGGGCGGGGGGAAGCTCCCAGCCCTGCACACCCCACCCCCGCCCTCTCCCGGCGTGGGGTGAGGCGGGTCCACTTCAGGAAGCAGCGCCTGGCCCCGTCTCGCAGGAGCTGAAGGAGGTGGGCAAGGAGCAGCCCAGGCTAGAAGCCGAGCATCCTGCCAATGCCACTAAGAACCGCTACCCACATGTGCTGCCCTGTGAGTGCCGGGAGCGGATGGCCGGGGCTGGGCCTGGAGGAGGGGGAGGGGGAAGGGGGGCCCGGAGGGATGAGGGGGCGGGGCGGGGGGCCGCTGCGTGTGCCCGGCCCCCCGCACGCACAGTTCTTCCCTCTGCAGATGATCACTCCCGGGTCAGGCTGACCCAACTGGAGGGAGAGCCCCACTCCGACTACATCAATGCCAATTTCATCCCGGTAAGGGCCACTTTCAGAGCTGGCTGTGGGTGTGTCTGCCTGGGAGACGGGCCTCGCTGTCCTGCCTTAGCTGTAGCGGTCGCCCACGAAGATCACCAGCTTGTGTTCCTTTAGGTCGGTTCAGCAGGTATTTATTGAGGGCCTACTGTGTACCAGGCACTGTGCCGGGCCTGTCAGAGTCAGAGCTGGCTGCCCGTCTGCCCGCCTTCAAAGGAGTACACCGCGTGTGGGCGGCACGGGCACACTTGCCCTGCATGTGTGGGTCGCGTTTACCACTCGGTGTGACAAGTACCGTATTAAGGGCACAAGCATGGTATTCAGAAAACATGGAAGAAGGGGAAATTTAGTCCACCCGAGGAATCAAGAAAGGCTTCCTGGAGGAGGGGACATGTAATCTCTGGAAGGATGAGTAGAATTCTGATAAGAGATGAAAGAGGAGAAGGGCATTCTGGCCAGGGAACAGCTGGGTGGGGGGAGGTGAGACAGGAAAGGTAGACTGGGCCCGGATAAAGGAGGAGCTTGATTGTTAAGCTAAGGGCTTTGGATTTTACTTGTGGGGCCATGGGGAGCCACGGAAGATTTTTGAGCCTGGGAGAAACCTGGACTTTGGTTGCGAAGGGGGTTGGTGAAGAGGCTGGACTGGGGAGACTATTTCTGTCACCTTAGTACCTTGTTATTTTCGTGTAGGTTTTTCTTGCCCCATTGAGGTGGCGCTGGCGTGGTGGTGGTGTCTCTGAAGCCACCCCTCCTGGTTTGAATACTTGGTGCACATATGTGGTCACGTGCACACGTGCAGGCACAACTTATCCTCGCTCCTGGAGATCACGCCGGGCACGTTTACTGCTGTGTGCTTGGCGGGGCCCCGGGGGACCAAGGTGTCACCAATCGACGTGTTCCTGTCTTCCGCACCCCCCAGGGCTACACCCACCCGCAGGAATTTATTGCCACCCAGGGGCCTCTCAAGAAGACTCTGGAGGACTTCTGGCGGCTTGTGTGGGAGCAGCATGTCCACATCATTGTCATGCTGACGGTGGGCATGGAGAATGGGAGGGTGAGCATGCCTTGCAGTTTCCCAGGATGGCCACTAGGCGGCGCACGTTCTCTTTACAGGAGGTGCCCCCGCCCTTGCTAGCTTAGGTATGGGAAGGTGGGTTAGGCAGGAGAGCCGCCAATCAGGCCTGAAGGTTGGTAGGGGTTCCCAGGGGCACCCAGAATGGGGAGGCAGGAAGAAAGACCAAGTACTCACGCTCCCTGGTTGACTCCATTTCCTTAGACCTCCGCTGTTTCTTGCTTGCTTGCTTTTTTTTTTTTAAGCGTTTATTTCCTTATTTTGAGAGAGAGAAAGCGCAAGTTGGGGAGGGGCAGAGACAGAGGGAGAGAGAGTCCCAAGCAGGCTCAGCACTGGCAGCACGGAGCCTGATGCAGGGCTCGAACCCAGGAACTGTGAGATCCTGACCTGAGCCAAAATCAAGAGTCTGATGCCCAACCGACTGAGCCACCCAGGCGCCCCTCACCTGTGCTCTGTCTCCTTGTCTCCACTTGCTCTTGTTCTAGGCAGAGAGGGGCAAAGGACTTCGGAGAAAGAATGGGGCGTGGACCGCCCCAGGGTGGGCATCAAAGATAGGGCATCCTGCATCCTTTCTTTCAACAAGCCTGGTGGCTGTCTGTCTCTTCTGTGCCCTGCTTCGTGCAAAGCCCTGGGACAGAGGGAGCGCCCGCTGGGCTTGTCCTCCCGCTGGAGCAGTGAGGCAAGGCCAGGCAGCCCTAAACACGGCCACCCAACTTTGCAAAGGAGCCCAATAGCTGCCTTGAAGTCCTAAGGGTCATATAAATGGTGTGGGTGTGATGGCGCTGGAGGCCAGCCAGAACAGAGAGGCTTCTCGATGAGGTAGCCATGGAGCTGGGTTTGTACAGAGAGCAGAGTTTCAACAGGGTGGCAGAGACCAGAAAGATGGGTGGGGAGGGTTGGTCCGGATAAACCAGGGGTGGCAGTAATGAGGCTGGGCCCACAGCCACCCCCCCCCCTTGCTCTGACCCCCTGGTCCTAGGTGCTGTGTGAGCATTACTGGCCAGCAGACCCTACCCCCGTCACCCATGGTCACATCACAGTCCACCTACTGGCCGAGGAGCCCGAGGACGAGTGGACCAAGCGGGAATTCCAGCTGCAGCATGTGTGTGCCCCAGGGCACAGGGCAGGGTGGGGCGGGCATTCGCGCCGAGACTCTGAGAAGGTTGCCTCAGCTCCCGCGTCCCCTGGTCTCCTTCCTTCTGAGAACTGCAAGCATTCAGCCGCTGTCCAGGGAAGTGGGGTAGGGAGGGGGTAGGGAGGCACAGAGAAGGTTAAAGCGTTACCCGAAGCTGCACAGTGCATCAAAGGTAGAAAAGGGTGAAGCGACAGTTTCTGCCCTGCCCTGCCCTCAGCTCAGGGCCTCCTGCTTCACCCCTCACCCCTTGTGCCCATCTGCCTTGCCAGGCTGTGACCTCCTGGAGCAGGAAAGCCAGGGAGCAGCATCACCCCTCTGCCTGGGCACCGCCTACAGGCAGACACTACCCAGGAGGCTGGAGAAGGAAGGGGCCAAGGGAAGCATGCGATCTGAGGGGCGGGCTTAGCCGTCCCCTGCTGCTGAGGGTGCATGAATCAGTCACCCTGCCCTCAGGGATCTGGTGAAGAAAGCTGAAGGGCTGAGCAGAGGGACCCTGGGGTTGGGACCCTGGGGTTAGGCCCCTGCTCCCCTCCCTCCCCCTTCTCAGGTTGCCCAGCAACAGCATCGGAAGGTGAAGCAGCTGCAGTTCACCACCTGGCCTGACCACAGCGTCCCTGACGCCCCCAACTCCCTGCTCGCCTTCGTGGAACTGGTCCGGGAGCAGGCCCGGGCCACCCAGGGCGCCAGCCCCATCCTGGTGCACTGCAGGTGAGGGCAGGTGGGCGGGCACAAGGGGGGAGGGGAGGCGGGCTTCTGGGACCTTGGGCAGGGCTCAGCCCCAGGGCTGTCCCCACAGTGCGGGTGTGGGTCGCACGGGCACCTTCGTGGCCCTGTCAAGGCTGCTGCAGCAGCTGGAGGAGGAGCAGGCGGTAGACGTGTTCAACGCTGTGTATGCGCTGCGGCTGTACCGGCCCCTCATGATCCAGACCCCGGTGAGGGCTCGGCAGGCTGGGCTGGGCAGCCAGGGTCCTGAAGGAGCGGGAGGGAGGTGGATTGCTGGGGGGGGGGGAGGGGAGAAGGAGGGGAGTGGGGCGGGGCGGGGGGAGGCCACACCCAGTCTGGAGGGGCCAAGACCAGGAACTCGAGGGGGCGGGGCTATAACCTGTCGCCCTCATATCTTGGCTTCTGTTTCCCTTTCTGTCAACGGGGAGTGGGGGCAGGCCTCTGCTGGCTTTGACACTGTGCGACAGCGTGGGCACGTTCCCAAATGGCCCCTCCCCCCTCCCTCTATCCCTGTCTTGCTGGTTGGGCCCTTGGAAAATCTCCCTGCTGGGCCATACTCCCTTAGCGGACTGACTTCTCCTCCTCCTGCCAGAGCCAATACATCTTCCTGCACAACTGCCTCCTGAACAAGATTCTGGAAGGGCCCTCTGACACCCCTGAGTGAGCTGCAGCTCCCCTGGGGGCCCTCGTGGGGTGGGGGCACAGGTTCCCTGTGCCCTCCCACCAACAGGCCCCTGATCCTGTCCACGGGCAGAGCTGAGAAGACCAGAAGCGGGACCTGGGGAACCCCGAGTGCCTTCTCCTCTCTCCGGCCCTCCCCCATCTCCGTGATGAACTTTGCACAAGCCTGCGCCAAGAGGGCGGCCAATGACAACGCCGGCTTCCTGAAAGAATACAAGGTGTGCTTCAGACCAGGGGTGGGTGGCAGCTGAGGGGGCTGGCCTTGCCCAGACAGCACTTCTGTGGGCTCTGTCCCGTGAAGCTTCCTGTGCACATCTCCGTCCCCGTCCCCAGCTCCTGCTCCAGGCCCTCGAGGACGAGGCTGACTCTTCTGCGCCCCCTCCTGGCCACGAGCAGGGCAGCACGGTCTCCTGTGAGTGCCTGCGGACGGCGGGTGGGCGGGGCCCGGGTAGGGGGCCTCGGGCAGCCTCAACCTCGCCGTCTTCCCTCAGATGACTCTTCTCAAGAGCGGTTTTCTCCGGGGGAGGAAAGGCCTCCTAATGAGATGCTCGAAGCCTGGCTCTTCCCTGTGAGATGATGCCCTATTATTTGCCCTTTCTGATCATTTGTGTTTCTTAAGCTGGGGTTTCTGGGGGCCCCCTCAGTGCCTGGGAACCAATGAGCTGTGCTCTGCAGGGTGGGCCTTCCGGCCACGACCACGTTGTGCTGACTGGCCCTGCAGGGCCCAAGGAGCTCTGGGAGCTGGTGTGGGAGCACGGGGCCCATGTGCTGGTCTCCCTGTGCCCACCTGACACCTGGGAGAAGGTGAGAGGGGCAGAGAGACAGAGGGTGGGGGGCCTCAGGAGCTGGGGCAGGGGTGGGGTGGCTGGCCTGTGACCGGGGTGTGGGCAGAGAGCTTGGGAAGCCGCCTGAGCAGCCCCGACTTGGTCCCAGCCACAGGAGTTCTGGCCGACGGAGAAGCAGCCCATTGTCACAGACACGGTGACAGTGCACTGGGTGGCTGAGAGCAGCACAACAGGCTGGCCCTGTACCCTCCTGAGGGTCACACATGTAGGTGCTGGGGCGGTGGGCTCTGTGGAGGAGTCTCGCGCTGGTTTCCCTCTGCTCCTCCCTGGCACCAGTGCCAAGGTCTTTGTCCCCAGGGGGAGAGCAGGAAGGAGAGGCAGGTGCAGAGGCTGCTGTTTCCATGCTGGGAGCCAGGGCGAGAGCTCCCTGCCACCATCCTGCTACCCTTCTTGGCTGCTGTGGGCCGGTGCTGCTCTCGGGACACGATGAAGCCAGGCACACTGCTCAGCCACTCCAGGTGCTGCTGGACAAAAGCCTGGTGGGGGGAGTGGGTGTGGGGACCCCCTCACTGCCTCTCCAGCAGGGCCTCACATCAATCTCACCGAGCCCTGCTTGGGTCATGGGACAAAAGGGCACAGTCTACACAGTCTGCCAGCACTCCCATCTCCTTCTTACTCTGCCTGGATATCTTTTGGGAAGATGACCTGTTTTAGGAATTTACCCCCTCCCTGCTTGGGCCCAAGCTGGCAGGCTCACCAGGTGCCCAGTGTCCCTTTCCCAGTCCCCAGGCCCAGGTTGGATTTCCCCATATACCTGGATACCCCAGTCTTCTCTGCACCCCCCTCTCCCATACCCTATCTAACTCAAGGTCAATTGCAGCAAGGGTGTGGCTCAGCTGGGCACCTTCCTGGCCATGGACCAGCTGCTGCAGCAGGCCGGGGCTGAGTGCGCCGTGGACATCTTTAACGTGGCCTTGCAGCAGTCACAGGCCTGTGGTCTCATGACCCCAACGCTGGTGAGAGGCCACCAGGGCTTAGCTGTGGAAAGGGGTGGGGGGGAGGGAAGGTTCTAGGAGCCATCTCTAGGCAGCACTATTTGGGGAGTCGCCAGGCAGTGCTGGGGACCATGATGGTCCCAGACGGAACCTTAAGGGTTAGGAGACACAAGGGAGCCTTTCGGCATCAGATTTGGGCAGGTAGGGTGAGGCTCCTTCCCCCGATGTCTGCCCCCAGGAGCAGTATATATACATCTACAACTGTCTGAACAGCGCACTTACGGATGGGCTGCCTTGAGCCGGCACCGGTCGCTGTGCTGTGCAGGATCAGAGGAGGTCTGTGCCCTGCCGGACGGTGACCACGAGCCTCACCAAGCCCGCCGCGGCCTGGTTTCGCTGGGAGGGCCTCCCGCGCGCGGGGCCCTGTGCCGTGAAGCAGAAGAGATGAGCAATAAAGGATGTGCTCGAGCCCGAGACCGAGTGTGTTCCGTCTGTCTACCCTCCGAGGAGGAAAGAAATATCTCGAAGACTCGCACGACATGGGCCCCGGGGCAAGGGCCTGGTGGGCAGCCATGAGCAGAGGGTCTGGCTGAGGTGGCTTCCCCCCAGCCCAGCCCGCACGCTGGCTGTGGCTTTTCTCGGGGGGCAGCCCCCGATGCCCCACCCTCCAGTCTTCCAATTGCCTCAGACTTGAGTCTCTCCACCTGGTCCCTAGTGTCGTGGGGTGCCCCAGATCCAGAGCCCCAGTTACTCACCCAGTGCCCCACCGACCACCCCCGTGTCCTGGTCCCTTCTCCATCCCTTCTCTTGCCTTCTCCCGCCATCCCCAGCTGTTGCCACCTGCCAGTGTGCCCAGGGTCCTCCTCAGCCATTGTGTGCTGCTTTGTCAGGGTGCGGGCACTATAGCCACACTGACGTGGAAGGCAGGGGCTGGGGGCTTTGTTGCTTGTTTGCTCCAGCCAGAGTTGCTGAGTTTTCTCTGTTCCTTTGCTCCCGGCTGCCTCCCCGCCACCATAGGAGAGAGGTAGGAGAGAAAGCAGCGAGGGACTTTTGGAGAAGAGCAAAACCAGGAGGGGGAACAGAAAATAGGGTGGGGTTGAGGCCTCCCAGGAGAAAGCAATCTGGCCCACACTCTTTAGGACTCAACTGCACACTGTGTGACATGATATGGTCTCATTAGCTCCTGTCTGACTCCCTGATTAGACTGCACAGTATTAGATGGCAAAGTGCCTGACGCTGAACACCAACTGTCCCCGGTGGAGGGCCCTGGGGTGGGGGTGGGGGCACAGAGAAAGTCTGGACGAATCAGAGCAGGAGGCCCTGAAATGCAGTGAGGTCCCCAAATGGAAGAGGAGGCAGAGCTCTCATTGGCCAACTTGAGTTCCTAGAAAAGTACAAGGGGTCAGAGGTCAGAGAGGGCCTTTCTCAGGCCCGGCTGGAGAAGGGGAACAGAGCTAGGACTCTCTGCTCCATCAGGGCCCTTCCCAGGATGAGGTTAGACTCTGGTGCCCGCCCCCTCCCCCATCCCGGGGGAACGGATGTCATGTCTTCTTCTAAATTATGTTTATCAGGAGTCAGGGGTTGGCCCCGTAATGACCCTCAAACTGGCAGGCTGGAGACTAGCTCTGAGCCCCCCAAGCCCACCATGAAGGGCTGCTGCTGAGGTCAAAACAGGGCTCAGCCATGGCTTTTCCAGACCGGGCCCCTCACACTGGAGCAGCGGGAGCTGCAAAGAGGCAGGGGAATGGAGCCAAGCTATAGATGAGTGAGGCCGGGAATGCAGGCGGATCTGGGAGGCAGGGGCGGCTCCCATTTGTGGGTCTTTCTGGTGATGGGAGACCCTCAGGCCCTGGGAGGTTAGCAGCAGTAGAAGAGAATGGGGTGGGGGGAAAGGAGGCGGGGGAGGTTGATGTGAGGTATGGAGGAGTATGGACGCATGGGGTGGAAGGAATATTGGCTGCCTCTGAGGTGTCCAGGCTTCGGGTATCCACTCTGATGGACCATGCGAAGATAGGGCCCAAATGAGAGACAGAGCCTAGTTCTAGCTCTGCACTGGGACTTGGCTCAGCATGGGAGAGACCACAGAAAGCAAAAGGCTACATGAAGGAAGCACAGCCAGCCCCATGTGGTCTAGGAAGAGAAGAAGGACTTGTCCTACCTTTAGCCCCCGTCCGCCCTGCCCCTCACAGCCCTGGGCCGCTGGCCAGGAAGGACCCTGGGATTCCCACCTAGGGTAGTGGTTGAGCTGTAGCTGCAGCACTGGCCTCCAGGTGGCGCCAATCTGCTGACTTTCAGGAAGCCTCTGACAACCACAGGGGCTCAGTCTCAACTCAATCTACCTAGTTCCGTCCTGGGACAGGATCAAGGTGATCCCAGGGCTGTAGGCCTGACTGGGGCTGGATGCATGCAAAGTACACTCAGTGGATAGAAATCTGCACCCGTTTCTTTGGTGGCAGGGCATGGCTCCTCAGTGAGAGGACTCCTCTTCGTTGCCTATCACCCCCATCTCTCCGCGGAAACCTTCACGACCTGACACTTTCAGGACAACTCCTCACTGCCCTCCTCCAGGAAACAGGGTGAAAAGGACAGACTAAATTTCAGTTCAGGGGCTGCCCCCCAACCCCCAGCCATATGACCTTGAACAAATCACTTCTCTTTGGGTCTCAGTGTGGAAAATGTGGCAGAGGGGTTGGGGGGCTATGGGAACTCTTAAGGTTGCTTGCACAGGGCCTCCTCCAAGTCACATGGGACCCGGTGGCTGATTGACCCTGCAGGCAAGAGGGTCCCCAACTCACAAGCCTGGGCCCTGAGACATCACATCTTTCCAAACAAGTGCAAGTGCAGGTCCCTGACATGCCTCTCTCTGCTCACTCTCTTAGGGTTTCTTTGCCTTTTTTTTTTTTTTTCTTTCCTGGATGAAATTCCTGCCAGCTCGGAAGGAAGGAGGGAAGGGGAGCGAGCCACAGCGCAGAAAGTTTCCTTGACTCCTCCTCCGCCTGTGTCTCCCTCCCTTGCCAAGCCCAGCCTGTGAAACTGAATAACGAAGATCACTCAACAATGCCTGCCCCTCTCTGACTGCACCGTCCCCGCGCTCTCCGCCGCTGCCGCCGCCGACACCCAGCAGAGTCCGCGGGGCGGTCCCCACCGACGGCGCAGCCCGCCGCGGGACCCAGAGGCGAGCAGCAGTTGCCACCGCGCCGGTGCGCTCGCCCGTCCGCCCGCCAGGTGCCCCGGCCGCCGGCCGCCGAGATGCCCAGCCGGCCCGGACTCAGGGCGCTGTGGCTTTGCGCTGCGCTGTGCGCCTCCCGGGGCGCCGGCGTCGTCCCCCAGCCCGGCCCGGCGCCGGCCGCCTGCCCGGCCCCCTGCCACTGCCAGGAAGACGGCATCATGCTGTCTGCCGACTGCTCTGAGCTCGGGCTCTCCGCCGTGCCAGGGGATCTGGACCCCCTGACGGCTTACCTGTGAGTACTGGCCCGCTCGTCCCTCCCTGCTCCTCCCTGGCCCCCCGCTAGCGCCCTGCCCGCCTCACTGCAGGGCACCTGCCAGGCTGGTGCTGGGAGGCGCGGGCATCCGGCGAGGGCTCTTCCCCTAACAAGTGGCCCGCTGCGGGACTGGGTCCGGCCGGCTGTGGGAGGGGGCGCGTGTGAGACTGAAGATCAGAGCGGTGGTGAGGCTGGGCTTGCAGCCCAGCCGGGCTCCTGCCTGTGTGTTCACGTTGGGAGCTCAGGCTTGGTGAGAGGTGGGTCTCTGGACCCTGGAGCCAGAGGGCCTGGGGCTGGCCGGCCCTCCTCTTGCTACTTTCTCCTCCAGCACAGCAGTGCCTAGGACCCGGGCTCAGGACAAAGCTGACTGAATTGGTGGTGGAGGAGAGGGGAGGGGCTCCAGGGGGGGTGACAGGATCCTCCGCTCCTCTGCCATGGCAGGGAGAGCAGAGCTGTCACAGTGAGGCTGGGTGGCCTCAGTGGGGGCATCCCCAGAAGCCGGGAGAGGCGCCTCGCTCACTCTTGGCTCCTTCAAAAGGGACCCTGCCGGTACCGTCTCCCTCTGCTAAGGCCTCCTGGCTCCCCGAGGGGCCTCCCTGAAGTCATGTCCCAAGAGGCCGTGTTGGAGACACTAATTTGTGGGCAGGCGCCGAGGCTGAAAACCAGAGAACCATTTTTAGAGCTGAGTTGGGGTGAGACGGCGCGTGAAGGGGACCCTGTTGGGGGCAGCTGTCCTGAGGAAGGCTCAGAGGAGCTTCCCCTCAGAGCCTGAGGGTGGGCGGGGGGCACTCCCTGCTCCCACCTGGGCCACCAGGAGGGTGTGAGAGTACATTCCAGACCATCTAACCCCACTCCCACCCCTGCTCTGGGGAAAGGAAACCTGTCCCCCCCACCCCCCAACTCCAGCCCTGCCTAGGCTCCTTCCCCTTTTCTCAAGGAGTTCAGGTGGGAAAGTCTGGAAGCATCTGTCCCAGGGATAGGCTATGGGGCTCCAGGACCTGGGCGCTCTGAGGCAGCGCGGGCTGGGCTAGTTTCGCAGGGGTCCAGCAAGCGGGAGCTAAGTGGGATCACGGCAATCACTTGTGATGGCGTCCTGGCGGCAAGTAGAGGGTCCGGACTGCAGCCCTTCACGGGGCTCCCCTCCCAGTCCTTCTGTCCTTAGTTGGACGTCCCTCTCCACTTGAAGAGACAAAGGCTGGGGACCGGGGCAGGGAGTGAGAGGAGAAAATAGTGTCCATATTCAAGAAGGGCAAACAGAATCCTTCACAGCCCAGGGGGTGAAGGCAGGGGCAAGTACTCTGAGCACCTGGGGGGCAGTGAGGATGTCCCCGCAGCTGGCAGAGGAGGGCTGGCTCTGGCCCCCAAGCCTGCTACAGCTAGGGTGGCCCCACTTTTAGCCATTTGACATATTGGGGGTATACGACATTGTTTTATTTGAAGGCAGGGTTCTGTGGCTAGAAAGAGTTTGGGAATGGCATCTATAGAGTCTCCGGGGGAGCAGAAGGAAGATCCCTTCCCCCGGGTTGGAAGGAACCTTCCAGAGATTGGTTCCTCCAACTTCCTTTCTCAGCCCCTGTCTTTCCAGATGGACCCTTTTTTTGGAAGAACTTGGGGAAGGAGAGGTACAATGTCACCTTTGGCATCCAAGCACTCCACCATCCAAGCTGATGGAAGATTTTCCACCATCTTGTCACAGTTCCCTGCATTTGGGTTCAGTGGGGCTGCTACTCTCTGAGCTTGTCTTGCATCTCTGTGGAAACAGAGAAAGCCTCTCTATCCCAAGACTCAGATTGTACTTCAGAGCGTGGGAGAGAGGAGGAGAAGGAGATGGAGGAGGATCCTGAGGCAGTGTGGCTCTGGGACATTGGAGGCAGGTGGGAGAGAGCCATGTTCCCTGCCCTGGGTGGCAGAAGGGTCTCAGGTGGATGGTGGATGAAAGGGTCTCTGCCGAGGCAGCTGGCCTGAGGGTGGCTCAGAGGAGGAGCCTTCTTCCTTTGCTTCTCAGGAGAGCAGGCTGGCCACAAATGCATTGAAAGTGGAGCAGGCATGAGGGGTGTCATTGAGAAGAGCAAGGACAGAGGCATCATGGGGCTCCTCCTTTCCTCCTTAGCAATGATAGGAAATGCCCAATCTGGCCTTGCCTCAAGGAGCCCAGCGCCAGCAGGGGCTGGTGCAGATTCGCATGTGATGATGGAACCAAGAGTGCCTCTCTGTCTGGGCCCCCAAACCCTGGTTCCTTCCCAGCTCTGCCACCCACTGAGTCACTGAGCTCCTCTAAGCCTCGGGTTCGTCATTTGTATATGGAAGGAAGTGGGTGGGTAACAGGGAGGATTAAATGAGATAATATGCCTGTCTAAAGTTCCCAGCGTGGTGCCTGACACGGGGGTGGGGGGTAATGTAGAAATAGAGTCTGTTAATATAACGCCTGCGGTTGGGTGGAGATGGATGCAAGCTCCCAGGACCCTCCACACGGGAGGGAAATTGAGTCCGGAGACGCGTATGGTACTCGAGAGAATGGTCTGTGGCCGGAAGAAGAGAAGTGTGTGCTAGGGAGTCAGCTGTGGGTGCTGGTCTTGGTCTATGCTTGGTTGTTCTGGGGGCCTGGGATCCAACCAACTGGTTGACACTGGGGGTGGGGGTGGAAGGGGAGTGGACACTTCAGTCTTCCTAACACTGGGTCAGGAAGGAGAAAAGTAAGACTAAAGCATCTGGGTGTACAGAGCAGGCCAGAGGGTCGGTTCTTGAAGATCCTTATAAGGAAGCGTAGATTGCACCCCAGGAGGCACCAGGGAACTATGAGCTTCAGAAGATACCTGCAGGTCCTTGACCTGTCCCGGGAAAAGTTACTTCACATCTGCTTCCCCACCCTGGAAAGGCGAGAGTCTCTCCTTCCAGACGGTTACCTTTCATGGTGCACACACCGCCACCTTCCTCCATCTTGGGTCTTGGGAACAGCAGAAAGTCTTCTTTACACCCAACTGCTATCCTTTGCTTTGGAGACACCCAAGTCCAAAAATTATGACTCTTTGGGGCCCCGATGCCAGCCCTGTTTGCTCAGGGTTGGGAGGACAGTCTTCAAATACCCACAGTTTCAGGCATCTCTCATTTAAAAAAAAAACATCTCCTCCCGAGTGGAGTCTCCACGAGCCTCCCTGGAGTTTGGACCTTCTCCCTGGGTAGGGTCTGTTCCGGGAACCCATCTGGAGGAGAGGGAGCTCTGGGGCGTTCCAGTCTCATGGTGACGTGAAGACACGATGCCTCTTGCTGTATTCCACCCTGCATACACACAGGGAAGGGGCAGGAGTGTCGGGACAGTAAATACTTGTCTCCGAGCAGGAGAATCTGAGTAGTTACTCTGAGCGCCTCCTTTTACTCCCAAAGTCAAGCAGTATCGGGGGCAGACGGTGGGGGGAAAAACTGTCTTGGGAAGACTGTAAAAGGCCCAACACTTGCGGTTACCCCTGAGCACCCCTTTTCCATCTCCCACTGCTCCCGGGGCAAAGGGAGGGGCCGCCCCTCTGTGCAGCCTCAGTTAGACCGCTTATCAGCCTCTTGGGACTTTGCTTCCTTTAAGACTGCCCGTGTTAACCACTAAGCTTGTTTGAAAGGTCAGATGGTGTGTGTGTGCGTGTGTGTGCGTGTGTGTGTGTGTATTCTAGATAATTTGCATCCTCTTCGCCACTGCCTGGGGGATGTCCATGACCAGATGGAGGCGTGCTGCTGGGGAGGTGGGGCGCAGAGGGGTCAAAGCATAGCCATTGGCCCCAACAGAGCAGGGGAAGAGTCATCACTAGGCTGTGTGAACCTGGGCCAGTTGATCTGTGACTTAGTTTCCTCATCTGTAAATGGAGCTGACCTCATAGGGCTGCTGTGTGGATTCACTGAAGTAATGTTTGTAAATGGTTTGGCACAGTGTGTGGCCTGTGGCTAAAGCCCCATCAGGGTTAGCCTGTGTTGTTATTAGAGTGACCAGGGCCAAGAAGTGTTAGCCATGGAAGTCTTCCTGGAGGAGGAAGTCCTGGAGCTAGCCTTGGGAGGAGAGGAGGAGCACTGTTCCGTGAAAGAGTGGAATGGCGTGCGTGTGTGCATTCGTGCGTGTGGTGGGGGCCATGAGAAGGAAGAGTGGCTGGCAAGGAGACAGAAGTCGCTATACTGGGAATCCAGAGTAGCTGTAGTTTTCTGCTGGCTGGTGCCGTCTTAGATGGTCAGGGGCGGGAGGGGGGAACAGATGAAAGACCCCAGCCTACTCCCAATGTGTCCAGATGGGCCTTGCAGGACCTATCACACGAGGTCGCAGGGCAATGTGCAGCTTCAGTGGAGGAGAGCCAGCCCTGGGCAGGATGTGCCCTGGGGCACAATGTGTCCGGTCTCATATCTCACCTCCCAGGCTCCCTTTCCTGGGTTCGGGTCTTGGAGCCCGAAGGGAATCTCCCTTTCTAGGAGATTCTAAGAGCCTGAGCTGTCCCCGCCTTCCTGAAACGGGATTTGTGAGTTCTAATCCTCGATCCCTCAGTTGCTGTGAACGCAAGCTCCCAGACCTTTCTGGATCTCAGCCTCAACACATTTCATTGAAAACCTGGAATAGGAGAGGCAGGGAGAAATCACCTCTGAGCCCGCTCTCCTGATGCGGGAGGGAGAAAGCCCCCAGGGATCGCGGCTTGGCGGAGGTGGGCTGTAGGGGAAAGGGATAGAGGGATGAGGGGCTGATCTGGGCAGTGCGGAGACCAGGGCAGAGAGGAGAAGGGCGAAGCCGCGGAGAGTGATTCCAGGAAATGGGTTCCTAGCCTTCCTCCAAAGCGGAGCCTGGGGGGACTGGCCCATCAGAGGGCAGTCCTGGGGGGTGGCCGGAGGAGGGTGAGTGTGTGAAGGAGCCAACACCCCAGTTCAAAGGAAAGGCAGGAAACAACCCTAGGCAAAAGAAAAAGGAAACCTCTCTGCTCTGGCAGCAGCGGGCGCTGGGCGCGGCCGGGTGGGGCGGCTGGCGGAGGAGAAGAAGGCCTGGCTCCGAGCAGAGCTGGCCCCCAGCCCGCCCACCCCCCCACCCCGATCGGCCCCGCCTTCCCGCACGCCGTGGGCTCTCAACCCCGATGGCCCCACGGCTTCCCACGCTGACCCGTGCCCACCGAGCACAGAGGCGGACGGGGCGCAGGACGGGGTGCCGCGTGGGGAGGCCCTGCCCGGAACCGTGGGGCTCCGCGTGTGGGCTCCGGGCCCCGCCCCGCCAGCTGTGTGCTGTGCGTCTTCGGACAAGCCGCTTCACCTCTCCACCGTTACTTTCTTCATCTTGAAAATGGAAGAAGGAACAGTATTTACTTGGAAGGGTCCTGGTGGGGTGGGGGGGGGAGGGGGAGGATCAGATGAGACAAAGGAAGCGAAGCGTGGTGTCTTTCATGTTATACCCACTTTAACATGTTGACGATTTATATTGTTTTTCTCAATCTCTTCGACTATGAATGATCTGCTGAGGCCCAGGAAGGGAATCCGAGAGCCACCTGTGACAGGGTGGGGATTTCAGGTGCCAGGGTGGTCTTCTACAGTCCCATAAGATCCTGGCCCACCTCCCTTCCTCCCTCTCTCCCTCCCTCCCTCCTTCTTGTACTAATGAAGCCCCCTCCCATTGACCTGCAGGGAAAGGGGCCTTTCACAGAGCCGGGTCTGCTCGTGGGCTCCAGCCCAGGGAGGATGGAGGAGGTGATTCTCCCACAGGGACGCCCAAGGAGATGGGCCCTGGCCTGGCACCTGGTGGGAGACTCTCCAGAGAGGAGAAGCCTAGGCTTCCAGGTCACTCCCGTCTGGAGAGTTCAACTTCTCCCTGGAAATGGGAGTTCCGTGAAATTAGAGCCTTCTCTGGTACAGCCCCAGGAAGGTTAGGGATTTCTGCCCTACGACATGCCCTGAGGGACCGGTGAGGATTCTCCTCGGAGCTCTAGGCCCTAATGGGCTGTGTGACCTTAGGCTAGTAACTCACTCTGTTGGGTGCAGGGCCAAGGACAAGGAGTCCTACTGGGGCTTTGGGAAGGTACAAGAGACAGGGGTGGGGGAGAAATTTCCAACCCTCTTCCTCATGTTGGAAGTGACTTCTTTCAGCCAAACTGAAATGGATGCACGGACTCAGGGGCTCTCAGAATTGTGGGAGCCCCTTTGTGCGAACTTGTCCCTTGCTTTAAAAAGGGGGTGGTCCCTCATTTCTGATGACAGTTCAGGTCTTTCCTCCCGCCCTTCAGACATGGGAGAACAGGTCTCAGGAGGAGAAAAACACCCAAGAGGCCAAACTTGGGCAGGGAGCAGAGTTATTTTGGAAGCAGCAAAAGGACATGGTGGGGGGGAGAGCTATGGGGTTGGCAGTGCGCCCCCCGGAGCCATGCCAGAGCAGGCCACGGGCGGGCTGGCAGCGGGCAGGTGGGGGCTGGGCCCGGCTGCTCAGCGACAGGGCACCTCCAGAGCTGAGGTTTTTCTTTGTGCCACTGTCTTCTTTCTCCTCCAGAGCCACTAAGAGGGCCTGTCTCTCGAATTCCCCAGGACCTGGGGGATCGGGGCCCCCTCTGATGAATTGGGCGAGATACGGAATCTAAGGCTAAGGCCAGGGAAGCGCCTCGTGGCCGGTTTTCTGCCTCTCCTGTCTGCTGGTGGGGACGCCATCTCGGTTGATGTTTTCATTCCCTGGACTGTTAACTTTTCTTCCAGGACGAAAGCAGGTTGTCAGGAAGGTCATATCTAGGAAATTGCCATTGTGCCGGTGTCTCTGCCTTCATGGTAACAGCTGGCACGCGCTGCGTTTATCTGCTCCCTGGGCATCATAGCATGGGAACCCTGAGAGAGAGGTACTAAAACTGAAGCTCTTAGGTGTTAAAGGTCTGCCCCGAGACCACCAGCCAGTGACTGCTGGTGCTGGGATTTTAATGGTCATTCTTCGCCCTGACCACTGTACTGCCCTGCCTCTCAGGGGGGTCAGAGCTGGGGGCTTCTGAGCCCTGAGGGGATGGGCAAGACTCTGGGCATGGTAGACTGCAGGCTGAGCCGTCCCTCAAAGCCTATTTCCAGTTTCTTGTGTTTCTCCAGTGCCAGTGGCTTCGTTCCCCTCCCATCGGCCAGCAAGTTCTCTGGGAGCTCCTCTCTGGGGCTGCTGGAAGGGAAGATGCTGGGTCCTTTGTGAGGCATGAGGGCGGGGCTAGGGACGTGAAGGGAGGCAGGATAAGTGGGCTCACTGTACCAGATGGTCACGGGGCGCGTCCCCCAAGGACCAACAGTGAAGTCCAGAGCACTCCCAGGACAGGGAAGACTGGGCTGGCCAGGGAGGCTCCGGAGAGGGAGGAGAGGCCCATCCTGAGTCCTGAGGGAGCAGGGGGATCCAGCCGGGAAGTGGGACAGTTCAGAAGGCCCTCCAGGAGAAGGGAAAGCGTGGGCCTCGAACGCAGAACACTGTGGCTTCTGTTACTTCATCACGCTGATTCGAGGTGTTTAGCAGCTGGGATAAATCAACTCGGCTGCTCCCGGCCAAAGGCATCTAGCCAACCCCAGGCAGCATCTGGCCCCCCAGGGGCTGAGACCGTCTCGGCACACCTGGAAACACTGCTGTGGAGGAAGACGCTCGAGTGTGCAGCCTGACCGCACAGGTTCAAACCTCATCCCCAGCGCTAACTCACTGGATGGCCCTGCCTGGTTGATTTTGACCTTGCGAAGCCTCCACTTCCTTAGCTTCAAAATGGGTGTAAGAATACCAAGCTCTTTGAACGCCGTTTATAATCTGGCAGAGTGCTTGGCACACAGCAGATGCCCAATACACGGGAGCTGTTGTTATTCCCCACTCTGATCTCCTTTGGGAGAAGCACCTGGAAGGAGAAACTGAGGCAGGCACAAAGAGGCTCTGCGTCTCACCTAGGCAACTCTGTCAGCCTAGGGCTTTGCTGGGAATGAGCCCCAGAGGGTTGGTTCTCGAACACAGTTCTCTGCATCCTCTCCTCTACCGAACCCTCCCCTTTGCCCTTGGAGGTGCCGGAGGAGGTGGAGTGTCCCCGAGAGTGTCCAGACAGGCGGATGGGAGGAGGGTGCTGAGTGCCTTCCACTGCACGGCGTCAGGGATTTGGACACGGTCCCTAGGCTCAAAGCCAAGGCAGAGGGACCGCTGAAGGGGGGGCAAGGGCAGCAGTGGTGGTGCTCAGGAGGTGTCATTACTGCCCCCAGTGCATTGCTGGGGTCACCGCAGGGCAGGGAGGGGGTGCTTGTTTCAGTGGCCGACAGAGGACCAGGAATGTCGAGGTTTATTCCACTTCCCCGTGTGATTTGCAAGTCTGAATTGTCCCCCGACCTGAGTTACCATTGACTCCTGGGAAACAGGCCAAAGGCAGCAGCCGCTAAGGGGCTTTTAACACCTCCTGTAAGAAGGAAGCCTTCCCAGGTTGACCTGGCCTAAGGATTCTTTTCCCCAGGTCTCTGGGTCTCTCCCAATTTGCTTCATGTTCCTTTGCATAGAGGACTGTGGAGGGCAGTGAGGACAGCTCTGTGGGTAGAGTGCGTTTAAGCCCCGTCTAAGCACCGTTGTCCTAGCGCCGTTCTGATTCTGATAATACCTCTCACCCCAGCTCAAGTTGTGGTCTCCTCCTCCCTTCTGTTAATGGTCGGTGATAATGGCACTCAAACTCTCAAGCCGCGTGGGGAGCAAACATTCATTTGTTCATTTAGGAGACGTAGCCTGAATGTGGGGCTGGTATCCTCCTTCCTCCCCTTTCAGATGGGAGGGGGAGGGGGGACACCTAGCGAAGGGGTAGAGCCAAGGGACTCCAAAGCCCATGCTCTTTCCTCTGCCCCGGGGCCCGGAGAAGGAGATAAGACAGGCACACAGATAACTGCGACACTTTGCAGGGAGTGACGCGTGCGCCAGGCAGGCCCAGATAAGGCGCAGCGGGCAGGCACACGGAGGAAGGAAAGCTCGTGCCTCGCTGATGCCATCGATGCAGAAACCCTGGAGAGGCAGTCGTGCAAGGGAAAACCCACAGGAGTGGGCGCGAAAAGCCCTAGGTTGACATTCACTTGCGAAACAGAATAATCATCTCTCCCGGATGAAGTGGTTGTCTGAAGCCAGGTCCAACCTGGAAGGGTGCTTAGCGCATAGAGGATGTTATTTCCCCTGCCGCGAACATGTCAAGTAGGACTGCGTACCTGTGTGTGTTGATGGGGTGTGCGTGTCAGTCTGTCTGTCCACCTGACAAAGGCTGTCTGCCTCATCAGATTCACAGTGCCTTGAGGGCGGGAGCCGTGTCTCTTTGCGTTAGAAGAAGTTGGAGCTCCCAGGGGCAGAAGGGCCATACCTCGGGCTGCAGACTGGG
Organism: Paguma larvata; assembly: GCA_030068075.1. Classification (NCBI taxonomy): domain Eukaryota; kingdom Metazoa; phylum Chordata; class Mammalia; order Carnivora; family Viverridae; genus Paguma; species Paguma larvata. The sequence continues at coordinate 3,982,105 of CM057840.1, read as the reverse complement.
AGAGTCCTGAAGGGCACAATCTGTGCTCTTGCTTGCCTTCCTCTTAGGACCACATCACGACTCCCCTTCAAATGCAAGCGCAAGTACGCATGCACGCATGTGCACACACACATACACACGCACACACTCTCTTTCTCTCCCTCTCTCTCTCACACACACACACTCTCTCTCTCTCTCACACACACACACACTTTCTCTCTCTCTCTCCCTTTCTCTCTCTCTCTCACACACACGCACACTTTCTCTCTCTCTCTCTCTCACCCCCCCTCACACACACACACACACACACACACACACACACACACACACACTCTAGTACCGGCCCCTACCTGCAGGGGGCACTCTGAACAGGGCCACAAATAATACAGGACTATGCATTCAGTGTTTCTCCCTCCCCCTTAGCTCCAGATCTGGGGCAGCCCAGCGCGGGGGTGGGGGGAGGTCCGAGGATGGGGAGGTGGATCGAGTGTCCAGGGATTGCGAGGATCGAGGCAGGAAGGGGCCGTAAACTAATCCCCTGCCTTTGTGGTGGACAGAGCCGATTAGGAGGCTGGGAGGAGACAAGAAAGGAAGGGGACCATTGTCCTGGACAAAAGCAAGAGGGAAGAGAATTGGGATAGGGCCTGGGCTCCCCGCCCTCACTTACCTGGGGGCAGACCCAGGAGAGCCCGGAGCCAGGAGCCAGCTCGCTTCTCAGACCAGACTGGACCCCAGCTCCCCCAAATACCAGCCTTGCACTTATGAGCTGGGGGACTTGGGCGGCCCCCTTAAACCAGGACCCACTTTACAGACATGCCACCTCTGCAGTCACACAGGCCCTGTGCCTGGGTTCACGCTTTGCTGTCACCACCTTACAATTCGTAATACTTTTGTAACAAGCAACCCCGCATTCTTATTTGGCCCTGAGTCCTGGAAGCTGTTCCACACTGACCCTCTCCGAGCCTCCTGTTTCCGGTGTGTAGGATGAGGGCTCTCTTGACCAGCCTCTCTTTCCAAGTGGTCATAAATTCAGATGAGACCCCTTCTCTGTGCTTTGTACTCTGATCCCTAACATGCCAGAGACGGGTCTTCTGTTCTCTCAGTCGTGACGGACTGATGGACGTGGGGACGAGGGCAGGAGTGGGTGGGACGGCCACCTGAGGGACGCCACAGGGTAGAAGAGGCAGCCTCTGTCCAGACGCACCTGACGTGGCCTCGGGGCTGGAAGGGACCCTGAGTATCACTGGACTGGGGACAATCTTTGGCCTGAGCGTGGCATCTGCCGAGGGAAAGGGTTAGGGGGTGCCTTGTGCCAAGGGGAGGCACAGGGTCTACCTGCATCTTATGAGTCACTTGTCCGACTCTGGTGGGCAAGGCTGTTGCTTGAAAAGGGAAGGCCCCTTTTCAGTTTTTCATAGTTAAAAAATTTTTTTAAATGTTTGTTTATTTTTGAGAGAGAGACAGAGACAGGGCACGAGTGGGAGAGGGGCGGAGGGCGGGAGACACAGAATCCGAAGCAGGCTCCAGGCCCTGAGCTGTAGGCACAGAGCCCGACACGGGGCTCGAACCCACAAACCGTGAGATCATGACCTGAGCCGAAGTCGGACGTTTAACCAGTTGAGCGCCCCAGGCACCTTGGTTTTTCATAGTTTCGCAGAGTGGTTAAGCCACCTTTCCAGGGCTCAGACCCTGCCTCTGCCTTTTACCAGTCTTTGGGGAAGGATTTACTCTTTGGTGCCTTAGTTTCCTCACCTGTACATGATGAGGATGGTAACGATACCCACCTCACAGGGCTCTCGGGAGGGCTGAATGAGTTAATAAATGGAAGGTGCTTAGAGCGGTGTCTGACGCATAGTAACCTCAATGGGTGTGAACTATTATCGTTCATTTAGTCAACTGACCAGCGTTTATGGCATTTGTGCTCCCTGGCAGGACGGCTGGGCTCCGCACCCATATTATAGTAACAGTTCTCCATCTAACAGCTACAGCGGCTGGTCCGGGGGGAGGCAAAGATTTAGTGCCGCCCTGTGTGAGCCCCGCTCAGGAAATGCTCCCACCCACCTGCAGGGTCCTACTGTCCCCCCACTCCACCCCCCGCCCCAGCTCTCCAACTCTTCTGCTGTGGTCTTCCTTCCTACTGTGCTGTGAGGGGCTGTACATTCTGGAAGAATGGGGGGGGGCGTCGATAGGTCCTCTCCTCTAATTTTTTCTGAAACTCCCCTGCCCCCGGCCCATCTGTAGCTGTAGGTCTGCTCTTTGTTCGGTGGAGTTGGAATCAGGAGACCAGACCCTGGGCTAGAATTCTGTCTCGGCCGCCTACTTGCTGGGTGCCTTTGGACAAGTCTTCTGACCTCTTCAGGCCTATTTCCTGTTGGGCTGGCAGTCCCCGATCCTAGGATATCATAGAGACAAATGATCATGTAGAAATAAAGAGGCAGAGGGAAGAGAGGGGAAGAAGGAGCACAAGTGAGGCCATGTTGAGACTGTGGGATGAGGAAGGTGCCAGGGTCCCCGGAGATTTGCAGTTTCACTCAGTGAGACTTGAGATCCCAGGGGCTGGGACAAGGCATGGCCATCACCAGCACCTCCAGGGCGGCGTGCCCAGCCAGAACAAGGCCCCCCATTAACTGTGTGCAGCCAGCGGAAAGAGGAATGCCCACCCCCCCGCCAGCCGACGCCACGCCAACCCTCGTTTCGTTGCTGGCTCCCCTGATCTGAATGCAGAAGCCCAGGGTGCCGCCTCCCCCTCTGCCTGCCCTGCCTCTACCTGCCAGAAAGTATTAGCCTCACCCTCCAGATTGGCATGGGGGTGCAAAGGCACCATGCTGCGGGGCCCCGGGGACCTGCTGGGGGTGGGGCTTGGGGTCAGGAAATACCTGGGCTAACCCCTAGAACCCTGGTGTGCCCAGTGCTGATGGACAGCCCCAGAGCCTGTAGGGGGCCAGGGGTAAAGAGTGTAGTAAAAGGAAGAGGTTTGGAAACAAGGACACTTGTCTGGGGGCCCTCCTGAAGTTTTGCCGCAGCCCCCAGTCCCTAACCCCGGCTGGAAACCACCCCCTATGGAGAGACCCAGTCCTTCACCACTCCACCGCTTGTCCAGTGTTGCCCCTGAAGAACGTGATCACTGGGAAGTTCTTCCTGGTGTCCCTCCTCCTCCTGCTGTACTATCCCTGAGCGTCCTTCCTGTTTTGGTCAGAGAGGAAAGAGCCAGCAGCTACCCCTGCTTTGTTAGCCTCAAAGGCACTGCTGGGCAGACTGGGTTTCACTTCAATTTCTCCAAGAGGAAGTGAGCATGGAGGCAACCTCAGAGGCAGGAGATGCGGCGTGGTCCCCAGGGATCCTGGGAGGGCTGCCGATGCCGCCGAGGGTCTCCGTCTGCCCCTCCACGGGGACCGCACGGCACTGCGGCTCCCTGTCCCACGGCACCCGGGGCTGCAGCCAGCCTGCTCAGCGCCCCTGTGGCCCCACCGTGTGGGGAGGGGGCAGAGTTGGTGAGTGGAGCGAGGGCCAGATTTCAGCCTCTGTTCGGCCTCTTGGCCAGGCCCCAACAGGACATCTCTGTGAGGCAGTCTGATCAATACTTAGCAAAAAAATGATTGAAAAACTCTTTATGAGGGACTGCTTAAAGAAGACTTATTCCATCTGGTCCCTTGGATCTCCCAAAGCCTTTTTACTCGAAGCCCGGGCTTCAGACGGGCAGTATCAGCACTGGAAACCGCGAGAGTGTGCAAAAGCTTGGGCCCTACCCCAGACCTAAGTCGGAATCTGCATTTCAGAGCGTGCCAGGCACTGCCATAAAGCTTATCGTTGCAATAAGTCAGACCATCAGCTCAGTCTCTGGCCAGCCCCTCTCTCCCGATCCTTCCTCCCAGAATTGCTTTAACCTCATTCATATTTAGGTGATGCACCGTTGGCTTACGTCTAGGGCAATAAGAAAGAGCCCCTAGGACATACTGTGAGTTACCGCAGGATGTTGTCAAGAAGTGGATCCAGACTAGAAGCCTGCAGTTCTGGGGGCCAGCCTTTGGAGAAAACCAGGGAAACATCAGCCTGATTGAGGATACCAGGGCCTGACTGAGATGCCTTCTTCTTCAGGAAAACCTTCCCTAATCCCTCAGCCTGGGAGAGGTCTCCACAATGTGTCCTGCTTGGCCCCAGGGCTCATCCCCCTGGGTTCTAACTTCTGTCTACTCGTCTGTTTCCCAAACCAGGCTGGGTACCCCAGGAAAGCAGGGCCCCAGGTGCCAATGCTCCCTTGGTATCCTCAGGGCTGGCCTAAGTCCCTTGCACATAGGCGCTCAAAAATATTGGTGGAATGAGTGAAGAGAAGAATAAATGGATGAATAAGCTAATGAATGGCCAGAGGCGGGAGGCACAGAGCAGAAGCCAGCCTAGCAGAGGTGCTCACCTGAGAGAGTGCCAGGAGGGAGGGCCACCCTCTTCAGAGACCTGGTGATGCCACTAAGCTGGCTTCCCCACAGGCTGGAGGTGTGGCATCCAACCCAGACGGCTGCGGTGAGCACGGAGCCGTGCTGGGGAGCCTCCTAAGCTGCCAGTTAGCCAGCTCGTGGCCAGGCTTGGGTTTCATTAGAGGGAGGCATCTGTTCTATAAACCCTTCCACTTAGAAGCTTTTGCCTTTCCTATTCATTCTCCTTCCTATTTTTTTCTTTTAAAGAACACGTCTTTTGAAAATTTCCATCCTGTTTCCAACAAGCCAAGACGAACAAAGGTATGCGCCTGCCCCTGGGCTTGGATGGAGAGAGGGCTCCAGTAACTGGAGGCTGCTCGTTCTCCAATCTCTGTTGCGTCTCTGGCTCTTGCCTAGGCTCTGAAGGTCCAAGATGAGTCGGCCCTGTGGTCTGTGTTAAGAGAGATCTCAGGCTGGTGGGTCAGAAAGTTACCACCTTGGAAGTGCTTGGTTGGGGATATGCAGAGGCTGGTTGTGGGGATACTTGGGAGGTGGGGGGCAGCAGTGGAGAGGACTGTGCCCACCATGGAATCCTGCGATTCCATGTTTCAATCCTGTGACTCCTGGGGCCGACAGCCGAGGAACTCTGGGAGGGAGGTGTGAGGACACCAGAGCCCTTGGCCATGCCAACGAATGTCAGTAAGTGTTTATTGAGCACCTACTATGTCCCAGAGCCTGTGCAAGGTACTAGGGATACACAGATGAAAATGAGTCATGGAACTAAATTTCCGATTTAAATTCAATGAGGTAGAAAGTTGAGAAGTGTTGACAGGACGCCGTGGGAATCCAGAGGGAACTCTTAGCCAGGGCTAGAGCTGGAAGCCTTAGCCAGCTTGAGGTTCAAGAAAGAGTCTTTTTCAGAATGAGTCTCTCTCTCTTTTTTTTTAAAACTTTTTACTCAAGCATAATATACATGGCAGAAAAAGACTACCTACCGCCTGTTTACAAGCTGAATACACTGGCATCGTCGGCACCCAGAACAACAGAATGTCCACAGTTTTCTAGAAGTCCTCCACCTGCCATGCCTTCTAGTCACTACCTGCCCCCACAAGGGTAACGGGTGTCATGATTTCTAACAACATAGATACGTTTTGCCTGTGTTTTGCACTTTATAGAAACAGAGCGCTATTTTATGTCTGGCTGCTTTCCCTCATGGTGTTTGAAGATTTGCCCACACCACACTGTTGCTTGCAGCCACAGCTCACTCATGCTCATCTGCTGCGTGTACTGGGGAGAATGCAACACGGTCCATCCATTCTACTGTGGATGCGCGCTGGACGCTTCCCAGTTTGGGGGTGTTATGGATAGCGCTGCCACGGGTGGTTTTGTCCAGGCACTGGTGAGCATATGGACGTGTTTCTGTTGGTTATACACCCAGGAGTGGAAGCGCTAGGTCACAGATCCCGGGGTGGGGTCTCTAGGGTGAGGATGGCTTTCCCTAGACGAGGTGCGGGATGGGTCACCAGCTTGGTCTGTGGCATCAGGAGGGAGGCCAGTGGCAGAGGGCGAGGAGTGGGATGGGGCAGGGGGGGCCCACAGCAGGGCCGCAAGGACCAGCAGTATACTGAGACCCTTCTGACTGCTTCCCGTGTACTTCCCAGTGGCTCCTATTACAAACTACCGTAAACTGGGTGGCTTGAAACAAAAAGAGTTGATTCTCTGATGCGCTGGAGGCCAGGAGCCCGGAGTCAAGGTGCCAGCAGCACCACAGTCACTACAGAGGCTTTCAGGGAGAATCCACCGCACCCCTCTTCTAATTTGTGGTGGCTGCCAGCTTCCTTGGCTTGTGGCCACATGACTCCAATCTCTGCCTCTGTCTTCATATCACCTTCTTCTCTGTGTTTGTCTTATAAGGACACTTGTCAAGGATCCCTCAAATAATCCAACATGCTCTCCTCATTTCAAGACCTTTCTCTTAATTACACCTGCAAGGACCCTTTTCCTGACTAAGTATGGCCACATTCACAGGATCCAGGGATTAGGACACAGACGTCTTTGAGGGGGGGCCCACCGTGGAGCCTAATGCACCATCCCTCACTGCCTTCCTCAGCGTCTCAGCCCGGTTCCTCCCTTTGCAAAGCTCTCAGGCCACTTTCTAATGGCTAAACCTGTCCCTGCTGGCGGCGGCAGGCCAGGCTTCCTCCTGATCCTCAGGCTTGCGATTCTTCCAGCACTAATGTTCAAGGCTCTGTCCGGCTGCATCTGTGGTCCTGCGTCTCTCCCCAGGCTGCGGTGTCCTCCCTGTCTGTACACATGGGCGCACATAGGCCTCCTCCGGTGCTCAGCAAGGCCCTGCACACAAGGACACTAGGAACAAGGAGCTTAGGCTGAAGGCATCTTTCCAGCAGGGTCCGGTCCAGCCCAGGGCACCATGCCCATGGCAGTCTGGTGGCCAGCCCTTCTCCCTGTCCCCTCTCCCCGACATCACTATCTCAGAGGGAGCCTGGCTGTTACCTTGTCCCAGGGCTTCTATGGTAGTCCTGGTTACACACACACACACACACACCCAACAGGGAGGAGGGAGGAGCTTGGGGGAAGGGGAAGGAACCCAGCCCTTTGCTCTTCCTTGGAGGAGGCCTGGAAGACAGGAATGCCTTTGGCTGGGGGACCCTGGCCAGAGATCAGAAGATCAGGGCTGGGGCAGGTGGCACTCTCTTGGAAGCATCAGAGAGAAGCAGCAGCTGGTGCCTCCTAAGGGCAGGGCTGACCCAGAATGCCCTCCCCTCCCTTCCCCTCCCCTCAGCCTCCCCTCAGCCTCCCTGCCCCATTTCCATTGTGACCCTAGTGTGCTGCTCCCTGGGGGGGGGGGGGAAGGCCTCTAGAGGTTGAAGGCAGGGGAGGGAAGGGATGCCAACTAGCATCCATGCCACTTGGTAGGCACAGCCACTACCCCTGACAAGGATTCTCTCATGTAACCCTCACAATTCTGGTAGGAGGAACCATTACATAACACGTTAGAGATGCAGAAACTAAAGCTCCAAGAGGAAAGGTAACTTGCTCAATGTCAAACAACTGGTAAGTGGGAGGGCCAAGTTACAAACTCAGGCAGGCCGACACCGCAGCCCACACACTACTACACCCTAATGGAAGGCACAGAACTCTGTTCGGTCCAACTGCAGCGTGAGGGAGTGAGGCTAGACCTCAGGAGGGACTTCTCGCTGGGCAAGGATGTTAGATCTAGATCTTGCATCTAGTCTTTCTACAAGTCTGATGAACCAAATAGGTAGGGAGTTGGAGAAGAGAGTAGGCTGTTGGGGCGCAAGCCAGAAGGTCGGAGGGAGGCAGCAGGACCGAGAGAATCAGCGAGAAGGAGGCAGGAGTCACCCTGGGGACCAGGCATATGGGACCTCAGGGGCCTGACGGGGGCTCTGGCATGGCAGGACAGCCCCCCCTCCCCCAACTGCGGCCACCCAGGCGAGCAACAGCAAGGTGAGGCGTGCCAGCCCAGGTAGGCTTGGAGAAGGGGAGCTGAGTTCCAGAAAGTTCCACGGGTCCTCGCAGTCCCTGGGAGTGAGACTCAGAGCAAGACACTACGCGATGGGTGGGGCCCTCCTGGGCCAGCCCTAATCCCTCTGAATTGTTCCCGGACCTTGGCCCTGCTTCCTGGCCCTTCAGCCCCAGGGTGAGCCGCACCACTTCGCCAGTGCCAGTGCCCGCGGGGCCTGAGCTCCCGCTGTGCGCACCGGCTCCTGTGTGCAGCTGGGTTCAACAGAGCAAACCGGCGGGGGTTGGCTCTGCCACTTATTAACTGTGTGAGTAGAGGTGAAGTAACTTGATATTTCCCAGTCTTCGTTTCTTCATTTAAAATGGGAATAAATAATGCTTCACTCCCTGGCTTGATAAAAGGATTAAATTAAATGAGACCAAGGATGTGCCAGAGCTCTCTAAGCTTTGAAAGGCATTCAAATGGAGGGGAGCCAGAGAGGCAGAGGGTGGGGTTGGACGCAGTTTGGGACTTTGGCATCAGAGGGACCTTGATTTTGTGGAGTCTCATCCATAAAATGGGTCCGTAAAGCCTTTAGCACAGTGTCTGTCCCCGCAAAGGTGGCTTTTATTATATGCTCTGAACTTCCAGCTTCTGCCCTTTCCCGCTAGATTCAGGTTGAAGCTGGGACTGGGTTCAATTTTGAACACCTTCTGGCTAGGGTCTTGGTGCTGCCCCTGGCTGGGGTGGGGTGGGGGCAGGTGGCAATTGGGCGCGCCTCTGTGTGTGTGTCCATGGAGGTAAGTGGAGTTGCTGGGGCGGGAAGAGGAGGAAGGGATCCTGAGAGGAAAGCTTCCATTTGGGATGTGAGGGGGGTGTGGGGCGGGGGGGTGGGGGTGGGAACGTGATTCTGAATAGAGGGGCCTTTCCTCTGTTTTCCGCCCCCAGACACACCCTGCCCCTTTATCCGGTGAAATAAAGGCTAAAGGCAGCGGGACCTCAGCTAAACAAACAGGGCTCAGGGCTGTGGTCTGCACACAAAGCGGACTCCGCGTCCCGCCCTCTGGCGGCCCTAGTCCTTCCCACCTGTGCCCCCTCAGCTCCCCACCCCACCCAGCCCTTCTCCTGGGGGCCCTGGAGGGGAACTCAGGGATGTCCCAGTCTGAGGAGGGACACATAGTTCTTCCCCTTGGGGAGGTCTTATCTGATGGGATCTCACAGTCCTCTCTAAGGTGCTTCCGGTCTGATGGGGCAGGCAGAAGTCACATCCATACACCTCCGCAAGCAAAAATGACGCCCTTCTAGATGGAGCTAGAGGTCAGAATTAGGGCCAGAAAAGATGCTGGCAGGGTAGTGGAGACCGGAGCTTGACCCGATTAAGTGGACAGGTCCCCAAATGCACAGCCACTGCTGCCTTCCCTTGCTAGGCTTCTTCTCTTCTCTCCTGCTGCACATGTCTTGTGACCTCTTCAGTCTCTCTGGCCAGGATCTGCCTGTGGCATGCGCAGCCATCCTTTGCTGCATAGAAAATGGACCTAGAGGGGCGCCTGGGTGGCTCAGTCGGTTGAGCGTCCGACTTCGGCTCAGGTCATGATCTCGAGGTCTGTGAGTTCGAGCCCCGTGTCGGGCTCTGTGCTGATGGCTCAGAGCCTGGAGCCTGTTTCGGATTCTGTGTCTCCCTCTCTCTCTGCCCCTCCCCCACTCATGCTCTGTGTCTCTCTGTCTCAAAAATAAATAAACATTAAAAAAAAAAAAAAAAGAAAATGGACCTAGAAGCTGCTGGCTGGTGGTGGTGGTGATGTGTGTGTGTGCATGTGTGCATGTGCGTGCGTGCGTGCGTGCGTGCGTGTGTGTGTGTGACAAGCACAGGTAACTGGGAGCCATGGAGAGTTTCCCAGCCAGGCACATGAATGAGCAGTCTGAGACCAGGAGATGACAGCTGGTAGTCTAGGACAGGACTAGGGTTCAACTCTCACTGAACCCTCAGAGACTGGAGTCAAAAGGCTGTACGAATTAGTATGAGGAGGCCTTGTGACACTCCAGCTGCTTGGTCCCAGCACTTGTCGCTCAGGCTTGTAACTGTCATTGTCCCAACTGGACTGGGCTCTTTGAGGGCAGGGATCATACACTGGCCTCCTTTCTGTGCCATCAGAATTTGAGGAGACCTATACCATACAGATGAAAGATCTGTAGTGACAGACACAGGAGCGACCTTACCTGACTTCTGTGGTCTTTTAACCCAGGGCTAGAACTAAAACCAAAAACCGAAAACCAAACAAAGAAAAAAAAAAAAACCCTTCTACTTTTCTCTCACCTGACTTCTAAGAATGTCTCCTTCCCGGAGCACCTGGGTGGCTCAGTCAGTTAAGCGTCTGACTTTGGCTCAGGTCATGATCTCACAGTCATGGGTTCGAGCCCTGCATCAAGCTCTGTGCTGACAACTCAGAGCCTGGAGCCTGCTTCGGATTCTGTGTCTCTTGCAAAGCCTAAGAGGGTGTGCCGTGCTGTCATGTGTATGAAGACAGATATACTTTGTCCTGATTGGAGTACACTCCCTTGTTTGCAAATCTGGGAAAGTTGCAAAAATCCAAGAGAACTCTGTGTCAGCTAGTGGTGTGCTTAGAATCTCAAAGAAGACAGCAAGTACCACGTCATCTCTGATAAGGAGGTGCCATCTAGGGAAATTGACTAGGCAGGGAACGCAGCTTTAAACAACCCAAGATCAATGTGGGGGGTGGGTGGAAAGAGCATCGGCCCGGGGCTTAGGAGACCTAATTCTCACTGCCATTAACTTGCTCTGTGACCTTACGTAACTTTGTCCAACTTTGGATGTTTCCTCCCTCGTAAGCTGATACTGAGCACAGGAAGAGGGAAGTAACTTTCATTCAGGGGGTGTTTGGAAACTGCTGTTTGGGATGGTCACAGCAACTGGGAGATGCCACCCACACTAGAGAGGGATGCTAACAGCCCCGCGGTGAGTGGCCGCTCCCGGTCTCCCTGCTGACGAGCCCCTCCCCTCACTGTGTAACATGGGGTGCTCTCTGGATGCCTTCCGCTCCGAGGCCATTTCTACAAGCTACTCATGCCTCCTATACATCCCACCCTCATTTCTGCCCCCAGGAAGCCATCCCAGTTTCCCCTAACCCCCTTCCGCGCCTCTGTTTTAGTCTTGAGTCTCGACACGCACTTTTAATTGGGATGGTGACTGCAGGAGCAGCTTGTAAACCACAAAGCAGAGTACATATGTGGGGTTTTTGTTGTTACGCTATGAGTAAACAATCCTTCCCCAGCAACACTGTAAACTCCTCCAGGGCCCAGACCCTGCCCTGTGCTTTGTCTCCATCCCCTGCGATGCCTAGCACCGTGTCGAGCACACTGCAGCCAGTCAGGAAATACTGACTTGGAGGGCTGGAAGGGACCTCGGTACTGGCCCAGTTAAACCAGGTTCCCTGTTTCCAGATTCCGTGTTCTTTCCTCCTTACCCTGTCGCCTGCCTCTCTTGTTGACAGAAGAATTCAGCAAGTATTCTCTGAGCACCAGATGGTGCCCGTGGCAGGCAGCCTATCTGCTGGCTCTTTTCAGGAGGAGGGAACCGCCCCATTGGGCTATTTCTACACTGGCTTGTCCTGCTCCCCACCGACCCCCAAGATGTCTCCCATCATGGAGGGAAACGTGCCAGGCCAGGGCTGGGAAGGGTTACCGCTTCGGGACTGTTGCCCTGAAAGGAAAAGGCCCAAGAGAAGCCCAATGGTCCGCTGGAGTTGTCTGAGAGAGCCTTTGGAGGAGGGCCTCACCTCTACCTTTTCTAGACGATGCTGAATTAAGAGACGAGTGAATGTTGTTAGCAACAGGTCCCATGGATTGTGCATGGGTGTGCCCTCCAAGAGCAGGGGGCAAAACCCAAATCAGACGACAGGAAGAACTTCCTAGGAGCGAGGGTCGTCAGCCCCTGGAAGACAGCCGAGGAAGACAGCATCATCTATCTCCGTCTATAATGCGTTCTCTGGATGTTTATTGCACACTTCTATTTGCCAGGTGTCCCACTAGGATCGGAGGCCACAGAGAGGCTCATAGTCCTATGGGTCGTTAATACTAACCATTATAATTCAGTTAGATGAGCATAATATCAATAAATCATACTCACTAAGCACTATGTTTTACATTTAGTAACTCGTATAATTCTCACTATGACTGGTGTGAGGCAAGTACTATTATTATCCCCCTTTCACAGATGGGAGAATGGAGGCTTAGCGTCAAGGAGTGTGACCAGAATCTCGAAGCTAATTAGCCTTGGGCTGGGGTAATAATGAAGGTGGGGACAGTGCTAGGCGCATGGGCCAAGCTCAGAAATCATCACTGAGGGAGCATGGACAAAATATCATAGGCACACGGGGTGGGGGGGTGCCACACCAGTTCTGCCTGCAGGGGCCAGGCAAGCCCTCATCAGGGAGGTGACCTTGGGGCGTGGTCATGCCTGGGAAAACAGGGGCTCGTCTCTTGGTCACTCTAACTGCCCTTTACCCGGCTGCAGAGATGGGGGCAACCTCAGCCCACAGTGGAGACGGTGCACAATGGGGCCCAGCTTCCTGGGTATCTTCTCAGCCAGGTGGGGACCAGTCGTCCCAGGCCTGACCCGCAGAACCCAGGGGCTTCGCCTTGCTCTGTTTCTTCTCCCAAAGAAAAAATGCAAACAGAACAAATTCGCCGGCGCCCTTGGGTATCAGCCAGATCGCCCGGGGGGGGGGGGCTGGGGGGGAGGGAGGGTCTCCTGTTACCCCACCCCCTCCAGTTTCCGGTCTTGCGGCTCTCGGTCGCCCCAGTTCCCCAGCATCCTCCCTCTTATCAAACCCTGTTCCTTGTCTCCCTGGTGACACTGCCTCACCCAGCTTCCTTGGGTGGTCTGGTTGCCTCACAGGGTAAAGCTCTGAGAACATTTTCCTAATGTGCAGCCAGAAACTTCCACTTCCTGTGCCCAGGGCTGCCCCTCACTTCTCTCCCCTCCCTCCCCTCCTGCCAGCCTGGCCCCACTGACCCTCTCCTGCCCCCCGCCCCCACGCATGGCCGTGTCCAGCTACAAGAACATACAGCCCCTCGGGTGCTGCATGAAAACTTCTGAATGGGGCTGTAACCCATCCTCTGAATCCCCGGCAGTTTGACTGAGAGAAGCAATTTGCAGGGCTCAGTGCAGAATGAAAACGTGGCGCCCCTTTGTTCAAAATGTATTAAGGATTTCAAGATGACAATAGGAGAAAATTGAACTATGCCGCGCCCTTCTGAGTGTGGGTGTCTGTGCGACTGCGCAGGTCACGCGCCCGCACACGTCACGCGCCCGCACACGTCACGCGCCCGCACACGTCACGTGCCCGGGAAGCGGGTCCTGTAGCCCCAGAGTGCGTTTGTGCGCCTGCGCGCGTGTGTATTTGTAGTAGCGACGGGGTGGAGCAGGCGCGGGTATCTCATTCAGGGACAAGTTAGACCCCCAAACAGCATCACTGAGCAATCCGTGCCCCTTCCTGGGGTCAGGAGATAGACCAGAGAAGGGACCTGAAGCCAAGGGAAGGAACCAGGCTTGCCAGAGGTCACACAGCCAAGAAAGGTTTTCCGACCACAGGTGAGACTTGAGTGAAGCCCTTTGTTTCTCCCAAGAAATAATCTTTTTTATTTATTTCTAAACAGTTTTTAAAGTTTTTTTTTTTAGACAGAGGTGGGGGGAGGGGCAGAGAGAGAGAATCCCAAGCAGGCCAGCACAGAGCCCGATGTGGGGCTCCATACCACGACCCTGGGATCGTGACCTGAGCCCAAATCAAGAGTTAGATGATTAGCTGACGGAGCCACCCAGGCGCCCCGTCTCCCAAAGAATTTCTATCTTTATAACATGGGAAGCTCTGAGAAAGTTTATGACTTTTAACAGTACAGTGCCGTAGTGTGCACATGGACAGATACACACGGGTGTCCTCACACATGGCACACGTGTGCCCAGCCCCTCACAAGACAGGCACGTCCAAGAGCTCGTGAGCCCAACACGTGCCCTCCACCCTTGTAGGTACTCACAAGTTCACACAGCTGAGCAAATGCAGCCACAGCCCAACCCTAGGCACCCCCTGGGATCAGATGCCCTATTATTTCCCCTGGGTCCAAGCATGGCCTGACTGCGCTCTCTGGCTTGTGCAAGGACAGCTGAGCCCCCAGGAAAGTCATACCTCAGAACCGCCGCCTCACAGGACAGCCCCTGTGTTTAGAGTGCCTGCATGCCAACTCCCTCCCGGAGACAGCCCAGGCACGCCACCCCCCCCCTCCCCCCCGCCAACCCCAACGTCGAGTGGGACCCGGTGCCTGTCGCCAGGGCCCTTGACCATTCCCAAGGCCTGTGGCTTCAGCTCGGAGGATCTCAGCTCTGAAACTTGCCTTGCACCTCCCTCTCTCAGCTTGCCACATTCCGCTTCCTTCCCCTTTCTTGGGCACCAGCCTCACCCCTTGCCTTCTGTGAGAGGGCCAGGTCTGAATGGAGCTCCCCCCCCCATTTGAAATCCACCCTCCCCGTGCCCTCCCCCGCATAAAGAGCTCTGCAGCTGGGCTGTGTGTTGTCTTGGGCAGGATGTGGGGGCGGGCAGGGGGTGCAGGCCCCCTCCTCCCCAGGGGAGAACAATGAGGCCGCTAGTCAGGGTGGTGGGGCGGAGGGCGTGGGGTGGGTGCATGGAGCCACATCAGAGCCTCTGAGGTGCGGCCCCTGGAGGGACAGCTGAGTGATGAGGCCTGAGTCACATGCCCCGCGTGCTCCTTGAACTCCCGCTCCCGCTCCTGTGGAGACACGTCCAGAAATGCACAGGGTAAATATTTAGAGGTAATCGTTTTTGTGGCACCTTGTGCCTCCCTGCCTGGCTGAGAGTGAGCCAGGCTCAGGACGCGAGGGGGAGGAGTCCAGTCCGACACGAGCAGATTCCGGGGGCCTCGCCATTCTTTCCCCTGCCACGGTCCGGTGCCGCCCTGCGTCTTCACCTCTCCGCCGGAACCCTAGGCTGGCGGAGCCTGGAAACAGCCTGAGAACCAAACTCGGACGTATAATCCATCAAAGAACCCTCTTGGTTCTGCTCCTTAAACTGTGGCCATCAGCGCCCCAGCAACACCTTCTGCCTAGCCCTCCTTCTGGGTGGGGCAGGCCCAGGGGCGGTCCCTCCTGTCCCCACACGGAGTGGAGAGTGAGCTGTGGACAAGAAGCAGCCCGGAGTTCAGCATGCCACTTCCTTGGCTCCACCCCAAACGGAATGTCTTCCTTCTTCAGAGGACATGGCGTCCCGAGTCCAGGCTTTATCAAAGATACAGCATTTGAGACTAAACAGTCTTTTTATAGATTGGAACCGGGCTCCCCAGCACACACTTCCCCACCATCTCCAGCCTGCTTTTCTGAGCGCGCACAGACAGCACACTCCTTTCTTGGGGGAAAATGGAGACGCTCAGGTTTGACGGCAAAAGTGCATTCCTAAGGAAGGGAGAAAGCAGGGGAAGGCCTGGGGGCGGTACCCAGCAACGTGGTGGTCTGCTTTGGGCCCGCATCTCTAGCCCTCAGGGAGGGTGCTGGCAGAGCCGAGAAGCAGCTGGTAAGAGTTTGAAACAGGATGGAACCCAAATGTGAGACACACACATGTACTCCGACATTACTACTCAGCCAGGCACAAACTGAGGAGGAAGTGCCAACAGAGCAGGACCAACAAAGAAGGCACCAGCTCCTTCCCACCGACACCCCCCCACCTGTCGGTTTAGGACACTTGCTCACAGGTCACTGAGGGACAGATGGAGGGAAGAAAGCATATTAATTGTGTATGTACTATTTGTTAGGTAGTCTGTAAGCACTGGCTCATTTCATTCTTATAAGGACCCTAGGAATTTAGTGTTATTCATCCCATTTTTATGGATGAGGAAACGGAGGTTAAGAGCCCAAGATCTGATAGGTAAGTAGAGGAGAGAGTTGACTTCAGGGCCTTTAAAAATAATTTTCGTTAAATGTTTATTTTTGAGAGAGTGAGCATGCACACAAGTAGGGGAGGGGCAGGGAGAGAAAGAGAGACTCCCAAGTAGTAGGCTCCGTGCTGTCCGCATAGAGCCCGATGCAGAGCTTGAACTCACTAACCGTAAGATCATGACCTGAGCCCAAGTCAGTTGCTTAACCCTCTGAGCCACCCAGGGGCCCCCACCTCAGGGCCTTTTGCCTCCTAAGTTCAATGCTTTTTCCTCTTTGTTTTCTTGAATGTGAAATGGAGATAACAATGGAATCTACCTTGGGGCTTTGTGAGAATTACAGGGAATTATATGGTTAGAGGTTAGCCAGTGCCTGACACAGTAGGCCCTGTCTGTGTGCAAGGGATCTTAGAGGACGGTGACCCTGACACCACCCCGCGGGTCTCTCAGACAATATGGGAAGGATGGACCCATCTAAGGCGGGAATCCACGGAGGGATCAGGGTCTGTGTCCCACGGCTCAGGAATCTAGGCATCTTCCGGGATGTGCTCCAGGTCAGGTCCTCCGGCCAGAGAAAGGTAGGAGTCTGTGGGAGGAAAGCCAACAGGAAAGTGGCTGGCAGAGAACTCAGAGGGCGACAAGATGCCAGTGGTTCTGAGGTTGAATAAAAGGATGCCCCTCATGGCCGTCGCAGGGACGAGCATGCCAGTGTGTGGGTACTGCATGAACCTGCTCCTTAGATGGTAATGTCAGGGATCTCTGGGCTTCGGCTTCCCCTTTGGTTAAAAGAAAGCCTGAGGGGTTCCTTGTATTCAGTGACCCCTCCCTTCAGCTCTGAAACTCAATGAGTTGTTCTCCAGATTCTCCCATTACAGGAAGGTCCGCCTCCTTCGTGGTCCTAATGATGGCCATTCCTGGGGGAGCCTGGCAGAGGAAGGAGAAGGGCAGAGGGCAAAACTGGAAACCGTGGAGGAATGCACATATGGACCTGGAAGGCCTGACTCCCAGCCCGGGGCTCACTCTTACACAGTGCACCTGCTGTGGCCAGGCTGGCTTTGGAATTAGATGGCATGGGGTGTGTGTGTGTGTGTGTGTGTGTGTGTGTGTGTGCACGCACGCATGCGCGTGTGAGTTGGGGGTGCTGTGGGAATGGTGGGGGCTCTCTGTGGGTGTCTGGAGCTGGACGGTGCTTGTTGCGGACGATGGGCAGCTCACGGCTCCCTTTGCACTTTCTCTCCACGCAGAGACCTGAGCATGAACAACCTCACGGAGCTGCAGCCTGGCCTCTTCCACCACCTGCGCTTCCTGGAGGAGCTGTAAGTAGATGCTTCGTGGGGCTGGGAGATGGAACTTTGGGACCACTGAGAGCTGTAGAGCCAGGGCTCCCCAGCAGGAGGGCTGGAGTTCGAAGAAAGGGGCGTGGGAAGCTGTTCTTGAGAGCTAGCAGGGTATTCAGCCGATGCCCGGGCCAGGCGTCGACCTCAGGGGCTGATGTGGGGCCACATGGTATCGGGACTCTGACATCCAGCTCTCGTCCTCCCCGAAGTTCGCTCTTATTTGCACCTTTCCCCTCTTTCCGTCAATGATTGCATCTCTTCCTGGGGGTCATCTTTGACCTGCTCCCACCCCCCACGTCCGGCTACCGGCCACCCCCAAGAACCGCTGCCTTGGGGGTTCTTTCTCTGCAACATCTCTCACATCTACCCCTTCTTCACTATTCCCTCTGCTGCTGCCCTAGGTGCCCACTCACAGCTCAGGGCTGCACAGCCTCCCAACTGAGATCTCCTGCCTTATAAATATACTTTGCATATTTTCAGGGTGCATCTCACCAGCTCAAGAACCTTCTCTGGCTCCCCATTGCCCAAAGGATCCATTTTTTTTTTTTTTTTTTTAGAAAGAGAGTGTATGAAAGGGGGAGAGGGGCAGAGGGAGGGAGAGAGAGAGAGAGAGAGAGAGAGAGAGAGAGAGAGAGAATCTTAACCAGTCTCCATGCTAAGCATGGAGCCTGACATGGGACTCCATCCCACGACCCTGGTATCATGACCTGAGCAGAAATGAAGAGTCAGATGTTCAACCGACTGAGCCGCCCAGGCTCCCCTAAAGGATCCGCTTCTAAGACCCTCCGCCAACCTGGCCTAAACCTACCTGGCCAACTTGGCTCCATTGAGACCAGTCCTGTTCACTATGCTGGTTTCCCCTCCTGCATTTGAGCAGGAGACTTTCGCTCCCGCCTGGCATGGCCCACCATCTTTCCCTCCACTCAGGCACAAACCATTCCTCTGTCACTGCCAAACACAAGGCCCACTTCCTCCACAAAGCCCCCCCTGGTTCGCACCTTCCCGCAGCTGTTGCTCTCATGTGCATAAATCTTCTCTTTGGTTAGGGTGCCCAGCCCGTCTGCCTGGGGAAGCCAGGTCACTCTGCTCCCAATCCTGCGTTCAGCCCAGCCCTGCTCCTAACCTCCAACTTCCGCCCCCAGCCTGCTTTTTCTTGGTTTTCCACCACTGTCCATCCTCAGGGCTCTACGAAAGTTTGCTTCAGCTGTGCGAAGCATGGGCTCCTGGCTCTGAAAACACTCACAGTACCACCTCTACCCTGGCCCCCCTGTACCACCTCTACCCTGGCCCCCCTGCTCCCGGAACAGATTTCCCTTCTCCACCCTAGACAGGACCCGCCTCCAGTGCAGTCAGCCTGTCCCTGCTGAGTTATGATCATCCCATTAACCACCCCCAGGGCCACGGCTGGGTTTTCTAGACCACATACTTACCAGGCTCTCCCTCTGCGTGAAAGACAAACTCAAAGCGCTCCGGGGGAAAACAAGAGAGAAGACCTGCCCGCTGCCCTCAGGGAGCTGCCCGGTGAGGCAGGATATCTGTGCCCATGAGCTAGCAGGTGAACTCAGCAGCCGATGTGGGCGCCTGGGGCGTTCCGCGTAAGGAAGTGCTCGGGTGTGGGGGCTGGCCCGCAGACAGGGAGCCTTCTTGGGGAGGAGTAGTAAGCCAGTCTTCCTTCCTTCCTCCCTTCCTTCCTTCCTTCCTTCCTTCCTTCCTTCCTTCCTTCCTTCCTTCCTCCCTTCCCTTTTCTTTCTTCCTTCCTTCCTTCCTTCCTTCCTTCCTTCCTTCCTTCCTTCCTTCCTTCCTTCCTTTCTTTCTTTCTTTCTTTCTTTCTTTCTTTCAAGTTTATTTATTTATTGGGGGGAGAGAGGGGCAGAGAGAGAGAGAGAGAAAGAGAACCCGAAGCAGGCTTTGCTCCTGCACCATGAGATCATGCCCTGAGCCGAAATCGAGAGTCTAACTGAGCCACCCAGGCGCCCCAAGCCAGTTTTCAAAGGAAGGGACAGAATGAGAGGCAGCCAGGGGCCTTCTTAAGGTGGAGGTGCCGCATCTTAGGTACGAGTGCAAAGCGCGTGTGAAGGCTGAGGAGCCGGGGCAGGTGATCTACGGCACAGCCTGACAACTGAAGGCTTCTTCTGTCCTCAGGTCCCTGAGAAAGGGTTGGGCCCATTTTAAAGGTTCTGTCTCTAGGACCCTTCCATGGCAAATGCCCACCTCTCGGAGTCCAAGCTTGGGGACCCCAAAATATCATGATGCCTTTCCACACATTTTTGTTTTGTTCTGTTTAAAAAATTTTTTAATGTTTATTTATTTATTTTTGAGAGACAGAGAGAGAGAGAGCAGGGGACGGGCAGAGAGAGGGAGACACAGAGTCCGAAGCAGGCTCCAGGCTCTGAGCTGTCAGCACAGAGCCCGATGCGGGACTCAAACTCATGAACCTCAAGATCACGACCTGAGCTGAAGTCAGACGCTCAAACAACTGAGCCACCCAGGCACCCCTTGTTTTGTTTTTTAAGCAACAAAAGCCAAATAACAAGATTCTTAATAAAGATATATTTAAAAAAAAAAGAAAAAAAAAACCCAGCCTTGGAGGTATGTCAGTACAGCCTGTGTATCTGCAGCCTCCCTGTAGGAACCGAGGTCCACAATCGTGTCTTTGGGAACTGGGGAGCTCCCAAGTGCCTCTGCATCATCCACGGTTCAGCTCTGTTCAGTGCGCTTTGGGCATTAAGTGTATTCCGTCACATTTGCTCCTTTTAGAACCGGCGATCGCCCCATGACAAACGTGGAGACGCCTAATTAGACCCGAATGTTAGGCTAATTCCCAAACCCCATTTCCTAACCCTCCTGGATTACGGGGGGTTAGCTGTGTCGTCGAGGGCATGGGGAGACAAGGTGCCTCCCTGTCTGTACCCAGCCCTCCCTTGGTGACAGGAGGCAGTGCAGTTTGGCAGGGGAGGGCAGTAGTGGGTAATCCAGGTTGGCAGGGGAGGGGACGGGACACCACGGAGCGGGAAGGACCGGAGCCTGGAGGTGAATGAGGTCTGGGTGAGAAAACCATGCTCGGCCATTGCCTGTCTCTGTCACCCTTCGGGGAAGGAACTTGACCTCTCCCAAGTTCCTTCTTTGAAATCTGGGGATGATGCTAGGTACCGTCAGGGTTATTCGTGAGACGTGACAGTGGGTGTGAAGTATTGAACACCTTGTAGATCTCAGTAAATGGTGGTCATCGCCCCAGCCGCTCCCTCCCCAATCCCCAGATGCTGACCAAGTCAGGTTAGGCTGTGTGGGCTCCCTGCCAACATCATCAGTGCTTTTTCCTGATTTGCAGGCGTCTCTCAGGGAACCATCTCTCACACATCCCAGGACAAGCATTCTCGGGCCTCTACAGCCTGAAAATCCTGTAAGTATAAGTATTCCCCAGTTTCCACAGAGATGTGACCTTGAGAACCGTGGGCAAATGGAAGATTTGTAACCGGAGTCTCGGTTTGTTACAAGCTTGCCAATTTCCTCATCTTTACTCTTCATTTTAATTGTGGTTTCCACAGCTTTGCTTTCACCTTCTTTCTTTATTGATTTTTATTATTTTTTAACGTTTTTATTTATTATTGAGAGCCAGAGCGAGACAGAGCATGAGCAGGGAAGGGGGGCAGAGAGAGGGGGAAACACAGAATCTGAAGGAAGCTACAGGCTCTGAGCTGTCAGCATAGAGCCCAATGCAGGGCTCGAACTCCCAAAACTGCGAGATCATGACCTGAGCTGAAGTCAGACGCTTAACCCACTGAGCCGCCCAGGCGCCCCTGCTTTCACCTTTTTTATAACAAACCTTCTGATTTGTAAACAAATATTTAATTGCACCTGATTGTGTGGCAACCTTACAGGGAAGTAAAGTGTGTGTGTGTGTGTGTGTGTGTGTGTGTGTGTTTGTATGTACATGTGTGTGTGCATGTGTGTGTATGTGCGTGCATGCATGGGTGTGTGGGGGTGTGTGTGTGTGTGATGTGAATGATGGCCAGCAGTGTAGGTCTTTGCTCTCCCTGGGACCTCTCAGGCCAGGGGAAGAGGAATCCAGATTCCTTGGATTTCCTTGGCTGTTCTTCCTCCTGAGACCCAACCTTTCTCTGCAGCTACAGCTCTGAGTTCCCATGCCCACTGTGAATATCTCGCCGCCTTTGGTTTTCAGGCTCCTTTCGCCCCAGATCCTCTCATCATTCCTTTAAAGCAAAAGGAAGCTGAGAGCTGGAGAGGACCTTACGTTATTTCGCTAACTTTCCCCCTTGCTATGGAACTGATGGTTCCTTGTAGAGAAGGGAAAGCTGAGGCACCATCTCCTTCCATCCCAATCCATGGCTCACTTTGTCCCAACTAAGGCCGTCTCCCACAAGGCCCCTCCCTCGTGTTCTTATGATGAGTGAGGATGAAAGGACGTAGGGGGAAGTGGATGCAGAGTCTGAAGGTGGGTAGGAGAGATTCCTGGGGAGGGCATATCACCAGGGGACAGTTGAGGATCTGGAAGGCTGATTCCGAAGCAATAGAATGAGCATTTGAGGCTTCCCTGTACTGGTGAGCCGCTCCCCAGCTCTGCTACTCCCTCAGTCCTCTCTTGACCTGCAGATCTGCTTTGTACGGTCAAACAGGCTGTTTGCTGCACAAGAACATCTGGCCGAATGGGTGAGAAGGGGCTTAAATCCAGTCCTGTGCCTGGCTTGGGGCTATAGCCACCTAGAAAAGAATATCTTTTCTAATTTGCCCAGAGTCATTTTTGGGCTGGCAACGGCCCCGGCCCCTTGGCTTTTCAGTGATTGACAAACACTCCATGGTCCGTGGCTAAGCACTTCTTTCCTGTTCGTGTTGTTGGTCTCTGACACCTCTGGCCTTTAGCGTCTCTCTGGATCTGCCTCTGAGTCTCTGACTCCAGTCTTGTCCTTCCCTCACCCTCTGCAATGCCCTTGGGTCCTCCAGGGTCTGTCCCCAGCCTCCGGCTCCTGGTCTCTGCTGCCTTCCTCTTCTCTGTCTCAGCCCTTGTTCTCCCTCCCTCTGCCTCTCTGTGCCCCGCCCCTCACTTCTCCTTCTTCCTGCTTCTCCTCTCCGTCTGTCTTGATCCCCAACAACATTGCTGCCCCGGGGTGTGGGGAGGCTTCCTGAACCAGACGCACAGTGCAGGCAGCCTGCTTGGTGGCGTGTCTGTGCCCAGTGGCAGGCTCGGACCTGCAGCCGGGATTAGAGAGCGGGCTCTGTTTGCTGGGCCTTCAGAAGATGTGAGACTCCTGTCCCGCTCCTAAGACTCCGGCTTAGAGATGAGCCTCCTCTTTCTTCTTTGCCTGCATTAGGCAATAAATCAAAGCCTTGGAGAAACCGCAAGACTCCCGCCCCCTTTCTGCAAACTGGCGCCCTTGGCTCAGTGAGCTGGGCGGCCAGGAGAGGCTGCCGGTTGGAGCCAAGGACAGCCAGACCTCCCACACCCCACTCTGCCATTGACCCCCATGGTGCCCCCTCCTTGAAGACCCACCTGGTCCCCCAAAACCTTTGTGTCAGTGCTTTGCCTGCGGAGTTTTCTACTTTAGAGATGAGTTGGGTGGTCTCGGGAGCTTCTTTTCTTACTCGGGTGTTTCAAAGCAGGAGACTCTTCCTGCATCTGGGCAGGAAGTGCTTTCTGAGGCCTCATGTCATTTCTCTTGCTGCAGTGTCCTTCCACTGCTCAATTTCCAGACCTGTAAGAAATACAAAGCCGTAAAGCCCACCGTCAGCATAATAATCTCTTTTTGTACCAGGAGACTGTCGCTTTAGCTGCTGCTCTGTCTTCTCTGGGTCTGGGACTCATACCTGATCTGGAGCTGCCTTTCTCTGAGGCCTGACTCTCCTTGCAGGACGCTCTGCCTCCTTCCTCTCAGAAGCAAAGGACAAAAAAAGAGGGGATTCCCTCTCTGGTCTTCTCCTAAGTGACTGTGGCAGATGCCTTCCTCTGTCCTTCCCACCACAGCCCCACGCCTGACCTGGAGGTATTACTCTTGGATTCTCTCCTTCCTCTGCTGGTTTTCCAAGTCCTCAGCCCCACAGGCTCTGGTCACCGGGCTCACACTGAGAGAGCCGGCCCTGCAGGGAATTTCCAGCCTCACGCCTTTTCTCAGGGCTGTAAGTGGGAATGGGTGTCTTGTAGAGTCGCGAAGGCCCAGTCCCTGCTCCTGCCCCTCCCCGCCATCCGAGCCGTCCTACGGGGAGCACGCGCTTGCTGCTGCAGGTGTGTGGGCCAGGGCCCGAGCCTCTGGGCGACTGCCCTGTGTGCCCTGTCAGGGTGAGGGCACAGCTGAGGCCAGAGCTCCTGTATCCTGAGCCACAGCCTCGTAGGAGGCCCAGAGGAGGCTGACATGCCCTAAATGCTTCTGCCTCACACGAGGAGGCAGAAAGGGCAGAAAGAGAGAAAGAGAGAGAGAAGGGAGGGAGAGAGAGAGAAAGAGAGGGGGGATGAAGGAAGGGAGGGAGAGAAAGAGGGAGAGAGAAGAAGGGAGAGAGGAAGGGGAGAGAGGAAGAAAGAGAAAGAGGGAGATAGAGAGGAAGGGAGGGAGAGAGAGAAGGGAAGAGAGAGAGAGAGAGAGAGAAGGGAAGAGAGAGAGAGAGAGAGAGAGAGAATATGCATGCGTGTGCCCCAGCTGCCTCTTTTCTCACAAGTTTCTTCCCCCACAGCTGTCCCCCTCCCCGCCCTCCCAGAGAGCTGCGTGAGGTTTGAGCCTTGGTGCCTTTGCTGCTGAGGCCTCCACCCTGTCTATGTTAGGCTAGTCTGGGCTGTCTAGAAAGACTCCTTTTGGGCCTCTGTTGCTTCTCTCCAGACCCAGACCCGGGATACAGAGGGGTTGACAGTTTGAGGACTCGCCTCCCCTCTGTGCCCCCAAGAGGCTGGGCAAGAGATTTTCCCCAGACTCTCTGTTCCTGGTTTGAGCCCCAAATGTCTGGGAGGCTGTGGTTTGGGGTTCCTAGCTCATGCCATGTTGTTAACGATTGAGGCTGGAAAAGGGCATCAGGCTGCCTCCAGGAGCTGGGGCTCAATCCCACCTGAAGCCCTGGCCGGAGGCTACTGTGGGGGTGGTGGGGGTGGGGGTACGGGTGGGGGTAGGGGGAGGGGAGGGAGGAGTGAGCACCTCTCAGCCTCACCCCTAAGGAAATCTCCCCGGGCTGGCCTCTAGTGTTGCCCTCTGCATGCCGTAGTGAGCGGTCTTAGGTTGACATTGACCGTGCTCACTCCCCTGGCTGGACAGTAGCCATGCCTGGCCCAGAGTCGGGGCTCCGTTGGTGTCGATGAAATGAATGAACCGGCCTAGGGAGGAGAGATTCGTGGGCTGTTTCGGGGGACCCTTCCCCTTGGCTCATGGGAAAAGGCTGCTGGAGATTCTGAGGAGATCCTCTGGGCCTTTCTTCTCCAGGAGGTGGGGCCTGCTGCCCTGGTCCTGTCAAAAGACTGGGTATCAGGAGGTGGGTCTCATGAACAGGAGATCCCAGAACAGGTGTCATGGAGGACACTCAGCCTTCCTCTCCCTGGGCTTCAGTTTTCTTACCTTTAAAATGGGGAGGTTGGAATACATCTTCCAACATTTTTAGCTGCAGAAACTTAAAATGCAAATGCCTTGTGCTCAAGTCCTGAAAAATAAGACAGATGAGGGGGGTTACAAAGTGGATGAGGAGGGTGGGGAGACCCCAGGCTCTATCTTACCTGCCCACCCCAGTGACCCCAAGGCTCCTCCACAGAACCAAAGGAAGGACCTTTGTCAACCCACTGGTGGATCGCCTCTCTGGAACCTTCTAGCTATTTGCACTCATGGTTCCTGCCCCCAAATGCCTCTCAGGCCAGAGAGGTTTCCCAGTGGTGCTTCCCAGGTGACCAAGGGAGCAGTCTCAGGGCTGGACTTCCCCTAGGCTAATGGCTGCTCATTAGAGGCACCCTTGCAAAACTTCTGCCTAATATCCCCTCACCCAGAGATTCGGCCCCGGAGATTAATCGGGCTGCAGTGTGGTCTGGACACTGGGATTAAAAAAAAAAACCTTCCCAGGTGGTTCTAATGTCCACCCAGGGCTGAGACCCAGTGCGTTAGACAGACTCTGGCCCATGAGGCAGAGCTGGGGCCAGTGAGAGAAGCAGGGAAATGTGGTCACAAAAGCAGTGGCCTCGGAGACAGGACGTGGGCCCTAGGCCTGATTCTGCCGTTAGTTTGCTTTGTAACTGAGGACAGGTCAGTTTGTTTTTTTTAATTTTGCCGGTGTAAATTTGGTTTTTATGAACAATTAGCTTTTTGTGAACATTGCATCTAAATAGGTAAATAGTTAACACAACTTCCTGAGCCCCCATCGCGTCATTTGGAAAGCAAAAGGGCTCTTCCCTTCGGAAGGTACTTCTGGCTTTGACGATCCACTTGTGTTTCAGTAGAGCGAGGATGGCTGGGAAGCGAGGCCAGGAACAGCAAGGGAGACAGTGGCAGAACTGCCCACACCATGCTGACCCTAGGCTTAGTGGGTTTTGATTCCATGAAAGTGAGGACTTTCTTGACAAACAGACCGGACTGCCTGGCATGGGATGAGTCGTTTGGGAAGGCACCGACTTCCGTGGCACTTGGAAGGGTGATTAAGTGCCCTGGGAAGATGCTACAGCATCCGTGTTGGGTGGGAGGTAGAATTCGCAGACCTTCAAGATCTTTCTGGATCTGGGATTTGACAGAGGAAAGGGTAGGGGGGGTCTGAGCGGGTGATGGGGATAGTGATGCATTGCAGCGCTCAGGGGAGGCGGGGTTCTGCCCGCAGCGGGCCTGGATGCAGCCTCCGGGGCTGGAGGGGTGTGCGCCTGTGAGGCTGTGTGAGCCAGCAGCCCTTCCTGTTTGCCCAACCATCATTTCTCTTGTCTCCTCGCTCCAGGCATCCTGAGCCCTCTGGGCGAGAATCAAGGCAAGTCAAGTGAAGTTTCCACTCTTTATTTTATTAATTTATTTAATTTTTTTTTTAAGTTTCCACTCTTTAGATGCAAGAGGTCAACATGTCCAGAAGAAGTACCAAGCAGGGCAGAGGGCAGGAAATGTCCCGAGGCACTGAATATCATAACCCAGTGAGGTTTTATGCATCATCGGCTAGCCTCTTCCTTTGAAAGACGAGGAAATTGAGGCCCAGAGAGGGCCAGTGACCTACTCAGGTCATCTAGTACGGGGTAAAACTACACGATCATAATAATAACAGCTGACGTATAGCTGAGCTTCTCCTTTGTGTGAGATACTGCTATCAGTGCTTCACGGGGGTTATTTGGTTTCATCTGTGTAATCAGTGCCAGCGGTCCTTAGCAGTATCCCCAATTTGCAGATGAGGAAACTAAGGCCCACAGAGTTTAAGTCGTAGCTTGCAGCTGTCACACAGCTGGGTAGAGGCAGAGTTGAGGACACAAACCCAGGGCTATCGGACTTCAGAGGCTGCGGTGTGACTGCTGTACTGTAAGGAAGCCTGGGAGGCACAGGTTTCAATTCTACCTTTGAGGCAAAACTGTAATTGGAAAGGTCCCATCCTGTGCTGTGTGGAGCCTGGTTGGAGGGGCCAGTGGAGGTGGAGAGACCCTTGAGAGCACAGGGTATGAGCAGAAACAGGCCCTGCCTGACCCTCCCTTCATGCCACACTCACCCCTCCTCGGGACAGGGACAGGGAGGACCCCCAATCCCAAGCTCCCGGTTCTCTGTCCTCAGGGCCTGTCTCTTCACTTCTTCCCCCTTCCTCGGCTTTACCTGCCTCAGGGCCTTGTCTCAGGCTCCAGGCCATGCCCACAGCGAGGCCAACATTTTTTCGTTCTTGTGGTGCTGTGGTTTGGTTCATGTCTGGGATTCTTCTGCATCTATAACAGGAGTTCAGGAGAGATAACAGGTGTGGCTCTGACCAGGACGGTCACTATTTAGGCGCATTATCTTACCACTCTGCGTTTTTGGGCCCTCGCTGTCCCCTGCCGTCGTGATAGAGGCCATGTGTGGAACGGTTAGGGGGTTTGGACTCTGGGACCAAACCCTCTGGGATCAGTTTGAGTCAATACATATTAAGTTCTACGAGCAGGCACCTTAGCTGTTAATATTTTTTGGCTTAAAGATTAGGAGATGGGCTACTCTTCCTGAAGCATGGGGATCTTCCCTGAGCGATCTTGAGCAAGTTGCACACCTGCCCTGCCCTTCCCCTCTGAAAGATGGGTTGACAAGTCACCTTAACAGGAGGGTGGATGGTGTAACTGACACGCAGTAGGACTCACCGAATGCTCATTCGCTCCAGGCTCCTGAGGCCCCCGGCCTCTAAGTCTGCACCCCGTGTCTCTGGGGCCGTGTTTGGCCCAGGCGCCAAGGGCAAGGTGCCGTGCGGACAGCCTGGGTTGAGGGAGGCCCTGCTCCCTCTGCCTGAGGCACTTGGCAGCTTCCTTCCTGATTTCCCCCTATTTCCTGGACTCCAGAGCGCCTGCACCCTACGCACCCTCTTCCTCCTCCTTTCTGGGGCCCAGCTCTCTGGGCCTACAGGTAAACAAGGTTCACATGACACCCACCCAGGGGCTTTTTTTCCTCCCTTAGATATAGGCAAGCAGGACCCTCCAGGACATCTCAGATCCCCTGTGCCCTGCTCAAACATTTGAAGGCCAGCCGTGATGCCTGGGGAATGCTGGGGTCAACAGTGCCACCCAGAGGGACAACCCAGGCCTCCATTTCTCCCCTCTGCATGCTCTCTGACCCTCTGCCCTGCACGTGAGGTTTCCCAGGTGCCCAGAAGAGCTCCAGGACTCCTACCTATGAGGTCGTCCTGGGGTCTTGTGGCCAGGCCAGGTCCAGAAGAGTGGCCTGCCACTGACATGCTGATTTGGGGTGCCTCAGGTTGTGTTTATAGACATGGATTCCCCCAAAACATATATGCCTGGGCCCCTGCCACCCTAGGAGTGTCTTGCCCTCATCTATAATCTCCCCTTCCCCAAAGACACCTCCAGCCTTTCAGGTGTATAGACAGGGAAACACACCTGGGGAGAAAGTCGTTATTTCTGGGTGTCCACACTGTGGACACACTGTGACAGAATTGCAAGCCCGCTGACGTCCAGCTCTCATTGCTTCCCCAAATGCCTTCTCTGCTTCTTCTCCACGGTCCTCTTCAGCCCTGCCTCTTCCCAGAAGCCTTTCTGAGACCCCCTCCTGGCCCCCTGCACAGCCCGCCATGCCCCCACGGCCTCTGACAGCCCACTAGCAGGGCAGGGCGCAGGACCGGGTCTCTCCGGGGCACGGAAGCCCGGGCAGGAGGGTGGGGTGTGGCACTGGTCAGCGGGTGGAGGGAGGACCCCCCAGCTCCGGGCTCGCCGTGTGGGTCCTCCAAGCCCTTTCCTCCCCTCACAGGATGCTGCAGAACAACCAGCTGGGAGGAATCCCCGCAGAGGCGCTGTGGGAGCTGCCGAGCCTGCAGTCTCTGTGAGTCACTGGAGGGCCGGGCTGGGGAGCCGGCTTCCTGGGGCCTGACTCACAGCCCTGGGCCCCCTGCCTCGTCTTCCCTTCCTTTCTGCGGGGGGGGGGGGGGGTTGGGGGGAGGCTTCTCACTCCATGTTCCAGACAAAATGCTGCTCCAGGCTTTGGTTTTTTCGGGGGTTTTTGTTGTCGTCAGTGTGTGTATGTGTACACTTGGGTGTGTATTTAGGAAGGAGGGCCCTAAGCCCCCACCGGAGGACTGTGGGAATGGGACCTCCCTAGGCGGGGCCACCGGGACAGCGGTCCTGGGATGTCTGGCTTTCTGCCATGGAGCCTGGGGCGGAGGTTAGAGATTGCCGCCCCAAAGAAGTGTCAGGAAGGAGCTGTCTCCCCCCACCTAGACTACTCTAACCCCCAGGGCTTGGGGGCGGGCCTAGGCTCAGACACCCATTTCCCCTACTTGGGGGTGGGACTGCATTGAGGGACTCACTGGCCACCCAGGACAGAGCCGTCTCTTCCAGGAGCCCTGCAGTTCCATTCTCACCCAGTAGGGGCATCATGGAGGCAAGACTGAGTCCAAGAGCGGAAGCAGAAACAGGTGCTATCTAGTGATGTAAGCCCGCCAGCTGTGATCCTCTGGGCCAGGTGCTGTGTTTTATTCACACGCTGCACATCGCAGGGCCTGGGTCCTGGCAGTCTAACACGTGCCTGCTGAACCAACTGAATTTTCAAGTACATCTACATCTGATGGGAGAGTAAATAGATGTTTTTGGAGAGAAATCACAGTTGAGAGACAGGAGTGGGCATAACATGTAGCCATGGGGGAAACTGAGGCACAGAGAACATGCGCTTTGTCAGGACGAAGGCCTCTGGCATCCTCGGACTGTGGGTTCTGTCATGGTCCCTGCCCAGTCCGTGGGTGTAGAAGTCATACAACTCTAAACTGTTCTGATTGTCCTCAAGCGGAAGGACAAATGAGGCAGAAAAGGTGGCTTTCCCCCCCATAACCCATATTCAGGCCCCCTTACACCATAGACAGAGGGGCCCGGCCATAGGGACCCTGGCAAACTGCCACACCCACCGGTGGTCAGAGCTTTCCTCCCCTACCCCTGCCCTGGACATTCCCTACCCCCCTGCTTCTGTGTCTGCACCCCAGTGCCCCCCAGCTGCCTTCTCTCATTCTCTCACCTTCCATCCTAATAAGTGCTGGGCCTCTGGCCCCAGGCACTGTTTCTCCCTCCATCTAGGTCACCACTGAACAGGGCCAGGCAGCCCAGCATCAGAAGATCAAAGGCCAGCAAAACCTGTGCTTGATCTCCACCCTCGAGGGCAGACTAAACATTCGCTTAGGGCCCTGGCAAGGCAGGGGCAGCCAAAACTGGAGGGGTGCATGTGTGCAGAATTTGACATTTCATCCAAAGCATCAAAGAGGTATTTATAGGGAACAAAGTAGACTTTTGCTAGACTTCGCACTTATTTTAAGGTTAAGTTTGTCGGTTTGTTGGTTTAATTCTGAATCACATCTTTCGCCTGCTTGGTGATTCCAGAGGTCTCATCTTTCAGACTTAGGCATGATGCTGGGGCTATAAGGCAGGTTCTTCCACACTTCCTGAGAAATGGGCAGCCCCTGTGGCTGGGGGAGCTAGGTAACTGGCTTCCATCTGCAGCCCTATTACTCCCCATTGTCTGGGTGGGTCAGGGCGGGGGACAGAGGCCCAGTCCCCTCCTCCCACAGTTTAAAGGCACACGAATAGATTTTGCCTCTTGCAATCCATCCTGTGAGAGAGAACTGGCTGGGAGGCAAAGAACTTGGCTTCACGTTCTGGCTTTGATCCTCACTACTGTGTCACCCTCTCTGTGCCTCAGGTTTTTCACCTTCAAGTTGGGGAGAATTCTCTTCCCTGCCTACCTCATAGAATTGTCAGGACGATCAAATATATAGTGAACGTGAGAGCAATTTGTAACAGAAGACTCCACACGGCTGTAATGTGCGGCGATGCTATTATGCTATTATTCACTTACCTAGCCAGCGACACTTTCATTTTATACACATTTTTGACTTGCATCTTGAAGGATTAGTAAGCGTCAACCAGGTGAAGAGTCAGGGAAGGACATTCCAGGCAGAGGGAACAGCACATGCGAAGACAAAAAGATAAGGAACCCAGTAAATTCTAGAGACTTTACGAGGCAGTGAGTTTGGCTGAACTGTGTGTGTGTGTTGGGAGACTGGGGGGAAGGGCAGTGAGGGAGAGAGATCTTGGAATTAGCAAGAGGTAATGCCTAGCCAGTAGCCATGAACCTTGTGAAGGATTTGGCTACTGGTGAGCCCCAGAAGAGTTTCTAGCAGGAGAGCCATGTGATAGAGTTTGCATCATCGAAGATTACTTTGGCAGCAGTGATGGAGGACAGCCTGGAGGTGTGGAACCAGTGAAGGGGCTGGTAAACCAAGGGCGCCTGAGGCTGAAGAAAGGCAGGGGTAGTGGGGGAAAAGAAGTTGATGGACTCTAGAAATATCAAGACGCCAGGTCATCAGGACTCCATTTTCTTTTTTTTTTTAATTTTTTTTAATGTTAATTTACTTGTGACAGAGTGTGAGCAGGGGAGGGGCAGAGGGGGGGGGGAGACACAGAATCTGAAGCAGGCTCCAGGCCCTGAGCTGTCAGCACAGAGCCCGACGCGGGCTTGCACTCACAAACGGTGAGATCATGACCTGAGCCGAAGTCGGTGCTTAACCGACTGAGCCAGCCCGGTGCCCCAGGACTCTAGAGTCAGATGTCCTGGGCCGCTCCTTCACGTACTACCTGTAGGACCTTGGGCAGATTAGTTAAACTTCTGTGCTTTCATTTCTTTGTTAGTACCTTTTGTTGCTACTACCACAGTTGTTACTACTAGTAGTATGGGCTAGATGTGAAGTGCGGGTTGAAGGAGAGGAGGAGTCAATCGGGCGGCCGTGTCTCTGGCTTTCACGTCTGGGTAGACAGAGAGGCTGGTCACTGGCAGCCTGGCACAGAGTAAGAGCACAGTAAGAATGTAAGTGAGTAGCGAACCCCAGAGGATGATTACTCTGGGGAGGGGGACAGGGGAAGGGGAGACACTGGGGTCCTTGTGGACCTATTGAATTTGAGGTACCTGTGGGTAGGGTGAGCAAGCATCTCGGATAAACTGGAAAGGGGTCACTCTACATGCACGACATCAGTGTGTGTGTGTGTGTGTGTGTGTGTGTGTGTGTGTGTGTGTGTTGGGGAGAGGAGGGGGAGTGCATAACCCAACTCGAAGGTTCTATTTGGTAGGTGTTATATCCTGAGCTGTTGGAAGCCGGGGACCTCTAAATGAGGCTCTGTCCTACTAATTCAGGTCCCTCCATCTCAGATAGCGACAGTAAAACCAGCCCAGGTGGCTAGGCTGAAAGGAGAAGGTGAGAGCAAATGACAGTTGTGGGAGCCCCTCTGTGTGTCCGTGCTACATGACACGTTTTATGTACATGATTGAATTTCCTTCTCACCAAAACCCCTCTTTAATAATTGCCACCTCTGTTGGCAGATGAAGAAATAGAGGCTCGGGGACTCTTCCAAGGTTAGGGTTAGTGAGTGGGAAAGGCAGGGCTATCCCCCAGTGTTGTTAGGCTCCAAAGGCTATGCCCTTTCCATTATGGGTGCAAGGAAAGCAAGTCGCTTTCGGTGGCCAGCACTGGGTGGTCCTCCCTCCTTCCTGACAAACACCAACAACTAGAAATTTCCTCTTTCCTGTAGGAAGTCAGTGGGTCAGGGAGGTGGTATATAGGAGACACACCCCTGCCCATGCCCCTCCTGGGGGTTGGTAAGTCCTCCCCAGAGCAGGCCAGACTCACCTAAGGGGCTCGGGTCCCTGGAAAGGGCTGCTCCTCACCTCCAAAAGGGAGGGTCCCTGCACAGGCTCTTGTGTACATTCCTGGAACCACAGAGAATGTTCAGTCCTGTGGTTCACTTTCTATCAGCTAGAACCAAATACTGGGGAGTAGAAAGTGGGTTTGGATTAGTCAGGAGTGGGACTAGGTTTCGGGGATGGGGCCTTAGGTAACCAGCTGGACATGGTACACAGGCTGTTTGGCTTGGCACCTGGGTGGGCAGGACCCAGCTCCACAATACCCCCTCCCTGGATACACTTGCTTCTTCCCCAACCAATGTGGGAGGGAGAGGATGGCAAAGCCAGATGTGTCACGCCAGGCTTGAGCCAAGGCCAAGAGAAACCACGGGAAGCCAGTGGAGCCTGGGGGAAAATAGAAACTGGGTGGGGGTGAGGCAGGGCAAGGGGGAGAGTACATGGAAAAGCAGAAAAACAGCCCAGAAAGACCTCAGGACTGGGCTGGGGCGGGGCCCAGGAAGCGCAGGCTGGCTGGTCCCTGGAGGAGAGTCAGAAAAGCACAGTGGCAGGAATAAAGGGGAGAAAACAGGAAAACAGCCCAATCCTGGACACCCTACGGGGAGAAATGCATAATTGCAAAGGACAGCCACATGAAACTGGCCAACATTGTGCCGAGCTGGGGAAATTAATCAAGTGCAGTGCCAGACTCCAAACTGAAACCCAAGTTAGAACCACCACAACCTTCTCAGTGCAAGCCAGCCGATCTCAAACACATTGGCCGCCTGCTTCGGAGGGGGAAGAGATGGGGAAGTCGGGGTGGGGGGAGAGAAGTATGGTGGGGGGTGTACCTGTGTGAATGGGAAGGCAGCTGGGCTCAGGGTGATGTGGGAAGGGAGGAGTGGCTCCCACTTATCACACTTCAAAATGCTAAGCGCATGAATATCTCATTTAATCCTGAAATTGCTATAAAATAGCTTCTATCATTCTCATTTTATAGATGGGGCAACTAAAGTCCAGAGAAGTTAAGCGACCTGCCCAAGATCACACAGCTAGGATGTAACCGAGCTGGCATTCTATTTCAGTACAGATTCCAAAGTACCATTTTCTTAACCTCTATCTCTTAACAGCCTCTAAGACACAATGCATTTGGATCCAAAGACCTGGGTTTAAGTCCTGACTCGGTCACTAAGAAGCCATGAGCAAGTCTCCTCCCCTCTCTGAGCCTAAAGTTCCCTATCTTTAAAGTGGAAGGGTCAAATGAAGTGACTGGCAGACAGGTGTCCCAAGAAGAAGGATGTCTTGCTCCAGGGATACAAGAACGTCCTAATGGGGTTATCGACAGTGTTTCTCAATCGCTTATGATTGCTGTGTGCTTGTTCTCTCTGCGTCTCTGTTTCTTTCTCTGTGCAATGGAGAACATCCTTCTGAACCTTTCCAGTCTCCCAGAAATCTGTGAGGGGGATGAGGAGGAAAGACTTGAACTTCTCCAGGAGAAAATGGCTAAACCATTCAGGCCAGTGCCAGAGGTTCTGTGAGGACAAGGATCAGAAAAGGTGAAAGCAATGGGCTTTTGAGCAGGGTCCCCTTCATTCCGTACCTCTGACTCCCCTCCAAGGGACAGTTGTTCACCCAGACAGATGACCACAGCCAGACTGATAACAACCAGCCCTTAGATGGCACTTTTCACGCATGACGTGCTCCTACTTCTTACCTCTCTAACTTCTCACAGCACTCCTCTGGGATGCTCGCTAGTAGTCGTCTCATCGCCCCGTTTTATAGATGAGCAGACACTGAGGCACAGGGGCTGATGCGACCTGACGGAAGTTATTACAGCGAGTATAGAGCAAGGCCACGGTCAGAACGCAGGCAGCCTGGCCCAGAGTCTACGCGCATAACTGTGGTTCTGGGCTGCCTCTCAAGGGCAATTCTGAGGCTGCTGAGTGAGCAGATGACAAACCTTCAGGAATGTCATCCCTGGGGTTCTGGGGACCAAGATGTTTCCCGAGCACCTGCTCCCAGGGCTGGCTTTGGGTTGTGCACGCTGCTGGGGGATGCCGGAGAAGCCTGGATTGGGCTCTTTCGGTCCTTACTCTGGGGGTTCTAGGGTTGAATGGAGCCCGGTTTGAGCTGCTCTAACAAAGTCCCATAGACGGTATAGCCTGTAAACAGCAGAAATTTATTTCTAACAGTTCTGGAGGCTGGAAGTTCGAAATCAGCTTGCCAACATGGTTGAGTAGGAGGGTGAGGGCCCTCTCCTGAGTTGCAGACTGCTGACTTCTGGTTGCACCCTTATGTCTGGAAAAGCAGAGACAGGACGCAGGCTCTCTCCTGACACTTACAAGGGCACTAATCCCATTCACCAGGGCTCCGCCCTCATGATCTTACCTAACACTAATCACCTCCTAAAGGCCTCACCTCCTAAATTCGTTACTGTTCAGTCCATAACAAGGGGAGAGTGTTGGTTGCCTGGGGAAGCCAGGGCTGCTGACTCTTTGGCTTCAGCATTGATCCCTAAAGACCCTAGGCTTTGATCATAACCCCCAGACTCCTTGAAAGAGAGTTTGAGGCTGGTTGTGCCTAATAACAATCTACTTGTGAGGAGAATTAAGATCTTTCTAGGGCCCCCTGCGTGGCTCAGTTGGTTAAGTGACTTTTGGTTTTGGCTCAGTTCATGATCTCACAGTTTGTGGGTTCGAGCCCCGCATTGGGCTCTGCGCTGATGGCACAGAGCCTGCTTGGGATTCTCTCTCTCTCCCTCTCTCTTTGCTCCTTCCCTGCTCACTCGCTCTCTCTCTCAAGATCAAGAAATAAACATTAAAAAAAAAGATCTTTCTAGAAGCTTTTCATGAGGAACAGTTTTTCTATGTTATCCTTGCAAGGAGTTGCACTTACATTTATAGCCCGTTTTACAGACACACCTAAGAGGGAAGTTGCTTTGTTCAAGATTCCCCAGTGAGGTCGAGTTAGAGCCAGGAGCAGAACTAGGTAGAATCTTCTTGTGGTGAGGGTAATGGAGCCCAGCCCATTCACAGCCTCCCTGAAGCAGACCTTTAAAAGGCCGAGTGGAAGGGCTGGGGGATTTCAAAAGAAAGAGCCAGTTACACATGGGAGTGGGGAATTCTCTCAAGGAGGCATTTTCTCCCCTCTCCTGAGCACCGTGGGAAAGAGGAGGACATCACTGGCGGTGAGGGGGGGCGGGGGGTAGAGGAATGGGGGAAGGGGGCCTTTGGGGGAGAGAGAGAATGGGCCAACAGAGTCATGAATAGAACTTATAGAATAGTGGTTCTCAGAATGTGGTCCCCTGGACCAGCAACATTAGCATCACCTGGGAACCTGTTAGACATGCACATTCTCAGGCCCCGCCCCTGACCTACTGAATCAGAATCTCTGGTCCAGAGAGACCAGCAATCTGTGTTTTAAGAAATCCTCCAAGGGCACTTGGGTGGCTTAGTTGGTTAAGCGTCTGACTCCAGCTCAGGTCATTTTCTCGTGGTTTGTGGTTCGAGCCCCACCTCGGGCTCTGGGCTGACAGCTCAGAACCTGGAGCCCTGCTTCAGATTCTGTGTCTCCTCTCTCTGCCCCTCCCTCCCTCATGTTCTGCTTCTCTCTGTCTTTCAAAAATAAATAAGTGTTAAAAAATAATAATAATAAAAAAAGTCCTCCAGGGAATTCCATGCAGACTGAAGATTAAGAACCAATCCAGGGGAGCACCTGGGTGGCTCAGTCGGCTGAACGTCGACTTCGGCTCAGGTCATGATCTCACAGTCTGTGAGTTCGAGCCCCGCATCGGGCTCTGTGCTGACGGCTCAGAGACTGGAGCCTGCTTCGGATTCTGTGTCTCCTTCTCTCTCTGCCCCTCCCTCACTCATGCTCTGTCTCTCTCTGTCTCAAAAATAAATAAACATTAAAAAAAAAAAAAAAGAACCAATCCGGGAAGAAGAGATATATTTGTTTCCTTGGGCTGCCATAGCAAATTGGGTGGCTTAAAGCAACAGAAATTAATTCTCTTGTAGTTCTGGAGCCCAGAAGTCTGAAATTAAGGTGTCAACAGGGTCTCTTCCAGCTTCTCTTGGTGGCCAGCATTCTTTGTGGCCGCATCATCCAATCTCTGCCTGCCATCTTCACGTGGCCTTCTCTTCTCTTTGCATTGCTCTCTGGTCTCCTATCAGGACAATTGTCATTAGATTTAGGGACCACTAGGATAATCCAGATGAGCTCACCTTGAGAGCCTTAACTTAATTACACCTGCAAAGACCCTTTATTTCAAAGAAGGTCTCATTACAAGTTCTGGGAGTTAGGACATGGGCTTGCCTTTTAGGGAGCCGCCCTTCGACAGGCTACAAGGAGTAAGATGGATAGCGGGGATGGGGGAGCGAGCCCACATCCTATGGGAGACTGCAGGGGGTGAAGAGCTGAGAGTTGGGTCACAACAAAAACAGGAGGCTTAGAGGGAGCAGTAGCCCATGAGCCAGCCTTGCAGGCATCTGGCAAAGTAGGGTCCCAGGCTGGCAGGCGGCAGGGAGAACGAGGCCCTGAGGTCTGAGCAGTTCTGATCCACGTCCCATTCTGAAGATGTCCAATCTGCCGTGGAGAAGCCCCCAAGCTGCCCCTCAGCCCCTCAGGTGATGTAGTGAATACTGTCAGTGCCACCCAACTTGCCTGCCAGCCAGAAAGGGCCCTGAGGCCCAGCCATGCTGTGGGGCCCAGCTGAGGGGTCCCCGGAGACGCCCGAGGTGGCAGATGGCCTCCCTGGCACAGCTATTTCGGGCTCCGTGATTATATGCTACTGTATTTGGATCTCCTCAAGGTTCCGGGAGTTGATTACTACATTCGTCTGGGGCAGAGGCCGCTCTGAGGTGGGTGGGTGGGCGGGCACGCGGGCAGCCCCCTGCATATGGTGAAGCTCCGAACATGGGTAATTTGGCTCCTGGACATTCTAGGAGAGTGTCCTTGGTGGGCCAGGCCCCTGGGATCCTATGGAGGTTTTTTTCAGCCGTAAATGCTGGGCTGGGATAGAGCTAGCCCAAGCGGGGCCACCCAGGAGCAGTGTGGTGCTGCGGGCCCCATGGGGAACACCTCAGCCCAGACTGTGGGTCTCCTCACCCTCCTGCCTCCTGAGGCCCGTGGAGCTCTCCCAGGCTTAAGCCTGAGAGACCCGAGAGAGGCAAGAGCACCCCAAGTGGGGGTGTGAGAGCTGATAACTCAGAGGTGCTTTAGGGGCACATGGGCCCCAGGTGCAGCCAAGAAGTGGGTGACCCCTTCCCCCATGGGGAGAAGACAGAAGCAAGTTTCCTTCCTCCTGTAGTAATGCCCTCTCTGAGCAGCTGACATCAGCGCAGAGCCCTGGCCTGGGTTCCAGGTATGTCTGGAGGAAAGAGGAGATTCAACCACTGGTGTCCGTCCGTCCGTCCATCCATCCATCCATCCATCCATCATCCATCCATTGGTTTGTTTGTTCAGGCTTTGCTGAGTGTCTGGAACACCTAGCAGAAAAGTTCCTGAGATCAGGCATAAAACAAGGGCCTGCCTTTCTGCGGCTTGTGGCTTGTTGTGGGAATATCACACACACGCAGACACCCATCCTCAGCCTGCCCCTCCCATACGCTGTGGTCTTAAGGTTCCAAGATAGAAAGTCAGTGCAAGTGAACATGATATAAAATTAGCGTATAAAAGCAAAACGGGAGCTGATGAAAATGATGAAAACCAGGCGAAGCCCAGTAGGGGTGTGATGAGACTCGTCCTGGTGGCTAACGTTTGTTGACTACTGACTATGGCACCCAGCTCTAGGCTAGTGCTTAGCAGACGTCACCTTTGTTCCTTGCCACACGTCTCTACAGGACGTACTGTGATTTCCATTTTATAGGACAGAGAGTTAAGGTTTAGGGAGTTGATCACAGAATTGATAAATGGTTCGTCTGAATTCCAAGCCTGTGCATGTCCTTAACCGTGATCCTAGACTATACAGAAGGGCAGCTGTGAGGGACCCCAGAGGTCTGGTTCCCATGGTCATCTGGCCCACAACACTTAAGGACGTTTATAAAGTTTATAAAGTTTACAGATTTCTCAGGCTGTTTTTCAGACCACCTAGATTGAAATCTCAAAGGCTGGGGCCCGGGGCTCTAGATGTGAGAAACTGCCCTCCCAGGTGGTATCTGAGGCAGAGCCAGATTTGGGAACCGCCGTTCTGACCCCCGGTACTCCACGTGTGGCTCACGGGCCAGCAGCACGGGCATCGCGGAGCTGTGGGAGAATGTTAGCTCTCAAGCTTCGCTCCCGACCTAGTGATTCCGAACCTGCATTTTAACAAGATCCACCCGTTTACTTACTAGGCAATTGGTGTGCGATTAAAATTTGAGCATTACTGTTTGTCCAGGAGCTTCTAGGGCACGCTCCCCTCCCCGAACCTCAGTTAAGATGGGCTACGATCATTCCAAGCCTTCCATTCACCAACCCCCGCATCTATGGAAAGTCCTCAAGCCTTAAAACCCCCTTTTTTGTCCCCTGCAATCACTTGCACATACGGGGTGGAAACACAAGGTTTGGGTTGGTTTGACTGTGAACCCAGCTAGAGGCAATGAGAGGCACAGGTGACCTCTTGGAGGGTGAAGGTGGAGACATAAAGGTTAGACTTTGGGAAGAATCAAAAACCACAGGGAGGGGGAAAGGCAAGAGTACTTCCTTCTGAAAGTCGTCTGGAATCACACCGCCCGTATCTGGCCTAGGGGCAGGAAGGGGTTTGACCCCATCTCACTCCAATCCACTCCTGACATTTTCTGGGAGCTCACAACATCTCGTTCAAATTCTGTGCCACGGAAGCCTTAGAGTAGTCCAGAGAGGAGAGGTGAGAGAAGGTTCGGATCACAGCCAGGAAGAGGTGGAGAGAGCACCTGTGTGCCTGCAGCCAGGCTTCCCCCTGGCTGCACCCCTGCAACAGGCTGCCGGCTTCCCATTCCCCCAGCCTGCCGCCATCCTGCCATCCTGGTGAGAGAAGACTGTCAGGGGCTGGGGAAATGCGGTCTTTTCCAAGAGTCCATGAGTAATTTTCCACCCGTTTATGAGCCTTTGGAGCCAAGGTGACTGCCAACCGCTTGCTGGAGTGTGGAAATCCACACACCAACCGGAAAAGGCTGTGAACACACCGGGCTCCTGCTCTGGCCACCGGCAGAGGCTGCGTGGGTGGAGGCTGCCCACCCCAGACCACAGGACCTTAGAATACCCAGCTGGAAGGCGCCGTTGGGGTCAGTCAGTCCAACGGCCTCTTCTACAGGTGAGGAAACCGAGCAGCAGAGAGAGGAAGTGACTTTCTCAGTGTCACCCAGTGAGTTAGTGGTGGCGCTGTGGCTAGCTGGAACCCAAGCCAGGCCGGCAGATGCTGTTTTGCTCTGAAAGGGGGGCGATCTGTATGAGCCTGGGTGTCCTCTAGATGGCTCTAAGATCAGTTGTTCTGGAATATGACCCCCTATGGGGGACTCTCCCACAAGCCGAGGTGGCTTTTCTTCCCTCACTAGCCCTAATGCCTGTTTTTGGACTTGGAGCCAGTTCTTTCCCCTGTCACCCTTAAATAAAACAACTGCAACAAGGAACTGGTCAGGAGGACTTTGAGGACCTTGGAGGGGTCTGGGTGGTAGAGGGGGAGGAGAGAAGAGAAGACCCATGGTGCTTGGTGGGGGTGAGCGGCTCTGGGGTGGTGGTGGTTGAAAGGATGCTGAGCCTCGGGGGGCCCTGGCAGCCGGTGGAGAGGAAGTCACTTCTGTCCTCTTGTGAAGTTTGGCCACCCCAGCTCTCTCCCCAATCTCCATGTCTCCTAGAAGAAATTAACTCTTTCTCTGGGGGATTTTTCAGGGGGTCCTGCCAGGTGACCCCTGTGAGTAGAGAATGCAGCACCTTTCTGGGGCTGGAGGCCACAGAAGACCATCAGCAGAGGCGACCTTGGCCCCATGCCTCTCCTCAGTGTCAAGGCAACAGTTTGGGGTAAGACTGAGGGAAGAGAAGGACAGAAGGCAGGAGATGGAATGGAGGGCCAGAAGGCACTTTCTTTGAGTATCTACCATGTGACAGACGTCACACCAGGTGCCTTCAGCGGGCTGATGTTCATTCAGCAGCAGGACCGCCAGTACCATCATTGAGGCTCTGCCCCAGGCCCCTTCCAGCTGCCACTTTCTCTCTCTCCTTCTCCTTCCAGTCCACGCCAGTTGCCTCCATTTTGTCATTTCCAGTCTGGCTTCTGTGGCCCTCTCAGACCATCAGAATGGCTCTTATAAAGGTCACTGGACTGTCAGTAAGTCCAACAGGCTCCTTCCAGGCCTTTATCTTAGGCGATCTTGTAGCAGCATTTGCTAGTGTTGACCACTCTCCCTGAAGCCCTCTGTTCCCGTGGCTTCTGTGCACGGAACTCAGTCTCCCGGCTCTCCCTACCTCTCTGGCCACTCCTCAATTTCTTTGCAGACTCCTCTTCCCCCGTCCATCCTATAAATAGCAGAGTTTTGGTGGGGGGGGGGGCTCTTTCCTTGTCCTTCTGTTCTATCTGTTCCTCAGTTTGTCCCCCAGGCAGTTTCTTATCTGCCCTCGGACACAGTTAGCCTACATGCTGACAGCTCTGGGTCCACCTCTCTGGCCCAGACGGGCACATGAGTTGCCCATTGGAATCTCCACCTGGATAAGCCAGTACCTGAACATGACATTCGTCGTCTTCCCTCCTGTAAGTACTCCTTCTCTAGTATTCTCTGTCTCATGAAATGGCGCCGCCATTCATCTGGCTCCCGCACCCAGGGACTTGGCAGTCATCTTTGACTCTGTCACCGCTTCCACATCTCATCAGTCCCAGTGACCGTACGTCCGGATTGCTTCGGAATAAATCCTCGTGCCTTTACTCCCCAGTGCACCGTCATTGCCCGCCATCATCCCTTGCCTGGCTCGCTCCACCAACCTCTGAATGGTCCCCTGCTTCCATTCTGAAGTCGCCTTAACCTGTCCCCCATGCTGCGGTCAGGTGGGTTCTTAAAACGCAAGTTTGATCATGTCACTCTCCATCTTAAAATTTTTCGGGGGTTCCCAATTGCCCTGCGACAAAGCCCAAACTCCTTGGCTAAGCTGCCTCTGCCCTCCTCTCCCTACTTCACCCTCCCAGCCTTTGCTGGAGTCAGAGGGAGCGACTTGCAACTCTCTTGGCCTGCAGCCTGTGTTCCTGCTCTTTTGTCCCCTCTGCCTGCAACACTCGCTCCTGTTTCTCCACCTGCTCACCTGCCCAAGTCCCACTCATCCATTATGCCTTCGCTTAGATGTCTCCTCCTGCGGAAAGCCTTTTCTGACCCCACAGCCCCCCAGGGTCCCTGGATGCACTCACAGAGCTGCCTGCGATTCTTCTGTTCCCTTCATATTTCGCTACCTACGCTTCCTTCTGTTCTCTGAGTTCCACGAGCGTGGAGACTGCATCTTTTTTTTTAATCAGGATTGCCTCACACCTAGTACAGTGCCTGGCATATAGTAGGCACCCAGAGGTCTTTGCTTGTAAATGGATGAATTAATGAATGAGGAAACAGGGTCAGGGAGACGTAACTTGCTCAATAACACACGATTTGTAAGAACTAGGCCTGGGATTTAAACTCAAGCGTGTCTGCTTCTTCTGTCCATACTTTTCACCTCCCCGTGGGTGCTTCCTGAGAATACCTGAGAAGCTCTGAGAAAGGGAGGAAGTGTAGGGGACAAGGGCCTGTCACTTTTAGGGGAAGTAGGATAGCAGACAGAGCCGAGAAGGGAGTAAGGACATGGAGGTGACCCAAGGGGGTAAAAGCGAGAGGAACACAGATTACAGCCCGACGCAGACGGGGCCGTGGCTTCGTCGGTGCACGGGGTCTCCATGTGCTGTGTATCCACGGATAGAAGGCGCGAGTGGGGCTGTAGCCCTCCATCATCAGACGGTGTGTTGTCGGGGCTGCCCTTTAGTATGTGTGTCAACCTAAATACAACAGAAATGGGAAATAAACTTATTTTTTAAAAAGCCATGTCATACCTTCCAAAGCCAAGAATAACATTATTTAGAATGACCTGCTACTTGGGGTTGATCTCTGTCCCTGTGGCCCTTGGCCCTGTCGGGCATGGAGCTCTAACTAAAATATAGAAGCAGGAGCTAGGATAGCACCTCCTATGGCTGACTACTTGGGAGGCATTCATAATTTCCGGAGCCCCAGGTGGGGGTGGGGGTGGGGATGAAGAGGAAACCCCAGATTCATCCCAGCCAGGGAATTTGGAGGCTCTGTTCCCCAGCCGGGACAGCCCCCTAGCCCATTCCCCTCTCCTTCCTGCTCTGTCAGCTGCAGCCGACGGGAATGAGGCTGCTAGGCCTCCTCAGGGAGCCACCAGGCCTTCTGGGCCAACGCAGCTGCCTTGGCCCCCAGCCCCAGCCCCAGCCGGCTCCCCTGGCCCCAATTAACCTGCCTCTCAGCTGCACGTCTGCTAACCTGGGGCCTGAAGGGCCTTATAGTAAAAACCTCTTCAGAACATCTGGAGGGCAGGGGAGGGGCCCACCTGGAAGGGAGAGGAGGTAGGAGGGGGGAGAGGGAAAAGGGACTGAATGGGAGGGTGTAGTCTGGTGTGTGGGGTAGGGGAGCTGCTGGGGAGGCTGGGAGTAACTAAGCAGTCCCTGGGTTCTTAGTTCTGTTTGTTGAGGCAGAATGGTCAGAGGGGGCGTAGTGAAGGGTGGGGCCCAAGGCTCCTCCAAGTCGGCAGGTGGCACCACTAAAGTAACCTTGCTCCTCTGATCAGAAACCACCCACAGACCCCCAAGGACTCGCTGGGGAAAAATCTTCCTTTGAGTTCTATCTGCTTTCATGTTGGCATCCCTGCTTTCCACTCATTCTAGTGGAATTCAAGTCACTGACCCCTATCTTTCTCTAGTTCCCCAAACCTGTCCTCTTCTAC
The DNA here is from genome assembly GCA_030068075.1 of Paguma larvata. NCBI lineage: Eukaryota > Metazoa > Chordata > Mammalia > Carnivora > Viverridae > Paguma > Paguma larvata. The sequence goes on along the minus strand of CM057840.1, from coordinate 3,938,757 downwards.
CTCCAAGCTTTGGCTTAGGTTCTTTCTCAGCCAAGGACCCCTGTTTTCTTTCTTTCTGCCGAGCCTCGCCTCTCTGCTTCCTATCTCAGTGCAACACTCACCTCCTCCATGAAGTCCTCCTAGACTGATTCCATCTGGCTCTGAGCCCGAAGGGCACATGGGGAACACTAGGTACCAGAAGCAGGGATCCTCAATCTTCATAACCAAGAGGGCAGGAGGGGAGGCCCTGGCCAGAGCAGAGCAGGAAAGATTCAGGCAGAACTCTCTTGTCTTTGCAGGACTTGGAGGAGAAGCTGGTCAGAATTCAGATTTGTTGAGAGGGACAGGGTGTGGGCACAGACAATAAATACTCTTTAGGTATTGTCTGGAGATCTGGTTTTAGAACTAGGGGGTTGGGACACTAAGTGGTGACCTTCTGGCCAGTCTGGAAAGTTCTGAGAAAGGGCTCCATGCCTAGCAGATGGCTACCCTTCTCGGTTTGTCTCTCTCCCTAGTATGACCCGACAAGTGTTCTGAATCTGGCTGGGCCCAAGCTGCTCTGAGTCTAGAAAGTCCAAGGGCAGAAGGAAAGTAAGTCTTAGGGAGCATTTGCTGGCTTCCTGGTGCTGTGCCAGGCACCTGCATGGACTCTCTCACCCGACCCCTTAATCGAGACTCTCACCTGTCCGGCCTGAGAGGAGCCTGGCAGAGATCTCCCATTCTCTGAGTCTTGGCTCAGTCTGGGGCTCGAGATTGTGACGACCCTGAAAATCTGTCTCCTTTCTGCTGAAAGGGTGGTGTGTGAATTTAGCTATTTCTTTGGAAATAGCTGCTGCCTTTTTTCTTTTTGGAAGCCAGCTCTGCCGTTTTCTTGATTAAGGATCGTGGGCAAATTGTCTAAATGTTCTGAGCCTCTTGGTTTTGCAATCTGTAAACTGGCAATAATAAAGTGATTGTTATGAAGATTTATGAGAAAATGCATAGATAATGGGTAGAATCTGCACCAGGCATGTCCTCCGTGCACAATAAATGGTGGTCCTATTATTAGACTGAACTCCAGAGTTGTCTCCACAGTGTCATCATTTTGCACAGGAGAGGGGACAGGAGGAGGAGGATTTGGGTAGCTCAGAGAAACCCTGGCTGTCGGGGGCGGAGTCAGACTCTAGGGTCTAGGCTGCGATATTCCACCCCCTCCCTGCCCGGCTCTGCTGCAAAACTAGATTACCCAGAGAGGGTTAGATTCTCCCCCAACCCCTGACCCCAGGAATGGGCCTTTCAGGTGGTCGGTCACCCTGCAATATCCCTTTCATCGTGCCGATCTATGGTGAGTATCAAGTGGGCACAACGGCCGTCAGTGAGTTTACAATCAGGACTCACAGAGCACATGCACACACGGCACGTGATAGAATACGGCCGGTACAAACAAGAGGTCCAGAGTGCAGGGGGAAGGGGGCAGCTAACACTTGCTGGGCTCCTGCAAGGTCGGGCGCTGTGCCTGCTGCCCTGTGGCCCTGAGCATCAGAGCTGAGATTTCAACTCTCTGTCTGTCTAACATCTAACTCCTACTGTTCTGCATAGGTGAGAAGTTTGAGAACCTGGTTCCTTTTTTTTTTTTTTTTTTGGTTTTATATATTTATTTTCAAAGGGGAAAACACTTAGATTATCTATTATTTTTAAAATGTTTAAAATGTTTAAAATGTTTCAGAAATTTATTTCTGAAAGAGAGAGAGAAAGCGTGTGCGTGCTCACACAAACGGGGGAGGGGCAGAGAGAGAGGGAGACACAGAATCCGAAGCAGGCTCCAGGCTCCGAGCTGTCAGCGTAGAGCCCGATGCGGGGCTCGAACACACGAACTGTGAGATCATGACCTGAGCCGAAGTCGGATGCTTAACCAACTGAGCCATGCAGGCGCCCCCACTTAGATAATTTAAATACAAGTCCAGTTGAAGTACTGTGTCCAACTCAGCAATGAGGCCAAAATGCATCCGCACTCCCAGATACTTGCCAGGATTGTCTGAGTCTTCTCTCAGTGAAAACAGGGGGCTGATGCCTTATTCCTAAACAGCCTTCCTATCTGCAGTGCAATCTACCATTTCCTGTGACACTTTAACTTTTCCACATCCGTCTCAGCGATTTCAAACCTGAATCCATCACCGTCCAAGGCCCTGGGAATCTCCACTTGGTCCAGCTAAGCTGGGGTTTTCATAAAATGGGAGTCTACCGAGAGTTTTTCTGGGTCAGTCTTGTCATAAAGACTCAACACACAAAGAAAACACGATCCTTGATTCCCTCGAACCTCAAAGGGGCAGTGTCACTATGCCGGTGACACAGCTCTGTGACTCCACCTGGAGCCTAGAGCAAGGGCAGGAAGGAGACACTGTCGCTGAACATAAAGGGCCTCGAAATACTCGCACAAAGCCGTAGCTATCTTTCCCAAAGCTTTCAGGGCCTTAGAGAACCCACATCATCTGATTCTAATTGTGGTCACGAGGATGCACGGAGTCACCATGCTGGTAGTCTCAGCATCCAGAGAGCCCAGCTTCTGAGACGAGAGGGCAGCTCCGCGGTGTGTGGGGCTGCCTTCCGGTTGGGAAGCTCCGTGGAAGAGGCAACTCTTCCACTGGGTTTTGAAGGTAGAATAAAAGGCTGACAGGTGAAAATGAAAGGACAGCTTTTGCTGGGAGAGGAGGGGCCTGAGCAAAGCATGGAGGTAGTGAACTGCAGGCACGGGAGGTTGGAACACTGGCTTGGGGGCCAGGGCAGGGAGGCAGGCCTCGCTTCCCGAGCTTACAGCACCATGGACCAGTCTGAGAGAGGACCTGCAGAGGGGGCTGGAGGCTTCGATGACCAGCCAGGGACCGTCTCAGAGGCAGTGGAGGCCACTGCAGTGTTTTAACAAACCTATGCCTTGGAGAGGGCACAGGGGACTTAGCCAAAGGGAGACAGTAGGCTGCTCAGGAGGCCACAGCCAGATAGGGCCTCGGCCACAGCAATGGCCCTGGGGTCAAAAGGAGGGGGCGTGGCCTTGAGATTCCACTGCTGGGGTTTGGTGACTACTTTGGTAGAAGATCAGGGAAAGAAGGGACACAGAGGTAGGCATGAAGCAGGGAGTCTCCTTCCATTGCTCGCTCTCGATCTTTCCCTCACTTGCGCCCTTCCCCATGCAGGCTCCTCGGAGAGCTCCCTTGCTGGCCCTCCTCGTCTCAGCAACTCCAGAGCCTGGGACTTAATTATACACTGACGCACTTTGTTTTTAAAAAACATGTTTATTTTTGTTCTGACTCATTGTAGAAAATTTAGAAAATACAAAAAATAAAAAGAAGAAAATAAAAATCACCCACAAGTCTACCACCCAGACACAATGCTTGTTAACATGTCTGTGTAATTGTCTATGAACACACATGTCCTTATAAACAGACGTGCTTCCTTTGTGACACGTTAAATCTTTACAAAGTATTTGGGATCTGTTTTGTTGTTTCGGCAAGATTGTACTAATATAGTGCTGATGTAATCCTTTTGGGTTTAAGTATTAAAAAAAAATGGAGATATAATTCACATAGCATGAAATTCACCCTTATAAAGTGAACAGTTCAGTGCTTTTTAGCATCTTGGCAAACCCGTACATTCATCACACGACCTAATTCCAGGCATTTTCATCATCCCCCAAAAGAAAACCTTTGCTCATTAGCAGTTATGCCCCGTCTCTCCTTCTCGCAGTCCCTGACAAATGCTAACCCACCTTCTGTCGCTCTGGATTTGCCCGTTTGGGACATTTCATATAATGCAGTCATACAATACGTTGCTTTCTGTGTCTGGCTTCTTTCAGTTAGCACCATGTTCTCAGGACTCATGCATGTATGTATTCATCCATGTATCCATACTTCATTTCTTTTTGTGGCTGAGAAATATTCCATTGTATGGACATACCACCTATCCATCAAGCTGCTGGACGTTGGGTTGTTTCTACTTTTTAGTTATTGTGAATAACGCAGCTATGAGCATTGTGTAGACATATGTTTTCATTTAACTAGGAATATTTAGCCAGGAGTGCAGTTGCTGGGTCATATGGTAACTCTGCGCACAAGGTTTTGAAGAACTGCTAAACTATTTTCTAAAGTGGCTACACCGTCTTACATTCTCACCAGCATTGTATGAGGGTTCTGATCTCTCTAAGTTCTTGCCAACACTTGTTACTGTGTTTTTTGATTATAGTCATCCTCACGGGTATGAAGTGGTATCTCACTGTGGTTTTTGATTTACATTTCCCCAGTGACTAATGAGATTGAGCAGTTTTTCACGTGCTTATTTGGCTTTTTTATATTGTTTGGAGAAATGTCTTATCAGATCCTTGGTCCATTTTTGATTGGATTGTCTTTTATTGTTGAGTTGTAACAGTTCTTTATATATGCTTGATACAGGTCCCTTATCAGATATGTAATTTGCAAATATTTTCTCCTGTTTTGTGGCTTGCCTTTACATTTTTAAAAAATGTTTATTTGTGTTTGAGAGAGAGAGACAGACAGACAGACAGACCAAGAGTAGGGGAGGGTCAGAGAGAGGGAGACACAGAATCCAAAGTAGGCTCCAGGCTCTGAGCTGTCAGCACAGATCCCGACGCGGGGTTTGAACTCACGAACCATAAGATCATGATCTGAGCTGAAGTTGGATGCTTAACCGACTGAGCCACCCAGGCACCCCAATCTTTCTATTTTCTTGATAGTGTCCTTTGAAGGATGAAAGCTTTTAATTTTGATGATGTCAAATTTGTCTATTTTTTCTTTTGTTTCTTGTTCTTTTGGTGTTATATTTAAGAAACGATTGCCTAATCCAAGGTCAGGAATATTTATATCTATGTTGTGTTCTGAGCGTTTTGTAGAGTTTTAGGTATTTGATCTGTTTTGAGTTAATTTTTGTATATGGTGTGAGGTAAAGGCCCAACTTTATTCTTTTGCTAAGTTGTTCCAACACAACATTTTCATCACCCCAAAGACTATTTTTTGAAAGATTATTCTTTCTCCTGCTGAACTGTCTTAGTGCCCTTGTTGATATCAACTGCCCATTAAAGAATGAATTTATTTTTGAACTCTCAATTTTATTCCGTTGATCTGTGTGTGTCTGTTCTTATGCCAGTACTATACGGTCTTGATTACTGTAGCTTTGTAGTAAATTTTGAAACTGGGAAGTATGAGTTCTCCAACTTTGTTCTTTTTCGAGATTGTTTTGAATATTCTGGCTCCCTTGAATTTCCATATGAATTTTAGGATCGGCTTGTCAATTTCTGGGGAAAAAAAAAAAACTCGGAGTTTAATGAAGGTTATGTTGAATCTGTAGATTAATTTGGGGAGTATTGCCATCTAAATAATATGAAGTCTTCCGACCCATGACTATGAGATGTCTCTCCATTTATTTACGTATTTTTAAATTTCTTTGTACAATGTTTTATAGTTTTCAGAGAATAGATTTTGTACTTTTTGTTACATTTATTCCTAAGTATTTTATTCTTGTTGATGTTACTGTAAATGGAATTTTCTTAATTTCGTGTTTGGATTGTTCATTGTAAGTGTGTAGAAATACAATTGATTTTCATGTATTGATCTTATAACCTGCAATCTTATAAACTAATCTTACTCATTTATTAGTTCTAATAGTTTTTTTAATTAGGTATTTTAATGTTTGATGGGGGAGTTCTAGTCTATTTTTCTGTTATATTTTTCTCATGTATTTATTTTATGACATGGACTTTAGTTTTCTTTTGTGAAGGCACCCCCAACCCCTGCCAAAAAAGTCCCTCTGGGATCTTAGTTGGAACGACATTAAATCTATAAATTGAATTGTAGACAATTTACATATTTATAAAATTTATTCCCATACAGGACTTATTTCTCTTAATTCAAAACATCTTTTATACATCACAGTAATCTTCTGGGGGTTTTTGTTTTGTACTTCATGAAGTACCTATATATTTCTTGCTAGAGTTATTCCACAATATTTATTTCGTTTTATTTGTTCATGAGCTTTTTTTGGTGGTTACTAGTAATGTTAAGGAGATGTTTTCAGCATTCTCGCTTCTGTTATTGTTAGAATTTAGGAAAATACTGAGATGTACACATCCATTTGTATCTTGGCACTTTATCAAATTCTCTTAGTAATCGTAAGGATTTTACCACTAGTTCTCTTAGAATTTGGAGGTATCTAATGTTATTTTCAGACAATAAGTATAACTCTGATTTCTGTTTTCTGCCTTATGAGTTAATCAGAATTTTCAGAGGAATGATTATGATTATTAAGAATTATGACAATGAACATATTTATCTTGTTCTGGAGTTTAATAGGAAAATCTCTTATATTTTCTCATAAAGTATGATGCTTGATTTTTTTTAAGTTTATTTATCTATTTTGAGAGAGAGAGAGAGAGAGAGAACGAGCAGGGGAGGAACAAAGAGAGGGGGAGAGAGAGATTCCCAACCAGGCTCCACGCCATCGGTGCAGAGCCTGATCCGGGACTTGATCCCACAAACTGTGAGTACATAACCTGAGCCAAAATCAAGAGTTGGACCCACTCAACCGACTGAGCCACCAGGTGCCCCTAAGTCTTTTTAAAATTAGGGTTTGGGGATGTTACTGAATGACTTTTCAATATATACTGAGATTACATACACTGAATCCATTATACTATAATAGAATTCATTATTTTAATTTTCATAGTGTTCTTGGGATTACTCTGTCTTCATGGTGGTAGATGGTAGATTATTCTTATTGTATTATTTTATTGCCAGTGTTATACCTAGAATATTTATATCCTAATAAAATATTCATGAATGAGAATGGTCTGTAGCTTATTTTCTGTGCTTTGATTGATAGCTTGTGCTGTTAGGCTAAACTGAGTTTAAAGAGTGAATTGAGTATCATTCCAGCTTTTTCTGTTCCTGCAACAGTTTATAAAGCATGGAAGTTATTTTTTACTTGAAAGTTTGGAAGAACTCACTGATAAACCATCTGGTCCCAGACCTTTTGTTAAGAAGTGGATTCTTTGATAACATTCCTCATTTCTTCATTACAATTAAAACTTTTGCCAGACTATGACTAGGTATGAATTTCTTTTCATTCAGTTTACCTGGAACACAGTAAATATTTTTTAACAATAGATTTTTTCAGCTTCGACATGTTTGGTTTTGTGTTTCCCCTAGGTAGAGCTGTCTTACGCTTCTGCCCCATTCACTCTGGGTTTAATCCTCTGAAATACCTGTAGTTTTCAAGTTCAAATTCAGTTCTTTCCTATTTACTCATCTTCATTTTCATAACTTTTATCTTTTATTCTGACTTCAAAGATTGGGTCTAGTGTTTGTTCTCCCCATCGCTGATTCAGTGTTCTGTGGTGCCAGTTCTACTCATTATTATCTACAATGCAAATCTGAATTCTGCTCTTTCAACTTTACTTTCCTTGCAACATTCCCATGTCCCACCCAGCTCCCTTTGCATTCGATTTGTCTTCCAAATTTATCTTTATTTTTTTCCCATTTTATGCTGATGTTCTTCTCTCTCGGCTTTTTTTCTTCTTTAGATTTTCGCTCTTATTTTCTAGAGGTCCTAATTTCCTACAACTGATTGAGGATTGCCAAATAAGCATCTCCTTCCCCCCCTCACTGTAGTAACAAATTACATTCAGAGATTTGATGTCTTCCTGGCGTTCGAGATGCTATTACCATCTTCTTGTTCTTCAGAATTTAAAAAAAGATTGCCTTAAATGTTTTTCTTTATCTTTTGAAAAAATTTAAAGAAATGTGGCAGAATTAAAAAAACTCATAAAATTTATTACCATCTTAACCATTTTTTTAAACATTTCTTTTTTTTATTTTTGAGAGACATAGAGACAGAGCATGAGCAGGGGAAAGGCAGAGAGAGAGGGAGACACAGAATTTGAAGCAGGCTCCAGGCTCTGAGCTGTCAGCACAGAGCCCGATGCGGGGCTCGAACCCACAGACCGTGAGATCATGACCTGAGCTGAAGTCGGCCACTTAACCAACTGAGCCACCCAGGCGCCCCCATCTAACCATTTTTAATTATACAGTTCAGTAGCGTCAAGTGCATTCATATCATTATGTAACCGTCACTACCATTCATCTACAGACCTCTTTTCATCTTGTTGAAGTGAAACTCTATACCCATTAAACAATAACTCCATGTTTCTTTCTTCCCCCTTGGCCCTGACAGCCACTATTCTGAACCACCATTCAAAAATCTTTGGACTTCCTGTCTATAAATTTATTAGTCTAGCTAGCTCTCATGTAAGTGTGACTGACTGCCTTGTTTCACTTAGCATAGTGTCGCCAAGGTTCATTTATGTTGTAGAATGTGTCAGAATTTCTTTCCATTTTACGGCTGAATAATATTCCATTGTCTTTACATACGTATATACCATATTTATTTATCCATTCATCCGTCAATAGATACTTGGATTGCTTCCACCCTTTGGCTATTGTGAATACTGCTATGAATGGGGGTTAACAAATATCTCTTGGAGTTTATGCTTTTTTTCTCCTTATCTTTGAATAGGGTAAATTTTATCTAGATACAGCATTTGTCATTAGGGAGGTAGTGTGAATTACATGGTTTTGTTTTCTAGCCTTTTGGTGCTAGTTCAATCAGCTTCTCAGCTACATAGATGAAAAGCAGGTTGGTGTGTACAATTCCCAGGCAGATCTTTAGCATCTAAGCAGATATTCATCTAGCGTAGCTCTGGTGTCTTGCAGTGGAGTCTTACTCCTCACCCAGTGAGTAGTTATCTAATTCTCTGAACCAAGGACTATATGAAAGGCTAAACCAGTGGTTTGCTACCCTGGCTGAACATTGGAATCACTGGAGGAAATTTTAAATGATAATATGTTTAGGCCTGAACTAATTGACTCAGGAATCCTGGAGGTAGGCCCGGGCACCATGGTTTAAAGAAGCTCCTTAGGCTTAATGAAACTACTATGGAGCTCTGTCTCAAGATGCATGACCACTAAGGCTGCCCTCGATCTGCCACAAGAGGGTCTTTTCCTTGAGGAAACTCACCTCCCAGGATGAAGGTGCCACTTCCCATCCTCACCTTCCTGCCATGTTATTTTCAGGGAGTCGAAATCTCAGGGTGAATAGAGAAATAGGGGTTAGGGTGGTGCTGGTGGATGGCACATTTGCTATCTCAGCAAGCATCATTCACACAGTATAGGGACATGGCTGTCCAATTTTCTGCATTCCGATTCAGAATAGATAGATGGAGAAGGAGGACTTGGTTCCACTGACCTCAGAGCTAGCAGAGGTGTCAGATCCGAGTTAAGTGTTGCTTTTGGTTAAAGTTGAAGTTTTCATCATTTGTCTATGTCTTCGCAGGTGTTTTAGTGAGAAGGTGATTAAGTTTACCTCTATTTGAACTGAAAACAACTTAAGTGTGTTTTACTTGTTTCTTTCATTTCCCTTCTAGGCCAGAGGAGAGGGATTATGGCTAGTCTCTCCCTGCCAGTGATGTTAGCATGGAGTCGGGGGACAGTGAGTACTTACAGATCAATCAGGAAGGACTGAGAAGATGATGTGTATAGGAAGGACCCACACCATGTGGGGTTAGGTCAGGAGGCTCTGAAAGGAGAGGAGTTTAAGTAGAGCTTTGAAGAGAGGAGGGAGAAGCATATTTCAAACAGTAGCACCAACCTTTCAAAAGAAGAGAGATGAATAAACCTTGAGCTCTGGGACAAGGAGGTAGCTAAAGAGGCATATTTCCCAGATGAAATGGAGAATGGGGGACCTCCTGAGAAATGAGGCTAGTGGAAGAGTCAGTCCAGGGAAGGAATATTGAAGCCGAAGTTTAAAGGGTTTAGAGTTTACCAGAAGCCATAGATGACTGATGAAGAGAAAGATAAGATCACAACATGGTGGAAGGGAGGCGATTGTTCTCTAGTCTATCCATCGGGGATGGATGGGTGGATGGATGGATGGATGATGGATAATGGATGGATGGATGCATCAATGGACAGATGGATGCATAGATGGATGACAGATGGCTAAATGGATGGATGGACTGATGGTAGAGAGGTTGGGGAGGAGAGGATTGATACCACATATCTATAACCTCCCTAGTTCTCATACTGGTTCATAGAGAACTTTGGAGTCCCTAGAAATGAGTAAGAAAAAAATGGGCTATGGGAAGGACTGGAACCCTATGTTAAGGAAACCAGATCTGATATAAACTTTTTTCTCTTCCTTCTTCTTCCCTTCCTCCCATGGTACATTTAGAAGTATTAATATGTGGCTTGGTTTTCCCTGGTACCTATTACTGCAGAGTCTGCTTGAATGACTTTTAAGTGTCTTCAAAGTGCTGAGATTTTGCTTATATTCCCTAAACTCTGACATCACTGCCCCCTCTCTGGAGAGGCAAGTTGGGAAAATCCCCATCTGCATCTTCCTCCATCAACCACAGTGCCTTTTGCCAAGGGCAGGCATCCAGGCCCCAGGCAACCACAGGACCCAGCTCTCAAACACATCCCAGGAAGCCCAGGAAGGTCCCCAGAAGACAGCCTGATGTCTGGAATCCAATGGCTAGAGGCTGGGGGATGGATGATATGGCTTTTTGTGGTCCCCACTCGAGGATTCCGGGATCGTCACCCACAAAGCTGGCCTTCTGCCCAGATCTGTAGGTCTATGTCTTCTGGGGAAGCTCAGAAAGAATATACACAGAGTCTTCTCCCTGCCTCCCTCCTGGAGGGCGGGTAATTATTTTTATATATTGCTGCCGATTAAAACACAAGGAATGGCTTGGACGAATGCTCAGGTATCATCCTTTGATGTATACAAAGGAAGCGCGTTCTCTGCCTCCTGGGGTTCTTGCACATCCATCAATTCCCCTGACAGATGGAGAGAAAGGGTGATTTGGGTATTAGCATAGCCTGAAGAACCAGTTGAAATTGCCTTCGTTTTAATATCTCACCTTTGATCTGTTGAAAGGCTGACAGTGAGAGGGGAAGGATCTTATTAGGTGGCATAAATCAGAACTGATGAAATCACTTTCCTCCAATAAATTCAGACCATCGCCTGCATAAGAGAAAAGTAGGAAAAAGCATTGCTGTAGCTCTAAGCTTCCCTTTGCCCTTCAATCATGAGCAGGAGCATGAAGATTAATTGAAGGCTCCATCTACCCCCACCTTACCCCCCCGCAGGGAAGCTTGAGTTCTCTAAGCTTCTGGTGGCTCAATCATGGTCCCCTGCTTCCCGTGCTGTCTGTCACCATGGGATCCATCCACCCCACCCTCACAGGAGTGTTCAGTTTCCAACTCCCAAGAGTCTTAGTTTCTGGACTCTCAGAAGCTGTGCACACCCTTTGAAGGCATGGTGATGGGTTCTGGGTATATAGAGGCGTGGCCAGGACCCAAGGCATGGGACCCAAATGTTGGACTCTGCCAGGAATGACTCTTGGAGACCAAGCTCCTCATAAGGCCTCAGCCAGCAACACAGGGAGAGGAGAAGACATCCTCCTTTGTGGGGTCTCTGGGAAGCTATCCCCATGGGACTGTCTGTGGGTCAGAGGTTGATGACTGCCTTCTCCCAGGTGAACAAGGACAGGAGAGAAGTAAATGCTGGACTCAAAATCAAACACCTTCTTTGGCTCTGTCATCTCTTCACTCTCCAAAGAGTGAATGATCACCCCTTTTCTTTTGGTTGAGTGTGGTCTCTTTCAGCTCCCACTTCTATGACTGGTCTTCTCAGCAGTCAGTTGTCTGAGCAGTGCTGGAAGCACTCATGACTCCATCAATAAACAAACAAACAAACACAGATCGAATGCCCACTGTGGGCCAGTTTCAGGGAAAGAAAGGACAAAGTCCATGCCCTCAGAGGCCTTCCAGTCTAATGGAGAGAAAAGCAATTAAAGTGGGGCTTAGCAAAGTTATTCAGAGATCCAAAGTTGGCCGTAGCTTTTCTCCCACCTAGGGTGATCATCCCTCCCAGCTCTCTCTGGCCCAAAGCTCCTTGCATTCCAAGTCTGTGTTCCATTTCCAGAAGTTTCTCTCAAAAAGCTGTACTCCATTAAAAGGCTACCTAATAATGCTTGCCAGATTAAAAAAAAAAACATTAATAGGCAACTTCTACACTCTAAAAAGGAATATTGTCCAATAGGTAGAATTTTAGTCATCTTGAAATGCTTGTGGATCATGGAGGTGGGGATTGGCTGTCCTAAGCCTCTGCATGACACCACATGCTTATAAGTTGGCCTGCTCAGTAAGCCCCTGTCTTGGGTACACAGGGATATAACACAGAGGACTTGTCCAAAGAAGGCCTAGACATCTAGAAGGACAGGGTAAGAAAGATAGTTAAAGCTAACCTTCCTTTTGCAGGTGAAGAAAATGAACCTAGAGAGGAGAAAGAGACCTGTCTGAAGTCAAGAGCTCTGTGTATCCATAGGACAAGGTCTTTTCCAGCTTCCCCTTCCCAACCAGAGTTTTCTTTCTCAACCATAGTTGAGAAATACCTACACATTCTCAATGCCTACATGTTAAAGTTCAGATTCGTAAATCCCCCAAGAACCAGCACATTTCCTTCCCAACTATCTTATCCATCCTACCCAAGCCCTTGCTCCTGGCACACACAGCTAGTTCAAATGTTGTATTTTGGTCAGCACCTTGGCACACACTCCTCTCTGTGCCCAAGATGTCTGTTCCCTTGGTCCCTGTCCACTTGGTGAAAACTCAGTTATTCCTCAAGGACCAGTACAAATGTACCTCTTCTGGGAAACCTGTCCTACCTTCCCTTCCCTGGGTGAATGACTCATACCCTTCTGTTTGTTCCCCCAACTCTTGGTGCACACCACACACAGATTCTCTCTCTCTCTCTCTCACATCCACAAACACACACATGCACTGCATCACCATTGGTGTTGATTTATTTATTCATTTTCATTGCTAGACTGTAAGCTCCTTCAGGCAGGCATTCCTGCTTGTATCCCTAATGTCTTGCGTTGAGCCTAATTTCCTCTTTTTTTTTTTTTTAATGTTTATTTATTTTGAGAGAGAGGGAGAGACAGTGCGAGCAGGGGTGGGGCAGGGAGAGAGGGAGACACAGAATCCAAAGCAGGCTCCAGGTTCTGAGCTGTCATCACAGAGCCCAACATGGGGCTCAAACTCACGAACCATGAGATCATGACCTGAGCCAAAGTTGGATGCTCAACCAGCTGAGCCACCCAGGTGCCCCAAGGCTGACTAATTTCTTAACGCTGTGTTGTCCAATATGGTAGCCACTGAGCACGTGTCAATTAAAATTAAATAGATTTTAAATTGCAGTTGCTCAGCCACACCAGCCATATTTAAACTGTTCAATAACCATGTATGCCTAGTGGCTACCATTTTGGACATTGTGGATGTTGAACTTTTCTCTCGCCACAGAAAGCTCTGTTAGGCAGTGTTATCTCAGAGACCTACAGCACCCAAGTTGGAGGAATCATGGATATAGGGAGTCCCTAGCTGCCCAGACTACATATATGTCAGTGCCTTGCACGGAGAAGGTGTGTGAAGGAAACCTCCTACAGGTGGGTCTGGCGTTCAATCACTTGGGTTCAAGGCTTGGTTGCTACTTCTAGTGTAGACACACTGCCAACACCTTCTCTGGCTATAGCCCCAAATTATCAGCTCTCTAAGAGCATCCGCTGGACTGCTCTCCTTAGCTAAGAGATTTCTTTTCATAGAATGGAAAGGGCTTTTCAGGACAAGCACTGACGTCTTGCCAAGGGGAAGACTCATCAAAAAACCTGGGCTTAGTGGTGGCTACTTCAAGGTGAAGAGCTTTGGCTCCAAGATTGCCTACATTCTCGCTTTTCTCTCCCCTGACCTTTACCATCCTAGACAGGAATAAAAGTTGTTGGCTGAGGCAAAGTGTGGACTTCCCTACCATTCACTTCCTGCAGCCCCCATGAGCTAGGAGATTAGGCTGATGGGATTAGGCCTGAGGTCCCTCAGGACATGAGCAGCATTGGAAAGACTTCTAGAATTATGCAGCTGATCCTGGACCCTTCTGTTCTATGCAGCTGAGGGATATGAGATGTTTACATCAGAGTTCCTGGCCTGATAGCCTTGGAAAACTCAATTTGGTTTTCCTTGGTGCCTCGCACCTCCCCTGTCTGTACCCTTTCTGCTTTCCTGGGGCTGGTCCCCTAAGAGCCTTACTTTTTCATAAGGAGACAACTTTGAATTCTTCACTTGAGACAGCCTCCCAGCTGTCTCCCTGCCCTCTGCCTTCACCCATCCCTCCCTACCCAATCCCAACATGGGAGGCTCAGTGATCTTCCTAAAATGCCTGTTTAACCTGTGACCCACTATAATCTGTCCCTTTGCAACTTTGACTGTCTTATCTCTGGACCCTTCTCACTTACATCTACACCATTGACTATTCACCAGATACCCTCCTTTCCTCTATGGTTTTGCCCTTGCTGCTCCTTCGGCCTTGCATCCCTTTTTCTTTTTTTTTTTTCTTTTCTTTTCTTTTTTTTTTTTTTTTAACATTTTTATTTATTTTTGAGAGACAGAGCGTGAGCAGGGTAGGGGCAGAGAGAGGGAGACACAGAATCCAAAGCACGCTCCAGGCTCTGAGCTGTCAGCACAGAGCCCGATGCGGGGCTTGAACTCAGGAACTGTGAAATCATGACCTGAGCTGAAGTCAGACGCTCAACCGGACGCTCAACCAACTGAGCCACCCAGGCACCCCTTGCATCCCTTTTTCTAATATTGCCTCTTTGGAAAACTCCTCCTCTTCCCTTGGGAACCAGCTCAAATGCCACCTCCTCTATGAGGTCTTCTGGATTTCCCACAGGAAGCTTCCAGAGCATTTTCCATACACTTGACTGAAGTATGTATAGCTGTGGGTTTAAACCCACAGGCTTTGGAGTCGAACAAATGGCTTCACCTCTATGAGCCTCCTTTTCTGCATGTAAGATGGGGATAATAAGATTCCCACTCCATCGGAATGGGGTAGAGATTCAATATGAAAATATATGTAAGATGCTGAGCACACCTGGCAATCAGCTGACTGTCAATAAAGAGTTTATATTGTTTCATTAAATAATAAAGAAAATAGTCAGAGTTTCTCTGGAGAGGCACTATGTGTTATTACTGTTTGAATCCCAGAACTGAGAACAATACTGGCCTAACAGTAGGTATTCGGTGAATGTTTAGTGGATTTAATCCAATCCACCGGATTGAATTTTTTAATCCTTTTTGATTGAACTAAATCCAATCCAATTGAATTCAAGACCAAAGGAATGACACTCAGTGATTGAGTTGAGACTAATGTAATGAGGGAGCATTTTAGGCAAGCCGATGGGTAGTGGAGAAATATTTGGGGGCAGCAAAGACCTTACAGGATCCCTCAGGAACCACAAAGGGCCTTCACAGGAGGCAGGCTGTGGTCTCTACAAAGGGAGCCTGTGAGGGTGTGAGTGTATATGAAGGTAAAGGCACCTGAGTACTAGGCCCAAGCTGGTTGAGTGTGCCTGGTCCCTGATGTACAAGCCCTCTCTAAGCAGGGCCAGAGCATTCTATGGGCAGGGAGCACGCCCTCCCCCCCCCCGACCATGCACACTGTTAGAACCCCGTGGCCCTCCACGCAGAGGCTGGTGGCTGGCACTAGCGGCTGGTGCTGGTGCGGGAGGCTGGGGCCTGCTGCCTATGGAAGGCCCTGGGGCACCTCCTTGCCACTCTGCAGGTGCCAGCCTGCTCCCTGCTGGAACCCTCGCCTTCCCTGGCAGGCTTTCCGTCAGGGCTGTTGGTCCCTCCAGGCAATGAACGGCTCCCACATGGAATATTTTCCCCACAGAATAACCATTTCCATAGTGGCTGCTTTTTGTTCTTTTTTCACTTTCAATATCCTCCCCCTTCCACCCACCTGCACTCTACCCCAACCAGAGCCCAAGAGGCCCCCCGGCCCTTTACTGGCCCCTTGTCCTGCTGAAAGTCACCTCTGTGCCTATATGTGCCGGGGATGGGGACTGGGGGTTTTGAGGTGAAAAGCCAGCCTGGGTTTTGCTCAGAGCAGCTAGTTGATAACTGGGTGCCAAATAGACAGTCCTTGTCCTCAAGGTACCTCGTCCCCAACCTCTTTCTTACCCTTGCACTCACAATCAGGAATTGAGAACAGAAGGTCTGACCCACAACTTTTGAGGGTTTCTGAGCTCAGGATCAATAGTGGCTTCGTGGGCGTGTGGCCTGTGCAGTTACTCAGGACCTTGGCTCAAAAGGTTTAGTGCTCTGCTGTTGCCATCTCGAAATCCTCTCTCTTTTTAAAAAATGTCGATTTATTTATTTTGAGAGTGGGGAAGGGGCAGAGAGAGAGAGGGAGAGAGAGAATCCCAAGCAGGCTCTGGGCTGTCATTGCAGAGCCGGACATGGGGCTCCATCTCACATACCATGAGACCAGGATCTGAGCCAAAATCAAGAGTTGGATGTTTAACAGAACCACCCAGGCACCCCGCCATCTTGAAATTCTTAATCATTTTCTAATAAGGGTTTTCCGTTCTCATTCTGTGTCTGGCCCTGTAAATCACAAGCCCATCCTGCTGGGGAAGGCCTGCATCGAGAACAGCTTCAAGCAGAGAAGGAAGTAGCTAGGTAGGAATGAGAGATGGGGCAGAGAATGCCACCAAACCCAGTGACCTGGTCACAGGATGGAAGTTGGCCAGGGACTCCCTGTCTCTTAACTTCATGTGAAATGGCACCTTGGCCCTCCTTTCCCACTCTGCAAAAACCTGATGGGCTGACAAAAGAAAGGGATACTCCAGAGCCTAAGATTGGCTGTGGACACTTTCTTAGGATGGGGGTCCACATCATGAAAGGGGCCTTGGAAACACTGTTTCTCTCTAGATAGATAAGAAGCAATAGTCTTCCCTGGATACCCCCGGCCCTCCGGAGCCCACTTCAAGCCCATCTACCTTCATGGATCCTGGTTTTCAGATTCTCTCTGCTCCTAAGGACCCTGTCGTATAATCACCATGTCCTCTCATATCACGTGGCTCAAGGCTGGAGAGAGGACTCAAGTCACACGTGACCTGAGTGCAATAGAATAGAAAGACCCCTGCCCTCTTCTCCCTCCTGGCCTCCTCTCCTGGGACATGCTGACCTTTAGAGTCAAAGTCAGCCCGAGTTCAGGGGAGCAGGTACTATGTGACAGGCCCTGAGCTTCGAGTTTCACATACATGATCCCTTTTAAATGAACACCTGGTGACATCTGTGGGTCAGCTGGTGGTCCACTAGGAGCCCTGAATCTGTCCCTCTAGTCTTGTATTTGACTACGATCTGGTAGGTAATAAGACAGATTAAAGAAAGAAATTCCAGAAAGGGTCCATGAGGTTAATCTAATACCTCGTGGGCTGTAAGGGACTTTGGTTTCCAAATATAAACATGCTTCCTGTAGCTCAGAGAGGTGTGTGTCTTTCTGTCATCCTACCTTTTAGGGAAGCCAGGCTGGTAGAAAGAAGTGGAAAGAAGCCCTGAGTTTGAATCCCAGCTCTGCCACTCCCTTTGGGCATTTCTCTTTATCTCTCGGGGCTTTAGGTTCCTTATATAAAATGAGTGAGGTTGCCAGGCTCCTTCAGGCTGATATAATGTGATTCTGAGTTTCTACTATTGTTCTGTCAGCGAGCAACTTCTTGCTGTCTAACCTCAATATCTTCCACTGCTACTTGCTCCCTGTTGGGTCTTTATCTCCTTTTAGTCCAACAGGACTAGGCCCCCAAGTCGCCAGCTCTCTGGAATGTCCTATGGCCAGGTGACTTTAAGACCACCTGCCCCTTGGGACTTGGACTTGGAGGCAAGGGGCCCCAACTTTCACTCATGCTTTTCCTACCGCCTTGCCTGCCTCAGCCTCAGCCCTGGGCGGGGGGAGTGTGAGGAGCAGTTTGGCCCTAGAAAGGTGAAGTTGTTTCCGCAGAGCCCAAGCAAGCCCGAACTGGCCTGTGAGGTCCCTGCCAGTCTGCCCTGTTGCCGCGGGTGAGAATTATAGTCAGAAATCATTCAAGCAGCCCAGGCCCACGTGGGAGACAGAGAAGGGCTGTTGGGGGTTGTTGATTTTATTCCAGAGCTTAATTGGTATAATTGCTCTTTTCTTCCTGCCAAACCAGAGTCCGTCTGGATTGGCCCTCCCACCTGCATATGGGGAACTGCTCGAAAAGGTCCATTAGTCCCAAATGGTGAATTCTGCTGGCTGCTTAGAGGCTCCTTTGTCTCCCACCCAGATGCATGGGAGCCCGGGCCCACCTGCCCTAGAGGGACTGCAGCGCAGCCTGAACCCTGACTCAAGGGGGTCGGGCAGCTTCTTCAGAGAGCACCCCATCCTGCCAGATCTGAATTCGTGTTTGGGGTGAGCAGAAAGTCCAGGCGTGTCGCTCAGGCCAAGGTAGGCTTGGGCTGGGATGTGGACCCGGCAGGGCACTGCTGGATTTAGCAAATAAAAATACATGTTGCCCATTTAAATTTGCATTTCAGATAAAGAACAAGTAACTTGTAGGGTAAGCGTGTCCCATGCAATGTTTTGGATGGGGTCCAGGTAAACCTTAATATCAGATACAGGGAGAGAGTGGAAGGGACTTCTTGGGGCTCCCCAAAGTTCAGAGGTCCCTGAGGGAGGGAGGGAATATCCCACAAGAGAGGAAGGAGGAAGTTAGAAGCCAGCATTGCTACATTTTCTTGCCTGCTGCCCCCCCCCCCACTCCACTCTGGGCTCCTCAGGAAGCCCACCTTGAAGGGCATGCTTTGTCCACACAGCCAAACCCACCAGGAGGACCCATAATTGCCAGATGCCCGGTTTCTCCCTTGGGTCCCCAGAGTCCCTGTGGACTGCCTCCTTGTTAGAAGGAAAGGTAATTCTAGGTAGCAGGCCCTGAGTGGGGCGTTTTCTCTGCATTTAACCTCAAAACAGCTTCTGAGATGGGCAGGTAGTCAAACTATATAGCTGAGGAAAACAACCCAAAAGTATTAAGAGAGGGGCTTTGTGACTAGATCTGCCTGATGGCTAACCCCACACTACCTCCCTGCTCACAGGAGCCCCTCAGAGTCGCCACATAAAATAGGAATATTTCGCGGGGCCTGCTAATTTTAAAAAGTTATTCTTTGTGGGGGCACCTGGGTGGCTCAGTCAGTTAAGCGCCTGGCTCTCAGTTTTGGCTCAGGTCGTGATCTCACTGTTTCGTGAGTTTGAGCCCCGTGGCAGGGAGAGGGAATCTGCTTGGGATTCTCTCTCTCTCCCCTTCTCCTGCCTACACTGTCTCTGTCTCCCTCAAAATAAATAAATAAACATTAAAAAATGTTTTTTAAGTTATTCCTTGTATATCTGAAATTCAGGTTCACCCAGGCTCCATCCCAGACATTGCATGGGACACGCTTACCCTACAAGTTACTTGTTCTTTATCCGAAATGCAAATTTAAATGGGCAACATGTACTTTTATTTGATAAATCAGCAGTGCCCTGCCGGGTCCACATCCCAGCCCAAGCCTACCTTGGCCTGAGCGACACGCCTGGACTTCCTGCTCACCCCAAACACGAATTCAGATCTGGCCGATTTCTTCTAGGTGTTCACCCCACCTTCTTCGTTCATCAGTTTGCTTGATTTCCCCTCTGGCACGTCTGTGTCCCCAAGTATCAGGAGCAGGGCTGCAGACACCTTCCTTCTGCAGCCCTTGGCATGCTCCACCACCCCGTTCCAGAGAGCTGCAAGCTCGGCTGGGAGACGCATTCTCTCGAATAGAGCAGAAAGGGGCCTCGGGAGCTCATCCAGTCCAGCCCTTACCTGGGGAGGTATCGTCCTGAGTCAGGCTTGTGCTTGGCCCAGCCTGGTAGCAGTGACCCCTCTTGGGCCCTCCTGCCTCTGGGTTGCACAAAATGCAGGAGATGGACTAATCAGGGCCGTAGGTTACATGTGGAAATGTGCACATGTACACGTGTGTACTCACACATCCGCACACACATAAGAGGAGCTTCCAAATGCCGCCAAAGCCACAGAGTAAGAGACTGTTTCCCCCTGCCCTGCCCAACAGCACCTTCCCTTGGTCCATACCCCCGAGGGCCGTCATCTACAGGGGACTCAGTCATGGCCTTCGCCCTATTTCTCAGGCTTTGTCAAATAGATCAGCAGGTTCCTGCCCTCCCGATGCCCCCCAGTACCAGCGTCATGCAGTGGTGAGGCACATGGATTTTGACACCAGACAGCCGGGGTTCGAATCCCAGCTCTGTGGCTCACTATCTAAGGGACCTTGGGCAGCTTCATCTCTCTGTAAAATGGGGCTAATCAGAGCTACATCGTGGAATTGCTGCAAGAGCACAGATCACACACTTGCGCCTGGCATGTGACAAAGGTCTCAATAAGCAGAAGAATTGTTTGCTATTGGTGTCGCGGTTGTCACTATAGGGTTGCTCCCAGCCCAAGGCTTTAGAGAGAAAGGGAGCACCCCCCCCCCACCTTGGGGATTCAGGCCTCCTGGGTCTGTTCTACCCTTTAGGGAAGCAGTTGCAGAGAGCAGGACCCAGGCCTGTCTGACAAGCCATGCCCTAGCTGTCCTGGCCCCCTATATCCAGTGGGTTACTGGGCCTTATTGACGTGACTTCCTAAGGATGTCTGAAATCTGTGCCCACTTCCCCCATCCACATTGGCCCTGTTTTGTCTTGCCCTGAGGCCTTCGCTTGTGATGTCCCAGTTTCTTCCTCTCCTTATCTGAATCTTCTCTTTTCTTAAGGCTCTCTCAAAGGTCTCTCTGCCTGTGTGGTTCTAAGACTCAGGGCTTGGCTGGCTGGCTGTGGTCTCCAAAAAGGCTGGGGCCAAGACGCCGCACTCACTGAGAGGAAGTAAGGGCAGTGGCATTCTGATGGGGTGCTAAGAAGACCCCTGGAATTGGCTGGATGACTTTGTTGTGCCAGGGAGCCTGCCAAGCCAGCAGGGTACTCTCCCAAGTCAGGAGCAACAGGGATCACCATTAGGAGAGGACACATTTCAGGATGGGATACCAGAGCGGCCAAATTCACTTTTCAAGCTTCTATGGATACGGCTATCCCTTTCTGGACAAGGACGTGTAAAGCAACTATTTCTTTGCCTGTCTTCCTGCCTCCATTATGGCTCTTCTCCGATACCAACAAGGTCTGCTGAGGAATCTCTCTGAAACAGAAATCTGGCCATTCCTCCTACACTCTAAAGCCTTCGGTGGCTCCCTGCTTTCCCTTAACGTAGCATTGCTTACAAGGCCCTGCAAGCTCTGGCTCCCCTGCCTGGCTGGCTTTACCTTACACTTTTCTCTCCTGCTTCCCTTCTCTCCCCTCCTGTAGCCCTACCTGACCACCTTCAGTCTCATGCAACGCTGCACCCTCAGTTTCCCACATGTCTTTGTTCTGCTTGGAATTCCTTTTCCCATCTCCTCCCTTGACCGGTTCCTCCTCGGCCACCAGGTCTGCACGTAAACATCACTTTCTCCTGGAGACCCTTCCTGATGCCCACACGCCAGTGCTTCCCCTGTCCTACTGCACTCTGAATATGTCTGGCTTTCCCACTGGATTGTAAACTACATAAGGAAGGCAGGGACACTGTTTTCTCGGCAGCTGATATTTATCCAATGTTTCCCAAACCTGTCCGTGCGTAGAAAATCTAAGGTGTTCTTTAGAAACAGATTCCTAGGCCCCATCCCATCTGAACTAGACTACCCTAGGGAGTCTGTATTTTCACAAGGTCCCAGTCAGTCAGACAGACCGTTAAGGGTATGGTGACTCCATATATTTGGAGTGACATGCCTTGCCAGTAGAGGGCACTACTAAAGGGTTTTTGGTCCCATCAGGTGAGGTTTCATGCCGGTGGGAGGTCTTTCCTAATCACAGCTTTCAAGGATTATCTTGGTCAGTTTGTTTTTCCATCTAAGGTTCCAGCATTGACCTGTCCCCCATTTCCCTTGGTGGTAAGCCAGGGAGTTTCTCCACGTGGTGCTTAAGATGTTTGGTGCAAAAAGCACTGGTGAAATGGCTTAGGGAAGTGATGGAAGCACTGCTGGACCTTCCTCTGCATACCCCGCACTCCCAGTCACATCAGTGGTTCTTTAGGTTCAGGATTAGGGAGCCTCAGCGCCTTTGTGGACAAAGACTGGGTTTCAATGACTTAGGTGCCATATACCGTGCGGGAAAACCATGCCTGAGGGCAAAGCCTCCCTTCAAGATAGAAAAGTCTAGGAGTAGACCAATGGTCACAGGCCAGCTTGTCTGGTCCCTATGGGGCCACCTACCCATGGTGATCTGATTTCAGCCGAAGAGACCAGGAGGCAGAAGACAGCAGTGTATTGATAAACGACATCATGGATGGGATACACCTGTAAAAAGCTAAGCTGGGAAGTCTCCTTGTTTTGCTGGGCTGAACTTCTAGATCTTTTAGAATTTACATTAGAAGTTCTCATGTCACCTAGGAATCTCTGGTTGTCGCACAGACAGGATCACCACCATCTGTTTACTTGTTCTGAAAAGTAGCATATCAAGGACTTCATCTGTAGTATATAGGGGTCTCTCATAGGGAATCACCTGAGCAAGAACCCCAGGACCTTGTCAGGAGCTTCATCAAACCACTGGGTCCTTGAAGAGACAGGGAGCAAGCAATGCTAGGGTTGGGTGACAGGGAGTGGCTTGCATCTTTGGGGAGGGGGGTGGCATTTTCTTTAGTTAGGTCCAGAGGGAGAAGATTTCCCTCTGTTAGTGGTGGGAATATCCCTACTATATGGCCTTACACTGGACAGAGTTGGGAAGAATAGTGTCATACCCAAAGCAAGGGAGCTATGCCACTAATTTAAAAGCCTGAAGGTATGAGGGAAATATGGGTTATCCATAAATTGGTTATGGGTTCAACATTGGATCTGAGAGGAAGAGTTGGTATCATAAATAGGAACGTATGGCATGCAGGATCAAGAATTCTGGGTTGGAATGGAGGCGAAATATGGGAACTTGAACAGGTGGGGTATAGAGAACTGGTGGCCAAGATGCAGCTTTAGTCCTAGGGTACCTCAAAGGCCCTGGTGGGGTCCTGGCTGTCCCAGCTCAGCCCAGTCCCAAACCTTGGTCTGCATCTTGCCCTGGATTGATCCTCTCCATCCTCTCTTCCACCAGGCGCCTAGATGCCAACCTCATCTCCCTGGTCCCGGAAAGGAGCTTTGAGGGGCTGTCCTCCCTCCGCCACCTGTGGCTGGACGACAATGCACTCACCGAGATCCCTGTCAGGGCCCTCAACAACCTCCCTGCCCTGCAGGCCATGACCCTGGCCCTCAACCGCATCAGCCACATCCCTGACTACGCCTTCCAGAACCTCACCAGCCTTGTGGTGCTGTGAGTGCTGCTCTGCCTCCCACTCCCGGCGGGGTCCTGCTGGCGGCTGCGTGTTTACTCCAGAGTTGGGTTGGAAGCCTGGATTGCTTTGCTCTTCTCTACGTGTTACCGAACCTTCTGGCCTCAGTTTCCCCTCTGTAAAATGAGGATGATCATCCCCCATTGACCCTATGGGGATTATCACGAGGCCAAATGCCAGTAGAGCTCTAGGAGTGCTCTTACACCATCATCAGAAAGCAGGAATTAAGCAGTTAGTTTCTCACTATGCAAATATAATAACTATACCAAGCTAATTGGAATACAAGTCAAGAAGCTCTTAAATGATTTCTACCATATTCAACAATCAGATGGGGGCAGTCTGATGCTTTGGCACCAGGATGGGATAAATTCATCTCATTTCCCAGGCCTGGAGAAGCAGAGAAATGCCATCACTTGTAATTAGACACCAAAGCCCCGTCAGGGTAATTACCTGGGAGATAGTATCCCTGGCAGGAATTGGGGACTGGGGTTACCTCTGCCTCCCCAGTGAGAACTTTAGAGTGCAAATTAGTTCCCAGCTAATTGCTATGAATGATTGGTAAGTTCATAGGGTAATTACTACGAGTTTGGAGGTCATGTGTAATTGCTTTGGGTTACACACTAATTGCTGGGGAACATATGTGTTAGTGATGCTGCTAAATGGTAACCTTGACTCCCCTACTCTTGAAAATCTGGTGTGATTTTCCAAATCAGAGAGTGGTTAATGCTTAGATTCATTTGAAAGATGAAAAATCAGACACCAAGTTGTTTGTCGAATTCTCTGTCCTGGGAGACTAGAGAACCAAGGTGAATGTCCTTTGGACCACGTTCTTCTATCAGGATGGCCGTTCCATCTCTTCTTCTGGGAGTCAGTGGGGGTATTTACACAAGGCAAACAGAGCAAGGTGACTGATTCTAGTTTTGGTGACATCCCTGTGACACCCTGAGGGAATGGGGTCAGATCTCTGCAAGAGACAAGACTGGGATCACATGATGAGTCCCAGACTAAATGAGCAGCAGCAGGCATTTTCAGAACTCCTATGTGGGACACTGACAATTCTAAGAAGTATGAGAACAGCTGCTGCCTTCCAGGGAGGGGCTGACAGTCTAGTTGAAACAGCAGAATAAATATGGGAAAAGACAGCTAATGATGTAATGTAACTTATGCCAATATAGCTGATGATAGATACAGGTCCATGCAGAGTAGGAATACTGGGGCGACTGAAGCAAGTGTAGGGAGTGAGAGGGAAGGCTTCAGGGGAAAGGTGGGTGTGTCCTGGGCCTGGGAAATGATGATGAAGAATGAGATGGGTGAAGACAATGACAGTGTTCCAAGCAGTGTCATGAAGACACTGAGGGGAAGTCAGTGTGTTTGGTGGCCAGCGAACAGGTCAGTCTGGTGGGGGCAGAGGATCCTCTTGCGGAATGTTGGAGAAAACGCTGGAAAGGTAGATTGAGGGACTCAATTGTCAGAGCAGGGGGGGTGGCTTTTTTCCGTCACTGGAGAAGGGGAATTTGAAGGTTTTCAAGCAAAGATGGGAAGGAGGTCTTTTAGGAAGACTTATTCAAAGGAATGGGAACAGGGGGACAGTTAGGAGGCTCTCGTTGATCAACCGAAGTCTAGTTTAAGGAAGTGGCAGAAAGAATGGAAGGGAAGACATAACTGAGGGATGTTTTGAAGGAAGGATAAATCTGATTGAGAGATTTTCATAGGGTGCAAGACCAGGAGGAAGGGGAATCAAAAATGACTCCTAAGCCTGGTTGGGAATGAGGGAATTGGGATGGTTGGCCTGCTGCTGATCTAGGAGGGGTGAGGGCCCCACTGGGCAAAAGGAGGGACAAGGGACTAAAGAAAGAAAACCTACTGGAGCAGGAGCAAAGCCCTGCATGAGGCAGGGCCAGAAACATTACCCCTTTGTCCTGCCTCCAACTCACCATGACCTGAGAGGAGAGAGGAGGCTGGGGAAAATGGTCCAGGGAGTATGGGACGAGCTATAGAAAGATCCAGAAGGCAGATAAGAAAGACAATGTGATAGGAAGTAAGAAAGTTTGGTTAAAGCCAAGTGGTGCCCAAGGGTCTGGCTGGAGGTGTCAGTAGACAAGTGGGGTGGAGAAGAAGGGGCTTTCTCTTCAATCCAAACCCGGGCTTGTATCGGGACACTCTGATATACATGCAACTCCTTCCTATCACCACTCTGGCACTGATGGGACCCTGGGGTAGCACTTAATTGGGCAGCAGTGGTGTCGCTGGTGTAAATCTTGTTTCTTCATTTAGACTATAAGCCCCAACACTCTGCCCTAGGCTGGGCTGCTAGAAGTGCCCAGGATGCCCGGGCTGAATGAATGATTTGGAACTGCGAGTTGGAACCCTGGAGCTGGATATTTGGAAAGCTGGGATGGTGTAGACCATAGATGCCAGGGGAGGTGGAAGGGGCTGGAAAATGGAGACCAGAGTTCAGCAGGAGGCAGAAAAAAATGATAAGAGTTTGGTGACAGTCAAGATACAAGCATGGAGGAAATGGGGAAAATTAAAATGGGGTAGGGGAGATAGTTTATTTCCAGAATTCAAGGAGCTGTGTTTTCCCTATCAAATCAGAATCTCTGTATGGGAGGGGCCTGTCTCCCATTGGAACCTGGGACAGGTGGTGCAGGTGGACAAGGATGGGGAAGGCATACGGGACCCACGACTCTCGAGACTCCCTTCTCTATCCATCTATGTCGGTGGGATCTACTTGTTGCCTTTGTATTTGAACAACGTCTCAGAGGCCTGTGGGATTTCTTCTCCTTCTAAATGATTTCCTTTTTCTGCCTGAAGAGGCTTTTAAATTCTTTAACTTTAGTAAATTAACTAGAACTTACACAGTATAGAATGCTCTGAGTCCAATTTTCCTGAGACAGTGTATGCTTCTGAGCTGCGGATTCCTTGCTTTCTCCACTTTCAAGAATTTTCTTGTATATTCTGTGTTTGAATATATCTTCCATCTCGTTTTGGATCCTCTCCCTCTGAGATATAAACCAGCCTTGTGTTGAATCACCTTTATGTCTTCCACATCAGCCCATTTCTGTTTTAGCCTTTTTGTCTCATTCAACCACATTCACTGTGGTTATCTCAAGCTTTTACTCAGAGCTTACCCTGATCCTTGGCTCAAATTTATGGACTTTAATAATGTAGTTTAGGTCCCCAGTTTGTTTTTGTCATCCACGATGTCACTTCCTCTTTCATTTTAAAAATTTCATCCTTGAAATATTATTTTGGGAGATTGTTTTGTAGCAGGAGGCCATTGTGGTAAATTTCTTTCTGTCTCTCATTCGTTATATTTTTTTCTTGGCTTGGAACTTTACCTGCCTTTTGGGTGCTTTCTTCTTCTCGCTCTCGGTCTTCCTGGTACATTCATAATTGCCATGTACTTTTTTTGTTCTGGCCTGTGCCTAGAAAGCTGTCAACTTGTTCTTACTCTATCATCTTTGGGCCCCATTGGTTCTCCCCTCCAAGCTAAAGTTCGTGGGCTAGTATTGTGGGTAGACGAGGTTCCATCCACTTTTCTGTACCCTGGTGGAGGGGCGAGGTAGGGGGAGTGTGCTGTGAGGGGGAGCTCAGTCTTTGTTAGACAGCCTGGGCTCTGCTCTCTCTGCAGAGAGTGTATTAAATGTGTGAGTTCACTCCCTCCACCCAAGGATCCCCTTGGGCTTCAAGTCATTTCCTCAATTCAGTGAGTAGCCTGGAGCCTTTCTTTTACTCCCCTGTTTCACCTGTTTCCTCTGGAAGCCAGAAGTAGGGAGGGGAAAAGAGCATTATTTAGATGTGGGGTTTTAGGGGAAATTCTCAGGATTTTGTCTTCTTGCCAGTTCAATTCCTGGAGAAAGGGGGAGATGACGAGGAGTTCCAGAGTTTTTCCTTGGTCTCCAGTTTGCGGAGTTCATTTACATTAGCTTATGTCTCTGTCTTTGCTTTGTTGCTACTTATATTTGGGCTGGAGGCAGGGGTCTCTGTTTTTGCTATTTTTGCTTATTTCATCACGAATTAGGAGAAGAACGTTCTGTCACTTATTTTCAATTAGCTGTTTACCTTGGAAGTGTCTTCCAAACGGATCTCTTACCTCTCCCCAACCTGTGTGCACTCTGGCCAAGCCTGTCACCATCCTGCCAGACACACGTGCTCAACCCCACCTCCCCACCTTTGTCCCCCTATTAACTCTGCCTGGAATGTCCTTGCCTCTGCCTGTCCAGATCACCCATCCTTCAAGGTCCCGCTCTGGATCACCACCTCAGTAAAGCCTTCCCTGACTCCTCTGGTCTCGCCAGTCTCCCATCTCTGAGCCTGTCTACAGCTCTCTCCAGCTATAACAGAAAGCTTAGCCTTTAATTATATGTTGTCTGCAGCGGTTTGCTCTTGGCTCCCATAAGCACGTCTGGCCACTGAGTCAGGCAGGCTGGGTCCTCGGGAGCAGGACCGGAGAAGAAGCCTCAGACTGGAGCCCTCCTGACATCATGCCTCTCTCCAAGAGTTCAGTGGGAGCCTGCCTTAGCGTTGGCCTAGGGCGCTCCTCTCACATTTTCCTTCAATAGGCAGTTAAAACCATGTAGCCCTTGGTCCATCCGGCCTTGGAGACTGTAACTTCAGAAGTCAATCTTGGCTAATCATTTTGTCCCTGGAGATAAAGGGCTGGACCCCTGGGGTCACTCTGTCCATGCTTCTGCCTCCACTTTGCTGCTTAAGCCACTGTCTGCTCTCCAACCCCCCACCCCCGCGCCGGGCCCGATGCTGTGGGCGCCCATTCTGACGTGCCTTTCCTTCCCACACAGGCATCTTCATAACAACCGCATCCAGCATCTGGGGACCCACAGCTTCGAGGGGCTGCGCAATCTGGAGACACTGTGAGTGCCCGGGATGTGGCAGCATCCTGTCCTTGCGAGGAAGGCCCGGAGGCCCCCAGGAGGGAGGGGAGGCTGGCGGAGGGAGAAGCCAGTGGGACTGGGGTGCTGGGGTCTGGCTCCAGGCCTGCTCACCCACGTGCCCCTCCCTGGCAGTTTCTCTAGGATGTCACACCGAGTGCATTCCTTCCTCCTGCAGGTGGGTGGAATGTGCCCTCCGGGAGTTCAGGGTGGCCCACGGAGGGGGAATCTAGGGTCTCTGCCAGCAGAGACCACCGAAATAACAAACATTGTGGATAGGAGAGCCAGAAGAATGAGGATATTGAGCCTGGGGAATGGAAGGCTTGGGGGTGGGGCTGGGGCTGACTTGATGGCAGTTTTGACATCTGTTTAAGGGAGGCTGCTGACAGAACGGAGGGTAATACCACGGAGTCATGCCGGTATAGTTTGCCAGTTGATCTAACTAGCTAAATGATTAATGCAGAGATGGCCCATTCAGCACCCCAGCCTGACTATAAAAAGCACCCAAGTTGTTGACTCTTAAAAAGCCATATTATTCACACATCATCATCCTGGAATTCAGTTAAGGTCAGAATGCACCCAAACCCTCCCATCATTTCCTCTGGAGTCCCGCCAGCCCCCACAGAGTGGGCTGAGTGGGCCCCATTTGAGCAAACAACCGGCTGGGCTCTCTAAGTCCGCTGGCCATGCCAGCTGGGGTCCCACAGCTGCCACGAGGGAGCCGGCTGCCACGGCCACCTGGGGCAGGCCAGCAGTGCCCAGCAGAGAAGGATCCCCCCGGGGCACCTGGCGTGAGCCGCTGAGGTTGGGGCAGGGCTCGTAGTGTCACAGGCCATTCTCTACCTCCTCCCTCCCCACCCAACACACAGACACATACCCGAGCTCTTGAGGTGAGGTATTTTCAAGAATCCAAAGCAGCCCAGGAGAAAATGCTGGGAGACAAGCTGTGACCTGAGGAAGCAACGGTTTGGGGAAAACCATTTGGCGAATCTAGCCCAGGAGGCTGCGCTGTCTGCATTTGTGGTTGAGGAGGGGAAGGGAATGGGGGAGGCCAAGACCAATGCTCCCTTCCTCTTTCCTGTGGGCGGGAGACCCAGAAGCCTGGCTGCTCTCTGGGGTGCGGCCTGAAGCAGGAGAGATGGCAGAGCTGGGTCTAGCTCTCCCCGCGTCCTCACCCTGCAGCTGACTGAGTGCTCAGGAGTGGCGTCTGGGAAGATGTACCCCAGCCCGGGGTCGGGAAAGTTGGAACCTCTCCCTACCACCGCGCGTGACTTGGGCTCTGTATTTCTCTTCTCTAGCCTTCAGACACAGGTGGGCAGTTCAGACTGGACCCTCTAGCCTGCTCCGTCAACATACTAGGAAACTGAGGTCCAGGGAAGGGGCATGATGCATACCCAGAGTTACTCCCTCAGTCAAGGACAGAGCAAGATCTAGAATGTGTTAACTGAGAAAATGCTGTGCAGGTTCCTAGCTTAATACTCTGCTATCCTTAATCATTTGAGTTGAATGTGAATTGGGCAAGCCTACTGGGTGCTAGGTATTTGGGGCATCCAGATGTAAGAGATGGTCCTCTTAAGGCCCACACCCTCATAGCCACCCTCCCTCGGGGGACACAAGAGTTTTGGAGGCGGTGTTTGGAGCTACCAGGCATCAGCAGGGCAGGAAGGAGTCCAGTGTTATCTGCCCTGGAGTGTAGGGACTGTTGGTTCTGCTGGGAAATCCAATGGGGAGGGGACATGTATACTGGGTGTGGGTTGGCACCTCTAAAAAGCCATGTATTTCTTCACTTTCGGGGCACACTGCCTAATTCTTTCTCAATTAGCCACTGGATTGCGGTGCAGGGCATTTGGCTCAGCTGGTGCTGGCTTAATTACAAAGCAATCCTGCCGCTAAGTGCCCACTACGGCTTTTATCTGGGAAAGTGCTTGGCTTGGTTACACAAAGCCCAGGGCCCGTGCCCACTGCACAGATGGGACAGGCGAGGCCAAGAGACAGGAAAAGGTTTCCTGGCTTTACGCCGTGGAGGCAGAATAGCCTTATGACCAAGTCTATAGCTCTGAGCATCAGACAGCCTGGGGTGCCTTGCTGGTTCTGCCAGCTGGGTGACCTTGGCCAGGGTATTTGCCTTCGTGAGTCTTTGTTTTCTGATCTGCAGTATAATACCCCTAGTCACACTGATCTTCTGGGCTTGACGTGTGGGTTAAATGAGATGATGTGTGTAAGGTTCATGCAGAGCCTGAGAAACTGTGTTAGGCACCTGCCCCGCGCTCCGTTCTTGTCCCCATCCCCCCTTCTGAGCGCCTCAGTCTCAGCAACACCCCTCCCCTCCCCACCCTTGAGGGATAAGTTCTTCTTCCAACTTTTGATCTCCAATTAAAAAGGGGGAAAGTGTGTTCTTTATCCTCTATCCCCCAGAGCATTTACTGGGGAGCCTGCAGGGGCAGCCAGATGTGGAAAGGGGGAGGAGTGGCTGGGAGAATAAAAGGAGAGAGAAAGATAGTCAACCCTTTTAATTGTTGCATAATTGGCACACTTTGCAGCCTCAGTTATTACTTCGGAGCTTTTCATGTGAGCGTCTCACTGGAAGGGTATTTCTCCCTCGGGCCCCGTAAGTCTCTGCCACTTAGACCTCTCTCATCTCAGCAGCGGAGGGAAGATCAAACCCCCCTTGGCCCAAGCTGTGGTTTGGCTCTGCCTGCTGGCTTCTCTCAGGAGGGAGAGCGGCACCCAGCCATTCCACCTGGGGAGAAGGGGCCAGGTACAGGCAAGTGCGCACGCGCGGTCCCACAGCCACCCTGTGCCACACACAGCAGACGGTACATCCGCACAGTGCACGCGCCATGTGGCTCAAGCCCTCCACGCCCTTCACCCCACGTAGACGCTCCCACCTCGCACCCCAGCACAGCACACAGAGACTTGGTGCAAACTCAGCCACGGTAACACGGTCTCGGTTACGGCCTCTGCTCTGAAGGCCAGGCCACCTGGGTCCCACTCCCAGTCTGCAACCTGAGTCAGCCGGGGCCAGTAGCCTCACCTCTGTGAGCCTCGCTTCCCCTGTCTGCACAGTGGGCTACCTCAGAGCATGAGCAGCGAGTGAGAGGGGCATGCACCATGTTCTCTCTTTTACTCTGGAAGAAACGAACCCAAGTGATTTGGGCAGGGTCTGGGGTCTGTGCTGCTGTCTCCTGCCGAGCAGAGAGCAAAGCATGCAGACTCCACGGGTCCCAGGCACAAGCCTTGCCGCACCGTGAGGAAGTGTCAGGGGGAGACTCCGGGACCTTGCTCCCATTTTTCCTGATACCCTCATCATCATCCCAGACCTTGCCAAGAAACCCCAGCCGGAGGCAGACAGGACAAACTCTGCCCTGCACCCGCCACCTCCTTTCAGCTCCCGCAGTGAGAGTGTCCCACCACTGTTGGGAAATTCAGAATCAGAGAAGAGCCAGCTCTGCACCCTTGAAGTACTGTTTCTTCCACTTTCCAGATCAGACCAAATCTGGAGATTTGGGAGGAGTTGCCCAAGTGTCAATAGTTTGTTCGTAAAAGTGATGGCAAGCCACTGGCATCCAAATTCCTTGCCCCCTAATACAATGTTCCACTAACGCTAACTCCCGTGAGGGCGGATTAATTACAGGACTTCCCAGGCTGAGAAATAAGAGAAAGCATGATCAGGAACGATTCTGAGAAGGTTCTCCCCCGAGGTTCCAGGGACCTGAAAGCAGGCCCTGATGCCCTCAGGTCAGTGCCTAGAAATTCGTGCTTGGAGGCCACAGGGTGCCACTCAAGTGCTATCAGATCATGATCCTGGAATCCCCAGTTATACCCACCAATAAAATCAGTGCAAAAAAATAGCCTAGCGAACGCAATTACAACCCAAGGGGGCTGCCCCCACTCCGTAGATCTGGGAATTTGATGTCTGCATCCTAGCTAGAGCTCAGAGAAATGGGGCCTAGAATGGACTTGGGGACAGCAGTCTCTCACCTCCCTCGTGCCTGGACGATGGTATCTGGGCCCTGTTATAACCTCATTAAACACATCAGACCCTATTGGAGTTCCTGTGCTGGCCAGACCTTTCCCTTTTGGAGGGGAGCCCGGGGTCACAGTGGAACAGAAGCCTACTGGCTCTAGCTGCCTCTCCAAAGCAGGACCAGCATTCAGGCTGAGGCCCGGGAGGAGAGGAGGGCAAAGCAGGAATTTATAGAATTCTGCCTTACAGTCCAAAATCGTGCCTCCCATGTAAAATCTCTCCTGGTGCCAGATGCCCCAGAGATCTGCTTCTGCAGAATGTTTTTACCTCAGTTGCCACTGTGGCTGCGGAGTGCTCCCCTGTCCATGTCACTGAAACCACCCACACCAACAGATTTTGCTCTTGACTTGGTCCCGAGAGTATGCAACCACTTCTGAGTCCTGGGCCCGAAGATCAGCCTTTGGCCGGGACAGAAAACCAG
Organism: Paguma larvata; assembly: GCA_030068075.1. Lineage (NCBI taxonomy): Eukaryota > Metazoa > Chordata > Mammalia > Carnivora > Viverridae > Paguma > Paguma larvata. The sequence continues at coordinate 3,906,079 of CM057840.1, read as the reverse complement.
GCAGGTTTCCACTGGAGGCTCTTCCAGGGCTCGGGGGCATCCTAGAGTAGAAAAAAGGACCGGGCTTGAGTCAGCACACCTGCATTCAGATCCTGGCTCTGCCACCAGCATGCGATGTGTCCAAGTCACCTGACCTCTCAAGAGCCTCAGTTTCCACAGACAGAAAATGGGGACGATGTTTTACAATTCACACAATGGTATTTACAGGGCCTGGAGTTCTCTGAGTGCTTAATTTGTGCTGGCTTTCTCTTTCTGTTCCTCCCATTTGATGCTGGATAGACAGCAATGGGCCTTTCCCCCCCCACCCAAATTAATTCAATAGCTTTTCTTCCTTCTCTCTTTTCCTTCTTCCTTCCCTCTTTTCCTCCTTCCTTCCTTCCTTCCTTCCTCTCATTCTCTCTTTCTCCTCCTCTTCGTCCTCCTCCTCATTCTCCTTCTTTTGACAATGTGTCTTAAGGTGGCAGGCAGAGTGTTGCCCAGAGGTGTCATTTCATAGCTGTCCATGGTGTGACTCATCTCCTCTATAGGGTGGATAGGAATTCCCAGGGAATCAGGGCATGGCTACTATATTGTTTCCTGTGGCTGCCATAACAAATTACCACGCATTTTGTGGCTGAAGAAAACCTCAGAAATGTATTCTGCCACAGTTCTGGGAGAGGCCAGAAGTCCAAAATCAAGGTATTGGCAGTGCTGGGTCCTTCTGGAAGTTTGAGGCAGAATCTGTTCCCTGCCTCTCTTACCTTTGGTGGCTGCTAGCAACTCTTGGCATGTAGATGCGTCACTCCAATCTCTGCCTCTGTCTTCACATGGTCTTCTCCATGTCTTCTCTTATAAGGACACTTGTCATTGGATTTAGGGTCATCCTGTTAATTCAGGATGATCTCACCTCAAGATCCTTAACTTAATTACATCTGCAAAGGCCTTTTTTCCAAATAAGGTCATATTCACAAGTTCCAGGAGTTTGGACTTGGACAGATTTTTGAGGGGTCTACAATTCAACCCACTACAGCTACCCACTGGCAGGCTCCGTGGTAGAGAGCTCTTGGACGGGCTCTTGGGCGGAGCAGAGGTTCACGTGAATCTTGTCAGTTTTCTTGCTAATCTCAAGGTAAGTGCTGATCCTCCCACCGATAAGTCCCCACAGTTAAGAGAATCGAAGGTATTTTTTTTTAAAGGCTGTTGGGTCTCATACCTCATTTATCCTTACCCCCAACCTCCCCCACAACCACTTGTTGAGGAAAACAAGACAGGAATTGTGTATCCTTGTATTACACGTGAGGATATTGAGGCAGAGAAGGGTTGACCTGCTCAAGGTCATCCAGTTATTAAGAGCCAGGATGAGAACCCGAGTTTCTCTGCCTTGGGCCTGGCTTCCGTCGGTCAGACCACACTGCCTTTCCAGGCTAACCCCGTAAGAATTGAAGAACTCTTTCCTCGCCAGTTCTTAATCATCTTACATTTGTGGGTTTATTAGCTGCAAATTTGTGGGGTTTTGTGGCTTATAGAGGAATTTATTGTTCCATATAAAACTTTTTTTCTGGCTTTCCACACAGAACCACTAATGACTTCTCACAGGCAGAAAATCAGGCTGCCCAATGAGTTTGTCTTGTGTTCTAATACCATGGCAAGTTATTAATAGTTCTTCCCGGTACAACATTCCCTTTCCCATCGCCCTGGTGCTTGGGGTAGCCAAGGTCACCATTCTTGTCACTGCAACCCTTTCCTCCTCTGCTGGCAATAGGGCCAAAGCTTCCGCTCTGAACGGAAGCTCTTACGGGCACCCTGGCCAGCCCATCGGCAGCAGGGGGTGATGGGAGGTTAAGGGAGTGGGGTGGGGAGTTGGGCACCGATGGCGCCCTGGGGGAACCACTTGGCAGCAGGTTCTCTGGTAGACACCAGGGAGAGGAAACAAAGAAGTTCAGGTCTGGCCCTTAATATCTGTGGGAAGGAAGAGCTGCTAAGAATCAATAATTACCACTCTTTTTTCTGTTTCATTAGATTTCCTCATTTCATAAACATCTATTGAGTTTCTAGCGTGTCCCAGGCTACCATTACGAACACTAGGGAAACATTTATGAAGAGGAAAAATTCAGCCCCTGCTTTCACGGAGACTGAAGGGTTCTAGACCAGGAGTCCTGAGTTCTTCTTTTTTTAAAAGTTTATTTATTTTGAGAGAGAGCACACATAAATGTGTGAGCGGGAGAGGGGCAGAGAGAGAGGGAGAGAGAGAGAATTCCAAGCAGGCTCCACACTGTCAGCACAGAGCCCCACATGCGGCTCGATGTCATGAACTGTGAGATCATGACCTGAGCTGAAATCAGGAGTCAGATGCTCAATGACTGAGCCACCCAGGAGTCCTGAGTTCTTTTTAACTTATTACTAATGTACCGTTCCCAGCATTCTGAGCTCACCACCTTAGCTTCCTAGGGTCTGCTTCTCACCCCTCTACTGCTTTATACAGGTTCAAGCCAACATACTGCTTTCACCTGGCCACTCTGCCTTCCTCCTTACCATTCTACAATCTGTTCTCAACACAACAGCCAGACTCTTTTTTTTTTTTTTAATGTTTATTTTTTTATTTTTGAGAAACAGAGAAAGAGACAGAGTGAGTGGGGGAGGGGCAGAGAGAGAAGGAGACATGGAATCTGAAGTAGGCTCCAGGCTCCGTGCTGTCAGCACGATTCAGGCTTAAACCCACAGACCCTGAGATCATGACCTGAGCTGAAGTTGGACGCTTAACCAGCGGAGCCACCCAGGTGCCCCTAGACGGACTCTTTTAAAATACAAATTAGGTCATGTTACTCTTCTATTCAAAACCCTCCAGTGGCTCCCCTTCATACTCTTGGAAAGAAGCCAAGGTTCTACAAAGTTCTGGAAAGAAGCCTACAAGTTCTGCAAGGTCTCAGGTGATGTGACACCCTGCTACCTCTCTGGCCTCACAACCTTCCTCCATCTACTCCAGGCACAGTGGCTTCCTTGGATACACCAGATACATATACTCGTGCCTCAGGACTTTGCACGGACTGTTTCCTTTGTCTGGAATGTTCTTTCTACAATCATCCATCTACTTTGAGACTCTGCCCAAATGTCACGTTCTTAGTGAGGTCTTCCCTGATCACCATTTTGCAGCCACTTCCTATCGCTCTCCATCTCCTCTTCCTACTTAATTTCCTCTATAGCACTCACCAATCTGATATTTCTGTTATTGTTTATTTATTTAGGTTGTTTATTTGTTATCTCTCTCACCTTTCCATGAATTTTTTCATGGAAGGTCTCTCACCTTTCCATGAATTTTTTTTAATGCTTATTTATTCTTGAGGGGAGAGGAGAACAAGCGAGGGAGGGGCAGAGAGAGAGGGAGACAAAGGTCCAAAGCAGGCTCTGTGTCGACAGCAGAGAGCCCAAAGTGGGGCTCTAATTTGTGAGATCATGACTTGAGCCAAAGTCAGATGCTTAACTGACTGAGCCACCCAGGCACCCTCTCCATGAGTGTTTGTAGCACCGGACACAGTGCCTGGCACAGTGAAAGTGCTCAATAAATATTTGCTGAACAAATGAATGGTTATATAGCCCCCGGCGAGTCTCTGCTCCTCTCCGAGCTCCAGTTTCTCCATCTGAACTATGAGAGCACTGGATTATCCAATCTCTAAGATTCATCCCAGCTCCGGTCATGCATACTAAGTACCGTGCAGAGTCTCCAGCCCAGACTTCTTCTAGTACAGATGGAGAAACTGAAGCCCTGGACATGGGCTGAACCCACCGGATGGTCCCTCATCCTTGCCTTGGGGCAAGGTCCCCTGCCCATTGCCCTGTGGTTGAAGCTCAGGACCCTGACATTAGACTAGTGAGTTGATGTCACTAGGACAGAACCTCAGGCTGCATTCTGCTCAAACCAGGGCAACCTCAAAGACTTCAGATCCCCTGCAGTAACGGGCCCATGGCATCCAGGTGAGGGAGGTGCTGCCCAAGGGTCTGCCCACATCTAGATGATGGGATCCTGTTATACCATTCCTAAATGTGGCTAAGGCTCTTCTGGGGAGGGTGGTGAGAATATGAAATGTCTACACACCTTGTCTACACCTTCAAAGAATGTGGGAGAAGACTTAGGTGGAATGTGATAATTGTCTTTGAAAGGCAGATTACACATATTTTGTGGTCTTCCAGCTGACAGGATGAGGGCCAAGGGAGGAGGTAAAGGTAGTGCTTTAGCTTGGGATGAGAAAGGGTTACTTAATCTGCAGAACAGCCCGGAGGTGGCTCCCTGAACGCCCAGCAGAGTCGTTGAGCCCTGCCATTTGCATGGTCCGGACAGAAACTGCATCCCTATTCTCCTGGAATCTCAGAGATGAGACCTGCGCAGGGGCAGGTTGGACTGTTACCTTTTACCTCCCTTCCAGTGCTGGGCTTCTCTGATCCCAGGTGCTTCATTAGGGCAGGGCAACAAGTAATCTCAGTGTCAGAGATCGGCAACTTTCATTAAAGCTGGCGCTGCTATTGCTCCGGGTATTTTCTGAATTTTCTTTCTGGCAGAGAAGCGAGCGTAGGTGGAGGGAGGGTAGGAGGAAGGCATGTCTGTATCTCTCAATAGAAACTGATGACAATTTTACTAATTGCTGCATTTATTAATGGGTGGCCTTTTATGTAGGCTGTTTAGAAGGTAAAACAATGCTATTAGTCATGAAGTCTTTGTTGGTTCCTGGCTCGCCAGGTTATCTGCCCCAAGCACGTGGAGTCAGATGGAGATAAAGGTTCAGTCTGCAATACAGGAAGAGCAATTAAGTCATGTATTCATTGTGCCTGCCCGCCTTTGTTAGGGGCCTTTGGGAGATAAAAAATGGTTCAGAGTTTACAATCAGAAACGTCTGTATTTTGCGTTTCATGCTGGGGAGCTGGGCTCACCCACATTCCTCCATGGGCCCTTATCTGTGATCTGGTAATAAACATAAATATTAGCCTTAAGAATAAAGGCGTAAGCGGAAGCCCAATTAATTATGTTAATCTTCCTTTATTGTTGTGAAAGTGGATAGACCAACTTGTGTGTCTGCTGTTGCGGTGTCTGATGAATAGAAGTGTCTGTTCTGGTGTCTAATGTCTAGTAAAAGAAAGAGGGGGAAAGAATGGGCATTATTGGGTATCTAGACCAGGCTCTGGACCAGATGAACAGAGTAGCCTTATGTAATGGGCATTCCTGATGTACAGGTGAGGAACAGACTGAGCAAAGTTAACTAGGTCAAGGTGATCCTGTCGGTAAACAGAGGACAAAACTGTTTTACTCTAAAACACATAACACAAATAGACCTCTAGCCTCATAACCAATTGGCTTTGACATGCTTGTTAGCATCCAAAGAGACTCCCACAGGAGTTTCTTCCCCTGGGAGGAAGCCTGGTTCCCCCCACCCCATTTATCTTCTTCCCCCTCTCCCTAAAACTTTTTCTCAGCCCTGCTACTTGGAGCCTAGCCAGGCTGCAACTCTGGGTGGTATGTTAAACCAAGAGCCAACAGGCCTTGGCTCTGGGACTTGCAGTGATTTACCTCCTGTCTCTGAGCCTCAGTTTCCTTATCAATGAAAAGGAAGGGCTGGACAAGATGACTGTTAAATCCTGCCAGCTCTGTGCTCTGAATCCATCGTGAGGCTCTCCAGAGATCTCAGGAGTTGGCCATTCCTGCACAGCCAGATGGAATGGAGGACACTGGGGATGTGGGTCCTGGAGCAGCTTGGGGCTTGGGTCACCTGTTTAGCTACTTTCACCGATTGTGTGGGTCTCCCATCGGTTTTGATTGGATTTGGCTGGAAGCAGCTGAGCAGGGGCGTATTAGCCATGGACAGCTGCAGCCTCTGGACTGAATTCTGTCTGGAGCTGAGAATGGTTTTTCTTTAACCTCAGCCCTTCCCTGCCTGCTCCCAGCTCCTGGGAGAAGCATACAGAATAATTCTCTTCCTGGGCTTCTGGCTGATTCTGGGCTATGAAAGGTAATAAACTATAAAGCCATGGATGAGTTTTGCAGCAGAAGTTTGGGGCATCATAAAGCACCCTGTGATGGAGGAATCAGACCAAATCAGCTTGTGGTCTGACACAGGTCTTTCCTGAGATCGCCAAGAGGCCGCATGTTGGCCTCTGATCCCGAGGGGGTGAGACACTGCCCCAGTGTGGCCAGCCACAGAGGCCAAAGCAGCTCCCATCTCCAGGCCTTGACAGTGGCTCAAATGATCATTCTTGACCATGTTTATACACATATATGGCCCTGTGCCTGGGTTTCGGGAGACTCAAAGGGGAACTCACATACTTCCTGATAACGACAAGCTTCCTGTCTCATGAGAAAGACACTATGAACACAGATAACCCCATTCTGGACTCAAACTGCCTGGGATTCAGTCCCAGCTCTTTCATTCATAGTCAAGTGATTGCTTCTCTCTGTGCCTCAGTTTCTCATCTGCAAAATGGCAATAATAATAGTATCTACCTCAAAGGGTTGGCATGGGAATGAAATGAATTAATATATATAAATCACCCAGAATCGTGACTATTACCTAGTAATTACTGTGATTATTATCGTTACCACCACCACCACCACCACTATTATTATTCTAATATTAAGCATGTTTCTGGAGAAAACATAAGAAAAGCACTGACAGAGTGAGTGATTCATTCTGACTGCAGGGATGTTGTTGGGTGCATGAAGGAAGGTATGTTTGAGCCTGACTTCAAAGGGAGCTAGGATTTCGACATCTAAGGCCAGGGTTAAGGGCATCCCAGGCTGAGAGTGTGAAGAGCACAAGGAAACACACAAGGCTGTGAAAACACATGGGGGCTGAGATGGTAGATGGAGCTGAAGATGACATATAGCATCAGAGCCCATTGAGGAATTTGAACTTTGTTCCGTAAGTAATGAGGAAGCCTTTTCAGGTTTCTCAGCAGGAGAGTGACACAGTCCATTTGGCGTTTTAAAAAGATCTTTCTGGCAGAGATGTGTGGTAGCTAAGAGTGTGGACTCCAGACTCACACTGCCAGGGTTCAAATCTTGGTTGTGATGGTGAATTAGTTAAAATAGCTAAATTGTGTAACAAATAGGTCAAAACATGTATAATGGCTCAAACACCATAGCAGTTCATTTCTAGATCCTGTAATAGTCCAAAGAGGGTGTCTCTTCTTGGCAAATGGCCCTCCTCCATATGGTGACTCAGGTACCTGGCTTCTTAGGATCTTGCTGCCCCCATGTCTTTGGCACCTAGCTAGTGGAAGAGTAGAGAGACCATGGAGCAGACAGGCTGGCTATTTAAAAATCCTGCACTCAATGTAGGACATATTACTTCTGCCCACCTTTCGTGGTAGAGCACACTCACTGCCAAGGAGGCTGGGGAATACACTCTGGCCACATTCCTGGCTATTCCTCCTATTACCATAGGATAGCGCTGTCCAACGGAACTTTCTACAATGACGGAAATGTTCTAAATCTGAGCTTCCAATACGGTAGCCATTTGCCATGTGATATATTGAGCACTTGAAATGTCACTAGTGAAACTGAGAGCGAGCTTTTAGTTTACTAACTTGTAATTAATTTACATTTCACAGCTATGCATGGCAAGTGGCCATGACATTGGGCTTTGCTGTTGTAGAGAGAGGAGAGGGTGGATTTTGGCAGACAGTGGTGCTAGCATGGCTGTTTAATAATTGGGAAGCTTATTTATTTAATATCTCTGTGTCTCACTTTCCTCAGCTGTGAAATGGGTATAATAATGGTATCTACCTCTTAGGCTGTTGTAGGGATTAAGAGATCATTCAGGCGTAGCATTTAGCGCCCAGTACATAATCAGTGCTCAACCAAGGTTATCTTATGGATGACTAAGAGGCAGGGACTCCAGTTAGGAGAGTATACAACAGTCCAGGGAGACACTCCTCTAACTTCACCTCCAAATATTGCCCTTTGCTCAACCAAACTATGCCACTTATTCTCCAGACTCCACAATGCACACTTCCTTTAAACCATTCTCTCTCTGACTGACCAACGTATCCTTTCCTTCTCTCTACCTATTGAAATCTTGCCCCACTGTCAAGATCTGGTTCAAATGCCACATCTCCATGAAGTCTTCTCAACTACTTGTGATCTCTGAAGGTCCTGATGCTTCATGTATTCCTCAGCACCTGCCGCATCATGCCAAGGCCACTCGTCTGGTTGTCTCGTGCATTCGTATGGACAGGACTATTTCTTATGCATCTCTCGACCTTCTGCTTTACCTGGCAGAATTCTCTGTGTATTTTGAAGAGGCAAGAAACATCCATTGCACTGAATTGAATCCATAAGGGGTGAAGAGAGTTGCAAAGACATGTTCCCTGGACCGTTAGAGCCAGAGATTACATCTACACAGCACCGAATGAAGCAGGGCTTTGCCAATTACCCAAATCATTGAATCTGTTTAGATATCCAAACGGGAAAATTCAGGCCACCCCACTGGCATGTAGTTTGCAGAATTCCTTTTGACATTTGCACAGTTTTTATTCTCCACATTGCTCTACAAAAAAAAAATGGCCTTTTCGTTCACATGCCTTGTACTACATGTCTTTTCCCACTGTCTGTCAGGCCATTTCTGGAAGAATTTCTGACCAGAAACTGCAAAGGAAAGCTGGAACCACTCAGTTAGGCTGCCTGGACATGAGTCCAATGAACTGTAGAAGGGCTCAGTGATAGCAAAATCACAGGGGACCCGTCATCCCATTGCCACTGTGGCCCTGGACAAGCCTGACAGTGCCCCTCAGGATTATCTTGTACCTCTCTTGACATCAACCTCCAAATCTTAAGGATGTTCTGCCAATTATCTTAGATACTCTTAAGGGTCCATTAGTGCTTTTCAGTCATTAACTTATCTAGACCCTTTCATTTATCCATTGGACAGATATTTGTTGAGCTACTGTTCTGTGCCAAGATTTTGGTATTTAGGATGTGAAACAAAGTTTCTATTTTCAACCTTCATTCTGGTTGGGTGGGAAGAAATTTAACAAATAAATATCTGTCAGATGTCTGTATATAGGATAGCAGGATCTCTCATTATCTATCGCTATATAAAGAATCACCCTAAAATGTGGTGGTCTAAAACAATAATGTATGATTTCTCATGAATCTCTGGATTGCCTGGGCTCACCTTGGGAGCTTTTCTGCTGGAGACTTGGCCTGGGCTCCCTGACCAGGTTGCAGTCCGCTAGAGGTTCAGCTACGGCTAGAGACTGTAAGATGCTTCATTCACATGTCTGTGAGTGGAGCCTTGGTTCTGGCTGTTGGCTGGCCCTCTCCACCTGGCCTTCATTACTCAGGGGGCTAGCCCGGGCTTCCTTGCATGGTGGTGGGAGTGTCCCAAAGGAGGGCAGAGGCTGTGAGGCCTCTTGTCTCTTAGGATCAGCTCACACCATGTCAGCTCTGCCTCATTCTGTTTTGGTCAATGCCAGTCACAAGCCAGCCTGGTCTCAAGGTTGGGGAGGCAGAGGCCTCTTCTTCTTCTTCTTCTCCTCCTCCTCCTTTTTCTTCTTCTTCTTCTTCTCCTCCTCCTCCTCGTCCTCCTCCTCGTCCTCCTCCCCTCCTCCCCTCCTCCTCCTCCTCGTCCTCCTCCTCCTAGTCCTCCTCCTCCTCGTCCTCCTCGTCCTCCTCCTCCTCCTCTTCTCTCCTCTTCTTTCTTCTTCTTCTTCTTCTTCTTCTTCTTCTTCTTCTTCTTCTTCTTTTTCTTTTTCTTCTTCTTCCCCTTCTCCTCCTCCTCCTTCTTTTTAATGTGCTTTATTTATTTAAAATTTTATCTAAATCTAAGTTAGTTAACATATAGTACAATAATGGTTTCAGAATAGAATTTAGTGATTCATCACTTACATATAACACCCAGTGCTCATCCCAACAAGGGCCCTCCTTAATGGCCATCACCATTTAGCCCATCCCTGCACCCAACACCCCTCCAGCAACCCTCGGTTTGTTCTCTATATTTAAGAGTCTCTTATGGTTCTCCTCCTTCTCTGTTTTTATCTTATTTTTCCTTCCCTTCCCCTAAGTTCATGTTTTGTTTCTTAAATTCCACATATGAGTAAAATCATATGATATTTATCTTTTCTCTGACTGACTTATTTCGCTTAGCAAAATACATTCTAGTTCCATCCACGTTGTTGCAGATGACAGGATTTCATTCTTTTTAAATTTTTTTAATTTTTTTTTTTTGAGAGAAGAGGGGGAGGTGCAGAGAGAGAGGGAGACACAGAATCTGAAGCAGGGTCCAGGCTCTGAGCTGTCAGCACAAAGCCCGATGAAGGGTCAAACTCATGGACCATGAGATCATGACCTGAGCTGAAATCGGAAGCTTTACCAACTGAACCACCCAGGCACCCTAAGATTTCATACTTTTTGATCTCTGAGTAATATTGCATTATATATATATATATGTATATATACATATATATATATATCACATTTTCTTTATCCTTTTGTCAGTTGATGGACATTTGGCTTTCCATAATTTGGCTGTTTATAGCACTGCTATTGAACACTGGGGTGCATGTGCCTCTTCAAATCAGCATTTTTTATCCTTTGGAAAATTCCTAGTAGTTCAGTTGCTGGGCTGTAGGGTAGCTCTATTTTTAATTTTTTGAGGATTCCCCATACTGTTTTTCCAGAGTGGCTGTACCAGAGAGGCCAATTAACTGGAGAAGCCGCAAAGGACTTGTGGCTACTTTTCTCCTCCAGCTTTATTGAGATGTAATTGACATATCGTGGAAGTTTAAGGTACACAACCTGTTGATTTGGTACACTTACATATTGCAAAATGATAAGACTTGGGGCCACTTTTAATCTACCACACAGAGTAAGGGAACAGCAAAAGAGGGGCTGTGCTCTATTAAATAGAGTGGTCAGACAAGACCTCTCTGAATGAGGTATTATTGGACAGAGACCTGGAAGAAGTGAGGGAGTAAGCCATGCAAATATCCGCAGTGTTCCAGCTGATGGAATTGTGTGCTAAAGCTCTAAAATCAGGTCAGTGCAAGTCTTTGCATTTATGATAACACTGCAACATTAAGGGCCTAAGTGAAGGTGCTCGTACGTTACTTGCAGGAAATCCAGTTCTCCTTGGGCAGCAGTGGAGAATTCCTGAATGGGCTGAGCCAAGTTAAAGGGTTGGGGGAGAGGAGGTACTTGATTTGGAGGCCTTGAGATGTGAAGGTGAATCCTTTACAAAACCTAAGACCAGAAAGGGTGCATCTACTCACCCCCGCTGCCTCCATCCTCAACCCTTGCAACTGGAGTTTCCAGGCACCTTCCACTGCCACCTGTGGCAGAAAGCCAGCAATGTGGAAATTCCCTGGTCCCAACTCGGTACCTCTGTTTCCATGAAGGTGCTTTGCACACAGTCTGCCCTCAGCCTGCTCTTGTCCTTCCCCTCACACAGTCTATGGGGAGCCTCTCTGTGAGTGAATCCGGGTTTGCATCATTGGAGGGAAAGGTGGAGGATTCACGAAGGAATGGAGCAGAACAGAGCAAAGCAGGAGGGTTTATGCTGTAATTACCCAAAATCATCATGGGAGTCTGGGTGTAATTGGGTAGTTAGTGTGTTTTGGGGGTGGCGAGGGGGTGCAATTATTCGGCTCACTGGCTGCCAGACTGTTGTCACTGCTCTTCTGGCCCTTGGGCCAGGTTCCTGGCTCTACCTGTGAACTATTAAGTGTAATGACCCTGTCATGTAGAGGAGCCTGTCATTATCTCTGTGTTAACATGGTATTTACCCACAAAACCTGCCAAGTCACTCTGTGATTAAAGGGCCTCGGCATGGTCCCCTGTCCTGGCATTGGATAGTCCTCTCGTGAAAGTTGTCAGAGCAGAGGTGGCTTTAAAAGGCTGAGAGAAGTTGGGTTGGGGTCATCCTGGGGGACTCAAAAGGGCCACTGTACCTGAGCCCTCCCCCCACATTACCAAAGCCTGAGACCCCGTACTCCAGCCATGGGGGTCTGGAGGCACCAGGGCGACCCCATGCAAAATCAGGCACATTTCCACACAGGGCTAACTGATTGGCCACTGAGTGAAACAAAAGTCAACTTTGATTTTTAAACTGTATGTTCACAGTAATACCTCCAATCCAGCATCACAGTTTATTCTAAATTTTTTTAATGTTTATTTATTTATTTTGAGGGAGAGAGAAAGTGCGTGTATGCAAGTGGGGGAGGGGCAGAGAGAGAGAGAGAGAGAGAGAGAGAGAGAGTCCCAAGTGGACTCCATGCCACCAGCACAGAGAGCCCGGTGTGGGGCTCCAACTCACGAACCACGAAACCATGACCTGAGCTGAAACCAGGAATGGGACACTCAACCAACTGAACCACCCAGGTGCCCCGAAACAAAAGTCAACTTTAAAATCTTCAAGGTTGAGGGGCACCTGACTGGCTCAGTCAGCGGAGCACACATGTGATTCTTGACCTCAGCGTTGTGAGTTTGAGCCCCATGTTGGGTGTAGAAATTACTTAAAAATAAAATCTTTAAAAAAAATAAATAAAATCTCGAGGGTTGGTTATCTCCTCTGAAGAATCTCCTAGGAGTGGTAGGAAGGGAATCTGGTCACGTAACATAGAGCAAAACTCCCCTGAAAGTCTTCTGTGGCTCTTCCTCCCTACTTCCCAATCACGTTTTACTGTCTTCCCCGAAATGCAGGCACGCACCCCCCCCATCTTTGGCAGGGCTCCCTTGCCTTTGGGGCTCCTTTGTCACAGGCAGTTCCAAATCTTTTCTAATGAGAATCAGATTTGTTCTTGGTCTTTTACATTTCTCCGCTCTCCCTTCACCCTGTCATGGCCACAAGGACGCAAACACAGAAGACCTCTCAGCGGGTGGATGAGCAGGGCTGTAAGCACGTGTGGGCCAGGAGTTTGCCCCTGTTGCCTAAACAACGCTGCGGTGAGCATTCTTATACAAATACCTTTACCCACGGGTGTGGATTTTCCCTAGGACAAACTCCTGGCCTTGAGGTGACTCGGTATGAATCTTGTCCTTTGAAAAGATGCTGTCCAATTATGTCTAAAAGATTATACACATTCCAGTTCCCACTAATCATTTATTAGAATGCGTGTCTCCCCGCATCCTTTCCAACTTGGGCTGCCACTACTTTTTAAAAACTGCCTCCATTGTTTTCTGATTATGCGTGTGATACATGAAAAAGAAAAAAACGAGAAACAAAAGCATAAGAGGAAATAAAGACTAGCTGTCATGCCATCACCCAAAGATAAGAAGTACTGACCTGTTTTAAAGCATTTTTAAAAAGTTTATTTATTTTTTGGGGGCGGGGGATGGGCAGAGAGAGAGGGAGACACAGAACCCAAAGCAGGCTCCAGGCTCTGAGCTGTCAGCACAGAGCCCGACGCGGGGCTAGAAACCACGAACCTTGAGATCGTGACCTGAGCCAAAGTCAGCCACTTAACTGACTGAACCACCCAGGTGCCCCAACACCAATCTGTTTTATAGACAGCAGAGGTCACAGCTAGTCAAGGTAGTCACCTGAGGGAACCTTCCAGAATCCCTAGTGCTGGTGACAAGGTGTTAAAGATTGCCCCTTTCTTTCCTCTGTCTCTTCCCCCACCACTGATGTCTCCAAAGCCTTGAGGTATTTTCCCCCAGCCAGTGGGGACTATTCCTGAAGGAGTCGCTTCCAGGTATCCACATCCCTAAAGTGTCTCCTCAAAACAGTTCCGCTGCCAGGAAGACTTCCAGCCTGAGGATTCAGGGAGTAGAATGGAATATGAACATTCCAAAAATGTGTTTCCAGGCATTGACAGCCGGATCCGACAGATTGGAAAACGCATCTCTCCGGCCAACCCCAGAGCCAAGTTTCTGTTTCTCAGGGGCCCTGACATGCCCTGTTAAGCCACCCTTCTAATGACTGCTCTTGCTTTCCATTCCAGAGACCTGAATTATAATGAGCTGCAGGAGTTCCCCGTGGCCATCCGGACCCTGGGCAGACTGCAGGAACTGTAAGTCCCTCTGCTGGTGTCTGTGGGTGTCCTCTTCTCCCCAGGACAGGGGCTGAAGCCAGCCCCGGGCCTCCCTCACAGCCTCACCTCCCGTGGTCCTTGTAAGAACTGTAGCTGCGTGCCCTCCCCAGCCCCCAGTGCAGGTCTCAGTAGTCACAGACCTCATTAGTTTGGCATCGAGCATTTCCTAGTGGTGTGTCATCGGCAGAAATGGCTCTGGGCCCTTCCAGCCTAGAGAGACACACGGCACAAGACTCCTCCTGGGAGGCTGCGCCTGTGCTGCCGCTGCCTTGGTTGGGGTGTGTCTGGAGATGAATGAGGAGAGGAGCTGGGGGCTGGTTTACGGGCTCACTCCTCAGCCGCTGGTCCCATGGGGGAGATGAGAAGCCGGCTTTGGTTCCCCACAGTCGCTACCTATTATTAATCTATTTTAGCATCAACTGTGCCGAGCACTATGCTTGCTACTAAACACAAAGAGTAAGATAACCTGGGCTGTTCCCCAAGGATCCTTTAGGTCTGTTGAGGACACAGAGTAAAGCACCACCAGGACAGAGCAGCTTAGGGGCAGTGTATGATTCGGGTGCTAATTGTACAGGGGTAGCTAAAATGACTGGGAATCCAGAGGAACACACGAAGAACCTTGTGGACTAACACATCGGAGATGAACCTTAAAGGATGGATGGAGTTTAGGTGGCGACAGTGGAGGACGAGGGGAGGCATTTCAGACAGAAGAACCATGGAGCTAGAGACCCAGCCTGGAAGTTGATTGGGCAGAAAGAGGACCACAAGAGAGACCAGGCTTACTGGAGGAGGGGCTCTCAGCAAACAGTAGGAGACCTATTGTGGGTAGATGGACCGGATTAAGGGAACCTGAGAATTGTGAACAGAGCCCCACACTTACAGGCAGCCTAGCGTCTTTACTCAAACTACCACCTAAGGTCAATCCAACCACATGCCACCCCCCATCCCCACCCCGTCTGGAGTCGGGAGGTGGGAATGCCAGGTGTGTGCAGCAGAGGAGCAACGAGACCAATTGGAGGGAAGGGTCTGAATGAGAAACTGTTGGAAGTCCTCCTTCACTGCCAGTGAGTTGCCAATGAGTAT
Organism: Paguma larvata; assembly: GCA_030068075.1. NCBI lineage: Eukaryota > Metazoa > Chordata > Mammalia > Carnivora > Viverridae > Paguma > Paguma larvata. The sequence continues at coordinate 3,891,001 of CM057840.1, read as the reverse complement.
AGATGTGTGTGTGTGTGTGTGTCTGTCTGTCTGTCTGTCTGTCTGTCTCTATCTCTCTCCCTCTCTTGAGAGAAAGCTGCTTGAGGACAGGGCCTCTGTCCTATAAACTCCTAAACATCTCAGGACTTAGCTCGACACTAGACACAAAGGAAGAGTCCAAAAACATATAAGGAACAAATTAACAAAGGAATGAACGGGTGGAGAAAGGGGCCTAGGTGGATGGCATAGGCGGGAGGTGGCTTGGGGGACCTGTGGGGAGAGCACGAAGGTGGAAATAAGAAGGGGAAGGGAAGGAGGAGAGAGAGGGGGTGGATTCCAGGAAGGCATGAGGAGACACTAGAAATCTCCAGAGTCAAAGAAGTTGGCCAGGGGTGCTGCTCAGCATGGATTATGTGCTTCTTGGTCCAACTTTCATCTTGAAATGATCACCCCGACTAACCAAATGCATAATTCCTGGCTTCCAGAACCCTGGACACTGAGCTAGTACCTCCCTCCTCACTCCTGCACGCGGCCAGCCAGTCACTCAACATCCACTGTATCTCCCAGCTCCTGCTGCTGCTGCCCTTCCAGGTTCCTTAGTCTCCAGGCCTGGAGGCCACGCCAGCCTCCGTTTGGGGAGCATCTCTCACCCCTGGGGCCCTCAGAAGCTCTGCTCTTCCCACACACCCTCAGCTTCCTCCTTGGGGACCCTGTGGAGTTCTGGCCACAAGTGACTGAGGAGAGGAAGCTCTCCTGGGATCCAAACTCAGCCTCCTGCTCCCAAGTTGTCCCCCCTTGCCACCCCCCTGCTCTCTGAGGCCCCACGCCTCACTCCTTTCACGAGTGTCAGAGAAAAGGATGGGCGTGCTGTCGAACGAAGCGGAAACATCACAGGCAGGAGGTGAACCTGGAATCTCAGCTGATGTCTACGGCCTCTCCAGTCAGCTTTCTGGAAGCGTCATGGAATTCTGTCTCTCCCTCTCCATACCTTTCTCCAAGTCCTCGCTGACTTGTGGTATTGCCTTCCAGGGGGTTCCATAACAACAACATCAAGGCCATCCCAGAAAAGGCCTTCATGGGGAACCCTCTGCTGCAGACAATGTGAGTACTCGCTTCTCCCATCTCTTGGTGCTGAGCAGTGTTTGGGGCACGGTCTGGGGAGGCAGAACTAGGGAAGGGGGTGCCTCCCCCCGTGTGCTCTTTCCTGGTACCAAGGGAGGAGAAAGCGGAGTTCTGCCTGGCTCCCAGCTCAAAGGGCCGAATGACTAAATTTGGTGTTTGGGTCGTTTTCTTCCAGACACTTTTATGATAACCCAATCCAGTTTGTGGGAAGGTCAGCATTCCAGTACCTGCCTAAGCTGCACACGCTGTAAGTTGGCCTCTAGAGCCTGCCACCTTTCTGGACCTCCCCCTTTCCTCACTTCTTCCCGCTGCCTCCTGCCTCCCATCTGGAGGTCTCTCACCCGCAGGGCACAGCGCCCCCTGCCAGGCATGGTCTCCTTCGGGGCTGTGACCTCTGCTGGGCTCGGGCCTATTCCCAGCTCTGGCCCCACTTAACAGCCTCCCTTCACCTCCCCGTGGCTTCTTCCCAGATCCCAAATGAATGAAGAGGGCCCTTCTCCATAGTCAAGGAGTTTTGTCTGGCCTCGTCAGAGTCCGGCTCAGGGCGGCTGTTCCATGACTACTTGCTAAAGAACCACTGACTGAGATGAGGGTCTGGTTCTCCAGTGACCTGGGAGCACGAATCCCTTGGCCCTTTATGCCCTCATCTTTATTGCTTTGGGCCAAAGGCAGTCCCTTGTTTCCTGTCTCCCACTGTGTTAAACCCCAGCCCAAGTCCCGCTTCTGCAAAAAAAACTTCCATGGGTTACACTCCACCTATGGCATCATAGTAACGTAACTACCATCTCTAAAGCACATACTCCCCCTTCATGCATATTATCACGTTTCATTGTCACCCTAACCCTGTGAGGCGGGTGGTGTTCATACAGTTTGTGGATGCATCCTGAGCTCCCAGACCCTGCTCAGCCTTGAACTACAACCCTGACCTCCAGATCCTAGACTCATTTCTGGACCCTACACTGCCTCCTGGGGCGGTCTGATGGCACCCATTATGCTGTGCTCCTGTTGGGTGCAGACCTGCGTGGGCCCTCATCCTCCTTGAGATAGAGGATGATGGGGGGGGAGGGAAGCCGTCAGTCTAAAACAACTGAAGAGAACCAGTGGAGAGGCTGATAAAGCTTTAGCTGACGACATTTTAGGGGAGACCCTCTCTCGGGCTCTAGTAAGCAAACCCCAGCACCCAAGGACTTTTTCAGTAGCACCCAAGCAGTAGCCTTTTAAACAGAAGCAGTTCGCACGTTCCTGTCCTGTGTTTTTTCTTCGTTCATTTGTTTTGTTTTGTTTTGCATGCTGGGGCCCTAGCGCCAGGTTGCCTGCTCTGTCTGGGCCGACAGAGTAGTAGTGGGCTGCACCAACTTAAGGAAATGGTTTAGAATGTGCTGAGCAAAGCTCTGCCCCTACCAGGGCCTGAATAGCTGGAGTGTTTTGAGATTGAGGGGGGGGATGGAGGGGAAGGATGACATTTCCCAAAAGAGTGGAGTCTCTGAGGGGGAGATCAGTGATAGTAGGGAGCCCAGGCGTCAGGATGCTCTGACCCCGCCCTTCAGACTTCGTTGCTCCTGTTTCCAGATCCCTGAATGGTGCCACGGACATCCAGGAGTTCCCGGATCTCAAAGGCACCACCAGCCTGGAGATCCTGTGAGTGGATGCACTTACCCTCCACCTCATCCGGGTCCCTGCTTGGTTCCCAGGAGCTCTTCTGTCTGCCTGTCCGCTGGAAGGCTGTCTACATTCTTTGCTTGCCCCTTATCTGGCCCGCTCCTGCTGCCGGCTCCAGCCTGGCCCAGAGGTCACCTGGCTCAGCCCCAGGTCACTGCTGCTGGCAAGGCAAGGCCGGGGGGTGGCAGGTGGTTTGGGGGTGAGGAGGCTGGTCTTCTCTTTACTATGCTTGGGTTTTTCAGGCGCGACTTCAGAGTTCCCAACCCCAAGCTGTGAGTGTGCTGAGGACCCCGCCACAGGGGGAGAAGGGTTGTGCAAACACATCTTCTTTGCCTTTCCGAAGCGTGATGCCGATAAAGATTTCTCATACATTCTGTCATTATAGATGGTAGGGTAGGGGAAGGGGTGTCAGAGCATAGTAGGCCCTCAATACATTTTAAGAGGATGAATGGAACAATCAAGCAAATACCCGAGTGAGTGTTAAGAAGCCAAGTGTCCTGCCCCACGTCACACGGGTCATTCACGGCGTGGCTGGGACAGGAACTCTCCTCTGTGCCTCTGTTGTCCTCCCTTAGATTTGCTGGCATCTGGAAAATTTTCCATGAGGGAAGTCATAGTTCCCCAAGAATGACCTTGGCCTTGGGTCTTTCTTGGGACACCCTGTCCCTGGCCAAACCTGCCCCCACAGCCTTCTCCATCCCAGCCCCTGGTCCTCCCCTTCTTTCCCATCCCTTCCCCCTTTCCTAGGGCACAGGGAGCAGGCTCTGGGCATGGTTCCCATGGCTTCACCGGGGTTGTTTTGTTTAGTTTTTTTCCTATCTACTCCCTGCCCATGGCTATCCCCCGTCTCTAAGGAGAGCAGACAAGATTCTAGTTCCCGTCTTACATAGCCAGTGTTGCTGGAGACCATTAGGAGACAATGGGTGGGGACACGATCGTGGGTGGGGTGGGCTGGGCATGCAGGAACTGTCTGCCAAGCAGAGAGCCCCTGGGCTGTGTCCCTCTCTGTCTGTTGCCCACCCTCACCCTCCTCCAGTCCCAGGGGAGCCTTGTGCTCAGATGCCAGGCCTGCTCCCTTCTCTCCCTGCAGCCCCACCCCTGCCCTGTGCCTCCTGCCACTTCTCTTTTGTCGGCTCCGTGCTCCCATGTCAGTATCAGGCCCAGAGCTGGAGACGGGTGGCTGGGGATGGCAGGGCCCTGGGCCTGGTGCCAGCTCTGTCTCTGTTCTCTCCACAGGACCCTGACCCGCGCAGGCATCCGGCTGCTCCCACTGGGGATGTGCCAACAGCTACCCAGGCTCCGAGTCCTGTGAGTGGTTCATGAGCATTCTCCAGTCTTGGCATTGTGCCCTCGTTCCCATGGGCTAGCAAAGGCCCCTCCTGCTTCTGTCCCACTTGGTTACCTCTCTTTCTAGAGAGTGGGACACGTTGGGCTGCTGCTGAGATCCTACCTGAGAAGAACTGGGCTGTTCTCTCCTGTTCAGGGCAAAAGACAATGGCCTTTGGAGTCAGATCAGGGTTTGAGGCCCAGCTCTGCCACCTACTAGCTGTGTGAACTTGGACTCACTCTCTAATGTCTCAGGGCTTCAATTCCTCATCAGCAAAATGTGGATAAATGTGTGAGGATGGAAAAAAGTGCATGCACAGCACCTAGTGCCAGCACATAGTAGGTGCTCAATTATTTACCATACTAAGAAGAAAATTAACCCCTTCTGCAACCATGAAGTCAAGGGGAGTTTTCCTTTCTCCCCTGAATCCAGCTGGAATCTAAGGCTTGTCTGCATGGACTGTAGCCCACAGCCAAAGATGGGGAGACTGAGAGATGACGCACTGCACATAGAACAGCACTAGACTGGGTGGAGACATGGGCTCTGGACCCAGCCTTGCCACTGACTGGCAGTGTGTCTTTGGCAGGCTCTGTCCCCTCTTTGTGCCTCGGTGTCCTCATCTGTTAAATGAAGGGGTTGGGCCAGATGATCCCTAAGGGCCCCAGCCTACACTCCCTGTGAACTCTGTGCACGGGGACCACAGGTGATGTTTATGCAGATTGGCGTTGGCCAGCTTGCTCAGTAATGCCCGATGTGTTCCGCAGTTCGGTCTCAGCGCCCCTCCCTCTCTGCTCCTTTTCTCATCTGCATGCCCCTCTCACTTCCTGTGCCCCTTCCCCCAGGACCCTCCCAGGGCCCCTCAGGCCTTCATATGGATGAGGCAGCACTACTGGAAAAATGCCACATCAGCCCCATCCAGGCCCTGCAGTGAGGAACAGGACTCAGCAGGGGGAAGGGACGAGAAGTCATTGCCTTGAGGCGTGTCAACAGCCAAGTCCCTGCAGGGTCCTCCCAGCCTTCGGCCGCTTGACAGGAAAGCACGTCCAGGCCCCCAGCTTCACCTTAGCCTGGTCCTTCTCTCTTCCCCAGGGAATTGTCTCATAATCAGATCGAGGAGCTGCCCAGCCTGCACAGGTGTCAGAAGCTGGAGGAAATGTGAGTGGGGGCAGGGGGAGGGAGGGGTGACTGCATGCAAGCCGGACTCTGGGCAAGTCTGAGGGAAGGGGGTCAGAGAGCAAACTATGAGCTCATTGAACTTGGAGGTTAGGGCTGAGAGCTCAGCATAGGCCTGGGCGAGGCCCCTGGGGACCACAGAGCTGGTACCCAAACAGTCTCAAGGTGGCTCATGAGGGTGTCACTAACAACAATGAAAGGCAGTAGCGATTAGGGCTGCTGGAGGTACAGAGTCATGTCAGGGCTAGGAGGCTGGACAAAGGAAGGCCTCAGAAGACTGAGAGCACGCTTTCTCATTTTCTAACCCCCCGGAACACACACACACACACACACACACACACACACACACACACACACACACACACACAATGTGTATGTATGCACATGCATACTAATACGCAGGAGAAGGAACCTAGGATTCAAATTTGACAAGGAAAAAATTCACTTAAAAAATGCTCTAAATCTTTCTCCCTGCTTCTGGTTTTATTTTGTTTTGTTTTTTCCTTCAGCTTCTGCTTTTTCAAGCTAGCAGGGTCTCTCTTGCCTCCTGTGTCTTGGCAGGGCAACACCTTTTGGGGCCAAGGCAGAGTGGGGTCTCAGTGTCTGTCCTGTTGGTCTGTATGCCAGAGGAGAGAGGGTCTTCAGCTTTGCTGAGGCACAGGGTCCATGTCCCATTCGGACAACCAGTCCACGGAGCGCTGCTCCCCAGCTCGGGCCAGTCGTTGGGTCATCCAAGGGTGGGGCAGAGCTCCGCTGCTGGACTAAGGTCTGGAGGACCCAGGGGTGAGGTTGGCTGGGCTGGGAGCCAGCCCCGGTGGGAACCCTGGAAACTGACTCCCTTTTGGGCCACAGGGATGGTTTTGTGGCTTTGTCTACTGACCCACTTACCCAAGGCAACCGGATCCCCTTGTGCTCCCTTCAATTCTGGTGACTTCCGCGGGCTGGGCCCTTTCTTCGCATGCCAGGAGAAGTGGGGGGCTCTCCTTTCTTCCTCCTAGTACACGGGGGGTGTGGAACTGAGCCAGGGTCTGAGCCAATAGGCTCATCTAGTCTCTTCTTGCTGCCCTAGTGGCCTCCAACACAACCGCATCTGGGAAATTGGAGCTGACACCTTCAGCCAGCTGAGCTCCCTGAGAGCCCTGTGAGTATCCTGCAGCACCCAGGGGTGGGCTCCTCTCCCACCCAGGGGACTCCGTCCCATGTCAGTTACGTGCACACAGCTTCCCTGCCCCCAGCACACACATAGGAAGAGAGGTGCCCTCCGTTACAGACGGCTTCTGAAGCCACTTCTCCAGCTGGTACCCTAGGGGAGGTGGTGATGAGACCCTGAAGCCAAGCGGCCAAATGTCTCTTCCTGTGGCCACAGCCAGGTTGGGAGTCAGCCAGCAGGTACCTTCCCCCACAAGGCTGAGGGTTCTGCTACTGGGGACCGCTCAGATAGGGAGTGAGTGGAGAACCCGGGATGGGAAACAGTGAGTCCTCCACGTGTCCCCAGTCCCACCCGTTACACTCTCTCTGCTCACAGGGACCTGAGCTGGAATGCCATCCGGTCCATCCACCCTGAGGCCTTCGTGACGCTGCGTTCCCTAGTCAAGCTGTAAGTGCCCGCTGCACTCTCTTCCCGGATGACGGAGACCAGTCAGGGCTGCGGGCCGGCCGGTGGGGGCAGGAGGGCCCACCCCCGAGCGGCGACATGCATGAATGTCTGACCACATAACCCAGGGAGGGGGGCCTCCAGCCTAATCAATCATTCTGACAGTCCGTTTGACAGACTGTGAGGCCTGATAAACAGAGAGCCTGCCTCCTGCAGGCTCTGGAGCACCATCTACTAATGTTCTGCAACATTTTGGCAGGCTCAGCCCTCCTGGTGCCCCCTTGTCCCGGCCCCTCCCCCAGCCTCTACAGGTCCCCGTAAAGAGAGGCTATATGAGCCTGAAACTCCTTTCCAACCTGGGATGATAGCAGCAGATGTGGGAGCCAGGGTCTCAACTCAGCAGTCCCCTACATGAGCATTGACTCTAGAGGACGGGCGTCCCGCGGGGTGGCAGAGGATCACAGGATCGTATGGTGCTGGCTGCGTGGTCACTGTGTCGGAGCTGGAAAGGACCTCTGATGGGGCTGCCACACACCGTGGTGCGAACTGTGTACCGCTGGGGAGCCAACTGCCTGCTTGCACGTCCTGAAGTTGTTTCCACCCCAATAGGGCTCTTTTCTGATTAACACCCAGAGTCCTTATGGGCTAGCTCCAGCCCTGGCCTCCAGGATCATCCAGCCCCACCCCTCACTTCACAGGTGAGGCCTCCAGCCCCAGGGGGAGAAGCTCGCTCAAAGCAAAAGCCAGAATGAAAGCCTCCCAGGAGGTTCACAGTGCCCCTCCTGTCTGCCGCTCTCTGGGCTCTGGGCCGGAGCCTGGCGAAACTCGCACCTCGGTCTTCCCTCTCCTGTTTGCTCTACTCCTGCCAGATAGGTAGGGTGGATATTTTTATCCCTTTGAAAGATGAGGACATTGGAACACAGGCAGATTTGTGACTCCCCTTGGTTACGCAGGGAGTCGGTGACAGCGCCAGGTTTCCTGCCTTCCAGTCCAGGCTGTTTCCACGACGTACAGTCTGTGGTCCTGGTGTTTGGTTTGGGGCCCTGGCTCCCGTAATGTGTCTCCAGTGGAAGACCATGTATGTCCTCATCTCTGGCTCCAGAGCCAGACCTGCAAAACAGAACGAATGACAGAATCCCTGCATGTAGCCAGAGGCCGGCTCTGTCCATCCCCAGCTCTGGCGTCATGTGTCATCAGAAAAGCAGGGGAATGGGGGCAGGCACTTTCAGGCAGATGCCCTAGTGGGGCGGGCAGGGACCCTTGATTGGGACTGGGACCTGGGCATAGGCTCTGTGGTTAAGGGGCTCTGTTACAAATTGGGATGGCTTGACATTACCTTATGTACCCTGGTACATAGTTGGCCCCAAATACCTGATGAATGAATGAATGAATGAATGAATGAATGAATGAATGATGAATGAGTTATGGATGGTGCCTCTAGCCACCCTTGACCATCCTCCTCCCCCAGCATTTTATGCTTTCGTCTCTCTATGCTGATCTCCTGTCCTTTGCTCCTCTCCTCTTGCTTCCATCCCAGGCACACTGGCCACACCCTCAGCACAGCCCTGCCCCCTCAGCAATCCCACTGACTGCCAATAACCCTGACCATCCACTGTCCTAGGGACCTGACAGACAACCAGCTGACCACACTGCCCCTGGCTGGCCTTGGGGGCTTGATGCATCTGAAGCTCAAAGGGAACCTGGCTCTGTCTCAGGCCTTCTCCAAGGACAGTTTCCCAAAACTGAGGTGAGGGCCTCGCTTTCCCCACACCTAGGTAGGTTTGTCCCAGAGAAGCCAGAGAGGCCATGGAAGGAGAGGGAGAAAGCCAGAGGGCTTCACCTCAAGAAAAACCTGATGGCCCAAAGCCTTCGGGTTTGGCCACTACTGAATGGAAAGGGCTTGCTCGTGTCTCCCTTTCCTCCTCATCTCGTTCATAGCGTTTCTTTCTGTCCCAAGTACCAGCTCTGGGGGACCCTGAGATCTGTGGGGACAGAAGTACAATAATGTGAAGGGCCCTGGACCTCCTCACTCCTTGCCCCATTCGGCGCACCCAGACCGCCGGTCCTCACCTGGGCAGCATCTGGGCCCCTGCGGTCAGGGCAGAGCCCAGGGCGCTGATGACTGGAAAACAAGCCGCCCAGCCAGTCCCTCGCACTAATGACATCCAGGCCTCCTGCCTGCAGCAGCAGCACACAGCCTGTGTGGCCCAAGCCCCATGGGCTGCAAGCTAACGACATGCCAGAGGCATCTGCCCTCACCCTCAGAAGGCACCAAATTCAGCTCTGATGTGCCCGGGGGTAGGGTCGGGGGATAGGGCGTGGGTGTTCCTGAGGGCAAGGGTAAAGAAAGAGTCAGGAGGAGAATCCCAGTCTCCTTAAATATGAAAGAAGAGTTGTTGGCTGGGAGGGGAGCAGAGCACCAGCGTGCCGTGTGACCTTGAGTAAACTGCTCCCCACTCTGAGCCTACTGAAGGGACTCCATGAACAGTGGGCAGAAAGTATATCTTCTCATCTCATTCTCAACATGAGTGAGGAAAGGATTGGGCTATGCTCAGAGCCCATCAGAGGCCGGATCCAGGCTGCAAGACCCTTCCAGAGAAAGCCCGGGAGGCTGCCTGCACTGTAATCAGGGCACTTTGGGGTTGAAAGGTAGGCACTGAGTGCCAGGTCTCTGGGTTGATGGCCTAAACATTGCTAAGGCATCCCATTTTACTCGTGTGTCCCCTGCACCCCCAGGATCCTGGAAGTGCCCTATGCCTACCAGTGCTGTGCCTATGGTGTCTGTGCCAGCTTCTTCAAGGCCTCTGGGCAGTGGGAGGCTGAGGACTTTCACCTTGATGAAGAGGAGCTTCCAAAGAGGCCCCTGGGCCTTCTGGCCGGACATGCCGAGAACCAGTGTGAGTGATGGAGGCCGTGGGCCAGGGCAGGTGGGTGGCTGTGAAGAGAAGTTAGGAGGAGGCTTGGGGTACCCTGAGAGGGGTTCTGGCAGGGGCTGCGGAGGGAAACCCCCAGGGTGACCTGGGAGGTGCCACTGTTTGTACCATGTCTCTCTAAGGACATAGCCCAGAAGTGGTTGGGGAGAAAATAATGACGGTGACAATGACAGTAGAAACATATCTATATTTGCCAAGCCCTTTGTGGATCACAAGGTGCTTCCCGAGCTGCATCTTACATAACACCCCTGCCCTGGTGGCTCACACGTTTCTCCTCCACAGCTGCCTCCTGGCCACATGGGGCCCTTCAACGTCAGGGCCTTCTCAGAGAAGACATCTGCTTTCTAATCAACCTGAGCCAAGCAGGATTGAATTAAATTAATTAGATTAAACCTGCTTCAAAAAAAAAAAAAAAAAGTCCCCTTACTATATGTCCTAGAGCCAAAAGGAACAGCATGGGGATTATCGCTGTTCAAGTTGTCCTGCCCCTCGGAGGCCACTGCTCGCAAGAGGACCTTGCCGAGAAGGGCCATCTTGGGCCACGTGGGTCTGTTTCTGGGAGAGTTGGGGTCAAAGGAAAGAAGGGTGGAGGTAGACAGCCAAGGGGATTCAGGGATCATGTACCAGCTGGTGTCTTAGATGAAGGGCAGAGGGGAAGGCTTGCATTCCCCCCTTGCCTTTACCCTGCGTGATAGGACCCAGGTAGAATTAGGAGGAAGCAGAAAAGGGCCCCTGATATTTAGGTTTCTTTCAGTCTCCAACCCCCTCTGCACAGTGTATCCATGGAAAATCTGAACAGAAAAATCAAATCTAAACATGTAAGGAAAACATCTTATGGGTTCTAAACCTGACTACGCCATTTGCCAGTTGAGTTGCTTAGACTAACTATTCAACCTTCCTGAGCCTTGGGTGTTTTTTTTATCTGTACAATGAGAACGATATTACATATTTCATAGGCTACAGAGGGCAGAATATGTTCACCGCTGCTACTACCACTATTACTACTGGAACTGGGTGCCGCCCGGTGTGTGTGTGGAGGGAAGGTGTGTCGTGTAGTCCGGGACACGGCTTATGGACGCCAATGTTGGACAAGCAGTTGGGGGGTGGTGTCTCTGGGGTCTCCCTCCTGGTGTACTCAAGCCCATCCCCAGGAAGGGTGCAAGGACCCCACGAGGAGCCCAGCAGCTAGGCTGGCTCTGGGCCGGCAGACAGCTGTCCCCAGGGGACATTCCCGGATGTCTGTCTGCTGTACACTCCCTCAGGGGGCTGGAAGGAGGAATGGAAACTTTCCTTCCTTAAGGTGAAACTTTCCACCAGGCTTAGGTCTTGGAGAGCCACAGGGCGTCAGAATCGTGGGCTGCCTGCCGCCGGTAACGGGAGCTAGGGCAGGGCCCCCCACTTCCTGTGGGAGCTAATAAGTCTTTCGGAGGAAAGCCAGGAGCTGCGGCTGCAGCCAGATTTGATTTCCTCCTCGTTTGAAGAGTGGTTACTTAACACCTTGGCTGTGACTTTCCCAGCCTCAGACGGAGTCCACGGGCTTCACCTCTTAGATTTCATTCATGCATTCTGATTTCAAAGAATTGCCAAGCTCCCTTCTGGAGAGCAGGGGTGGGCAGGGAATGAAAGGTGGAGAGGAGAGGAAATGCCAGGGCTCTGTGGGCACACCTCGCCCCCCCCCCCGCCCCCCGCCCCGATGGTGTCTGGGCCAAGAGCAGCTCCGCAGAGCCTTCCTGCCTCCTGGGAAAATGCCCAACTGAAGGTGTTTACCCTTTAAGTGGGGGAGAGAGGAAACGAACCACACGAGCTAAAGATGAGGACAAGCAGGACACAGCGTCGCCTCTCCGTTACTTGTGTGATGGAGAAAGAGCCCACTGGCCACTGTTTCTGAAACCCAAGTAAATGTACAGCCATCCCTTTTAAGAGAAGCAGTTCTCTCACACCCCTTAGGGCCTCAGACGCTTTTCCCAGTCTCAGTAGAGACACCAAAGTCTTATTCTTTTTTTTTTTTTTAATTTTTTTTAACATTTTTATTTATTTTTGAGAGCAGGAGAGACAAAGCATGAGTCGGGGAGGGTCAGAGAGAGAGGGAGACACAGAATCTGAAGCAGGCTCCAGGCTTCGAGCTGTCAGCACAGAGCCTGACGCGGGGCTCGAACTCACAGACTGTGAGATCATGACCTGAGCCGAAGTCGGCCGCTTAACCGACTGAGCCACCCAGGCGCCCCCCAAAGTCTTATTCTTAAAGAAGTCTTTCGATGATGAATTCTTGCCGCAAACAAGAGCTTTGTTTTTATAAAAGTTATAAGAGGTTTAAGATTATCATTTCAAAATTCTTGTAGAATTTACGGACCCCCAAGGTATCCCTAACACCCCTGCTGTTCACAGCCCCTGGTTTAAGAACTCTTACAATAGTGAATAAGAGGAGGAAAAAAAAAAAAATCCCAGTTTTGATTCAAACAAGTTACAGAGTTTAACAATGGATTTATCTTTCTAATCCTATTTTCTCAGGCTAATGGAATTGCGGAGGCTAGACTTAGAATCAGAAAGGTCGGTAAAGATGACCTAGTCCAGCCTCTAACTCCGCATAGAATTGCCCTTTCCCACACCAGGGACTTTCTGCTTCAGTATCTCCAGCGACAAATTATGCCCAGCTCATGCATCTGCAAAGCGCCCCCCCACCCAACCATCTCCCCCGGCCCACCCAGATCAGTCCCTCACCCGGGAAAGCCTAACAGGTAAATATCTGGGCTCTGTAGTCAGACAACTCTGGGTGTGAATTCTGCCCTATCGCTTGCTGGCTGGGACACTTGGGGCAAGCCACTTAACTTCAATCAGCCCCAGTTTCCTTGCCTATCAAATGGTGTCAGAGGACACCTGTTTGACTAAACCACGAAGATGAGGACTCGCTGGGCACAGTCTGGCACAGAGTAAGAACTCAGGGAGGGACCTTTGGCCCTTTGTGTTAAATAAATCTGTTAGTTGACACACTACACTCTGTCATGATGGCTTGATCCTCTTCTGTCTCCATAAGCTCCTTGAGGGCAAGGCCGTGTCTCATTGATCCCTGAGCCCCTCTGCACTTGCCCAGTGCCCAGCATGTGACAGGCATTGCATTCAGCACACGTGGACCTCAGTCCCACCTCTTTGTTGGGTCGACTCTGAGTGTGGAAACTTATCTGTGTTAGTAAGAACGAAAACTTCTCCATTCGAATTGTTAATTTGCCTCCTTCTATGACCCATCCTGATTTTAGGTACTCCGTGTGTGGGAGTACAATTCCTTTATGCCTAATGGGGACTTCAGCTCTTTGAGGACAGCCATTGTATCCCCACTACTCTTGCTTTTCCTAAGTTAATCCCCCAGGGGCTTTGACCGTTTCTCAAGCAAACAGCTTCCACTCACTATCCCTGGCTCACCTCCTCTGAACACAGAGTCCAGCTCACTACTCTGCCTTAGGAAGATGTCCTTCCTAGTGCATGGTGTTCGAACTGGACACGGAATTACAGTGTGGGACTGGCTAGTGTGGGGAACTGCGTGATTGCCAGCTCCCATTATTAAGGCAGCCTCCACCCCAACTCTAAGCAGCACCCACGGACTAGGCTGCCTGGAGGAGACACACGCATGCAGAATTATAGGACGAGGTGAGCAAGGCGCAGATGAAACGTTTGCTGGAAAGAGGCGACAATGCAGAGAACCCACGTGTGCAGAGTAGGGAGCTGACTGGATGTTTACACCTAAGAGTAGAGCCGTTGGTGTGCGGGGCTGCTGGAGTGACCCGTGCTGGGCGGAGTGAGTTGGGGATGATGGCTGAAGGGGGAGTGGGGCATTTGGCTTGACTGTCACCGAAGACCCGGGCTCCACGTCACTCTCTGGCCTCACCTCTCAGACGATCTGGACCTGGACGAGCTGCAGCTGGAGATGGAGGACACCAAGCCACACCCCAGCGTCCAGTGTAGCCCCGTTCCAGGTGAGATGGGTGCCTTGGTGTGGGGCTGGGGGCAGGGCTGAGGAAGGAGCACCCAACTATTTATTTTTTTTAATGTTTATTTATTTTTGAGAGAGAGACAGAGCATGAGTCGGAGAGGGGCAGAGAGAGAGGGAGACACAATCTGAAGCAGGCTCCAGGCTCTGAGCTGTCAGCACAGAGCCCGACGCAGGACTTGAACTCACAAACTGTGAGATCACGACCTGAGCCGAAGTCAGATGCTTAACTGACTGAGCCACCCAGGTGCCCCAGAGCACCCAACTATTTAGATGAGAGAGAGGCCAGGTCAGCCTGGCATGTTTGTAGCCTTGCTTCAGGCACCTTCTCTGCCCAAGAACCAACATTCTGTGGGGAAGACAGCCTCTTCTGGTGATTTCTGGGGAATGAGAGGGAGTTTTGCCCTTGGGTAGCTGTTTGGTACAGGAGTTGGGGAGGGGAGTCAAAGTAACCTTCATAAATCAGCTGATCTGAAGTTAACCAGGAGACCGGGGTGCCTGGGTGGCTCAGTCGGTTAAGTGTCTGACTTCAGCTCAGGACACGATCTTGCGGTTTGTGAGTTCGAACCCTGAGTCAGGCTCTGTGCTGACAGCCTGGAACCTGCTTTGGATTCTGTGTCTCCCTCTATCTCTGCCCCTCCCCTGCTTGTGCTCTCTCTCTCTCTCTCTCTCTCTCTCGAAAGTAAATAAACATTAAAAAAAAGAAATTAACCAGGAGAAAATGTCTCTCATTGAAGAGAGAAGCAGGAAAGAATGTCTTTACCCTACTGTTCCGCGTAGAGTGTGGCCCTGCTTCGGCCCCCTCCGAGAGCCAGATGGAACTCTGAAATGTCACCTTCTCCACCCCTCCACCCCTGCTCCATCCCAGGAAGATTGCAGTCTTTTTCTTAAAACTCTCCCCGGGTGAAAAAACTCCACAGTACCTCTGGATAACTCCTTACAGGATTGTCCAAACCTTACAGCTGAGAAAGACATCTAGAGTCTAACCTGAATCCATCTTGCTGTGAAGAAAGAGAATTCTCTTTCTCTTTGATGCAATGCAATATGACATGTTTAGAGTGAAGAAGTCCTTTCCCTTGAGTATAAAATGCTAACAGGCTACCCTGCACCCCTTAAAGGCAGTAGTCCATTGCTTAAGCCAGGACAAGAACTGTTCAGAATGAACAGAAAGCAATAAACAGTGTGCTTCTCTATTTCGCCTCACCTCCAATTTCCAGTTTTACATGTCTCTTTGGTTCAAGCCCCTTGGCCTTCTCTCCTTGCTCTCGCTAAGCCAAAATAGTGTTTGCTGACTGCCAACACCTGCTTGTAGCACTTAGTAGCTACAGCGCGCCCTCTAGTGCCAGCCCAGAGCAAGACCGCTAACACGGTCTGGAGGAAACAGGTGGTGTTTTTTTCCGGACTTGGAAACCCACGTGCCTCACACTGCCACAGAAATTTCACCTCTGAAAACCAATAATCAGCGGCGATGAAGTAAAAGACAAGTTCCAAAAGGCAAAGGCCAACTTGACCTTGCTTTTAAAATAGCTCATATAAATAGGTCAAATAAATTATGGCACATCCGAATGGAAAAGTATTTACTATGCTGAAACTGAAGACATGTTTTGGAGGAAGATGAAGATATGGGAAAGTGTGCCTAATAAATTTTAACTGAAAAAGAGAATTAAAAGCTGTATACAGAAAATCCCAATTTAGTTCAAAAACTTACTCATATGTATGTATTTTTTTTAATAGGAGACATACCCAAATGATGAGTTCTTTCTGAGAGGTGGGATGATAAGCAGTTTTAATTTTTCTGTGTTATATTTTCCAAATTTTCTACAATTACCATCTACTATATGGTAATCGGAAAAAAATATGTTTAAAAAATGGTTCCCACAAAAGCTTCTCAAATTCCCAAGCTACTAGAAATATATTGCAGGATAGGAGTCTGAAGCCAAAAGAAATGAAGACATAATATGTCCAAAGTAACAGGGTGATTTAAGGACAGAACCTGAGGAGAGAGGTGGAAAAAACCAGGATCTCACCCATTTGTGCAAAACCAGGTTGGAAAAACCCAGAGTCACCTGTATTTTAATTTACTTATTATGCTTTTCTTCCCAAGTACTGACCAACTCTCTGAGTATTGAATGTGGTCTGTCTCCCCATCACAGAGCAAGGGAGAGCCAGTTGGGTACGATACCGGATCAGGGCTCATCCACGGCGGGGTCCTTAGTGGATCCCTGGGCACTGAACTGGGAGAAGCTGAGCCTTGGGACACAGACTGGTCGCTCTCTGGGCAGCCCCTCGCACCTCTGTCTCTGCCCCAACCATAGCCCCAGTTCCGATGCCCTCTCCACTCCTTTATCCCACCTCTCCCCCTCCTTTCTTCTAAATGCTGCTGCTTTGGAAAGACTGCTTTGCTGATCATTTCCTCAGTGCCTAGTTTGCACTGTATTAATTTGTACTTTGTGCGCAAATGTGTTTATTACGTGTTTCTATTTCCTACCTGCATTGGGTGAGTGTCCACTCCATCTGCAGCTCTTTAGAAGAGCTGTGTGTGTCCCCACCATTCCTCCCTCCAGACCCCCCCCCACCCCTCGCCACCGAGAGTTCTCAGAGATCAGGTCAGTCTCTGTCAGACTGGGAGTTCTCTGAGGACAGAGGCTGTGTCAGCCTCCCTGGCCTCATCCCCAGGACCAGCAGCCTCTGACCCAGGGGTAACGTCTGATCCTCTGTCCCACAGGTCCCTTCAAGCCCTGCGAGCACCTCTTTGAGAGCTGGGGCATCCGCCTGGCCGTGTGGGCCATCGTGCTGCTCTCCGCGCTCTGTAACGGGCTGGTGCTGCTGAGTGTGTTTGCTGGCGGCCCAGGCCCCCTGCCCCCGGTCAAGTTTGTCGTAGGCGCAATTGCAGGTGCCAACGCCTTGACTGGCATTTCTTGTGGCCTCCTAGCCTCAGTGGATGCCCTGACCTTTGGCCAGTTTGCCCAGTACGGAGCCCGCTGGGAGATGGGGCTGGGCTGCCAGGCCACAGGCTTCCTGGCAGTCCTTGGGTCCGAGGCCTCCGTGCTGCTGCTCACCTTGGCCGCGGTGCAGTGCAGCGTCTCCGTCTCCTGCGTCAGAGCCTACGGGAAGGCGCCCTCCCTGAGCAGTGTTCGAGCAGGAGCCCTGGGCTGCCTGATGCTGGCCGGGCTGGCCGCGGCCCTGCCCCTCGCCTCAGTGGGAGAATACGGGGCCTCCCCGCTTTGCCTGCCCTATGCCCCGCCCGAGGGCCAGCCAGCCGCCCTGGGCTTTGCCGTGGCCTTAGGTGATGATGAACTCCTTCTGCTTCCTGGTGGTGACTGGTGCCTACATCAAACTCTACTGTGACCTGCCGAGGGGCGACTTTGAGGCCGTGTGGGACTGCGCCATGGTGAGACACGTGGCCTGGCTCATCTTCGCAGATGGGCTCCTCTACTGCCCCGTGGCCTTCCTCAGCTTCGCCTCCATGCTGGGCCTCTTCCCTGTCACCCCTGAGGCCGTCAAGTCTGTCCTACTTGTGGTACTACCCCTGCCGGCCTGCCTCAACCCACTGCTGTACCTGCTCTTCAACCCCCACTTCCGGGATGATCTGCGGCGGCTCTGGCCCTGCACGGGGCACCCCAGGGCCCCTAGCCTACACTGCTGCCAGCGAGCTGGAGAAGAGCTCCTGCGATTCTACCCAGGCCCTGGTGGCCTTCTCTGATGTGGATCTCATTCTGGAAGCTTCTGAGGCTGGGCGGCCCCCTGGGCTGGAGACCTATGGCTTCCCTTCAGTGACCCTCATCTCTTGTCAGCAGCCGGGGGGCCCTAGGTTGGAGGGCAGCCATTTTGTAGAGCCAGAGGGAACCCACTTGGGGAACCCACAACCCTCCATGGATGGAGAACTGCTGCTAAGGGCAGAGGGAGCCATGTCAGCAGGCGGGGGCTTGTCAGTGGGCAGGGCCTTCCAGCCTTCTGCCTCGGCCTTCGCCTCACACTTATAAATGTCCCTCTTCATCCTTCTCTTCCCATCTCTTCCCTTCCCTCTCCTCCCACTCCATGAATGATGGCTGCTTGTAAAATAAATCCAACCAAAACTCAACAGTGTGATCCACAGCAGGGACTGGGCCATGGGTTCCACTGGTCTCCTCTCTCCTGTGGCCATCACCAGTGTGTGCTTCTTGGCCTGGTTTCCCCCTGGCCTTCCTCTGGGCCTCTTCTCTGTCATGTCTAAAGCTGTGGACCAGAGATCTGGAGATTTCTCTGCCTAAGGAAAATGAGTGACTGGGGTAGAGGGCTGAGCAGGTCAAGGATCAGGGTACAATGGGCAGGGGGGCCTCACAGAGAAAGACCTATTGGGGAAGTGCCAAAGGGCACTTAAGCATCTACCCTTTGACTCACGGACTAGATACCAAATGTGTTCTGTGTCGCGTTAATCTTGAGATATGCCGTGCAAAAAGACTCTCTGTTAAAAGAAGTTTTAGAAGATACTACACATTTTGTCCCTTTCTTAGAGATTCACCATGCATATTAGTATAGTAAAGGCTGTGAGAATTCCTGCGGCAGTAAAATCTGTTGGACTTTGTTTAATCCAGTTCTCCTAAATTCTTTGACAACAGGTTTTTGTTTGGTGGTTTGGTTTTCATGGGGTATCTATTAACATCTCACAGAATTTAACCCTGCTGTCTCCCAGGGCCCTCATCTCTATGCCATCTGGTGCTACCCAGTGACATCACAAGATGCCACCGGTCCTAAAAAATCCTGATCCTGGGAGTTTCACCTGGGGTAAGGTTGATGATTTCATCAACCAGAGAAGATTCTCCACACTCGGTGTTGCCATCCCTCTTGCCCTTGGAAAGACGGGGAGGAAGCTGCCTTTGCGGTTCTAGCCTCTGCCCTCCTGCATTGGGGCAGGGATAAAGGGATCCCACATGGGCTCCCACCTCCTCCCTAAGCCTAACCACCAATGAATCTTCTGCCCTCAGTACGAGAGAGGGTTCCTGGATCCTGGCAGGGTAGACACAGGGAAGTCTATGGCTCTTTGGCTTCCTCCTGGCTTTGAGTGGCCCTCCTGTGGTTCTTCACCATATGTCCCTTGCCAACTCCTGCCACAAGCCTAGTTCTTTCTTTGCACCCCAGGTCCTGCCTTCCCTGTGGGACAGAGAGCCCCTGGCCAGTAAACCGGAGGGATATTTGCATTGTATGTATTGTTTTGTAGGAAGCATTATAGGAATGTGGGATCCCCGGGTGCCCCAAATAGGCATGACCGTTCTGCCTCTCTGATCGTAACCTTCCTACCTTAAAGGTTTACCAAGTGCCTCTGAGCATCCCGGAGTGCTCCCCACCCCAAACATATACACATTCGACCTCAGGATGAGGAGGTGAGAGCTAGGACATTCTCCAAGACATAAAAATGTAATCCGAGACTCAGAAAAGGGGCTCTACTATGAAGACAACTCTGAGAAGGTCCTTGATAGCCTGAGGTTTAGCTTCCCTTCTATCTCCCCACTGCCCTCAGTGCCCAGTGGAAATTCTGACATGAGTCAACAAGGCTGCCCAGGCTGGGATAGAGGGATGAGGCAGAGGCCACGAATGGAACTTGGCACATTTCTAAATCTTGTTTGACGAGCTAAGTTGCCTGTACTCTTACAGGCTCTGAAGCTAAATGTGCCCGTCTTGTAATCACGGAAGGGTCTTGGGGTCCTAGCACAAGGTTGACCTCAGAGTAGGCACTCACCAGATGATGGTGCATTCATTTATCAACTAGTTGAGAACCCCAAGTCTCCCTGTTTCTCAGGGCTAATCAAGACCCTCTCGTGGAAGGAGTTTGCCCTACTTTGGGCACCGGGAGTTGGTGACTATTATGGGGAAAGGAGTTCTCTGAGATGCCCCAGGGATGACAGAGTTGGTGTAGGTTTTGGGGAGCCTTGACTTCTAGGAAGCCACCCAGTCCCCTCCTCACTGCTCTCCCCAACTCCATGTGGTCATTTTCCACCTTAGAGTCAGGGAGCCAGTGTTGAGAGGAATGTGGAATGAAGTGGCCATGTGTTAGAGGTTTAGGAGTGACGGGAACAGTTCCCTACAGGTGGCCTCTTCTGTAAAAAGGGTGCTAGTATGTTTTGGCCGAAAGCTCTAGGGTGGCACCATTGTCATCTTATCATTTTCTCCCAAAGACTTGGGCATTTGCCAAGCCCGGCCCTTCTGAACAGAGGAGAGGTGTAGGGGAAGGGAGTGGAGGTGTTTGCCATGAACTATTTCCATTATTCAAAAAGCCTAGTAGAAATGTCGTACACTTACCCAAAATAAGGTGGTGAAGTAGTTTCTTTGTTTCTGACTGGCTTTCTAGCAAGTCAGTATGTTATTCCCTTGCTCATTCTCATTATAATCAGTAGAAGATAATGAAGGTTTTCTGTGTCTTTGATGAAACACAAAAATCAAAAACCAAATAATCCATTGCATGTGAAATCTTCCAAAATGGTGTCCGTAGGGACGAATTCATGCAAAGGACTGCGGTGGTAGAAATGTTGGGAGCCGCTGCCCTGGTATGTGCTGCCCTGGCCTCTGTGTGGTGTGCCCTGGACAACAGTGCCAACCACAGTCTCCTCTCAGACCAACTTGTGGAAGAGAACGTTCTATAGTGGACCGTTGGTTTTACAAGCACCTCGGTACCCACCAAGAGGAAAACTCCTTAATTCAGTGTTGAGATTTGAAGCCTATGGATTTACAGAGCTTCTAGCTGGGCCTTTTCTTTGCCTTTCTCTCCCCACTTCTTACTCCCCAAACTCCTTCCCAACTTTTCCTTTTCCAGGAAGAATAAAAGGTGTCAGGGTTGAGGGCGGAGAAGGAGGAAGAGCTGCCGACAATCAGTAGGCCTGAATAAGTGAGGATGATGGAAAGTAGCTAGAATCCTTGATCCGCTCTGGCACCGTCTCGTCTAACTACCTCTGCTCTGGTGTCGCAAGTTCTCGCACCCACCCTCTAGCCCCTGCATCACTTCTGGGCTCCAGGCCTATGCCTTCGCCAGCTGTGTGAAGTGTAAGAATTGTCAAGATGTAAATATTTGGATTCTTCTGTATAATAAAGCACCAGTGAAGTATCATGTGCGTCCCTCAACTCTTTGCTGCTGCTGCTGGGGGCTCTGTGGGGTGCAGCCGGAGGTGGGGCTGCCTCAAGAGAGGAATGATCAGGGTGTCAAGGCTCTTCTTCACCCTGTCCCCTGAGTTCTGGGGCATCTGGGGCACAGCCAAGGAGGCTCGAGTGTGAAGTTTAGAGAGATCACGATCGATTTGGCTCTCCCGTGTTGAAGCGCTCTTTGCGCGCTGGGCCCTGGGTTGAGTGGAGAATAATCTAAAGAAAGCAGGCTACAAGCTGGACTTCCTGTCACCCAGTCCCCGAGCGTCTTCTCAGACCCGAAGCCTATTCCTGCGGTTTCCTGATTCTGCGAATCCCAAAGAATTAGCTTCCTTTCCTCTCTTCGGGCGACCTTCCCCACCCACTCTCTGCCCAGAAAATCCCCTTCGAGCCTTGCTTCGGAGTGTGATGATGTCTCCAAGAAAAGCAGGTGGGCTCCCTCTCGAGGTAAGGGAAAGAGATTGGGTTCAGTAGAAACCTGCAATCAGGGGAGTGAGATGCCAGTCCCAGTCGGGGCCTTCTGAGAGGCCAAACAATGCCTCCAGGAGCGCCTTTCTCCCACTCCTGTCGGAGACAGAATTCCAAGCCCATCCGTTCTTGTGGCCCGACTGCCAGGAAGGCCACATGGCTATTCCTTCAGGACCGGGCGGAGAGCAAAGAGATACAGGGGCTGACTCAAGTAAGTGACATTCCTTAAGAGCCTATGTGTGGAGGGGCGCCTGAGTGGCTCAGTCGGTTAAGCGTCCGACTTCAGCTCAGGTCATGATCTCGCAGTTTGTGAGTTCAAGCCCCGCATCAGGCTCTGTGCTGACAGCTCGGAGCCTGGAGCCTGTCAGATTCTGTGTCTTCCCCTCTCTCTGCTCCTCCCATGCTCATGCTCTGTCTCTCTCTGTCTCTCAATTTAAAAAAAAAAAAAAAAAAAAAAAGAGCTTATGTGTGAAGCAACAAAGGAGGCAGAATCTCAGGAAATCTAAGACCAGAGAAAGCAGCCGGGCTGGGCCCAGCGTGTCTAATAGCAGAGGACTGCTCTGAATGCGAGGTAGCTCTGAGATCCGGCCGGCAGGAGTTTGTGGTTGCCAGCCTGGAGCCCACCAGCAGCAAGCAAAGCTGCCCTCTGCAGGCCTGTCCTGAGATCTGTCGGCTTCTCAACCCCAGCCCACTGTTCCTCCTCACCTCCTTCTTACATAAAAGCCTTTTTACAAATTGAATTTTTACATCAGAATACACTCACATGGTTCGAATAAAATATACCTGTTTGACAGTCCCTGTTTGCTCACTTGCCAAACTCTCACTGGCTGGCACTGTTAGAAGGTTCTTACACATCCTTCCAGAGTTTCTTCATAGATATATGAGCAAAATGCATGTTTTCTTATTTCTCCTTTCTGCCCAACGTAGGTACCACAATTCTGCTTCTGCTTTTTTCACCTACTGACATAGCTTAAAGATCTTTATCAGTTTAGAATGCTTTCTCTCTCTCTCTCTCTCTCTGCTGTAGCTTAAATCCAAAATTGTATTTACCACCACCCTCCCCGCCCCCCACCCCCAATCTCATGGACATTTGAGTTGCTTAATCTCTTGCTTCTACAAACACTGCAATAAGTCACGTTGGATGTATGTCATTTAGCATGTGTGTAAATGTATCTGTAAGATACATTCCCAGACGCGGAATTGCTGGGTCAAAGGAGAGTTCTAGATCTTGTTCCTGAAGCCGTGGAGCCAGGCGTGTGGGCGCTGCATGGCGGCTCTGGGGCGCGCGGGACTCCGGGGCACGCGTGTCACCGCTGCTCTGGGTGCGGACCCCCGGGAGCCGCGTGAACCCGGCCGCTGCTGGCCCTCCTGGTGGCCTCCCCGACCGGATGCTGAATGTGGCCTCCGTGGGCCGCGGGTGGGTGCCGTGGCGTCCACCGAGAGCTCCTCCGTGTGCCGGCACGTTTGCACACCCAGCAGCCCCGAAGCACCAGCCTGGGCGCTCACCGAAGATGAGGTGGGCCGGGCGCCGTGGGGGGAGCGGGTCTGGCAGGGAAAGGGCAGGCTCCGTCAGGCCAGACCTACTCACTGGTGCCGCCCGAGATCCCGAGATGAAGCTCACTAAGGCCCGAATCTGGCCCAGGCTCTGGCAGCCCCTGCCCACGGTTTGCCGGGGATCATGTCATTGGTGTGAGTGAGCCTCAAATGCAGAAGGGCTGACATTTTAAAAAACAAAACAAAACAAAAACAAAAAACATGAGTTTTAAGTAATAATTTCTTTCCCTGATAGCTTCTTCTTTTTTAAACAATTTTTTAAAAGTTTTTTTTATTTTGAGAGAGACAGAGAGAGCACAAGCTGGGGAGGGGTAGGGAGAGAGGGAGAATCTGAAGCAGACACTGGGCTGTTGGCACGGAGCCTAACGAGAGGCTCGAATTCATGAAACTGAGATCATGATCTGAGCTGAAACCAAGAGTCAAATGCTCAACCTACTGAGCTAGCCAGGCTCATTGCGTCTTTCGACTCATTATCTACGTTTATTCATAACTTTTGCTTACGTGTGCCTCACTCTGACCCCCGTTCTTCCTCAAGCCCTCTGTGCTTCCTTTTCAGCCTCCATTCCTACTAATTGCCTTGTTTCTTTTGGTATTTTCCAGGGCAGTGTCCTGAGAGATTGAGTGAGAACCTGACTAGCCAAGTTTCTTTTTCTACACGAGGTCAAATCGTAGGTCAATGGTCAGCTAACGGACTGACCACTCAGGCCAGGTGCCTGTCCTGGTCCACTAAATTATAGCGTGTGAATGGGTATGTTTATGTGGGATGACAACAATGTATGGCTGCTCAGAGCTGCCCCTTGAGCAAGACTATGGGCTCCTTCTCTCAGAACGGAGGGTGGGCATGGTAGAAAGTTTCCACAAGAACGGAGACCATATTGGACTTTTCCACTGTTGTGTCCTCAGTCCTTTCTATAGGGCCTTGCACAAAAAGGTGCTCAATTAATTCCTGTTGGGGAAAAAAAATTAAGAATTTAACATATTTAAGTAATCCATAAAAATTCTATTTCCCAGCCTCCAGGGGACATCTGGCCAAGACATGCAAATAATGCAGAACAACAAATAGCTTCTTGTCTGAGCTACATTTATATTCCTGAGAACGACACTCGATTCAGCAGATCTACGGCATGCCCTTTGGGCCTGTTCTTTCTCTTTATAAGAAAGCGGAGTGGGCGGATATTTCTGTGGTGAGATTTGAAGGGCCATCAAGTTCCCTGATCCTCTTTGTAACAGCTCCTCCCCTGGCTACCCAGTGGTTGAAATTCCACTATTACAGTTCCTTATTCCTTCAGGTTAGGCCCTTTGCCTGGGGCATCTGTGGCTTTAGCCTGCGCAGGAACCACTTCCCTTTTTCCAGAAACATCAGTTGGACTTTCCTAAAGGCAACTATTCCCGCTGCTCCCTAATGCATGCTGTTGGGGAAGGCGGGGTGGGGGGGGGGGTGGTGTTGGCTCCACTCCGGGTTCCAGAGGTGGGATGTGGGCCAAGCTTCTCAGTTTATTCTGTTCCCTGGCCACAGTGATTGGGCCAAGGATGGCCTCATCGCTCGAATCCTTCTAATGGCTTACCTGAAAGTACATTTGGACCTCTCCGTTTGTGAAGCGACGACTTTTGTTTGCTCAGTGAGATCGTCAGAGTCAGTCGCTTGCAAAGAGGGAGGGCTTCTTTGACGCCCTCCTCCGTGGATCGCCTCCTCTCCACGACCCATAAACCCGCAAACCCGCTGACCTCTTACCAACTGTTAGGGCAGAGAGGGCAGTTGTAGAATGGGAATAAAGGAGTGAGGAGGATTGTCAGGATAGGCTGTAGGGTGGGTGGGAGGTCCTGGGTCCTGGGTGGGAGGCCCCTAGGGAGTAAACGGCCACAGAGCAAGAGAGTGCCGGAAGAGGGGAGAGAAGGAAAGGGTAGGTGAGAAGGTAGCTGAGACCAACCTTGCTTACTTCATCACTGGGCCTGAGACCAGCAGGCTCTGCCCTCGGATCCCACAGGTAGTTTCAGAATCACAGAACTGCCAGAGAGCACAGGAGACACCTTGGAAATCACCTTAGCTTCCTTCTCATTTTGTAGAGGCGGTAAACTGAAGGAGGGGACCTGCCCCTTCTCCCGCCGCTACTCTCGGGGGAACTGAGGAGACAGATGTTTTGATATGGGAACGGTCCCCATACAGTTGTCAAATATGATTCTGGAATCAGGCAGGCTTGGGTTTGAATTCCAGATCTACCCTTAACAGCCCGTTGTCCTTAGGTTTTACTTAACCTCTCTGTTTCATCATCAGTAAAATGGGAATACTCATAGTACCTAAACTCTGAAGGTTATTGAGAAGATTAAAAGAGAGTTTTCATGTAAAGAGCTTAGCTTAGCAGTGGTGGCACATAGGAAATTCTGGAGAAATGTTAGCTGCGGTTATTATTATCTGCTCGACCCAAAGAGTGAGGGGTCTGTCTGGGGGCTCTGACCCGTCTGCATGCTCAGCCTTGTGGACACTTAAGAAGGAAAAGGAAGGGTACCCAGAAGGGCTGCTCCTGAGAGGAAGACTGAAAACCTGGGGCGTGAAGCCTGGCAGGAAGTCTGTGGGTTCCCAGGGGAGCCCGTTGGTGATGGCATGAGGGGACTCTGGGGCCATGAGGAAGGAGGCACCCTTGTCACGTTGAGGTCAGTGGTGGGCCATCGGAGGAGGGAAACGTGGACATTCCCCTAGAAGAGACCACTTCACCACCTGACCATGTTTGGGCGGTTCCCCAAACCAAACTCCCAGGTCTGGAGAGAACTTAGTGAATGGAGAAAAACTCCCCCTCCTCCCCACAAGAGGAAGTTGCCTCTGATAGTAGGTTTGGGGTGAAAATCCCTCAGCTGGCGTTTTTTTGAAGCAGAGCTGCAAGGTCCTGGTTAAAGGATGCAGGCCGTGGAAGGAAGGGGACGTAGTCTATGGGATTGCGGGGTCAGGGGGAAAGGCAAGCAGAGAAAGCACATGAAGGGGAGAGATCCTGGGTCAGAGGTGGGAGATAGGAGGGGGCATGGGCGAGACACTGGATAACCTGTCATCCATGATGGAAACCGAGACTTGGAGAGAGGGATGGGCGCCTGCAGGGCCATGGCAGAAGCCAGGGGCGACTGGCCAAGAAGCAAGGAAAAAGTGGAATGTGTTGTTTCTGGGCATAGCACATCTGCGTCCATCCCCGCGGGCTTAACCCAGCCTCTCCGGGGCTTCACTCGCAGCCCCGTGCAGGACTCCAAGCTGCCCTGCAGCCGGCCATCCTGAGGAGCAGGTTCTGAAACCGCAGCCCCGTACCCCCCACCCTGCTCTTCCCTCCCTCGGGCCACCCCAACCTAAACAAGACAACCTGGGCAGGGGGGCCACATGCTGATGGAAAAATACACACTTGGCTGGAAAAGAAGCTTTATTTGTATGTGTTGAATTCCCACAGCAGCTGAAGGATAAATAGCTAGTCCCCAGCCTTAGCTTAGAGACTGCCCACAAGGTGGGTGGTAAAATCTGTTCTTATTTAGATAGCTTTTGGGGAGAGGTGGGGAGAGGTGGGGAGAGGGACTGGGGGCAGCAGGAGAGGCGAGCTTGGAATCTGCAATGTTTACATGATCAGTCACGAATGTCATCTCTCCTCTTTAATTAGGGGTTTGTAGCTGGGAAACTTCACTCAGCTCGCTTGTCCTAGGAACAGAGCAGACGGGCGAGTAGGCAAGGGTCAGAGCTTCTCTTTGGGACCCAACTATGGTTGAACTGCTGTCTCCATCCCTGTCCCCAGCTAAGCACTCGATGAATGTCAGCGCTGTGCCAGGCCCTGTACTGAGTGCTTTATGTGCATTATCTTAGTCCATGCTTACAGCAACCTCATGAGTTAGGTGCTATCACTATCTCTGTTCTGTGGGAGAAACCCAAAGGACAAAAAGATTGAGTAGCATACTAAGGGCACACAGTTGGGAGGCCGTACTGCCTGGGCTGGGCTGGGGTCTCGTTGACTCCAGGGTCCATGCTTTTAACCCTTACCCATCGTTCCTTCGGCTAGCGGATAGGGACCTGGGCTTTTCTCATTCTCATTTCCTATTTATATTTTTTCTATTTATATATTTCTGTTCTCTAGCCCAAGCCCTCTGTA
This sequence comes from Paguma larvata, assembly GCA_030068075.1. Taxonomy (NCBI): domain Eukaryota; kingdom Metazoa; phylum Chordata; class Mammalia; order Carnivora; family Viverridae; genus Paguma; species Paguma larvata. Next base: position 3,863,994 of record CM057840.1, on the reverse strand, counting down.
CTTGCTAAGTCAGAGAGATTGGATAGATGACTTCTCATCATTTTGGGCTCTGTTTTTCTCACAATTAGAAAAATTTCTTGTTGCCACTATATCCTCAGCACTTGAAATCAGACAATGTACATAAAATGGACACATTGTCTGGTAAGTCCAAGTGCTATGAATATAGTCTATCAGGGTAACGGACCGTAGGCCAGAGTGCCTGGAAGTCAAGGTGCTCCTTTAGATGGACTAGACACGGACTTTCTGGGGCGGCTACACTGGGGCTGAGACCATCAGGGACAATGTAGAAATCCCAGGAGGAGGAATGAGCTAGGTGTGCTCAAGAGATCGAAAGTAGGCTTCTGTGGCTAGAGTGTGGTATATAAGGGGTAGAGGGCATGCCTCCAGATAAGGATGGATAGAGAAGACAAAACGGGCTAGATCAATGTCGTATGGCTCAGGGAAGGAGACTGGATTTTTTTTTTCTCCCTAATTGCAAAAGGAAGCCACTTAGGAAGGAAATAAAATCTGGCTTTTACATCATCAGAAGATTGTTCCTGCTGCTGTGAGAACGGACTGTAGAGGTCAAGGCTGGAGGCAAGGAGACATAGGCTGTTGACGGAGGTACAAGTGGGGTGCCGGCAGCCTGAACCAGTGTTAGAAGAGGTAGAGAGAAGTGGCTGGCAGAACGGCCCAGGCTTGGTGATGGATCAGTTGTCTAGAGGGTTTGTCCTGTAGGAGGCGCTCCTCTCCTACAACTGTTCCCTAAGTCCCTCTCACACCTCACGTCTGGCTTCACCCTCATCAGTCAGCATGTGGCATTTCCCTGGTCACAGTGACTGGTTTCAAGATGGTCCAATCATAGGAATTTTTGCTCCACGGCCTGTGGGGCGCGAGGTAGAGTACATAACCCTAATTGCTGCTAATAGTCACTCTAAAAGGGGAGTATGTTTAAGGAGCAGACAGTCAAGACAAAGCTGTGACTCTGGATGGCAGATGGAAAGAGACTGAAATCTGGATATCGTTCAGCCTCTGAACACACCAGTACAGACGTCCACCTACCGCTGGACTTTCCACTTAGGAGGCAAAGAGCTTCCCTTGTTACTGGCACCGGTTGGATTTCACTCACAACTGAAAGCATCCCAACTGATACACAAATGTTATCTAGGAAACCCAAATCCGAATTAAACATGCATGAGTGTAGGAGACAAGCCTGGAATAAAATCAATTCTGGGCTTTAAAAAGAGAACAGAGGGCATCTGGGTGGCTCAGTCAGTTGAGCATCTGACTTTGGCTCAGGTCATGATCTCGCAGTTCATGAGTTCCAGCCCCGCGTCAGGCTCTGCACTGACAGCTAAGAGCCTAGAGCCTGCTTTGGATTCTGTATCTCCCTCTCTCTCTGCCCCTCTCATGCTCATGTTCCCTCTCTCAAAATCAATAACATTGAATAAATAAATAAATAAATAAATAAATAATAATGAATTCTACAGAAGTTGGAAATTAAGTTTGGGATACAGAAGAAATTTATATTTTTAGCTTACGCCATCATCTGTCATTAATGGATTATATAAATTCCCATTTCTTGTCTGGTGTGTATTGATCCAAAACCACACATGCTCTGTGGCAGGCGGTGCTGAATGAAGGATACAAGGTAACTCACAGCTGAATGAATGAAAATTGCCTATTCAGAAAGGTACCATTTTAAAGTTCATTTATTTATTTTGAGAGGAGTATGAGCGGGGGAGGAGCAAAGAGAGAGGGAGAAAGAGAATCCCAGGCAGGCTTCTTACTGTCAGCATGGAGCCTGATGCGGGGTTCGAACTCATGACCCTGAGATGATGACCTGAGCCGAAATCAAGAGTCAGATGCTCAAGCGACTGAGCCCCCAGGAGCCCCCAAAGATGCACTATTTTGTGTGCATGGTGCCTAGCCTCAGTATAAAATCACTGCACTGAGATAGAACTGCTACACTGGGGTACAGGACAGGGACAGTGTGGTATTTTTCTAGCTACGACTCCTAGTACCTCTGTTCCTCAGAAAGTCTTTCACTCAGCATGGACAGCCTCTCCACTTCAACTGATTTCTGCTCAAACCTGTTTTCTCTGTCATCTAAATAGAATGACAGTCCAAGTATATTATAAAATCGTGAGTAGGGGATTCGAGTTTGACACCTATTTGTTCAGAGTAGTACTTGCCATGAAATGAAGCTAGGGACAGAAAGTGACTACAAAAATCCTTATTTAAACTTGTATGATTATTTGGTTAATCTCATGTCTGAATTTTTCACCATTATATTCTAAAAGATTAGCACAATATTTGGTATGTAGCACGTGTTCAATAATTTATTGAACAAATGAAAGTAATGCATAGTAATTCTGACCAGCTATATAAATCATAAAACATTAAAGCTGCAAAAAAAGTAACAAAAGGGTGCATTACCTTATTCCCACATTGTATTAAAACTGTCTAAAATAAAATAAAATAAAATAAATCTGAAAACCTAGAATCCCTAAAAGCCTAGTGGTAACTGAACGGTTTCCAATAGCTATTTTACATCTACGTCAAACATTCAGTGTCCCTAGTGATGCTGGAAAGTTGGCAAAATAAAAGACAAAATTCCAAATATTTTAACATTCTTATTATATAGCTTTCTGGACACTTTGCTCCCAGACGCACATTCAGGATAAACACACATTCAACATTAAGTGATTATTTATTTTTCAGGTTTAAAAGGTTTCAAAATACGTATGTACAAGCTAAATAAAACAAACTACCCTCAGAGAATCAGTGTAGAGCAGAATATATAAATACACAAGGTCTGTTTTATAGGATACAAAAAATTATAATGTCAACAAATACAAAGAAAAACAGTCATGAAAAGTAAGCAAATTAGACCATCTTAGCAAAGAACATATTAACTAAGATAGACCAGGACAAACTGCTAAGCGTCAGGGCAAAATTTCTTTTCTGCGCCTCCCGAGAGCTGCCCGGCTCTCCTCTTCTGTGCGGTGCTGCACTTCTCTGAGGCACCAGCCTCCGGCGGATCGTCAGGCGTCTCTTCCTCACCAGCCTGAAAAGGAGCAGACGCAGTAAAGGAGAAGGTTCACGCCGACACCAGAATGGAGAACAATGCGATGCTGTAACGTTATTTCCCAGTACTTCTCTGTGGCCTCTTATATATATTCCCTCCAAAAGCATCTTTCTCAATCTTTCTTATATTTTAAGTTTTTATTTCTTCTCATAAGTAACTGCTACTTAACTCAATCTGAAGGATGGTATAACTCACCAAGAACCAGAATGGGCACATCTTTGTTTTCCTGCAATTTGTAGTGTTAAAGGAAGAAGCTCTATCAACTTTAATAGGGGGAAATGGTCCTTCTTCCTTCTTCCATGAATGGTCCCATAAGAAATGTTAATTTTCCCCTCCCTCCTCTACCTCTCTCACTCCTTCCGGATTCCTGCAGTAGTCCCTTCTCGGCATTAAAAAAGAAAACGTTGAAAAAAGAATCTGAGCCACCTCTTATTTTCTGTGTTACCCCCAAGAATATAAAAAAAAAAAATTAATCAGATGCTGCCTGCCCTCTAGTGTTGTCAATAGATGACAACTGTTAAGGGAAAATGTATCTTGTTTGAACTACTGGGCTGTTTTGCTGAATAAGTATTTAGAAAGTAGCAATCGGAGAAAAAGATCAATTAACTACTCTAGAGTACAGTACAAATTGAGCAAAGTTCATAAGCATGTATGCGTTTACAAATACACTTTTAATGGGCTAACGACAGTAGCAAAATCGGAACTGTGCCATCTTCATACCTTCTGTCTCTGTCTTGCATGCTTCTCTGTCCACTGCCTGGCATTCTTGAGGAAGACTGGCTTATTATATTTAAATTCGGAGGACTGAGACAAAAATCAAACAAGAGTCAATGGAGAGAAAAAGGATTTGTAGTGGCTCAGCTGCAGCGGCCACGGCTATCCTCACAAATGAAGTGGGAGGTAGAAAGAAAGTAGGACACGGGCCGTGGAGGAAAAGAGGATCCTTACTATGTCTGCCATGAGTGGGTCATCAGGGTTGGGTTCGGACATGAGCAACTGAATAGAAGTCAACACGGTGGCGATGTTGAGAGACGGCCTCCAGGCACCCTATACACAGACAAATAGGCAGATGCTTTTGTATTACTAAAAATGTCATACTCTAATTCAAGTTACACAGATGAGAACCACAGACCCACAGACTGCTTGTACAGTCCTCCCTTTACCCACCACTCACTTTTGGTGGCAATTTGAGAACATCTAGACAAATCCTTCCAGCAGAATCAATGTTTGGATGATAGATTGGAGTGAGGAATCGGATCTGAGGGGGTTCAAATGGATACCTTTGAAAGCAGAGGACAATAGAGAATTTTTATTAAAATATTGTTTCTTAATACCTTATAAACAGCTTCCTGATGACGAATCAGGAAAACAGCCTGAGAGGCAAACATTTCTCTCCTCAAATTTTTATTATAACAACTTACAAAAGTTGAAATAATAGCATTAAAAACACTCATAAACCTACCACCTAGATCAAGCCATAGCGTGATCTAAATACTTCATCATGATCTCCCAAAGAATAAGGTCACTTCCCTGTATAACTACAATACCATCAGTATACCCGTGAAAATATTAAACATTTATTCCCCAATATCAGCTACTATGCAGATATCCTCAATTGCTCCCCATTCAGGTTTTGTTGTTGTTGTTGTTGTTGTTACAAATGGTTTTTGAAAAACAGGATGCAATTAAGATTTATACATTGCCATTTGGTTATTATGCCGTTTTAGTGAAACACAAACCTTGGAAAATTCCCAGTCTATTTTCAGAACTGATGTATTACATGATTATTAAGCTACTTCTCTCAGGACTTTAACAAGTTTGGCCAGGATCTGACCTAGTGAATAGATGTCTACATAACAACAGGCATTCATTTCTTCCCTTCCTCATTCTGCACAAATCTGCAACTACGACTCACCTGGTGAGAACCTCAGAGGAGATCTGAATTAAAACGGGCCTTTACATAGAAACTGAAAGAATAGTGGTTGCCAGGTGCTGGGGGAAGAGGGGACTGGCAAGCTACTGTTGAATGGGTATGGAGTGTCAGTCTGGGAAAATGACAAAGCTCTGGAGATGGAGGATGGTGACAAGTGCATAACAATGTGAATGGATTTAATGCCACTGTACCAAACACTTAAAAGAAGTGGTTTAAATGATCGAGTTTGTTATGTACATTTTAGCACAGTGAAAAAAGAGGGGCCTTACATGTGATCTAGCCATTTTTAGAGAAGGAATTTGAACTCCAGAGAGATAGCTTGCCCAAGGTCACATTAAATCGTAAGACTAGGATTAAAACCTAGGACCTGTAACTTCTACATCTAGCACTCTACTCCCTTACTCTATCTTCCAGTAACTGTGCTTTAGTAAGTTTAGAACCTAATTCATACTAACCTCTCAGGAATGATAACTTCTAGCTTGAAAACACCTTTTTCATAGGGTGTGTCAGCCGCACCTAATATTTCTTAAAAGAAAGAAGTTAAAAGGTAATTGGATGATTTAAATGACCACACCATACAGACCTAATAGAGTCTATGGTCCTACAGAAAAGCTGGGTCTGGGACAATAATTCTCTTTCAGGGCTTTAATAAGCTTTCACGCAATACACCGAGGTACCGATGTACTTTGTTTCGTGGGGTCAAACAAAGGAGAGATAGAAGATCAAAACAGAAGTTGGACAATACTGACCACAAGTTAAATACAAGATGCATATTTGTTTCATCTGGACTGCAGTATTCTAATCATTTATGTTTCCTGTCTGGCCTCACAGATACTTGAGATGGTGATCTTTGGTCTAAACACTGCCTCAGGGCTGATGCCCAAATCCTGGCTACGAATCAGCAAAAGGTGTAATAAAAAGCCAAAGAAGCAATGTCAAGCCAACCTTTTACACAAGTAAACAAATTAGGGTTAGAAAGATGGCAGGGCACTTTGACCTTGCTGCTGTTCTCTCCTTGAGAATATATAAATGTTCAAATCTCAGCACAGTCTTCAATAGGGTCATCACAGGCAAGACATGACACCTACGAGCTCGCAGATCATCCGTTTGGTCCTTATCTTGCCAGCAAGTGATGCCTAGGGGTGGCTCTGTGGTCAACAACTTCAGCTCCCTCTTCAGACGTGAAGCTCTCTGCATGGTCCCCAAGGAGAGGGAATACACACAGTTCACTACACCACACTAGGAGCTGGCTGGGATTCACTAGAGAGAAAAGGGGGCAACCATGAAAGAGTCAGCCATGGTGACTGGAGTTTTTAGCACATGGGTTCAATTTAGTAAAAAACAAATTCTTATTAATCCCCATTCTGAGAAAGGAATCTGCATTTTTTTCTATTTCCTTCTTGTTATCTATTCATGCAAACACATTTTAAAAATAAAGTGTAAATAATGAAAAAAGTTCTATAAACGACAAAAACACCAGAAGTTTTCACTTAATGTCTGTTTCCATTGATAAATTATAAACTCATGACGTACAGCCCGGGTCTAATTTTACTCCCCAGTGCATCCTCAGTGTGCCTGGCACAGAAAAGGATTGACAAACATTAGCTGTGGGAGGAAGTCCACATACGCTTTGTGAGGAAAGCCAGGAATGAACAATATGGAGGTAGCCTCACTCTGAGATTTTTGTAAGCAAATGCTTAAATATTTGTCTGTTGTCTCCATGTATGTTGGATTCCACATTCTCCTGTTCTTCAGGATTTCCAATCTTCTTCCTATCAGCATTCAAATATGCTCAGAATCTCTCCCATTGAAAACAAACACCCACATCCACACCCGCTCAGCACCCTTCCTAACTCTAATTCTCCCTTTAGCTACTATCCAAAGGACACCGGTATTTTGATAGCAGAGTTACATAGACCATCTTGCAGTTTGTCTTTTGACAAACTTTTGATGTCTCTTAACCGACACACAAGTATTAACTTTAACCTAATCAATTTTAAAACCTTTTCCTTTACACGGACACTCTTGCGTATGAAATTTTTCCCTACCCCCAAACTTAGCTGTTTGTCTACATATTCTTCTAAATGTGTTACAATTTACATCTTTAATCCAGTAGGAATTGATTTTTGTGTATACCGTGAGGTAGAAGTCCAATTTTGGATTTTTTCCTCCAAACGAATAACCAACTGTCTTAGTCCCTTTTATTGCAAAGTCCATCCTTTCCCTGCTGACAGTCATAAATTAAATTTCCATACATGAGTGGATCTGTTTTGAGATTCTTCAATTTGTTCCACTGGTCAATTGGATTATCTTTGAGCCAGTACCTCACTATTTTAATTACTGTAACTTATTAATAAGACTTGATATATATAGTAGGTTGAGTTCCTCCACCTTGTTCTTTTCCTTCAGGAATGTCTTGGTTACTCTTGATCCTCTGCTCTTCTGTAGGAGTTTTAGAATCACCTAATAAAAGTCCACAAATATATATAGCTCAGGATCTGGTACTCAGTGTTGTAAACTATAAACTCAACTTGGCAGTAACCTAGATTTAGTAGGGCTTAGATGTACTAACTTATTCCAGGCTCACTCACAAAGGCTTAAACATTAGAAGGTCAATTTATTAATTTGTACGACTACAGTAAAATTTTCAATTTTACCCCCCCACATTCTCTCAAGTTATTTCTCCTTGGAAAACTGATTATAATCAGAAGATTCCCTGGTGGGCACAGATTGTAATTACTGTATGGTTGTTATTTATGATAATCATAAATTTAGATTGAGGCATCTACTTCAATCACGGGGATGTTTAAAGGACACTAAATTTGTGTATTGGCTAAGTAAGGACATTCTCCTGCACTGTGTTGCAGACAAATTGGTCCTTTGGGTCTTTCTTTTCCAATCTTCAGGCTTGTTGCTCCTCCACAATTAAAAAACTCTTCCAGAAATACTTAAATAAGATTAATAATATTACAAGTGAATTTAATTGCTAAATAGAGTTACACTACAACAATCTTTCGTATATATTATTCTTTAAAAATTTTTGTTTTTATTTTTGAGAGAGACAGAGGGCAAGCGGGGGAGGGGCAGAGAGAGGGAGACACAGAATCCAAAGCAGGCGATTAACCAACTGAGCCACTCAGGTGCCCCTAAATGATTCTTTAAAGTACTTACAAATTTCCTTAGCCGCACCCTTTACGACTTTCATCTTTTGGAGGCAGTTATTTCACTAGATAATTAACTTCACCTTTTATATACAGATCCTTACTACTTTTCTCAGTAAGCAGATACTGAGAAAGCAAGGACAGTAAGAATCCACAAGTAATAGAATGTAGTTTTATATAAAATGAGAATCCAGGGGAAAGGCATAGTAAAGGGATTAGAATAGGGTGAGAACAAGCCAGACAATTTCTCTAAAGAAACTTCTCTCGTTGCCTCAACCAGACACGTCTCATGATATTAACACAAACTGGTGTGTGGCACTCCTTGGCTCAAAAGCCGACAATTACTGCGTATTTTCTAGGCACAAAGATTCTTTACAATCAAACCCCGACGCCTAGTTCCAATTTCGTTTTCAGTAACTACTCCCCACAAACTTGTGCTTCAGCCACACCGACTTCTTGCTGTCCACAAGAGTCTCATTCTTTCATACCTACAGACATGTACAGATGAAATGATCACTTCCTGCCTTTCTCTAGTAATGTATCCCAATCCTCTACTCCTTTCAAAAGTCACCGTCTCTACTTCCGCACCAACTTGCATCTGTGAGTGGTAATTCACCTCGGACCTCTCCTCCTCGGGGCAAAATGCCTTGAGGGCAGGTCTAGTCTGCGTAAGTTTTGTTCCTTTCTTTTAAAAAAATTTTTGAATCAACAATGCCTACCAGTATGCAGCCCTGTAATAAGTCTGAATAGCTAATGAAGGAAACGTGAGTTTTGGACCAGATGGTGAAGAAGGCAAGACCGCCAGTGCGTGGCCTCGAGACATATTCTCCCAGGAGCACACTCTTCCCTGCTGCGCAGGGGTCCGGCTCGGGGCCACCAAAGGGCTGCGGAGATTCTAGAGAGCCTCCTCTTTCCCCGGCTTCTGCCCTTCCGAAGAAAGGAAATTCCCACATTAGGCAGAAACCGGACTCCTTTTCACCAAGCCCCGCAGCGACCAACGCCGGGATGCGTTCTTTCCACTAGGCAACCAGAAAACGCCCCTCTTACCTGGGCTAACTCGCCTCACAACGCCACAGCGCGCGGACCAGGAGCTACGCGCGCCTGCGCAAGATCAGACGGTTGGTGCGGCTCCGCCTCCCGCCCCTAGGAGCTTGCGATTGGCCCGCAGCAATGCCCGGGGAAGGAGCGCAGCCCCCTATTGGCTAGCTCTCTGAGCCTGGCTTCCGCTCGCGCCGCTTTCAAATCGGAACGCGCTACGGACGCCACTCTTCCATCTCGTACGCGGAGCTGTCGTTGAGGGCTGAGACGCTCGTAGGTTTTCCCCGGCTGCACCACCTGATGTGGCCCTTGCGGTGACAAGTTTGGTTACGAAGTCAGCTCTCTTTGTCAGAGCAGGCGAGAAGTTGGAAATCGCCCCATAGGAGGAACAATGAAGGGAACCGAAATATTTGAACTGGAGAAGGGAATGCGTGATACGTCTCTTCATTTAAGTATTTTTTCACATGGAAAATTTTACTGCTTCAGAAGACACGTCAAAGCCCAATGGATGAAAGTTAAAACGATGCAGAATTTAGCTCAATAAAGCATTGTAGCAATTAGAACCCTGAAGAACAGAACAGGTAAACTTGGGAGGTAGTGAATTCCTTCATCACTGGAAGTATTCAAGTGGAAGTTAATTAGTGATAGTGCAAAAGGGATCCTTGCATTGGGTGGAAGTTTAGAGTAGATGACTTCGAGGCTTTCTTTCAACTCTAAAAGTGTGGTACTACCTGACCAAGGAGGAGCCTGTTCATGGCCAACCTGGTTGCGCAGCTCTGCGAGTGTACGTGGGTGGCTTGGACCAGACTTGAATCTAAAAGACACGGCTGTAACTTGACTAGCCTTTGGAATACTGTGGGTGGGAAAATAACAACAACAAAACAGCAACACACACACACACACACCAAACCCTCATCTCGCTGCTTTTAACTCATTGTGTGGCTTTGGAACAGTGGTGGCCTGGGAGTAATGGTCAGTCTTCCTAAACTGGCAAACCAACTGGCCAATTCTGGCCACTGCAGTGATGTCTGCATTTAGTCCAGATGGGTGTTAAGTAACACCTGGTTTCCGGACCCCACTACCTGCTGTGTTACCTCTCCCCTAGAGACCCACACATTCTCTAGCACTCTGCCCATGGTTCTACCCCGGGGATCCTCACCTTGGTTTTAAGAATGAATCGAATCAACTAAAGTAGCATAGGAATTACAAAGATAAGGAGTCTTAGGACTGTTCAACCTACTTTCCAATTCACTATTGGGGTTTTGCATTTATAGCTAGTATTTACTCATTGTAACGTAGTGTTTTCTGGAGTTGGCTGCTTATGTTACTACTGATACTTTCTGTTTTAATCCCTTCAATGTCTTTATTTCCTTCCTATCCCAACCGTAATTGTATTTCAATTGCAGTTCTGTCTTCAGAACTGAAATGGATTACTTCCTTGGGTGGTTTTCTGAGAAACGAGTCTTAAATGTCTTTTTTTTTTTTTTAAATTAATTTATTTATTTTGAGAAAAAGAGAGAGAATCCCAAGCAGGCCCTGTCTGAGAAATGAGTCTTAAAAGTGTCTCTTATAGGGACACTGTAAGAGTGTGTCTGGTGGCTCAGTCGGTTGAGCAACCAACTCCTCATTTCTGCTCAGGTTATGATCCCAGGGTCACGGGATTGAGCCATGGGCTCCAAGTGGAGCCGGCTTGGGATTCTCTCTCTCCCTCCCTCTGCCCCTCTTCCCCTCTTCCCCTCTCATGCGCTGGCTTGCTTGCTTGCTCTCTCTCTCTCTCTCTCAAATAAAAAATATTAAAGGTGTCTCTTAGAAAAAGCAGAGAACTATGTTGAGTCTGGTGGAAAGGAGAGATGGTATCATAAAATAAGCAAATGCCAATAATTTTGGCAACCAAATTGAAAGGATTGAATAAAAGAAAAAAAGATAAAGAGAACTCCAGGGGCTAAATGTACAGTTTCCATTTGTCCACCAGAGGGAAGTATGTTAACTGGTGAGAATAGAGACCAGGCTGAAAAATTTTTGTTAACCGTGTACAGGTGTTACTGCTTTTAAAAGGAAGTGTTAATATTGTGATTTATTTTTTAAGTGTATTGTGAGAAATTACTTAACAAAAATTCTTCAAACAAGAATATATATATGCATCATAGCTGGCTCACTTAATACATTTAAAAGCAAAAACACATTTTATTAATTCACAGGATTATTTGTCAGTATTTACTCACTTGAATATAAAATATATTTTATTTAATATAGAGTATTTTTTTTAGTAAATCTGTCATGTTTATTTAATGGGCTGATTATATAAGTTTACGCTCAGAAATTCCTGGTTGGAGGAAGATGTTTCAGAAAAACTTTCATGATGTTAATTTTGAAAAACTTTTTTGAGCCATTGTATACAGATTAATTTTGTTTAATTTTTTGTGACATGCCTTTTTAGTTTTTTGGCCTGAGCCAGTTAAATTAATTGTATTATAATAATTATTACTGCTTTTTGTAATCACATAGCTGAAGATACATGCCTCTCCTTCCAGGTAGGTATCCACTTAAATTACCCAAGGAACTTAGCTACTTATATTTTTCTTTACAATCTCCAAAGAAGGTATTACACTCTAGCGGCCTCAGGAAAAGAAAAGCAAATAAAATAGATATAGTAAGGAAGTATTTCCTGGACCTTCCTAATGTTGAGACCGAATTCTTCCTGTTGAAATTTAAGTGTACCTCTTAGGAATGAAACGATTTAACTTGGACTTGCTCAATTTTAGCTTATTTATAGGACTGGCACCAGATAGTTCTTTTTCACTGATTCTGAATGTGAAAATAATATGGCCAAAAGAAATGTAACATTATTGATCTCTGAAAATTTCACCTGAGTTAAAAAAATTCTTATTAGAAAACTATTAGGTCAGCAAAATATACAGTTCCATAATACATGCTTTTATTGAGGAGCTACTGTGTATCAGGAACATGATGTTAAGGTAGTACACGGGGACTGCTGCTCAGAGACGTGTTTCCTGAGATTTCAGCAATTTGTGTCATGCCGAAACCTTGCCCCTCTCTACTTTTTGGCTTCCATCTAGACTGGCAGAGTTTAGCTAATGACGGTTTCTTGAAGAGGGTTAAGCATCTAGCTGGGTATTCTTTTCCATTTGATATAATATCAATGTTTCTTTTATCCTATAGGGAGAGTTCTATTTGAGAGCTTGTGGGAAATTTTGAGGTTTTCTTTTTTTAATGTTTATTTATTTTTGGGAGAGAGGCAGAGAGAGCACAAGCTGGGGAAGGGCAGAGAGAGAGAGCACAAGCTGGGGAAGGGAGACACAGAATTCAAAGCAGACTCCAGGCTCTGAGCTGTCAGCACAGAGCCCGATGCGGGACTTGAACCCACGAACTGTGAGATTGTGACCTGAGCAGAAGTGAGACGCTGAATCGACTGAGCCATCCCAGGCACCCCCACTTGTGGGAAATTTGAATTATCAGCAAGAGGCTGAGTTGTAATAAGAAAAGATTCCATGTTGACAAGTTACAAAATAAATCTGATACAGAATTTTTAATTGCAATAGATGATGAGGGTGACAAGTTCTACAGTGACTGTAAATTATTGCACAGTATTAAGGAAAACAAGGCTATGTAAAGTATATTTTATTACATCTTGACTGTTTTATTTTTATGTTTATTTTTTTTGTTTAAAAAAGGTTTTTAATGCTTATTTATTTTTGAGAGAGAGAGAGAGAGAGACAGAGCGAAGTGGGGGAGGAGCAGAGAGAGAGGGAGACACAGAATCCCAAGCAGGCTCTAGGCTTGGAGCTGTCAGCACAGAGCCTGATGGGGGCTCAAACTCACCAACTGTGAGATCATGATCTGAACCGAAGTCGGATGCTTAACCGACTGAGCCACCCAGGCACCCTCTTTTTTTTTTTTTTTTTTAGTTTATTTATTTATCCTGAGAGAGAGAGAACACACATGCCCAAGTGGGGGCGGGGGTGGGGTAGGGATGGAGAGAATCCCAAGCAGGCTCTGCACTTGTGCAGAGACTGATGTGGGGCTTGAACTCAGAAATGGTGAGATCATGACCTGAGCCAAAGTCAGCTGCTTAACCAACTGATCCACCCAGGCATCCCTTTATTTATTGTTTTAAGTTTATTTTGAGAGAGAGAGAGCACATGCACACGAGAGGGAACTGGGGAGGGGCAGAGAGAGAGAGAGAGGGAGAGAGAGAATCCCAAGCAGGCTCCATGCTCAGCACAGAGCCCAACTCGGGGATTGATCTTACAAATCATGATATCATGACCTGAGGCGAGATCGAGAGTCGTGCACTTAACTGATGGAGCCACCCAGGTGCCCCTTGATTATTTAATGCACATTGTTATTCACTGTTCACAAACATGCTAGAGTAGGACAATTAATATTTATAAAGTATTCAAGAATATCTAATTAAAGCATATTGTGGATAAACATGGTATTCTTAAACATAATATTTTGCATTTTCATGTCACTTTTCATTTAATTCTTAGTTCATCTCAGGGGAAGTTGAGGCAACTGCAAATGTTCAGAATGGAATATAATAAAGTTTCCCTTTACAGTGACCTAATCACTTTGGTAATAATTTTTAATGACAAATTTTAAACATATAGAAGACTATTTGAAAACATACAGAACCTAATAATTGTATATTTCTCTTTCATTATGGACACTACATTTAATTATATTTTGTCCAGGGCTAAGGCCCTGGGGGGTATAGGTATTAGATCAGGCTTACAGGTTTTATAACCAAGTTCACTGTGGATACGAAAATGTCTGTTTGCGTCCTTAGGAATTTAGTATGCCCCATAATTGTCTTTTTGTAACTTGTGGGGAGGGGGAGGGGAATCATGAAAGACAAGGCATCCACTCTGTCTCTTAAGAATTTAAGACCCATGACAAGGTAGAGGAGGAGGGAGAAAGAAGGGAAATTAATATTTATTGTGAGCGGATATGTGCCAAGTATAGTACTAGGTATCTTTGCATGTATTATTTGATCCACAGGACTATTCTGTGAGGTGTTACTCTTCTCACTTTACAAATAAGGAAACGGGCTCAAAAAAATCAAGTAACTTGTTTAGGGATGTGAATTCAATTTGAATTGAAAGCTTATATTCTTTCCACTATCCTGTGATGCATCCTTTCCTGAATCTTTTTAGGGCCTAAAATGTAAGTGTCTCGTTCAACGAATTGATGTATAATATGTACCACTGTATATGTATCCATGCCCCTCATCCCCATGCACATTTAGATTTACTACGATTAATAAATGTTAACGTATTATACGTTATAATGTAAATAAAACTCTAAATTTAGAACCACGGCATAGATTTGAGTCTTTCGGGTACTTTATGTCTAGTTTTCCCCGATAGAAAATAGGAATAATTACTGCCTCCTTTGCACTTCAAAGGACTGATGCGATAATTAGGGAGCCAAGATTAGGCGGCAGTCACAACAAGAATAAACTACAATTCCCAAAATGCCCAAAGAGGCTGACGCCAGTCCGGGAAACAATTCCAGCTTTAGGGCAAAGGTGACCCCTCTGGGTCCCGCGGCTAAGTAGGGAGAGCCGGTCCTCGCCTCTTCAATGATGCATCCAGGGATCTGTAGTTCCCTCAAGGCCACGGCCTGCCCTTAGGGCCAGTCTTTTACTACAAGTCCCGTGATGACCCGAGGCGCGGGCAGCGCCTGCGTACTGAAGCCGAGGGAGCGTGCGGGCGGTGCTAGTGGCGGGAGGAGTAAAGATGGCGGTGCGGGGGTCTCCGCCTTCTGCTCCCGGCTGAAGCGCTCTGAGCGAAGCGGCAGCGGCATCTGGGGCAGCAATACCAATCCAGTGGTGGTAGTTTCAGCAGCGGCTGCTGAGGCCGAGGCAATGGCGGAGTTGGAGCACCTGGGCGGGAAGCGGGCGGAGTCGGCGCGAATGCGGCGGGCTGAGCAGCTTCGGCGCTGGCGGGGCTCGCTGACAGAGCAGGAACCCGCGGAGCGACGAGGCACCGGGCGGGAGCCGCAGACTCGTCGCGGGAGCCCAAGAGTCCGCTTCGAGGACGGTGCTGTCTTCCTGGCCGCTTGCTCTAGCGGGGACACCGACGAGGTGAAAAAGCTTCTGGCAAGAGGTGCAGACATCAACACGGTCAACGTGGACGGTTTGACAGCCCTGCACCAGGTAACTCCTTTTTCTATTTTATAGGCATCCACTCCTCTACAGATGAACCTGTGACCCCTGCGGGCTGCCCATGGAGAGTGTTAGTGTCACCGCCGAGCCCTCCTGCACCGACACTGGTCCTTTGGGACTAGTCGGTTTCATTCTTGGCCAGCTTCTTCCACTAATCAAGTCTTTTTCAGACCCCAGGGTCTCTACCTGAAGGAATAGTGTCACCCGACTGTCTGGTCAGTGTTTGTATTTCCCTCCACCTACTCGAGTTGTCATGGTTACTGATGATTTGGTCTCTGGTGTTATTCCTTTAGATTAGTCTTCTTCACTCCGTCGGGTTGGTGTGCCTGTACATCATGGCACTCATGTAAGCGGAGTCAATGTCATTTGTCTGATGCCTTCTCAGAAAATTCAGTTCCGTTTGCGTGACCCTATTATGGGATATCTTAGGTCACTCAGAGAGTAAACCCCTATATTGGGTTAAGGCAAGCAGAGCTCCTGAAACCACACGTCTTGTTTTGCCGGTTTGTAATGATTCAGAAACAGTTTGTGTCGCCTGCAGGCTCCTAGAACACCCCTGACCTCATTGTTGTAGGTGTCTTCTTAGGAGTAATACCTCCCTAAGAGCTTCCTATGGAGAACCAACCTACTGAATCACTTAATGTTTGTTTGATACTTGTGGAATAGCCTTCTTCTTTTCTTTTTTCTTAAAGCTTTCTATAGAAATCTTTTGCCCTAGCTACAGCTATAGTATATGGAGTGTAGATCACTTAACAATGCTGTGCTTAGTAATGACACTTTTACTTCTCTCATCTTATGCAACAATGTTTTTACTTATGCAGTAACGTTCAATATATACTGACTGTCATAACTAACTCCACTCTCTCTCCCCAAATGGAACCTCATCAGTTATTTTGGGGAGCTGAGAGCTGGACACCCACTCTTAATCTTTCTTATTTTTCTTTTTCTGCTGTGTGCGCAAAGTGAATGTGTTGGCATGAGAATCCACTTCTAAATAATAATTCGATTTTGTCTCATACCACTTCACTGAATGTATCAGCCAATAGCTTAAAATTATTCCTCACCATGTTTGCAACCCTTCTCTCTCAGATGGAGGAACCTTCTCTTCTTGTCATCCTATTTGTATCTGTTTTATTTTCCTGCTGTTAACAGCGCCCCACCTAAGGTAGCACCCTACATTTGTATAGTCCTTTGCTGTTTAAAAATTCTTTCATATGTCTTTCCCCTATGAATCTCAGCAGTGATCCTTGAAGTAGGTGTGGCAAGTAGTGTTGTAATTCCCATTTTACAGATGAGGAATCTGAAGCTCAGAAAATTGTTACTTGTGCCAGATGAGGAAGGAGAGAAGTTGCGCTCAGGCATGGATTTTTCAGACTTTAATTCCAGAGCTTTGTATCTCACCTAATAAGGAGCTGAGTATAAATAAGATAGATGCTGAGAGGACCATTTTCATTATTTTAAGTTTCTGAACTCTTTGAGAAGGTGAAGGTGGATTTTTATTTAGGCGATCGAGATGTAGATTCTGGAAGGAACCGTTTCATGGGTTTATAGATGAGAGAGAGACAGAATCCAGTTTTCTAGTCCCTGTGTTCCTTTACTGAATCGCGATTCTATCAAAGCAGTTTTCTTAGTGTAACTCCGTAGCCCTGTTTCTTCTAAGATGACTCTGCTATCTGAACCTGGTCCTTACTGTGCACACTTTAATAATGCCCTGAGGAAAGCACCTACTTGGACGTCACTCTGGTAGCTCTCCTTCTCACACAAGGCAACCAACTCTTCTAATCCCTTCTCCTGAGACTGACCTTCGTGGTGCCTTTCCTTCTATCTTAACCACCATCCCAGCTTGGAAGTACAACTTCTCTCACTTAATATGCTCTTCACATTCAATAATCCTTTGAAATAGGAGAGGAAGGAGACGACAGCTATGAGTCGTATTTGTTTGTTTGTTTTTTTAAACACCTGCATATACAATACAGGCATTCCTCCCTGTCTATAGGGCTGGCAATGAGTTGAATTGTATAGGCTTACTCGGTATTAGCCAGAGTCAGCTAAAGATTAAACTGCTCGAAGATTTGAGGCCAAACAAATCTTCTGTTGAGAAACCATCTCTTTGTTTGAATCGAGACAAGGGGCCTTTATTGGCTCAGGGACTCTTTTACAAGTCTGTTTCCGTAGAGTGACAGTATGTTTCTCCATGATCTGAAGAACTCTTAAGGTATAAAAGGTTATATTCAAACTGTGAGACTGGAGCCGCCGGTGGCTGAACAACTGACTCTGTGACCGATTATCCGTCTGTGAAATGGAGAGTGGTGCAATTATCTGAATTGTTTAGTTAAACTATCCATCTGTTATATACGCACGATATGAATTATCAGGATAATTGCTTTCTTTCTCCCTTTTGTCTGGCCATGGCCTCTTGACCGACGGTGAATTACCATCTCGGCGTGTTGGAAGAAACCCCCAACTGGTGGTTGGTTTTTCTCCTTCCCCCACAAGGTCACAGTGGATGATTTACACTTCAGGTTGTGGTGCCTTGATGCTACTTTTGACTTAGAGACCTTTCTTTCTTGGCAGCCTTTGCTTAGGCCACGAGGTGCTTGAGTCAATGATAAGCTCCAGGGGGCCTATTAATAATACTTGAAATAGACCGAGGTAAGAAATGTCTCAGAGGTTAGACCTCTGATGGAAGCCTTGGGGACTGATACAGACTAACTAAACTTGGGTGAATAAATGGCATATGCCCTTCGTATCCCAGGGGCATCAATGAAAAAAGCTTTAATCTGATTAAATAACCCTTGAAAGCGTTTGTTTGCTCACAGAGGAATTCCCATTTCATTTATGTATATACACTGTTGGGCATGAAGTGTGGGTTAATAATTCTGTATGCAGTGGTACTTTTTGAAATTAATTTTTATTTGTGTATTTTGCAAGGTTGAGTATTATCACCTATCTTGGTATCCTTAGTATTATGATCTTGAGTGCTCTAGGTCTAGATATAGGCACCTAAAACTGTATCTACGAAATTGTTGGCCTGCTGTAAGAGACAAATGCTTGCTTTCAGAAAGGAGATTTTCTGGGATTTATTAGAATGAATGCCCACTTATTTCTTCAAAATATGTTTTATTGGGACTTACATCTCTGTTGGGTATAGTGGATACTAACGTCAGTCCACGTAGACACCAGAATGAGTCTAATCTTGACTCAGAAACTCAGGTTGGTTTTGTAATGGTCTCAGGGTCCAAGTTTGGATCCTCAGGAACACCCCAGACTGGAATTCAACTCCTAGTATTTTCTGTTATTCTAGAGCTGCCTCAATCTGACCTGTAGCTTCAGGGAGATTAAAATTATCTATTTCTCTAGATGAAAGGTGGAGATAGAAACAGATGAGGGGGGGGAAGGAAGAAAGGCAGAACAATTTGTATTCAGAGTGAGACAGGGTAAGACAGAAGAAGACTAATATGATAATGTGTCCAATTCAGGATAAAATAGTATGTATGCGTGACAATCGGTATGGTGAAATAAAAAGTGTGTGTGCGTGCGTGTGTGTGTGTGTGTGTGTGTTTTAAAGTAATCTCAGGGCCCCTGGGTGGCTCAGTCAGTTAAGTGTGTGACTTCAGCTCAGGTCATGGTCTCACAGTTCATGGATTCAAGCCCCACATCGGACTCTGCACAGACCATATGAAATCTACTTGAGATTCTCTCTCTCCCTCTCTCTGCCCCTCCCTCACCTGAGCTTTCTCTTTCTCAAAATAAATAAGTAAACTTTGAAAAAAAAGTAAAATAAGGGGCGCCTGGGTGGCTTAGTCAGTTAAATGTCTAACTCTTGATTTCGGCTCAGGTCATGGTCTCACAGTTTGTGAGATCGAGCCACATGTCGGGCTTTTTGCTGACAGTGCCTGGTTAGGATTCTCTCTCTCACTCTCTGCTCCTACCCCACGTGCTCTCTCTCTTTCTCTCTCTCAAATAAACTTAAACAAAAAATAAAAAATAAAAAATCTCTATGCCCAATATGGGGCTCAAACTCAAGACCTTAAGATCAAGAGTCACGTGCTCTGTGGACTGACCCAATAGATGCCCCTAAAACTTGTATTCTTAACCTTTTCTCTCTCTCTCTCTCTCTTTTTTTTTTTTTTTTACATTTATTTATTTTTGAGAGACAGAGAGAGACAGAGCACTAGGGGAGGATAGGTAGAGAGAGGGAGACACAGAATCTGAACCAGGCTCCAGGCTCTGAGCTGTCAGCACAAGGCCCAACATGAGGCTTGAACTTGTGAACCATGAGATCATGACGTGAGCCGAAGTTGGACCCTTAACTAACTGAGCTACCCAGGCACCCCTTAGCCCTTTCTCTTTTATTCCTAATTCATTACTTATTTCCCTTAAAGTTTCATCTGTGAAATGACTTTCCCTTGCCCTATCTGTTGATGAATTCTGCTTAGTGTCAGGACTCAAGGCAATATGGGATTAAGAAAATCCTATTGACTTCTTCGTTATTGTGGGTCTAGAACAGTTATCCTGAGTCATTTTATCAACCCATCTGAAGTTTACCTCTTCAGATTGGTTGATATGATGCATCAGGCTATGTTGGGCAGCTGGCCCCTTGCCTTATGAGTATTAGTCCCAAGTTTCCATGCCATAGCGGACCTCAGAGCCAGATTTGAAAAAATAGACTCATTTTTATGGTGGGGTATTTTTTCATTTTGTTTTGGTTTTGAGTATGGATGCAAGTGACTTTTTTTTGTTTCCCTGGCCAAGTTTTTTTTTTTAAAAATTTATTGTCAATTTGGTTTCCATACAACACCCCGTGATAATCCCAACAAGTGCCCTCCTCTGTGCCCATCACCCACTCTCCCCCCTCCCACATCCCCCTCTCCCCTCAGTTTCTTCTTAGTCTTTGAGAGTCTCCCATGTTATGTCTTCCTTCCTCTCTGTCCTAGCCAAATTTTTGTCGCCCGATTCTTAAAGTCCATCCTGTAGAGTAGTTATATGCTATCATTTGGGCTTATAGAATCTTCTCCGTGAATATTTTTAAATAGGCAAGCTGTCAGTGTGTGTAGTTTAAGCCTGATTCTGCCAAAGGTAGAAGGTTGGACAGGTCTTGTTGGTAAATTAAAATTAAGTCATTGCTTGCTTATTTTTAAGTATTCTTAAAATTAAAGGATATATACAGTATATACACAGTATAATTCACCTTTTTTACATGTAGGGTTCTGTGAGTTGTGACAAATACATGCGATTGTGTAACCACTACCGTCAAGATATAGAGTATTATTGTTGTCTCCAAGATTTCTTTGTGCTCTTCGTAGCCGACTCCTCCTCCCGCCCCCAGCCCATGGCAGCAGTCATTCATCCCTGTTCTGTTCCCATAAGCACAGCGCCATGTAGATGAATCATGCGGCATGAAGCCTTTTGAATCTGGCTGCTTCCGTTTGCCAGAACGCATTGACATCCATCTGTTTCGTTGCACGTGTCAGTGGCTCACTGGTCTTCATTGCTGAGCCGTATTCCAGCGCATGGAAGTTCTGCAGTTTGTTTATCCGTTCACCAGTTGAAGGACATTTGGATTGTTTTCAGTTTTTGGTAATAATGAATAAAACTGCTAGAAACATTTGCATACACATTTTTGTGTGGATAGGTTTCATTTCACTTTGGTTAAATTGCTAGCCGTGGGATAACTGAGTCATGTGGCAATGAACTTTAAAAGAAACTGCCAAACTTCTTAAGTGGCTTTACCATTTTGCGTTCCAACTAGCATGAGGTCTAGTTGCTTCATCCTTCCTGTACTCGGTATTAGCTTTTTATTTAGGCTCTTTCTAATAGTTATGTAGTGATAAGTCAGTTTTAATGACTGTAGTAATAATAGTGGTAACCGTAGTTACCAGCAGCTGTAGTAGTTAGTAGTAGTTATTGTAATGCCCACTTATGTGGTATTTACTTTGAGCCAAGGACTCTTCTAAGTTCTTTTAATACATTAACTTGTGTGTAATACTTAAAACAGCTCATGAGTAAGGTATTATTATTAGTATTATTGTCTGGATTTTATAGAGATAGGGAAACTGAGACACTGCCCATGGTCACACAGATAGTAAATGGCAGAGCCAGAATTTATTTGAGCCCAGGCCGTCTGACTGTAGGGTCCGTGTTCTTAACTATATATTGCCTCTTAGTGGACTAAATTGCCTTTCATTCTTAAAAACAATTAGAAAATGAAATTGTAAAAAATACCTGAAAGCGATTTTAAAATCAGGCTAATTGGAGATATATACTATTAACATTTTAGTGTACTCCTTTCAGATTTCTTTTTTAACATTATATTGAGTTTATATGTATGTGTGTAAGAACGTATTTACGAAGTTGGTATCATACACTGTCTCCTGCTTTTTTCACCTAATTATCCTTGAAATTGTTTTCCTATATCATTAAATATGCTTTGAAAGTAAAGGTTTTGACGTTCAAATAATATGTCATCATTTGGATATGGTTTATGGTATTATCTTCCTTGTGGGAGGTTTTATTAGATTGTTAATTTATAGCTAATATTGAATACCTAATAACAGATTGTAAGTCTGTGCTAAAGTGTATGTTCGTTGATAGATAAGTATAGTTTCTGCCCTCAAGGAACTCACAGCCTGGTTTGGAGATAGATAAATAAATAAAAAAAACAATTAGTTTTAGAGTGGTAATTTCTATGATAACAGGCAAAGATGCGCTCCTAAGTGGAGGGACAAAGGAAGGCAGTCCATGATGATGTAGCAATGTGGGCAGAGAAATAGGAGTAAGGATGGAGTCTAGGCAGAGAGGCCACAGGGGGAGTCCTAATGGATGCATTTGGAGGGTTAGGGAAGGGGTAAGGATAACATCCTAGAGGACTTTGAACATCAAACCCCAGGCTAAGAATGCTTGATGGAGTCCTTAGCAGAAGACTTTTGTGGATTTGAGCAGGGGAGTTAACCCAACCAAAGCAGCACTAAGGAACATGAAGCTGCATTTGGATTTCAAAATGACTGGGAGGACACAGACGAAAGAACTAGCTGAGGGACACCTGGGTGGCTCAGCCGGTTAAGCATCCACCTCTTGGCTTCAGCTCAGGTCATGATCTCAGAGTTCATAACTTCAAGCCCTATGCCGGGCTTCGGGTAGATAGCATGGAGCTTGCTTGGGATTCTCTCTCCTCTCTCTCTCTCTCTCTCTCTCTCTCTCTCTCTCTCCTCCCTCCCTCCTCCCTCCCTCCCTCTGCCCCTTCTCCCTTCAAAATAAATACATAAACTTAAAAAGAAAGAACCAGCAGAGAGAATGGAGATAAGAAAGGAAAGAATAATATAGTTCTAGCCTGTGAGTCTGAAAGAATTTTGTTATTCAGATGGACATAGGAGTCAGTCCAGTTTTGGGACTGAGAAGCTCTGAAGACATCCAAGTAGAAATACTGTATCCGTGATTCAAGGCTAGTCATCACCTCCCTATCTAGGCTCCAGTCTCCTCGTATTTAAAATGAGAGAGTTGGATATTAGCATAAAGATGAGAGTTGAAGCAGTGAGTGTGGAAGAGGAGAGGAGAAAATATAAAAGAGAAGAACAAAAAACACAATTAGGTGGTAGGCAGAGGATGCAGAGTTCCAATTAGAGTCATAGGAGTGTGTGCCAGGCTGACTAATGCCCCTTCAAAGATGTCCATGCCCTAATCCCCATAGCCTCTAAATATGTTACTTTGTATGGTAAAAGGGACTTTGTAGATGTAATTAAGTTTAGGATTTTGAAATGGGAAGAGTATCCAGGTGAGTCCAATGTAACCGCAAGGGTCTTTATAGGAGGGAGGCAGACAGGAGAGCAGAATCAGTAGTAGATGTGATGGTAGAAGCAAGAGACTGGAGTGATTTGAGGAAGGGGCTGTGAGCCAAGGAATGCAGGCAGCCTCTGACAAGGCAAGGAAATGGAGTCTCCCCTCAGAGTCTCAAGAAGGAGCTGGCCCTGCCAAAAACTTGATTTTAGCCCAGTGAGACCGAGTTCAGACTTCTGATCCGCAGATCTGTAAGATAATAAATATGCGCTGTTTTAAGCTACTAAATTAAAGATAAAAATTTTCTTAATGTTTGTTCATTTTTGAGAGAGAGAGAGAGACAGAGCATGAGTGGGGGAAGGGCAGAGAGAGAGGGAGACACAGAATCCAAAGCAGTCTCCAGGCTCTGAGCTGTCAGCACAGAGCCTGATGCAGGGCTTAAACCCACCAATAGTGAGATCATGACTTGAACAGAAGTCGGATGGTTAACTGGCTGAGCCACCCAGGTGCCCTAAGCTACTAAATTTGTGGTAATTTGTTACCCCAGCAAGAGGAAACTAATACAGAAGAGAACCAAGAAAGTACAGTGATATTGAGGAGTTTCAAGGAATGAATGGTCAATAATGTGAAAGGAAATTGAGGAAGAGACTAAAATAAAACAAAACAAAAACAAAAACTGTTGGATTTGGTCATATATAACTGTTAAAGAGCAGTTTCAATAGAAGGATGTTTTTGAGGACTTTTGTGATTATATGAAGTTTTTTTCATATTAAGGATAACTTAAATTAATCTTTGTGTTGGTTTTTGAAATGAAAAAAATAGATCTGCCATCAATATAATTCTAACTGTAAATTAGGACCCCAAATATGTGAGAAGCCTCCTTTTTAAAAAAGCCTCCTTTTTAAACTGGCTTTTGGCTAGTTCAAAATAATGAAAATGGTTTCATTATTTGTGAGTTAAGAGTATTTTAGAATGTTAAATATGACACTGGAGCCCAAAGGTTATATTCTTGTTACTGAAGAGCTGATTAGCTAGTTGAGATTATGTTATTTCCCAGTTCTGGTTTGGCCCATATCCCACTCATTAGCACCCGCAGCCTAAGGGAGCAGTAATAGGGAGTTTAGTACCAATAAACAGTTTCTTCTGTTATTTATTCGTTCACATTCATTTGTTGAATCTCTGCTCTGTGCCTGAGTCTGTGCTTCTTGTTACTTGTTACTTAGCAATTGATACATTTTAGAAACCACTAAAGTTTTGGGAATGCTCTCCGGAATAGCTGGTTCCTATTATCATTTATAATAGGAAATTGGCTACATAGTGATTTTCTATTTTAGCATTCTGACTCTTGGGTATTTTTTCATTGATATTTGTGATTATTTTCATCTGTGCTTGTGAATTCACACACTTCTACCTAAAGATGTGAAAAATGGAATTTGAGATCTTTAATATATCTTTATGTTTCAACATAGTAATAATAGATCCAGATGAACGATCTTGACCCAGAATTTTATATAGGGCAAGGAATCGAAACCTCGTTTGGATTGCTAACTAAGTTTGTTAACTTGGGGCAGGGGATGTGTTAGGGATTTCCCTCCTGCTTTTGAAGTGTTATCTATCTATCTATCTATCTATCTATCTATCTATCTATCTATTGAGAGAGAGAGAGAGAGAGAGAGAGTGCACGTGTGAGTGCGTGTAGTGGGAGAGGGGCAGAGAGAGGAGAGCGAATCTTAAGCAGGCTCCATACCCAGGAGCCTGATGTGGGGCTCCATCTCAGCATGGTGAGATCATGGCCTGAGCTGAAATCGAGATTCAGACACTTCACCAATTGAGCCACCCAGGTACCCCTGAAGTGTAATGTAAAAACTTGTTTTTTAAATCTTAGATTTTATTTATTTTATTTTTGTTTTTATTATTTTTAATATTTTTACAAATTCAAATCCAAGTTAGTAACATATAGTATAATAATGGTTTCAGGAGTAGACTTTAATGATTCCTCACTTATAACATATAACACCCAGTACTCATACCAACAAGTATCCTCCTTAATGCCCATCCCCTGACCCAATACCTTCCAGCAACCCTCAGTTTGTTCCCCGTATTTTTTTTTTATTTTTCTTAAAAAAATTTTTTTTTTAATGTTTATTTTTGGGAGAGACACAGAGCACGAATGGGGAAGGGACAGAGAGAGACAGACAGAATCTGAAGCAGGCTCCAAGGTCTGAGCTGTCAGTGCAGAGCCCGATGCAGGGCACGAACTCACAAACCACGAGATCATGACCTGAGCCGAAGTCTGATACTTAACCAACTGAGCCACCCAGGCACCCCTGTTCTCTGTATTTTAGTCTCTTATGGTTTGCCTCTCTCTCTGTTTTTATCTTATTTTTCCTCCCCTTCCCCTATGTGTATCTATTTTGTTTCTTAAATTCCATATATGAGTGAAATCATATATTTATCTTTCTCTGACTGATTTATTTCATGTAGCACAGTATGTTCTAGTTCCATCTACATTGTTGCAAATGGCATGATTTCATTCTTTTTGATCGTCGAGTAATATTCCATTGTATATATATGTGTATATATGTGTATATATATATGTGTATATATATATTTTTTTTGTTTGTTTGTTTGTTTTTTTTTTTTTTAAGTAATCTCTATACCCATTGCCGGGCTCGAACTCACAATCCAGGGATCAAGAGTTGCATGCTCCACCAACTGAGCCAGCCAGATGACCCTTAAATCTATGATTTTAGATTGTAACCAGTTTGAGTAAATTTGGGGGGCTTGAAGTTTTATCAGGCAATGATGAGTTCATATTCATTTCATGAGTCAATTTAATTGAATCCTTTAGTTCTTTTTGTTTTGTTTTGTTTTGTTAATGTTTATTTTCGAGAGAGAGACAGAACACGAGCAGGGGAGGGGCAGAGAGAGAGGGTGACACAGAATCTGAAGCAGGCTGCAGGCTCTGAGCTGTCAGCACAGAGCCTGACATGGGGCTTGAACTTGCAAACCACGAGATCGTGACCTGAGCCGAAGTCGGATGCTTAACCGACTGAGCCACCCAGGTGCCCCCCTTTAGTTCTTAATATTGAAAATTGATCTGCATGTGGTTTCTAATAGAATATTGTAGTGCCTTGTAGTTATGGGATGGATTTGTGTAAGAATTTAGAGAAGAGTTTGTACCTAGTATCTTAGACATTGTCATACTGTGGCAATCTTTTGAAATTATATTTGAATGCAATTTTGAGAAGGTATTTTATAGTGCCATGCTCTGAATATCCATCTATGATATATATGGTATACGACTTGGCTGTTACATAGCATTTTTGGTCTAGTGACCCACTTTCTTTTTATTTTTTAGACAGCTTTTGAATTGGGTCACCTTGGTGCCTCAGTTGGTTAAGCATCTGACTTCGGCCCAGGTCATGGTCTCATGGTTTGTGAGTTCAAACCCCATGTCAGGCTCTGTGCTGACAGCCTGAAGCCTGCTTTGGTTTCTGTGTCTCCCTCTCTCTCTGCCACTCCCCTGCTCATGCTCTGCCCTGTCTCTCTTAAAAATAAATAGTTTAAAAAATTAAAAAAACTTTTTTATTATAGAATATTTCAAAACATAAAATATAAAAGTAAAGAGAATAGTATAAATGAATCCTCAAAACTTATCAACTCGGGCCACCTGGGTGGCTCAGTTGGTTAAGCATCTGGCTCTTGGTTTCAACTCAGATCATGATCTCATGCTTTGTGGGTTTGAGCCCTGCATCAGGCTCTGTGGCCTGCTTGGGATTCTCTCTCCCTCTCTAACCCCCTCCCTTCTCAAAACAAAAACAAAAGCCCCAAAACATGAACTTATGGCCCATTTTATTTCATTTATAGATCCTTTTCTCCTCATCCCCAATATACTGGATTATTTTACAGCCAATCCTAGATATAATACACTTTTGTTTGTCAGTATTTCAATATGTATATCTAAAAAATGGGAATGTAATAAAAACAATCACAATCTCTTTATCACACCTAAAAATTGATCACTTACTCACTAAAATTATAAAATATTCAGTAGTGTTTAAATTCCTGATGGTTCATGGATTTTTTTTTTTACAGTTGTTTTATTTAAGTTAGGATTTGCATAAGGTCTGCATTGGTTCATATGTACCTTAAGACTCCCTTAATCTATAGTTTCCTCCTCACTTTTTTCCTCTGCATCTTATTTGTTGAAAAGCAGAATTGTCTGTATTATGGTTTCCCACAATCTGGATTTTGCTGACTATATGCTTGTAGTGTTAACATGTTCCCTTGTCTCGTGTATTTTCTATAAACTGGCAATCAGATCTAGAGATTCGATCTGATTCAGATTTGAATTTTTTGGTAAGAGTACATCACGGGTGGTGGTGTATATTTCTCTCAGGGGGCACGTAATATGTAGTTATCTCTCTCATTGTGGTTTAATGGCATTCGTGGCCTAACAGAATTTTGATGTTTCAAGCCAGTCTTGACCAGCCCTGATTTTTAGGAATTCATTCATTCTTTTAATTATCATCACATTCTCTTGTGCTGAACCTCTAGTTGGGATACCAATGATCAGATAATGTAAATTGTGAGCATTGTGTATAAAATGGTTAATATAGGTTTAGTATATTGACTATCAGAAGGCTTCACGTGGTACTCGGCAAATTTAGATTAGTACCCTTCATGTGTGAATATTTGTCAGTGACGATCACAATGGAGTAAACTTTCTCCGTCACCTTTTGATATCTGTTTCATTAACTCTCAACCGAAGTTCCTCTTATTTTGAAATAGTATTCACTTTCACGGGGTGCCTGGGTGGCTCTGTCGGTTAAGTGTGCAACTTCGGCCCACGTCATGATCTTCCAGTTCACGAGTTCAAGCCCCGCATCGGGCTTTCTGCTGTCAGCGCAGGGCCCGCCTGGGATCCTCTTATCTCCCTCTCTCTCTGCGCCTCTCACATTCTCCCCCTGTTCTTTCTTTCTCTCTCTCTCAAAAATAAATTAAACATTAAAAAAAGGTTCCAGTTTCCTAATAGGGTTTCTTGTCTCCTAAGATAACCACCAGCCCTGGGCCTTCATTATAAAAGAAAATCTGAAAGCCTCCAAAGAAAATTAAAAAAATAAAGTGAGTAAACTGGCTGTGCAAGAAGAGAGACTTTCTTTGTGGGCAGCTGGCCTTACAGGGAGAAGATGGGAAGAGAAGAGTGTCTGTTCCGAGTGTATGTTTTGGGCGGTCAACGTAGACAAACGATGTGCTCATCTTAAAAACCGGTAGTGACATTTGGAACATTGGTGTGGAGACTGGGTTGGGTGACTTTGTGTTGTGCTCTTTGAGGCAGAGGAGAGATTTGCCCTTCTACTTGAAGGTGAATTTCACAGTAGGGTGTATGGTTTTATGAACCGTGTTTTATTGACATGAACATTTCATAGGAAGCTGGTTTACTTTCTTTCTGCCTCTCTGCAACATTTTTGCCAGGTTTCTTATTTTAGTTAGCTATTTTTATTCATTTATTTGTTTTGTAAGTCGATTAGCTTAGCTATGAGATAGGGCCGTAAAGTGCCAAGGCGGACTGTGTTTGGGTCTTTCAGACACAGCTTCAGGGTTTTATGATCATGACTCTTGTATTGATTTTCCTCCTCATGTTTAGGTTGTTTTTCTTTGACAGTAATAGCAAGAAAAATGAGGTCAAAAGAATGACTCACTTCATTATAAATCACAGAGGTAATGGAAAATGATCTGAAGGGTGACTGAGCTGCATTCCAACTGTTGAGAAACATTTCACCTGTCGGAGAGCTTCTGCAGCACGTGGGCCCGAGTGGGAAGGCCTCTCCATTCATGTCTCACCAAGTGCCATACTGGGCTAGTATCAGGAGAATTTTACTGATAGAACTCTTCTCTCTCTCTCTTTTTTTTTTAAGTTTATTTATTTATTTTGAGAGAGAGAACAAGGGGAGGAAGGGCAGAAAGGGAGAGAGAATCCCAAGCAGGCTTCGCACTGTCAGTGCAGAGCCTATGACATGGGTCTCGAACCCAAGAACCATGAGACCATGACCTGAGGTAAGATCAAGAGCTGGATGCTCAACCACCTGAGCTACCCGGGCGTTCCTGCTACTAGAACTCTTAAGTGCTTAGTAGATATTTAAAATAAGAGACATATTTTTGATTGGTATCAGCTTTCAGCTGAGAGACTTACTTGCCTTATTTCAGTTCTTTCTCTGCAATAAGCCAGTCTATGACAGGATCACCAAGGCTTAAAGGTTTTTATAGGGGAATAACTTTGAAATATCATAATGACTTTTATTTTTCTGCTTCTACTCAGTATCCAAGTTATTGTTAAGAGGGCCTTTATCTTCATTTTTTTTTTTTTAATATCAAGAGAAGAGAAAATTTCTGTTCTGCTCATAATGCATTTCTGTGGTTTGGATCTTTAAAAATTTGAATGATCCTTTATTAATTGTTTTCGGCCAGTTACTTATTGGGTACTTTCTAAATGCCAGATCCTATAGTAGATGCTAAGATACAAAGAAGGCATAGTCCCTGCCCTTAGGGATTCTGCAGTTATTGGGAAGCTCATAGTTTTAAAGATATAGTCTGGTTCCTATTGCTCCCGTTCAGCATTGAATCCATTTCCCATTATCCTGTTCACAGTAAAAGTGGAAAAAGGGTATTCATCATTATCTAAAATTTGTCTTTGTATTTTTTTATTTTTATTTATTTGTTTTTAAATGTCTGGTTTTGGAGGGTTTTTTTTTTTATGTTTATTTATTTTTTGAGAGAGAGACACACACACACACAGAGGGGTGAGTGGGGAAGGGACTGAGAGACAGAAAGACACAGAATCTGAAGCAGGCTCCAGGCTCCGAGCTGTCAGCACTGAGCCTGATGCAGGGCTCAAGCTCACAAACCACGAGATCATGACCTGAGCCGAAGTCCGACGCTTAATCAGCTGAGATACCCGGGTGCCCCAGTAGGCTTTTTTTTTTTTTAAGTTTATTTATTTATTTTGAGAGAGAAAGACCCATAGAGCATGAGTTGGGGAGGGGCAGAGAGAGAGAGAATCCCAAGCCGACTCCTTACTGCCAGCACAGAGCCGGACATGGGGCTTAAACTTAAAAACCATGAGGTCATAGCTGAAATTGCTTAGGTAACTGAGTCACCCAGGCACCCCGCCTTTGTGTATTTTCAGATTATCAAATCTTTGTCCTCAGCCTTGTGTAATTCAGTCCTTATTAGCCTTCTCTAATCTAATGAACATGACCATCCTTTTAATTTAATTTAAGATCAATTTCCAAGTCAGTACTCATTTGCTCTCTGTCCTATGGGTTTTCAAACTCTCCAGCTCCTTTGGGCTTCAGAGTCAGTAATGGTTCCAGCTCTGGGGACCGACTCTAGGGTGAAAGACTGTCACCCGGCCACTTGAAAAAAGAGTTGCAGGACTAGCCATTATGTTTTTGTTTTGTTACAGGATTATCAAATTCCAGGACTTGGTAGCGAAAAGAACATTAGAGGACAGCATCCGGTCCACCTCTGTCCCTTTACAAATGAGAAATCTGAGGCCTAGAAAGAAGTTAAAAGAATTCCATAAGCATGGAACAAAAATAAAATATAATGAAATATTTTATTTATAAAACGAATGATCCAGTTTTTGCTTGATATTCTTTTCTATCTGTGAAAATGTGGTTGTTTGCAACATAACTTTGGGATGACAACTTATAGTTGTATTTCTCTTTTGCAGACTTCAATATAATAGAAACCTCATGCTGTAATTATTCACATGAAGAGAATTAACTCAGAGTTCTTTTAAGTATTGGGTTCACATTTAATTTATTCATCTCTGTATTTATTGCTAACTAACATCATAGCATTAGAGAAAAATTATATAAAAGAAAAAAACAATTTGTTAGTACAAATATCACCCTAACGCATCAAGTATTTTCATTTTTCTTTGTTCTTTCTCAGACTGTGTTTTGTAAAATATTTTTACAAATATTTAAACATGGTATAACTCACAGTGTGTCATAATTACAGCAAATACTGTTTACTTGAGTGTCCACTGTGTACCAAGTGTAGTACTATGCATTTTGCTTTTTAAATTATTTTTTCATCAACAACTCTACCACATAGGTGGTACTATTCCATTTAATAATAAGGAAGTAGAATCAGAGAAGGGAATTTGCTTTCACCTAGGTCTTGTTAATCCAGGTCTGTCTGACTCAGAAGCTTCAAGTTTTCTTCCTGGGTTGTGCTGCTTTTCTGATATCCTGGTTCACCTCTCCATTTAGACCTTCTGTTTACTTTATTTTTTTAAAGTAGGCTCTACGCCCAAATTTGGGGCTTGAACTCACAACCCCAAGATCAAGAGTCACCACTGAGTGAGCCAGCCAGGCACCCCTACACCTGTTGTTTATCTTAGGAGCATACCTTTTTGGGGTGAGGAGGGGATTTCTTTTTTGCATTCTGTTGCCCCTTTGATTTTTACATTGTCGGGATTCTGTGTCTATTCTGTGAGAGGAGGCATTGCTTCCCTACTCTTTCATGTCCCGGCATGTGCAGAAAATGCACACTTGTAAACTTGGAACTTGGGAGTTTGGTATAAAATTTCATTGTACTTTCTTTAATATATCATGATAAAATCTATTAAAAATCAGATTTTGGTTAATTGTTGCCATTAAAATCCATAAATAATAAATAGGAGTGTCTGGCTGGCTCGGTTGGTGGAGGATGTGACTCTTGATCTTGGGGTTGTGAGTTCGAGCTCCATCCTGGGTGTAGAGATTACTTAAAAATAAAATCTTTTTAAAAAAAAATGAAAAAAGAAAAGAAAATCAGTATTTAAAAAATAAATAGACCAAGAAGTAACAATCAAGGAATGAACAAAATCAGTTATGTCTTATTTAGGAATGCCTGATGATAACAGATATATCAATACTGATGATGTTGATCATGATGATAATTATGACACATCTATCTTTTCTCTAGTTTGAAGTAATGTGAAAAAGTTGGAGCAAATTAAATAGAAATACAAAATATTTTACATACACATGCAGAACGGAACTTCACTGGTGTTAAACAACGTAGACTAAAATTAAAATATAGATGAAAATGGTTCCATAGGAAGATTAAGGAAAGGGCTATTCTCTGAAGTCACTATAGCAAGCTCTCTGACAGTGGTGTTTTATAAGCCAAAATTATTATTTCTAAACTTAGGAAGTCTACAGAAGGAGCCATACAAATTAAATATAATTTTACCTATTTAAAATTTTGATTCGTTGCAAAACATTTTTAATAACAGTAAAAAATTTCATTCAAAAGATCTTTGTGTCACCCTTGTAACCCATTTGTATTACAATATATGATGGGGAAGATCTGAGAGAAAACTCTTTAGATCAAATACATTAATAGTTAGCACTCGTAAAGATTGATTGGTATTATTATGTTGAGTTCGTATAGCAAAATGGCTAAGATTATAGTTAAGATATACCTGGGTTCTAATCCCAGCTTCGCATCTTACGTAAGCTTTATGTAAGCTGTCTGAGCACAGTGCCTGATTCTTAATAGGCACTTAGGTGATTTTCCATTAGTCTTGAGATGAAGACCAAAATCTTTAATGAGACCTTTTCGTGACCCACCAGCATTATATATGATCTGATCCCCATCACTATTCCATCTGATCTCCACGTGACCTCTCTGAACTAGTTTTTCCTCTTTTTCATTCTACTCCAGCCACATCGGCCTCCTCGCTGTTTCGGAAAAACTCCAGGTGCTGTTCCTGCGGAAGGGACTTGCATCTCTTGTTCCTTCTGCCTAGGACGCTGCTTCATCAGATGTCCACATGACTTTTTCACTTCCTACAGATCTTTACTCAAATGTTACCTTTGCAGAGAAGCACTCCCTGGCTATCTATGTAAAAGTTTCAGATGAACTTTCCTCATTTTCTTATTCTTAAAAATTGAGGTATATTTCACATACAGTAAAATGCATAGATCTTAAAAATGGAGTTTGTGGGGTGCCCGGGTGACTCAGTTGATTAAGCATCCAGCTCTAGATTTTGGCTCAGGTCATGGTCTTGTGGTTTGTGATTTTGAGCCCCACAATGGGCTTCATGGTGGAAGTGTGGAGCCTGCTTGGAATTCTCTCTCTCTCTCTCTCTCTCTCTCTCTCTCTCTCTCTCTCTCCCCTCCCCAGCTCTCTCTCTCTCTCTCAAAGTAATTAAATAAACTTAGAAAAAGGTGCAGTTTGATGGTTTTTGACAATATATAGAACCATATAACTGTCACCCATATCAAGAAATAGGACATCTTCATGACCCTTGAATGTTCCCATTTGAACTCTTCCCAGTGTAATTATTATTATGGTTTCTATCATTCTAGGTTAGCATGGCTCTTCTTAAAGTAGAATATATAATGTGTGCTTCTTTGTATGTCGTTTCTTGAACATGTTTTTAAAGTTTATCCCTTTTTTGTGTATTAGTAGTTCCTTCTTTTTATGGCTGAGTAGTACTCCATTTTGTGAATATTTCACAGTTTGTTTATTTCCTATTGATTGACTTTTGGGTTCTTTCTTTCCTTCTTTCTCTTCCTCCTCCTTCTTCTATTATGAATAAAGCTGCTATAACTATTCTACTGTACAAGTGTTATTGTAGATATGTGTCTTCCTTTTTCTTGGGTAGATACCTAGGGATGAAATTTCTGGGTTGTAGAGTACTTGGAATTTTAACTTTATTAATAACTTACAGCCTTCCAATGTGGTTATACCATTTTACACTGGCACTATCATGGGGCACCTGGGTGATTCAGTCGGTTAAGCATCTGACTTCGGCTCAGGTCATGATCTCACAGTCTGTGAGTTCGAGCCCCGCATCTGGCTCTGTGCTGACAGCTTGGCGCCTGAAGCCTGCTTCAGATTCTGTGCGAACTGTGTTTGCACTTTCCCCTGAAACACAAAACAAAAAAAACTCCAAATTTTTTGGTCTTTTTATTATTAATTTGTGAATATTCTTGATATTTTCTGGATACAAATCCTTAGATACATATTGTAAACCTTTTCTATTTATGAATCTATGGCTTCTTTTTCATCTGGTTAACTTTTTGTGTTTTGTTTTCATGTTCTTTTTTTTTTTAATAAATGTTTAGATTTATAAGAAAGTTGCAAAGATAGTTCAGGACATTCTTGTATACCCTTCACCCAGCTTCCCCTAGTATCAACATCTTACATAACATTGGTATATTTGTCAAAAGAGATATCAGTTTTTTAAAAAAATGTTTATTTATTTATTTTGAGAGAGAGAGAGAGATCAACCATGTGCACGCAGGGGAGAAGGCCAGAGAATGAGGGAGAGAGAATCCCAAGCAGGCTCTGTACTGTCAACAGAGCCTGATGCGGGGCTCAGTCCCACAAACCATGAGATCATGACCTGAGCCAAAACCAAGAGTCAGATGCTTAACCCACTGAGCCACCCAGGTGCCCCAGAAGTATCATCTTTTTAAAAAAAAATTTTTTTTAATGTTTATTTTTGGGAGAGAGGGAGAGTGCCACCCAGTTGCCCCAAGTATCATCTTTTTATTGATGTTCTAGATGGTATTTAACTTATTATATTTTCTCACCAGTTTTTACTTGGATTAGAAAAGACTTTTTTTTTAATGTTTATTTATTTATTTGGAGAGAGAGAGAAAAAGAGAAAGAGAGAAGCATGAGCCGGATGGGAGCAGAGAGAGAGAGAGAGAGAGAGAGAGAGAGAGAGAATTCCAAGCAGGCTCCACACTCATTGCAGAGTCTGATGCAGGGCTTGATCTCACTACCGTGAGATCATGACCTGAGCCAAGATCAAGAGTCGCTTAACTGACTGAGCCACCCAGGTGCCTCAGGAAAGCTATTTCTTAAAAAAGTAATATTATTTATTTGATTTTCTTACTGAACTATTTATTTACCAGTTTTATCAAGTTACGCATTTTCTAGTTAGATATTAGCACTAATTAACAATGATGACTTTTGGTCTTTTTCCTTTAAGATTTAAATCTTTGAAGCATAGAAGCTAACATATTGATAATGTCCAATTTATCAATTTTTTCTTGCTTTTACTCTTAGTGTCATATCTAAGAAACCATTGCCTAATTCAAGGTCACAAAAATTTATGTCTGTATTTTCTTTTAACAGTTTCATAGTTTGGGGAGCTTGGTGGCTCAGTTGGTTAAGTGTCCAACTTCAGCTCAGGTCATGGGTTCGTGGGTTCTGATGCCTGCTTTGGATTTTGTGTCTACCTCTCTCTGTCTGCCTCTCTCCTACTTGTGGTCTGTCTCTGTCTCTCTCAAAATTAAATAAACATAAGAAAATTAAAAAAAAAAGAGTTTCTTAGTTTTAGCAGTGCCTGGCTAGCTCAGTCGGTGGAGCATGCCACTCTTGATCTTGGGTTTGTATATTTGGGCACCATATTGGGTATAGAGATTACTTAAAAATAAAATCTTATCAATAATTAGATAGGTAATAAATTTTTTAAAATCAGTTGCCTATATACCCAGTCTTCCATGAGAAAAACATCAGATAAATTTCAATAATGGGAAATCCTACAAAATACCCAGTTGGGACTCCTCAAAACTGTCAAGGTCATTAAAAACAGAGTCTGAGAAACTGCAATAACTTAAAAAAGCCCAGAGAGACATGACAACTAAATGTAATGTGGTATCCTGGCTGAGATCCTGGAAAAGAAGGGGGATATTAGCTAAAAATTAAGGAAATATGAATAAAATATATGGACTTTAGTTAGTAACAGTGTCAGTTTATTAATTATAGTAAATGCCATAATAATGTAAGATACTAATAAAAGTAGAAACTAAGTGAATGAGTGTATGGGAACCATACCTTCTGAACTTTTCCGTAAATCTAACAGTTCTTAAAAATATTGAGTCAATTTAAAAAAATCACTTGGATTGGGGCACCTGGCTGGCTCAGTTCAAAGAGCACATGACTCTTAATCATGGGGTCATGAGTTCAAGTCCCATGTTGAGTGTAGAGATTACTTAAAAATAAAATTTTTTAAAGTTTTTTTTTTTAATTTATTTATTTTGAGAGAGCACATGCACCAGTGGGAGAGGGGCAGAGACAGGAAGGGAGAATCCCAAGTAGGCTCTGTGCTGTCAGCCTGAGCCCGATGCGAGGCTCAGTCTCATGAACCGAGCATGACCTGTGCCGAAATCAAGAGTCAGCCACTTAACTGACTGAACCACCCAGGGACTCCCAAAATAAAATCTTAAAAAAGAAAAAAGAGTTATATAGTGTTAGCTCTTAATTTGGGTCTTTGATCCATTTCAGTTAACTTTTTATCTGTCACTGGATGGCTCATCCTCAAACTCAACTGCTACGCTTCCTGTGTTTCCTATCTCAGTAAATGGTACCTCTCTCTATCCAGTTGTTTTGTGAACCCTGAGTAACATCTGTTACTCCTTATTTTCTTAATGTGTTGTTTTTTTTTTTAACATTTATTTATTTTTGAGAGACAGAGCATGAGCAGGGAAGGGGCAGAGAGAGAGAAAGGGAGACACAGAATCTAATACAGGCTCCAAGCTCTGAGCTGTCAGTACAGAGCCCAATGCAGGGCTCGAACTCACAAACTGCAAGATCATGACCTGAGCTGAAGACGGTGCTTAACCAACTGAGCCACCCAAGCGCCCCATGGCATGACTCCTTATTTTCTTGATTCATTTGTTCAGCAGTGTTTATCTAGCACTCACCATGGGTAGATGCTTATTCGTACTGAGGATGTAATAAGGAACAAAACAGACATGGTACTCTCATGAGCTTAGAGTCACCATATCCTGTGGATTCACCTCCTGTAGTTCAAATCTGTCTGCTTTGGTGTGTTCTCCTGACCATTATTATAGTCTAGGTCATTCTTTCTCACCTGAGTTACAGAAATAATCTGCTGAATAGCTTCCCTGCTTCTACTTTTGCCTTGCCCAACTATTTCCTACACGTTAGCCAAGAACAGCTAAACATTTTATACTTTCCTTAAAATGCTTCAGTGTTTATCATTGCCCTGTTTTCCAGTCTCTTCTTGCCATTCCGAGCTTTGAATTCGGCACTTCAGCTATCTTTCATTTCCTCAATCATATCGTGTTCTCTTCTTAATACATCTCCTTCTGCTTCTCTCATCCTTATTGTCTCTCTTTGCCTACCCATTTTTCAGGTCTCAGGCTCAACATCATTATCTCCAAGGAGCCTTTCCATAGCTTACCCTTCTATATTTTCCCACATAGGTACTTCTATGTTTTCCCTTGGTATTGATGGCTTTCCTACCATAGCACTTGTCATACAGTCCTATAATTTCCCGTTTCACTGGCTGTCTTCCCTAACCAGACTTTAAACTCTGCAAGGGCAAGGACTGTGCCCACCTTATTTGCCATTATGTTAACTGCATCTACCATAATATCTATTAAATTTTAGGCATCAAGAATAAATATTTGTTAATGAGTAAATGAGTTCATGGAAGGGGTAGCGAGGAGAGGGGAGTAAGTTGTTCCAGCCAATAATTTAATGGGGATAATCAAAATTGGGATTAGGGTTCATAATTCAAACCTTAAAACTTTCTTTGCTCCAGAGTATGTCTTTTTTTTTTCCTTAGTAGTTCATTTCTGTTTTGGATTTTTTTAATAGCTAAACTTTGGTTGGTTAGGACTTAGAGGGAATTAGGAATTGAATATCATGTTCTTACGTCTTTTAAAGCCCAAGAGAACAAGAAGGAGAGTATAAACCAGGATTTCGGATGCTAAAAATATTGCAGAATTTAGAGCCTTGACCTTCAGGCAGCGTGTCAATGTGAAGAGTGCAGCTGTTAGCAATAAGTGTCTCTGATGTAGAAAGTTTTTGCGAAGTTCAGACAGTTTGATATGTCTTAAGTGGTACAGCTTTGACATCAGCTGGAAGCAAATCAAAGCTTAAAAGTTGAATGGATTGGTAGAAATATAAGAGTTGTAGGAAGACTAAGGCAAACCTATTTTTAGCATAGGTTGGGGTTCGGTGTATAAATGCAGTCTTGTACATAAGGGTAAGAATTGCATTCTTTTAGAAATTATAATGAATTAAATAAAATTACTCTATTACTTATTTGACATAAAAATTACACTGGAAGTTGTTATTTGTAGTAAAGGAACATGGAAAGGATCCTTAAAGTTTTTTTTTTCAATATAATGTAAATGTTAAATAAAATTATAGGATACTAGGCCAAACCAGAGGACATCAAGGACCAGTTTCTTCAGCCCAGGTACCTTTCTCTTTATGATTTGCTGGGACACTGTTCATTAAGGACGATGGATACTCCTGTCCACTGGACTGTGCCTAAGGTCTTGGTAGGATAAAAAAAGTAAAAGAAACCATCCCTTCCTTCAAGAACCTTGTATACCATTTGGTGAGAGAAGACATAGTTACATAAAAAAAAGAACCCAAACTAGGTGTTTTAAGGTGGGATAGCTGTGGAATGATTAGACTGGGTAATTAGTGTAGATGTTCTAAAGACATAGAAGCTACTGTTTGGAAATTGGGAAAATCACTGTTTCTGGCAGGTTGACCACCTCATAACTGCTTATTAAATAAACATATTGAAAATTTTGGAGCAAAGGAATAATGTGAGAAGAGTAGTATTTTAAGTGATTAATTTGATAAAATACTATTGGGTAGATTGATTTAAGGAGGGAGAAGCAAAAGTGAAGATGCACCATAGCTTATTATAATAGACTCTATGGCACTAGTGAAAAGGGTCTAAGAGAAAGTAAGATGTGAATAGACACTTAGGAAAAATACAGGATATTGGGGCACCTGGATGGCTCAGTTGATTAAGTGTCCAACCCTTGATTTCAGCTCAGGTCATGATCTCACAGTTCAGAGGTTCAAGCCTCACATCGGGCTCTGTACTGATAGCACAGAGCCTGCTTGGGATTCTCTCTGTCCCCCCCCCATCCCCCATTCTCTTTCTCTCAAAAATAAATAAAAATTAAACATTTTTTAAAAAATTTAATTTATTATTGAGAGACAGAGAGAGACAGAGCATGAGCAGGGAAGGGGCAGAGAGATGGGGAGACACAGAATCTGAAGGAAGCTCCAGGCTCTGAGCTGTCAGCACAGAGCCTGACGCGGGGCCCAAACTCATGAACCATGAGATCATGACCTGAGCCAAAGTCGGATGCTTAACTGACTGAGCCACCCAGGCGCCCCTAAACATTTTTTAAAAAAGGAAAAATACAGGATATTGAGATTTATTGGATATAGAAAGCAGGAGAAGGAGAGGTCAAAGACAATTTTAAGATTTTGAGAATAATACTGAAATTCAACAAGTATTTATTAAGCATCCATTCTCTTCCATATACTGAAGGGTGCTGGGGGAAAAAAGGTGAGAAAGACAGTCCTCTTTCATTCTGCACTAAAGTGTAAACAGAAATGGGGGAAGGCAAGAAAAGAAGCTGATATGCGGCAAGAGTAAGGCTTAGTTTTCTCTTAATTTCAAGTAAGATTGTGAGTTACCAGACTGCTAACGTGCACTGAACAGTTGGAATTTAGAGAAGAGTTTAGGGTCGGAGATAGGTTGTGAAGTCAGAATCAGCTGGACTCCCTTGTCCAGCAGTCATCACAGCTGTCCTTCCGCAAGTGCCCTGGACAGCCTTCGGCTTGGGAAGTTGACAGCCCTTACCCCACCTCTTCCCAGTCCTTCTCTCCTGAGCTGCTCGGCAGTGTTAGATAACATTGTAGAATATTTCTTATTGGCTGCTTGGCAAACATATAGATTTTTGTATTAAAGAGGCAGCACAAAGGCACCTGGGTGGTTCAGTTGATTGAGCATCAGACTTTGACTCAGGTCATGATCTTGTGGTTTGTGAATTCGAGCCCCACATCAGGCTCGCTGCCGTCAGTGCAGAGCCCACTTCAGATGCGGTCTCCTCTCTCTCTGCCCCTCCCCCACTTGTGCACTCACATGCACTCTCTCTCTCTCTCTTTCTCAAAAATAAATAAAACATTAAAAAAAAAAAAAAAAGAGGCAGCACAGTAGAGTGGCTAAAAGCACGGCTTTGGAGCCAGACCATCTAGATTTGAGTCCTAGTTATGCCAGTCTTGGTTTTGCAAGTCACTTAATTTCTGTGTCTCAGTTTCATCATATGTGCGATGAGGAGAGTAAGAGTTTTAAACTCAAAGAGTTGTTATGAGGGATAATTGAGTCAATGTATGGAAAGTGCTCAGAACTCTGCCTGGAACAAAGAGAGTGCTAATATATGGATTTGTTAACTAAATAAAATGAAATAACCTCATCTGGGCCTTAATTACCACCTACCAATGTTTTAATCATTCTTAGTGGCTCTGTATCTAATTACATCTTTTCTTTCATTCTTTTTTTTTTTAATTTTTTTTAATGTTTATTTTTGGAGAGAGAGAGGTAGAGAGAGAGAGAGAATGAGGGAAAGAGAGGCAGAGAGACTAGGAGACACAGAATCCGAAGCAGGCTCCAGGCTTCAACTTGTCAGCACAGAACCCGACACAGGGCTTGAACTCACCAACCGCGATATCATGACCTGAGCCGAAGTCGGATGCTCAACTGACTGAGCCACCCAGGTGCCCCTTTTCTTTCTTATTAATCAGGAAGAATTAAAAAAGGCCTTGAATGAAGTACAAAGCAAATTGGAAGCAGCCACAGCGCTGACTGAGGAGGGAGGAGAGAGTAAGTGCATTAGAAGACAAAATTATGGAAAAAGAGGAAGCAGATAAAAAGAGAGAGAAGCTGATCCAGGAACAGGAAAGGAGAATTCGAGAGCTGAGCGATGCACTCAAACGAAAACAATATCCGTATCATAGGAATTCCAGAGGAAGAAGAGAGAGAGAAAGGAGTCGAAGGGGTACTTGAACGAATCATTGCTGAGAACTTCCCCAACACGAGGAAGGAAACGGGCATGGAAATCCAAGAGGCACATAGAACTCCCCTCAGACGTAACTTGAATAGACCCTCTTCACGACACATCATAGTGAAATTGGCCAAATATAAAGATAGAGAGAATCCTGAAAGCAGGTAGGGACAAAAGGGACTTAACATACAAAGGCAGACACATAAGGGTAGTAGCAGACTTATCTACAGAAACTTGGCAAGCCAGAAAGGAATGGCAGGATATCTTCAACGTGATGAGCAGGAAGGATATGCAACCAAGAATCCTGTATCCGGCTAGCCTGTCATTCAGAATAGAAGGAGAGATTAAGGTTTTCCCCAACAAACAAAAACTGAAGGAATTCATCTCCAACAAGCCAGCATTACAAGAGATCCCGAGGGGCACACTATGAAGGAAAAGTTGCAAAGAACACAAACTACCAGAGACAGCCTTACAAGCGTGAAACCTACGGATAATACAGGGACTGTAAGCCCATATTTTTCAATATTAACACTGAATGTAAATGGACTAAATGCACCGATCTTTCTTTCTTATTAAAAGCAGACATAATCATTGTCTAGTCAAAGAAAACCAACAGAACAAAACAAGACAAAAAACAAACAAAAACCCACATTCGGTACTCTCCTCTCCACCTCCAAACTATTTCTGTTGTCATTCTTCCTCCTCTCCTTTCAGGGGCCAATATCGTCCTTCCCTGCTACTTCCAGGATGTTACTAGATCAGTGTTCTCTTCATTTGGGTACAAAGGTTAGCTCTTTCCATGGCATCTAAGTGTTTTCAGCCCATCTTAACAGTTTCTTTCCCCACTACTCCTCGGCCATATTCACATCGTTGCTCATTTATTACTTGCCATTTCCTGAGTGCTTCTCAGGAGCATTTGCTCATGTTGTTCTCTTTGCCTACATTGCCCTCTCTGGCCTCTGCACTTGGTAAAACCCTCCTAAATCTGTCGAGGTTCTGCTTTGATACCACTTTCTCTGTGAAGTCTGCCTCGTCAGAGTTTATTGTCCTTCCTTCTTGTCCTTACAGCATCTAGTTC
The DNA here is from genome assembly GCA_030068075.1 of Paguma larvata. Lineage (NCBI taxonomy): Eukaryota > Metazoa > Chordata > Mammalia > Carnivora > Viverridae > Paguma > Paguma larvata. The sequence goes on along the minus strand of CM057840.1, from coordinate 3,821,875 downwards.
TTCGTGCTAGTTTAGCAACTACATGTGATATTATCGTACACAAATTCATACTTAACTTTCCTTAGGCTAGACTAAGAGTCCCTGATAACAGAAAGTGTGTCTCAACCGTCTTTTTCTCCTTAGTGCTGAGTATACTCCTTAGATGAATGAATCAGTATTGAGTAAAGTTCTAAAAGATGAATTCTGTTATTTTCAGGAAGAGCAGGCTGAGGTCTGACCCTTGGAGATTTTACATGTTTGGGAAGAGAAAGAGTGATCATAGGGAAAGCTGAAGAACTAGTTATTTTCAGGGAAGCCAAAGAAGTCTTGAGAGAGACCATTTAATTGCCCATTCATCCAGGTGTTTACTAAAATACACACATATTTATTGAGCATTTACTATGTGTCAGGCATCGTTCTGGGTAACAAGGAATGTTATTTGCTACAGAGAACTTGGACGTACATTTGTGTCTAAAATAGAAAAACAAAAATAGAAATGTAAAAATATATAAAATATATAAAAATAGAAAATAGAAAAATATATAAAAAATAGAAAAATAAAAATCTTAAAAAACTTAATTTTATCTTAAGGAGTTTCAGAATTGAGGCTTCTTTCTACATTGTTCAGTCAGTTATCTCCATCTTTTAGAGGAGAGAAGAACCAATAAGTAATCATCACAATATCCCTTGAATGCCTGGCCACTACAGGGCTCTCAGGTCTGTTATTTTTCATTATTCCCTCAGGATGGTAAAGTCCAGTTCGTTGTAGTTGGATATAGTTAGACTCCAGTTTCCTAACTTGAATTATCTAAAAGGTTATGAGGAGTAGGACCTCCCTATTTGGAATAGATTCTTAAGTTTACACGAAGGTAGAGAGATAAAATCTTTTTATCCCTTTAATCTGAGAAATCATAATTTTTTTTTCTGATGAAATTCTGGGGAAAGCAGCTAAATCATTTAAGAAAAGTTTAGCTCGTCTGAGAGGAGCATCTCATCTAGTTTTTCTGAACACATTCTCCAGAGGGAATTGCCTCATTACTGTCTTGCGGGGTCTAAATCATAAGAGTAAGTTAATGAAATCCCTTCTTCCTTCCCAGATCCAGTAGTCATGTACTTATAGAGCTCTGACCTCACCATGATTGGAAATTTTGATTGGCTGTTATATTTTCATGACTTTTGGGCAAGAGTGAGGAGTCCCATGTCTCCTCTGATTTCTGCTTTTAATGAGTTCCTGGTAATTCCTCCAGAAGATTCCTATTTCGCTTCTGTTTAGCCCTATCCCAAGGCAATTTTATTAGGTTCCGTCGGGTTCATGGCTGCCACCAACGATTTATTGCCTGGATTGTGCCTTTCTCAGTTCTTATTTGTTCCTGCTAAAATCAAAGATATTATATTTTAAATATTGGGGGAAAATTTAACCCAGGACTCCAAGTCAGCATCCGAATGCATAAATTTTATTACTGTAAATTATGGTCAACCCCCAATCAACATTTGGAGGCACATAGTAGCTTCAAGCTTCACGGGCTGTCCATCACATTTTCTCGAGCAAGTCATGCTGTGACAGGTGGAAGACTTGGGAGGCAAAATAGTTTCATTATTCACCTAGTGTTTCCAGCGTAGGGCTGCTGTTGCCCCAGTGGAGAGATTTATCAAATGGTTTTAATATGACGACCTGTGAATAAGGACGAAAATGTGTTTCAAACAATTTCTATGAACATAAGTTGAACTTTGGATTATTGTACTTGTTTCTACCCACTGTAAATTGGGAACACAGCTGCCTCTTCTCCTGACAGCAGAGCCCTGAAGCTCTAGGCTCTTCAGCCCACCTTGTCCCTGGTTCTGTCCTTCCTGGCTATCTCTTCGCAGCGTCTACAGAGGCCTTCTTTCCGCTTTGTTGTAGTCATATGTGCTACTTATATAATTTTAAAAACATAAAACAACATTATAAATTATTTATGGATACATTTATATGAGGTAAAAATATAAAGGCATGTTAACTATATTGCTAATAGTCTGTTTCTTAAGCTAGTTAGCAGTTACACAGGTGTTTGTTATATTATTCTCTGCAAGGTTTGAGAGTTTATTAAAAATAATAAATCAATGAGAGAAAAAGTCTGGTCGTTACATTTGGTCCTTCTGTGTGCTTTTCAGTGCTACCAAGTATAAACCAATGTTAAAGACTGGGAAACAGCTGAACAGTTAAATGACATCTCATGTAAGACTTCTCAGTTTAATAAGAAACAATTCTAACAAGCAATAGGGCTTCCTCCTATCCAAAATCCAAGCCCTGAAAGGATGTGTTAACCTGCATGGCTTTTAAAATATGAACAATCAGGGGCGCCTGGGTGGCTCAGTTGGTTAAGCATCCACTTCCAGTTTAGATCATGATCTCGTTTGTGACATATCCTTTTGCTATGTGCTTTTTCCAATTTAATATTGTATTTGTAAGATTTATCTGTTGATAATATAAAGCACTAGTTTATTCATTTGCACATTGATACATGTGACACTTACTCATCTTCACATCATCGTATGGTAGCCCAGTGCATGATTGTACTAAAATTATCTTCTTCTGTTGATGGAGATATACATGGTTTTTAGGATGATTTTGTTTTGCTATTAAAACATAATCTGGGAATGAAAATCAAAACTACAAAGAGATACTACTTTCTACCCATTTGGACGGTTTTAATAAAAAGATGACAGTAACAAATATTGGCGACAAGATGAAGAAATTGAACCTCATGCAATGCTTGTGGGATTGCAAAAATGGTATGTCCACCTTGGAAAACACTCTGGTAGTTCCCCAAAATGTTAAATGCAAAGTTACCGTATGACCCAGCAGTTCTGCTCTCGAACATATATCCAAGATAATTGAAAACGTATGTCCACATAGAAACCGGTACTTTAATGTTTACAGCAGCATTGTTCCTAATAGCCAAAAAGTGGAAACAATTCAAACATCCATCAACCCATGTACAGATAAACAAAGTGTGGCGTATCCATACAACGGAGTATGAATGGCCATAAGAAGGAATGAAGTACTAATATATGCTACAGTCTGGGTGAACTGTGAAAACATTATGCTAAGTGAAAGAAACCAGATGCAAAATCCTGTGTGTATTGGTTCCATTTGTATGAACTGTCTAGAATAGACAAAGACAGAGATAGAAAGTAGGTTAGTGGGTGCCATAGGCTAGACAGGGAGGAATGGGGAGTGTCAACTAATGGATGTGGGATTTCTTTCTGGGGCGATGACATGTTCTGAAATTAGATGATGGTAATGGTTGCACAGTTCTGTGAATATACTAAAAACTGCTGAATTGTATGCTTTAAAATAATTTTATGGTGTGTGAACTACATCTCAATGAAGATGTTATAAAAAACAAAAAACTCATAATGCTACTGTGAGCATTCTTGTTCATTGTTCCTTATGTAAATGTGTTAGAGTGTTTCTGAGGTTTATGTGAAGGATCAAATGTTTGCGCATCTTTATCAGATAGTGCTGTTCCAAATTCTTGGCTGTACCAATTTACGTTGCCTCCAACTGCGTATGAAGGTTCTTACAGCTCCACATTCTCATTTTGTCAAATTTTTTATATCATTGACTTGGCAGGTCAAAACTAATATGGTTCTCAAATAATTGCTTACTATTTTCAGACAGTGCCAACAGCGTGATGCTATTTTTAAATGCCTATTGACTATTGCTGCAGATTTCTTAGTGATTAGCTGCAAAAATACTAAGGCCCAAGTAGTGTATCGCTTGATATTTGGGGTTTGCGCATGACCAAACATCATATAAAGCTTATGAAAATCAGGGAAAGGTTGGACAGATTTGTTACAGAAAACCTTTCTTAGCATCAGACAACTACATCCCAACAAATCATGTTTGGATTATTTAGTTTGTATATTATCTAGACACTGTACATCTTTTCCCACTGCCTGCTTTGTCCCACCAGTCTCTTCTTCATGCAGCAGCAGTTTTTTCCCCCTCTGTGGTTTCTTTAGAGTGGAAGAAGTTTTTGGGGGGTTTTTTTGCATTTGCTTTTATTTATTTATTTTTTGAATAATTTATGGTCAGATTGGTTTCCATACAACACCCAGTGCTCATCCCAACAAGTGCCCCCCTCTGTGCCCATCGCCCACTCTCCCCCCTCCGACACCCCAATCTCCCCTCAGTTTGTTCTTAGTCCTTGAGAGTCTCTTATGTTATGTCTTCCTTCCTCTCTGTGGCTTTTTTTTTTTTTTGGAAGAAGTTTTTTATGTTGTACTAAAAAAATTTTTTCATGGCAAAGTCCTGACTGAACCTCTGAGAAAAGAAACATCCTTTAAATGTATTTTCTATTTAAATTGTATAATAATTGCCACCTATCCCTCTGGTTAGTGTTATGGTTTAAATAATTATGATTATTCCAAGAACTTTTTTTCCCACCTAGTAAGGAGAGCTTTATTAAAAAGGTTTATTGCAAACGGGAAAGGGGAATTTTTGCAATAGGGAAAAAACACTGCTGTAAGATCTGAAACTTTAAGCATGGCTAACTTCAGAAACATACATGTAAATCTGAATACTTATAATAGTTTCCTGTGTATTTAGTATGATCTCTTGATTTTCTTTGATTTTTGACAAATTTAAGGCACTGAATAATTGAGAAACAGCTTCAGTGCTGTTGTATCTAACACCTTGACAAAGTTTATTTCTGTCTTTTTTTTTTTTAAGAGTGATATATTTATGTTACTGCTACTGGCTTTTTGTAACATACTGGTCTTCATGAAGATAATTTGATAAGAACATATTTAGGCATCTCTTAGCCTAAGGATTTTGCCAAATTGCAATTGGAAGAATGGAATTTCACAACTTTTCATAGTATCCTATTCTTTTACAGAAAGGAATGAAGACATGAAGTAAGAGTCAGGGAGAAAAATGTTTGAGAAGACATTCAGTAGCAATCCAAACTCAGTCTGTTGTTTAAGAAGGTATAGCTAATCGGGGCGCCTGGGTGGCTCAGTCGGTTGAGCATCTGACTTCGGCTCTGGTCATGATCTCACTCATGGGTTCGGGCCCCGCGTCGGGCTCTGTGTTGACAGCTCGGAGCCTGGAGCCTGCTTAAGATTCTGGGTCTCTCTCTCTCTCTGCCCTTCTCCTGCTCATGCTCTCTCTCTCTCTCAAAAATAAATGCCAAAAAAAAAAAAAAAAAAAAAAAAAAGGTATAGCTAATGATCGTGTTTGCATGCAGTTGTTTTTGTGTCAGAAAGCCTTCTGGTGCTTGCTCTGGTCTTTCCAGTGCTCTCTAGGCTAACCTGGAAAAATGAGTTTGCTCTTGGCCTTTACCATAGCCTTTGAAAACAGATATATTCAATTACTTTAAGCCCTTGATGTCTACTATTCAGCCTTAAATTGGAGAACTGCCCGTCTGGCACACGTAGGATGTTTCAGGGATGTTTGAAAAATTCTGCAGAGCAAGAAAAGTGAAACTAGATCTCAAAAAGGTTAACAGGGTTATTGTTGTTTAATTCTTTTTAAAATTTTATTTACTTATTTATTTTTAAGATACCTTTTTTTAAAGTTTATTTATATTGAGAGAGTACATGTGCAGGAGGGGCAGAAAGAGACAGGGAGAGGAAGAATCCCAAGCAGGCTCCATATCGTTCATGCAGAGCTGGATCTGGGGCTCGAACTCACAAACCGTGAGATCATGGCCTGAGCTGAAACCTGGAGTCAGATGCTTAGCTGACTGAGCCACCCAGGCACCCCTAATTCTTAAACTGGAGAACATGGCACTCCACAAGCCTAGGAATGAGGTCTGTGTTTGGTATACTGTTACTTAAGATTTATTTGAATTAGTCTCAGAGGTTGATAACTAGATAGTTGTGTCCCAAAAAAGACAGGCTAAAAGTGCTGGGGGCTATTTGGCTGCTTTTTAAATTTATTTTTTAAATGTTTATTTATTTTTGAGATAGAGAGTGAGTGCAAACAGAAGAGGGGCAGATAGAGGGGGACAGAAGATTCTGCACTAACAGCAGTGAGCCAGATGCGGGGCTCAAACTCATGAACCGCAGGATCATGACCTGAGCTGAAACTAAGAGTTAGACGCTTAATCGACTGAGCCACCCAGGTGCCCCTCATTTTTTTTTTTTTTTAGGTAGGCTCCATGCCCAAATGGGGCTTGAACTCATGACACTGAGATCAAGAGTTGCATACTCTACTGACTGAGCCAGCCAGGCACCCTAATAAAGGTGGCATTTCAAATTAATGGAACAAAAATCGATTAATAGTATGGGGACAGTTGGTTCTATACTTGGGGAAGAAAATTAGACCCCCTAAGTGTCACCATCCATGGAAACACATTCCAAAGAATTAAAGAGCAAAAATATATATCTATATAAATTTAAATGTACTAAGTTTTAGAAGGCAATACTGATAAATATTAATATATATTTATACTTAAATATTTATATTTAAATATATATTATATAAAATGAAACTTAAGAACTTCTCTATGACAAAAGACACCATAAAAAAGGTTGAAAGTCAGGTGACAGACTAGGAAAAATGTTTATGATCAAAGGATTACTATCCAGAGTAACCAATTCTTCATATAAGCAATTTTAAAACTTTATCCAAAAGAAAAATGAAGAAAGGTGTGAATGGACAATTATTTATATAGTTAATACCCATATGGAATTGCCAGGGACAAAGAATAGCCAAACCAGTCCTGAAAAGAAGAACAAAGTAGGAGGGCTTATACTTCCTGATTTCAAACTTAAAGACAGTGTGATATTGGCACAAAAACAGACCTATAGATCAATGGAATAGAATTGGGAGTTCAGTAATAAACCCATAGATTCATCATCAATTCGGTTTTGACAAAGGTGCCGAGACCATTCAATGAGGAAAGAATTTTTTTTTTCAACAAATTGTGCTGTGACAACTGGATCATCACATGCAAAATAATGAACTTGGACCTTTACTTCATACCATATACAAGAGTGATTCAAAATAGATCACAGACCTAGATGCAAAAGCTAAAACTATAAAACTCTTAGAGGAAAACATAGGAGTAATATTTTCCGTGGTCTTAGATTTGACAAAGGATTCTTAGATATGACATCGCAAGCATGAGAAACAAACAAGAGGGAAAAGGAAAGAAAAATAATTAGAACTCATAAAAATTAAAAGCTTTAATTCTTGAAAGGACACAATCAAGGAGGAAGGACAATGCACGGAATGGGAGAAAACATTTGCGAACCATATATCTGAGAGGAGACTTGTATCCAAAATATATAAAGAACTCTTACAATGCAATAATAAAAAGATAAAAATCCCAATTGAAAAATGGACAGAGGACCTAAACAGGCATATCTCCAAGGAAGATACAAAAATTGCCAGAAAACACATGAAAATATGCTTGTTATTATTAGTCATCTGAGAAATTTGATCCAAATTACAGTGAGATCCACTTGATGGATGGCTGGATGGCTAGAATCAAAATGCCAGGTAATAAATGTTGGTGAGGGTGTGGGGAAGTTGGAACTCTTACTCCGTTGGATGGAAATGCAAGATGGTAAAGCCACTTTGGAAAACAGTCTGGCAGTTGCTCAAACAGTAACATAGAGTTACCATTTGACCTAACAGTTCCACTCCTAGGTATATATCCATGATAGATGAAACATATGTCCGCATAAAAACTTGAACATGGATATGTACAGCAGCATTATTCATAATAGATAGGAACAATCCAAATGTTCATCAACTTACAATAACCAAAATGTGGTATATCTACACAATGGAATATTATTATAATATTATAAAGGAATAAAGTACTTATACATGTTACAACTTGGATGAACTTTAAAAACATATGTTAAGTGAAAGCAGTCAGTCACAAAGGTCCACGTATGATATGTATGATATGATATGATTCCATTAATATGAAAGCCCAGAATGGAGAAATCTGTGGAGATGGAAAGTACATTTATTAGTGGTTACTTAGGGCTAGGAGGAGGGAGGGCGTGACAGCTAAAAGGGAATGGGGTTTCTCTTCGAGGTGTCAAAGTTTTCTAAAATTGACTGTGATGATAGATTCACTTATCTGTGGCTATACTCAAACAAACAAAAAAACTAAGCAAAACACTGAAAAGTAAGCATACCATTGAATTATATACTTTAATTGGATAAATTATATGGTATGTGAATTATATCTTAATAAAGCTGTTTTAAAATTAAATAAACCTGAGAAACTGCTGAGTTTTATTATTAATCAGCAAAATGCAAATTGAAACCCTGATTATTTTTATTCAGTACTTTAATAGAAATTTTAAAATGGATTCTGTCAAGTATGGATATTGGTATGGAATTGAGGAACTGGGCATTCTTATTAAACACTGCCTTTTAAATGAGTAAATCCTTTTCAGAATGTGGTTTAGAACAATTTATAAAAATATATGCAAATTATTTGATCCCCTAGTTTTTTTTTTTTTTAATATTTATTACTTTAGAGACAGAGAGAGAGGCAGAGAGAGCAAGAGGGGAAAACACAGGATCAGAAGCAGGTTCCAGGCTCTGAGCTGTCAGCACAGAGCCTGATGCAGAGCTCGAACTCACGAACAGTAAGATCATGACCTGAGCTGAAGTTGGACACTTAACCAACTGAGCCACCCAGGCGCCCCTTACCCCTAGTTTTACTTTTTTTCTTTATATTGGAACATGTACAGAAAGATGTTTATACCAAAATATTCTTTTTTTAAATTTTTCTTAAAAATTTTTTTAACGTTTATTTATTTTTGAGAGACATAGAGACAGAGTATGAGCAGGGGAAGGGCAGAGAGAGGGAGACACAGAGCCTGACGCGGGGCTCGAACTCACAAACTGCGAGATCATGACCTGAGCCAAAAGTCGGCCGCTTAACCAACTGAGCCACCCAGGCACCCCTAAAAATTTTTTTAAACGTTTATTTTTTAGAGACAGAGCATGAGTGGGAGAGAGGCAGAGAGAGGAAGACACAGAATCTAAAGCAGGCTCCAGGCTCTAAGCTGTCAGCAGAGAGCCTGACGTGGGTCTCAAACCAATGAACTGCAAGATCATGCCCTGAGAGCCGAAGTTGGATGCTTAGATGACTGAGCCACTTGGGCGCCCTGTATATTCTTTTTTTTTTTTTTTTTAATATTTATTTATTTATTTTTGAGAGAGAGCACAAGTGGGGAGGGGCATAGAGAGAGGGAGACACAGAATCCAAAGCAGGCTCCAGGCTCTGAGCTGTCAGCTTGACGGCTGACTGGGGACTTGAACTCACTAACCATGAAATCATGACCTGAGCCGAAGTCGAACACTTAACCAACTGAGCCACCCAGGCACTCCTGTGCAGAAATATTCCTTAGTTCATTGTTTATAATAACAAAAAATTAGGAAAAAAACCCTTAAGCTTATATAAATAGGAGAATAGTTAAATAAATTATATGTTTATAGTATGGAAATCTTTTGTAGTTATGAACAAAAAGTAGACCTACACAGACCTCCACTAACATGGAAAGTGTATAAAAACATTGTGAATAGAAAGAAAAATGTACAGATAATACATATAATATGTCCTTATTTATGCTGCTGAAAATTCTAAATGATACATAAAAACATGTCGCTGTGTAAGTATGTGTTTAGAAATCATTTTAGAAGGATATGTACCAAACTGTAGATACTTACTTTCCAATTTTTTCACTCTTACAGTAAAAATATATTCTTGGGTTACTTAAACAAATTACTTAAATCAATTTGAAGAAAAAGGCTGTAGAAAAACATGGTAGTGGATAGAACCTTGGGGTGGGAGTTAGAAACCCAGAGCATTCGTTCAGTTTTGATCATAGACTTAAGCCCCTCTGAGTGGTTTTATTCTCATATATCTCTTATAACTCTGTGTCAGGAAGTAGGATTAGTATCCATGTCCTTCACTTCCTGGGCATTACTTTCCATACTTTCTAATAAAAATAAAATATCTTCTGCTCCTTTGATTTGCATGCCATTTGGCTAGGCCACCTTCTTACCCTCTCATTCTTCAAAGACCACACACTCACCGCTTCCTCTCGGTCTCATTACTATCAGAGCATCCAACACTTTGGCCTCATGATTTCTTAGCTTCCTCATTTTGGAAGCTCACTTTTCCCTCCACCTGGCTCTGTCACCCACTTCCACAGTCACGTCTATGACAGTTTTCACCTAGAAAACTGCTTCTCCTCTAAGGATCTGGCTTTTTGAAGGTAACATGTAATTGCTAGTTGAGTCACTTGCATTATAACCAAATCCTTGTTGGCACCTCCATTTCTTCTCCCTAATTTATCAGCCTCCCTTATTATCTTGTTTAGATTCTGTGTTCACTTCAGTAACACTTTCCTGTTGCTTCTTTACCTCTCTGAAATTTTTGAACTTATCCGGCAGGGTCCTAACCCTTGATGAACCCAATTCTAATTTCTCCGTGGTTACACCCAAGTGGCTGAAAATCACAAAATAGTGCAGATTTTTTTTACCACTTTACATTCATGGTCGCCAAATTCCAAAAGATCCTTCTCATTGTCTGGAAGTCTCATTATGTATCCACTCATTCTTTCCCTGAAAAGATCACTTCATACTTCTTTACTGTCCCCACCCTTCTGATCACCCTGTTTTCTCCTTTTTTCTCAACAGATATTACCTCCTACTACTTTGTGTTCCACTCCACAAAATCTCTGATCTGGTTTTTGTCTCCATCACTGCACCAAAAAAGGCTCTTTAAAGAGCTGTAACACGAGACTTGTTAAAAATCTCTGGTGACCCTCAGGGTCTAAATTGAGAGTTGGTATAGTAAAGTAGTAGTAGGCTCTGGAGCCAGAATGATTGGGTTTGAATGCCGGCTTAGTTTTTACCCATGTGACCTTGGACAAGTTGCTTAACCTTTTAAAAGTGAAAATAATAATATCCTTCTTAAAAGTTTGCTAGGAGGATTAAATTAATATATAAGACAATGCTTAACCCATAGTACTAAAAAATATTAGCTTGTTAATAATATTTGTTAATTATAATAATCACCATTCTAATAATTATATAAATAACATTCTATCATTATATAATCAACAATAACTAATATATATTAAATATCATTAATATAATAAACATTATTAATAATCCTACTACCACCTTCATTACTATTATGATTATTACTGCTACTTCACAGATAAGATAGGAAACAGAGAAATTAGAATTTCTTCAACTTTTTACCTTCAAACCACTCTGCCTTCATCTGAAACACTCTCCTTTCCTTCCCTCTTATTGCAGCGACAGCCCTCCTATCTAAGGCTAATCCTCCCATCTTTGTTTTGGAACCTTTCTTCTGCAACCAGACACTGTTCAATCTCTCTCTTCAGTCTTTTCCTTTTGTTTGGACTCTTCCAAGTGTCCTTAAACATGCACAGATCTCTTCCATCTTGAATAACAGATGGCCCTTCCTGGCCTCTAGTTACCACCCTGCCTTTTTCCTCCCTTTCTCAGCTATATTTTTAAAGACTTAATCCATGCTTTCCTTTCCCCTCACTCTTTATTCCATTCCGATCCCAACTTTGCATCGTTGCTGCATTGCAACACTTCTCGCTAAGGTCATCAGACCTTCAGATTGCTAATTCTGACATTTCATTCTTCGTCTTACTTGGCTTTCGGCAACATAAAGCACTCTCTCCTTCTTGAAACCTTTTTATCCTGTGACTTTCATAATAAATTTCTCTTGCCTTTTCCTCCCACTTCTTGTTACACCTTCCTTGTTTGCACATTCTTCTCTACCCGGTTTTTAAATGACAGAATTTTCAAAGCTTGGTGCTGGGTCTTCTCACTCTACTCTCTTTTCCATATTGTGTTTACGTGTCCAGCTCCAAAGAGTCCTCAGAAAACATTGGCTGCTATCAAGATTATTATCATTATCATTATTATATATATTCTTACTAATATCCATTATATATATAATTATTATATACATTATATCATTACCTTTCCTTTCCTTGGAGGACTTTGGAGAAGACCATGGGAATATATTTAAATTTTGAGTATTTTGGAAGAAAGAATGGCATTATAATTTACTTCTATTTTGTTATTTCATTGAAATTAATCTGGCTCTAAACTGTAATAAAACTTAATCCTACTGATCAACTTTATTACAGTATTGGAATAAAAAAGTTTTTGATGGGGCACCTGGGTGGCTTAGTTGACTAAGTGTCCGATTCTTGGTTTCAGCTCAGGTCATGATTTCATGGTTTGTGAATTTAAGCCCCATGTTGGGCTCTGCGCTGACAGTGCAGAGCCTGCTTGGGACTCTCTCTCTCCCTCTCTCTCTGCCCCTCCCCCTCTCAAAAATAAAACATTAAAAAAATTTTATAAATGGGGCGCTTGAATGGCTCAGTCAGTTAAGCTTCCCACTCTTGATTTTAGCTCAGGTCATGATCTTGGGGTTCGTGAGATTGAGCCCTATATCAGGCTCTGTGCTGATAGTGCAGAGCCTGCTTGGGATTCTCTCTCTGTCCCTCCCTCTCTCTCTGCCCCTCCCTTGTGTGTGCTCACGTGCTCTCTCTCTCTCTCTCTCAAAATAAGTAAACATTAAAAAAGTTTTTTAAAAACAGTTGATGTATCTAGAATCACTGCGTTGTGAATTAGCAATCATGAGAGTGTCCAGATTCAGCAGTATTCAAATACTATACATGAAGCCGTTTCCAGGCACTGAAGAAAATGTCAATGGTGATAATAATATAAGTAATAAGAACAATGACAATAACAAAAATCTAGCATATTCCTAAGAGAAATATCTTTTATATGTTGAGTTTTCTGTTCCTTAAATTTGGCAGATTCTCACAGTGTGTGATCTCAAGGCCTAGAAGAGGAAAGATACCTTTGGAGAAACTGAGAATTCTCAGCCAGACCTTAATGTATAAGACAATGCACTGTACACATCCCACCCCCCACAGCCCAGAAAGCAAACATGGAAACCCAGGGACAAACCAATTATGATGTCATTTCCACAGCAACCAGCTGGGATTTTACAAGTGTGACATAGGAAATGAAAAGTTTCTACTTCACGCCATGTCACGTTAGTGTTGCCTGGTAGGCTGTGATCTGAGTCCTCATGGGACCCTCTTCATGGTTGTTACAGTGTTTGATTTTGATGACATTAAATTACCTCTCAGGAAGTGTTCACTGTTTAGTTACTTGGAAGCCCCTCCGCCTTCTAACCTGTCCTTCCGAAACAGCTTTGCTCTTGAAGAGGTAGTATGCCAGGTGTACTGCTTAGCCCCATATTACCAGACACAAGGAACCTTCTGTCGGAGGGAATGTTGTTTCTGGCACAGAATCAACTGGGCACAGTATCATAGCTTGCCTGGCAGAGGTCTAAACGGAGGGGCAGAACATCCCTGGGAGGCTGAGAGTGGCAAGGGTGGTGCCTTGGGTTGCCCAGGTAACTCTGTTTTAGTTAGGATCCCTAACTGGCTGAGAAAACATACCTCTTTCAGTGGCTTTGGTGAAGCCTTTTGATCACTATTTCCGTAAGAGTTTAAGAGCAAGATTAGAAAAGGGCTCCCATTCTGTTAACTTCTTACTTTTTGCCGTACGCAATGCTATGTTGGTGGAAATCTCACATTTCACTGTTTAGTTCCCTCTTTCACTCACTACCAAATACAGATTATTTTGTGTATATTGAGGTGGAAGATGGACTTCTGTGTTCCTAAAAGCTAGTATTGTGATTTTGGCTCTGTGGATTCTGAGACATTGGCCACCAGCTAACAGTGCCAGGACAAATTGGATGTTCACTGGATATGCTTAGGGATGAATATTAAGATGATTGATTATACTAAAAATAGGATATTTGAAATTATTTTCATCTTTAGTTATAGTCACATGTTTGTCATATAACCAGGAGATTTCTATCCTAGTTACACTTAATGTATTAGGTTTTGTTCTATATTGTTAATAAGACCATTAAGCAAATATATATTGAATGCTTTCTGTGTGTAGAGCACTATTCTAGGCTTTGGGGAGACAATTAGTAAGTCATAGTCTGCATATTAGGAGTTCACCGTCTGGTTGGGAAGTTGACAGAGATAACTACAGTAGAATGCAATGCACTATAATAGGCCCTTAGAAACACAGGTGGCAGTGACTAACTCTGCTAGGTTAGAAAGGACAGTCAAGGCAGGCTTTAAAAAGGAGTAATATTAAATTAAGTCTTTGTGGGGGGAGGGGACTAAAAAAGAGAAACCAAAAAACTAAGTCTTTGAGACCATGTAGAAGCTCTAAGCAGGGAAGTACGTTCCAGGCTTAGGAAATGGCATGTATAAATGCATAGAGGCATATGAAAGCGTGGCACATTGGGAGAATTGTTACGGAATGCTGTGCAATAGCTTGTAGCATTATTGTTATTATTTCCACTTTAAAGAGGAGGTAACCAAGACAGAGAAGTTAAGTAACTTACCTAGAGTCTTATAGCCTTTAAATCTCACAGCTGGCATTTGAACTCAAATTTTTTTGCCACTGCTCTAAATTGGGTGTCAGCAAATGATAGCCATGGGCCAAATCCAGCCCACTACCTGGTTTTGTACAGCCTATGAGCTAAAAATGGTTTTTGCATTTTTCATTAGTTGAAAAGAGCCAAAGAAGAATAATACTTTGTGACATGTGAGACTTCTACAAAATTCAAATTTCAGTATCCATAAAATTTTATTGGAACACAGCCACACTCGTTGGTTGAGTATTATGTGTGGCCGGTTTCATATTGTGGTGGCAGAGATGAGTCTGTATGACCTGCAAAGCCTAAACCACTCATTTTGTTTTATAGAATAACACAGAGAGTATGCATTCATAGCAATAGTTGGATTTATATACTACTGACCTTTTTAAAAATCTGTTTTCATATTTGTTATCTCATGTGTCAGCCCTGAAATAAAAGGAAGGTTAAGTTTGGTGCTTTCTATCATACAGCTAGGAAACCCAAGCGTAGGAAAATTGGGGTGGGCTGTGACATTAAAGTTACACTCTTCTGCTTGTACAGTGGCTTGTAATATCCCTCATTCTGTTCTGAAATTTGCCCTCTACCTCTGTCCTAGATATACAGTTGCTCGGAGCTTGGGCTCAAGGCCACTCCATAAATGAGACAGTTGAGATAGATTGAAAGAGCAAGGTAACACACACTCTTTCCTTAACCTTCAGCACCTCCGCAACAGTATCTGAAATTCTCTGTCTTGGCAACGTTCAACTTATTCTGAGCACACTGCCAGTGAAGTGCTTCAGGAGGCTTGTATTTGATTTCAGATAAGTAAGCACGTAACCATCAAAGGAGACAGGGGGCATTTCTCATTTTCGTTTCCATAAAGGGATGCCGTTGTATTGTTGAGCTACATAGAAAGTCTTTGACTTAATGGTAAATTTTGAATCCTTTTTTTAGGTTTTCACCTGTACATTATTCTACCTTTAGAATGTGAAGTTTTTACTTTTTTTGCTATGCCTGATCTTTTCCTGAGCTTAAGAATGCTGCCTCTTTTTCTTAAATTTTTTTTTACATTTATTCATTTTTGAGAGACAGAGGGGGAGCATGAGCTGGGGAGGGGCAGAGAGAGAGAGAGAGAGAGAGACAGAATCTGAAGCAGGCTCCAGGCTCTGAGCTGTCAGCACATAGCCCAGTGCGGGGCCCGAACCCACAAACCGTGAGATCATGACCTGAGCTGAAGTTGGACGCTTAACCGACTAAGCCACCAGGCACCCCAGGAATGCTGCCTCTTAATAAGTAAATAACAAGAGCTTTCCTGGTGACCTTGGCACTACCACCACGCTAGTCAGGGAGAGTGAAGTCTAACTCTTCTATGTGTGACCTCGAGGGATGTTTGTGTTATCCGTTGCTTTTTATTATTCATTCCGCTGTCCTACATCTAGGATATAGCAGTCTGATGATTAAACTATAGGCCATATTTCTTATATTATTGAGCTTCATGCTTTCAGGAAAAAACAAATCATTTAGATTTCTAAAGTCTTAACCACTGGTGTCTTTTCTTTCAGCCCCAATATGATATTCATATCATATTCCTAATAATGAATTCATATTATCAGCAAAATTGATTTTACCCAGATTTGGTCTGTTAAGGCCCAGCAGAAATAAGATTAGCTATCTTAAGAGAGGTCAACTACATTTCTGCTGATAGCCAGCATTTTCTTGGCCATGACAGTGGTGAGGTCAGAGCAGTGTAGAAAAGCACTTTTCTGTCCCAGGAGTTGGATGCCTCAGGGATGCCGAAATGCCTGAGGTGATGGATAGCACAAGTGTATACATTTATCAGAACTCAGCAAATGTGTACTTAAGATCTGTGCTTCTTACCATAGGTAAATTTTATTTCAGAAGTAAAATAGTACTCTAAACAAGTTTTGAACTCTCGCTGATGATATGTTTGTGAAGTATTTGGGGAAATTATTAAAAGTGTCTGAAATGGGACGGACACCTGATGAAGTGTAATACAGTGTTAATAGTGGGTAAATCGGCATTCACTGAAATTCTTTCAACTTTTCTCTGCGTTTGAACATTTTCGTGATAAAATATTTGGGAAGAATGCCTAAAGTGGATGGGCATGTAATATAACTCAATAAAGCAGAGTAGGCATACAACAGTAGAGAACGGTGGGGTGTGGGGTTCAGGTTCTCAGAGTCTGTCTAGATGAGGTAACTGCTACTCAGCTTCAACTATTTGTTCTTTTGCATTGTCAAATATTCTAATTTTGTTTTGTTTTTTGTTGTTTTTTTTTTAATGTTCATTTATTTTTTGAGAGAGAACGAGAGTGTGTACACACTTCAACAGGGGAGGGACAGAGAGAGAGGGGGAGACAGAGGATCCAAAGCAGGCTCTTCACTGTCAGCACAGAGCCTAATGTGGGGGCTCAAACCCACAAAATGGTGAGATCATAACCTGAGCCAAAGTTGGATGCTTAACCAACTGAGCCACGCAGGTGCCCTTTTTTTTTTTAAGTTTATTTTGAGAGAGAGAGAGAGAGAACACTAGAGGAAGAGTGAGAAGGGCAGGGGCAGAGAGAGAGGAAACAGAGAATCCCAAGCAGGGTCCATGCTGACAGGGGGGCTCAGTCCCACAAACCATGAGATCACAACCCGAGCCAAAATCAAGAGTTGGATGCTTACTGACTGAGCCACCCAGGTGCCAGATATTCTAATTTTTTAAAAATCTCAAATGTGGAATTTTTAATGTAAAAAATCATTATTTTTAAAATGCCACAAGGGCCAAACAAAGTGCTTTTAATTTACCAACATTTTTCTATCCCAAAGATTTTAATTTTAGAGGAAAAACTGGAGGTATCCTCTTGGGTTGTAAAGTTACCATTGTTCGCACTAACATGTGACTTTGGAGAGATTCCGGCAGTAGCTGAGGCTTTCTACCGTAACCTCAATTCCCCTGTTCTGTGGGCTCCTGTACAGTAATGCTTTGCCAGGGCCATGCCACCGTATTCATGACACTGACCCAACCAGGCTTTGCTGGGGGGCCGGGAACAGCTGTGAGGTTGGGCTGGTTGGCATGATTTCCCTGGGCTCACTTTAGGATTATTTAATAGGGAAAGGGCAGCAAGCAGTACATGCTAGCTTGCTGCTCAGATGTAGTTCCTGGATATAAGTCACTTAGGCTTTAACAGAAATTAGCACTAGGTAGGAATCAGCAACAGAAAAGACTTCTAAGACTTCCTTATATTCCCTGTTTTGACTAAGTGGTGTCACAGTCTACCCAGGGTCCTAAGCTCTTAAAAATCTTATCCTTTTTCACTGTAGGCATTCGAATCAGCTACACTGTCGCTTCTCCTTCAGGGATGCTTCTCAAGTCTGTCCCCTCCTCGATGTCTCCACTGCCAGTGCCTCGCTTCAAGAACTCATTCTCTCTAGCTCTTGATTACAATTTTTCTCAGTGGTGTCTTTGTTGTAAATTTTTCCTGCCAGCAGTTCAGTCTTCATATTCCCACTACAGTTATTCTTTTTTTGTTTGTTTGTTTATTTTTTGAGGTGGGGGGGGGCAGAGAGAGATGGAGACACAAAATCCGAAGCAGGCTCCAGGCTCCAAGCTGTCAGCCCAGAGCCCGAAATGGGACTCGAGCCCGCGGACCACGAGATCATGACCTGAGCCGAAGTTGGACACTTAACCAACTGAGCCACCCAGGAACCCCAACAGTTACCATTCTTAAGATACAATTCTGGTAATATCATTCCCTGGTTTAAAAAGCTCAGTATTTCCCTGTTGCCTTCAGAGTAAAGGTTAAACTCTTTATCATGAGGTATAGGGGCTTTCACTGCTGCCAGTCTGTCCTACCAGTCTCTCTTCCTTCCATTTCCCATTAACATTCTTCAGCATGGCAAACGAAGCCCTATTCAGATTTCTGTGTGTGCCCTCACCCCCATCTGAGTATACACATGCCAAACTTCTCACAATTCCAAAAACTGTCTTTTTTTTTTTCTCCAGACCTTTTTCTTTTCTCCAATATTGCTGATGTTCTTCATGCCTGATTTTTTAAACTGGCTAACTCCTTCTCTTTTATAATTTGGGTGAATAAGATCCATTCTGTGAAATGTTCCCTGTTACCCTTAAAGTTAGTACTTCTTTCTCTGTGCTATAATACTTTGTACATATCACTCAATTTATATTAGAGTATGATTTCTTTTGGCATGTATCATTTACATATCTCTTTCTACCACTAAATTGTAGAGCCTTATTTATTTCTGATTCCTGTATCTCCCCCTAAGGACTATGTCTGGCATAGTATAGACATCAGTAAATGTTTGTTACATGAATAAATGGAAAGATACTTTACAGTCAAGGAGCATATTACTAAGATAAATTCTTAACCTGCTCTTTGGTAATGTGAGTCAGTGTCAGATCCGGAACTTAAATCTGTCTTCTCAGATTTTCTGCCTGTGCTAACAATAGACTTGATGGACCCCTCTCTAGCCAGTGACTCTGTTATGGCAAAACCGAGTATGCAGCCCTTGAATTTCCTCAGCTGTAGGAGTCATTCTTCCACTCCTGTCTTATTGTCTTCCCTTTCCTCTAATCCTTTTAATTTACTTCCTTCTCTTGTTGATGGAACCTGACTGTGGTCTGTTGGCATCTACTAGATCTTACATAGAGATTATGCTATATTTATGTTTAAGTATATAATTTTTGCCCTGTCTTGTGTGGAAAGGAATGTTCCTGCTAACCGTTAGAGACAAGGGTGGTGGTGGAGGAGGAGGAGGAGGAAGTAGCAATAGTAATAATATTACTAACAGCAGCTAACACTTAGGTGGTATTTAACTATACGCTGGACACTAAGTGTTTTTATGTACATTAGCTCACTTGTAACCCCATGAAGTAGGTACCGTGATTGGTATGATAATTTTATAGATGAGGACATTGAAGGATACTGAAGTGACTTGTTTTAAGGACACAAAACTACTAATTAGTAGACCTGAGATTTGAACCCAGGAAGTCTTTATTCCATAGGCTGCACTCTTAACCAGCGCACCGTACTGGGTAGGGTTGCTTTCCTCTAGTATTTTCTACTATATGGGACCCTACATGTGGGGAGACATGCCAATAAGTGATATGGACTAATATGTGACTAGCTTTGCCTCTGTAAAACTCTTGATGAAAATGTGTTGGGAAAATAGTAACCTCTTGTGACCTCCTTTTAGGGATGAAATTTGCCGTATTGATTTATACTTTATGAGAATTCAGTCTTCCTATAATTTCTTTGTAGCTTTTACTCCTTACCTAACTCAGATCCCAGAATTGCCTCCCTTCTTTTCACAAGGCTTACTTGACAGCTATGGAGCACTGCCCATGCCATAGCTTTCAGGCTGTACTCTTGCGGCTTATGAAACACTTGTTTATGGGCACGGAGTGATCTGGAGTTAAATAGTAAAATCCTCCTCCGTGGGACAGCAGTTTACTCTCCATGCCAAGTTGGCAGCAGAGGAGATCTTTGGGGGGCCGTGGTTAAGACAGGTAGCCAAGATATGAGAGAGGTTTCTAATCCAGACTCATGCTAATCAACAGAGTGGTAACCAAAGCACTCTAATGGGATCTTTGTGTTTTGCATTTAGTCTAGTTGGGAGTGACCAACTCAAATCAACCAATTGACCACATTCCTCATATGAAATTAGTGGAGAGTCAGACTAATATCAGTTTATCCTATATATGCTAAAGAAAAGTTATTTTTAGGAAGATAGTATCAGGTATTAAAAATGTTCTCTGAGCCAAGTGGTATCTGGAGACTGGCCCATGAACTCTATTTTGGATACCTCTAAATTGGTAAGTAGAAGACATTTAGGTGGTTCTGAATATGTGACCTTAAATAAGTCATTTAACTTTTCTGGGACTAATTTCTCCATCTGTAATATGAAAAGTCCTAGTGTTTATTGCTTTAGCTGCCATGTTCTTTCCTTCTTTTACATCCTTGTTGTAATACGCTTTTTGCAAGAAACCTCTTTTGATCAAGTCTATTAAGATGAATCATCCCAATGCTTAGTGTGCCTCAGCTCTTATGTGCAGACTCTGTAAGAAAATAACTTCAGCAAGGGCTTTCTTATTTCTGTACAAGTGTCCACAAGCTCTGTACACTCTTTCGACCTGAGAGGAACTCATGCTTGAGATTTTTACCATAATTACTAGGCCTCATTTATTGTTCCTCAAAATCAGGATTATCAATGAGTATTGAAACAGAGATTTGGACATTGGAACTATAAAAGTTCTGTTTGAAGAATAACCATGGACTTTAAGAAGATGCTGCTTCCATTTTCTGGGCCCTTTCTTCTTCTTCTCGACTTTTTTAAAAACCTGCCTTGATCTAACAAGAGGTAGGTCAGATATGTATAACCTTGTGTGGTACAAAGTTGCCAAAGTAATACCTGTAAGACAACTTAATGGGCCTTTCTTCATTCAAGTGGATAAATGCATGGAGAATGCAGAAGGTCAAAGGAAACATTTGAAGGGTCAGGCCTTGGGGCATTTAGAGTAGGCTTCATTAGAATCCAGAATGAACATATTTTTGATATCTAAATATTCTCAACCTTTAGGCAATGTGATACTTGCTCTTAACTGAAGGAAGGTGTTTTCTCATCCCAAATTGTAAACGTTTACAGTCTTGTAGGTAATATGCCAATTTACTGAGAACACAATCTTAGTCGGTATGACACTCCATGGAAAATTCTTTACTTCTGCTGTTTCTCTTGGCTGTCTCTCCTGAAAGGCTACAGATCAGTGTCCAGAGCCTGCCTGACCACTGAGTACATAATCAGATATAGTTCTCACCGTCTGGGAGCCAAACTGTCTATGCCAGGGGGGTTGTGAGTCTTTCACACAGGGCTGACAGTTGCTGGAGTCACCTGTCGTGTTGGAGCAGAAGGCTCTTCTGATTCTCACTTGAGTAGTAGTTACACTATATCATGATTGGAATAGAGAGACAGGTACTTGGAAGGAGTGACTCAAGCGTTGGATCAGTCAGTCTTAACTACTAATATATTAAAGCTCTCTCGAAGTGATGATCTGTTGATGATTGAGATTTCCAAACTTACTAACTCCTTTACCACCTTTAATTTACTGGTATACATTCTTGTTCTGTGATGAGGTGACTTTGAGCTTTGAAATGTTGGGTTTCAGAGCAAACTCCTCATCAGTAGTGCCACCCCAGTTTCAGTTTCAGTCAGCAGGCAGGGTACTTTCAGCAAAATATCTAATGTGAGAACCACAGTCAGGTCTTTCAAGGCATTTGCTATTTGAACTAATGGTTGGGGAAAAAAAAATTCTAAAAACCTTCTATTAAATGTAGTTGTCTTTTAAAAAGTGGTATAATTAATGTTTTGACCACTTTTCATCTGGCAAAGAAGGCATGACTCACAGCTGTGATTTTCATTAATATCAAGGCATAAGGATGGGGCAGACCCTTCAGGTTCTGATTTCCTGTTCCCTGTCAATTGTGTTAGTTTTCTGTGGCTTCAGAACAAATTACAATAAACATGGTGGCTTAAATTTACAAACAAATTTATTATTGGACAGGCTAGAATTTATTATCTGATTAAAGATAAAAGCTCAGACGTCGTTAAGGCCACATTCCCTCTATAGGTTCTAGGGGAATATTTGTTCTTTGCCTCTTCCAGCTTCTGGTGACTGTCAACATTCCTTGACTTCTGCCCATATCACCTCAGTCTCTGTCTCTGTGGTCACATTGCCTCCTCCCCTTCGGTCTGTTTCAAATCTCCCCCTGCCTATCTCTTATAAGGACACTTGTCATTAGAGTCAGGACCCACTTTGATAATTCAGGATGATCTTGTCATCTCAACATCCTTAATTATATCTGCAGAGACCCCTTTCAAAGTAAGGTACATTCACAGATTTCAGGGACTAGGATATGGACATAGCTTTTGTCATCATAATTCAAAAAGAGATACATGGATAATACAAAATGGATGGGAGGCAGCAATATATAACATCCTTGACCTGGCTCTAGTCCATACATGGATGTACCATATAATTTTGGTGGAATCACCTTGGGCAGCCTAGAGAGAAGTCTTTGGGTGATATCAGTCTAGATATCTGAGAATCAACTAAATATACAGAAAATGGGACTTTCTATGAGTTTGGGCATGATTCTTCCACTTAACAAATATCTATTGAGGGACATAATGTCCCAAATGCTGTTCTAGGTGTTTGGGGATACATCATTGAACAAGAAGCCTGTATGGAGTTTATATTCTAGCTTTGCTAGCAATGACTTGAGATGTTCATATAGGTGATTCAGGAATATGGTGTTGGGCTGATGTATGTTTGTGTGAAAGAAATTATTCTCTTTGCTGTTTTCTCCAAGAAGTTAGGATTTTCAGCCTAAAGTTGAAATTATATAATTTGGGGGATTATATGAATTTCAAATTGTATACCTTATATGTAGATCATCATCATCATCATCATCATCATTGAATTATATTGAATTATATTATATTGAGAGGCTAAAGGACAAAATAGTGACATGTATGGAACAGGGATATAATATAAGGATCATCATCTCCCACACTTTTGTCAACATGATTTGTTGAAATCAAGGCAAGTGTGAGCTGAAAAATCCAAACACATAGGGGTTGTGCTGCCCCAAGCCCAGCTCCTAGTGTGTCATCTGCCCTGGCACCTGGAGCTGGGTTTGTGGGGAAGAGAGTTGTTCTGGGGTAAAGGCAGGTAGTTTTAGCAGTATTCTGAGACACACGAGCAAGGTCAGCTCTTGGAGCCAGCGGCACTTGGTGGTGGTGACAGTTGCAAGCTATTTTGGGAATGGAGGAGGCTTTGTTTTGTAAGGCTTTCTCTGCACTCCCAGATTTAACTCTGGCACTGATCACACATCAGCCACTTTTGTCTTTGATATAGAGAAAGCAATATTAGGTACAGTACAGAGATCATAGTGCTCTTTTATCGTTTTATTAGTAAAACCAAGTCTTTTTCTTTTGAGATAGCTTGTCGTTGCCAGGGAAATGTGACACGCCGATTTTAGGAAGCTTTAAATTATTATCTGGCAATTTTTCTAATCTCCCTCTGGACCAATAATTAAACAGTATCTCCTTTTGTTAAAGTGCTTAGAAGAACTTGTTATTTTAGTAATATTCTGTATGTCCTCGGGACTAAAAAATAGAAGGAAATGAACATAAGCCACAACAGAAGAAATTGGGTTAAATGCAAAGAAGAATATTTATTCCCAATGATGTCATGAGTAACATCAGAAACTTCTTTAGTATCCTTTGCCTGTTCAAAGAAAGGAAAGAGTCATCTGTCTGGAAGGTTCATTGTAACTCTGCGTAGAGGCATGGTGTTGGAGCCCACGGCCCTGGGCAAGGTTTTATAGATGGGCGGATCTGCTCATGGACCAGGCTTCAGTGGTGAATGAGTCAGCAGCACAGCTGCAGATGGAGTGGGCAGAAGGGCATCTAAATTTAGTCGTTATTCACTCGAGAAGGTTTTCAGTGATTATTCGTCTCTCCTTCCTGGCTTTAGTCATATTCCTTCTTCTGGGGACCGAAACAAAAAGACAGAGAGAATGGTCACTCCGGAGTATTTCATGAGAGCAAGAGCCCTACAACTCTGTTGAGTGTCTCTGAGGATGATTCTCTTTCAGCTTAAACATTGGTACTTAATATTTTACTCACATTGCTCCTAAATTTAGGAATCTGCAGGATCTCGTACACTAGAGAGGGAATTTTTTGAAATCAGACTCCATAAACAAGCTCTGAAATCCTGATAGTTCAAAGACATTTTTAACCAAACTGCATTCCTCCTAGAAAATGCTGGAGGTAGGGGCAAGCAATGATGGGTGTGGTGTTGGTACAGTTTGTACAGTTTCCTCAAGAAGTTGCTATTTGTTAAACTGGTGGCTTAAAAACAACAACAGTGCCACAAAAGCCTGTGAGGTAGGTGGTATTCTCATGCTATCGATGAGTACACTGATACTCAGGTTACATACCTCCCTCAAGGTTATCCGTATTGGCAGAGCTGGTATGCAACCCCAGGTCTGTCTGACTTCAAAGCTGATGTTTTTAACAATATACTCTCCCTCACTTTGTGGAGGATATGGGGGATAATTTCACTCTTGACCTACTTTATTTTATTTGAGAGGATTCTTTGGAGATTGATGATCTGCCAAATTACATTGCGGATTAGGCCAGCGTTTTGTTGTTGTCATCTTCTCAAACATCGTCACAATGTCGTTCTTCTAAAAATACTATTTCAAGAATTTCAGATTTGTAAACGAAAATATCACAAAACGGAAAGAGAAAACCAAAGTGGTGATAGATCAAAGGAGATTAAGAAAAGGAAGGAAGAGAAATAAGAGGGAAGGAAAGAGAAGTTTCTCTTGTTTCATACCTGGGCTCGCTGGGCTTATTTTAGGCTCTCTGGGATTTGGTTGCTGTCATCATCAAACAGCAAAGAATGATCTTGAAAACATTGCCTTCCAACAGTCTGTCTGGTGGTGGTGCGGCCATCGGAGCTAAGTTTTTAGACTGTCGAGCCAAAGAAATTTTGCAACCAAGCAGGAAGCCATTGACCCAGCTGTTTGAATGCAGGTTAAGATGGCACATTTGACCTTCATGACACAGGCATTTGTTACTACATGGGCAAAGCACTTTCTTCTCCTTGGACTTCAGTACCTTTCTCAAAAGGACTGCTTTCTATCCTTTCACTTAAAAGTCTTCGTTAACAGTTTTTAGCAAGGTACTCTGCAATGAGTTGACCAAATCTGACCCTACGGGGATTGCGGACTGTCAGACATGCAATATATGAGAAAAATTCAGTGATAATAATAATGAAGTATCTACATGGTAAAGAAGTACAAAGTAAACGAGGAATGCTTGAAGAAGTTGATCAACCTGAGAGAACATCACAGAAGAAATGTAACTTTCAGAGCTACTTGTTGAAAAAGAGACCATTATGAATTTTAGCTGTAAAAGTCATCTGGCTTCCAAAGGTCAGTTAGAGGAATATATTATATTGCATCAAATCAAATCTAGGCCGATATGTTAGCTAATCTCAGTAACTGTAAAAAGAATATCAAATGGGAAAAATGAACAAAGATGCTTTTTGTAACCAGGGTTTCCTAATTAAATTTTCATCCAAAGTGAATCAACCTTTTTGTTCATCCATGCCCCTGCTTCTAGGCAGTATTGACATGAGGTTTATCTCTGGAGGGAGTTCCCATAAGTTCTCTTGGTAAGATATGTACTACTTAAGTCCCGTATATATATTTGGAAAAAGGAGGAGTATTTTAATAGCCTGTACAGACAATTGTGGATACTCTTCTTGGATATTATATTAAAACTCCCAAACAAATGAGGAGACTCATTTGTTTCTAGGTTCTGAATTATTCCAACTGTTTTGGAATGAGCAAAGCCCTGATAATGATTACCTTTATCAATGTGGGCATTTTTCTTCCTTTTTATTCTCTACATATATTAAGACAGCCTTTTGGTCTGCAGATCTCATTGCTATTTGTAGCTGTTTCTTTTAGGCTTATGGTAGGCCTAAAGTTTCTATTCAAAGAGCTCTTCTGCTTTCTCCTAATTGTTGCTGTGAGATGGGCAGCTAAGGATCCCTGTTACCATCCATAACTACAACACACTTTGCCATATTGGTTGGAGCCATTCAGAAAATACATGAAAAGAAAATACATTTGTTTGAAGCAATCACCTCATCCTTTCTCACCAAAGCGGGGATTGTTTGGCAACCCTAGAATCTTAAACGGTAGCTTCCCACTGAGAAAATAGCATTTGATTCTGTATGACTATTTCCTTTTAAAATTCATAAGCCAATTAGTAGTTTCTAACATGTCTTCTTTTTTATAGTATGATGATTGAAACAGCTCACCCTTTTGAAATACTTTAGAAATCACTTCCACAATTAATCCTAATAGTACTGTAAATAAGATTAAGTATCATTGTACCTATCTCACAACTGAGATACTGAAGCATGAAGACAATTCAGGGGTTTGCATAAGATTACAAAGCTTAGATGTCATCCTCTGGACACTTATATCAGCATGCAAGAAATAGAAATTAATATATCATTACAACTAAAGTATTGTCAATGCCCAGAGCAGTGTCTGGCACGTAGTAGAACTCAATAAGTACTTGTCGAGTGAATGAATGGACTTTTCTTTTCAGGCCTGTATTGACGAAAATTTGGACATGGTGAAGTTTCTGGTGGAGAACAGAGCCAATGTAAACCAGCAAGACAACGAGGGCTGGACACCCCTTCATGCAGCAGCTTCCTGTGGCTATCTCAACATAGCAGAGTGAGTCCTTATGTGGGTTTGGACTCTTTGTAGGAATAGCCTGCATTTCTCTTCTTTTCTTAAAACTTTGAATTCATAAATAGTTATAATTTCTATTACAAATTTTAAAAGCAGGAAGTTGAATCATTTTTAAGGAATAATTGATACTACTTTATATACCTACTAAATCCACAGTTTTTTAGTGGAAAATTTTCATTTGCTTCTATTTTCAGGAAACTCATATTTGTTGGAATATTTAGAGGTGGCTTCTGCCTGTTGCACTATCTGGGTCACTTTTTGAGCAACTTTAACATATGTGGGCAAGCCCAGACATTGTTTCTGAACTTCCTTATAAATTTGTTTTATTGTTTAAGAAAAAAAAAAACACCAACGGGGCGCCTGGGTGGCCCAGTTGGTTAAGCATCCGATTCTTGATTTTGGTTCAGGTCATGAGCTCACGGTTCGTGAGTTTGAGCCCCACATGGAGCTCTGTGCTGACATTGCGGAACCTCCTTGGGATTCTCTGTCTCCTGTCTCCTCTCTCTGCCCCTCCCCTGTTCTCTCTCTCTCTCAAAAATAAATAAATAAACATTAAAAAGAAGAAAAAAAATCAGGGTTCAGTACAAATGAAGGTGGAGAATGCCTGACATACTGATCACAATACCCATATGGCTAGTAGCAGAAGAATGAGCCTAAACATGGAACAGAGGAAGGGTGGGGACTGGCTTGTGTTTGTTCTCCACATTAGTTGAATGGTATGTTTATTAAGACATACAAGTAGCTCCTGACTTCCATGACAACTAGCTGCCCCTGCCTTGGGCAGAAGAATCCTGACCACGTAATGTCTGGGATATAAGAGGTACTAAATAAGTGTTGAATGAAGGAATGAAGTTTATTTTTACTTTCATTTTATTTATATGTTTATTTATTTTAAAGTAATCTCTATGCCCATCATGGGGCTCGAAGGCATGACCTTGAGATCAAGAGTTGCATGCTCCACTGACTGAGCCAGCCAGCCACCCAAGGTTATTTTTAAATAGGAAAGAGACTTTGGCAGTTGAAACATTTTTAAAATGAGGCAATTGAGTGTATTCTAGAAATGAGAATAAATTTAGGTAGGTAAGGTAAATCCACTAAATAAAATGATATTCTGTGATCCTTTGAAAATCAGATGCTTGTGTTAAGACCCTTTTCCATATAATTAGAGCTCTATTACATTTCTCTTATTCAGCAAACAGCGGGGAGAATTATGTTGGCAGCCATGTAGAGGCCTGGGAATGGCTTCCCGCAGAATCTGATTTACCCAGGTTTCCTGGGGGAGAGCCTGTGTCTCTGTTTTGCTTTCGAGCCAGGGATGCTCGGCGGGAGAAGTGAAACAAAGGGAGAGTCAGAGCCAGGGAAACTCGAGGCAGCAACACTGGTGTTCGACTGGGCTGCTTGTTCTCAAAAGTGGACAACGGAATTGGCCCCAAAGCCGACAGAAGCTAACAATGCAGCTTTCTTCAGTCTCGGCTCTTTACCCTGTTCTGATTTAGTGAAAGTCAGTCACCTCTTCATCCCTTAGGCTGTCCTCTTCAGAGTCTCCTAGAAAAGGCTCTGCTTCTCAGCCTTACCCACTAATGCCAGCAAGCTGATGTCTAAGAGTTAAGGTGGCTTCCTCATAGATTTCAATTTTTACTTTAAAAATCTGTCTAAGAAACAGTCATAGAACATGTTAGCACCTCACTTTTTATATTTCATTATTTGTTCAGGTGGCTTGTTTGTGATTTTTGAGTTACCGAATCTCATCACATTCAAGAATTTCGCTTTTTTTCCATTGGAAGGTAACAAGCAGAGCTCATGCTTAGAATTAGGATCACTTGTGTTGGCATTATCCACGGAGTCTCTTTCTTCTTTCTCCTTTTGTAAAGCTGAGTACAGAGAATGATTGTAAATGCTTTTTTTACAGTGGTTTCTTTAATTCATCTTTCTGGATGAACACAGCTCCTTTGGAAATAAGTTCAAAATTTAACAATCTCCTGCCCAAATAAATATTACCTTGAGTGAAAGGAATCGGTGAGAGTTAGTATTTCCTCATACAAATTATTATCCATTAGTCAAATGAAAGTGAGAGAGATGAGAAAAAATGAGAGAAAATGAGAAAGATGATCTAGACTAGAATCAATTGCATGGATAGGGTGGTGGTAGGGACGGCTTTCTTTAATTTATCTTTCATTATGCATATCATTATGAGAAAGGTTTGACCTTGTCATTATTTATTTATTTGTAAGATATAGCATTATTTTCTGTACAATGGAAAAAACCTCACTACTTATATTATTCATTTGGTTACTTTACCTTTGGGCCTATGAACAATGTTTTAGGTAAGATTAGCCCTTGGTCATTTTGTCTTTTTTTCTTTTTTCTTTTTGGCATCTTAAAGTTCTTAAATTTTGCACTTATTCTCAGAATCCTAGGAATTCTAAATTTCAAGGGAGTAGAAATTAACAAAAGCAGACTAGCTTTCTAGGAAGAATTCAAGTGTATTCGATTTCATGTTCCGTTATCTTTTTGTCTCATATTTGAACTCAGTATGATATGTGTTTCAAAAGAGGTTTAGAAGCTATGATTCTTCTCATTTTAATTTGAGTTCAGGCTTATTGCTAGTTAGCGGGATGTTTTATATTTTTATTACTAGTAAGTGTTTAACTTAGACGCAGCAGATTGACCCAAGGGTACAGCATTTCGTTTGGCTTTATAGTTTATTGGGATGCTAATTTATTCTGAGTTTTTAAACACATCAAATTTTCTTTCTTCCTCCTTTAGATATTAGTAAAAATACTTTATATCAGTGATGAGTTAGGAAGAATAGGGAAGCTTTAATTTCTAAAGGGCATATTTATTTTGGTAGTGGAGTTTCTGAGCCTCTAGGTAACTATAAAGATTCCCAGGGGTAAAGTAAATATTACTTTAGAGATTGATATTTATTCTTATGCAGGTAAAAGTGTGAAACTAAACAGGCTTTTACTTTTTCTTTGTTTCCCTAAAAATGGTCTAGGAAGGTAGCTTTGTTTAACAGATATCTCTGAGTTATGGTGAACCAGATTGCTTTCTAGAAATGAGTCTTCTTGATCACTGCCATAAGGACACGTCAGAAAACAGAAAAACAAAGAGGCCTGTGTACCCAAGGGACATTGTAGCTGATCCAATAAGAGATGGAATAGATGTCAGAGCAGAGTAGTTAAGCTGTTTCATTTTTTTCAGGTAATATGTACGGAGTGCCAAGAGAAAAGAGATGATGTCATGATGTCCTGGCAATGATAACAGTGAGGAAGACACAGTTCTTGCCCTCAGGTAGTTTTCAGCCTGATTGGGCAGTTGCATCAATAGTGTCATGGCAGAGGTCCAGAATTAGAGCTGGGGAGGGGACGGGGAGAAGGAGACAGAAAATTCAGTTATTGAACACAGGCATAGGTTACATGAAGGCAAAAGCATTTTACATGGACCTGGAAAGATATGGAAAGTTTCTAGAAGGGAAAGGATAAAGGGAGAGTGTTTCATCCACCTGGAGGAAACTCCTTGAGCTGTGGAAGAGAGCTGAGTGAGAGTGGGATGTGTTTGGAAACATTAAGTGGTTCAATTCGATGAGAGTATAGGCTACAGTTCAATACAAAAAGCATTTATTGAGCGCTTACTATGTAGATTATTTCCATTTTGATTTTTCAGGGTGGGGGAGGGATAGTTGAATGTTCCTCTGGCCCGAAGTTGAGGAACCAGAAGAGAGAAGCTATTGAATATGTGGAAATGAAGAAGCAGTTGATGGACAGAGGATTGGTACTTGATAGAATTAAGAATGCAAAGAGAGGATATTAACTTTTGAATTGAAAAAAAGTCTGTCTTCCTCTGAGACTGTGGGGGAAGGACGGAGACGGCTGAAATTAGATGAATTGTGAATGCTTTTGCACTTTATATATGTGCAATTGATCGATAAATTAAAAACATTTATTGAGGCTCTGTTATACCATGTACTGGGCACTGAGAAAGCAAAAACATGATTTTGATATAATCTTCATTGATTCTTTCTCTTTTGCCAACTCTCTGAAGAGAGAATGGCCATATATTGATCTTTTGAAAATCTCCTATAATATCTAAAATGTGGTGCCTTAAACACAGTAGGGGTCTAATAAATGCTCACTAAATTGTTGAAATATGATTTAAATAGTTTTTCTTTCTCTTTTAAATACTTTTGAGTATTTGTTAGAGTTCCCAGCATTACTGGGATTCTCCCTGACCCAAAAGCACTTTGAACTAGACTTGAAGATGGAAGACTGGAGCCATCACCTCTGTCATTTGCCACCTATATGATTTAAAAAAATTACTCAACATAATGAGCCTCAATTTCTCGTGGAGGTAGTGCTACCCATATTGTCTATTTCATAAAATTGTCTGACTCATTATGTAATTTTATGTGAAAGCACTTTGCGAATCAAAAAGGATCCACTTAAGGTATTAAAATTATCAGACCTTTCTTCCTCAGGATTGAGTACTGAATTTCAAAACAGAATCTATTTAGAATTTAACTATTCATTTCTTTAGTAATTTGGTTTCCTGGTAGAGTGTAGAAGATTTCACGTAGAGGCTCGTTGAAGAGGGAGGTGTTGTGGAGGCACGATTGACGCAGATTCATGCACATTTTAGTTCATTTTTCCGTTTTCATACCCCAACACTACTTAATATATACTAATGTGGCATTGAGAAAGTTTTTGTGAGAGTTACTTCTTTACATATCCTCTGAGCGCTCTCATTCTCAGTATTACAAGCATAATAAATCCTTTCGGGAGTCTGTTCGGACCTCAGGGATGGTAGGTGAATTTTTAGGGCTGCACGTCTTCCTTATGGTATTTAGAAAGTCTCTTGCTATCGAATGGGAGTGAAAGGGTGGAAGTTACGAATATGAGTGTGAAAGAAATCCTGTTGGTTGGCATTGCTCATCAGGAAGTAAGAAGCTTCCAGTCCTGATTATTGAAGGCTGATGGAGTTAGAAACGAATAATAGAACACATTATCTGGGACCATATTTAACACCCCGAAACAGTGGCCGTGCTCTGAACTGAAGACCATATGCATGAGTTTAAATTGATATTAGATTGACAGATAATGTCAATCCCGGGTCTCGTCTGCAGGTATTTCATTAACCACGGAGCCAGTGTGGGCATCGTGAATAGTGAAGGCGAAGTCCCCTCTGACCTCGCAGAAGAGCCTGCCATGAAGGATCTTCTTCTGGAACAAGTGAAGAAGCAAGGTAAACTCAGTAACTAGAGGGGGCCAGGAGAGACTCTCAAACACTGCCACTTAGAAAATAATCCATTTGCTGTAAAGAGCTTTTTGTTATCATATGATAGGAGAGGATTAGATCTGTCTGCACGGCATTTAGTCATCAGTCACCGACGTCGTGTATCCTCTTAAGAACTCACACAAGAATAGGCCAAATGCCAAAAGGATGACCAATCATTCCTAGTTTTCTGCTGTATCTGAGGATGTAAACCCATTGTATAGTTAGGAGTGACGTGATTCTGCTTCGATAATACAAATTAGACTGACGAGCAGCATGGACATTTCTCACTTAGTGTACATGGTGTTTTGCTACACATTATGAAGCTTAAAGAAAGGATAATTTACAATGTAAATTTGAGTATGGGCCAAATTCTGTTTATGACTCAATTTCTGGAAGAATCCATATCAGAGAATAAGTCAAGTCTCTAAGTTCTTAAAAAAAAAAATTGCAAATACATAGCAGGGAGGACAGGTTTTAGGAAGTTTACTAGAACCATCAAGAAGCTTTGTGGACGTGATTTATAGTGATTCGTAGTCTTTCTGTTAAACTACCTTATCCATAGTCTGCACTTCATTCCAAAAGATCTACCTCCAGTGGCCTTCCCTGATATGACCCCTTAGAACAAGCGGGCCAGTTCTGGCCACATCCATTTGTTTACCTAATATCCAAAGCTGCCTTTGCACTACCACAGAGGAGTTGAACAGACTGAATGGCTCACAAAGCTGAAAATGTATGCTATCTGGCTTTTTATAGAAAGTATGCCAATGCCTACCTTAAAATAATGATGTTCTAGGGCAGTAAATACTTGTTTTTACTACCTTCCTGTGTACACCTTCCTTTTGTGCCCTTCGAACTAAAGAACTTTATACTTAGTTCACCATTCAGTCCCACTCAGCCTTATCCTAAGATTGGCATCGCAATTTACAAAATCTTTTGTTTTTTTTAAACAAACTGGGGTTTTAAAAATAGCTTTCATTTAAGAAACCAACTTTTCTATGTTGATTTCTGACTCTTCAGTTAAGGCGTATGCTCTGTTGGAAGAGGTATTCAAATGTATGCTTACCTTTGCAGCACAACAGTCACTCTTTGCATGCAATTCTGGTATGTTCTGAATTAGATAATCCTTTCAATCCAATGAGAGGCTATAACAGTCATAAATACATATGCACCCAACTTTGGTACACCTAAATGTATTAAATAAATACTGACAGATCTGAAGGGGAAAATAGATATATTGTATTATTGTCTATTTTCACAATAGGGGAACTGCAGTACCCCACTTTCAACAATGGATAGATCATCCACACAGAAAATCAACAAGGAAACTTTGGACTTGAACTATACTTTAGACCCAATGGACCTAATAGATATATACAGAGCATTCTATCAAATAACAGGAGGAAAACTGGGAAATTCACAAATATGCGGGGATTAAACAACATGTTACTGAACAACCAGTGGGTCAAAGAATAAATCAAAGGAAAAATTTAAAAATATCTTGACGGGTGCCTGGGTGGCTCAGTTGGTTAGGCTCCAACTTCGGCTCAGGTCATGATCTCACGATTTGTGGTTTCAAGCCCTCTGACACCTCAGAGCCTGGAGCCTGCTTCAGATTCTGTGTCTCCCTCTCTCTCTGCCCCTCCCCTGCTTGCCCCCTGTCTCTCAAAACAAAAAATAAACATTAAAAAAAATTAAAAATACCTTGAAACAAATAAACAAAATCTTGAAAAAGCAACAAAAGCTTTTCTTAGAGGGAAGCTTATAGCGACAAATGCTCACATTGGGAGAAAAGAAATATCTCAAATATACAACTCACCTTTACATCTCAGAGAACTAGAAGAAGGAGGAAACTAAGCCCAAAGTTAGCAGAAGGAAGGAAATAACAAAGATCAGAGCAGAAATAAACAAAACAGGGAGCAGAAAAAAACAATAGAAAAGATTAATGAAACTAAGAACTGTTGTTTTGAAAAGATAAATAAAATTGACAAACCTTTAGCTAGACTAAGAAGAAAAAGATTGAAATATATAAAATCAAATGAAAGAAGAGGCATTACAACTGATACCACAGAAATGCAAAACATCATGAGAGACTACTGTGAACAACTATGCCAACAAATTGGGTAACCTGGAAGAAATGGATAAATTCCTAGAAATATGCAACCTACCAAGACTGAATCAGGAAAAAATAGAAAATCTGAACAGACCGATAACAAGGAGACTAAATCAGTAATCAACCAGAAAAGCTCAGAACCATGTGGTTTCTCTAGTGAATTCTACCAAACATTTAAAGAAGAATTAACACCAATCCTTCTCAAACTCTTTCAAAAAGATTGTAGAGGAGGGAACACTCTCAAATTCATTTTATGAGGACAGCTTTACCCTCATATCAAAGCTAGATAAGGACGGTACAAGAAGAGGAAACTATAGTCCAATATCCCTGATGAATATAGATGCAGAAATTCTCAACAGAGTATTAGCAAACCAAATTCAACAGCACAAGAAAGCTCATACACTATGAACAAGTGGGATTTATCTCTGAGATTCAAGGATGGTTCAACATACATAAATATGATACACAACATTAATAGAATGGAAGATAAAAATTACATGATCATCTCAACAGATGCAGAAAAAGCATTTGACAAAATACAACAACATTTCATGATAAAAATTCTAAACAAATTGGATATAGAAAGAATGTACCTCAACGTTATAAAGTCCATATATGGGGGCACCTAGGTAGCTCAGTCGGTTAAACGTATGACTCTTGATTTTGACTCAGGTCATGATCTCGCAGTTTGTGGGATCAAGCCCCACATTGGGCTCTGTGCTGACAACATGGAACCTACTTGGGCCCCTCTCTCTCCCTCTCTGCCCCTCCCCTGCAGATGCGCTCACGTTTTCTCTCAAAATAAATAAATAAACTAAAAAAAAAAATGGTCAGAGGAACTGGATAGACATTTTTTCAAAGAAGACATACAAATAGCCAACAGGTTCATGAAAAGATGTTCAACATCACTAATCATTAGGGAAATGCAAATCAAAACCACTGTGAGATATCGCCTCACACCTGTTTGAATGGCTATCCTCAAAAAGACAAGAAATAATAAGTGTTGGCGAGGCTGTGGAGGAAAAGGGAACTCTTGCACACATTTGGTGTGAATGTAAATTGGTGCAGCCACTATGGAAAACTATATGGAATTTCCTCAAAAAATTAAAAATAGTACTGCCATATGATCCAGTAGTTCCACTTCAGGGTATGTATCCAAAGGAAATGAAAGTAAGATCTCAAAGAGATATCTGTACTCCCATTTTCAGTGCACCATTATTCACAATAGCCAAGATATGGAAGGAACCTAAGTGTCATTCTATGAATGAATGGATAAAGATATTATATATGTATGTAACACATATATAATAGGTATACATATATGTGTGTATAATGGAATATTATTCAGCCATGAGAAAGGAGAATATATTGCTGTGTATGACAACATGGATAGGCCTTATGCTAAGTGAAATAAGGGTGTTATGCTAAGTGAATTAAGTCAGACAGAGAAAGAAACAAACATTGTATGATATCGTAGAAATGGAGAGTAGAATAATGGTTTCCAGGGGCTGGGGGTGGGGATGAATGGGTAGATATTGGTCAAAGAAAGGGTAAAGACTTCTGGTTAGAAAATAAGTTCCGGGGATCTAATATACAGCATGGTAACTATAATTAACAGTACGAACTTAAAAGTCGCTAAGCGATCTTAAATGTTCTCAGCACGAAAAAGAAACGGTAATTATGTGAGTGATGCAGTTGTTAACTAACTTTATTGTAGTGATTGTTTAGCGATATGTCAGTATCAAATCAACATGTAAAAATTAACTTACATAGTATTATATATCTATTGTATCGCAGTGACACTGGGAAAAAAAAGGAAATAAATTGCTTACCCTTTCACCCCATCTGTCTCCCCAAATCAGACAGATAATCCTTAGATAGTTCACAGGGTCTCATTTAGGAAGTGAGTTGGAAGAGAGTAGACCAAGCACAGATAAAGCCTGCTTGTGGGTATAAAACTCTTTGGATGGGTATGTTTGTATTTGGGACATGTAATTATCTTATATAAGGGGGAATGCCCCACCCTAGCCCCTTTTCACTGGCACAGATGTTGGAGAGTTGTTGGCTAAAAGGAGGAACTTTTGGGAGTTCCTCCATAATGTTTTAAAGTGAAACAAAAGCTACATTCCCTTGGAAGTTTTAACTACACGTGACTTACTCAGCTGCTCTAGATTCTATAGCTTCAGGTCAGTATCTTTCCCTACATATGGGAATGAACATTAGAGGTAGATTATTTTTTTAAAGTATCTCATACCTGAAACCAAGATTTTTTAAAAAATATTTATTTATTTGGGGGGAAGCATAAGTAGGGAAAGAGCAGAGAGAGGGGGACAGAGGATCCAAAGTGGGCTCTGCACTGACAGACTGACAGCGGTGAGCCCGATGTGGGGCTTGAACTTACAGACCACGAGATCATGACCTGAGCTGAAGTCGGATGCTCAACTAACTGAGCCACCCAGATGCCCCGTGAAACCAAGATTTTTGGTTACCAGTCTTATGGTGTAGTAAGTGGAAAAGAACAACAGACAGGGACCTAGGATATCAGAGTTCTAGTGGCAGCTCTGATATATTTTGTGGCCTTGAGCAAAGGCACCTCATGTTTCTATGTTTATTTCCTCATCTGTTAAATGGTGATAGTAACTTGTTATATTTACTTCAAAGGATTATTGGCAAACTAAAATGGTATAACACGTAGAAGGTCTTCGGAGTGTACAGCATTGTACAAATATTATAATACAAAACTAATATCCCTTTGGTCTGTATGTTCTTAAAATTGAAAACAAGTTTAAGCATGTTCCTTTCATGGATCTGCCATCACACAGTATTTAAAATGATGGTTTAGCCCTGGTAAAAACTACTGATATGTGTATAAATGTCATCGCTCTTCTAAATAAAGAGTAAATTTGATGACTACCCAACTTGGTGACTAAACTGTTATTTGTGGTTTTATTTATGATGGGTTTAGAATCTAAGGAAAATATCCTGTCAGATTTAAGTGGACCTTTAGTCATGCTGGCTGTCTGGTTTCTGCAGGAGTTGATCTAGAGCAGTCAAGAAAAGAAGAGGAACAACAGATGTTACAGGATGCCCGCCAGTGGCTCAACAGTGGGAAGATAGAAGATGTGAGGCAGCCTCGCTCGGGGGCCACAGCCCTCCATGTGGCGGCTGCCAAGGGCTACTCGGAGGTCCTCAGGTATTGTCCATTTATATCAATCAGGAGTTCGGTAGCCTGGGAGAAGATGAGCTGGGTTTTGGAAGCAGGGGGTGAATTAGATTTCTCAACCACCATGTGTTTCTTTCTTTACTGTTTTCCACTCTGACCACGTGGTCTTTTCTTATCTCTTGCTGATGTTAATCCACAGATGGTCTCCCACTCTCCTGCTATCACTTTAGCTTCTCACTGACACGCATGATATAAAACAGAGTGGAGGTAGACTGGCCTAAAAGATGGCCTTACGTGATCTCTTCCAACTCTATGATTTATCATTACTTTCCCTGCAATCTCCTCCTTTGGTGACATGTACTACAGGACAGAATCATTTCTGTCAGTCATTTTGGTCCTTTTTGGACATAGATAATTTCTTTGGGCTCTTCTTATTAACTTTACAGATCTTGAGTGTGCAGTGTCCAGCTAGGCTAGGAGAGTTAAACTTACATGAGGGAATTAGACTCTCCTCCTCTGCCTGCTCCGTTTGTCCTTACCTCCACACATGCTGTATGTGGCTCTTGGTGCTTACTGTTGACCGCTTTCCCAAATCATGGGTAGCCAATAGCACTGTCTGTGTAGTTGTGGCCAGACTCTTCCAGTGCTTCATATTCCACCCACTACAGCGTTTCAGTGGCCTGACTGAGGTTCCCTGTATCATGGGCCTCCAGACACTTTCTAAGAAGTAAGCAGGATATGAGTGTCATTCTCAGGCAGTATGTCAGTATCCATTCCCGCCTGACAATGACACTCATATCCTGCCTACTTCTTAGAAAGTGTCTGCAGACCCGTGATACAGGGAACCTTAGTCAGGCCAGTGCAGTTTGGGTCCTCAAGAGTCCTACCTTTTTTTCCTCCTTGCACACAGATTATAGCTTTGTAGTTAGCAAAAGTCCCTGCAGATACTTTGCAGAGTTGGAAGTGTGACAGCCTACAGTAAAACATACAGGCTCCTGGAAAAAGCAACTAGAAAGGTAGTAAGTAAAGTGCCCTGAAGAGAATTGAGTTCTCACTTTACGTGTTTCTTCCTCCCTGCGCTAGAAGTGGAAAACACACCTTGTAACAGACTTATGTGGTTTGGCAAATTTAATTAGGCTTTGGTTAATCTCAAAGGTATACACCTTTCTAAACACTTCTCTTGTGTGGTGCAACGTGGAAGTGCCTAGGAAATGCCATATGGTCTTTCAGAGAGGGTTGGTAACTGTTCTCTGTGATTGGTCCTCAGTGTAGTAGCTATGAAGCCTGAGCTGCACCTTGGAGGACAGAAGTAATCACAAAGACCCCAGTGGTTCAGGGCCAAAATCTGAACTATCAATCAGGTGATAGTTTATTTGTTAGGAAACTATAATATAGAGGGTATAAATGTCTTGTTTGGGGGTTTCTTCTTAGACTTTTAATCCAGGCTGGCTATGAACTCAACGTTCAGGATTATGACGGCTGGACTCCCCTGCACGCCGCCGCACACTGGGGCGTAAAGGAGGCTTGCTCCATCCTGGCAGAAGCACTCTGTGATATGGATATCAGGAACAAACTGGTTCGTATGCCCGACCTCCTAAAAGGGCAGTGAGACTGGTGGCTGGGCCTCTAGAACAAAAAGCTTAAAGTCTCAGTTAAATGGCCAGGCTTACTGTCCAGGGAAATATGCATCACAGGTGGCTATGGCTCTGCTCCCCACTTCCTTCTCCCTCCCCCTCCCCCCTGCCTCATTGTCACACAGAGCTGTTTGCTATGTTAAATAAAACTCTACTGACCTGCATTCTGATTCTATTTATGTGGAAGTCCCTAAAATAAACAGGAAAAAAAGATACTTGCCTTTGGCAAAAATGAGCATTAGGAAGTCCTTAAGGCTATTGTTTGTGGTGAACTGTGAAAGATTTTATTTACTTTATTATTAATTCAAAGACTTTTAATAGCTGAGCTCTACTCACATCCAGTGATTGAAAATAACATTATAATGACAAAGATTGTTGGGTCTGGCTGAAAATGGTGTTATTCAGCCTCCCTTCAGGCAACTTTAGAAACTCTGGAACTCCTATCCCTGTATGTCCTGATTTTCTAGGAATCCAGAGACATGGCTTTTTATTTAGTAGATGTTCTTACCTGCCTCGCGTCTCTCCTGAACACAGCTTTCATCCTCAGATTGTGGGTTAGCGTCCTAAATTGTGCTGACATTGCCTAAAAGAGATACCCTTCTCTCACTTAAAGGGAGATGACATGTGCCCTGAACCTCCTTCTGAGGCTTTTAAAAGCCCCTTATTGAATTTATCAGAGCAATTAAGACCATTTTAGAAACAGGTACAAGTAGAAATTTCAATTGATTATTTGCCAAAAGGCAATAAGCATTAGAGATGATGTGATGTTTTCCTCAATACTAGTTTACAAAATACAAAAACCTGTATTTAAAGGGCTTGCTGTTCCTTGTTTTGTTTCTTCCTCTGTGCCAGTTGAAGGCATTATTGTAATGCAGAATAGAGTAGTTAGGGAAGCAGCTATCAGTCGAAACAAAGGCATAAAGTGAATATTGAATAGTTTTCTGATAAAGTCACATGATCACTACCTCTGTTTTCTGTTGATCATGGTGCCCCTTTCCTCTGCCAGGGCCAGACACCATTTGATGTGGCTGATGAGGGTCTTGTGGAGCACTTGGAGATGCTCCAGAAGAAGCAGAATGTGGTGAGTCTTCAGTTCATGCTTTTAAAGCTTCTGTAACAATGGGGCCGCCTGGGTGCTTCAGTCGGTTAAGTGTCCAACCCTTGATTTGGGCTCAGATCGTAATTTCATGGTTCATGGGTTCAAGCCCTAGCCGGGCTCTACACTGAAGTGTGGAGCCTGTTTGGGATTCTCTCTCTCCCTCTCTCGGCCCTTCCCCCACTGGCAATCGCTCACTCGCACACACTCTCTCTCTCTCTATGAAAAATAAATAAACATTTATTTCTAAGGCTTTTATAACAATGCACCGCAGGTATCTCAATCACTTGTTTTAGTTGTCTACCAAGAGCTGGAATGGACGTATCTGCATTTCAGAGGTGGTAATTTTTCCCTTCCGGGACTAGCAACAGCCTGTTAGAAGATATCTCAGAAACCACTGTTGTTAAAGTTTACTCATTATAAGATAGCCTTCAGGCAGCTGAAAGTCAAAAATGGCACGAACAGGGCACCTGGGTGGCTCGGTTAGTTAAGCATCTGACTTCTGCTCAGGTCATGATCTCATGGTTCATGAGTTCGAGCCCCACATCAGGCTCTCTGCTGTTAGCGCAGAGCCCACTGTGGATCTTCTATCCCCCTTCCTCTCTGTGCCCCCCACCCCTGCTCCCGTTTTTCCCCTCTCTCTCTCAAAAATAAATAAACATTAAGAAAATAAAATCTATTTTAAAAAAAATGACGAGAGAAACAAACTAATAATTACCCTTGAGTGGAAAGTGAATATGGCATGTTCAAATCAGGGTTTTTTCCAAGTAGGGAGTACCAGGGTAGGGGACATCTCCTAACTTTTTTCTCCCCTGTTGACTGGAAGGACATCTTTATTTAAAGTAAATTCACTACAGAGAGGAATATATTTCTTTCTGAAAAAGCAAACAAGGCCAC
Source organism: Paguma larvata (assembly GCA_030068075.1). Taxonomy (NCBI): domain Eukaryota; kingdom Metazoa; phylum Chordata; class Mammalia; order Carnivora; family Viverridae; genus Paguma; species Paguma larvata. Next base: position 3,780,872 of record CM057840.1, on the reverse strand, counting down.
AAAACTAAAACTGCCTTTTGGCATTGGACAGTACTTGGTCAGTGATTCATACTTAGTCAGGATTCATCAGATATCCAGAATTCAATCCTCTTCTCTCTTCTCATTCTAAATCTTTTGTGTGGCTGCACGTACAGTTCTGTTGCTTAGTGCTACATACGGGAACTACGTAAGTGTACCCACGTATAGACTGCGGAATGAAAAAACCCACCCAATATACAGACAAGCTGTAAATAATTCACATTTTCTACGCCATAAGTGGGCTGAGTAATTTGGGCAAGGAGAATAAAGATCAGTTATTGACGAGCAGGGCTGATGTTTGAACAGAGTGGGACAGAAAAAAATCACTAGCTTTCCTTTGCATGATTATGGCTCAGGGCACATGAACTCAAGTAAGAGAAACGTAGAGCAGTTCTGAAAGAAAGAACTATATAGTTCGCTGATGGGACAGACCAACCGTGTCTCACCTCACACATGCTCAGCACCACGTCTGAACTGGTAAAGTGAAGAGCCTCGTTACCTCAAGGCTTAGTTGGCAAATTGCATATATATAACTCAGACAAAGCACAACTTATAGGTCATTTTGTTTTCTTTAGTGAGCAACAGGAATCGAAACTAAAACTTAGGACTTCGCAAACCCAGTATCCATGCTGTCGTTTAGTATACATCTTCAAAGATGTATACTTTGCATAGTTAGGTGGTGGTGTTTTTTTCTTGAGAACTGTTGCCAACCTAAGTCAGTATGTGGTCGTAAAGAATTCTTTCAGGGTTCCTTCCTTTTTTTTTTTTTTTTTAGTTTATTTTTTTAGTAATCTTTATACCCAACGTGGGGCTCAAAGTCATGGCCCCCAGATCAAGAGTTATATACTCTTCCTAATGAGCCAGCCAGCTGCCCCTAGAAACCAGGCTTTTTTTGAAGATTGGGTTTGGATACTTCATATGGGCAGTTTTATTGAACCTCTAACACTACGATTTTTCTTTTACCTTGGATGAGGATTTTTCTCTGTCGCTGTCTTCTAAGGAGACCCAACTGATGTGTTTCTCTTTTTCTCAGTTCTTTCTTCCCCTTTTGGTTTTGATCCTGTCCTCTTCAGAATGACAGTACCATTTTGAGTTCTCATTGCTGCTAATTTTTACCAATAGCCAACCTCTTCCCTTTTCTCTCTGTTTTCTCAATTTCCAGCTTCGAAGTGAAAAAGAAACACGGAATAAGCTCATTGAGTCAGACCTGAATAGCAAGTTGCAGAGTGGACTCTTTAAGAAGTAAGACAATTGGGGCTTGAGAAATGTGATAAGCTCTGTGTGGGTGACATACTTAGCTTGAGAGTTTATACAGTAAAGACACTGTGTTTGAATGTTTGAGGAGCAAGGAGGTGGCACTGAGATACGGGGAAACACTGAGGTTGGGTGAATGTGTTTTAAATTTAGAAATTAATTGAGACCGTGTGCAACATTTTCCCCTTAGCTAAGGGATTCCTAGTCCTCATTGCATCCCTAACTATATGTTCTGTGAACTCGGGGACCATACAGAGAGGGAGGGAGGCAAACCATCAGAGACTCTTAAATACTGAGAACAAACAGGGTTGATGGGGGTTGGGGGTGAGGGGAAAGTGGGTGTTGGGCATTGAGGAGGGCACTTGTTGGGATGAGCACTGGGGGTTGTATGGAAATGAATTTGAATATATTCAAATAAATTATATTAAAAAAATAAAGTAAAAAAAAATATATATTTGCTTGCTTCATCACCATCAAGATTCATAGCCCTCCTTTTTCCTGTGCATTGAACAGGCGAAATCTACTTAAGTCATACTCTGAAGTCAAATACTAAACCTTAGTCTGCAAAAACCCAAGGATTCCAAAGAATTTAGAAGGCTTTGATATATTTCTGTTATCGCTTCTACACAGAGGTTTACAGATTTGTTCTCTTTATGCTTGATTGTCAGTGAACTTAAAAAGCTTGCCATTTCTGAATTACACTCAAATCATCGTCTTTAATTTAGCAAAGAGAAGTTGCTCTATGAAGAAGAGATACCCAAGTCCCAAGAAACGGAGGAAGAAAACAAAGAGTCCAGCAGCTCCAGCTCAGAAGAGGAGGAAGGTGAAGATGAAGCTTCGGAGTCAGAAACGGAGAAGGAGGCAGGTAATGCAAAGACGTTGGCCGCAAAGGTCCCGTTTCCATCATGCAACACCTCGCTGATGGAGTCACTGCTTATCCCAGCCAGCAGGCCTCAGGGGGCTCCAAAAAGAGCTTTAAATTTAGTTTTCAAAGATAAGATACCAAATTTGAGTAAAAACTTGGTCGTGGAAGCTTTGAGCTATGTTAGAAAATGTGTACCAGTTTCTACGCAGCCATATGATAAGGTGCACAAAAGATTAGTGGTGTGAAGGAGCCAGCTATCTGACCTCGGGTTGGTAGGTGAGAGGCCAGGTTCCAAAGTTCAGTGTGCTCGGAGGCTGAGGAGGGGAGATCTTGCAGAGGCACTCTTGGCCAAGTATCTTCAACCAACCGCTGAAAATGTGCATTAGTTTTCAGGTTCATCTGATTCCCTCAACAGAATCCCAAGATCTTTTTAGTTTTCCTTCTGATTAGGTGAAGCTCCTTCAATTCCCGATCTGGGGATTGAAGAAGGAACAAAATCATGTTTACCTTTATGACTTTTATTACATATGCTTCATTTGGTACTTCTTAAGTTTATTATATGGCAAGACAGGAAGCCCAACAGTGAGAGCGAGCTGCTGGACATGGTCAGATCAGCGTGCTATAAAATCACCCAGAGGTTTAGATATACAGTCAGGCAAACGCTGAGGAAAGAAATACTGGGTTTTACTGAATAGCTCTCATGGATCATTGGAAGTTAATGATAACTAAGACTTTACCGTACTTGTGTCCTGCACTCACTGGCTTGTGTTAGTATTAGTATTAGCTCATTGAATGTCACCAAAGGCAATTAGAGACCATTGATTGTGCAGAGAAGATAAGCACCAGCTAAGATGATCTTTCACTCACGGCGCCTTGAATTCCTGTTATTAAGCAGGCACAGCCTACTCTGGAAATGCTGGTGTCGTACCTATCAAAACTTAAAAATAGCCGTCTTTTTTATGTTTTTATTGTTTTTTGAGTAGTTACATGTCTTAGGCTTCAAGTATTACTATCTGGTCTTGCTCTGTGCTAGATCACTTTGTTAGCTACCAGGCTATTAGAAGAATGGGAGGGAGCTGCCAGAACTACTATAATTGTTTCATGGTATGTACCCATGCCTCAGGTGTCTGGTGCCCTGCAGCCCATCTCTACATCGCTGTTGGAGCAAAACACCCCCAGAACCCTTTGATTATGCTACAGCCCTGTCCAGAAACTATCTGTGAGCACCTTCCTCACACGTGTCTTTGCCTGTAGAGTAAATTTCAAACCCTGTAGCCTGACCTTTAAGATCTTTCATAATCCATCTCCAGCTCAGCTTTCCGGTGCTGTCCAGGGCCTAGGCAGCAGCATCAACTAGCCAAGCTGGATTGTTTGGCTTCCCCAAACACGCCCTGAGCTTTCCTTCCCCTCAACATTTGTTCGTATCTTCAAATTCATTTCTGGCCATCAAGTGCTTATTGAGTGGTTTCCGTTAGAAGCTATGGGATTTACCACACTGAAGAAGCCTTTCTTTAGGTTTTCCTATACAAGAAGCTGAAAAGGAATGGACCACTTCACCGTTCTCCCACCCCATGATAATTGCTCCCCTGTTTGTATCCGTCTAACACTTTTTACTTATCTCTGTTGCAGCACTCCTCATTTCGGCTGGGAACTCTAGTTTATCATTTACTCCTAGGTCTCTGTGAGATGCCAGGCTCAGGACATTCATTCACATTCATTAAATGCTTTTGTTGAACACATCTAGGAGATACAGGGGAATAGGAAGGCAGATACATGAACCAAATACACGCCGCATGGGAGAGATAAGTGTAGCCGATGGTATTCACTGGTATGAAAGATTGTGTTTAGGCGCCTGGGTGGCTTAGTGGGTTAAGGGTCTGAGTTGGGTCAGGTCATGATCTCACGGGTTGTGAGTTCGAGCCCCACATCGGCTCTCTGCTGTCAGCACAAAGCCTGCTTTGGGTCCTCTGTCCCCCTCTCTCTCTGCCCCTTCTCCTCCTCCTCCCGTTCTTTCTCTCTCTCTCTCAAAAATAAATAAACATTTAAATTAAAAAAAGAAAGACTGTACTTAGTTTGGGGGATTATAACAACACTTTACATTTGTGTAGTGCTTTTTTACTCTGCAATGCACTTACTACCACACTTTGAGGTACGTATCATCACCACTGTATTATCATGGGAGGTTGACCCTGTTGGAGGTTAGGCAGAAAATTGGTCTCATACCTGGCAAATGACATGTCTAACATCCTGAATTTGATCTGAGACTCCTCAGAGTAGCAGGGGCAGAAGGAAATGTGGAAATTCTCTGCCTAAAATGAGAAAGAGTGAAATCCTGCCATTTGCAGCAACGTGGATGGCACTGGAAGGTATTATGCTGACTGAAGTAAGTCAGGTAGAGAAGGAAAGGTGTCATGTTTTCACTCATATGTGGATCTTGAGAAACTTAACAGAAGACCAGGGGGGGAGGGAAGGGAGAAAAATAGTTACAAGAGAGGGAGGGAGGCAAACCACAACAGACTCTTAAATACAGAGAACAAACTGAGGGTGAATGGGGGGTTGGGGGAGAGGGGAAAATGAGTCATGGGCATTGAGGAGGGCACTTGTTGGGATGAGCACTGGGTGTTGTATGTAAGCCAATTTGACAATAAATTATATTAAAAAAATGAAATTATCTACCTAAAAAGTGAAAGCTAAAGCTGTGGAAAAGATGAGATTTCCCAAGGGAGAGATTGTAGAGAAAAGATGTTACAAAAAAGAATGGTGTGTTTAGGAAGCAAAGGAGGCAAAGAAGGTATGGTCAGAAAGGTTGAGGGAAACCAGGGTATGTATTTCTGCATCAGAAAAGCCAGGGTAGACGTGGGAAGGGAGAGATCAAGGAAGAGACAGCAATTAGGGAGTCACTGGTAATCCCAGCAGTTTCAGGAGCCCAACGTAACGTAGGCAGAAGCCAGATGGTTCAGGCAAGCTACCTTGCTCATCTCTGCCAGTTGAAGTTTTACTCATGTCTCAGAGCCCAGCTCAAATCAACTTCTTTTATGAAGCCTTATCGTCACAGATATAAGTTTTTCTTCCCTCCTTTGACCGGAAGCTATTTGTTTGAATCTCTTTTATATTACTTATACTACTTAGTGTTATTTCCATTTCTTTCTCATCTCCTCTGTTCTTCCTCCACCAACCAGTTGCAGAAGCACTGAAATGTATTTTGTGTCTTGTTTATCTTTCTGTCTTCTGTAATGCCTGACACAGGGCCTTCCTGCTACATGGTGGGTGCTCAATAAATATATATATGTTGGAAGAATTTGAGGAGCTGGATTATGTCTAAACCTTTCCAAATGATGCCTGACACATTATGCATATACTGAACAAGTATTTGTTTTTGCATTTATCCTGTTTTTAAGATAACCTCATAAAATGACAGTTGTCTTATGTCTTATATATAAATATATTTATGAAGAATACTAATTCTCTTCTGAGGTGAATGTAAGCAGTTTGATTTGGATTTCTACTTTCCTCTTTCTTTTATTTATTTGGCTTAAACATTTGGTGTATTAGTTATCTATTGCTGAATAACAAGCCATCCTCAAATTTAGTGGCGCTTAAAATACCATGTTTATGGACCCGTTTCTATGAGTTGGCAGTTTGGGAAGGGCTTCACTGGGTTGGCTTTTCTCTCCTCCATGTGGTAGTACTGGACTTAGTTATGTGTTGGTGGTCAGTTGGTAAGTCAGCTGGGGGATGGCTGGTTATGGATGGCCTTTCTTGTGTTTGGTTAGGATATTTGAAGAAAGTGTTTCTCTTATCATCAAGGAGACTAGTCCCTGCTTCTTCATACAGCAGTTGGATTCCGCAAGTTAGAAAGCCAAGACTCAGTGCACAAGCACTTTCCAAGCCTCTGTTTGTGTCATATTTGCTAATGTCCCAGTGAACATAGAAAGTCACATTGCCAAGCCCAGAGCCAATCTGAGAGGCCAATACACAGGGGTATAGATTCATTGGTAGTTTCTTACTGTAATCGTCTGTTACATTTAGCTAGTAAGGTATATTTCCTGGGGATAGAGATACTCAGATAATACTTAAAGAATGCCTTGAATATTCACAATAACCACACACAAAAAAATGATAGCATTAATAACTAGGGACTCATTATGGCCAGACATTGAGGTGGGCAGTTTAAAGACATTGTCTCTAGTCTTTTTTTTTTTTTAATGTTTATTTTTGAGAGACAGAGAGACAGAGCTTGAGCAGGAGGAGGGGCAGAGAGAGAGGGAGACACAAAGTCCGAAGCAGGCTCCAAGCTCTGAGCTGTCAGCTCCAAGCTCTGAGCTGTCAGCACAAAGCCCAACACAAGGCTCAAACTCACAAACCATGAGATCATAACCTGAGCCCAAGTTGGACGCTCAACTGACTGAGCCACCGACTCAGTTTTTATAGCAACTCATAGGCAAGAATTAAACTCTCTAGTCTTTATAGCAACTCATAGGCAAGAATTAAATCCCCGATTAGTCAGTGAGAAAGTACAGGTTCATATATGTTAAGTGATTTGCCCAATGTCACATAGCTGGAATATGGCTTAAAATCATCATATAATTCATAGGTAGATTACTCTGGGACTCTGTTTCCAGAATACATAGATCAGAAGGCCCCATCACACCTACCAGGTGCAGGCACTGTACTGGTTATCTGATATACAACAGTGAACAAGGCAGACAAGATTTCCACTTGATGGCCCTGTAAGATGGACTATTCCTGTTTATTCAGAGGGTTCACCTACTATAGTTCTATGGCTTTACTTACAATATCCTCTGTAATCCTGTCTCCTTTGTTTCCTATTGTAATCCCAAGAATACTCATTACTTTAATTGGGCCTGCTTAAATTAGTCCTGCTTACACTTAAATTTACTGACCAACAGATGTGTGTATTTTGATTTCAGAGTCATTACTCATACCCTTTCTTCCTCCTGCCAATTGGTATTTGCCTTCCAGCTTTCTCTGTGGCATCTTTCCTTGTTTCCTCCCTCAGAGGATTTACTCTGAACTCATAAAGCTGTGTTTAATCCGACTCAACCTAACTTATATATGAGCTTGTTTTGTTGCTATTATTATTATGCAGCTTATTTCTTTTCTTGATTGTAATTACCTAGAAAGCAAGATCTATCTGGTTTTTCCTCCCCAACCTCCCAAAACAGAATAGATTCTTAGTATGTACATACTGATGAATTTTATATATGAACCTAATATAGAGAAAGTTTTCAGTTATGTATCGGGGAATTAGAGCCTACCAAGAAAGGAATACCATTGAGTTTATTTCCTTTTGGCAACAGTTGCTAGAGATTTCGTTTTAGTTTGAGTCCAAGCATTACATAGCCCTAATAATCTGTTTTGATAATGGGTAAACGTTCTCTGTTAGCAGAAGAGTACATACATATACACAGATAAGATTTTCATACTTGCATTTTTTACTTCTCTTGTCTTAAATAATAGATAAAAAGCCAGAAGCCATTGACAACCATTCCAACTCTGAAAGCAAGAGTATTATTACGGAACAGATACCACCACCAGCTCAGAATACCTTCTCTGCCTCTTCAGCTAGGAGAGTGAGTATTTTGGAATTAATTTGAATATTATATTTTCCCTACTATCCTAACATACAGTTTGAAAGGCCTTAGAGATACATTCTTGGAAGATAATACAGATAGATTCTTGCCTGTCTAGTCTGCTTAGGCTGCCATGACAAAATACCATCAACCGGGTGGCTTTAAACAATAGAAATCTATTTCTCACATTTCTGGAGTGTAGGATGTCCAAGATCACGGTGCCAGCTGACTCCGTTCCTGGTAAGGACTGTCTTCCGAGTTTGCAGACAGACACCTTATCTCCAAATACAGTCACATTGGGGATTAGGGCTTCAGGGTATGGAACTGGGGGTAGGGAACATTTGTTGCATTTATAATATTACTCACAAAAACTACAAATCCATCATCAAACAATGTGTTTAAATAACATAGGATATAGTAATCTGGACCAAAGACATTTTGTCAATTGCCTATTTTCTTCATATCTAAGGCTAAGGTAAGTATATGTAAATTTCAGACTGCGCTAGGAAAATACCAAGTATTTGGTATTAATTGATTTGAGGACTTCTGTCCTTTTCTTCCTTCTTGTATAAAATTTTACTTTAATAAGTAAAGTCTTTATAGTTTATGATGAGTAGAGAGCAGAGATAGAAAGAACTTGTTGAAATACCAGAAACACCTCCTTCTGCAACTCAGCCCAGGCCTCTGAGAAGCCTGTGGGCTTCTAGTCAGAGAGATGGAGCTGAATAATGACTCTGCTTTACAAAGTATACAGTTAGTTTTGAGGTTAAGAATTAGTCCTGAGTTCTTGGGAAGAAAGCTGATGAAAAATCCCTGTGGTTTTATAGATACAAACTTACTGATCTTAGTACCTCATGAATTGAAAAGACAGGATTATGATATCATTGTGGAGATGAGAAAACAAAGGTCTGGTTACTCATTTATTCCTAAGAGCATCATTGTGAATCCATAGAGATGTTTCAGATAGAACGCAGCCCTCAGTCATCATCCGGTCATTTAGCCGTACCTTCCATAGTCCCACTGCTTCTAGGTGTGACTAGACTTCTTGTTTTTTTAAAAAGAAAAATACTAAATTGGGGCACCTGGGTGGCCCCAACTTTGGTCGAGCGTCCAACTTTGGCTTGGGTCATGACCTCATGGTTTGTGAGTTTGAGCCCCATGTTGGGCTCGCTACTGTCAGTGCAGAGTCCACTTCAGATCCTCTGTCCCTTTCTCTCTCTGCCCTTGCCCTGCTCTCTCTCTCTCAAAAATAAATAAACATTTAAAAAATAAATAAATAAAATTAAAACACTAAATTAAAAAAAATACACGAGCACCTGGCTGGTTCAGTCGATGGAGCATGTGACTCTTGACCTCAGGGTCATGACTTCAAGCCCCATATTGGGCATAGAGCCTACTTAAAAATATGTGCTTATATATATATATATATATATATATATATAAACACATAGACTTATTCCACTTTGCTAAAATGCTGAGAAAAGCATTTTTCCTCTCAGAATCAGGGTGACTTGTAAAGAGTTGACATGATCGAGACTCTAAAGCTGGAAGGAGGACATAAAGACGTACATTCAGATGACTAATTAAAAAGAGAAAATCTGAATGTGAGCCGGGCATGCGTGATTTAGTGTTTCTAGTGCATTTTCACTACTCCCGGCAGTAAAGGTGGCCTGATACCTGGAGAAAGACCACCGCCATCCTGCAGAGGGGTCCCCTGATCCCAGGAAAGGGCTGTTGACTGAGGCTCAAAGACCAGTTGTACCCAGACTGGTCTTCGGGCTAACACTAAGTCTGTGATGTTTTCTGTGGCTTATGGTAAAAGGAGATAATTAAATACCCTGTAAGCTTTCCAGAAAGCTTTCTTTTCTGATGTTAAAATGCTTTTCTTTTTTTAAATGAAATGATGGCGATGGAAATGGTAATGATGTTTTCGAGAAAGATGTTCTCCTGGTGACAATCTAAAAGATGGCAACTCTGTGACTTCTACCATCTTTTTTTTCTTTTTTAATTTGGCTGCTTGGTGAAATCTGAAACACATGGCCAAGATCAAATAAACTATTTTCTTGAAATAAACAATTAGAATTTGAGTGGCGTGGCTTTCAGTATTTTTGTTAGTATTAACTTACATCAGTTTCCCACGGTCTTATCACAGTGCCTTAAAGCATATTTATATGTTGGATCCCCTGTGTTTTCCAGTCTCCACACATTATAAGAAGGAATTAAGCTCATTATCACCATTTTACAGATGAGCATGTTGAGACCTAGAGAAGTAAAATGTCCTATTTTCAGTTACGTAGTGAGTCAAGCAAGAGAAGAGGCTTTTACAAGAATGTGGATCTCCTGGTGTTCTAGGTCAGTACTCATGGCTCAGAAAGCAGATAGTGTTTAATTTCTCAGAGAGCAGCTCTGTCTGTGTTAAGAATCTGAGGTTATTTCTGGCTTGGGGAGAAAGGGAGCCTTGAGAGGGTTTTAGCGTCTGCCAGGTGAGGAAGGGAACACTGGCAGAAAGCCTGCCGTGTATTTGTTCTCCTTGAACTGCCTTATATTGCCTCATGGAACTTAGTTAAGTGTGGGAAAAGGCAAATAGGCTGAAAAGAATCATCAGGAACTTTTTCCTCCCTTTTCTTTGCTTCTCCCCTTTTCATAGTTCTCCTCCAGCCTTTTTAACAAGCCGGAAGAGCCCAAAGATGAATCTCCTTCTTCGTGGAGACTGGGACTCAGAAAAACGGGCAGCCACAACATGCTGAGTGAGGTGGCCAATTCCAGGGAAGCTCTGAGGGACCGAGGCTCTTCCATCTACCGGTCATCATCAAGCCCTCGGATTTCTGCTCTGCTGGACAACAAAGACAAGGTGCAGTTTAGCCAGGGTCCGGGAGAGCCCCAGGCCACTTCCCTTCTGCGACAATTCAATCGTAGGAACACACGAAAGTGTTTTCTGGTCCCTAACTTGATTCTGGAAGTACAAAGTCTTTAAAAGGAGACAGTACATTGGTAGTTCAATCAGTTAGCTATTTGTTTGCTATTATTACTCAGCCAAAAAAGGAAAAAAAAACAAACCCTTTATCTTTTGGCATACCTTATGTTCATTCTTCCTCACCCTCCTTACCTAGGGAAAAAAAAATTAGGAACATAAAATTTGGATATGGCCTAAAAGGCTCCCTCAAGCCAATACCAGTAATATATTCTTTCAGTATTTAGAAGCAAAGTTCCTTCGCGGGGCTTTCAATCCTAATGAAGCTCAGGCAAATTAGCCCTTAGAGAAAAATGTTTACATGGCTTATTTTTTCACTACTAGATATATGATCAGGCTAACTTCACCAGCAGCTCATCTACATAATCATCCAAGATCAGTACGTTTTTATTTCTTAGCTTTTGTTTCCAGATTTTCTAGAGCTCACTTGATACTCTTCTCTGGGGTCAGGTCTTCTTGTAATCCTAGTCCCTTTGCTCGATGTTATGTTTCTGGAGACCCCTTCCATGGGGGAGGCATATCGGCTGGATTAACTCTGCAGCATATTTGTTGTACGTGAAGCCACGTTTCCAAGAGAAGTTAGACTGGGAAAGAAATAAGACTTATTTCAGCAAGAACTTTAGAGGGGAGCTTTCTGTCTGTGGCTTTTCAAAGGCTCTGTCTCTCTTGGCAAGGCTGCTGCTTTGTGTAATTTGTGCTTCTATTTTCCTCATTTGATCATCCTGACTTTTCCCATGAGAATTATTTCCCTACATATTAGTTTTTAATGGAAGAAAAGTAGAAATTAGCCTTTGAAGGCTAACCTTTGGTAATACTACTCAAACCAGAATTGGTATCGGATATAGAAATAAGATTATATATGTATATTAAGCTCTGCTTTTTACCCAAAATGTTACACTGAATCCATCTTGTATTGTCCCTTCTCTGTGCTTTACTTGTTTTGATTTTACAGGAGAGAGAAAACAAGAGCTATTTTAGTTCACTAGCGCCCCGGAGGCTCAGCAGCACAAGTGACATTGAAGAAAAAGAGAACAGGTAATCCTAATACAGGCCAAAAGATGGTCCTCTTTAACCTTGCTAGGCGTTGTGATGTCTTGGCCATCTCTCCACTGCTGTCTTTCCACAGGTGCCCTTAGCACACTATGAATTGTTTATTCCTCTGCTCAGAACACCTCCCAGCCCTTAGTCACTTGCTTTGCCAGTTCTTCGCCTTTTGGGCTCTCACTTCAGCTTAGATATTACTGTCTTTAGGAAGTCTTCCCTGACCCTTCCGAGAGTGAATTCATTTTAGTACACCAGCAGGCTCTGGAAAGGTAGGGTAATGTCTGTCTAGTTTTTCAGGGACCCCTAGCGCCTCGCACATGACCTATTCCATGGTAAACACCAACGATATTGTTATTTAATTAATGATCAACTTATAATTTGTAAGTAGATAAAATCTCAAGTCTTCCTCATCAGTTAAAATGAATGTGAGGATTTTGAGGTACTGCTGCCTCTCAGAGCAGAACCTGATCTAGAACCTTGCCTTTCGAGGTGTGGTCCTCCCAACCAGCAGCACCGATGTCACCTGGAGGCATGTTAGAAATGCAGAATCTCAGGTCCCACTTCAGACCTGCCGAATTCGAATCTGCATTTTAACAAAATTCTCTGGGTGCTTCGCGTGCACATTAAAATTTGAGAGGAACTTTTCTGGAGAGCTCTGTGAAAGATGGAGACCCACAGCTTCTGTAGCCACAGCCCTGAGGGAACAATTATGGATCAGAAATCCTACTACAGTCCTTTCCTGGATGACTTATTTATAACACTAAACAGGCGTCCAGCGATTTCTTCTGTTTCCTTTTCTGTGGTAGTTTTCTGTGGTAGTTTCCTCTTTCTCACTAAACAGGTGTCCAGCTATTTCTTCTGTTTCCTTTTCTGTGGAAGACAGACTTCGTCTTCCCCACCACCCTCTTCCCTGCTTACTTAGGAGTAAGCTATTGCTTTGTAAAACCCTTTAAAGGAGAGACAAAAGTGACTTCTGATTATAAAAAAGTTGGGAGACCTTTGACATAAGGACTTGGTACCTATTGAAATAAGTTGGCTTTGAAGTTGATAAAAGAAAGACAGTAATACTTGACTCACCCTCCATCTAGACAGAAAATGGGTGTATAAAACAGAGTATATCTTGGATGTTCATCTGTGTCTTCAGCCATATTACAGTTTCCCTCGCTGGCTCTTCTCTCCCAGATTGCATGTATCATGGACAAAACCGGTGGTAGGAATCAGTGTTTTGTTCTGTTTTCTTTCATGCCTCTGCAGAGAATCGGCTGTCAACCTAGTGAGGAGCGGGTCCTATACTCGGCAGCTGTGGAGGGATGAAGCGAAGGGAAGGGAAACCCCGCAGACGGTTGCTCCTTCTACTTATGTATCAACCTACTTGAAAAGGTACCAGGCTCCCGGGGCGGGAGATGATTTTTCTTCACTCTGGCCATGGATATATGGGTAATAATTGCATGCTGTTTTATATACAATTAGCACCACACAAATGAATCAAAAAATGAATTACTTTTAGATTTCTTGGGAGTAATGTCTTGACTAATTTTAAATTAACATAATAATTTATTTTCCTAACTGAATTAAAAGTAAGCTAATTCCATATTCTCACCCCAGACAGATCTGAATTTATGCTCTCTCCTCTCAGTCCTATTAAAATCTTCAGCTGGAAGTGACTTCTAGTAATCTCTGTGTAGGACTGAATTTAAATCACCTTTGTCCAGTAGCTAGTCTTCCTTTTTCTAAAACTGGAGTAGTTCTCATCCCAAGTTATATTTTCATGGGGAGGAAGGGAGGGACCCTTTAGGGTGGTGAGGGGGGTGTGTAATGGGGACAGTTTTGTATCGCATTAAAGAAGTTTCATATTGAAGCCTGTTAATTTAGGGACTTGAGTTGTTTTTTTTTTTTATGACTTTAATGGCCCTCAGATCCATCAAGATGAGAAACTCGCAAGTTTGGTGCAGAGAAGGTACTTGGGTTTCCTTCCCCTTTTCTCATCTATATTGTCTTTTCTGCAATTATTTCTTTGCCATGTACCAGCCAGCAAGCAAAGCACCTTTGCCAGAGCCATTAAACTGTAAGATATACTTAATTAGTATTTTAATTTGAACTTTGCTGCTGATGTGGAAGAATCTGATTCTCATTGCTTACTTTGAATTCTTTCTTCACTTTCATTTACTCAGCTCCTCCAACTGCCTCTTCCTGCCACGGGCTTCATCATTAGGTTTTATAGATGATTGCTTGGCTGCCTTAGAAACAGCCTTTTGTTATAAATTATGTATTTGGGTTCAAAGCTTATTTTCACTTGATCAGAAGAATCTTATCAACTAGTTAATGTAAGAACATGGGAACACGTAAGCTGTAAAACAAACAGCCACTGTTGCCTGTTAATGCTCTTCAGTTCTGCAGACACATCCTGTAAGAAAAGGCTCAACTTTGAAAGTATACAAGGACAGTTCAGTGATCTCGCCGAAGCTTTATTCTATATACAAACTCAGTGTTCTTGGCTCAACGAAACTATCACCTGTTTGTCTTCAAGGCTATGGCCTTAATCCATCTAGATACATCATTACTCCTCATGGTTGCATCCAAGACCAGGAAGACTTTTCTAAGAAAACAATGTTCTAGATCTAGGAAAGAGAGAAAGCTGCTTTTTAATTTCCAAGCACGCAGTTACACTGTGGCAGGGTAGGGTTGTTCTTTTTCGTGATCCAGATCATTAACAAATGGATTGCGTGAGCAGCGTCTGGTTAGAGGTAGTTTGGCATAATTATGGGAAACAGAAGAGAAAGGGACTGCCTCTGTTTCGGGTGGAAAGCATGCTTAGTTACGTGAGTGCTTTTTGAAAAAAGATCTACAACTTGCTTCATGCTTTGGATTTCCAAACCTCTATCACCCTTTAAGCATTTTTAAAAATTTATTTATTTTGAGAGAGAGAAAGAGAGTGCATGTGTGTGTGAGTTGGGGAGTTGCAGAGAGAGGGAGAGAGAGAATCCTAAGCAGGCTTCGCACTGTCAGCATGGAGCTCAACACAGGGCCCAGTCCCACGAACCAGGAGATCGTGAGGAGATCATGACCTGAGCCAAAATCAAGTGTCGGACGCTCAACCCAGTGAGCCACCCAGGTGCCCACAAGCAGTTTTTGATTGTATAAAATCTCATTTTATGATCTTTTCAAAAGGGAAGAATTGTATGCTATCACTATTTTAAAAAGAAAGTGCAGGAAGATATTTGGCAGCCTTGGGCTGTGCCGGACCTCAGCATAGTTTACATTTTCTAGTTCATCTCTTGTCCTTAGGCAGAAATTCCTTTCCTATGTCCCTGTAAAATGCATCGTTACCAAAGAAGACTTCATAGCTTGTTTTGGTCACCCCCTCTAGTGTGTCATTACTATAATAGTCCAGGAGTTTTTTCTAGAAAAATTCTAACCCAAATAATTTTTTTGCTTCAGTTGAGGTGGTTCCTACTTATCTTCATTTGAAACAAAGAAAGATTGTCTTCTATTGCCCGTGCAGTATTACTTTCTAGACTTCAACCTTGGACTCCTCCCAAAGATATGTTTGCTGGAGGCTAAATACCTACGGTTCTCAGAGCCTTTTTTCCCCCACAGGGCTTTTTTATTCCTTTTCACTCTTTAATTTTAAATTTCTACTCCAAAACCTCTCCAAATTCTTGGTCTTACTTTAGCTTCTGCAGCGCTGCTTCTGTATCAGGTAGACCTTTGGGGTTGCATGATTTTTTGCCTTGGGGTTTGTCAGGAATTACTTTTTCTAATACAATTATTCTATTTCCTAATATTTCTCTTTCTTAGCCTGTATTCTAGTCCAATATACTACTCTTCTGCTTTCTCTTATTGCATATTATCTCTTCTCCCCGTTCCTTCACTCTTTTGGATGATTGACAGATGCCTGCTTGCTGCCAGTGACCCAGCTCTAGCTGGAGTTGATCACTCCACTTCCCAGTTGCCACACCCTCTCTTTGGTCTACATTCCTTTTAATGCACAATCTGGGGGGGAAGGTGGTGCTGGGAAATGGTGGGTGAGCAGCACGTCCTGAAGAAAGTGACTGTGTACTGTTTTGCAGTGCTTCATTTGGTAGAAGTAGTGACCCCACAAGTCCCTACATTTCAACCAATCGCAATTCATCTCCTGCTACCTCACCCATTACCATTGGTTCATCTACCTCTCGGGGCAGCAAGTGGCAACCTGCCTCTTCTTGCCCTGCACCAATCAGTGCAAACACTACTGCATCTGTACACCATGGCAGGTAAGGCTTCCTGGAGCCATTTGAGTTACAGTCATCAAAACTAATGCCTCTGGATACACATATGAGATTTGAACCAAAGAGACTTTGTCACTGTGGAAGCAAGTTTGGATTCCTGTGAAAAATGTCTATAATTTAACAAGGATGCTTTTGTTTTGACTTGTATTAGCCAGTCAACAGTTGCTCATTGAATAATTGTACTTGGTGTTGAGGCATCAACTTAGAATGACTGCTTTCATGTGGTTACAATGTAAGGGTCATCCTGTTATGGTAAAGCACATATTAAAAATATCCTCATACTTCGTCGACATTAATTTTCCTATAATCGTGTGTAGGAATCTCTTTTATTTACTCTTTTTTTTTTCTGGAGGATGGCATACAAACCCAAATCAGAAGAAAAGCTAACTCTTGTTCCAAAAGCTTCCTATAGCTTTCTGAAAATTTCCAGCCAATGAGAGCGTTTTGCTGGAAACAGTGTGGGAAGGAAGAGATTTGTGTCTGTCTAAACTTTGTTCCCAGGGCAGTGGTGTCTACTCCGTCGAAGGGGCAGCATGGAGGTAGCATGGACGGGGCTTCATGGAGAAAACAGTGGAACTCCAGCTGTGGTTTTGACTGTGGCTTTCAAACCTTTATGTGTGATCAGAGACCCTTTGGGGTGTATAGCAAAGGGACCTTTTTGAGGATCTCGTTTCTAGAATTGATACAAAGAAAATGAAAAACATAAATGATGTAGTATTGCTATAAGAACACCGCTGATGGTGGTGCTTGACTAATATTTGTCTGTTTATTAGATTTCTTTCCCTAAAATAAGTGGTGATCATTTATTTAGCCAGAAGGGATGGGCTCATGATGGATTATTAATAATAATACTGTATAATTATGTAGAAATTTATTAGGTCCTCTTAATAGTTCATCTGCACAGGCATACTAAGTATTATACCCATAGATGAAGAAACTGAAACAGAGAGGTTCCTGGATTATTAAGAGCTGGGACTAGGAAAAAAGAGTAACAGCTACCATTTGTTGAACCCTTTCATGTGCCAAGCATTTGCTTAGATACTGTACAAAAATTACACGAGGATTCGGTTTACTCATATGTAACAGTAAATCCAAATAATTGAGGCTTAAATATGATAAAGGTTTATTTTTTTCCCTCACTTACAAAAGTCCAGAAATAGGCAGAGCTGGCACCATAACTTCAAAGTCATTAAGGATCCTAAATCCTTCTGTCTTTCTGCTTCCTAGTCCTTAGATTATAGATTCCATTTCCATGGGTTGCCTCATGGCGCAAAATAGATGCTGAAGCTCTAGCTGTCATGACTGCATTCTAGGCAGGAAGAAAGAAGAAAGGGGGAAACGCACGAAGAGGGAATGCCTTTAAACTGAGGTTATGCTTATGTCTCACTGGCTACCTCTAGCAGCCAGGGAGACTTTGGAAAATATGGAGTGTTGACTAGGTACGTTGCTTCTCTCAATAATATACGGGTTCTGTTAGTAAGGAAAAAAAGGAAAATGAATATGATTAGGCAACTAGCTATCTCAGGCACACGTGTATTGTTTATAAAGAGGCTCCGGTATATGAAGTACCGTTCTCATTTTATAGCTGTGGAACCCAAGACCCAAAACTTAATCATATGCCCAAAGTCACACATCTAGTAAGAAACTCGAGGCAGGGTTTGAACCTAGATTTGTCCATGTCAGAGCTCCTGTCTGTTTCACTATTTTGTTTCCACGGAGCTTATATGTAATTCAGGGCTGTATACTAAGTGTTCTACATACACTATTTTATTTAATTATCACAAGACCCCTACATGTTAAGGTACCATTATTCCTATCTTACAGACGAAGAGACTAGAGAAGGTAACTTGGCTGAAATGTAGCCCCACATGGTTCCAGAGCCTCTGACCCCTGCTCTGGAACTTCTTCTGTTCTGCTCCTAACAATCTGCTTATAAAATTACCACATTTGAAATGCTCCACATTTCAAAATAATAGTACAAGTCCTATTCTGTAATTTATTTAAAAAAATCCTTGGCATTTCCACAGCAGGGAATTTCAGGTACTGTTTTGGTAAGTGTAATTTTTTGTAGCTTTGTTTCTGGCTAATTTTATTAGCATGTCCTGTAGAGTTATACATCTTATAAGTCTGAAGAATTTCACCTCTTTTCTGAGTCATTAATTGCTTCTGGAGAAGTGGCTTGTGTTTTTGAATTTTTAGATAACCACTCGAAAACTGTTCTATTCTTATATTTGCATCTAGCTACCATATTTAGATTTTTACAATCTGATTATTGCTTTCAAGCTTAGTCTAATGATGTGATTATTTGAAAAGGAGCTTATAGCAACCTATAAGCATTCTTGGTAATTGTGAATAGGTGGAAAAAACAGATTCTTAGCATTCATTATTTTCATTGCTTTTCCTATCTCCGTGAATATCAATTTTGGATCTCTGTTACCCCAGCAACAAGCTGTGACATCACAAATGATAGCTTTTTGGGTGGAGAGCCAATGGTTGCTCTCAACTCTTTGTTAAGAAACAAAGATCTTGTTTTCATGTAAATGAGTTTAATTATACAGCTTGCTGTTGGAAAATCTGTAGTTAAGGTTACATATAGAATCTTAATAGTTTTTGTTCTGTTGCTCATGTATGCACTTAAGAATACAGACAATTAGGCATTTGGTTGCATGGGGAGAGAGCAGTTGCTGAGCTAGGTGCGAGAGAACTGAACATACTGAGGTTGTATTTGTCAAATATCTCTGGAATCTAAGAAGATGGTCATCTAATCTAGGCTGAGGACTACCACGAAGACTCTCACTGCCAAGAATTAAGGGGCGGGTGGAGACTAATATCGTAAGTGACTTTAGTGTTGTTTTCATGTGTGTGGAGAGGCCCTGCTTCTGTATGCGTACGTGGAGACCAGATGGTACTCAGGAATCATTTAAAGCAGTCTTGCATATGTTACTATCTTGCCTGGTGCCCTAGTTAACTTAAAAAAATTTTTTTTAATCTCAGGCAGAAAAAAAAAGCATTCATGAAACAGAACGCTTTGTGCAGAGGGTATCAGACTTAAATGTATAATCATACTGTTCTAAGATTTAAGAGCTCAGAATTAAAAAAAAACGAAACACAGTCAACCAATAAACAAAATCTGAGCAAGAAGATTCTCTAGTTAAACTTAACCTCCAACCCTTTGTCTGTGTGCTAGTGCTTTGTGATGTAACATGCCTGACCATTCTCTTTCTGCTTGTGTTTTTGGGTTTTTTTTGTTTTGTTTCGTTTTGTTTCAGGACTCCTTACAAATCGCAGGCTGACTCAACAGCAGAGAAAACAGCAGACAATGTCTCTTCTAGCACCCCGCTCTGTGTGATCACTAATCGCCCTCCACCTAACACTGCCAATGGGGTTACAACTGCCACCCTGCTCTCCACTCCTGGAACAGACTCCTCCGTGGAAGCCAGGGAAAAGAGGAGGTATGTTATGTACCAATTTCATTTGTGGGTTCTGCATTTAGGTAGGAGATAAAGGGTTTGGGTGTGAAGTCTTTCCACTAATCCTAAATACATTTATGAAAGTAGATCTTTATATTACAGTTTAGGTTTTGTATTTTGCCTCCGGGAGATTTTTGGCAGAGATCTTAATTATTTCTGATCATTTAACATAGAGACTTACTCTGTGATGAATAGAAGCATGTCTTTTCTATTTTTCTTGTAAGAGAAATCAGGGGCAGGCATTATATCCCCATTTCGTGATGGATAACGTAAGCACAGAGAAGGATCTTTTGTTTTGTTCTGAAGAGTCCGTGAAGACTTCTCTGGCAGCAAAGAAAAGCAGTGACACGATAAAAGGCTCAGAGAAATAAAGCTAGGATATAAAGTTTTAATTAATTTAAGAATACCAGAAAAGGAAGTGCATGTGATGACATGGTAGGAAGATAGTGACTGGTCACTCTCCAGTTTCTTTAGAGAAAAATTATGACAGAGCAGTCATGAGTTGGCACAGGAGAGATTTAAGGTAGAATCTAAGAAGAACTTTTTGGTTGTCAGTATTAAGAGATCCCGGAAGATGTAGCCAAGAAGAATGGGACATTTTCTCTGCCTAAAAGAGTGTAAAAAAATAGAGTGCCCTCCATTTGGCTGTTTTAGATCTACTTAAAAACTCAAGATATGCTTAATCCCTTTTTTAACACTAGAAAAACAAGCGAAATCGTATTAAAGTTGAGACTTCGGTTTGACTTCATTTTATTTTGAATATCCAAAAGAAGGTGATTTTATATTTGCAAGCGTGTACATATGTGTAATAAGTCAAGAAGCCTTACCATCGACAAGATACAAGTTAAACTTACTTTAATTTAATTTTTTAAATTTATTATTCTTTTTTTTAATGTTTATTTATTGTTGAGAGACAGAGAGAGACCGAGTGCGAATGAGGGAAGAGCAGAGAGAGACAGACACAGAATCCAAAGCAGGCTCCAGCCCCTGAACTGGGAGCTGTCAGCAGAGTCCGACGTGGAGCTCGAACCCATGACCGTGAGATTATGACCTGAGCCAAAATCGGACACTTAACCAAATGAGCCTCCCAGGAACCCCAAATTTATTATTCTTGAGAAAGAGAGAGAGCGGGAGTTGAGGAGGGGCAGAGAGAGAAGGGGACAGAGGATACAAAGCAGGCTCTGTGCTGACAGCAGAGAGCCCAATGTGGGGCTTGAACTCACGAACTGTGAGATCATGACCAGAGCCGAAGTCAGACATTTAACCAATTGAGCCACCCAGTCACTCCCTGAATTAAACTGTTTAGATATTTGTTTATTATAAAGACAGTTCTAAAACACATTTGGAGAAGTGGGAGGGCAATGTTAAGTGAATTGAAAAATAGTGTTTCTCTTCTTCCTTTCTTTCCCTTCCTTTCATTTCTTCCTTTCTTTTTTTCATTTCTTTATATAAAAATTGGAGAAAGTCCATTTTCTGGGCTAACAGATTGCAAAGCATCATCTTTTAGTTGGTTTCCAGCCAAGGAAATTTTAGTAAATCAATCTTGAATATTTAATGCTTGTAGTTTAATAACTCAGATATAATTTAGTTATTATTAGTTTCATCCAGGAATAAATGCAAAAGTAATATTTTCATTAGCTGAGAAAAACTTCCTTTAAAAGATCCTCCTGGGCTGAGACAAGTAAAATGAGTTAAATTCATCATTAAGATCACTATCCCTGAAAGGATGGATAAGTCAGGTTTTTTAATCAAATCGCATTATTAAATACGTAGTTGCGTGCATCATTATTTAGAGAAACCTAGAGAGGTAGTTACTGTCTTCTGGGATTGTTATAACCTATGAACAATAAGATAGCACCTGCTACAGATTTTAATTTTGTTTTAGGAGTTTTATTTAAGCCACAAATATTTATTGATTACCTACTGTGTACCACATATTATCAGTAGGACATAATTCCTCAAGGAGCAGCAAATATAAGAATAAAAGAACATAAATACAAGAATAAATCAAAATTTCAGTGAATTATGTGAATGTGGTGTATCAAGTGTGTTTTCAGGATGGTTCAACATAATAAGCAAGGAGATACTAGATATTTATTAGGTAATAAATAGTATTTAATTAGACAAATTAAATAGGGTATTGATACAAGATAAATAAATAGGAAGATATTAGATAGAGGGCTGTTGGACTCAGTCACTAGCATTCATTCTTTCAAAATATTTATTGAGCATTTGTCATTGCAAAGTACTATGATAAACCTAGATGATACAGCCATAAACAAGAAGAACAGTCTTAGCTCTGGGGAAACGAATATGCTAGTGAAGAAAAACAAACGTTACCCAAATCATTGTGATACATACTATGAAGAGGTAGTGTGAGTTGTTATGACAGTGTTTTACAGAAGATCCGCCTACAGAAGACTTCCCTTTTGCTGCAGGATCAGAGAAGTTATCCTAAGAGTATGATGCTCACATTGAGATCCGTAGGACAAATAATAGCTAGGGAAAGGGGTAAGGATTCCAGGCAGAAAATATGGCTATTGAAAAGACAGACAGTGAGGTAGGAAGGTGCTTGATCCTTTGGAGGATCTGAAAGAAGACGTTGTGGCTTCAGTGTAGAGAGTTAGGGAAAGAGCAGTCTAAGGTGAGGCTTGAGGGATAAGTAGGAGCTATATAATGCAGAGTCTTAGAGCCAAGGACAAAGATTTTGGATTTATATGTTATGATGAGGTACTGGAAGAATTTTTTTTTGAACAGCTTTATAAAGATAAAATTTATATACCATCTAATTTAAGGTGTACAATTCAGTCATTTTTAGTATATTCACAGATATGTGCATCCGTTACCACAGTCAATTTTAGAACTTTTTTATCACCTTAAAAAGAAATCTCATGCTCTTTAGTTATTGTCCCCCCTACTCCCACCCCATCTCCCCATTCCCTAGACCTTAGCAACCACCCATCTCCTTTCTGTTTCTGTAGAGTTGCCTATTCTGGACATTTTATATAAATGGAATGAATATGTGGTCTTTTGTGACTATCTTCTTTCACTTCGAAAAATGTTTTCAGGGTTCATCCATGTTGAAGCGTGTATCAGCACTTTATTCGTTTTTACGGCCAAACACCGTTGTGTCGCGTGGGTATACTGCATTTTGTTTGCTCTTCGTAAGTTGGTGGACATTTGGGTTCGCTCCACCTTTTGGCGATTTTGAGTAATGTTACCATAAACATTCGTGTACAAGTTTTTGTGTTTCTTTGACCTTGTATCTTTAACCACTGTTAAAGATGTTTTTATTTTTTATTTTTTCTCTTGGGTATATACCTAGGAGTAAAATTGCCAGATAACATGCCAATAGAAGATTTTAAGCAAAGGGATAACATGATCTGACTTACATTTTTTAAAATTCTTGCTTGTAAACTCTGGCGATAGTATTCCATATGAACTGGCCAGGGGAAGGATGGACAGGAATAGATGTGAGATGACCAGGAAGGAGACCATCGCAGAAGAAAGTCACGTGAGAGAGAACAGTGGCTTGCACTGAGACAGTAGTAAAAGAGATGGAGAAAAGTGAATGCACTCAAAATTTATTTAAGAAAAGGGTTCTAGTAACATGGTAGATGGATTTAGGAGGACCCCTTTCTCATTCCAAACACAGGAAAGTACAGGTGAGTTCAGAAAAGTGAAAGGGAACTCTAGGTAAAAAAAAAAAAAAAAAAATGAAGTGGCTCAAGGTTAGTATAAGGCCTTAGAATTTGGAGGCTCAGATTTTAATGCCATGTATGGGTGTAGGAAGAAGCATGGCTTTGGACTTGACTAGGCTAGGAGCTGTAAACCAAGAAAAGCTGAAGCTCTCAAAAGGGTGCCCAATTGATGAAAAGGGCGCTTTGTCTATGGCCCAAAGAAGTGTAAGGCTGGGGCTTATCCAAGGGTCTGAACAGGGACAGAAAAATCTTTTGTGGGTAGTTTTTACGACCCATATTGTGTGGAAATCCCAAGCCAAGGATTTAACATAGAAATCAGGTCTGCGCTCTTGAAACTCTGGGGCTATTGGCACAAGCAGTTTAAAGTCACCGTGAAGAAACACATGGACAAACCAGGCTACAAACCAGGGATTCCTATTCAACAGTTGCCAACCAAGGACAGACTCGCAGGGAACCTTACAAGCACTGAAGGAAATGAATCACTGTGACAGACGCAGCTTCTCAGATATATTCTTAGAAGTATTACATGCAGGTCAGTATTTAATAGAAGCTTTAAATGCAGAACAGAAACCTCAAACTATTGTTGAAATTGGTAACAATAATTAGAAGTGACCAGTTACACTAAAGATAGACACATCTATAAAAATGGTAATTTAATCAGAAGTGGTTCCTAGAATAAAAGATTTTATAGATGTGCTGTATCTAGATAGAGTCCTATTTAAATGGGAACCCGCGTATATAAAGCACCTAACAACCATTAAGAGCCTGCCATGTGCCAGACACAGTGATTAAAGATACAAGGACAAAGAAAAGTATCTTTCCTGCCCTTGAGGAGCTTAAATTTATCTATTGTGGGAAGGCAAATAAACAAATCGCATAATATGATCCATTGTTAAGTGCTCTGATAAAGATATGTATAGATTGCTGTACAGAGGGGGGGAATCTAAATTCGACTGAATAGGGTGACAGAAGGTGGGCCAGAGGAGGTGACTGTGGTTGAATTCTGAAGGCAACTAGAAATGAACTTCTAAGTGGTACTAGGAGGATGGTATTTTAGAGGGAACAGGAGAAATTCAGGGAACAAGTTCAATATGCCTGAAGCTGGGAGAAGGCAAGGCCAGTGTAGCATTTCTCAAAGTGTCTATGTGAAGTAGATTCAGGTGAATTTAAAAAAGGAAGAAAGCAGCCTGTGGCCAAATGGGCTTGTGAAAGAATGGGTTAAACGAAGTTAAACAGGATTACTCAAAAGCCTTCTCAGGATCATTTCTCTCAGGGGGGTTTGGGGGTGGAGAGGGGAGCGTGGGCCTGTTAGAATTTGTAGCATTTCCCGAATTTCTGTGTCCTTCGAATAGTTTGTTTGTTTGTTTTCACAGAAACCCCAGACTGGTATTCCACTGGGTATACTTTGGAAATTGTGGAGTTAGAGAGGTAGGCAGGAACCAAATCATGTAGATTTTTGTCGTCGTGCTATGCGAAGAAACTTGAACTTCTGTTTTCAGAGCTATGGAATACCACTGAAGTATTTTCAGCTGGGGAATGACTTGATCAAATAAAACATATCATTTAAGCCTTTACAGAATTAAAGCCATTTAGAATTTCTCCCTCTAGACAAACACAAGCTGAAAGAAAAAAAAAATCACATGTTTTGAAAACAGCTAAATTTTCCTTCTGAAAGAGCATGCTGGGTGCTAATTCTTTTCTTGAAGCTGCAGCTTTCTCTGTAATCAGTCCATTGTGGAGCCATTTGGACTCCTGCTGGGAACCATGGTGGAGGCCTGAAGCCCGCATTCACAAGTCCAATTCGAAACAGTTAGTGAGTACTGAGATAAATGGGACTTTAAAACTGGCCACAGCAAGACCTAACCAGTGGAAAAGTCACCTCTCAGAAAGAATCTCCATTTGCAGGGTAGTTTGAGCACGGGGACTGGGGAGTGGGTCCTACCATTAAACCTGCGCAGCCGGCTTTCCTTTTCTGAGACTGTTGAGTCTGAAGAAGGGATAAATGGGTGTGGGCCTGCGTTTCATGACCAGTCTCAGCTTTACACCCTGTGTTCTTTCAGTCAGTTTGTTAACGTTATAGGATAGTAGTAACGATAATAAATGGACAGAGCTAGATAGAAAAAAAATACATTTTGATACCAAATAGTAATAAACATGGAAATCTTAATGCTGGATTTTTCTGGGAAGGGATTATGGGTAATTTTTCTTTTCTTTTCTTTTCTCTTTTCTGTATTTTCCAAAGTTCCAGAGTGACAAAGTGTTAGCATTATAAGGAGGGCAGGGAAAGGGGAGCTTGAAAAAACAAACTAATTCCAGAGACAACAGTGTCATAATGTAAGTGTGAAGATGGCCATAATCACCGAAGAATAAACACAAGAGTCAAGAGATTCAAGGTTTGCGGGATTTTAGATAATTTATGATTTTGCTACATAAGCTCAGGGCAGGACTTCTGAAATAGTTTATTACTTTTAAGAAGAGCATGAGTTTTGATTTACAAAGTTCCTTTTGTTTTCTTTCCTGAAAAGCTTAAGTGTGCTCAAACATATTCTCTTTACATGATGGAAAGAATAGGAGTTAAGCTATTATTTTACAAGCGGAAATACTGAGACCCTGCGAGCATGGAGTGGCTTGCCTAATGTCACACCTTGAGTCAGAGGCACAGTAGAGATCATCACCCAAGCCTCTTTTTCCCTTGTCATTGAACTCACTAGCCATTTCTTCTTTTGGATTTAAGAATAAAGGTTTTGATTCAGGGGCCCTTCCACCTTAATCTGTAGCCCAGAATGCAGCGGGCCACCTTCAAGGCACCGTAATCACTGCCATCCAGTCTTTGGAACGCCCCTGAGGATTACAGAACCCAGCAGGGTCATCTGATTGTAAAGGGGTTGACTTGACTGGCAGGCAGCAGGACAGAAATGGCAAGTGGCAAGCAGTTGGCAGATAACTCTGTAGGGATATCAGAGCCAAGCGGCAGCTGTCACAATAGTGTAGTGGTTAGGTTCATTTTCCAAAGCTCCAAGTTTTCCTTAGCAACAAAAATGTAAACAGTTCCCTTGGCTAATATTAGAGTCTGATAGTGTCTGCCTTTGATCCTCTTGCTGTTTCTCCTCTAGCTTTTTCCATCTCTCAACCCAGCCCTGAATTTTACATCTTTTTTATTGGTGCCCTTTCTTTTCTTTATAGAAATCGCTAAAATAGTTTTTCTCCACAAGAGGCTAAAATTGTTTCTTTTTCCCAAACAGCCCACATGCGACTCTGCTTGGTCAGGATATGGTCAGTATTGACTGAGGCATATACACCACACTTATTGACCTTCTTGCATCCCCTGGGGTCTTTACAAGCTAGGTAGTTATTCCTGCTAATGTGAAGCTGTCAGCAAATTAATTTGGCATCATCTTTGGAATGTCAGAAATTTAAACCAAGTAATTAAACACTGAGTCATGGTTTTTTAAAGTCATTTGACTCATCTCACTGTCTCAAGCTAAAGACAGACAGTCGTCAGATGGAAAATGTACTCTGGAAAGAGATTCCCCAGCTCCTCCACTCTCTCAGTTTTGGTTCGAAAATAAATATTTTCTTTCTATATTTAAAAGACTGCAAAAATGCTGAACTTAACTAAGTTTTTCTCCATTGAGACAGAGCTCTCTCTTCCTATCTATGACCATGGAACAGGACAGAAAGGAAATATATATAGCGGTAGAGATATTTTCTACTGTATTTCCATTTTGGGGGTTTGGGGGTTGCTGAGATGATTAGTTATTCTGTTAGCTTACTAGCTTATATAGATTGTGCTTGTATGATTCCTTTCCTGCCTAAGTTAGTGAGGTCGGTTTCTGTTGTTTTGTAACCAAGGACGCTGCATACTGTGTAATACTTGATACTGTTGATTCTAGGGCGAGCATTTTTCACATTTCAATATCTCTGAAATCATCGTGTCTTAACTGCTAGTCGTCATTCCTGCACGTGTGTGAATTTAGTGACAGGTGTTCTGTTACTTCCACGGAGTTATGTGCATTGCTGGTACAAAATACGTCTAAATAAGTCTAAAAGATTGCCTTCAATAACTATTAAATCAAGTGATGAAAAGATGATAAAAAGCATGTGTGATCGGCACTGCTTTTTCTTTCTTCTGTGGGAAAGCGGCCGAGCGTCTTGCGATTGGTGATGTTTAAATCTGATGCAGTGTGGCACTATTTAGCCAGTGAGAATGATGCTGTTGATCTATATTTAAAAACACGAAGTGGAAAGTGACTGCTAATGCATATGTGGTTTCTTTCGGGGCGATGGAAATGTTTTAAAATTGATTATGGTGATAATTACATAACTGAATATCCTAAAAACCACTGAATGGTATGCTTAACTGGGTATGTGAATTGTATCCCAATAAAGTTGTTTAAAAATAACACTAAGACCATTTAGCTCCCCTGAACTGTTCTGGGAAAGAAGACCTGGATGAGGGTTGTGGAGAGTTACTACGTTAAGATTTAAGGGCCTTGAATTTGCAAGTCTGTTATCTTTGTCTGTTGCTAAACACAGCTACGGAGACACAAATTCACTTCATTTTTCAAAGACGGTGGCATTTGTCACGTAATTCCTCAGCATACCACTTAACAGCTCAGGAGTGGAGGCTTTAAATGTTTCCCCCTCCCCTCTGGCATTCCAAAGAAAGGACCAGAATCCGTTCCCTATGCAGCAGAGGCTCTGGTGGTTCTATCCTAATTCCCCAACCACTTCAGAGTAAAGTGAGCAGTCACCTAACACCTGCTACTCAAAGCCCTTATCAGCTATGTTTTTACAGTTAATCTCCTTCTGATAAAGTGGTTCTTTTTTCAGAGCTGTGAGTATTGGTGACATGTGGGAGGGACCAAACTTTTGTGCCCTCTCAAACCCCCTCCCCTCTCTCTCCTACTAGTTGATTTTCCCATGTTAGCAAAAGACGGTCACATAACAATCTCATAAAATGAGCTCTGGTGTTTACTGGGTTACTAGGGAAGGACAACCGGAGGAGTGGCCACCTGTTTGTTGAAAACCGGGCTTCTGGGAAGCTGCCGCACAGGTGTGTAGCAAGGTGTGTCTGAGGTAGCTTGATCTGCTCTCCCCTGGAATGATTTGATCTGGCAGGGGAGTTCTTTACTGTTCCTGGTTTTGTGGAAATCTGAGGCACAGGAAGTTGATCTTTGTGTCCTGGGAAATGGCAACAAGCCGCTGCCATAGTTTACTAGCATCTTCTGTGTTTGGGAGCTAACTCTCGTGTGCTGAGTTGAGACATCGGGAAGTACTGGGCATGGAATAGCAGAAGCAGCAGGTAAAATGGCTTTGCTTGATGTCCTAGATGTGTGTTTCTGCTCTCAGTCCTCTTCCTGATGATCCTCTGGGAAGCTCACTTGATCGCACACATTGTTTTGGTGGTGGTGTGGTTGGGGGCAGCGGGAGAGGGTGAATGTTTAAGATGTATGGTGTTCAGAATGGCAGGTTTAGAATTTCTCTGTTGTTTCTTCGTATTCCTAAATAATTTATTTATTATTTATTTTATAGATTTTTATTACTTTTTTTAATGTTTTATTTTGAGAGAGAGAGAGAGTGTGTGTGTGAGCAGGGGAGGGGCAGAGAGAGAGTGAGACACACACACACACAGAATCTGAAGCAGGCTCTAGGTTCCGAGGTGTCAGCACAGAGACCAATACGGGGCTCAGATTCATGGACCACAGGATCATGACCTGCAACAGAATCAAGAGTCAGATGCTTAACTGACTGAGCCACCCAGGTGCCCCGATATTGCTAAAGTACTTAAACATGTGCCCTGACTTCAGGATCCCACCCCAGAGGCTAGGGTAGCAGAGGATAGTTAAGAATTTCAAAAAGTAGAAACATGCCTCTCTCTTTAAGAGGAAATCAGTAATTGGTAATGTAATTTTTTAATGTTTATTATTTATTTTTGAGAGAGGGAGGGGGGAGAAAGAGAGAGAGAGAGAGAGAGAGAGGGAACACGAGGGGGGGGGGCAGAGAGAGGGAGACAGAGGATCCAAAGCGGGCTCTGTGCTGACAGCATGAACCCACGAACCATGAGATTATGACCTGAACCGAAGTCAGATGCTTAACCAACTGAGCCACCCAGGCGCCCCAGTAATGTATTCTTAAGTTGGTTGAAAGTACACAGATGGTGGTCATATTCTTTATATCTTATAATATGTTTTAAGTAAAAAAGGAACAATGCATTGGATATGTAGGGCAATTACAGGGAGAAGCTGATTTAGAATGAAGGGTTAGACTGCTTCTGGAGCTGGCCTTTGAACAGGAAGTTACAACAGGCAGAGACTAGCTCATTGAGGTCTTGAGGTCTGGGTGAAAGCTGTTTGCATACCACAAACTGTACAGTCACATTGAGTCTTCATGGAAGTAAATGTTTTCCCATACTTATACAATGAGAAGTTTCCTAATTGATCTTTTATGCTCAAAGGACCAGTTTCTAAACATAATTCAAAACTGTGCTAGGCCAGGCCGTATAGAAGATTCTACGCTGAGTGGTCCTTTCAGCCCCGTAGAGAGACTACTCATTAGACTCTTTGACCTCAGCCTATCAAGAACTATACTGTTCTACCATTCTTATCACCCTCTCTCTTCTCCTCTTGGATTTTTGTATCTTTGATAATTGAATCATTTTATGTACTCAGGTAGAAAACTCAATTTCCTGAACATGTTTTGCTTTCATGCCCCTCTTTGTCTGCGCTCGACTTTCTGGAATGGCCTTCCGCCACCTTCCCTGATGAACAGAATTCTGTTCATCCTGTGAGAGCTCCTGCAGGTTAAACCCCACCACTGGCTACCGTGCTCCCCCAGCTCCGGGCTGAAACCAGCATCCTCTCCTCAGTGTTTTTTTGGCAGCACTTTTCTTAGGACTGGTTTCGCTGATTCATTAAATCGTCTCTCTTTGTGACTACATTGTGAGCTTCTCGAGGGTGCTTTTTATTGTTGTTATTGTTGTTTTTTTTTCATACCACAGAGCCCAATACATAGTAGGTGTTGGCTAAATCTTTATTGAATGAAATTGTTTCTCAGTGAAAATAAGCCCCCAGGTGGTAACCTTCTGTGTCCAGAAGATGGCAGCAGCAGCACGTCAGTCGATCCACTTTGTGTACCGCTCCCCAAGACCCTGTTTTGTGTTAGGGAAGGTTGCAGATACGCATATTTACCCCATTCCGTGTTAAGTGTTTTAATACAGGGAGTGCAGATGTTTTCTGGTACATGGAGGCCCTTTGTGGACTTTGCCGTGGTGCGTCTTCGCAAGAGAGCAGCAGGCTTTGGGGCTGCAAGGCAACAGACCTAGTTTACTCTCCAACTGGGCACACGATTTATGCCTTCTCACACAAGCCATCTAACTTCTTTAATCTCAGTTTCTTAATTGGTTAATAAGTGGAGATAGGAGATTTGTAGGTAACATTGGATTCTAAAATCACAGGATTCTAAGTCTTCGGTGACTATCTGCCTGATTATGTGCTCAGTATTGTGCTGAGAGCCATGGGTATAGTAAGAAAGGGATGTGTCCTAGGTTATGCTTTGAAGATCAAGGACATCAGATATACACATAGGAAACCGCGGGTATACATTAAGGAACAATATATCCTTGGGTGCAAAACTGTGTTCAGGTATGTTAGGAGTTCCGAGAAGATGAATGATGTAGGATGGAGTGGTTAGAAAGGACTTCATGATAGAATTAGATAGAATTTGAGTTGGCTTTCAAAAATACGAAAAGTTTAAATGGGGCAAGAGGATTCATATTTTTGAATGTTATTGCCGGTACCATCCTAGATACATTTCATTTTCATCGCTTTGTGAGAGGAGTAATATTATTTTCTAAAAAGATACAAGAAGATTAAGGCTCAGATAGATTATGGAATCTGCCCACAGTCACAGAGCTAGCAGATAGAAA
This sequence comes from Paguma larvata, assembly GCA_030068075.1. Lineage (NCBI taxonomy): Eukaryota > Metazoa > Chordata > Mammalia > Carnivora > Viverridae > Paguma > Paguma larvata. Next base: position 3,749,760 of record CM057840.1, on the reverse strand, counting down.
AACCAAGATTCAAAACCAGGTCTCTTGGACTTCAAAGCCCATGCTTGCTGTCCACCACTGAGCAGATGTATGCCAGGGCTCAGTCTTAGTTGGGCTGTTCTATACCATAAGCTAGCATTGAGCACAGTGGTTACAATCTCTTGATATGTTTGGAGGAAAGACAAAACTTCTAGGAAATGAGTATTTGTCTTGGGAGATGCCACTTCTGAAAATAAAGCAAATTGAAAACTTTCTATCTTCTCCGAAATCGAAATAGGAAATCAGGGGGTTGGGAAACAAATGAGAAGTTGTCTCGTAGGTCCACTGGCTTAGTCAGTGTTCTATGAGGATGTGGGATATAAGAAGTTTTGGGAGAATTCCAGAGCCATGGGCTGGTTTATTTCTATTTTAAGAAGTGTTTAAAAAATTGGAACTGGATGACAGCAATTACCTGAATGATTCATTGTTTCTGGTTCATCTTTAACCCATTTTTTTCCCTCTTCCTCAGAGCCTCTTAGTTAATGCTGGGTAGTATATTGACCCAGCTCTTTAGTTTGTTTCCTCTGAATAAATCTTAGTCTTCTAACCTGAAAAAGGGAGATTGAATGTGATTCACAGATTTGGTGCACTTGTCCCGGAAGTGGCTCACTGCTCATTGACACGTAAGTAAAATATAGCAATAGCTCACGGAAGCCAGTGAAGAGCTACGTTCCCTCATAATGAAGCTTACAGTGTTTAAAAGAAAAAACATTTGGCACACAGAATTCATGAGTAATGGGAAGCAGAGCTGCAAGATGAGCTATATCTATGACAAAAATACTCCTGCACAAAGATTTTGTTTGTCCTTGATAAGTGCTTGTCTCTCCCATCTTAATAGACTTACCTTTGGCCCGGTACCACCCTCTGGGGTTACCATGTCTCACTCTGCCTTTGCTGTTACTCTAGAAAAGTCTTCTCATTTCACTCCCAAGCCTCCTCTTCACTCCTTAGCCTATCAAAGAAATTGCCCCACTTACCTGTCCAGTGAAATTGCTCTAGCAAAGGGCCGTGTAGCGTTCCTAATGATCAGATTTCTTATTTGCTTCATTTTTTGCCTTGAACTCCCAGCAGCATGCTACAGTGTTGACTTCTGCCTTCTTAAATCTTTATTCTACTTTGACTCCTGAGATACCATTCTTTCTTGGCTCACTTCTGTCCTTTCTCCTCCCTTCTTTGTGTCCTTTTTGGCTTGTTTTCTTCGGCAAACACTTTACCTATTATTCCTCAGGCTTCCTTCTTTTCTTTTCCCAGGACTGTCTAGCTGGTCTTGTCCACATCAATCGCCTCAGCTGTATTTCCAGCCCAGGCTTCTCTGCTGAGCTTCCTGACACTGTATGGAAAGGGCTTGCTTAGAATAGTGCCTGACACCTAATTATAGCCGTTTCTGGCCACTGTTTTCCTTTCCCCCTTATTTCCTCATCGATGTAAAGTATTGTCACAGGTACACATTTCTCGAAGAGTTCTCAGTCCTCTATAGAGAGTATAAACAAACCAAACCACTCCCTTCCCTCTGACCTAAAAAGGCTAGAAAGAGAAAAGTCTGTTTTCATGTATCATAAAAAATATTTGTCAGGGGTCCTGCATAAGTGTCTCCCAATTGAGAAACTTAGAAATGAAACTAGAAGCCTTGTCTTTTACTTCCCACCAAGTCCTGTGTGTCATTCTCAAGAATCCTTCAAGCCCACCCTCTCCTCTCCATCCACACTGCCCTCTGTTAACTCCGGCCCTCCCAGCTGGACCCTTGGCCTTGGCCTTCTTCTCCCCTGGCCCCTCCTCCCAGTCCATCCTCTGCAGCACACTCTCCTGCTTGGAATCCGAGGTCGGTGCCATAAGCAATGTTGTTCCCCACCTTGTTTTTTAGGAAGCCTCTTCCTGGTCTCCTTAGATTCATTTCAAATCATCTCCTCTGTGTTTTATTTCTCACCCCACAGATGGTACTGGGTTTCCTATCCAGAATACGGTCTCTTTATGGCATGGCATTTCTTATCTTAAATCTTATGTATCACTACTTTATGTGTACAGCTTCCTCACAAGATCCTGTTGGAAGTCAGGCCTTCTTTCTTTTGAAATCCAGTATCTGGAGTTGGTAAAAAAAAAAAAAGTGTAGGGTGGGAAAGTGGTTGATTAAATGGAATGAAGAAAATGGATGAATGGACCAACACACTGTTGACCAAGCTTTTAAAATGGTAAATAAATGAATAGGTAATTGGGACCAACACGGACTCTGAATTTCTTCCATAACTTTAATTCAGTTCAGTGATCATGTCAGAGCACCTACTGTGTCTAGGCACAGTGCTAAATGTTAATGATGTAATGACAAATAAAAAAAATAGCCCCCTCTTTCTTAAAACTTAGAGAAGAGTGACTAGTAGTAGTAGTAGATAGAATATAAGGAATTTTATTTTCACTAGATCTTGGGTTCATTTTTGTTAGACTAACACCTAATTTAGTAGGCTAGGGCAGTTATTGGTTTATATATCACTTTTTAAAAAAACTTTGTTTATTTTGAGTGAGAGTGTGAGTAGGGGAGGGGCAGAGAGAGAGGGAGAGTGAGAATCCCAAGCAGGCTAGGTGCTGTCAACATGGAGCCCGATGCAGGGCTTGATCCTCTGGACCATGAGATCATGACCTGAGCCAAAATTGAGTCAGATGGACGCTTAACTGACTGACCCATTTAGGCACCCCTGCATACTACTTTTTAGTGTGGTTGAAAAAGTCAGTGCATTCCTTCAGTAGCAAGTTTTAAAGCTTTTTGTGTAATTAAGAAAAAATTCCCCTTAGGCTGGTATTTGGGGGAGACTGACTACAAAGAGGCATGAAAATTTTAGGGGGTGATGGAACTGTTCTATATCTTGATTGTGGTGATGGTTAATATGCACTTGTCAGAACTTATAACTCATAGACCTGTATACTCTTTAGGGCAGATTTTACTGTGTGTAAATTATACCTCAGGAAACCTGACTTTGAAAAAGTGCTACTGAGTCTTAATTACAGGAATCTGAGTCATCTGAAAAGTGGGATGATGGGATACGGAAGATAATAGATCTGTTTTATAGGCCTTCCTGAAGATAAATCTGATTTGGGTCCTTTAAGGAGTTCTTCCATTCTAGACCCTTCTCTTCTTAACCTGAGCTTCAGAAAAATCCATAAATCCCGGAAACTGTTGGCAGCATTTTGTTTTATGTAATTGCTTTCCCCTCCCCACCCCCCAGGAAGAGGTGACTGTTTAAATCTGGTTGGTGTAAGAACGTTACTGTTCTTACACCAACCAGTAAAGGTTAAAAACCACAGGTTTGGGTGTTCTTCCTGTTTCCAAGGTGCCCTCTTTTTCCTAAGGTAGGTCATGCTCATGATTACAGCAGCTGGAGACCAGTTTCTGGAGTGGGTGAGAGGAGTCCATGAGTCCCCTGACCGTAGTATTTAGAGCCCAGCTGGTGCTAACACAGGCCTGTTCCTTATGCCCTACTTACATGGGCTAGAGCCCCTTTTTCTTCCATCTTGAACCTAAGCCCTCACTCCTTCTCTGTTCTCAGGTTGACCCAAGGGCATTTTTTTCCTGAAATATTCATATTACTTTAGTATATCCTAGAAAGTACCTGTGCTTTCTATGTCAGTGTCAAATATGACAATAAAAGGTTTTTTCTAAGTGTGGAATACAAGTAAGTACATCTTACTGCTTGAAACAGTCCTTTGAATATTAATGATCAGTTTTTAAAGTTTACAAAATTTTCTACAATATGCATATTTTAAGTAGAAAATAGAAATTATTTATAATCTTACCATTCAGCAATATCTCTGCTAACTTCCTTATACGTTGCACTGATTTTGAGATTATGGTGTATTTTTTTCTTATTAAAACATTATTATTAAATATTACAAATACCCAACATATCAGTTTTCTGGCCCAATCAAGCCCTGGCTATATTAGCTTCAGTGTTTAAAAAAAATGTATTTTTTTAAATGTTTATTTATTTTTGAGAGAGAGAGAGAGAGAGAGAGAGACAGAGTGTGAGTAGAGGGGCAGAGAGAGAGGGAGACACAGAATCCAAAGCAGGCTCCAGGCTCTGAACTGCCAGCACAGAACCCAATGCGGGGCTCGAACCCACGAATCGTGAGATCATGACCTGAGCTGAAGTCAGCCGCCCAACCAACTGAGCCACCCAGGTGCCCCAGCTTCGTGTTTTTTAAATAAAATATTAAAAATATAAAAATATGTCTCCCCAGTATCATCCCCCGGACTCCCTCCCTAGAAGTGGTCACTGTACCAAACTTGGTGTTTACCATTTGCAAAGGTTTGTTAGTTATTATTCTTTTTATATATACACATGCTACTACTTTTACATGTTTTTGTTCCTTGTATGAATTGTATCGTTCTGTACAGAGAATTCTGAACCTGCTGTTTTTACTTAATATTCTTTTGTTCATTTTGAGTGCTCACTTTAGTCCATTGTGTAAATATCCACAATTTGATTGGTTTTATTTTTCTGCTAGTGGACATTTAGGTAATTTTCTTTCTTTCTTTCTCTCTTTCTTTCTTTCTTTCTTTCTTTCACTAATACTAACTAATTACACTGCTGTGTACATTCTTGTTCATGTTTCCTTGTCTAAATGTGTACCAGTTTCTCAAGGGTGTTTATTTTCAAATGGAATTTCTGGATCTAAAGAGTGAGTGTGTCTTTACTTTGAGATGCCAGATTGCTCTCCTGTTTACACTCACCAGCAATGTATGAGAGTTTTTACTTCTTTACAACTAATGTTATACTTGATAATGTCAGTGGTTTTTGCTTTTGCCAATCTAAGGAAGATGAAGTGGTTTCTCCTTGTTTTAATTTGCATTTCATGATCATTAAGTGAAACTGAATATTTTCTCTTATGTTTATAGACTTTTGGGGTTTCCTGTTTTGCAAATTCCCTGATTATATGCTTTGTTGATTATTTTCTCTTGGGCTTTTGGTCCTTTTTTAAATTGGTGTAAGTTCTTTACATTTTTGAGATACTAATATTTTGCAAGTTATGTATCTGTGATAGTTTTTAGTTTGTCTTCCAGTGTCTGTAGAGTACTCTATCATATGAATGTTCCATAATCTATTCAACTGTTTCCCCGATTTTTTTATATTTGGATTCTTGCCACGAATAATTTGTGTGTTGACTTTCTTGAATTTTTTTCTTAAAAAAAAAAAAAAATTCACTGGTGGTGCTAAAGTTGACCTGGTCTGTTTTGTAGTTAGTCTCCCATCCAAGTACTAACCAGGCCCGACCCTGCTTAGCTTCTGAGATCAGACGAGATCGGGCGCGTTCAGGGTGGTTTGGCTGTAGACTGTTTCGTAGTTAGTAATACATATTTCAGACAGTTGGCCAAGCCCTGTTGGTACAGCCTGTGGGTATGAAATAAAGCAGCACTTGTGCTTTTGGCACTGAATCTGCCATTCTTGGCATCCCTAACACCTGTCTGACCAATGAACTAACTGTAGAGTGACCTACATAAATAAAACGTTGTCATTTGTGAAAGTGGCTTTGGCACTTGGTGCTGGAGGTTTTTAATGGAACAAATGTTCAGAAGTACCAGAGTTCAAGGTGATATAGTACTTATCAAAGGTAGGTCACAGAAACACCAGACTCAAATTGTTTGTAAAGCAAAAGATGTTTCTGAGCTGTAATTTGGTGCTATATAACCTAAGAGTTTAGAGCAGGGATCAGCAAACTTTTTCTGTAAAGGGCCAGACAGTAAATATTTGGGGTTTTGTGGGCCATATGGTTTCTACTGCAACTGTGCTCAATCCTGCCTCTGTAGCACAGGCTCGCCCATTTGTTTATAAATCGGCCGCGACTGCTTTGGCGCTATGGCGGAGTTGTTAAGCAGCCTTGTAAAGCCTGAAAGATATGCTATCTGGCCCTTTACAGAAAAAGTTTGCAACCTTGCCACTATTGACATTTTGAGCCAGATCATTCTTTGTCGTTGTCCCCTGGGGGGAAAATTATTCCCTGTTAAGAACTCCTCCTCTAGAGGATTCGAGAAATGCTTCATTTAGCCAAGGGAAATCCTCCCTCCTTTTGAAATAATTGTTCTGATAGGCTTTGATTAGTTGTAGATTTGATTCCTTGCTTAAACTTTAGCTCTGATCTCAGTGTTGAATTAGAGAAGAGAATATGTCACAGGAGCACTTGAATACAGTTGTCCCTAAACTATGACATCGGGTCATATCCTGATATGTGACACATGTCCTATCTAGAAGTCTTTCTGATCTGTACTTATTAGCTTCTCCGATGGAGCAGTACTTAGAGTCTCCCTCTATTTAGCTTTAAGCCACCTATGCCAGACCTGAAATTTGTCCCTGCGTTTGTCTGTCATGTGTTCCTTCTTGTCTCTCTCTCTTTACCACTGTTGACATTTGCCAGTGGCTGGGCCTGAGCCTCTCATGAGGCAGTATTTACAGCCCGCTTGGGTAGATGCGACAACTAGGATAGCCCAAGGGCAGATGAAATAATATCCAGAGCGAGAACGCTGCATCTCTCTTGCTCTGTCTTCTTTCACACGAAGGAGAGTCCCCCCTCCCCTCTCTATGAAATGAGAAGTAGTATTGATTGGTTTGGTACAGTATATAAAATATGCATCTAATGGAGTGATATTTTGGGCACTATTAACAGCATCGGCTCTGCCGAGCCCCAAGATTTTGCTTTCCCTGCCTTTTCTCCTCCCCTTCCTTTCCTCCTCCTTCTTAGTAGCAGGTTCTTAGCAAATTGCAAGCTTTGCCTCTTGCTTGCTGGATAGCAGTGGAAGTGCAAGCCTTTTCTAGTTTCCAAGGGAGACCGGGTGCTGAGACTGCAGTCTTGCCCAGCAGCCACTTACCTTTCTTGCTATTCGTCTCCACACATCTTTTGACCTTCATTCTGCTATGCAGGCCTGCGCGAGGAGGTAACAGTCTGTTTTCTTGGCGCTCTCTTTGTAAAGGGGGCAGAGGGAAAGTAGGGTGGTTCGGGGTAAGGCATATGGGGTTAGCAGAGTATAAATGCTGCCGTGAGGAAGAAAGTATCTCTGAAGTGTGCTGTATCTGTGAGCTTGATCCTGTTTGCTGTATCTATAAATATCTTAAAGGCAGGAGCCCCCAGCACTACGTTATACAACTTAAAAGTGCCACATATAAAAATGCAAAATTAATGTAATAATGCCTCTGAGAAGCACAGAAGAAAAATGGGAACTTAATCTTTGAGAAGAAAATAAAATCAATTGGTTTTAAACTTAACTGGCTGACAACTGCATTCTGTTTGACTTATGTTATATGAACTGAATCTTGTCTTCAGATTTAAGGAGAGAGTTTGGTGATAACGTCTCCATTGGATTCTCAGAACTTCTGGAGCTCTTCTGTCCAATATGAGAGCCGGTACCATGTGTGGCTATTTAGATTTAAATTAATTAAAAATTGCACAACTTTTCCATTATCATACAAAGTTCCATTGGACTATACCAAATAAAGTGACCTATAGGATACAGGAAATTTATTATCTGACCAGAACCAATGAATGGGCATTTTAGTGAGAAGAATTAGAGGCTCTTTGTGTAGAAGCAACATAAATATGGATTCACTGTGATTTAAAGCTACATGGGACCTTAAAACTATAGACTTACCCCTCATTTTGTAACTGAAGAAGCTAAGGTATCAAGAAATTAAATTATTCTCTTAACATCAAACAAGTAGTTAGTGGCAGAACTAAAACTAGAACCCAGGTATGTGTTCTTTCTACTGTACCACAGTGTAACCATCCCATACCCAATTAGAAATAGCAAGGAAAACTTGAACTAAAACCTACCTGATAGGGTCGTGGCAAGTATAGCGTCAACTATATCCTTTGAAGGAGGATTTAGTCCCTCATATCACCTTTCATTTACAGTTTTTTTATGACACATGTTGGTTGCAACCTCTTTCCCAAGATAGAGTGTTGATTATGATATACTCTTAGGAGACATCAGTGGAAGGTAGGAGAAGTCTAATGCAAGACAGACAACTTTATTCACTAATTCCTGATATTGCTAGATTTGGAAAAAGAAATGTCTTATCCATAAATCCACATAATTAGGATAGCATGGTCCTGGATGGAATTTCAGTGCTGTAAGATAAGAAACACTGTACCGGAAACAGGAGACCATGGTTATAGTCCCTTTAATTTGGGGCCAAACAGCATTGTGACCTTAGTATGTTAATGTTTCCTTAGGCTTTGATCAACTCATCTGACAAAACAGGAATCTGACATCTCTAGGTGAAGTCTTAGAATTAAATCAGATGACAGTTTTTAAAGTTTATTTATTTATTTTTGAGAAAGAGAAAGTGTGAGTGGGGAGGGGCAGAGAGGAAGAGAGACTCCCAAGCAGGTTCCACACTGTCAATGAGGAGCCCAATGTGGGGCTCAAACCCACAAATCGTGACATCATGACCGGAGCAGAAGTCAGATGCTTAACTGACTGAGCCACACAGGCTCCCCTAAATTAGATGACTTCTTGACGTCATAAAGCCTCTAGCCTCAGGTTTATGATTCTGTTATTCCTCTAAGTTGTTGCCCTCTCCTATAGCCATCTATACATACTTCCGGATGGATGTTGAAGCAGTTCTTTTAGGCCTTTCTGGAATACCTTTATCTATGTATCCTTATACATAGAATGTAGTCCAAGGAATGACAAGCTGTCTTATCAGAGCATTAATTATTCTGTAATGACCACAGCCTCACAAGTGCTATAAAAGACACGTACTCAACATGGTCTTTCCCTTTTTGAAGCTAACCATTTAAATACCCTCTCCGTTCAGGGTAGATTTTAGATATAGGACTCCCTAAAGCTACTTCAAAAACCAGTTTCCTGTTGGTAGATTCCAGACAAAAATTTTATTTCATCATTCTAGGGAAAACAACTTTTGTTCTTGCCTTGGAGGTCATGGCTATTTCTCTCTCATTCTTCTGCTTAAAGTAGTTTTATTGTACTTATAGATAGCCCTTTGAGCCTTCGCGAAGCATATTTTCAAGGGAATTAAGACCTCTTCCAGATGAATTATCCATTTCTGGTAAAAATAATTAAGGGGAACTCCTTTATTAGTTTAGATGGGATGGTTATTACAGCATACCCGGCCTTTCTTTTCCAAAATACCACTGCTGAGCTTTTAATGAGGTGATGAAAATAATGTGGTGGAAGGAGTGGTGGTGCTCAGGTGGCAGCCGCCGCTAAGCTGTACTGAGTACTTGCTCTGTGCCAGCGTGTGTTCTCAGTACGTCATATGCTTTTTATTTAATCTTCCCAACACCCCTACCTATACCTGCTAATATCTGTTACAGCTGGTAATATCCTCATTGTATAAGAAACTTGGGTTTAGAGGACTTAAAACAGTTTATCCAAGATCATCTAGCAAGCAATTTGATTCCCATGCCAGGGTACTTTATCACTGCACTGTCCTTGTCAAAAGATATTTTAGGTCTTCTATTATTATTTATTGTGACTTTCTTCGTGTTCACTGGTGATTTGCTAGGCATTTTGTTTATGCAGCTTCTTGGAACAAAATTAGTCCGTCTGTAGTATATACAGGGGCCCTATGAATTTTAGATGCAGAGGACAAATTATTTTTGTGTAGTCATGCTAATTTCTGTAATTATTTGAATTCCATTGATTATGCAACCTCAAAGTCATAGCAAATACAAAGAAAAATGCTTCCTACCCTCGAGGAAACATAGTAGAAAGATATAGTAATCAGAGGATTTTGGCATTGGAATTCCTTTCTATGCCACTGAATTGGAGACCTTGGCCTAATTTTATCTGGATGTAAGAAGGTCAGAGATATATGTTAAAGCCATGGCTTCTGTTATACTTTCTATTATATTCTGAGCACAGCCCTATCTTCTTTTCATAGCAATAAGGATTCATGGCAATTGTATAGCACTCAGATTTCATGGATGGCTCAAGTGCTTCTCAGAGAGAGCAAGGTGTGTTGAGTGTGGGTTTGGCCTAGCATAGGAGTTAACAAATTTTTTTCTGTAAAAGGCCAGATAATGAGTATTTTAGGCTTTGCAGGCTATTTTGTGTCTGTTGCAAATATTGAACTCTGTTGCTGCAGTTAGGTAAAACTTTATTTACAAAAATAATGGCAGGCCAGATTTGGCTCACGACTAGAGTTTGCTCACCTCCTGGTGTAGATTTTAGAAGGTGCAAGAACTCGGGCTCTACCAAAAACCTAGTGTGTCTTGAAGGCAGCCGTAGTTAGGTGCATTACTTTTGTGAACCTTGGAATCCACATCTAGGTAAAGAAAAAGGAATGAAAATGTTTCTTCCTTCCTCAAAAATATTTACAGATTCAAGTACTGGAGTTTTCTGGGTTTTATCTTTAGATTTTTTTTTTTTTTACAACTTAAGTTGTAAATATTTCATATGTTGACACAGGTAGCAAAATAGTATATGTGATATACACTAAAAAAAACTAAATATATAGATACATACATAGATAACAATCCAGACATGCATGTAATAGAATGAAAATGGGTTATTTTCATGTGGTGGAATTTTCATTTAGTTTTGTTTTTACATTTTTGTCCGTTTTCTAATTTTTCCGTGAAAAACATATATGACTTCAAGTATCCAAGATTTCAAGTCAGGTAAAATGTTATTGATCTTACCTACCAGACCTGCTTTTACTAACTCTGTTTCTCTTATTCAGTTAAACTCTAGAGCAGGCAGTGGGATATGAAGCTTCTTTCACTCTGACTCCTGTCTAGTATACAAAGAAAGGATAACAGTTAAAAATTAAGTATAATAGTGATGGTCTATATATTTTGCAGGTAGAAATGATGTGTGAGTAGGCTGGTTTGTAGCTGAGATGGAATTTCATGTAGAGTTAGTCCTTAGTGTGGTTACCAGTTCCAGGGTCTGGTCCACAGCTTTGTAAATTTGGAGACTTAATTTTTTTTTTATTTTACCCAGAGGAGAGGAGCATGTTAAGGAAGGACTTATATGTACCAAATTTACAGCGGATTGTCAAATGTATCAGAATTCCCATTTACTACTCTACGTTGAGGGAAGATTAGGGACTCTTGGCTGGCTCAATCAGTTGAACATCTGACTCTTGATCTCAGGGTGCTGAGTTCAAGCCCCACATTGGGCACGGAGCCTACATGAATGAATGAATGAATGAATGAACGAATGAATGAACGAACGAATGAATAGCTTGGTTGGGCACTTCTGCTTCAGGCCATGGCATATCTTGTATACAAACTCCTCCCACTGAGAATAACTAGAAAAACTAGACAAATATTAACAAGTATCTTTGAAGGTATTGGAGAGTTATTAAGGAAGTGAGGACTTGAGGGATCAAGATCCTGGAGAGAAGGAAATCATAACAAGGTGAATCCAACATTTGTCTGTGCTTTTCCTCTTGAGGCATTTGCTGATTAGTAAAGCCATAGCAACTAGGCTAAGAAACTGGGCAGGATTTTCAGTAGTCTCATGGAGCCGAGGGAACAAAAACTAGAGTTCCGGAAGAGGGGCCCCATACTTTCATCTGGGATCACTGCTGGGCTACATTCTAGAAGTAAAGGCTTGCCAGAAATAGACTAACCCTTGCAAAGACTGAAGGCTATCTTCCCATCAGCTCAGTCTCAGAGTAGATTAAGGTCATTTGTCTTGGCCCTGTAGTTCTCAAAGTATGGTCTCCATATCAGAAGCACCACAGAGATTTAATTAGAAATGCAAATTCTCAGACCCTACTCCAGACCTACTGAATCAGGACTTCTAGGGGTAGAGCCTAGCAATTTGTATTTCTCAAACCCCCTAAATAATTCTGGTACAGATGAAAGTTTGAGAATCATTCCCTTAACCCTAACTGCCAGAGGAAAGGAATATCCTCTCTGGAGGATGACATCTTTCAGAGCTGCAAGTTATCACTACATTTTTTCATTTAAAGTGTTTGGCAGCTATTCTCAACCTCACTGGACTCTCAGTCTCTGAGGAGTGATGGGTTCAGTGTTAAATGTGATAAATACTGGGTGGCTCAGTCAGTTGAGGGTCTGACTCTTGATTTCCGCTTAGGTCATGATCCCCGGATTGTGGGATTGAGTCTCCTCCTTAATAGCTGATAATTATGTATATTCTTCTTTGATACTATACCAAAACTGAAGCAGTACTTTTTTCCTGGAATACCATTTTTACTTGAAAGAATGACTGGGAAGACTTTGGTTATTCAGACTTGCCTATTTGGCAGACATTTTCTTGAAAACGAACAAAGTGAGACTGTCACGAAGTATTTGTTGCCAATTATAAAATTTTAAATTTCAAGCAGAAATTAGAATTTTGGTAACTTGTATCTGCCCACTATGAGTGGTATAATTGACTGCTGCTTCCCAATATTTATAGACTGTCTAAAGATCAAAGCCATCTAGGTGGCTCAGTCGGTTGAGGGTCCAACTCTTGATTTTGGCTCAGGTCATGATCCCAGAGTCATGGGATTGAGTCCTGTGTCGGGCTCTGCACTGAGCATGGAGCCTGCTTAAGATTTTCTCTCTCTCCCTCTCTACCACTCCCCTCTTCAAAAAAATAAAATAAAATAATTTTTAAAATTGAAAAATAAAAGATCAAAAGTGATATTAAAGAATGATTTTTGTTTGTTTTATTTTTCCATTATTTTTATTGAGATATAATTGACATATAACATTATTAGTTTTAGGTGTACAACCTAGTAATTTAATAAATATATTATAAAATGATTTCTACAATTAAGTTTAGTTAACCTCCATTATCACACATAATTACAATTTTTTCCTTCATGATAAGAACTTATAAATTACTCTCAGCAATTTTCAAATACATAATACGACATTGTAAATTATAGTCACCATACTATGTATTAAATACCCAGGACTGACTAATCTTATAAATGAAAGTTTGAACCTTTTGAGCACGTTCACCTATTTTGCCCACCTTCTACTCCCTGCCTCTTTTAACTGCAAATCAGTTCCCTAAGATTTCACATGTAAGTGACATCAGATTTTTTCCCCTCTTGATTTGTCTGAGTTCTTTATTTTGGTTAGTAATCCCTTTTCAGATATGTGACTTGCCAATAGTTTCTTCTATTCTGTAAGTTGCCGTTTCATTCTGTTGACGATTTACTTTGCTGTGCAGAAGCATTTTAGTTTGATATAGTCCTACTTATTTATTTTTGCTTTCATTGCCTTTGCTTTTGGTATCAAATCCAAAAAAAATCCTTGTCAAGGCCAACGTCAAAGAGCTTACCCACTATGTTACCGAATGTGACTTATAAAATTATTATTCTATAATGAAATGTGTCACCATTTGGAAGATCTGCACCAATGTTTTCCAGAGGACCAGTGTACGATAACCCAAAGTCATGCGCGGGTGAGAAGGTCCATTCAAAGTGCAAGACAGACCAATAGACCAATAAATTAACATGGTTTCAGATTCCACATTGCTGTTAACTTTTAAGAAACTACCACTTCAGTTTTGGTATAGTACCAAGGAAGAATATACATAGTTATCAGCTATTACAATACTCCTTGCTTTTCCAACTACAAACCTGTGCAAGACTGTATATTCTTTACATATTTTAACTGAAACACCATATTGCAACATTTTGAATGAAGCATGTATGAAAATCTGGCTATCTTCTATTAAGCCAGCGTTAAAGAAAATTATAAAAATGCAATATAAGACTCCTACATTTTTTTAATTTTAGAAAATGCAGTAACTTTTCATAAAAGATAAGTTATTGATGTAACTTTTTGTAATTGGGCTAATTATTTTTAAAAACACAAGTGAATATTTTAAAAATTTCTGCCAAGGTAAATATTAATGGATACACATAAACAAAAGCTCTTCAGGGGTCCTCGGTAGTTTTTAAAAATGTAAACGGGTCCTGAGACCAAAGAATTTGAGAATCATTGCTACAAATACAAAATGCCAATTAAAATATCCTCAAAGAATTGGGGCACCTGGGTGGCTCTGTTGGTTAAGTGTCGGACTTTGCCTCAGGTCATGATCTCACAGCTAGCAGGTTCAGCCCCATGTCGGGCTCTGGGCTGACAGCTCAGAGCCTGAAGCCTGCTTCAGATTCTGTGTCTCCTTCTCTTATGCCCCTGCCCCGCTCACTCTATGTCTCTCTCTCCTTCAAAAATAAACATTAGGGGCGCCTGGGTGGCTCAGTTGGTTAAGCCTCCGACTTCGGCTCAGGTCATGATCCTGCGGTTCGTGAGTTCAAGTCCCGCATCGGGCTCTGTGCTGACAGCTCAGAGCCTGGAGCCTGCTTTGAATTCTGTGTCTCCTCCTCTCTCTGCCCCTCCCCTGCTCATGCTCTATCTCTCTCTGTCAATAATAAATAAACATTAAAAAAAATTTTAAACATACTATAAGAATATAATGAACAATTTTGTGTCACTAAATGTAAAACAATAAAATTCTTTGAAAAACAAATACTACCAAAACAGAACATCCGACTAGGCCTAAATCAATCAAAGAAATTGAACCCTTTATTTAAAACCCTTCCATAAAGAACACTTAAAATCCAGATGTCTTCAATGGTGCACTTTACCAATTATATAAGGAGGAAACAACCCTCTTCTTATAGGAAATAGATAAGGAGAAAACACTTCTCAACTCGTATAACCTTAATTCCCAGACCTGGCCAGTTATTATAAGAAGGGAAAATTATAGACCAATTTCTCTAATAAACAGGAATGGAGAAATCCTAAACTAAATAATACTGAATCTATGTAAAAGTAAATCTATATAGGGGGCCTGGCTGACTCAGTCCATAGAACATGTGATTCTTGATCTCAAGGCTGTGAGTTCAAGTCCCAAATTGGACATAGAGCTTACTTAAAATAAATAAATAGATAAATAAGTATTTCTTTAAAAAAAAAAAAGATGATACCTCATGGCCAAGTTGAACGTACCATACAAATTCAAGGTTATTTTATCATTCAAAAGTTATTCAATGTGATTTACCGCATTAACAGAAAAAAGAAAAATGATAATAATCTCAATATATGGGGAAGAAATGCATGTGATAAGTTTGACACACACTAATGATTAAAAAACAATTGAATATTTCTCAATTAATTGAGAAGCAGTGTCTACAGAAATCTTAAATGGTGAATGCTTTCTCTCTCTGAAGGCAGGAACAAAGCTTGGAAACTAACTATCATCACTCCTTTTCAACATGTCCTGGAGGTTCTGGCCAGAGCATTAAATCAAGAAAACAAATAAAAATTGTAAGGACAGGGACAGAAGAAAAGAAATTCTCGTTTTACAGATGACATGATTCTGCATGAAAAGTAAAACATTTAAAAGTAACGTCTCGGATCATGAGGTTTTCACTGATAGCATTTCTATCATTTTGATTCTGCCCACATTCATTCTTCGAGTGTAGAAATCACTTCAGTGTGGAGTCCCTTGTCATTCCTCAAGGACATGTAGCAAAGGTCCTACTTGTGGTATTACTTTTTTTCTTTGCAGGTCATATCTGACTCCTGTACGGGATGAGGAAGCAGAATCTTTACGGAAAGCACGCTCCAGACAAGCTCGGCAGACTCGAAGGTCTACTCAAGTGAGTGTGACCTTTTTTGTGTCATTTTGTCTATCTTCCTTTCTGTTGGAGGTACGATGAAATAATAGCAAGGTAAGTGCCTTATTCCAGCCACTGTAGTAAAAGTTTTCACTGGTCTTAAGTCTTACACTACAGAGTATCGGATGAATTTGTAGCTACATCTACCCACTCTCACTTTTGTATCTCTAGACTCAGAGCAGGTGTATCTCCTTTCCTTCCCAAGACTATCATTCCATGTGTGCTTAAGGGGCCACATCTTCAGATCCCTAAAGGAGAGCAGTTAGGGAGTTCCTCAAAATGTCATATATACAGATACCATTTGACCCAGCAGTTCTGCTCTTAGGTATATACTCAAGGAACATGAAAACATATGTCCACACAAAAACTTGTACATAACAGCATTATTCACAGTAGTCCAAATCTCAAATTTAGTGTCATCTCCGAACTCTGGCTAGAGTTTACTTGCTGGGTAGACCATACTTATGTGTGGAGTTTGCAGGCTTGCTGTAGAGTTGAGTCCTGGGCTCCCGGCAGCAGCAAGGTTTAGCATTGTGTGACTGGTTGTACCTCAGCTCTCCTTAGCCGGCATAGTAGTGGCGGGCACAAGCTGAACCTTTGAGCAGACCAGATAAATTAAGCAGTTAACATAACTTGGGAAAAAAGAAAACAAATTTCCATTAACAAAGAAATGGATAAACGAATTGTGATAATATACAATAGAATATTATTTGGCCATAAAAAGAAATGAAGTGTTGATACATGCCCATGCTGCAATGTGCATGAACTTTAAGAAAACCTGATGTTAAATGAAAGAAACCAGACATGATTCCATTTATATGAAAAATACCCAGAACAGGCAAAGCCAGAGAAAGAGAAAATAGATTAGTGGTTGCCACGAGTGGGAGAGGAGGAGAGTGGGGAGTGGCTGCTGAGGGAGGTGGGGTTTCTCTCCGGGCTGGTGAGATGTTCCGAAATGAGATGGTCATGATGATTGTTCAAGTCTGTGAATGTGCTAAAAATCACGCATTGTATACAGGCAGGCCTCATTTTATTGTACTTTGCAGATACTGCCTTTTTTTTTTTTATACACAAATTGAAAGTTCAAAGTTCAGTGGGATGAGTAACTGCAGATGTGGAAACAGCAAGAGAACTAGAGTTAGCTGTGGAGCCTGAAGACAGGACTGAATGGCTGTGATCTCATGATAAAACTTGAACCGATGAGAAGTTGCTTCTTATGGGTGAGCAAAAAAACGTTGTTTCTTGAGATGGAATCTGCTCCTGGCGAAGATATTGTGAAGATTATTGAAATGACAACAAAGGATTTAGAATACTATCTAAACTTAGTTGAGAAAGCAGTGGCAGGGTTTGAGAGGATTGAGTCCAGTTTTGAAAGCAGTTCTACTGTGAAGAAGGTGCTGTCAAACAGTATCGCATGCTACAGAAAAATTGCTCATGAAGGCAAGAGTCAGCTGATGCAGCACAATTCCTTCATTGTTGTAGTATTGTAAGAAATTGTCACAGCCACCCTGATCAGTCAGCAGCCATTAACATAAAAGCATGACCCTCCACCAGCAAAAAGATTACAACTCACTAAAAAGCTCAGATGATTGTTAGCATTTTTTTAGCAGGAAAATATTTTTTAATTAAGGTATGTACATTGTTTTTTGGACATAAGGCTATTGCACAAATAGTAGATCACAGCATAGTGTAAATATAACTTTTATATGCCCCAAGAAACCAAAAAATTTGTTTGACTCGCTATATTGTGTTGCTCACTTTATCGCGGTGGTCTGGAACCAAACCCTCAAATGGTGGGTTTTATGATATGGGAGTTATGTTTCAATAAAGATGTTTTTAAAAGAAAAAAAAAATTCCTAAGGGAGCCATTGAAGTAAGAAAGAGTCTGATATAATCTGTGTTATACTTTGCAAAAGTCACCATGCAGAGAATTGATGGGACTGGTAGGCAAAAGTATGTTTGTGAAGCCAGGAAACTAGAAGACCGATTAGGAAACTATTCCAGTAGTCCAGGCTGGGAGTAACAAGACCATGAACTCAGTATGCAATGGTGAGGAGAAGGGAGAGAAAGCTGTGAATTGGCATTAAGGAGGCAGAGGACCATGAGCTGATGAAGCACAATTAAAAGGAGCAGCCAGAGAGATGGAAAGTAAACCAGGAAATAGTAGCAGTAGAGAATTCCAGTGGCGCCTGTGTGGCTGAGTCAGTTGAGCATCTGACTTCAGCTCAGACCATGATCCCGCAGTTAGTGGGTTCAAGCCCATGTCAGGCTTTGTGCTGACAGTGCGGAACCTGCTTTGGATTCTTTGTCTCCCTCCCTCTCTGCCCCTCCCCCACTAGCACTCTCAAAATAAAGAAAGAAAGAAAAGTCAATTTCCAGGTAAAAGGTGAAGGTAACAGTTTTTTTTGTTGTTTTTTTAATTTTTTTTTAATGTTTATTTATTTTTGAGAGAGAAAGATAGATAGAGCACAAGTGGGGGAGGGGCAGAGACAGAGAGGGAGACACAGAATCCGAAACAGGCTCCAGGCTCTGAGCCATCAGCACAAAGCCTGACACGGGGCTCAAACTCGGGAATGGTGAGATCATGACCTGAGCTGAAGTTGGACGCTCAACCAGCTGAGCCACCCAGGCGCCCCTGAAGGTAACAGTTTTAAATGCTACAGAGGTCAAGTAGGAAAGCTGAGGACTGAAAAAGGGACTTTATAAATAGCCACAAATGTACCCTTGTCTTCCTGACCTTCCCCAAATAGGTTAAGTATCCTTACTTAATACCAATTATGACAGCTATTGTTTTATTTCTGCTTGATGATCATTTTCTGTTTTCCCCTTTTGGAATGTAACCTCCATGAGGACCAAGACCGACTATAATTTTTTTGTTTTGGTTTAGTTTCTTTTGGTGAAATATACATAACATACAATTTACCACTTTAACAATGTTTGTAAGTGATGGTTCAGTGGCATTAAGTAGTTGACATTATTTTGCAACTATTACCACCATCTATCTCCAGTACATTTCTTATCTTCCCAAACTGAAACTCTGTACCCATTCCACAAAATTCCATCTCTCCCCCCAGCTCCTGGCAACCTCCATTCTACGTCTTGTGTCTGTGAACTCGACTAATCTAAGTACTTCAGACAAGTGGAATCATAGTATTTGTCCTTTGGTGACTGGCTTATTTCACTTAGCATAACGTCTTCTAGGTTCATTCAAGTTGTGGCATGTATCCGTATTTCATTCTTTTTTAAGGATGAAGGATGTTCTATGGTATATACCACATTTTGTTCACTCGTTCACCTGCTGGTGCACGCTTCAGTTGCTTCCACCATTTGTCTGTTGTGAATAACACCCCTATGCGCGTGGGTGTACAGTTGATCTCTTTGACACCCTGCTTTCAGTTCTTTGGGGTAAATTCTCAGAAATGGAATTTGCTGGATCATATATTCTGTCCTAATACTTACCTTCCATTATACTCATCTGCTCTCCTAGGTCTTTCCCACTAGATTAAAAGATTTTCGAGTACAGGAATCATTTGATTTATCTTCATAGTTCCAGTGCTGAAAGACACTTAATAATTTATGAAGAGAGTGAGTGACTAAATTCATGATTAGTTTAAAAGCAAACAGACAAGTTGTGGATATAGTACCTGCTCAACTACCTTCCAGCTTGAGAACTCCCTTCTCCTGAGGACGTGAGCCTGCAACTGCTTGAGTCAGAATTAGTTCACTCTGGTCTTTACTGTCTCTCTCCCTTTTTCTACAGATGCCTCCTAATTGCTTTTCTTCTGTATTGCTGCTCCTCAGAGCCTGAGGGAAATATCAGTTGTTGGAATGTCTCTGTGTGACATTCCTAGATTACTTAGAAAATCATCTTAGGGGAAAGCTAGTTTAGGTGGTGTCAGTTTTTTGGTTGGTTGGTTTTTGTTATTGTTCTAGCCTGGCTTTTCAAAACCTTTTTGGGGCTGGTTTTTCTTCGTATAAGTAAAATTAAGTTTTTGTAGTATCCACTCTTCAGAGAATCTCTCTTGGTAACCATTTTCTCTTGGAGGGAATATGGAGCTTTCAAACAAAGGTGTTGCCAACTAGGGGTATGAGAGAAGTGCATCTGCGACAGGCGGGCATCAGTGTTGCCGTGTTTCCTGGAACTCAAAGTGGAAAAGCTAAGTATTACATTTGAAAGGTACTAGACTCAGGCTGGGCTCTTTGCACACTGACGTGTTTATTTTAAGCATATCTTGTGTGAAATGGCCTCATGCATTTGGGGAGCTTCATTTGGACTTTGAAACTATTAGATATTTAAGGCAGTTTCCCTGCTCATTTATCAAGAGTTATTCCTTGGTTAGAGTGAAACTTCCCTGACCTTGTGCCCTTTTCCCAGGGAGTGACACTGACGGACCTTCAAGAAGCAGAAAGGACATTCAGCCGGTCAAGGGCAGAACGGCAAGCACAGGAGCAGCCTAGCCAGAAGCCCACGGGCACAGAAGGGCTCGAGGAAAGCCCAGAGAAGCACGAGCCCTCAGCAGTGCCGGCGAAGGAAGCTGGCGAGGGCCGTCAACCCTGGGGCGGGAGTCTGGACGAGGAGGTAAGTCACTTTTGCTGGCATGCACTGTCCTCAAAGCAGGGTCATTAATGTGGGGAATCCCTTCCTCACTGGTAACTTAAGCGCTATGCTGCTTGACAGTGGACGACTCCCAGAAAACACTGATAATGTCTGTCTCTAGTTGGCAAACCTGTGTGACTGAGAGAACTCAAGATGTCAGTCCGTGGGGCGCCTGGGTGGCTCAGTCAGTTAAACGTCCGGCTTCAGCTCAGGTCATGATCTCACGGTCCGTGAGTTCGAGCCCCACATCGGCTCTGTGCTAACGGTTCAGAGCCTGGAGCCTGCTTCGGATTCTGTGTGTCTCTCTCTCTCTCTGCCCCTCCCCCTGCTCATGCTCTGTCTCTCTCTGTCTCAAAAGAAATAAACATTAAAATTAAAAAAAAAAAAAGATGTCAGTCCTTAAGTGATCATTTTGTTCCTCTAGGAGTTAACTAATGCTTACTTTTTATCTAGTTTTATTGAGGTGCTGACATAGACCATTTTATTAGTTTTAGGTTTACACCATGAGGGTTCGATGTTGATAGTGAAATGATTACCTCAGTAAGGTTAGGCTAACTAATTCTTAAACTAATGATGTCTTTGTATCCTAAAAGGCGAGGTTATAGTATAATAAAAATACAAATAGAAATGTGAGGATTTATTGAGTGTTTACTTTATCCCGGGCATTGTTTCAACAATTTCATATGTATTAATTCACTTAATCCTCAAAAAAACCCTCTGAGGTAGATATTATTATTCCCACTTTAAATATGAGGATATCGAGTCACAAAGGAGTTAAGTCACTTGCCCAGCATTTCACACAGGTAAGTGGTTAAGCAACAACTCGAGCATAGGCAGTCAGGCTCCAGAGTGCTCTCTCAGCCATGATTATGTTGTTCTCTAAACTCCTACAAATCTGATTTTACAAAGCACCACTTAATCCCATGCCACAAGATGTCACTATTGAGGTAGACATGTTAACTTCTGTTCCCTTTCTCAAATGGAGTTTCGTAGTCCGAGGTATAGGGTTATGTTTAGGGTGAACATAATTCCTCCCGGTTTACCAAAGATGGTTCCTATTACACCTGTTGTCTCTGTGTAATTAGCCGTACCATTCATCTTCACTCTCAGGAGTGTCTCAATTGAGATGTTAAATTTTACCCTTACTATATATAGTTAGAGGAGAAAGGAATCGCCTTGCTCCATCTCTGAATGGCTAGGGTGTCTGAACAAAGGTTCTTTTTTTTTTTTTTTTCCTTAGCTACTATGTATTGGTTTATTGAGTACTTACTAATACCTACTGTTCTAAGAACTTAACGTACATTATCTCATATAACCCTCCCAGCCCTCTCTGAGGAAAGTATTATCCCTCTTTTACATATGAGGCAGCTGAGGCTCAGAGAAGTTAAGTAACTTATTCGAGGCCACACAGCTAGTAAATGCTGAAGCTAGAATTTGAACCAAGTTCTGTCTGATTCCAAAGCTTACTATATTTTATTGCTTCTGTCTTTATAAACAAAAAAGTATACAATCTCTACATGTAGTAGTAATTATCAGTGCATCTGTAATAAACCAAGTTAAGGCTTATTGTCAGGCCGTGTTTTTCTTTGGGAAAAAAAGAGTTGAAAGGGGGAAAATGGGAATTTTTTAAAGTTTCAGTAAATCTGGTTATGGCAGTTTGGTAGAATATTCAAAGAATTTGTAGAATGCTCAGATTCAGTCTCTGTTCTCTGGGAACTCTGTATTGTTTCTTCATATTCCCAAGCTTTTTATCTTCCTACCCAAACCTTGCCTTTCAGTGTTTCATCTTAACAAGGCCACCAGGCTTCTTATTTTCATTCCAGAATCAAAGGAATTTTTATTAACAAGATTAGTGCTACCTAGTGCCCGTTGGTCAATTCAGGAAAAATTTTCCGGGGCCGCTACCAACATGACAGTATTGTCAGAATAGGAATCCAGAAGCTGTTTCCTTTCTGGCTAATTAACTAACTATAACTGTAGTTCAGCTCACTGGCTATTTGTTGAGCATCTGCTGTGAGTAAGCCTCTTGGTATAGAAAAAGCCCTTTTTTAATAAGCCCGCCCGCCTTATCATTTAGCTGGACGTGGCCTCTAACATCTCACCCTGTGGATTATTTCCAGCCTGGCTATCGTCGCCTGAGGTATTCAGCTCAGCCAGACAAACCCGCAACACCAGTGTCTCCTTCCGCATCCAGACCCGCTCTCTACACCAGTTCCCATCTGCTGCGGACAAGCAGGTCTTCAGTCCCCGACTCTGAGAGTTCAGAGACCACCGCAAACACTGCGGCTGCGAAGGAAATGGACAAAAACGGTATGTGGAGCTCCAGAACGCGCAGGCTCCTCCCGAGCGTGCTCGCCCCAGATCCCTAAGGTCACGCTTTGTTTTCTCTCTGGCCAGAGAGTGAAGATGCGGGTGTGGATGATCAGTCCTCGAACAGACTGTCCGTCCGTGAGAGGAGGAGGCCTAAGGAACGGCGAAGGGGCACCGGCATCAATTTCTGGACAAAGGATGTGAGTGGATTGGTCCGTGCTGGGGCACGTCACGGCACCCGTGGCTCTTGTCCCTTATGTTGACTTTAAAAAAGAGAGCGTCCCGTGTGGTCCCACAAATCTTGCAGAGTATCAAGAAATATTACTGAGGAAAGAGAAGAAGACTCACCTGGTGTGGGACTCATTTGGTGTATTCTTAGCTGGATGCCCACTGCCTAGACGGTAGTACCAGGCACATAGTAGGCACTCAGTAAATAATGGTGAAGAATGAAAAGCACTGACCATCTACAACAGCCATGTAAGCAAATATAACGAGGGAATAAGCTTGTCAAATATCAGCCATTCTGCCTAATATTCCCAGAAAGTCACGTAGGTAGTCAACAATATCTTCATCACTAATCTGCTAATCATGTATTAGCAGAGATTCCGACAGAATATTTTAGGAGCATTACAAGAATTTCAAGGAGCTTAAAATCTGTTTGTAACACAGGTTCATCTGACTCAGTTTTACTCTTTTGGAGGAAAAAAAAAAAACAATATAAACTAGAATAAATTTGGCTTTAAAGTAAAGACAGATGTACCAGTGCTTCCTAACTATAAACACACATTCGGTACTTTAACTTGCCATCTTGTTCTATACCCTTCTCTCTTTCTTTTAAAGTTTATTTGTTTATACTCCCTCTTAAAGTGTGTGGGAGTGTGGAGAAAAGTTATTTAAAAATTTTTTTTCAATTTATTTTGAGGAGCACCCATGTGGCTCAGTCAGTTAAGCCTCTGACTCTTGATCTCGGCTCAGGTCATGATCTCACGGTTCATGAGCTTGAGCCCCACATCGAGCTCTGTGCTGACAGTGTGGAGCCTGCTCGGGATGCTGTCTCTCCCTCTCTCTCTGCCCCTCCCCTGCTCTCTCTCTCTCTCTCTCTCTCTCTCTCAAAATAAATTTATTAAATTTATTTTTTTATTTTGAGAAAGAGAGAGAGAGAGTGCACAAGCGGGGAGCAGAGAGAGAGAGAGAAAGGGAGAAAGAATTCCAAGCGGGCCTCATGCAGCCATTGTGGAGCTCGATGTGGGGCTCGAACCAGGAACCCTGAGATATGACCTGAGCCGAAATCAAGGGTTGGTTGCTTAACCAACTGAGCCACCCAGCAGCCCCTCTTCTATACCCTTCTCACTCAGTTACTGGCATTCTTTTGAATGTTTATTTATTTATTTTCGGGGAGAGAGAGAGAGCACGCATGTGCAAGTAGGGCAGTGGCGGTTGGGGCGGGGGCGCGGGACAGAAAGAGAGAGAGAGAATTCCAAGCAGGCTCTAGGTTGTCAGTGCAGAGCCCATGTCAAGGCTCAATCTCATGAAGTGTGAGATCATGACCTGAGCACGAATCAACCAATTAGCCACCCAGCCCTTGTTATTGGCATTTTGAAAATCAAGTGACCAATAATCAGGAGGTCCTTCTGGCTACCAATGATCATACGGAAGTTAGATGAACCATTCAGTGAGACAGGAAATGAGACAGTATATAGTCATCTATTAGAAACTTTTTTAGGTAAAAGTATCTCATTAAAAAAAAAATTTTTTTTAAGTTTATTTTTTATTTATTTTGAGAGAGAGAAGGAGAGGGAGAATCAAACAGTCTCTATACTGTCAGCACAGACATGAGACCATGATCATGACCTGAGCTGAAATCAAGAGCCACCCAGGCACCCCAAAAAGTATCTCATTTTTATAGGACCAAATAGATAACTATTGACAGAGATGAAATAAAGTCTGTCTTTCTTAATGACATCCCTTTTCCAGCTGTGGCTTATTTGATGTTTTTAATGACAGGCAATACTCCTAAGCTGTCTGCCTATGGCGGCTGTTAAAAGCAGCAGCAACGGAGCATCACCGGCACTCAGTTCTCATTGCCTGTGTTTCAAATGCCAAGATGCATAATTGATGGGAGCTGACCTTGTTGCTTTCAAGGATGTCTGTGGCCATGATCCTCTTGTTTTTCTCCCTCCTTCCTTTTTAGGAAGATGAAACTGAAGTCTCTGAAGAGGTGAAAGCGGCACTGGTAAGTGTCAGGCCAGTGAGGCATGTCCCTTTTGGTTCTGCCTTTCTCATGTGCGTACAATTTTAATAGAGAAGAGCAGGCCCGCTGCAGATTTGGGCCGAGGGAGAGTTTGGAGGTAGACATCGCTCTGAGAGATGTGGCAGGTGCTACTAGGCGGTACCGTCTCAGTCGCTGGAACAATACCCCTGCTCTTGAGCACGTTTCCTGCGTTTCTCTATGCCTTCTGCTGATCTCTCACACAGGCGTAGGATCTGTCTGTCTGCTTTTTCTCTCCTGTGAGTACGTTTTTGGATTGTAGAAAGTACTTGGAAATCTTTGGAAGAAAATCGAAGAGTGATACTGTTTCTCTTATGGATCTACACTCATATATAGGAAGGAACATAAACGTGAAGAATGTAAACCTCACACAATCCAAAAGCTGCTTATACTCGACTTTGAAATAAGACTAAACCCTTGATTCTTACACAACTCCAGCCTGGCATCCAGCTTTTCTCTGTGGTGTACGGCCTGGGCCCAGCTTTCCTGATACTCCCGGTTTCTGAAAGCCACTCAAACATGACAGAAAGTCAGTGGTTTCCTTATTAGTACTATTTTTCAGGAAGAAATGTGGTTTTGACTAAATGAATTGAGACTATATGTACATTTTTATTGGAAATTATGTAAAAAGATGGCCTTCTTTTACCCTACAGTTAGTTGAAAGTATGTTCTCAGAATATATATTTGATAACCCATCCGGAAATTGACAACTAACTCATTTTTAGCAGAGGAAATAGAAATACTATATTATGTCATTGACCTGCCTATAGTTTAGTCAAGGTCCAAAACAGTCAGTAGTGGCCTTCCAAAAAGCAATGCCCAGGTGACTAATGGTGACACAGGTGGGAATTGCTTACTCTTGGTTGAAGCTAGGTGACTTCACAAAGATGAGCTGTGTCAGGTGGAAATACCACAAACGAGGTTCTGTTGGGGCCGGGTGTGTGTGTGTACATGTGTGTGTATTTGCATGCACAAATAACAGTAAGTCTTCAGTTTTTCAAGGGGGCTGAGAATGGCTTTTGGAGCCAAAAAGAGTGAATGTAGGAAAGTTGCTTTGGGGAATTATAAGATACCTAAAGAGAGGATCTGCATAATACATTATAGAGCACTGCAATGGACTGTGCTCACTTGAGGGCTGCAGATCCCATTTAAATCCATAAAGGGAATAACAACAAGGAGGCTTTGTTGTGACAGGGTGTCTTTTGTCAGTGAAAATCTGTGTCTCCACCTTTCAAACCACTTGGCATGGGAAAATCCTAACAAAGGGCACCAGGTAAGGAAAGCTAAGGTGTTCTTGACGCAACACTGCCCAGAGAATTTCATCTTAGGACAGGTGACTGAAAATTATAGAAAGGATTTTCTGATAGGTGAGGAATCGCAGAGACTATTGAGGCTTGACATGAAAGTCATGTGTCAGACTGAGAAGCATTTCACTCATCCAATTGCTTGAGGCATCTATAGTGTCTGCCATGTGTCAAGTTGACTCCAGTGTGAATCCTGAGAGAAGAATAAATAGTCTGTTATCTCTAGAATGGTAACTTTGAATGTATGCCGGCAAGCCAGAGTTGGCACAGGCATATTCCAGGTGCCCATCTCCAGCCCCACCAACCATGTAGAAGGAAAGACTGGTGACAAGTCAGCACAGGGCGAGGAATCCTTTAAAAGCCATACATTTGCTCGATTGACTACTCAAGTTTATTTCAATGAAACAGTCATCTGGGCCCCACCATCTCCTCGGGCTGCAGACTATGTGAAGGGAGGTAGGCCAGCCCAGGTGAGCACAAGCAGCCCAGCCCTAGTCTTGTCTGGCTTTTGTTAGATTGGGTTACAACCTTAACGTTACTTAACTGAAGAGGAAAAAAGAAAAAAACCCACTTCACTGTTTTTCTCCCAAGTATTCTCTTCTAACCTAGCAGGCATGATGCCGTTATCATCCTATGGGCCCACAGAGCAACATGCCTGGCCATGGCCCAGTGTAAGTTGCTGCAATTCTACTTCAAGACAGTCAGTAATATCTTAGGACCATTCTTTCTCCCCGACCTCCATGTCCTTCCATCAGGCAGCAGATTGAGCCAGCCAAAGGAGGGGGCATTCTGTTGAAATGGCACTGTTAGCTAATCAGCATGGGTACTGCCGAGAAGCCAGGGCACTTCCTTCTTTCCTTGGTTTGTGGTTCAGTAAAACTATATATGCTACTGAGGTCATGACAGCTCCCTTCTCTTTCTTAGCCTTTTCCTGAAGAGTGGCAGAATCTATTATTTTTAAAGGTAACTCTTCCCAAGACTCTGGCATGTATATATATTTTTCGAGATATAATTCACAATCAATAAACTGCACAGATCTTAAGTGTACTATTTGATGAGTTTTGACAATTGCATACACCAGTGTAAACACCACTCGAATCAAGATATAAAACTTTCCGGTCACCATGGATTAGTATTGCTTGTTCTTGAACCTCATGTATATGAAACATACAGTCATATTTCACTTTAAGAGTAGAAAGGAAAGTTCACTAGTTATTATCCCTATCTTATGTTCCGGTCAGTGTTAGAATTAAGTACGGATTTTGTTTCCTCCTCTTAAAGATTTCAGAAGATTCTTTAATCTCTCACCCATGTATCAGTAACAACAGCATGATTAAGAAGATCTTTCTACTGTTAACCTAAATCCCAATTGGTGTTGTTGAAATCCATTTCTTCTTTTTGTGTACCTGTACTAGAAAAATGTAACCAGCGTTTATATACAGGTAAGATATATTGCCAGGAAGGGCTCTGATATTTGTTATCAATTATGTGATAAGTGAAAGACTAGTCATGCATTTTTATGCTGGTGACACCAAGGAATGGTACTTAGAAGGCTGGAGACTTTGCTTAAGCCCAGCACACTACATGGTTTTAGTCAGAACCCATCTCCATTGGTAAATCCATGAACAGGTGGGACTGGTAATGAATATATAATGTCTTAGCACCTCCTTGACAGGTGTGTTTAAAGCACATTTGTTAATTATCCACATTAGGTATGTAATAGATATTTCCCAGAAGTCTTAATATATCCATTATCTCGCTAAGTGAAAAACAAACTGTATCTAGATCTTAATGTGAGGAAGAAGGGTATTCCAGTGATACCTGAAAAAAATTTTGTATTCAGCAGTGTGTTTGTATTGTTTACTAGAGGTAATTGCACTGAACGTTTGTTCTGGAAGGCACAGTCATTGGCACACTGCAGAAAGTGATGGCAGTTTGGCATCTTTCCATCTTTTTTTAACCTACCTCTTTGGCTTGTCTTTCTTTTGTTTAACACTGATTTTATCTACTGCATGCTTGCTGTTTCCCCCTATATACTCCTCTGGAGCAGACTGTTTGCCGAGCCAATTCTGTTGTGTAATTAAGTTTATCACTAGAGGGCAGAAGTGGTCAACAGAAGAGATGCTGGTGAACAAGAATGGTGCCCTGAAGAAGCTGAACAGTAGACAGATTCTTTGGTTTTAAAGGGATCTTTAAAGAACACAGCTCGTGCAATAAAGTTACTTGCCTCCCAGCTTTTGGGAATCTGGAGATAACTTGCGTTAGGGACCTTATTTTACAGCCAAGAACACCGAGGCCCAAAGAAGTTAAGAAGTATTCAGGGACATGAAAACTG
Organism: Paguma larvata; assembly: GCA_030068075.1. Classification (NCBI taxonomy): domain Eukaryota; kingdom Metazoa; phylum Chordata; class Mammalia; order Carnivora; family Viverridae; genus Paguma; species Paguma larvata. The sequence goes on along the minus strand of CM057840.1, from coordinate 3,721,328 downwards.
CTGGTTGAACACCCTGAACCCTGCATCAGGGAACCTTTTTATTTGACTTTAGTGAAACAGACTTGAAATTGGGGCTTAAATCCTTCTGCATTCCCTATTTATCCATTTGGTTTTTTACTAAACAGATTGTATGTTCAAAATGACTTGCTAGTAACATCTCACTTCCTTAAGTGAAGGAATGTCTTCTTGAAGGACAGCTGAAAAGCCTACTCTGAGTATCCAGCTTCAGTCAGTGGGTAGAATATCAGCATTCCTCTGTTGTCTTTGACATAGGTAGGTACTTATGTCCTTCATGAAGTAAGAATTTCCATACAAGATGCCTCCCTCCGCATCTCTGCCCTCCATCCCTGTTGCTTTTCAGCAAGTCAGGTGACATTCAGTCTGAACAGAATCACTGAAATCTCACCCTCAAAATTAGCAATGTAGTTTCTGCAGTCCGGGATGGAATGGTAGATCTAGATTGCTCATCACACCTCAAAATGCAATGGTGAAGGAGATGTTGCTAAGGAATTACTAATTCATGGATTTTAAGGTATCTGCTGTGGATGGCTGGTGGCATGCTAGTGGAGAGATGTGTTGATAAAGTGTACCAAAGGAAGTAAGCCATTAAATATAAGATTTACAAATTAAAGATAGAAGCATATAGACATTTGCTTGGTTTTGAACTAAGCTTTAATCGAAAATAAAACTTGCCTTGGGAGCCACTTGGCCCCAGAAATGTCTCTACTACCAAAAGTGACTAAATGCATTTCCCAGTCTGTCCTGCCTTCTCCTCTGTAACCCGCTTCTCATTTATTCGCTGAACAAGTACTTTAAAGTGCCTATTATAGTCAGGCAGTCTTCCAAATACTGGAGATGCAACAATGAACAAAGAGCCCTGCTCTTAAGGAGTTTACATTCTAGTGGAGGAAAGGGACAATAAGTAAATAAATGTGTGGAGTAAATAGTGTGTGAAAAGGTGATGAGTGTTTTTGGGAAAACCCATGTAGAGCAGGATCGGAAGGAATCAGAAACGCCTGGCTGGGATAGGAAGTTGGCTTTATAAGTAGGGTGGTCAGGATAGACCTTGCTGAGAAAGCATCATCCGAGCCAAGAATTAAAGGAAGTGGAATGGGGAGCCATGTGGACATATGGGAATAGAAAGTTTAGGCAGGGAGAATAGCACTTGCAAAGATTCTAAGGCAGAAGCACAGCTGACGTGCTTGAGGACAGGTGAAAAGACCAGTGTGGTAGAGCAGAATGAGCAGAAGGGTCCAAAGGCATAGACTGATAAGTCCTTATAAAGGCTCGGGCTTTTGATGGGAATAAGTGGGTAGCCATTGTAGAGTCTTGAGCCGAAGAGTGACATGATTATTTTAAGGAGTTCCTCTGCCTACTGTTTTGAGGATACACTCTAAAAGGATTTGGGTGGAAGCAGGAACATCAGTTGGGAGGCTATTACAGTCATCCAGGGAAAAACTGAAAGTGGTTTGGACCCAAGTGATGGCAGTAAGTTTTCATATTCGGGATATAGTTTGAAATTGGAACCAGTGAAATTTGCTGCTGGATTGGATATAGGGTGAAAATCAATTGGGGCAGGGGTAGGGATCAAGGTTGACACCAGAACTTTAAGCTAAGGCAACTGAAAGTATGGAGTTTTCCTTAACTGAGAGATGACTGTGGAAGGAATGGATTTGGTGGGGGGAGAGCAGGCATGTGGTTTGGGTTTTAGGAATGTTAAAAAATAATGTCTGATTGACATCCTCATGGAAATGTTAAGAGAAGACTTAGCAGTAGGAGTCTGGAGTTCAAATGAGTGGACCAGACTGAACATACAAACTTGAATCTCAATAAATGTATAGATTGTATTTAAAACCATGAGATTGAATGAGATCACCAAGAGAATGAAAGTAGATGGAGAAGAAATCCAAAGACAGAGCCCTGGGGCACTCCAAAATTCAAAGTGAGAAGGGGCAGAACCACAAAGGAAACTGATGAATCTTAGTAGTTAGCTCTGAGAAGATAAATAGGACTTTTCTGTTAAATCAGAAGAATCCTATTGATTAACTATATTTGCAGGTGATCTTTTAAGTTCACTCAACTTTTGGTCCCCTTTGCTTTGCCTCATTTTCCTCAGCTTTATTTTATCTTTGAATAACTAGCACTACCATTTCACTTAAGAAGAAGAGGCTTTCTTTGAAAACCTTATTTCTGAATGTTATCAGATACTAAACTCTGAGTTACCTCTGTAATGGCTACAATGGCAATTATAGACTGAATTTTAGAACTGAGAGAGACTTAAACTTCTAGGTAATTAGTTAAACTTCTCATTTCAAAGATAACAACTGAGGCCCAGAGAGATTAAGTAACTTGCCAGGATCACATGGCTGGGTTCCTAGTCCATGGCAGGTGTACTACCTTCAGGGGAAGCTTTCTATCTGTTCTATATCTCGTGTGATATACTGTTATGACAAGCAATATAGCATAGTGGGTAAGAGTGCAGACCCAGGGGCTAGCTAGACTCCCTGGGCCGCTAAACTACCTTGGATAAGTTGCTTAACCTCTCTATACTTCAGTTTCCTCATCTGTAAAGTAGGGATAGTCATAGTAGCTACTTCCTAAAGTTATAAAGTGAATATGAATAAATACACTTAAATAGTTAGACATGATTGGAATTCATTCATACTCATTTCCAAATTTGTAGGTTCCTAAATCTGCATGAGAGTAAGTCTTTTAGAATATTTTCATTGACCTTAGAATCATGTGATTTTGAAGTTATTTATTAATTTATCCATAAAGAATGAATTATTTGGAGAGTCAGAGAAGTAGCCCAGGCTTCTGTATCACTCCAGTATAGGCTTGTGTTCTGAAAATGTACCTGATGAATTTTGACAAGTAAATTGTAAGAGGGGTTGCTGAAGTAGGGGGAACAAGTAATGAGTAGGAAGGAAAAAACAAGAACTAAATATTTCCATTTTTGCTAGGAACTCTTTGAGCACCTGATCAAATCAAGTCCCGCATATTTCTCTGTCAGTCAAGCAGGCTTCCATTTCTATGCCTCAGTTGCCCCACCTGTTTCTCTTTCTCTGCAGGGATTTCCAACAATTCTAGTTTCATAGATCTTTACTCTACTCTACTCTCCCCGAGCACCCCCCGCCCCCGCCCCCCGCCTTTCTTTGGGTAAATAATAGCTCCTTTGCCTGTGTGCTCTAATTTTTCACAACTTCGCTTCTGGCTCTCTGCTGGATCTTCTTTCCTCTCTCAAGCAGTATTTTTTTAATCGTGTTACTTAATCTCATGAAGCCCCTTAATCTGCTGGAGGGCAGCCAGTGATTGTCTGTCTGCTCTCCGCCACTAGGCAATATCTTTGCCATTCTCCTTTTAGGTAAAATCCTAGGACTGTTTTGCTTCTCCTCTCTCGGGGCTTGATTACCTAATATGGTAAGGTATGTCCCCGACAAGACTGCCCTGTTTAGAGGGAACAACAGTTTGACTAAGTTTAAAGACAACCGTAGGTAAGCTGTCAGAGCTATCAGGGTTAGTTATTTATATAGTGAAGTAATATTTTTCACAGGGTACCATTTAACAGCCACAATCTTGTGAAAGCAAGTCTCTTTTTTAATCCAGAGAAAGGATAAGAAAATATAGATTTTTTTTCCTCCCTTAGCCTCTTTATCTTTAGCCAGATAAGGGGGGAAAAAAAAAGACGAAGGGAACAGGGTGGTTAGTTTGTCCCCAGAATGAGAGGATTTGAGAAGTCTGAGAAATTTGGTTATATAAAAATGCTTATAAGGATATATTTAATAAGTGATGGCTGTTATAAACAGCCCTGTCACAGCGAGCCTCTGGGAGTTGGCAAGCATTCTCATGAAGAAAAGCAAGCTGTCCCGGATTTGTACAATTGATGACAGTGGGCAGTCCCAAGGAAAGAGATGAAGATTGAGACAAGGCAGCCAACCAGCTCTGTGTGTGGGAAGCTGCCTCCTATCCAATGTGCACTGAAGAAACTTCTCTAGTGGTTGACTCCCCATAAGCTTGGAAGGATCTTTCCCTTCACTGTATGTTTGCTCTTGCTTTGTGACTGTAGTTTCTTAAAATACTGCAGATGCTGTGATTTTCTATATATGGGTCACACTGTGCCTTGTTCTAGCCCAAGCTGTATAAACCAACGAAGTTTCTTTTGGCATCTTCCTTTTAAGGACTCTATTAATTTTAGGTCGTGCTGTTGCCAAGGAAATCTCAGTAATCAAAGCTCACATGTATTCCTTTGAGACCCTGTAATTTTTGGACCCACTGGCCCATTACATCAGTGAATTCTGCTCTAGTCAGAAATCTTTTTAAAGATAGAAGAAATTGACCTTCAAGGTATCTGTTCGAGGTTTGCTCAAACTTCTTATCCAAAGACGTGGAAGGTTTATCAACTACTAAGGAACAGTACAGTTAACCCTTGACCTCTTGCTTTTCTCCCAAATCTTTCTTCTGCCTCTGATTGCCTTCAAGGTATTAGTTTGTGTTAGTGACCCATGACCTTCTATCTCTTTGTTGGACGGACACTGATGAGCTTGAAACGCTGCTGGAATTTTTTTTATGATTATAGAGGCAATATATTTCATTACCGAAGATACAGGAACTACAGAAGAGTATAGCAATGGTCCTCAAAAGCAGCAGAAGCATTTCTAGAGGTTATAAATATTCATGCGGGTACTTTAGGCGTCACAGTGATGGGGGGACATTCTACCTGCATGAAGTGGACAGGGGCCAGAGATACTATATGTCCTAATAGGTCCCATACAGGTCCCTTGACTTTCACTTGTCTCCCTGGACAGTCATGGATGAAAACATCTCTGTTATCTGAGTCCCAAACCAAACTTGATTTTATGTATAAACTCACATCTTCTGGCAGAGAGAATCTAAAAATTCAACTACCATGTAAATTGAGGAAAAACTGTAGTTTTAGTTTTACTCATTGCTGACAGCAGTGCCACTTGTACAATGGCGTTGTTCTAAGACACATTCTACAGATGTGCGTGTGACTTCAGGCATGATCTGTGATGGGTCTCAAATGACGATCTACAATCCATGATGATGATCTTCATGATGATCTGTGATGGGTCTAAGCCTCCGGCTACTTCATTATACCTTCTAGTGTTATTGGCCCAAGAATTTATACACTGAAATACATATTTCATTATATATTCCTTTTGTTTTTCTTCATAGTTTATTGTTGATTTTTAAAATGATTTTAGCTAAGTTTTATACCTATGAATTTTATTTCAGGATAGTATAGATTGGAAGAGGTATTAGAAAATATTTGTTATGAAAGAGGACTCTTAGTGCTGTAAAAGGTAAGAAAAAATTGCCCCTTCTGCTGGTATTTTCCCTAAGTTTTGTTTTAGTTTTTGTTTTTTTTAACATATTCAAGATTGACTAATGGCATTTTTTTTAAATCTTTTTTAATGTTTATTTATTTTTGAGAGAGAGAGACAGACAGACAGACAGAGCATGAGCAGGGAGGGGCCCAGACAGAGAGGGAGACACAGAATCTGAAACAGGCTCCAGGCTCTGAGCTGTCAGCACAGAGCCCGATGCGGGGCTCGAACTCAGAAACAGTGAGATCACGACCTGAGCTGAAGTCGGACGCTTAACCGACTAAGCCACCCAGGCGCCCCTAATGGCATTTTTAAGAAGAGGATCATTTCTAACCTGAGCATTACTGGGACCCACTCATTACCAGGATGACAATCTCATAATATTGTCTTCAGAGCACTTGAGTTCAACTCTTTTATCAAAATACTCAGTCCTCTGATGGCTTTGATTACAGAGAACCTCCAGGAATAATTGTTCCTCTTTCAGTTGGAGTCTAGGGGTTACCTTCATTATGAAAGTATTCATTTCTTCTGTTGATAGCATGGCTAGAGAGCTTTAACCATGGCTTAGGCTTAGCTAATGTCAGAGTTCTAGCCCCATGATTGAGGTAAAAAGCTTAGTGTGGGATTTGTAGCTCTTTTTCAGCAAACGGAGTGTTTATAGATTTGCCCCAGCAAGAATGTTGCCCTCAAGGCGCTAACAGATGTTGCCTGTAAAGGTCTTACTTTGGCAGGACCTAAAAGGTAGGATAGTTGGGGTGAAAATGTAAAGATAAATTGTTACCATCTGCCAGTCTTAATTTTCTCTAGATCATCTCAGTTTTCAGTGAAACAAGTTCAAGAATCAGCAGCCATGTAGTGACATGAATTTCTTTCATTGAAAAGCCATGGTTTTATATCCAAATACGATTTTTCAAGATACTTAAATGTTCGTACAGCTGTGACTTTGCAGTACGTGCTTTTGAAAATACTTGGCTTTTTTAACGCTTTAAGAATGTTTTGTTTTCTTACACCCTGAGCTCTTATACCTTAAACTATGCCAGTGTTGTTGACCGCTGAGAAGAAAGGAGGTACATTGACATAAATCTGGAGACATAACAGACAGGATGGCAGCTATAGTTTATAATGCTGTGTTTCACGTTTGAAAGTTGCTAAAGAATAAATCTTAAAAAGTTCTCGTGATAAGGAAAAAAATTCTGTAGCTATGTATGGTCACAGATATTAACTGGACTTATTGGGGCGTTTATTTTGCAATATATACAAATATCTAATCATCATGTTGTACACCTGAAACTAATATAATGTGTGTCATTTATACCCCAATTTAAAAAAACATTGGCAAGCTAATAGCTCAAACTAAAATTACTCAGGTGCTGGGGAACTTTCAAAAGTGATATACCCAAGGGGCGCCTGGGTGGCTCAGTCGGTTAAGTGTCCCAACTTCACCTCAGGTCATGATCTCACAGTTTGTGAGTTTGCGCCCCGCATCAAGCTCTGTGCTGACAGCTCAGAGCCTGGAGCCTGCTTCCGAGTCTGTGTCTCCCTTCTCTCTGCCCCTCCCCCGCTTGTGCTCTGTCTCTCTTTCTCTCTCAAAAATAAATAAACATGAAAAAAAAAAGTGATATACCCATTTGGTATGTCATGGGACTGTCTGTGGTAACCGAATGCTTAGTTTCTCTTTTCTCCAAGTGTCTAGTATAGCTGTTTGCTGGCTCTTATGAGGGTCAACACTGCCTTTCTGAGGTCCATGGGGAGGGCAAATGTCTAGGTCTGTTCTCCAGTAGTATGTGTTGGGGGAGGGACAGCGACAGCAGAGCCAGCCTAATCTTCATCTTTGGTACGTAACACTCTAGGTCAGGGCTTCGTAAACGTTTTATATCAAGGACCTGATTATAAATATTATCTACTTTGTGGTCTGGATAGTCTGTTGCAACTACTCAACTCTGCTATTATAGTGGGAAAGTAACCAATAGACAATATGTCAATAAGTGGAATGGCTGTGTTCCAATAAAACTTTATTTATAAAAGCAGGTTGGTGGGCTGGATTTGGCCTACAGCCCAGGCCACAGTTTGCCAGTCTCTGCTCTTGGTTACGGATTCATAAATGTTTGCTGATGTAAACATGACTCCAAATGTCAATTTGCTCTCATCCAAGCACTTTTCTGGTAACTCAGCATTCTTCCAGTTGCTCCGATTCTTTAGTATTACTGACACTGCTGGGGCGAGGGAAATCATTCGTTCAGAGTGATACCTGTTGTTTGTCCTCACGTGGAAAAGCATCAGTTTTGGTTACGCTGCAGGAAACAAGCTATAAAGATTCCTAAATGAAAGAGTAAAGGAGGGAGAGTTTCTTCTATGTCATTTTAAATGTAGTTTTTCTGTTCCATCTTAGTTTGTTACCTCTTTTCTTTCTTAAACATTTTTTATCTTTTTATTAAAGTGTAGTTGACACACCATGTTACATAAGTTTCAGGTATACAACATGGTAATTTAACATGTCTTTATGTCATGCTAGGCTACCACAAGTGGAGAAAGTCTGAAATAGTTGATTCTCCTAATACATCCCTATCTGCTTTTTTCATCTGATCCTATCCCTTCTTCCCTCACAAAGACCTGACTTTGAGGTTAGCTAAAATTATAGTTTGGGGATATATAATCACTTGACACTTGAGAAATTCTACTTTTTAAGCTATGGCCATAAATAAGTTTGCCTTTAAGGCTCATAGATTCTTGGAAGGGTACCTGTCATTCATTTTAATTGCTGGTTGTCATTTGAATTCCTTAGTCAGGAGTAGGTTATGGAGTTTATTGGGTTTTTTTGCCTTGTTAACTTTCAGTCTGCAGAACATATGTAAGAAGAATTTGGGGGAGATTTATGGAGGGGTGAAAGAAATCTTCAAAGCTTTGACCTTGGGCTTACTTGAAATGATAGTTAAGAGGGGTGGATTTTTGGGAAGAGAAGGTAAAATTCTGGCTATTGAACAACTTTAAGAAGAAAAGTGATAAAGCTGACAGTGATATGTCATAGTAAAGACTCGCATCACGTATGAGAATCCATGATGGATTGGCACGATTAATTTTGTGCCAAGTAAACAAAACAAGATCCTTTCTATAGAATAAAGTTCCGCCTAACGTATGATATGTTATCTGAGGAGTCTCTCCAGTCACTTGTGACCTCTAGTTCTCTGGAATAAAACTAATGAAATATTGTTTGGGCTACTTATAATCATTTCTGGGGGGTTTGACTTAGAGCTAAGGGCAAGTTTGGATACTGAAATCCAGCAAACTGAGCCATTTTCAGTAATAATAATTATCTAATAGGTAAAGCTTCCATAGTAGTCTTCCTCAAACTTGTCAATAAGTATCATTGGGGTCATTTGTTTATAATATAGATTTTCAGGCCTCTTTCCTTGAGATTCTGAATTAGGAGAGAATGTGGTGGTAGAGAGTGGAAAGCCTAGGAATCTATATTGTAATAGAAGTCTCCCAGGTGATTCTTAACAGGCAAATTTGACAAAGACTGTTCCTAGAGGTATAATATTTAGGGATTGCTAATATTCCAGGTAGGTCATCCTTAAAGACTAACATTAACTATGGCACACTGAGGAGACTTGGAGCCAATCTCTACTCCTTCCTCTCCTCCAAAAATGCACATTTAACTCACAGAGAACCAAATTCTTAAAGGCTCACTAATACAGTCCAGTTTCATTCAGGAAGTCTTTTGCTTACATGACAGCATACGTTTATTCAGTCAACAATTGTTTGTTACCTATTGTTACCTAGTATGTATCAAGCATTATGCATTAGGGATACAGAAATGTGTAAGGTAGACAATGTTCCTGCCTCGCATAATACTCACATTTTAATGAGGCAGGAGGTATTCCTGTTAGACCAAGTTGAGATATCATGTAGGCAGGTAAACCTAGGAATCTGGTGTTCATGGGAGACAACAGAGGTAGAAATAAAGATATTTGAGAGTCACTGCCTGAGAGATGATACTCAGGGATGGTGGACTGGGTGAGATCTCTCCGGAAAAGAACATGAAGAAAACAAAAGCGTCCATGACTACGCCCTAGATTATTCTAGGGCTGGCTCTAGACAAAAACAAGAATATTTCTTCCATTGAACCAGGAGAGCATATACAGATGAATTGGTGGGTCTCATGTGGGGAAAATGAAGTAGTTATGATCTGAATTTCTCCCTCCCTCCCTCCCTCCCTCCCTCTCTCTCTCTCTCTCTCTCTCTCTCTCACACACACACACACACACACACACACACACACACACTTTTTTTTATGCCTAGAGAGCAATTAGAGCTTACTAGTGTCCAAATGAACGATAATGAACTCTAGGTTTCTAATGGTAAGTATGGGATGAATGGGAGGAACCTAAGATATACAAAAACTCTGCAGGATTTGATATTTTCCTGGATGCAGAGAGTGAACATAAAGAAGAGTCTACGGTGGTTGAGAAGATTCATGGATTGGTAGAAACAGTATTGGCTTTGGAGCCAGAAGACCTAGATCCAAAGCTACTTCCATCTCAGATTAGCTGTAAGGTCTTGGAAAAGAAATTTAACCTCTCCAAATCGTGAAAGTGCTTTAATTGGCTGTAAAAAATGAGATTGTTATCCCTATCTTGTAGGCTCGATGTAAGGACAGCCATAATAATGTATTTCACTTTAAATAGTGCCTGACTTTAGCAAGTGTTTATTAAACAATAGCTGCTAGTATAATAGTACTTGACCAGTCTTTCCCAGCCCCACCCCCCATATCTTTGAGCTTTCACACATGTTATTCCCATTTCCTGGAATGCTCTTCCTCCTGCTTTATTGCCTCTTCCTCTTCCCACTCCCTTTTTTTAACACCCATTCATGTTTTAGGTTAGGACCCACCTAGGGCCTCCAAGAACCCTTCCTTTGACCCCTCTTCAGAGTAGACTAGGTTCTCCTCAATATCTTAAATTAACCTGTAATACACAGTGATAATTATTACTGCGTGATATTTGCCAATTAAACAAAAGTCCTTAAAAGCGAGGTCTGTTTCTTGTTCATTATTTTCACTCTCTAGGATCTAGGCCAAGTATCTAGTGTTTAGATATGTCTTTATGAAGATTTGTAGAACAGTCCAATTAATGACATTCATGTTTCCAGTTTTGATGACTGCATGGATAATATACCACTAATGAGATTGGGAATTCAGGAGGAAGAACATGTTTGTGAGGAAGATAATGTTTTTGCTTTTGGATGTACTGACTTTGAGGTACCTATCAGACATATGAAATTAAATATGCTATAGGCAGTTAGATACATGGGCCTGAAGTGTGGGGATGTTTGGGGTCTAGAAATAAAGATTTAGAGGGGCAGCAGCCTGTTGGTAATAGTTTTAAACTATGAAAAGGAGGATATTTTCCAAGAATAACTTGTAGAGCAGTTGGTTCTCAACTTTTTTCCTCCCCATTGTCGTGAGGGATGCACTCAAATGGGTAACCGTGGGTCAGTATCGCAGTGATTCTAACGCAGGACAAGCAAAAGGAGCCCATTCCCCCAGGGGAGACCTATCAGAACGCTTGTGGGATGCTAAGGAGGATCACTGCTGTGAAAAAAAAATAAGAACAGACCGTGTGGAACAGAGCCTGGGCCGCACCAGTGCTCAAGGGATATGCTGAGGAGGAAAGGTGCCCATGAAAGAGATCAGAGAGGAAGTGGTCAGAGAAGAAGGAAAAGAACCAGGAAAGAATAACATTCGACGAAAAAGGAAGTGAAAAGTTTCAGGGACTCTAGCTGACAGAAGCTTAACTTCATATAGCTCAAGCACAAGGCGTATGTAATTGGGAAATCTGCACATTGATCCAGGTTGGTGTCAGGCATAGCTAAAGGCAGGAGGCTAAAACTTGGCCCTCAGAGCTCTGCCTCCTGCTCATATAGACCACAAAGGAAGAATACCTTCTCTATCCTAGTGTCCATATGTGCAGTTGACCTGGCTTTGGTCCGGTAAACTTGCTTGGACCAATTTCTGTAGCCAGAGATCAGATGGTTAGAGGGGCAGTGAAGCACAGTGGTTAAGATCCAGAACTCCGGAACCAAGTTATTTGAGTTCAAATCCCTGTTCTGTGACTTATATACAACCTTGGGCAAATTACATACTCCTTTAGTGCCCCAGTTTCCCTAACTCTAACATGTAAGAAATGATGGTAGCTATCACATAGGCCATTTCTTTAAATGAGATAATACTTATTAAATTTACTAACAGTGCCTAAAGGAGGTAAGCACTCAATAAATATCCCTTGGGCACTGGTGCGGCCCAGGCTCTGTTCCACACGGTCTGTTCTTATTTTTTTTCACAGCAGTGATCCTCCTTAGCATCCCACAAACGTTCTGATAGGTCTCCCCTGGGGGAATGGGCTCCTTTTGCTTTTGATTGTAATGATAATGGTAATGACAACAGTGGTGATAGTAGTGATAATGAGGAAGCAGTAGCAGCAGCTACCACTTTTTGTAGGGGTAGGGTTAGGAGAGGGTCAGCTACTTGGAACAGTTCCCCACAGAATGAAAGGATTCTGTCACCAAAAGAAGAGAAAGGGATAAAGTGCTGGAAAGACCAACTTATAGCTACCATAGTCTTCTGTAGTCCTATCCAGTTTGATTCTGTAATCTACATGGAGTCTGAGAACCCCAAAGTACCCAGTGGACTTGGCAATAAGGAGATTTTGCTGGCTAGTGAGAACAGTTTGGTGGGCTGGATGGCTCTGAAGCAGTGGTACCTTCTCTTTGTGACTGTCCGCAATAATGATTTTGATGAGTTTCCTGGGGGTTAATAGCATCTGGTTAGTAGCCATTTGCTTTGTTGGCAAAGCTCCAAGATAGTAAGTCTTCATAAAGCCTCGAAGAGTTCAAACATATCTGACCATCATATCATTTGGCAGAGTGTGGTAACTCTCTGGTTCCGTGCTTTACTCTGAACTGGGCTTTCTCCTAACAGTCCTTATTCTACATTTCTGCTTCCTCTCCTTGTTGAGAACAGATGGTGGATCAACATTCTTGCCTGATCCTGCAAGCGTATTTTGAAGGAATGAAAAGCAAATATTCTTCTACCCCAGAGGAGCATTTTCCACGTTATGCTAGCAATTATGAAAGGAGTTAGTTACTAGATTAGCTAGTGAGATGCGATCGTCAGTCATCGTCAGGTTCTCATTACTTGTAACGTTGTCCAGACCTACCAGGTTTTCTCTGACTGTATTTCTCCCTTCTTTTGTGTTTCACTTACTTGTTTACAGAGCGCCTTCAGAGAGAAGGCCTAATTCAAGTTTCATAAAGTTCTGCTGAGCCACCTCGGGATGATCTTAGCTAACGAAGTTCAATAGAGTGCAGTTGTAGGTTCTGGATTAATCTAGAATGACTTCCTAAAAGAAAAATTCCAAAAGAATAATATGGGAACTTTTTCCTCCCAACTTTTTCCCCCTCCTCAGTTATATTATTACCCCGGAAAAATATCACAAATAAAACAAAGTTATATAACAGATGAGTACTAGGGAAAAGTCAAGAACTGACAGTCCTAGCTTCCAGCTTTACCATTAATAAAAGCACATTGCAGCGTAGTAACGAATAAGTTATGAATAAGCTGTTCCAAGCTATGTATTTAGGTTAGTTTCTTAAAGAAAGTTCTTCCAGAATTTACTTCCTAAAAATGTCTTTGTACCATAACCTACCACTGAGCTTCAAGGAATAAATTTGATTTAGATAGCAGTGATTATTAGAAAACTATTTCAAAATGGACTACCAGGGGCGCCTGGGTGGCTCAGTCAGTTGAATGGCCGACTTCAGCTCAGGTCATGATCTTGCGGTCTGTGAGTTCGAGCCCCGCGTCGGGCTCTGCTGACGGCTCAGAGCCTGGAGCCTGCTTCGGATTCTGGGTCTCCCTCTCTCTCTGCCCTCCTCCTGCTCACGCTCTGTCTCTCTGTCTCAAAAATAAATAAACGTTAAAAAAATTAAAAACAAACAAACAAACAAACAAACAAAATGGACTACCAGTTAACATCTATAAGAGGAAGTATATAACCTCACTAGTATTCAAAACTATAAGTTAGTATTATAATGAAGTAGTGTGTTTTTTGTTTGTTTGTCTGTTTGTTTGTTTTAGCAGCCAACATAGGCAAAGATTTTGAAAAGATAATGCTCAGTTTAGGCCCATAGTGAAAAGGGCCTCCTCATATTTTACTGTTAGGAATGCAAGTTAATACTTCCTTTTCAGAAAGCAAATTGTCAAACTATGAAAAGCCCCAAACTGATACAGAATTTCCACTTATGGAAATCTTTCACGAAGAAACAGTCCTAAACATAAAAAGGGTCAGAGAAAGCTTTATATACAGAGATTTTTGTCACAGGATATATTGTATATATGTAGCTCTATAAACATTTATTTATTCAATAAATACTTGAGTACCTATTATATGGAAAGCTGTTTGCTAGGTACTATTGAACAAAACAGATTGAGTCCATTAAGCTATTTATAATAGTGGAAAAATTGGAAACAACCTAAATGTCCAGTATTCTGGCAGCAGTTAAGTAAACTATGATTCATCTGTGCACTGGAATACCGTGAATCCTAGTTTGCTTTACTGCTCCCTGACTGCCAGCCATTTTGGAGTGTTTCTTTGGAACAGATTAGAGTATGAGGCAGCCATTTAAAAATGAGTTACAGAGATAGTGTAATAACCTGGATAAATGCTTATGATAAAAGATTACTGAATGAACTAGATCCACAGTCATGTATGTAATAGGAGTACAACTATGAAGGTATAGAGGATACCCCGGCCCAGGTAAAAAGACCAGGGGGAAAGTCACCAGAGTGTTCACCGTGATTGTATTTCTAAGGTGAGGCTAAATATGACCAGCTTTTTTCTACTTTTTTTTTTTTTTCATTTTGTTTAATGCTCCCCCGTTACTTGCATTTTTTTTTTTTTTACTTAAATGCTTTAGCCACACAAACTTCCAGAAAGTGAAGGCTTGCCTGAAAGTGAAGACTGCTTGAACCAAGTGGGAATTTTGCCAGAGCATTTTTTCCCTGGGGTGATGGTTGCGTGTGTCCGACGGAGTGGAAGTATTGGATAGTGGAGCTGAGAAAGCTGCTGGGCTCCCACCCCACCCCTAATCTGGTCCACACTTACAGCACTGTGGAGGCAGTGTACTGTGTCTCACGTGTCTCAGTTAGATGGCAAGGTGCCTTTCAATGAATGCGTCTCGTTCTTGTTTTTAGAAAAAGTCTTCAGAACGTTATCTGGAGACTGCTTGGGGGTTGGGGCTGGCTATATGCTAATTCTCCATCCTTCACACCTCCCAAGTTGGAATCTACTTGTTTTTAGTGTAATGTGGTGACATTAAATAGTTCATGTAAATTCCCACTGGGACCATCATCAAAGCGCTGAGAAGCTCTGAGATTTATTACTGAGTTTTCCTTGCCACCTTAGCCCAGTTTTTACGTTCCGAATCCACTGTGCCTTCTTTTCAGTAGAACTCCTTTGCTCTTTCCTTCCTCATTCTCTTCCCTGCGTTTCTATTCACATGAAATTTCTAGAGGTGCAGCCCTCACAGTGCGCAGGGCCAGGCCTCTCACATCCTACGACTTTGCTGCATGCCGTTTACTTTGCCCTCTCTGCACTTTGATGTAATCAATATGAGATTCATTTTCATTATCTTCTCAACTATCAGTGAGAGACATGTTGGTAGAAAAGACGTGTTTTCTTTTGCTGTGTCTGAGACTATAAGTGTAGGGGTTTTGTTTTGGTCTGGGTTGGTTTGCTTTTCTCTATTTAAAACTTAGATTGTGTCTACACCCCCGCGGAAACCTCGTCCAGTCACGAGGCACCAGTAGGCTGTTCCTTCGCAGAGTGGTGATCAAACAATGCCATGTGTCTGCTGATTGTGAGTTTCCATTCTTGAAGACTGATCTCAGGAACGCATGGTTTTCTTCCTGTACCTGGCAGGTTATTTACTTAGCGCACTGAAGAATGGAGGACTCAGCATACTTACAAAGTACCAAACTGTTGAGATCACAGAAAATTATTTCTGGAAGGTACTTTAGAAGCTATTCGACCCCAACTCCCTTATTATACAGATAAAATACCTGGGGCCCCAAAAGGGATCATGACTTAACCTATGCTGTGCAATAGCATAGTGGCAGAGAATGAGCTAGAACAGTTCTGAATTCCCAGACCAGCATTCTTTCCACTGTGGTGATGGCTGTCTTCCAGGTGCAGGAGTGCAGGAGGTGCTTATTACAGGACTCTGCTGGCTGCGGTGCTGGGCCTAGTGAAGTCTGCTACTGTCCCAAGTTTCTTACCTTTTTAAAATCAACTTCCCTCCATTTTGATTTTTCAGTATATCTGTTATTTACTTCAATCCAAACTGCTTCCAAATAATCAGAATATTCCTCCACTACAGTTGATTTTGATTTTGAACCTTGGATGAATTTGCTAATGATTACAGACTGGTGGGGTTAGGAGAGTTGAACTGCTACTATTTAAAAAGTAAAAGCTGGGGCGCCTGGGTGGCTCAGTCGGTTAGGTGGCCGACTTCAGCTCGGGTCATGATCTCGAGGTCTGTGAGTTTGAGCCCCACGTCGGGCTCTGTGCTGATGGCTCAGAGCCTGGAGCCTGCTTTGGATTCTCTGTCTGCCACTCTCTCTTCCCTTCCTCTGCTCATGCTCGGTCTCTCAAAAATAAATAAACATTAAAAAAAAAAAAAGTAAAAGCTACTCTAAGACTCAGGGTGGCAAAGTAAGGATACCGAATCCTGTCCCTCTCACTACAAAATTAAGAAATAATGGGCAGAGAGGACAACAAAAGTCCATGAAGAATGGGGTACTTCTCAGCAACTCTCTGGAAGCCATTGAGCTGATGCTGGGAAACCATGGGTTCATTGAGAGAACCTGGAGAGAAAAAAGGACAAAGGAGCCAAGAGAAAACTTGACATTTAAGAGATGAGATGGAAAACAGAACCAGGTGCTGCTACTGTCCAAGAGTAGACCACCGTCATCTGGCCATGTGCTGGCTAACAGCAGTCCTGACCACAGCTTATTAACACAGAGGTGTTCATCTGGTCCATGTTGAGATAGTGATATTTTTTATTCTTAGGGAATTGGAAATGATATGAAGGCTCTCGTGAGTGTACCTGTATGTGTACAATTAGAATTTTGGGGTGCCCCTGTTTTACCATGTGGAATGAGAAGCCGACAAGAATCTGCAAGGAAAAGACTGAAGTCAACACCCTGGGAAGAGTAAAGATGAAAACCACCGGGGACGGGAGTACGCTGCTAACTCCCAGGTTCAGCTTGTTTCTTTTCTTTAATTTTTTTTTTTTTAATTTTTAAAAATTTAAATCCAAGTTAGTTCATATATAGTATAATGATTTCAGGAGTGGAATTTATTGATTCATCACTTGCATATAACACCCAGTGCTCATCCCAGCGGGTGCCCTCCTTAATGCCCATCTCCCATTTGGCCCGTCCCCCCACCCGCCTCCTCCCCTCCAGCAGTGCTTGGTTTGTTCTCTGTATTTGGGAGTCTCTATGGTTTGTCTCCCTCTCTGTTTTTATCTTATGTTTCCTTCCCTTCCCTTATGTTCATCTGTTTTGGTTTTTAGATTCCACATACGAGTGAAATCATATGATCTTTGTCTTTCTCTGACTTCTTTTGCTTTCAGCTGGTTTCTAAAGTTTGTGATCTAGGATACATCCCTTCCTTTCCAAAAAAATTCCTGTTTCGGTAGGGATGGAAGAGCCAAGGAGAAATTTTGAGAAACCCAGACTCTTTGTAGTCCTAACACATTTTCTATGATAATAGCTGTGTCTGGCCCAGTACTATTAAAATGTAAATTTGAGTTTTACCAAAAGGGCCAACAGACATGGATACAGGATCAAAATAACTATCCTTCAGATTTGGAGAAGAAACCCCCCGTACCTGGGTTGTCATCAAGATAAGTGTCAGTAGTCAAAGCAACTTGTTTAATCAAAGTCTCAATCAACAGTTTATTCAGATTATAGATGAAAACTCCACAAAAACCTGCATGATCAAAAAATGTTACTCACATTGCGTGTCATTCACACTTTTTTATTTCATTTTTGTGTGCAGTGAGGGTTACTAGATTTGGCAAGTAAAAGTACAGGACTCTCGGTTAAATTTGAATGTCAAATTACAAATACTAATTTTTTTAAATTTTTTTTTAACATTTATTTATTTTTTGAGAGACAGAGACAGAGCGTGAGCGGGGGAGGGGCAGAGAGAGAGGGAGACACAGAATCCGAAGCAGGCTCCAGGCTCCGAGCTGTCAGCACAGAGCCCGATGCGGGGCTCGAACTCACAAACCGTGAGATCATGACCTGAGGCGAAGTCGGCCGCCCAACCGACTGAGCCACCCAGGCGCCCCACAAATACTAATTTTTAGTGTCTGTCCCATGCAATACCTGAAACACAAATTTATACCAGAAACATTTCTTCTTTATGCAAAATTCAGATTTAACTGGGCCTCCTGTAGTTAATCTGCCAACCCTCAGTACGGTAAATAATATGCCATCGCAGGCATAGAAGAAAAAAATTTGTTTTCCCAATATGCATTTTAAGTGGTCCATCTTGTCCCCAGGCAGTGAAATCATGATACAAAGTGGAAACTTCTATCAAAATGTTTTCTCAGTGAATTGTATGGATGTGTCAACTGTTCCTTTTTGAGACTCACTCAATTCCATTTTGTAGGGAGAGTTGGGGAAATGAGAGACATTATACATATTAAATATTAGTAAAATTTTCTTTTTTTAATTCCTGGTATTAATAGCAATGTAAAAACCATAATTTTAAAAGTAGACTCATTGTCTTCAGAGCGTAAGGCTGTAAAGGAAGAACAGAGACAAGAAGGGAAGAAAATAGGGGCGCCTGGCTTGCTCAGTTGTTAGGTATCCAACTTCAGCCCAAGTCATGATCTCGTGGTTCATGAGTTCAAACCCTGCATGGGGCTTTCTGCTGTCAGTGTAGAGCCCGCTTTAGATCCTCTACCCACCCCCACCCCCCCCCCCCGCCGCTCTGCCCCTCCCCTACGCATGTTGCCTCTCAAAAATAAATAACAATTTTTAAGGGAAAAAATTAAAAAATAAAGACAAGATAAATTGATTTTCATAAAGGAAAACGAAAGAAGTAATGGGTAAATATTTTTTAAAGATTTTTAAAAAGACACAATGATACTTGAGAAAGAAAGTCTCTTTGGGCTAATAATGGAGAGAAAAGTCACTGTGGTAAGGGAGCTATAAATGGATATAGGCAATTGGGTCAGGGTTTTTTGCAAGGATTCTGCCTACTCAGAACATGAATCCAGGACCCAGGAACCCCCTATGCTATCTGCAAATGTGGGCTGGGTTAGTTCAGCTCATCCCAGGAGCGTCACAGAAATACACTGCCTGTGCCTGACCAGAAACAAAGGGCAGCCAGGGCCAGTAAGCAAGCACAAGGACTCACTCAACATAGAACCCAGAGCTATCAACTTAAGATCTGGTTCAAGGTCAGCATCTTATCAGGCCTAAGTTGAGGCAACTTGAAATTACCCTATAGAAACAGGTACCCATATTTTAAAACTATCATAAAAATTGAGTCCTCAAAACATTACAAAGAAATCAGAAAGTTTAGGACCACGAAAAACAGAGAATTTATACCTGAGAAAAAAGATAATAGAGCAATCTAAAGAGGGTTTTAAAATAAGTTGAAATTCTCAGGGGTGCCTGAGTGGCTCTGTTGGTTGAGCATCCAACTCTTGGTTTCCGGTCAGGTCATGATTTCAGTTCCTGGGATCAAACCCATGAGATTCTCTCCCCCCATCAACCATCCTCTGCCCCTCCCTCACTTGCACACACACGTGCTCTCCCTCTCTACCTCTCTGCCCCTGCTCGCTCACTTGCTCTCTCAAAAATAAATAAAATAAACTTTAAAAAATTTTTTAAAAAAAGAACAGGGGGAGCACCTGGGTAGCTCAGTTGGTTGAGCATCTGACTTCAGCTTAGGTCATGATCTTGCAGTTTGCAGGTTCGAGCTCCTTTTCGGGCTCGCTGCTGTCAGTGCAGAGCCTGCTTTGGATCCTCCGTCCTCCTCTCCCTGCTCCCCACCCTGCCCCACTTGCACTCTCACGGTCTCTCAAAATATAAACATTAAAAACAATTTAAAAAAAGAAGAAATTGGCAGAGGACCTGAATAGATATTTTCCCAAAGAAGACATACAGATGGCCAACAGACCCAGGAAAAGATGTTCAGCATTACTAATCATCAAGGAAATGCAAATCAAAACCACAATAAGATATCACCTTATACCTGTTAGAATAGCTGAAATCAGAAACCCATGAAATAACAAGTGTCGCAAGGATATAGAGAAAAAGGAACCCTCATACGCTGGTGATAGGAATGTCAGTTGGTATAGCCACTGTGGAAAACAGTATGGAAGTTCCTCAAAAAATTAAAAATAGAGATATCATATGATTCAATAATTCTGCTATTGGGATATTTACCCAAAGAAAACAAAAACATTAATTTGAAAAGATGTATGCACCCCAAGTTCATTGCAGCATTATTTACAATGGCCAAGGAAAGTACAGAAGCAGCCTAAGTGTCCATCAATATATGAACAGATAAGGAAGATGTGGGGTGTATGTGCGTGTATGTATGTATACAATGGAATATTATGCAGCCATAAAAAAGATGAGATTGTACCATTTGAAACAACATGGATGGACCTAGAGAATATTATGCTAAGTGAAATAAGTCAGACTGAGAAGAAAGACAAATACCATATGATTTCACTCATAAGTGGAATCTAAAAAATAAAAGCCAAAAACAAATGAAAAAAAAACCAAACAAACAAAAAAAACCAGAATCAGATCTGTAAATACTAAGAACAAACTGATGGTTGCCAGAGTAGGAAGAGTTGGAAGATACAAGCTTCCAGTTATGGAAGGAATATATCATGGGAATAACAGGCACAGCATAAGGAATACAGCCAATGATACCGTAATAGTGATGTATGGGGACAGATGGTAGCTACACTTGTGGTGAACACAGCATCATGTATAAACCTAACAAATCATTATGTTGTACGCATGAAACTGTTGTAACATTGTGTATCAACTGTACTCAGAAAATTTTAAAAATTAACAAAAAAAGACTTTTAACTATACCTAGGTGATACAAGTTTCACCAATTGGAACATCAGACTTTGTAATCATCCTTCCGAGTGATTAAAAACAGATTCGCTTTGCTCTTGGAGTTTTGATTCCAGTTTCCAGGTTTTGTATTCTGCCACTCAGTCTGTGTTAGAACTGGCGGTATGTATTTGTAAGATCACTAGGTCACCAATAGTCTGTAGTATGGAAGAGATATTTTATGTTTTGTTTTGTTTATTTAAATATGTGCTAACTAAATACATAGGGAGTGACTGTGAACTTAACTCCAATAACACATTATTAGCACCACCCAAATTAACTAGCCAGATAGTAACATTACATGCAGAATCTTGCAAACCGATTAGAACAGTGCCCAGGTCACTCAAATATCAGCTCTTATATGCCCTTCCTGCTCAAACAAACAATATGTGTGTGGTTCTGTGTATGCCAGTCAGTCAGTCATCATGGAGCTTAGTTCTTTCCCGAATTGCATACTAAGCAGCAGGCTCCAGGAACCTAATTAATTTGATCCCCACATTGGTCCTGTTTGCCACAAACCTTGCCATGCCTCATGAGCATCACAAGTTGTGTTTCTTAGAGAAATGCACATGTAGCTCTTACGCTCTGGAACAGTGTTTGCCTCGGCATAATTGTATTTGTGTGTAATTACATTGGCATTGCAGTGTGGGAATGACGGCGTTGACAGGACCATTAACTTGCGTACCCTGGGAATTCTTATGCCCTCCCCCCGCATGACTGACTGAAGGAGCCGTATTTCTGAATTATATTATATTGTGGGAGTTCAAAATGGATTTCTTATTAAATAGTACATAGACTGTTCTTTACCTGCCACGGACAAAAATTGTCTGGACCAAAAATAGTACTCTCCCTATGATATATTTTATCTTACAACTTTTTCTCTGTAATGATGGCTTTTTTTTTTTTAATCTCTTGTATCTTAGGCACAGGGAGAAACCTTTATGTCATCTTCAGAGTTATAACTGTACTGTTTAGCCTGAACCAAAGCTTAAACTTCCTCTGGTAGAACCCTAGTGAAGGGGCAAACTTATATCCACTGGAAGTGAGAAAGGCAGAAAAAGGAAAAATTTAGATATTGAGAGGATTCAGATGGCACAGAAGAAAATAATTTGAGCAGAAGAGAAATGAGAGCATTAAAAACTAAACCTAGCAGTGCAATGGCATCTTCCATTTTCAACTATTTTGAAGTATTTTTAACTGAGAGTACGGACATAAAGCATATATAGATAGCACATAGACAACTCCTAAAGCATATGGACAAATGCACTGTATATGTCAGCAGCATCTGCAAAGCAGAAACGGTGTATGCCAGTTCATTGTAGACTAGGAATGTTCGCTTGTGTACTTTTCTGGGACTTGTACTATTATTATAAGAAAATTAGATGTTGTGGCACCTGGGTTGCTCAGTTGGTTAAGCACCCAACTCCTGGTTTCGGCTCAGGTCATGATCTCATGGGTTGGTGAGTTCAAGCCCTGCGTCAGCCTCCAGGCTGACCGTGCAGAACCTGCTTGAGATTCTCTCTACCTCCCTCTCTACCTCTTCCCTGCTCATGCACGCTCTTTCTCTCTCTCTCTCTCTCCCTTCCCCCTCTCTCCCTCTCTCAAAATAAATAAACTTTTTAAAAAATAAGAAAATTAAGTGTTGAGTTTGTAACTACATTTTTAATGCTGAGGAAGGAGTATTCTCAGTAAACTTAGATGAATGGAGCAGACTTTATTTCTGAACCAACTATAAATTCTTCAACTACTAGGAAAAGTAGTTGAAGAATTAAAACTTCTACATGAACCATACATAGATTGCTCTTCTTAATACGGTAACGGCCTTCTTCCTTAAAACTCTGCCAGCTATAAATGATGGAAAATATTGTTCCTTTTCTTACCACCTGATGGAGCATTCAGCCAAATTTATAGGCTTTAAAGAAAATTACCAAAATATTTTAAAAAATAATAAATCAGGTTGATGATAGTTAAAAAACTTGAACTTAAAGTAGACTTTCTGAACCTTAGTGCTTATAATTTATTTTTATAGGCTTCTACTACTCACAGCTTATGATGGTTCTCTGATTTTATAACTTTAAGCTATAGGTTTCACTGTCGAGAAGTTCACTGTTCCTAAATATTGTGCCTACGTTTTAGGCATGCCACCAGATGGTAGTGCATTTTGCCTGACACACAGACATAAATATCAAACACAGCTTTATACACTAAACAAGTGTATTTACTTTAAAGGATACTCTAACATATAATTAAGTATTTTATGGTATTATAAAAATTCAACATCTTTCTCCTTCACTTTTTAAAGCAACCTTATTGAGATAAACAACTTTTTTAAACAATTCTTTATTGAACATTTATAGTTTTAATGAGTTATAACAAAAGTTTCAGATAGGTCATACTCTTAGAAGCTACTTATTCAGTGTTTAACCAGCCATATAACCTATAGAGAGCCCTTTGGGCTACTTTTAAGTGAATCAAAAAAGACGTAATTTGCTCTGTTGTGCTCCTGATCAGTTGCAGCATTTTTTTTCTCATCAGAGCCCTGTGAGCATTTTAGCAGAGTAATTGCTTCCTCATCGTGTGGCTCTGTCTGGAGCATGGTGGTACGACATTCAGTGTCCCTGATCCTGGCTTGCTAAATGCTGATAAAACTCTCCAGTCTTTGTGAGAACCATCGTCCCTACATTATTTACAAATGCCCCTACTCCCACCTTCACCCTTTAAAACCTCTGCTCAGGGGCACCTGGGTGGCTCAATCAGTTAAGCATCCAACTCTTGATTTTGGCCCAGATCATGATCTCAGTTCGTGGGATCGAGCCCCACTTTGGGCTCACACTGACAGGGTGGAACCTGCTTGGAATTCTCTCTCTCTCCTCTCTCTCTGCCCCTCCCCTGCTTGCGCACTCATGGGCACATGCCCTCTCTGCCTCAAAATAAATAAATAAACTTAAAGGAAAGAAAACTTGCTCAGCTTCTGAGTTGCCCCTCTAACTTTACTTACTGCTGTTTGTATCTGGTGAGGCCTAGAAAGAAAGTGTGAGTGGAGGAGAAGCTGTGTAAGTTATTCATGTAAAAAGGAGGTAGCTTCTCACTTGTGTTCACCTTTTTTTTTTTTTTAAGCTGTTGCTCCATTTAAACTTCATTGCAAAACACTAAACCTATAAACCAATTCTGGGACAGGTTTCTTAAAGGGCCTATATAATCCCTTACCCTTAAGTGAGTTTCTGAGATTTAAACTTTTATAACACTGGGACATCGTTTTAAGTATATAAGAGCAAAATGGGGAACGTTGGTGACTTGTAGGTCTTATCTTACTTTGCCTCTGTGTTAGTGCCTTGTACCTAAAAATGGCACCGTCCCCTTTCCTCACCCCTCAGCAACCCACCAGAGTGTACACACGCCTTTTAGTGAATGTGTTTTGTTGGTCTGATTTTTTAGCTTTTATTGCTTTTTCATAAAGAACACATGTCAAAAGCCCTTTATTAAATGGAAAGAATTGCATGGCTTCTTTCTTTTCTTTATTTCCTTATATTGGAATAAGGCTGACACTTCAGTCCAGAATGATTCATTTCCAAGGAGAAGTTGAGGGTAAGAGACTCATTTTGTGGTAAAATCCCTAGTATGTCTACTTCACTCAGGAGCATCTACACAGGAGAAATCATTAAACAGGAGTTAATATCACTGATCTTCCTCATCCCCAAAGAAGGGGTAAGATTCTCATAGCACATAAATTAAAAATGAGGATTAAGATGGGAAAATGGAAGGACAAAGGAGTCAAGTGACAAAGAACTTCCTGTTCTCTTCAGAACTTCTCATATACACCCTTTATCGCCCAAATGCTTGTGGCTCCTCGAGGTGCCTCGTGATACAAACAACAGTATAAATGCATGGAATGGTGCATGCGGCTCTTACTCACTCTGACTGTTCTTCGGACTTGGCTGCGAGCTATTGATGGTCTCCTTTAAAAGAAGCTTATTTGTTTAGTATGAAATTAGAAATTATGTAAGAACGTGGAAGAGTAGGGCTAATTGGGTTTTTTAATTTTTGTTTTTTATGCTTATAATTCTTTTTTTTTAATTGAAGTAGAGTTGGCCTACAGTGTTATATTGGTTTCAAGTGGACAGCACAGTGATTTGACAGTTCTGTACATTATCCTGTGCTCACCACAGTCAGTATATCCCCATCGATCAGCACCCGAAGTTAGTACAGTGTTATTGACTGTATGCCCTCAACTGTACTCTTCATCTCAGTGACTTATTTTATAACTGGAAGTTTGTACCTCTTAATCCCCTTCATCTGTTTTGCCTTCCCTCTACAACCCTCTCTTCTGGCAATCACCAGTTTGTCCTCTGTGTTTATGAATCTGTTTCGGTTTTATTTGTTCGGTTTTGTTTTTGTCTTACCTTATTTTACTTTTATTTTATTATGTTTATTTTTGAGAGAGAGTGCTAGCAGGGGAGGAGCACAGGAAGAGGGAGGCAGAGAATCTGAAGCAGGTTCTGCGCTCTCAGCTCAAAGCCTGATGTGGGGCTTAAACTCACAAACTGTGAGATCATGACCTGAGCTGAAGTCGGATGCTCAACCAACTAAGACACCCACCCAGGTGCCCTGTTTTGTTTTTTAGATTCCACATATAAGTGAAATCATATGGTATTTGTCTTTCCCTGACTTATTTCACTTAGCATAATACCCTCTAGGTCTGTCCGTGTTATCACGAGTGACAACAGCTGATTCTTTTTTATGGCTGAATAATATTCCATTGTGTATACATACTCTGCTTCTTTATGCATTCATTTCTCGATGGACACTTAGGTTGCCTCCATTATCTTGACTATTGTAAGTAATGCTGCAGTAAACATAGGGGTGCATATATATCTTTTTAAAATAGTGTTTTTTTAATTTTCTTTCCATGACTTACATCAATGGAATTACTGGATTGTATGTGTTTTTGTTTTTAAGTTTTTGAGGACCCTCCGTACTGTTTTCCATAGAGTCTCACCAACAGTGCGTGAGGGTTCCCTTTTCTTCATATTCTCGCCAACAGTTGTTATTTCTTGTCTTTTTTATAATAGCTATTCTGACTGGTGTGAGATGATTGTAGTGTTGGTAATTTTAGCAGTATGGAGCCCTCGCTTTGCAGTTATATAAATCTCAAGATATCCTGTAATCTCTTTGAAGACAGTAATCATGTCTTAAAGAATTTTATAGAACCCTAATAGTAGGTCGCATGGAGTAAATATTTAATGGGGCTAGATGGATTGATGTGAGAAAAGTGTCAACTGATGATTAAAAATAAAAATATTTTCTTTGGCACCTGTATTCATAAATGAGACTGAAAATGACTGCTCCATTTCAAACTCTTAGTTCCAAAAGGAGGCACAGGGATCTTAAACTGTTTATAGTTCTTAATTGTTAATATTTGATTCATTACTTTCTTTCCTAAATCTGAATTAAAATACTATGTATTGTAACTACTCAGAAGTTTCTAAACTAAGCTACCAAAAATTTTGAGTTGCAGGAAACAGCATAAGAATTTTTGAAAAACTAGGTAATGTCTGCCAATTTAACGATCTCCTTTAGGCTTTAAAGACCTTGTGGTTTGGAAGCCATGCTTACCTTCCAGGAAGAACTTTCCTGTACTTTTGCTACATCTGATGAAATGGGTGTGGGTAAAGGATTCTTTTGGCAGTGTGCCAAAAAAAAAGAATTCTAGAGATTGCAGTTCTAGATGATTGAGTTTCAGGTTTGGGGCCCCATCAGAAAAGTCTGGGCCTTGCTTTGGATTCTGTATCTCCCTTGCTCTCTGCCCCTCCCCTGCTCATGCTCTGTCTCTTAAAATGAATAAACGTTAAAAAAAAAAAAAAAAAAAAAAAAAAAAGAAAAGTCTAGGCCTAAAGTTTCCGGCTGCAGTCATCCAACATTTAGTTACTGACTTCAACATCTCATAGTTCAGGCTCAATTCTGACATTCACAAGTGCTAATGGAGAGGGTCTTTTCTGATCCCTTAGTCAGAAGCCCTTCAGAACTTTATTCTGTTGTCCTGTGTTGTTTTTTGTAACAAACGAATCTGAAAGATAGAGATAGGGAACATTCGAGATTATGAAACCACTCTGAGATCACTTTAATTTTAAATGTAAATTAATTTTACACTTAAATTTTAAATTTAAGTCTAATTCTGAGAGATTAGATTTCGCATGACTTACAGAATGATAATATAAAGCCTCTGGGTTTTACAATCTAATAGAATTTTGAGGTTTACTTTTAGAAGTTGTTCATAGTTAATATACCGTTTTGCAGCTATATCTGCCCCCTTCCTATGCACACCCATTTATATTTGTATACTCTAACCTCAGAAATTTTTAAAACTTAGTTTGGCTTGGAGCCAAAGAGCAAATGAAGTTATTTCTAGCCAGCTTTGTTTTACCTGTCCCTTCACATTCTGACTTATATACTCTTAATCCTTGCCCTACTCAAAATCTTTATCAGATGGAGTTTTTTAAAAATATCTTTAATTACTTTGATCTATCATGGATAAATATCAGGACCCCTCTGCAGGCTGCTAGTCTCGGTTGAATAGCAAATACAGCAAGCAAAATAACTAAAATGTTTTTTTCTGTGAACTTAATACTAATGCCTTGTTTGATACCCAAAATGTAATATGCTTACAAATTCTAACTACTGGCTCCCTCTTCATATTGTAATAAACACTGTTGATCGATCTTGAATTATCAGTTTATTGGGGGAAGGTGGGGGGGAAACCATAGTCTTCAACTAGGAAAAAAGAAAGAGTTAGAATTCCAAACATTCTTTTTTGAAATGATAGTTAGGGGTATACTGATTCCTCTAGTTAAAGCCGTTCAGTGACATTCAAGAAATCTCCATTCATGCCATAGAACACACAGAGGATTTGCAGGGTGCCTTTGAATAGTCTGAAGATTCGTATGCTGAAACTCTGACAGTCTGACACTAGAGATGATTCTGGGAATTGTGTCAACCATAATAAAATCATCCTCTCTGGTTTTTGTCCACCAAACCCCAAATTTTGCTGAAAAAGTAATGACTTTTTGTAGTGTTTTCAGATTTTACTGATGAAGCAGTATAATATTGGGTCAAATTTGGTTCCAAGCACCTGTCCTTTGCTAGTTTGATAATTCGAGAAGGAGATAATTATCCTGTCATGCCAGAGAAGAAACTGTTCTTTCTCTTCTCACCAGCAAAGGACTTGTACTAGCTCTTTGTTCTTAACTTTCAAACCTTTTTGACCATGACCCACAATAAGAAATGCATTTTAGGGGCACCTGGGTGGCTCAGTTGGTTAGGTGACCAGCTTTTGTTCAGGTCATGATCTCGCATTTTGAGAGTTCAAGCCCCACGTCGGACTCTCTGCTGTCAGCACAGAGCCTGCTTCGGATCCTCTGTACCCCTCTCTCTCTGCCTTTCTCTTTCTCTCTGTCCCTCAAAAATAAATAAACATTGAAAAAAAAAAAAAGAAAGAAATGCTTTTTACATTGTGACCCAGTATGCTTACAAATGTATTATGTCTAACTAAAACAACAGTTGCATGAAAGCATACGCTTACTCTATTCTGTGTCGTGTGCTCTGACATTTGCTGTTCTGTTTCACTTTTTATTGACCTGATTGCGAACCACTAAATTGATTCATGACCATCTAATGAATCTTAGTTCATAGTCATTGTGCCTTTAGCCCAAGTGATTGCTTACTGCCATTAATAAGCCCAGTTCTTTGGTGAACGCCATCTTAATTATATCTGTGATGGGAGACTGTCTTTCCAAAGTTCTCTGGAGTTAAAAGAAGTTACCTCATTTGCCCCATTTCCGACCCTAGTAGTATGAAAGAACTGGGTGGGGTATTTTTTTTTTAACTTTTATTTTGAAACAATTTCAAACGTACAGAAATATTTTAGGAATAATACAAAGAACTCTGGTATATCCTTCACTCAGAGACCACATTCAGTTTTCACCAGGTTGTCCCAATAATGTTCCTTGCAGCAGAAGGATCCAATACAGGATCTCACATTAGACCTGATTCTCATGTCTCTTTAGTCAGTCTTTCCTTGACCTTGATATTTTTTAAGATGACAGGCCTGTCAAGTATGTCCCTCAGTTTGAGCCCAGTATTGCCTCATAAGTAGACCCAATTTATGCATTTTCTACCACAATGTCACAGACGTAATCCTTTGCTTTTCACTGTGCCCCACAATCTGCCCCACTACTGGTAGTGTTGACCTTTGACCACTTGAGTAAGATGGTGTCTGCAAGGTTTCTCCACAGTAAATCTCCCTTTTCCTCTTTTGTGATTAATAGGCAATATTTTGAGATTATGTAAAATCCAGTTCCTCATCCTGTTTTTACCTACTAGCTTTGGTATCCACTCATATTTCTTTCTTGGATTGATTTTACATTGATGTTTGCCAAATGGTGAGTTTTTTAAATTTCGTTACTCCTTTACATTATTTATTATTAGGTCTTCTGTTGTAAGGAAGAACTTTCTCTCCTCATTTGTTTATATTAATGTGTGCTCATGGACTCCTATTTTGTTCAGTGGGTTATAACTTTTCACTATCATTATTTATCTTCATGTTCAGATTGTCTCAGGTTTGGCCTCTTAAGCAGGTCTCCACGTCCTTTTGTCATGTTCTCATTTTTGTTAAAGTGCTTCCTTATTTTCTGACACAAGAGACCCAAGCTCATTTTCTTTGCCCGCCCCAGCTCTGGAATTAGCCATTTCTCAGGGATCCATGTTCCTGTTAATGGAGAGAACATGTAGGAACAATGATCTGGGCACTAGGTGTGTGAAATGCTCCTAGAGTGTTCCCCCACTCTCCATGGAGAGAGCTAGGAAGTACACCTATAGATGCACTCACTTAGATACACACACACACACACACACACACACACACACACATTCTTACATCTTTAGTTACTTATGTCTGTGTATATTGAAAATCAGTGGTTCACACCGATACCTGCAATCCTGCATATCATCACAAGGTTTGTTCCAGCTTTACCTTTTTTCTTATTTACACCTGCCTTCTCCAACATTGAGAAATCTAGGTCCCATTACCCTCAATATGTTTGTTTATTGGCTCAACTCCTCTGTATAAAGCCAATCTCCTACCTAGGCCAGGTTGCTGCCTCTCAGCATTGAGAGGATCCAGTGAGATAATGTATGTTAAACACTTTAAAATATAAAAGAGCTTACCAGTGTTAGCACTGCCTGCAATTAGATATGAGATAGAAGTGAAAGAGACAGGGATAATAATTGGGAGTAACAGGCTTTTGCATTTCCTCTTCGGTTGCCAGTGAGAAATGAAATCATTGTATAAACCTACAGAAACAGGTCAGGAAACCGATCAGACTTGTTCTCGCCATCTCTTTGAGAAATAATGTAACCTGGTAACTTTCATTCTGGATAATGAAAAAGTATCCCTCCTTAACCCTTCCCTAGACAATCGTGCTTGCTATGGGAATGTTACTATTTAGATTTACATCAATATTTCTTTTCTAAGTGAAGAGATTCACTGTATAAGTAGGATCTAAAACATAAGATTCATAGATCTGAACTCCCAAAATAACTGGCCTTTCAGACACAGTATAATCTGGTTGGTGGAAGAATTGATCAGTCTTAAGTTTTTTAGATTGGGAATGAATTAAGGCCAGTAAGGCCTATTTTATTTTAGAGAGAGAGCACAGGAGTGGGGGAGAGGGGCAGAGGGAAAGTTAGAATCCCAAGCAGGCACCATGCCAAGCACTGAGCCCAGTGCAGTGCTCACTCCCCCGACCCTGGGACCATGACCCAAGCCAAAATCAAGAGTAGGACACTCAACCAGCTGAGCCACCCAGGTGCCCCAAGACCTCTTATAAACCCTTGTCAACCTATACTCCTTAGACCGACCCCCAAATAGCTAATCACTTCCCTTCATTTAATTTAGCAAAATTTGTCATAAGAATAATGAAGATATCAAGATAATTAGAGGAAAAAAGAGTGGCATTCTAGGAAGATTTGAAGGAAAAAGTATAAATTTCATGTAGGAAAAGGGAGGGCAGGATAGAGTTTCCAAGAGCCCAGAGAGAAGTGAGTTGTTACTTTGGGGATAAACCCATTGGCTTAGAAGGCATTTGGCCTAGAAATGTTGGATAGGGTAGTGATGACAACAGAGTGCAAAAGATTAAATTTGAGATGTTTCAAGGCCAAATCCAAAAATCTTCAACACCAAGCAAATAAATTCCTTTCTTTTTAACTCTTAATTTTCCCTGTGGGTAACTCAGTCCTGTGGTCTTGCATTTCTGCTACTGGCTCTGTTTTCTCTCTTTGTTTCTGACCCCTTCTTTTCCCTTACCTATAAC
Organism: Paguma larvata; assembly: GCA_030068075.1. Classification (NCBI taxonomy): domain Eukaryota; kingdom Metazoa; phylum Chordata; class Mammalia; order Carnivora; family Viverridae; genus Paguma; species Paguma larvata. The sequence goes on along the minus strand of CM057840.1, from coordinate 3,690,396 downwards.
TCCCTTCCCCTTTATTTTTCCCTGATTACGGCATTTTAGAAAACTCTGGTAAGCTGTATACAGAGACTGAGCCATTCAAGTGTGTGATGTACAGAGAGCTTCCTTTGCAGTGGGCCAGGGTTTCAGTTTGCTGGCCTTTCCGGTGGTGCGGCAGGAATGACAGGTCATTAAAATGGAACATAAAGGGCCTGAAGGTGCTTCGACTGATGTGCCTGTCAGAGCTTTGTTACTTAAGAGATCCAGAAGTTGAAAAGTCCCCATCTCATTTTTAGCACACTGTTCAGAGAAGTCCGCCGTTGAAAGTGCTGCTTACTCTAACTGAAGCAGTGGATACCAGAAGGTTGGTGGGTTTTGCCCCTGAGCATGTCCCCAAAGAGCCTCCCTTTATTCCTAGAAGCTGGCAGGCTTTCTTTTCTTCCTGCAAGTGGCAACCCGAATTCTGAGTTGAAAGTGAATCTTTGCCCTTGGCTCTTCTCCAGCATTCCTCGCTGAGCGAATAGGGATTTGGAATGTCAGAAAATAGAAGAGGGGAGGGGAAAAGATGTGTGTATGACTGTGAGTGTTTATATGTAAAAGCAGCTTCGTCTGGGAGGACTCAGGGAAACTTGACTTCCTCAGACGGCTTCCTCCTCAGAAACTCTTGGTTCCTTATTTGCAGTTTTTTGTTTTTTTAAGTTGTTTAACCTGAACTTATCCCGGCAGTTCTAACCCCCGTCCGGCCCCGTGGAGTCCAGCTAAGGAAAGACGGCATGGTTTCCAGAGGATTTCTCTTTCTTCCCTCTGGATAAAGCGATGGTGGTTCGTCCCAGGCTCGCCTCCGACAGGATCCACGGTCATCTTTCCTCTGGGATTTAATCCGGTGTCGTCGGGAACCTAGACTCAGGCTTTACTGGGGAGCAAGTCTCAATAAGAAGTGTCCTTTTGGGAGAATCAATCTAGGCATAAAAGGTGTGGCTCAGCACAACACCCTCGCCGTACGCCACCAGTCCCGGGCACTTGTGGTTGGAGCTGAACCGAAAATATTGATGGAGCACGCCTCTCAGGCTCTGTTTAACTGTGGACTGGCTTAGAGCGCAAGACTATAATTTACAGGGTGGCTTTTAGCCTTTATTTAGTTCTATCCAAAGTCTTTTTGCATCAACCGAAAAGGAGAGATTCTGTGAGGGTAACCTGCAGGGGCGCTTCCTCAGCTTTGTGTGAAGAATCCAGTGGTTGAGTGTCCGTCTGCATCCCGAGGAACCATGTCCTCTGTATACACCCGAAGTAAAGAATTCACTCGGAATAGGAAGTCTCAGTCTGATTCTCCCCCAGCATCTCCCTCCCCGACTGCCAAGACGCTCCGAGTAAGCAGCGTTTTATTTCTGTATGTTCTCAGTTGGGTCAAAGGCGGAAAACATTTCTGTAGCTTGGGGAGTTAGGGTTAGAGCAAAGGCATTTCAGATGGGAATCAGTAGAGGAGAAAAGAAAATTTGCAAGTAAAGACCACGTTAGCTCTTCTGCAAGAGGTTGTGGTTCATAATACTTACTGTAGTCTTAAGTAAAAGCAGACTTAAAACTCTGCCAGACTACAGTTTCTGTCTTTTAGCTGTTAACTATCGGTTGTAAGCTGCCTGACAGTAAGATTTTAGAGTCCTCGTCACTGTATCTTACAGGTGTTTCTTAATTTCTGTGGCTATTTTTAATGGCTCCGTTTCCTGTTTTTTGTGGGTTAATACTACATTTCCAGACAAAAAGCTCCCAAATGGCCATGAAGCTATATATGTTAAACTTCAGTTATGTGCACGTTCCTCTTGAACATTTGTGGAGGTGTGTGTATGAGAGAGTGTATACCTTTGCCTATTTTGTGTCCATTGAGTGATAGAAAAAAACAAAACGAGCACGGGATACTTGAAATCTTTACTTCTCAGTCACCCTCAGGAAGCTTTGTGCTTCTAAAGTTCTAAATAACTCCCGACTATTGACAGCCAGCTGCGTGGAAGTGTTTGTAATACCCTAGGCAGATCCATTGGGGATTTTTTTTTCTCTAGTGAATGTTTCTGTACAAGTGATTTGCATCTGATTTAGTGTCTTCCTCTGTGGGAAACTGACAAAAGCAAGGCGTGCTACCAATAGCAAGCGGTGAGAAGCCCTGATGGGCATATTAGGTAGCGGGCAAGGTAGCAGCTCCTTCTTAGGGAACAAGGTTGCGCTGTACTGTATGTACAGAATAAGTAGTTCAGTGGTCATGGCTTCCTTATTTGGGGAGCTATGGGGGGAAAACTCTGCAAGAAACCTGAGTTGACTGTTGTGTTTCTTTTATTTTATATTCATTTTCAATGTCTTTCTCACGGGGCAAATTACCCTGGAGTAGGATTTGGTATGTGACTTGTTGGTCTAGGACATCATATTTAGGATTTTGTTTAAAAGCTATTTCTTTCCTAAGTTCTTTCCGTAAGTAGACTAGGAGGTTCCAGTGTTACCATCGCTGAGTTCCAGGACAGTTTCTTCAATGCTTAGGCTGGTGCCTTTCTTTCCCAAGAAGCCACAGAATGCTTCCTCCTCAGCAGCTGTTGGGTGCTTTTCGGTGGCCACCAAACGAGGTCCACAAAATGGAGCACTTTTACTTCAGTTCCTGTTTCCCTTTGTTCCCCTCCCTCTTACCAACTCAGCAATACCTTTTGGTGTAAAGAGCCCGTCGTTAGCACCTGCTCACCACTGTAACCACCGTTCCCAGAGCCGTGTGTGAGATAGCTCGTGAGCATTCAACAAAATCTGTCTGGTGACACCCCTACCCCCACCTTTTTCCCTGTTTGAATGCATTTCTTCTTTACAGTTAAGTACTACTTTCTTCTTGTCTCGGTCCTAACAGCTGCCATCCACCCTTTCCACCCTCCTTCCGCCATCCTCCCATCTCTGACTTTTTAGACAGAGGCCACAGTGGGAGAGAACTTGAAAATCTGTATTACAGGAAACCAAAATGTGAACGGCCTTAATAAGAGACTACTTCCCAATTGTAGTGGTCAGCGGCTGTGGATTCCCATAATAGCATCTGCTCACTGTAACCAACTTCCAGGTCCACATGGCCTGAGGCTCAACTATAGAGAGTGTTGATTTTCATATGTCATTCATGTTCCTTTACGTTCTTGTGTCTTTGCAGTCTGAGAGAGTGAAAGATACGCGAGACTAATTTGGAGACTGTTGACACTCTGAACGGGCTATAAAACTGAGATTTGTCTCCTAAGAGTCCCCTGTAGCCTAGTGTCCTGTCCTGTCCTGACTAATTAGGGTGCTGCTTACGAACTGGTTTTGCGTGCTATGACCATCCCTCTGTTATCTCTGTACGTGGTGCTCTGTCACACCGAGTGTCGTGGGGGTGATGTGCTCACATGCCTTCCGATGCCTGGTTATTTAACTGACTGCCGCTTCATTTTCATTACCTCATTTAATCCTCAGCCACCCTGAAAGGTGGGTGTTGCTATGACCATTTTATGTCTGAGGAAACTGAGATCCATGGAAGAAAATCGCCTTTCCCACATCACTCAGCCAGCCAGGAAGCAGCAGAGCCCAGTCTCTCTGGCTCCAAAACCCATATTCATCCACAACACTGGATTACATATCAAATCTATTTGAAGGTTAAGGACATGCCAGGGTCACAGATGACAGTCAAAAGCTTGGGTAGCTGTGGGAATCCAAACTTCAGGCATAATGAGGACCCAGGAAACTGAAATTGCAGGAAGGAGGCAGGCAGCGACCACAGACCAAGGGAGAGAATTGACAGGCTATCCTGAATCTCCCACGCCTGATTCTCACATCCGAGTCAGAGCATGCGAAACCATGGGCCCCCCGGAGCCTGAGACCTTGTGGGCTGCCGGTCTCCTTATTTCTCTCACAGGCAGAAATGCTCGAATGAAGATGCTGGGAAATGTCCGTGTGCATTTAAAAGTTCAGGTCAGAACACCCCTCACTCTCCTCAAACTTCACTTGTGCACTTTTCAGTTTTCTGCTAGAAATTGCACAAAGAGGTATAACCTCTGGAGCCAACATTCTTCAAGACAAACGGTTGAAATCTTGAGCCAGTGTATAAATATTTATGATTTTTTTCTGAACTGTTGTTAAAGAGGCTAAATATTGTGCTTCCATATAAGGAAAATGCTCTCAAAGGAAATATTTAAATAATGACTCTTCACACGGGAGGGATATTTTGAACACCTTGCTTTTAGTCAAAAATGTTCAAGAAGCCTGATGGGCAAACCATAAACTGGAACTCAAACAGGTATTATTCGTAACTTGAGAAAACAAATACTAGGATGATTTGTCAGCACTAGAAAACTCAAACGACCTGATCCTACCTTTACTTTTAAAGTCTCAGCAGCTTCTGGTACTCTTAACATTATGTAACTCACTGTTTCCGTCTGTACTTAGTAAGCTAGGCCCCCCCCTTTTATTAAAGTTTATTTATTTTGAGAGAGAGAGTGCGTGTGCGCAAGTGGGGTCGGGGCAGAGAGAGTGGGGAGAGAGAGAGAATCCCAAGTGGGCTTTGCACTGTCAGGACAGAGCCCAATGCAGGGCTCAAACTCACAAAACCATGAGATCACGACCTGAGCTGAAACTAAGAGTCAGACGCTTAACCGACTGAGCCATTCAAGTGCCCCTAGGACCCTTTTAAATAATAGAAAAATCTAATGCTTGCCTAGAGGCTGTACAACTAGTATCCTCCCTAATAAAAAATCACTTATATATGGAAGGTAGTATGTGTCTTACCAGCTAAGATTTTGTTTACTTTCTCTAGTTCGTATTTCAAAAATAGTATTTTTCATTCCCTGAACACAAAATTACACTGTTAAACACGGTTTTTAAAAATGCATCCCTCTCAGTGCACCTGGGTGGTTCAATTGGTTAAGCATCCAACTTCAGCTAGATCATGATCACACAGTTCGTGGGTTTGAGCCCCGTGTCAGGTTCTGTGCTGACAGCTCAGAGCCTGGAGCCTGCTTTGGATTCTGTGTCTCCCTCTCTCTCTACCCCCTAACCTGCTCACTCTCTGTCTCTCTCTCTCAAAAATAAATAAAAATTAAAAAAAAATTTTTAGGGGCGCCTGGGTGGCTCAATTGGCTATGCATCCGACTTCGGCTCAGGTCATGATCTCATAGTTTGTGGGTTTGAGCCCTATGTTGGGCTCTGTGCTAACAGCTCAGAGCCTGGAGCCTGCTTCAGATCTTTGTCTCCCTCTCTCTCTGCTCCTCCCCTGCTCGCTCTCTATCTCTCTCTCTCAAAAATAAATAAACATTAAAAATTTAAAAAAAAAAAAAAGAAAATTTTAAATACATCCCTATCTTTCCATAAGGAAAATATCCATCATTTATTCTTTTAGTGTCCCCACCCCTCATCCTCCACTAAAATGGCTCTTCTAAGTGGTAGGCTTCTAATATTGCTGTTTTGGTCTTTATTGAAGGTGAGTAGTGAGATAATTTTTTTTAACAAGTCTTTTGGCTTCCACACTAGGTTCACACTAGTTCAAAACCTCTTTTGTCTCTAAAATTTGGGGAGCTCCCTGAGTAACGGATGTACTCATCTCTGATTTTCTTGCTCAGGGAACGCAGAATAACTTCCAGATTCATTCAGATTTCTAATGGAAACCACACCAGTTATTTATTTACAAGATATTGAAGGCTTAGCTTCTGTTCTTATACTCTGAAGCAACCACCTGAGGTGCCAGGTTAACAGAATTAGTAGAAAAGCTTCCTTTTGATGTAATTTTCCAAAAATTTTTGATGTATTTTCCAAGAGATAATTCCGAACCGGAAATACATTAGACATCTCTAGCTGATTTTTTTTTAATGTTTATTTTTTGGAGAGAGAGAGCACAAGCAAGAGAGGGGCAGAGAGAGAGGGAGACACAGAATCAGAAGCAGGCTCCAGGCTCTGAGCTGTCAGCACAAAGCCCGATGCAGGACTCAAACCCACAAACCATGAGATCATGACCTAAGCCGAAGTCAGATGCTTGACTGACTGAGCCACCCAGATGCCCTCTAGCTCATGGTTTTTAATCACTGTTTGTATTATTGGGTCTCGAGTATATAAATTCTATTAAGTTAGAAAATAAATCAATTTAGATAGTTTAGCAGTTTTAAATCAACTTGAAAGCAAGAGGCAGGTAATCATTAGTCAATACTCTCAAGTTATTTGCTAATTTAACAAAATAATTTTCAATACAGGTATATCCAAAGATAACAAAACACTAAAAGTATGTCTGAATTGTATTGCTTAGTTGATGTTTATTATATTGAATCATCTTGAAATAAGTAGGTCATCAACAGAACCCTGGGAATCTTTTAATTAGACAGATTTTCTTGAATTGGTTGGTATTTACGATAATAGGATTGGACCTGCATCTATAAAACAAAATCAGTAGTGTTCTCCTGTTTAATCTGGATTGCTACTCCTTCAGGATTTATATCTCAACTGAAAATCATACAAAGATTTTACATAATGTTTTTCACTCCAGCCATTAATATAAATAAAGAGAACAATTAACCAACTTGTTTTATAACCAGCTCTACAGACTAATCAGGAAACATTTGATAAACAAGTGAGTGTTGAAGGATGGCTGCTTTCACGAGACCTTGTCTATGCGGCCACTCGGGTCAACAGTCTCCATTCTGCCTCTTAGCCTTTCAGGTTTGTCAGCATTGATAGTCATTCTTTGCATGTCCCTTCTGCTCTCCTGTGGCAAACACCAAACAGTTCTTTAATGTATTTACTGTATTTAAAAAAATATTTTTAACATTTATTTATTTTTGAAAGAGAGAGAAAGGCCGAAAGAGGTAGACAGAGGATCTGAAGCAGGCTCTACGCTCTGAGCACAGAGCCCAATGCGGGGCTTGAACCCTCAACCGTGAGATCATGACCTGAGCCAAAATCAAGAGTTGGCCACTTAACCGACTAAGCCACCCAGGTGCCCATAGTGTATTTATTTTTTTATCTTTCTACCTCTCATACTGCATCTGGACACTACCAATCCGGAATTCATTTTTAACTTTACTTTATAATCCATTGTCATAGAATGAGAAATGTTTGTCTGGGTGAATAAGGCTAATTAAGGATGCAATCTGTTAACCACTTTTGCTCTTTCTCATTAAAACCACTAGGGTATTTGTTTTCTTTCTTTTTTTTTTTTTAATTCCATTCAAGAAAAATCAAAGCAGTAATTCTGTAACCAAGGAATCTTCTATGCAGAGTGGTAGAACCTATAGAAACAAAAGCAGTTTCCCCGTTTGGAATCTTAGATAGCTGGTAGACTAGTTAACCCATGTTCTACATAAAGCTGGCTGGGATGGCATCTGAAGTCATGGTTTCTCAACCAGAAAGACAAGGAGTTTTGAAAGTATCCGTTCCTTTCCTGGAATTTCCAGGTGACAACACAGGGATGCAAACCCTGTTCTACCCTTGGCCCTCCAGTTTTCTTGTTCCATGGTAAATGTTTATCAAGGCCACCTGCTTTATTTAACATTCCACGAGCATCTCCTATGCAATAGGCTGTATACTGGACACTGGGATCCAGCCATTATAACTATAATGAAAGTTATAGTCCCTGCCTTCAAGAAATTGACTGTCTAATTGGGAAGATAAAAACAAAAATTAAGTACAGGGTGTTTTTTTGTTTTAGGAGATCAATCACGTGGTAAATGCATTAGCCCGATGTTTAAAGAACAGTAGAGGTTTGGTGGTTAAAAAAGAAGGAAATTGCATTACAAAAGTGGAAAAAATATATGAGAAAGTATAGAATTATTTTGAGAGCTGCAGATCAGTGTGGCTAGAACAAAAGATATATTTAGGAGTGTAATAGGAACTGAAATTGGAGACATAGCAGGGGCCATGTCATATGGGTTTTTAGTATGTCATTCTAAGGATTTGGAAAATTATCCTGTAGACAGAGGATTGAAAAGTTGAAGTAAAGTTGCTGTGATCAGAATTGCTTATTTGAGAGAGATTTCTGGCATCTATGGAGGCTAGATTGTAGAGGCAGGGCCTGGGGGTTAAGTCAGTTGCCCCAAATGCTATACTCCAGGTTGAAAAATGATAGGGCCCAAACAGAGACATTCTCCAGGCAATACAGAGAAGCTTTCAGCTGTTTAGAAGGTAGAATTGACAAGACTTGGTGATTAATAAAAAGGGGGTAAGGATGAGGCTGTGAGAGGCAGAGTCGAGGATGACTCCCAGGTCTCTGGTTTAGGTGACTCCGTGGAAGATGGCATGGCCATACTTCGTTGGCATATGCGGGGGGGCAAAAAAAGTTGTTAAGTGGGGTGTTAAGTTTGGATATGTTGAGTTAGAGGTACTTTGGAACATTTAGATAGTGACATCCAGGAAGTAACTGGCTAACACTCAGGTGAATATTATGGATGAAAACATTAATATTTACGATTAAGCCATGGGAGTGGTGAGCTTGTCTAAGGAGTAGATGTAGCATAAGGAAGGAGCTGAGAATAACACCTGGGGGGTGGGGGTGGGGGTAGTAATACAAGCAGATAGAGACGAATGGCTTCCCGTGGTTTCCTATTCAGTTATCGCTGGAGTCACATGCAGGAAAGCAGGTATTATATATTGTTCGTTTGGAGCTCTTGTCGTCAACTATGTTACAGTGATAAGCTTTAGTTCCCAAAGAATCCAGAAATTTAGGGGATCAGTTTACGGTCACTTAAGAGTTTAGGGTTCTAGTTTTATAACCAGCTGTGTGACCTGGGGTGGTTTTTCAAATTTGAAGAAGTTCCCAATTTATTAAGCATTGTTTTTTACTTCTCTTTCTCAAGCTCATAATACTTGTGTGAGCAGACAACTAATTATCATCAGAAGACCCAAGGGAAGCAACTAGAGTTGGCTTTCATCTGCCTTTTATTCATTTTCAGCCCCTTTTTGTTTCTGTTCTTAGCTTGTTTGTTGTGCAGTGAATAGCAGTTATCCACAACCAGGGGTTAGTTCTCAGCACAGCAGTCTTTGGTTACACAGTGTAGGGGGTTCTACCAGTTCAATGATTAGATAAAAATACTAAAAGTATGTCTGTGATTAGATAAAGATGCTAAGAGTATGTCTGGACTTTAACCTCTTTATGATGCATTATGAAAGCAACATTTTCATGTAGGAATTGTTACACCTTTGCGTTTATTAACTTCACATGGTTGGTTATCTGGGAGAGAGTATAACTATCCAAACACTAAAATAATGACCTCAAATGTCTGTAGGTTAAAAAGGGTAAGTAGGAATTAGCCTAGATAATCAAAATCTACAAATAATCAAAGCCCTTTGCTTGAGTGCCAAGGAATTTGTTTGAGCTTATTACCCTTGCAGCCAACAAGCATTGGCAGAGCCAAAAGACCAAAGAGGAAAGAGAGAGAATGGAAAAACAGCAAAAATTGTAGTAATATCAATAGCTAATATTTATAGAGCATTTACTATATGCCGCGTGCAGTGCCAAGCTCTTACATTTATTGTCTCATTTAGTGTTTTTGATGACATTGTACACTGGGGGTACCATTTCCCCCACTTCACTAATGAAGACACTGAGGCAGAGAGAAGTTAAATAATTATCTAAGATCACCTCACTAGTAAATGCTGGAACATTTAACCAGTAAGCTGTGTAGCCAATCCAATAAAACTACTGTGTCTCTATTAAATAGCTCCTGAATTATTATTACTATCCCTGACTATTGAATCTATTTCAAAAAGAGAGATTATGATAATTAAACCTTATTTAAAGGAGGAAAAACTTCACAGCATAATTTAGGGAGAGACAAATATAAATTAATAAAAAGTGAGAATTTTGTATCACCTCAAAGTAAGTATAGTTTTATTATTTTTAAGTATTTATGATAAAACCGTTGCTACGGAGCAAAGATCTGCTCTACCCTTAGAGGCTTCTAGTCTAGAATTTTTTGTGTTTTTAATTGTACATAAGTAGTTTCCCTTGAGGCCATGTATAAGTGCTCAAAAATAGGTCCTTTTAAGTGAGGTTATTTCTCTTATTTTGTTTATGCTATTAATTTGCTCTGTAAAGTAATTTTTAAACAGATGGTACAAAAGTATGCTTGTAACAAGTCCTGAATTTGAAGAGCCTGAATTACTGAAGTTTTTCTTATCTGAGAGACCCTTCTGCCAAAAATCGAGAAAATTGCAAATACATCCCCTCTCCCAAATTTCTTCATTGCAAAATACTTGTTTTGTTCTGGGGGCAAAAGTTAGCCCCAGAGAACCTTATGCATCTGAAGACCTAAAATCCATATGAGGGGTATAAAATGTCAAATTTAGTGGAAGAATAAAAAAAAGCTTCAGTTCTGTATCTTTTAGAGCTTTCAGGAGCACTTTGCCATAACTGTGGCCCTCAGAAGGCCCCATCTTGTGCCAGACTTCTTATAAATCACTCATGATAGTGTCTTTTCATGACCACCTTGTTAGGCCTGTTCTTTCCATGAAGCCTTGCTGAATGCCTCTAGTCAGTACTGGTCTCTCTCTTTTCTGCCTACTTTTTTATTTGCTCTATGTAGCAGAAAGTCTAGTGTTTGATCACTTTCTTGCATCACTCTCATCGTTTTATGGATATGCTTATCTTTCCTCCCCAAAGAAGAGCTCTTTGAGATCAGAGATCCATGTCTTAGATTGTGCAAATATCCATTTTTAAAAATTTTTTTAAGTTTACTTACTCATTTGCTAGTTTGTTTACAGAATGCAAGCAGGGGAGGGGCAGAGAGAGAGGGAGAGAGAGAGAGATCCCAAGTAGGCTCTACTCTTTCAGCGTGGAGCCCGATGTAGGGCTCGATCTTATGAACCATGAGGTCAAGACCTAAGCCAAAATCAAAAGTCAGATGCTTAACCGACTGGGCCACCCAGGCACCCTTGCAAATATCCATATTATTTCTCTAAGTATCACTCACAGAGCTGGGCACACAAAGATACTTAATATAAATACAAGGAATGAACACTACTGCCTAATTAAGATCTGATCTCTCTGTTCCTATCCCATTTGGCCACTTGGAAAGGAGTAAGAGGACACACACTAGCAAATCCCCATTTCTGAAGTGAAGGCCAACCGTAGGTCTTCTCAAGACAGTTCAGATATCTGTTTATTTCAGTTTGCTCACGTATTTATAGCTCTAAAATATGTGAGTTAAAATTGAGTTTCTGTGGGGACAGAAAGAGAAAAGGCTAAGAACAAGGGAAGTCCCTGACCTTGCATGGGACCTACGTAGAGGTAAAAAGTTTTGCCTTATTGTTATTTAGGTTCCCAAGTATTTATTTCCCTCTTGAAACGTGAGGTCTGGAGAGCCTCACTCTAAGCCCTTTGCAAAGGTTTTGATTCACCAAATTTAAAATAACTGCTACCTAAACAAGCCACTACACAGTGATATTTACCCTGTTTAAAAAAAAAAAAATCCATCTCTTCCCAGGCTTCGGGAATGGAAAGCTTAATGCCTGAAAGAGATGTATTGATAGTCAGTAACAGCATCTGTTGAAGAACCTTAACAGAGGAGAAGGCTGAGAGCCGGAAACTGACTTAGAGACTTCTAAATTTATGATTTTTTGTGTGCAATACCTAATAATATTTGGGGGGAATGATCAGGCTTCTCTTCTCATGTGTTCGCTAAGCCTGTTTTTTTATTTTTTTTATTTTTTTATTTAATGTTTATTTTTGAGTGAGTGAGAGAGAGAGAGCTGGGGAGGGGCAGAGAGAGAGAGGGAGACACAGAATCCAAACAGGCTCCAGGCTCTGAGCTGTCAGTACAGAGCCTGATGTGGGGCTTGAACCCACGAACCGTGAGGTCATGACCTGAGCCCAAGTCGGACGCTCAACCGACTGAGCCACCCAAGCGCCCTAAGCTGTTTTTTTAAAATCATCTGAACGTATTTCATGGGCTACCATAGTTTCAGGTGGCTGTGCACAGCAGTAAGGATCTAGAACTTGAGCTACGGGGAAAGTAAAAATATGCGTTAAATGTGGCCCATGTGCTAGAGTCCCAAGTTTTAGAGCTACTCGTTCTCGTTGGCTGTTTTCATCATATGACGTGTGCAGCGTGTGAAAGGCTGGATGGAGAAGGGGCCTGAGCCTGCAGACATATTCGTGGATCATAACGGTTCATGAATTATCTTACATATAAAATGGCTTGCCTTGGATATTTAGGGAGGCCTTAGTATATTCATAAATATCCTTCTATAATAAGTGTCATTTGTGAGTTCCAAAAAAAATCTAGAAATTCTTCAATAGCTAAGAATATCCACAAAGAAAAGGTATAGGCCTGCGGAAAAGAAGAACTACAGGAGTACCTGGGTGGCCCAGTCAGTTAAGCATCTGACTCTTGATTTCAGCGCAGGTCATGATCTCATGGTTCATGCGATTGAGCCCCATGTCGGGCTCCACTCTTTCAGAGAGGAGGATTTTCTCTCTCCCTGTCTCTCTCTCTGCCACTCCTCTGCTTGTACATGCATATGTGTGCATGCTCTTTCTTTCTCTCTCAAAACTAAATAAACAAAAGAAGAAAGATAATAAGAACTGTAAAATTTCAATAATATTTAGGTAACATGATCTATAGATTTAACAAAGATGTCTATTTCTATAATTTAATAAACAAGGATTTATCTTTTGAAACGTAGTGAGATGTACTAGAATAACGTGAGGTGGTATTAGATCATCTCAGTTGTACATGCAATATTAAATTGCATAGTCACAGCCTGGCAATAATATTTTTCAGAAATATTTATGATATAAACCGCATATTAAATACTGTATTTCTTGTTTGTTTTTGTTCCATAGATATTAAGTAATTGGGAAAGATAAATCGAGGAGTATAATATGATAAAGTTATATGTAATTTAATATTTTTAAAAGCTAAGTTTTGCTTGGAAGTATACTCTAACACACATATAGCTGCTCACAGGGATGCACACTTTTCTCCAGCATAAGTCCGTGCTTTTAGCATTATTCTAACTGTGAATGCATATAATCACCCAGCTGTAGCTGATTGGCCATATACTCTTGACATTTCTTACTTTGAGGAAATTATAAGCTAGGCCATGTTTTTTTTAAGGGGGCTCTTTGTAATAGTTGGAGTTCTAAGATGACTCTCCAGAGATGTCCTGGCCTAATCTCCAGAGCCCACAAGTATGGCGAGATAGCTCTCTTACAATTATGGTTTGTGGCACAATCGACCTAAAGACGGAGATTTTTCTGGGTGGGCCTGATCTAATCACATGACCCCTTAAAAGCAGAGAGTTCTCTTGGTCGATGACAGAAGGGGAAGCCAGAGAAACTTGAAGTGTGGAAAGGACTCTGTGCCGCCGTTGGCCTGAAGATGGAAGGGACCACGTGGGAAGGAATGTGGGCACTTCTAGGAGTGGTGAGCAGCCACCCACTGACAGTAGGGAAATGGAGATCTAAGACCTGCAGCTATAAGAAACTGGATTCTGCCAACACCCTGAGTGATCTGAAAAGTAGATTCTTCCCCAGAGCCTCCAGATAAGAGCCCATCCAATAGACACCTTGCTTCTGTCTGGTGGGAACCTGAGCAGGGAATCTGGTAGAGCCGTGCTGCACTTCTGACCTACAAAACTGGGAGACCATAAAACGGACGTTTTATTACTGTTTGTCACAGCAGCGGTAGGAATCTACTACAGTTGAAGTATTTTATGATATTAAGGAATTATTCATTCTTTTAGATGCGGAGGGAAAAACCTGATACAGGCCTCACCATCCCTGACCTCTACCACCCCATCTCTATGTAAATCTTGAAAATTTTTTATTCAAAAAACCCCCCACACCCTTTTATATTTCCAAATTATGCAGGATCTCCAAATGTATTACTGAAACAATAGAGACTCAGAGAGATCCCTTTCAAAGCTAGACACCAGTAGACTCCCAAGTTTCTCAAGAACCCCATCTGCTTGAGTTATAAAGGGTATTCTTCCCTTGAGGTAGAAAGCTAAAAAACCTTTGTGTCTCTCCCAGGCCTATGTAGGAAACCAGAATGATTCTTGAACTCAAGAAGTTATAGGATTACATTACTTTTCAATTAGCTCAGGTAATGAATAGATGTGCAGCCGCCCTACAAATCTGAAAGGTCCGTGTTGCAGCCACACTCCCATCGTTCTCGTGTTCATTATCAGTCATTAATCTGAGAACACGAAAGGGAAAGGCTGGTTCTCTGTAGGCCGTCCCAGAATAGCTCAAATTGTTTCCCCTGGCTCAGCTAGTGCACAAGAACATGATATAAAATGTTCTTTCTGCTTAGTCCCTTTCAGGGAAAATGTAAATAGGAGACTTTTTCCCATCACTGTGGGGTCAGGCCCTAACTCCAAAGGAACATAAGTTAAACCCGTTTCAGTCTTGGCAGTAGACATGTGACTTGGTCTCATTCCTTTCCCTTGGGCCCAGCTTTCCAGAGCCACAATTTTATTTTAAACTCGGTCAAAGGAGTTTGGTTTTAATTACGTGCCTTCCTGAACTCCCGATAACTTTCAAGTTAAAAGCTTTTGTGGGGATTTTTCTAAGCCAGGCTCTGGTGTTTTGAGAGCCTTACACATTTCACAAATCAAAACCGGCCTGGTCCCTGCCCCTTTCCAGGATTGCCATCTGAATTATTGGCGATCTTCGCTCTGTTCTTTTATTAGAAACAGGTCCCAACCAATGAGATTACTGTGGGAGAATTTCGAGAGGCATGAAAGGAGAGAGCCTGCTTCTTGGGTTTAGAGCATTTGTTAAAAACTATGGTCTGTCTAGCTAATCATTCTTTTTATCTCTGTTTTCTGTGTTCATACTGGTTTCTGAGCAACTTTTAGTCTCTTCTGCTCCAGGGTCTCGTTCACAATATCTAATGCCCCCAGTTGAGCCATAAAAGCTGTGAAAGTAATTTCTTCTGTGAACAGTTTTTATCTAGTTCAGACACACTGAAGAATCTCGCCTTAATGGCCATCATTCATTTGTCTTCAGTAGAAGGTAGAGCAACAATCTTTAACTAAAACACTTAGAGAAGTTCCTTCTAAGACTTCCTGACTAGAGCATGTGACACAATACATGTGTATGTTACCTGCAAATAGGATAGAAAATTCATGCCTTCTGTAAAATATATGATGTCATCATGTACAGATAAGCTCTTCAGACCCTACTGAAAGAGTAAAACAAGAGTAACTGTTCTGTTTTTAAAAGAGAGAGAGCCTACAGAGGAAGATAGGACTATTGCCAGAACACAGGTAAGAGGAACTCACATTCCTAGCTTCCAAAAGATCCTAGATTTGGCTGGGGTCCCTGATTCCTGTGTTGTAGGACCTCTCCTTATTTGCTGCCCAGTAGGCTGACTTCTTAGAAACTTCTCTGGGAGAAACTTCGCTGTTGATATCGCTAGCCTGTGTTCTGCTCACCTCTTATGATATCACTTCCTGGCTCACTGTTCCCCTGAGACCACAGAGGCAAACTCCCACTCTATCTTGTCTCCCGCTCCCCCCATTCACTCACTAGTCTCCCTGCAGGGATGGCAGTCAGCCTTTTAGAATGAGAAGCAGTGTCAGGGTAACAGTGAACCGCGCTTAGTTTGATTGACAGCAGGATGAAAAGGGAAATTGGAGTTAAGTCTCCACCAATTCAACAGTTCTGTTCCTTTCACCCAAGAAACCCAAACTTTTCTCTCCCTAAATCTAATCAGTGTTTTTTCATCAAATACCAGATTATCTAGAATATCAAGAAGCCAAGCAAAACAATAGTTTCTAGAGGTGGTATACCTCTAGAAAGTAGGACCTAAAAACCTAAGTCATTTTATCAGAAGCTGGGGGATTGAGCTCTAAATCTTGTATACTTTTAAGCTGGCTTGCCTTTCAGCCCTATAGGAACACTCAAGCCAGTTTCTATTACAATGAGAATACCGTAGTCTTTAGAAATCCCAGTTGTCTTTCTTCTTTGAAATGATATTGTGTTATGGTAATGTGCTACCTCTACTGCATCCACGTCTCCTTTCATGAGGTTTATATATTCTCCTCTAATCGGTTGGGTTGACCTTCCCAGGACATAGCTAAGGTAGCTCTTGAAAACAGTAATTAAAAAAACCCGAGGATTCCAGATAGCTCCAAAAGTCAGGTAAAAGCAGGAGGCAGGGGTGGGGGAGGAATGTCAGAAGCAGTGAGGAAAGATCAAGGATTAAGAAGGCCTACTTTTGCCGGCCACCTGGGTGGCTCAGTCGATTAAGTGTCTCTTGATTTTGACTCAGGTCATGATTAACCTACTCTTGGTTTTGGCTCGGGTCATGATTTCATGGTTTGTGAGTTCGAGCCCCACATCCGGCTCTGTGCTGACAGTGCGGAGCCTGCTTGGGATTCTCTCTCTTCCACTCTCTTTGCCCCTTCCCTGCTTGCTCTGTCTCCCTCTCAAAATAAATACAAAAACCAAAAAAATTAAAAAATAAAATAAAATAAGTCCTACTTTTGGGGCGCGTGGGTAACTCCGTCAATTAAGCTGACTCTGGATTTTGGCTCCGGTCATGATCTCATAGTTCATGAGATTGAGCCCTGCACTGGGCTCTGCACTAAGTGCAGATTCCCACTAACTTCTTGGGATTCTGTCTTCCTTTCTCTCTGCCCCTCCCTCTCCTCAAAATGAACAAAATACACTTTAAAAAAAATTCCTACTTCCTCTGATATCCATTGACTACCCTCATGTCTACTGGATCACTCATCACCCAGACGTTTTTTTATTAAAGTTCACCCCAAAATCAATTGATAACACAAATCTTAACATGCCTTTAAAAAATGATAAACAACAGACTGTGATATTTGCTTTTAGTTACTGCTGGCAGGCAGAAACCAGTGTCATTCATCAGCTCCTGAAGGGGCTGTCTGTGGGCAGCATCTCCTGCAAGCATGCCCGCAGAGACAAGAACTGGTACGGCAGGCCACAGGTTGGAGCACCCCTCACATTACCTTCCTCTATATGCTGTCATCTGGGGAGACATTAGGCCTCTGCAAAACCCTGTGGAATCTACCTTTTCACATGCAGAAACCTGATGGCTGCTTGGTAGCTCTAACCGATTTTTTGTTTTTAGGTATTCATTTTTTATATCAGCCTCCTCAGTGGAGGCCATACAGTACACACAGCCATACTATACTGCCATGTATCTGTCTGAGAACTTTCTTGGGTGTGGTGACAGTGCGTAAAGAGCTTCATAGTGCTTCCAGACCATTCTAAATGAAAAAAGGTTAATCACATGTCATTCTTATAGGAATAATCAGTGGAAATGGTTAGCATGCTTTGATATGTATACAATGGCTAAGACGGATACCTGGTAAAATTCTAATTTCCTTGTGTTAGTGAAAAGAAACACTGTTTCTTCCCTGTAGAGGCAACCGTCAGAGTCTATACTGCTGGCCTGCCAACTAAAAGCTGAAGATGTAGCTAAAATCCTACCCAACAAATTAGACATTTACAAAGAGGAAACTAGTACATTTTCAAGTGAAGTCCCGCATTTTAGGAATAAAAAAGTCAGTAAATAAACATGATTTGTCAGTAAGTTAATGAGGCCTCAGTCAGTGCACAGCATGCGAGGTGGACTTGTATTTCGTAGGAGGAAGCAAAAGAAGCCACAAGGCAGAGCAGTTTGATTATAAATAAGTCTCTTTCCATACCTGAGAGATGGCGTAGGCTGTCTGTCTTTGGAGAGACTGACACGAATGGTTCTCCCAAGGAAAGAAAATCAATAATAATGATTCTCCCATATGGATAATGAAGTTTGAAAAAGGCAGTTCTGCCTAGAAGCAGCAAGAGAAAGTAAATGTCTCCTAAGTTGTTTCATTTGGTTGTCTGTGAGCTCCATTCCCTGCATCAAAGGTCCTAAGTTAACTTGCTACTCTAACCAGCAGCCAATATACTATTTTAACAACCAAAAAGGGAATGGGGTGGGGAGGAGGAGGGAGGGTAGGAGAGGAAGCTGACATTTTAAGATTGTACTTTCTTTTATAACTATCACATTGAATTCTTACTACAAGAGTAAGTGGTAACTCGCTCAAGGTCACATAGTTAGAAGATGTCAGAGCAACAGTTAGAGCTCACACTCCTTCCTAGAACATGAGCAGTTTAGTTCAGTGAGTCTTTACTGAGCACCTGTCATGTTCTTGCACTGTAGGCCCTGAGGATGTACCTGGGAGTAAGTGCATGGATCACGGATAAGGACACCACCCCCCCCCCATAACGACATGGTTTTTTTTAATGTATGTATGTACGTCTCTGTATTTCTCTAAACTTATCTTAAAATTCATGACTTTTAGGAAGCCTTTGTAGCTGGATCCCACTGGTTACCACTGTTCCCCCTGAGCACTTACTCACATGTTTGCCCTGCGTTGCTTCACACGAGCTTGTTTCTTATGTTCGTGGTGCTCTCCTGACTCCGTCACGCCGCATATTCTGTTTATTCTTCCTTGGTGCCTTTTCTACAGGGCTCTGCATACAGTGAATTCTTGTTTTTGTTTGTTTGTCTTTTAAGTTTATTCATTTATTTTGAGAGAGACAGAGACAGCATGAATGGCGGAGGGGCAGAGAGAGAGGGAGAGAGAGAGAATCCCAAGCAGGCTCCAAGCTGCCAGCGCAGAGCCCAACATGGGGCTTGAACTCCTGAAACTGAGATCACGACCTGAGCCAAAACCAGGAGTCAGATGCTTAGCCTACTGAGCCACCCAGGCACCTCTGCATGCAGTGGGTTCTTAGAAATTCAATAGACCCTTAACATTTGCTCATGTGGAGTTCATTCTTAATTCATGAATCTTTGGCATGTCACAATATACAGTTTTCCTATGAAACTGGGTGAATGCGGATTCACTCAGATGCCTTACAGGCTTGGATCTCATCGCTAAGCTGGTGAGCGGGCAGAGCCAACAGTCTAGCATCTCAGTATTACTTGGGCATACTTGAAGAATTTTTATCCATTAAGTAATTCTTGGGAGGTGATTAAAATTTGATTTCTTTTTTGAAAATAGGCTTCGGGTAAGAGATAAAAACCTTAGTTCATGTTGATAAAGTGGGATAGTGTGGGGTACGCTATGACTCTCACTGAAGTTCAGGTATAAACGTGAGACAGGGAAATTCCTGAATTCCAGATTCGCAAGTTTTAGTATACTCTAAGTACATGAGAATGTTAAAGAGACGCCATATACTTTTCTTACTCGCTTCCGCAGGTCAAATGGGGTACATCCTCGCGCTAAAAAGCCTCTATTTAGTCCAGTGGTGCTTGACCAGGGCTATACAACAGAATCACCTGGGGAACTTTTAAAAAAATGGGTGTATGGTGGCCCTACTCTAGACCTACAGAAAGAGAATCTCTAGGATTGAAGTTGAGATGTACTCATTTTGAAAAAGTACATGAAAGAATTCTGGTGAAAACAACATCTGATTTAGAGAGAGAATTCCACCTTTTGGCAAGCTTACCTGTTCGGTCCCTCTTTAATCAGACACGCTGTTGCATCTCTGGACAGCTTTGGGGGTGGCATGTTGCACTGTCATGCTGTGTTGGTTGACAAACCAGTGGTTTCCAGGGACTGTTTAATGCTTCAGCAAAGTGGTGTCTTTGAGTGGCTCCTCAGTAGTCGAAGGATTTATTGTTCGTTTTATAGCTTATCGGGCCCTTGTTTCTCTTCTAACTTCTTTTGTGTGCCCTTGAGGACTTGGTTGTTCTTTAGTACCTCCAAAGAGGAAATAAGTAATACATTCAAATCAACTGAGTTCCAAAGAAAGAAGGAAAGAAGGAAGAAGGAAGGAAGGAAGGAAGGAAGGAAGGAAGGAAGGAAGAAGAAAGAAAGAAAGAAAGAAAGAAAGAAAGAAAGAAAGAAAGAAAGAAAGAAAGAAAGAAAGGAAGGAAGAAGGAAGGAAGAAGAAAGAAACAAGAGTGTAACAGTCATCAATGATTTTTAAAAATGTAAAATATCAACATAATCATTTCTTATTGTTTGTTTACAATGACCAGAGATAGATAACCAAGCTGACAGTTTGCATCTATAAAACTCATTTCGTCTGAGACTTCAGAGTACTTTCTTATTTTTTTCATTTTTTAACCAACATCCTAGGGACTAGGATGGGATTTCCCCACTCCCTGCACCCTCTCGCTCATCTTCTTTCACTAGAGATGTAGGCTAAGGCCAGGAACTCTCCTAAGTTTTAATGTTTCTAGATAGGCAGCATTCACTCAGGGCAGGTTTTGGGGTTTGTGAACTGAAGGAAGTTAATAGGATGGATATTGATATCCAGAGAGGTTAAATGCCACATAGAAATTCAGTCCCTCCTAGAACACAAGGATGCTGGTTGGGTGGTGGATAGGGGTAGAGGGTGCAGTTTTCGGTCAGTTGATAGCTGACTTCCAGTTAAAAAAGTGCTCTCCCCCAAAGCCTCAAATCTAGTAAGCTAACTAGCCTTTTGTGCTGTCAGTTGAATTGCTTTTCTTAAATTGCACCCGTATCTCCAACTGTGAAGTTGAGACATCTGATTTGAAAAGTACATTTATAAATGGAAATAATAATTATCAGTCCCTTTCTAATGCTGGTTTTGTTTTTGTTTTGTCTCTTCCTTTCTCCAGCATGAAAGACTTTCTAGGTAAGACCTTTCCCTGTTTTATATGCATGCTTACTTAATACTTGTGAGAAGTGCATGTCTAATTAAACGTAGCTTTATATAGTATAGTTGTATTTCTCACATCCTTTCCTTCCTTTTCATTTCCTCAGCCACCAAAGTAGTTCATACTTTTATTATTTCCTGCCTAGATTAATGCAATACCTTTTCATCTCACTTCCTCCTTCGTATTCTCCTACTTCCAATTCATTTTGTATAATATTTCCACTATGTTACTTTTCCTAAAGCATCTACCAGGCACTGTGCGAGGGAAACAATATGAATAAAATGCTATCCTCACCTTCCATAAGGGCTGAGATAGAAGTATGAACAGGTATTAGGAGCAGAGAGAAGAGGCCATTAACCTAATCTGGGGGTTCCGGGAGGACTTGCAGGGTAGATGCCTGAATCGAGATTATTAGATACTGTCATTTAATAGTGGATCTAACACAATTCCTTGTGCCTCGATGGTGCTCAATAATAGTTTATCGAATGAACTGAAGAGCAGTTTTGCAATTGTCGAAATATTGAGGAAGTCTATCAGTTTGGGGTGTGATCCTCTATAATTTTTCATCTGTCATCTAAGGGTACAGAACTCATCTTCCTGAAGAACAAAATGAAAAATAATAAAGACTGTAGAGCCAAAAGTATGAATCTCTCTTTTTCCACTGTTCCTCTGATAGAGAAATTAAGAAGAGATTGAGAGAAGAGGTAGTTATGGGATAGCATAGGGCAAATGAGTCTTATAACTTGTTCAATAATTGAGCTGGTTCTACCTTAATAGGATATTTCAGAATGTGTCAGCTTGCATGTATTCAGCTGCTGCTTACCCTCTCACCAGGCCCCAGCCAAAGATAAATAATTTACATCTAACCTAGCAGAAAATTAGTTTTGCAAAATTGGTGCAGAATAGTATTTTGCTATAGTTACTTTTTTGTGAGTTCTGGTACATTATAATGGCCATTCATGAAAAGAGACTTTCCCTACAGACATCAAAATGTGCTATAAAAATAATGATTAAAACAGTGAGGTACTAGTTCAAGAATAAACAAAGATATTAATGGAACACAGCAGGTAGCCCTCCAAAAGTCATTGTGTATAACGTTATTTTTCAATTCAGCAGGGGAAGAGTTATCTAGTAAGTAATCATTGGGACAATTGACTCTCTGTTTGGGAAAGTAGATCCTTCCCTGAAGCCATACCAAAAAAAACAAAAACAAAACCAGATTCCAGATGGATTACAGTTTTTAAGAGACAAAGATTTTACTACAAAAGCTATAGAAGAGAATATTGACAACCTTTATATAGGAAAGACATTCCCAGGCATGGTACCATAAAAGTAAAAAATGATCAAATTTAGTTATATAAAATTTAAAATCTCCACTAGTAAAAGGTACCATAAGCAGGAAAAAAAAAAGTGGCAAAACATACTTAACCCCTTGATTAAAGAGTTTCACCTCTAAGATTTTATCCAAAGAAAATAAACGGACAAATGCACTAAAATTTATAGACCAGTCTTCTCACTACAGCATCATCAAAATAATCTAGGTGTCCATCAATAGAGGCTTAATTTAATTAATTATTAAATTATCATACAACCATACAGTGGAAGACTATGCGGTTTTTAATGAGGCAGAAGTATGTTTACTTACACAGTAAGATGCCTCCAGGAATAGTAGTCAGTGTAGGGAGGAGCAGGAAAGTTAGACAATTGTGTGTATTATGTGATTTTATTTACAGCAGTATATATCTTAACGTATTTATGTGTTTTACCTTTTGCAAGAGTATGAAGTAAATTTTTAATAGTGGGTTATTTCTTGGGCAGGATTATGGAGTGACTTTCACTTTCTATGTTAGACACTTTGATACTACTTAAATTTCTCTACAAGCATGTATTGCTTTTGTAATCAGAAAAGTCAGTAAAGAGGTTTCTATTTACAATTTTCTTTAAAAAGCATAAGAAGAAATAAACGTTGTAAAGAGTGGTGTAGGGCTTAGCATCTCCGTAAGACCAGGCGGCCATTAATATCATTAGGAGCTTTGCCTCTCCCCACTCTGTGTCCTCCTTACTGCTCCTCTACTTCTTCTAATACTTATTTCAGCTCCCCACCCCCAACTTTGGCAATAGCTACCACAGGACAGGGACCTCAGATGGAAGCTCCCCAGCTGTGACTCTTCAGACCATCCCGGTTCAGGGAGGTAGAGCTCTGCAGGGCTGATTTGTACATAGCAGTCTCGTGTGCCACATTTTCATCCGGAAAGAACAAGGTCTGAGAAAAATGTAAGCCAGTGTGAAGAATCAGGATGGTAGTTGTACACTTAAATGGATAATCAGCTGACAGACCCTACCACTCATGCACTCCCCACCATCAACTCTCGAGCTCAATTGCCGCAAGATGTAGAAATCCTCCTGAGAGCCCAACAGTCTCAATGTGGGGTATAGAATGGAGGGTGGGAAACAGCTGTTTGGGCACGGTGGTCATACCCTGAAATGTTTGAGATTCCAACAAACCTGCAAGTGCACCGAAAAAACGTACGTACCATGTCCTCACCATTCCTCCCCCCCTTCACCCTCCAGCTCACAACTCCGAGTCCATATGTTTCTGATTCATTGACAGTTCATTGGAAACATTTTCTAAGAGCCATTGAGATCCAAGAAACTTCTGCTTTTGAAAGCTCACTCTTGAGAGAAGCTGTTCAACCCTAAACTAATTTGAAAAGCTCTAAGATTTAAGTCAGCACATGGGTCCAAACCACCAACTTTTCAAGTAAGCTTCATTCTTGGCAAATGACAGCCTCCTCCAAGCTGGCGCAGCTTAGCCCGAGGTCCGAGAACACTGGCCGAGGGAGGTTCAGGGAAGGAACCTGCGTTGTTTCTGGCCAGACTGTTCAAGTGCTTCTTAGAAAGGCGATTAAACTGCCCTTAAGCGTCATCTTCCTCCCATTTCTTTGTTCTTGAAACCAACATTTACCTTTAACATGTCTCCCCTAGGTTGGAATCGGGAGGTAGCAACCCTACCAGCAGTGATTCTTATGGTGACCGTGACCGGGCCTCAGCAAGAGCCCGCAGGGAGGCACGGGAGGCCCGCCTCGCCAGCCTGACCAGCCGCACGGAAGAGGACAGCAACAGGGATTATAAAAAAGTAGGATCCCTTGTCAACTTCTCTGTTCTTGGGTCACAACGGGCAGACCTCTCAGCCTTTTCCCCAGTGTAGGAAAATGAGTGTAGTTCTGATGAAGCAGAAGAAAAGGTGCTTAGGTGATAAATAGTAGCAACTAACTCCTTTCAGGTTCTCGGTTTCCTCCCGCTCTCACCAGCTTCACAAAGACCGCTTCGTGTCCTGTTTTTAGTGCAGTAAATATATATCTAGAATCAGATATGTAGAGTATAGGAAAAAGTAAAGATTGAAAATTGTAGAAAGGAGAAATAAAAGTCATGCTGTGTGTCTGAGCCCCGGAGAATCATTTGGTGGACTCTGGTATTATTAACAAACACATGCTTTTCATGAGGTCCCGTGAATGCCAAACCGAATACTTCTTGGTGATAGTAGATGGTAATCTGGTTTGGAGGGGGTTTAAAACACTTCATAGTTCATTTCTTTTAGTTCTTGCAGAAGAGTTCCTAGCACAAGGGGCAGACTTTAAAACCTTCCCTTTCGGGGTGCCTGAGTGGCTCAGTTGGTTGAGCATCCAACTTCAGCTCAGGTCATGATCTTGCAGTTTGTGAGTTCGAGCCCCGCGTCGGGCTCTGTGCTGACAGCTCAGAGCCTGGAGCCTGCTTCAGATTCTGTGTCTCCCTCTCTGCCCCTCTTCCACTAGCACTGTGTGTGTGTGTGTGTGTCTCTCTCTCTCAGAAATAAACATTTAAAAAATTAAAAAAAAACAAAAAAACAAAAAAACAAAAAACAAAAAACCTTCCCTTTCAAGTGCTTGAGATACAAGGGGAGAAAACCATTTTTGTTAGAAATGTTCATTTTGTTAATGTCGCATTAAGCAGAACCTGACTAAAATCAATAAACACACTAGGCCGGCTCTAAAAACAATTCTCTTTGTACGGGGAACCACAATAACTATTTTTCCCCCAGAGACTAACATTATCGAAGCCATTCTGTTTGTGTTTGGAGGCTGGGACTTCAGTGCTAAGAAGCAAGAATCCAGTTGGCTGAATATATTCTGTTTCCTAGATTTTCTCCACCTTCTCCATCTGCCCCACAGTGATGGTTTGGGGGGTTTCAGAAATGACGAAACTGAGTGGGTTCGAATCTTGGGAGCCCTGCCTAGTAGGTGACCCGATTCTCTTTCCCTCCCCTCAGCTCTACGAGAGTGCCCTAACTGAAAACCAAAAACTGAAAACAAAACTTCAAGAGGCCCAGCTAGAGCTAGCAGACATAAAGTCCAAGCTTGAGAAGATGGCCCAGGTAAGGGAGAAGAGAAAGGGTGGGTGGCAGGGGTGAGTGTGAGGGGGCAAAGTAACCTAGGGGGCTAGAGGTGGGAAGTAACGTAGAATTAAGATTGGCCCTCCTCAGAGACAGGGAGACAGAAGCCTCTGAGATTCTAATTCGATTTCAGGGTTCAATCAGCATTTAACTTAAAATGGAAAATTCCTGCATCGAACAATTCCTAATGGCCTGAATGCTAATAATTAATATTATGGATTATCTACTGATTGATTTCTTAGTAGAAAAGTATCAATCCTGGACAAGATTAGTCCTAGACAGCGTCTCCTGTCTTGATCATCGTGTTTCAGGTCCAGTTTATCTACAATCACCTCCTAGAGAGGGGTGAGCAAGACACCATTAAGCCCAGTACAGAGAGGGAGCAAATCAGGCCTAGAGAAATACGTGGTTTGCGTAGGTCATGTAAGAAATCAAGGACAAAAGTGTTGTTAGAACATGCGACCAGGTCCCAAAGTATACAGTACCTCCTCAAGCCACGAGTGTTTTCCACCCTAGGAATAAGGAATATTAGTGGCAAACAGACCAGGTAAACCATTTCCTTGTACTGCCAGGCTTGATTTAATTAGGTGGCACTCTAGAGGGCACTGGAGGCAATAACCTCATCAACAGTGCAGCAGACACCACAGCCGAAAGCTGAAACGAGTGCCGCCCTGGGTTATCGCTGAGTTAACAGGAAACCTATTGAGTCCTTGCCCTCCTGGAATGCCCAGGACTAAGAATTTTGAAAGCTGAACTGAGGTAAAAATGACTCTTTACTAGGAAAGCATAAATGAAAACCAGAGATGGCTAGTTGTTCTGATATAATCCAAAAGCAAAGACTAAAACGCCAGGACTGTCCAGCACTGAATACGTGGGGTGTGGGGGCAGGGGTGGTTAAGTGCCCTCTGAACATCTTCCTGCAATCCCTCCGGAGTGGGACGAGCCAGCGCTCGGAAGCCAGCGCCACAGAACTGCATGGAATTTCAGCAGGACAGCCACGACACCCGCATTTTCCAGAGAAGGGTTTGGTCAGGTGCACAACGGATGGCCTGGCCTGTGAGCCACCTGTCAGTTTGGAAGAGGCAGCCCCTCTGCCTGGTTGTGATAGCTGAGCACGCCTCTTGTTCTGGGGATTTGTAAGACTGACTGCAGCACAGATGACAGCTGGGCATAAAGTGGTTTAGTAGGACAAGAAAAGTGGGTCTCAATCCAAAAGGAAACACACACACACACACACACACACGAGGCAGGGGGACAGAACTAAATAAACCTCAAGAGTTTATTTTGACCCCAACACCACTGAGCCAGGCAAAATATCTCATTCACAGTGTACCCTCAGAAGATTCGTAGGGCTGACTTTTACTCTGAATAGTGCCACCAATTAGCAAGGATTAATTAATACAGATCGTAAGCTGCTTCTGACCAGGAATTACTGGGACTATTTTACAGAAAAGTGAGGAGCAGTCATGTGAGGAACCACAGGAGGACCCACTTTCACCGGCTCCCCACTCTCTCCGGAAGCCCTTTCTGACAGCACATTTCTTGACCTTTAGGGGTTCCTGGCTTTTCCACCAGCTCGCGCTTCAGAGCAGTGAGCAGTCTAACAAGCTGCCGACACTGACTTGCACCGAGGACACTGAAAATAAAATCAGCCTTTCCAGTCACTGGGGAAAAAGGTTTACTTTCTAGCCAACTGCTTTGCCGGGTGTGTCAGAATATACTTAGTTTTGCCAAATACAAGTTATTGAAATTCAGAAGAAATAATGGTGCTGCAAACCAGGTCTCTGCTGTTTACCACAAATGGAGCCGTTTGGCAGGACAGAGAGGAGGAGGGCCTGTCAGCCCCGCACGTTGGAGGGAGACAGTTACCACATGGACACGCGTGACGTTTTACATAAAAGGTCCACCCTAACTCTAAGGGGGTTAAGATTCAAAAGACAAAGAACTAGTTCTTTGTAGAAGTGAACTAATTAAGTCCACTTTGTAGAAGTGAACTAAATGAAACCGTGAAATCAGTACAGCTTCTGTGCTTCTCCGGCTGACGAGGACATAAACAAGCCCCAGGATCTGCTTCTGCCTTTTTTCTTTTCCTTCCGCTTCATAGTAGATTCGGTGTCAAGGCAGACGGCCATGACCTTCAGAACAGAAGGTGAAAGCCCAGGACAGGAGCCAGAAATCAAGAGTTTTACTGTTCTAGCTACTCCTTAGTATTTTAAAAAGAGAAGTTTCTGCAAGACCAGCATACTTTCTCTATTTGTTAAGTGTTGTCTGTGCCTAGGACTAGGCAAAATAAAAATAATCATCTGTGTTTATTAATTGTGAGAAATTTATAATGCTAAGGCCAAAGGGAGCATAAGGGTTCATTTCCATTCCCTGTTTAAGAGTCACTACCTGAAGGAATTCTACTTTTTGGCTATGGTGGCTGAAGCTTTTAGCACTTCTGTGAAATTTATAATGAAAGTCAAAGATGTTCTAAAATAAAGTTCTAATCTTTTGTTCCGATAAAAATCTTACCTTACCTGGAAGCTCAGTATACAAAACAGATAAAAGTGGAACTGTTGTGTTCAAAGCAGGGCAGATCCCGTGAGTGGGCTCCTTGGAACCCCTGGAAGCCCACCCACAACGGGAAACCACCACTTGAAAAGAAAAACAGCCTCAGTGCCCAAAGCAGAAAGAATAGAGTGCAACGAGATTGCTTACAAGAGTGCCATGGGAGGGACGCCTGGGTGGCTCAGTCAGTTAAGCATCCGACTTTGGCTCAGGTCATGATGTCAGGGTTCATGGCTTCAAGCCCTGTTCAGCCGCTGACAACTTGGAGCCTGGAGCCTGCTTCAGATTCTGTGTCCCTCCTCCTCCCCCGCTTGTGTTTGCTGTCTCTCAAAAATAAATAAATAAACATTAAAAAAAAAAAAAAAAGGAACAAGAGTGCCATGGGGCTTAGACACTCAAGCCCATGAGTCTCTGGTTTTCAAAGAAGAAAAGCCAGTTTTCATTTCCTCTGGGTTGTGAGATCACTTACGGAAAAGAAGAAGGGAGGGGGTGGTGAGGTATAAGAAGATAGTTGTGTTCAAGACCTAGCAAGTGTTCGTGTGTGTGTGTTATGATAATGTCTTTGCACTTACGGCCGTGTTAAATTTCAAGGAACGCTACTGTTTTCTGCTCCCCAATGGGAATCCTGTAAACTTCAGAGAGGCAATAATGTTAGGCTTAGAGATCTATCAGAATCTGTTTACTAGGGGCCTCAGTCACAGAGAGAGCCCAAAGCCCTGACATCTATATCTGGATGTCCAACGGTGACGCTGAACCAGACTGGGCTTCCTAGTGACCCTGAGACAACCTAAGTGACCACTGTTTGTCTTCAATTTGCACTAGCAGAAACAAGAAAAGACCTCTGACCGATCATCGATGCTGGAGATGGAGAAACGGGTACGTACGTGTGTTTCTCTCCCCCTCTGTTTCATCTCAGTTTCTCTGACTTTGTTGTTCATGCCAGTGGAAAAAGTTCGTCTTAAGAAGGCGGGAGTTCTGCCACATTCCATTCCCAGCTTGATAATAAATTCTTTTTGCGTGACTCTGGACAGCAATTTGATTGCTAGTCCTTTTGGCTTCTTCAGATGGTCAGTACTTTTCACGCATTACAGTCTTAGAGTGGGAAGGGTCCTTGGGAGGTATTTTCATGCAGTGGTTTGGCCTATAGGCATAACTGTGTGCACGTGCGCGCACACACACACACACACACACATACACCTACAGTGTATTTTGGTTTACTGTAAGGCAGCACGCATGTACACACCCAGGACCGAGGTCTCTTTACACTTCCCATCACCTCGAACAGAAAGGAAGTTTCAGCAGGACCCTCTGCCGCCGATTTAGGTCTTATGACTTGAAATATGAGCTGGCAGAATCTTTCACATACTCTGGGGGTGGGGGTGGGGGTGGGGTTGGGGTTCTGGTTCAATCGCTGACCTCCTCCCGACTGCATTCAGAATATTTTTCTAGGATTTGCCATTCTTGGATTGGGAAAACTCAGATTTATTGATGAACCCTCGCTGTGATGTGACCCTAGGGGTATAATATGTTCCCATCTCTCCTGTTTAATTTGGAAAGCAGCAAAGTTTTATATTTTATTTCCTTGGCCTGTAACAAAACCTCCTTGGTATCTCATCTGATCAAGGAATCTTCATTGAGTTCAAGCTAAATCAGGAGTCAGTTTCTGGGAAAGAAATGGGTTAGGGGGAGGGGTGCTATTTCTTCACAGACAATGATCGCTACTTCCCCACTCACCATCTGCTCCCCATCATGATAGAAAGCAGTTCCTTAGGAATTTGAGGGGAGAGTTACTGAAGATAATGATGACTTTATGTTAATAGAGAGCAAGGGTCTTGGTCACTTGCAGTCATTTGAAATTCCATGAAATCTTCAGCCTTCACATGATAGCCCCTAGTACCCGGGTCCTACCATTTGCATATCTTCTAATTGTCTGATGGGAGATTTAGATCGTGCGATTTCTCTCAGTGAATAGTCTCATCCCACAGGTCAGATAGTGCTTAGTCTCCTGCCTGAGGTTTGCTTGAGACACGACACTGCAGATCACACGGCGGCGGCTGGGAGGTAGCGGTTTGACTCCCTTCTAAGCCCAGTAGCTGTTCAACAGTCTCCTTGTTTCTAAACAGGAGAGGCGAGCCTTGGAGCGGAAAATGTCCGAGATGGAGGAGGAGATGAAGGTACGGAGAACTCTCCTTTCTCCCTTTGTGTGCCCCTTCTCCTTGTGCTTGCCAGGACTGGGCGGTTGAGCATAGGCCCACCCCTCCAGATTCCACCACACACTCAACCCCCTCAAGAAGAGATGATGTGTGAAGAGGAGCCGAGCGCCTGTCCTCAGCCGCTTCGTAGGCTGTCTCGGTTCACACAGTATCCACTGCGGACACCTCAAGGCCCTTCTGGGAACCAGTGCTGCCTTTGGGTGAAGCAGAGGAGTCTGGCAGGCTGGAGACAAACCCAAGTTGAACTTCTAAGGTTTTCCAAGCAGTAGCTTTACCCTCAAGGGGCTGGGTACAAAAGCTAAAACAAGGTTTCCAGCTCTCCGGGCCTCACATTAGGTGCCTAGGGAAGCCTCAACATGGTCAGAGACTTTCTCGCCTGGTGCCCTTCCCGGTCCCAGCCCTTTGCCAGAAGGAACACAGTTTGAGTGAGTCATTCTGCCGTGGAATGCAGATCAGTTCGCGTGTCGATTTTCTGCCCCAGTCCGTTTCCCCTGAGATATTCAGTAATATTCGGCATTCTCGCACTAGAATTAGCTCATGCCACCAGCTACACTTCATGGCTCACTGCTTTCCTCTCTCTCTTGGCCGTGACCTACAGTGACCATCATCTCCATTAGCCACCTTAATGAACAGCTGCCATCGTAGGCAGTTGTAAGTGCTAAGAACTGGCAGCCTACCCGGAAGGGTCAATTCGCTACTGTGGAAGAGGGAGGTAGAGCAGTAGGGAATACAGAGCTGCTCGGGGTAGCCACCTGGGTATGATCTAGAAGCATCTGAACCCTGCAGTGCATGATGCCACATGCCCATAATCACCTGGCGCTTGCTTGGCTCCCCCCCCCACCCCCTTCAAGGATCTTATTTTATCAGATGTATGATACAAAGCATTCATCTGGTGAAACACTCGTTTTTTTTTTACCTGGGAACCAGAAGCACTGGCATAATATGAGGCAGAGCCCCAAATCCCTTTCTGTGAGTAGACATCCCTAATATGCAATTGGAGCACGTTAGGAGAGATGTTTATTATTCCCATGGCCAAAAAAGTTGATTATTTACTGAAAAAAAACTTCTCAGGACCTGACAAGGTAAAAGTTTGCACAACATCCGGTGCTTATAGTCCTGTAACTCTTCGTAATTCCAGAATGAAGGAGACGTGGCAAGCCGTGCCCTTGAGTTTTGTAGTTACCATTCCAAGGCTATAACTGATCACATTCACATAGAATTTCAAGCAATACCTACTTATATCTCCAAAAAGTGGCACTTATATCGTTCAAGTTGATATAAAACAGCAAGAAGTAGAAATAATAAATGGATGATTCTCCTGAGACGATAAAAACAGGACAATCCAACACCATTAGCTTCTCCATCTTCTGCTTTTTTCAAACCTACCTCACCTACCACACAGCGGTATTCTCCCCCATTTAGAGCAGTATGGTAGTAGAGCTAAACAGTTCTTGATGAATGAATGTCCACAGCTCTTGGTTGCCCTGGGGGCCCCTCCACTTTTGGAACCCCTTGAGTTACGCCATCTGTACTCCACTGTTAGGCAGCTGTCAGTGACGCTCATTACAGAATAGCCTGAATGCTGATGAGCAGCATGTAAATGAGGACAAAGCTGGCGCCTTCTAATGAGTACCCAGGAGCCCAAAGCCAGCCCATACCCGCTAGTCACGGAACTCTGCGCCACATCCACCCGGGCCCAAACACCGAGACCCACAAAGTCCCAAAGTGGAGCAGTCGAGGACCTACTTTCTCTCTATTCCAATTACGATTGCCAAGTATGAGAGCCCTTTCAATGGTTCTATTTGCTCTCGGTCCTATGGGTCGAGACAGGCTTACATATTTCTTTCTCCCTATCCTATCAGGCTAGGATTTCCTAAACTAGGCCACAAGTTCTTTTCTTTCCTCAGTAGAGATCATAACACATAAAAGTGCTTGCTCCTGGGGCGCCTGGGTGGCTCAGTCGGTTAAGCGTCCTACTCTTGATCTCAGCTCAGGTCTTGATCTCAGGGTCGTGAGTTGAAGCCTCCACATTGGGCTCCACACTGAGCATGAAGCCTACTTAAAAAAAAGAGAGAGAGAAAGAAAGAAAATAAAAAGGAAGAAGGAAGGAAGGAAGGAAGGAAGGAAAAGAAAGGAAAGAGAAGAGAAAATGTTTGCAGCCTCAGCTGTGAGTTACTTGCCCACCAGCTTCAAATACAGTTGTTTAAATCATCAAGTGGAGCCAGATCCTGATTATTTAGACCTCAAACCAATAGGCACACCGATTGAAACTAATTTTTGTTTTTTTAGTGAAAAAATCGACCCATTTAGTCAGCCTCCATTTTTCTCCATTACCAATTGCAAAGCCAAATGAAGAAACACACCTGCAAGTTCTAGAGCCCCTAAGCACCCTTTGCTTACATCAAAGCCCAATACCAGGTTTACAAATCGTCCAGCTCCCCCTAGAGGACAAAGGGGGAGGAACATACAAGCCTCGCAGTCAGCACCAATTTCATGATGCTTGTGTCTATACCTTCAGATAGGCAAAAACTTCAGATATATAGATACAGACACCATAAAATTGATGTCACTGGCCTTAAAGGAATCTAACAAGCTTCTTGGTTAGCCTTCAATCCTTCATCCAGGCTACAGTTTATGGTAATCAACATCTCGGGAATGATCAGTGGGCAATATCTGTGTGTTCTAGCTAGCCAGTCAACAGCACAGGTAACTGTCTTGTCTAATCTGGGACCCAGTAGAAAGAAGGGCCAGTTAGACCCCATGCCTGTTGCATATTTGGCTTATACAGATGTTCAAACCTCTTGGAGCAATCAGTAGGGAGCAGGTCGAGAGTTGACCTCCAATGAACCGTGAAGATGCAGTAGGTGCTCAAGGACAGAAAGTGACTCTAGTGCCTGTTTTTCTGACTCTGGCAAATAAAGTACAAAGGCCAGGTGAAACATGGAACCAGGAGAGGGGCTTATCCAGATGTATGTGGGGCTCTGTGCTTGTGACATGGGTTGTGTGCCTTTCTGGCCTTACTTGAAAGGTAAGTATTTATGAATTCTTCTCAGGACAAACTCCACTCAGACCCTGGACTGGAGTAGGATTATATGCCAGCGTCTGACAGGTGTGCATGTCAGCGTGAGCTGTGCTAGGCTGCACTTGGTCTTGCCCACATCAGACCTGAGGACTTTTCTACTGCATCCTCCATTCAGCATCAGGCTCCTTTCCAGAACTTCTCTTCCCTTTCCCAGGTCCTTGCATGAGGGGCCCAGCAGCCACTACCCTTTTAGACTGGTCTTCGAATTTTTATTTTACTTACTCTGGAAATACCACTAGCTGATCCTGCCTTTGCCCACCCTGCTCTGTGCCCTGCCCTCCCCTCCTACTTGCTGTGCCTTGTTTTCAGTACTCTTTCCTAGGAACATTCCACCAGATTGTTTCCTGCCTCTCTCCCTCATGCTGATAACCTCCAAATTCTTCCACTTCGATCTGCTTATACTCACATGTTAGATTAAATAATTTTCATAGTTTATGTCTTTAATATTATTCCCTAGGAGGCAAGGACCACTTTATATAATGACAATGATTATGTTGAAAGCTTTGGTCCAATGTCAACACCAGAGAAGGGTGAGAGCCAGGGACTTTCCATTGGTTCTTACGTTTGGTCCCTGCCTGTTTCTTTAAATATTTCCATATGCTGCACCGTGATCTCCTCTGATCTCAGTCCTCTCCGTGACCGAGATGCTTGCAGAGGGTAAAGAGCATCGCTTGGTCCCCGCCCTTCAGTGGCTACATGGAGGTGTTTGGCTGCTCGACCTTTTTCCAAGGTGCTCACTCTCCCTCTTCGGGAAAAGAGATATTGAGCAGTTTGTCTCTGCTTGTTTTTCCTTTTCACTGTTTTTTCCCCTTCATGCTACCTTTCATTTTCTTGCTTCTTCACTTCCGACTGTAACTCCACTAATCCTTCATTTCTGTCCTTCACATCCATGTGGTATGAGAGACTTCTCTCTGGTCCGTAGTCACTGTAACCCACAGGGTTTTTCATCTTCCTCTGTGAAGCTCATTTGCATAATGAAATCATTTTCCTCCCCAGAGGGCTCATGGTCTCAGTTACAGGGTCAGTCCAGAAGACCACTTAGGAAAGGACAAGTCACAGGAAGCAGGCCTGTGATATAATGCCATTTATTGAAGTCTTTAGGTCCTTTACAGGATCCGAGGTATTAGGAGAAACATCTGTGGGCTGGTTGTTCTCTTCCCTTTGCAACACTTGTAAATAGTGAGGTCTGGACTAGTACATCAGTCCAAGCAATTCCATCATTGTGGGCATTTATGATTTCTCCAACTTTTGTGCACAGCTGTAATTTTCAGAGTATGAGTCTGTATGTGAACACTTTTAAGCAACTCCCAGCCTCTTCATGAGCTGGGGACAAAGAGAGCACAGTTAGCCGTGAATTTCATGTCGCAGGTAGTCATTCAGCAGGCAGGTTAGCAGTTCTTGGGTCCTGGAACAAGCTTCCAGACTGCAGTGGAGGGCTAGCAGGGTTCATGAAGCATCCCACAAAACAGGTTAGAGGACCGCCCGACAGCTGCTGGTTTCTTATCTTGGTATGTGCCACTTCAGCCTCCTAAACAGTACATGCCTTGTACAGAAAATGCTGAAAAACAGCCCCTCTTTTATTTTCCTTGTTTTATTTCTTAAATTAAACAATAAATGAGGTAAGAAAAGGACCCAGAAAGAGAACAGATAGGAGTAGGGGACCACGATGAGAGGAGGGAGAAAGAAAAGGGCAGTAGCTGGATTTGGGAACATACCGAGTCCTCAACTCCAGGTCCCAGTGCTGACTAAGAAGGGCCCCCCCCAGGCTATGCCTCAGCCCTGTTAAACCAGTTCATTTAAACCAGTTCGGAAGGCCCCAAGCCACATGGAGGGCTGTCATTCTCAAAAGCGATCCAGATGTGCTATATGAGAGCCTGGTGGTTGTAGTCATATGGCTGACCTTCAGCACAGTTAGACCTTAGCCAGGAATCATAGGCCCGGCTCTCCCCCTCATTGGTGCTTCTCTCCGTTATCCCTACCCACCCCCCCCCCCCCCGCCGCCATTACTCCTGCCTTTCTCATTTCCTTTCTTGCATGCCAACTAAAAACAAAAACAAAAAGTCACGTGATTTCTTTGTCCTACTTTTATCTCCTCTGGTCTGTCTTGTCTCTCTCTTGTCTGTCTGTCCCCTCCACGTTTCACTCTACAGAACCTCCATCAGCTAAAACAGATTCAAACCTTGAAGCAGATGAACGAGCAGCTGCAGGCTGAGAACAGGGCCCTGACCCGAGTTGTGGCCAGACTCTCGGAGTCCGTCGAGTCCTCGGAAACCCAGGAGCTCTAGTTCTTGCCCCTCTTCTCCACCTCACTTTCCTCCTCCACCACTCCAGGCACGTTCACTCTTCTTGTTGGGCTCAGAAGCCCTGCGCTCATCCCCCTCCATCTGAGCCGCCATATGCGAGTGCCTATAAAGGTCGGTCCTCCGGAGATGGAAAGAGCCAGGCCTGAGAAACCGAGTGGGACGTAACAGCCTAGGTCAAGGGAGGCTGTGGGGGAAACCTTGCCTGGGCTGGTGGTCCTTTCGGTAAGATCACCACATCACCTTCTCCTCCCCTGAAGACTGAACATGGATTTGCGCACGTGGCTACACATAGGTATCCACACATGTATGCACGTACCTGTGTATATATACATTTCTGTGGTGGGGTCATTGCCGAACTGACACTGAGCTTTCTCAGCCGCAACCCAAGTGCAACCTGATCACTAGAGCAGTTGGGGTTGGTCCTGGACCCCCAAATTGTAGTTGGGCCTGGGGTAACCAAGGGCAGGTGTGCTCAACCCTGGCTGGGAGCTTTTAATGTATGTAGTGCCTGGGCCCACCCCTCCCCGCCCCCCCAAAAATCAGTAATCCAGGTTGAGGCCCAGGCATCAATATTTTTTCAAACCTCCACTGTTGATTCTTTTGTGAAACCAGGGTTGAAAATGGCCCTTTGGTTACCAGACAGAACTAATCTTCACATCTGACAACGTGCTGGATGGGGACGACTAGCACTGAAGGCTGGAGCTCCACGGGCAAAATCACCGCCCATCCCACCATTCGAGTAGAACTGGATAAGCGTTCTTTGCCTCCCTTCTGCAGTAATCTTCACTTTCTTCCCCTTCTTTGGGAGGCATCGCTCTGATCCCTGTCACAAATCTCAGGGCCTTAGGGATGTGTCCCCCACCCCCCAGCCAGCATGTGGGCTGTGAGGCAGAACACAGTTTTTATAAATGAGACCCTCACACAGCGAGGCCTTCCCTAATGGGGGTAGCTTTGCAAAGGAGATGACAGTCAGTGGAGCAGAGAGCAGGGATTTATCTTCAACTGAGAACCGAAAAATTTGTTTAGTAAACTGGAGTCTTTCCCTGAATGTAGGTCTGAAAGACAAGCTCACAGATCACTTGTTTTCCCGCCCCACGATGGTGTGATGGGGTCACCACGGCTGAGCGATTTCACTCCCTGAAATGAGTTTTTAATTTTCAGCAACAGTCTAATTAGTCCTGACCAACGCCTCTTCTTTTCTCTGCCTATTTGCTTGTGCCTTCAGGGTCAGTAGCTGGCGACTAAGACCCACTGGCTCTGCAGCACCTAAATGACCATCAGGGCTGGGCTAGTATCCTAGATGGTGTCACGCACAGAAAGAAAATTGAAAGCGCAGTGATCCCACAGCCTGGCACACCAAGCAGCTTAGTTGCCCTGCTTACTGAGTGCCGTGTAAGGTCCAAACTCCGTGCTTTAAGATGAGCCTTAGGATTACTGGAAAATTTGATGGGGATGAACTAGGGACCCAGAAAAGATGTCCCAGTTATTTTTAGTTTCCTTCTTTGTGCAAGATAGTGTAGGATATAGGGCAAAACTAGATCTCATGCTTTCAGTAGCGAATAACTAAAGTTAACATTTGTCATTCGTTAAGGCCCATGCACAGCACCTCATACGCTTTTTCTCACGTATTCCCCAGAACAGTCATTTTACATATGGGGGGGAAACGAGTTAGAGTTTAAGTAACCTGCCCAAGGTCACTCAAAGAGTAAGTGGTAGAACCAAAATTCAAATATGTCAGGTTCCAGAGCCCAAGCCCTCAGCCACTGTGACATTAGCTGTCTGCATATTGGCACAGAGCGTTAGCCATTTGTTAAGCATATGGCCTAAACAGTGCAAGAGTCTACTGAACAACAACCACGTGCCCCCGCCGTTGCAGCTGAAGGGTGAAGGACAGCATTCTGCTTTCTCAGCACTCTTGACTTCCCTGGTGGAGGCTCACTTCCAAGCAGCCATTTACCTCCCAAAAGATGTTGCCACTCTAAAGAAACAGTTACATAGTATATGACAGTGACAGGCCAGCAGACCCTCGCCCATCAGTACGCCCATGAGCCATACAAACAGTTGGCAGAAAAAATCAAAGGGTAATATTTCATGACACATGAAAATACATGGAATCAAATCTTGGTGTCCCAAATTAAAGTTTCATTGGAACCGAGCCATGCTCATTTGTTTACATTTTAACATTATGTTCATAAGTACTTCTGCACTACAAGAGCAGAGTTGAATAGTTGGAGCAGAGACCACGTGGCTTGCAAACCCTAAGATATTTATTATCTGGCCCTTCACAGAAAACGCTTGCCGACCCCTACCAGAAGGAGAGATGGGATAACTAAGCCAAACTGACAATGTGGATCCAGGGAGTTTGCCCTGCCTGTTTTTGGTTTTGTTTTTTGTTTTGTTTTGTTTTGTTAATAATCCCTTAGGAAAATCATCTTATCTCGGTGTGTAGTACAAGCCACTTCCAGCAGAATATGAGCAGTGGGATTCCCTTCCCACTTCCCAAGTAGTCAGAAGCAAAGCAGCCCAGGCACAGCCCCTTCTGAGCCCCTGTCACCCTTCAGCCAGCCTTGCCCTGGGTCTTGGAAGCTTCAAGGCCCTTATGTCCTCTCCCTCTTCAACACGTTCCTCATCAAAGGCTGTATGAAGTAATATTTGGGAAAACATGTACTTAATTTTATTTGCCCAAGATACCTTAGCATCAAACTATGATAAACTGGAAATTTAGAAATTAAGAAAGCTGAAATCCAGGGGTTGAAATGGCAAAGCTTTGTTAGGCCTCATACTTGTACAACGCTTCCACATGCGTTCTTATTTAATCATCCTTTAACTTCAAGTGAATATCAGATAACACTGCTCATTTCCTCCTCTCTCTTTTGAGAGTCAAGTTTATGAGACTTTCCCCCCCACCTTAATTTCTACATTCCACTTCTTGGACTTTTTGACACTCCCTTAAGATGTCAGTTGTAGTGCTTTGCAGCTGGGAAATTGCCTTGTCCAATTTTTTTTTTCCCAAAGAATTGAGTTCTTAATGTGGAAATAAATCATCAAGGTTCAATGAGTTGTTTGTACATTTAAAAAGCACGGAGGGGTCAGCTCAGTTCTGATTTGATGAGCTGCTGGCAGGGAAATGGAATCTATTGACATGTATAGCTTCTCCCCGCCTGCCCTCCCTACCCCCACCTCTGCCTTATGGAATCCTATTCTGGAAATATGGCTTTCAGAGTCTCATTAATACCCAGGCTGCAGGACCCAGGATGGGGCCATTGGAGAGCAGATGGGAAGGTAAAGCATTGTGAGGCCATCCTGGCTGACTTTTTCGTTTCTGAGCACTGAGTTCTGGTGGTCAAGGCCACAGGGATAGAGGCAGGAAAGAGAGCAGCCAGAGCACTTTGATTAGGTTCGAGGTGAGAGAGATAGGGTCAGAGGACCAAAACGTTATTTTGATATTTTCTGGATTAAAGTCTTTTTAGGAAGATTTGTTGATTACCTGCTTGCCATCCCATGTTCATGGGAGGACTCACAGTGGTAGTGGAGCCCCGAGTGCCGCAGAGCACACTTCACAACCAGTACCTCCTGAGGCCCTCAGGGAGCCCCTGCTTGATGAGCGAGTAGGGCAGAAATAATCATTTCTTTTTAGACACAAAAATGGAAACTCAGAGAAATTGAGTGGTTTGCTTAAAGTAATAGAGATCGTTAATGACAGTGACAGTGCTGGAATTTCTGGACTTCTGGTGTTTTGTTTCCCACCCCCACATGACCTCTGTAATGAAAGAATAATCTTCAGAGTCAGGCACACATGGGCTCAGTATCACCTTCGCCATTTAATAGCTGGGTCCTTTGGACTAGTTACGAAATTCTTCATTTCCTCATTTGTAGACGTAAGGATAGCAACTGTATCACAGACTCATGAGGTACTGACGAGACCACAGGAGTGAGAACCTCTGGTGTGGTGCCCTCCGCAGTATGGATGTTCAATACTGTTTTCTTTTCATTCCCTTAATACAAATCCTTTTGTCTCTGTGAGGCAGATATGTGCACCTACACATATATATTTGTATAACTTAATCTACAACCTCCATAACAGATCAAAGAAACAAAAATTCTGTTTCTTGGGGTACAGTTAGACCCCCTAAGTGGTTAATAGCAGAGCCAGAACTAGAATGAAACCGGCTGCATGCACCCGAGCCCAGGCCATCCTTTACTAGAGACCTCACCTGCCACAGGAGTCCCATTGGTTTGAGGAGGAATCAATCAAAGCACATTCGTATCAAATACGTGTGGATTTTTGTAGCCTTCATGGTGAAGATGTACTTACCCTCTAACCTAAGTCTCCCTAAACTGCCAGCAAGGCCCACACGTAAACTATACCCTCATCAACATCCCGTTATGGTTTTTTAGATGCATAACAGACCTGTCGGAGTGCCTGTTCACGATATATAAAGACTTGGATATCCAGACTGGGGCTTTGTTTTTGCAAGTTACACAACACTATGTGTAGTGTTTCAAGATGGCAGAAAAGATAGAATAGAAATCTCTATTCCCTCATCCCCAAAGCACCTGTTTCCTGGATTTGTAGCACCATCCCCTAAATTTGCTAGTAAGGCACCCTGGTATCTACCGCCGGGGGCGAGAATTACTAAACCTATACCCAGCACTCCTTGTGCTTCACAGCTCTGTGGTGGCCGAATCTGTAAGCTCCCTGGGTTTCATGGTTGAAAGTGGATACGTGTACTATGACCAGCAAGAATTTTGGTGGCTTTTATCACAGAAGGCACTAGAAGGAGGACCTTAAATCATCCTATGGGTGTGACAGAAAGCTGAGTCGTGTCCCTCTCCCCTGCATTCCTGTTTTTGATGGGATGTGAAGCAGTGTCTGTCTTTAACTCTTTAAGTTGACCCAGTACTCCTTTCTGAATTTCTTTTCTGTGTCCCTACCAGCTCACTTTGGCACTCTCCCCAATTTCTCCAGACTAGAAGTGAGTTCAAGGGCACGAACCAATGAAAATAGTTATTGATTCAGGAAAATGAAAGGATATGTGGTGCAGAACACGAAGCCTGCATAACAAAGAAATAAGATATTGCTAAATATGCTGGTTCAAACGATGGAGGGGCGGTGGTCTCCCTTAATATGAACATTACCAACTCAATCGTAGGAAGATTCAGGGGAATTTCATCCCTGGGAGAAGGGGTGGTGACACTTCACTACATAAGCTGCCTCTGAAGGCCCCACCCACTGGGCTGGACTGGCCTGATAGGGAGGGTGGAGGAGTTGATCCTGCCAAGCTCTAACACACCTTTCCCTCTGTCACCTACAGGTGTTAACAGAACTGAAATCCGACAACCAGAGGCTGAAAGATGAAAACGGTGCCCTCATCAGAGTCATCAGCAAACTGTCCAAATAGACTAGGCTCCAGGTTCAGGAGGGATAGGACAGCATTTGCTGCTCCCTTGCCTCTTTTCCAGCCACTGTCTTCCAACCAAAAGAAGTGAATGTTTTGGTGGAAGGACAACTTCTTTCTGCCCCTCTTCCGGTCACCTTCTCTGCACTGTACATTTCCTCTGCACTCTCCGT
This sequence comes from Paguma larvata, assembly GCA_030068075.1. Taxonomy (NCBI): domain Eukaryota; kingdom Metazoa; phylum Chordata; class Mammalia; order Carnivora; family Viverridae; genus Paguma; species Paguma larvata. Next base: position 3,649,647 of record CM057840.1, on the reverse strand, counting down.
GCCCTGTTCTTCCTACACCCCCACCCCCTGAGTTTTATGACAGTTTTAATTGAAGCATGATTGTGATAATTGGAGCCATTTGAGCCATCTGGAGAAGGCCTTGGGGAGTGCACCAGGCTCAGCTGTGGACCCCAACTTCCTGCTGCTCAGCTACTTGTCCACATTGGATTTGACCCAAACATGTAAGGCCTCTACCCAAACCAGTACCCCACAGGCTTTTATGCTGACCCAGTGTCCTCTGATATAGGTGAGTCTTCTGGTGGCCACTCCAGGATCCTGTCTGGGATGCCAAGGGAAACAGGATGTCGGCATAATCATCTGACAGCCTCTGGAGCTGTGTTTCCATTAGATTCCAAGGTGACAGTGACTTTGCATTGAAGGTCTCTCCTAGTCTTCACCTCAGGAACTGACTTTTCTCTAAATCCTTGCTGGCGTTACTGTTATTTTTTCTATCGACAACCCAGTAACATCCCTGACTAGTCTTAACTCCTGCTCCTCCCTCGTGCCGAGTCCCCTTCCCCAGGGCTCAGATGACCCTGGCTTCATTTATTCCTTTCCTTTCTATCCTTCTATTTCTCTCTGTGTCTCCCCTCTACCACCTTACCACATGGTGTAAAAGCTAGAACAGAGCATCTGACCTCCCTTGTCTTTGGCCGTTATGGAAAGTCATTTCTCCTGGGGCCCTCTTGGAGACCGGAAGAATTGCCTTGGTGGTGACACCACCAGCCTTCTCGCTGAAAAGCCAGACCATGGCATAAATGTCAGCCCACTGTTCTCATCTCCTATTTGTTTTCCCTACACCGTGATTTTCTTTATTAGAAAACCTGGGCTCTCAACACTCTATTCTGCCTCACCTCCTTTTGACCTTGTTTTCCTCTCTTCACTCTGGCACCTGCTCCTAATGAAAAAGGAAGTCCTTGCACGGAGACTGAGAGCTGGGGAGGGCAGATTGATGGGAGGCAGACTAGGGAGTGGAAGCAGGTTGGAAAGACATATATGGTGTCAAGTAGAGTATCTGGGGACACTTGCAACCTTGTGACAAAGAAGGTAGAAGATGGCAGCCCATCGTGCTGTGATAATGGTGGTGAATGTGACTATTTCTGGTGGCTAGATTTAGGGGAGAAACATTTGTTTTCTTAGAAGCCAGCAGGAGGAATGACTTCGTAACAGAGGTTTAAAGTGATGAGATCTTTCCAACCCATTGATGAGAGTCACGGAATCTTTGAGTGGTAAAGCCCAGAGATCATGTGATTGAGCTTTCTGTTGTTGTGTCCCAGGGACCCCCCCCACCTGCACCCCACTGCCACAGTGCATTTGACCCGCGGTCAGGTGCTCCCTGGTGGCTGTGCATTTATTCCTTGAAAGCTGGGCAACTCTGATAACCAGGAAGTTTTTCCTAATATGAGTTGAGGTCTGCATGGGATTCCCCACATTGTTCAGTACTGCCCTTTGATGTGACAGCCCTTCAGATATGTGGAGGCGGGGACCCCCCTAACCGTACATCCAGCTGACGTTTCCCCAGTCCTTTGGGGCATTCCTCCCATGGCATGCTTCTCCTGCCTGTCCCATCTCCTCTGTCGTCTTCTGGACAAAAACAGCCTTTTAAAATGTCATGCCCAGACCTGGACAGAGACACCCTTAGCACAAAATTAAACCATCACTGCTTGGTGACGACCCAATATTAATACTTAATGTATTTGCTCTTTCTACGAATCTCCCTTGGTTCATTTCTTTTGAGCGTGCAGGTCATTTACATTCTCCTCGTTTTAGAGCTGCCCATGATGCCCAGTGCTTCGAATGGTCCATTCTCTTAACATACACTACCTCTGTCCATTTTTTTATTTCTTTCCAGAAAATGACAATATGGTTCTCCATGGCTCTCTGAAACATTACATGCTCTTTAAATCAGAGGCTATAATTCAAGATCCTAATTCCAGAATTGGAAATATGTCTCCCCTGGCACAAACCCCATCTTTAGAGTATACAGAATCCTCTCTTCTGTTTCCAACTATTTTCCAAGAGAAGCTGCTACTGATTAGGATTTTGTGTGATCATGGGAGCACTGTGCACTCAGTTCTCAGGGAATGCTAAATTAGAGTAAAATGTTTCCTCGCTTCCACTATAAACATCTCCTTCATTCTAGGGAGAGGGGAAGTCAACGCAGGTATTGAGTAATTGATTCTCCTGGCACATCCTGGGTATTGGGCAAGGGATGGGGGTGGTCAGTTGCTGCCTCTTTCTCAGGAAAAGAGAATCGAATTATTAGGAAAACACCTTGACCCTCTTCCATTAGATAGACGGGGTCAAGGGGTTACGGAGAGTTCCCTCAGATCTGTTTGTGCCTTTCAAACATGTGAGACAGGATCTAAAAACTCTTAGGGTGGTGTCATGCCCCTGCTGCTTCACACAGCCCTTTCACATTAAAGATGCCTTTTCTTGCCAGAAGTTTTCCTTGTGATAAAAAATTTACAAGCTTCTCAATCTCAGGAATATTGAATTCTATGGCCAAGAGCTCATGAAAATGTAAACCATTTTAGGTAATTTCAGGCACTCTCTCTTATGCAATTAATTTTATTAGACAGATAGACTCTGAATTCTGGTCCCTTTCCAGAGAATAAAATACCCTTACTTCACAGTTGGATTGACTGGAAGCCCCAGGAGTGATGGTTAGAGACCTAATGACCAGCTGTGCACCCTAGGTGCCGGCAACAACAGGCCTCCCTTCTCGTGTGCTGTCGGTCTCTCCAGTGGCCACAAACCTTCTGCCCTCAGCCTGCCGGCCTGGATGCCCACGCGCACCCCAGATAGCTCAAGCTGCATGAATACTGCCGGTCTGGCCAACAATTTGGGGCTCAGCTGTGTCACTTTAGTCTTTACATGAAATATCAAAAGAGGGAAGAGAAGGTTCTCAGTACAGCTTTCCGTCCTCTGTTCTCATTAATTTGATATTTTTCAAAACCAAGCCACACCTTTGGGAGTAATGGTTTGGCCATTCCAGAGATTCTCTGGCTGAAGTTTCACTGCTTCGCCTATTTGTCTTTCAAGGGCTGCTTATTCTTTTCCAGATGGCTCTTGGGCATGATGGCCCCTAGCCCCAGGGCCGGTCTCTAGTGCAACAGGGGGATGCAAATCTTGGGGCGTTGCCTCGAAAGAATCTAAAGAACAGACCTGCCCTGGGCTTACTCAGTGCACTGGGTTCCCTTTTGGGCGGTCTCACTTGGTGTTTCCTGGAACCTCCCTGTTGCGTCTCATCCAACAGCGGACTCTGTTCACTTCTCTTCTGGGCCTCCCTGTCTCCCGTTCCATGTTCGAGACCAAGATGCATGTGTTGCTCTCCGAGGCCACTGGCGGAAGGAGGCTTCGGATCTCTGGTTTGGATCATTTCACATGCTTTCCCTGACCAAAACAAAACGTGCTTATTGGACAGTTCCAAGAAGGCCGAAACCCCACGTATTAGCCTGTGAATCCCACAAAAATGTGCGTGAACTGTTTTGCCATCAAGGGCTTTTAACTGAGCCAGAGATAAGAGAAGAAGAAACTCTCAAAGCTGTTTGAGAGTTGGTTTGGTCTCTGGATTTCTGGCCCCAGTGCAGCTTCTCCTCGCCAGACAGATATACGGCCTCCCCTCAGAGAAAGTCCGACGTTTCAGCCCCGGCCGCTGGCTCGGGAGAAGGGCCTGACAACATTGGCACACTCCGTATGCGGTGGTGGGCACGAGGTGAGCAGAAGGGGCATGGAGAGGAGAGAGCGATTTGAAGTGTTGTCAGCTCCTCAGCCTCCAGGCTGTTTTGCACCACAAAAGGGAAAGTGTGTAAAGGATTCACCAACTGAGCCAACAGGCGGGGGGGGGGGGGGGGGGACACCTAATTCCACCCCACCCAGTCACCCAGTGAGCCCCGCTCCCACCGGAGCTTAAGGACGCCACACTACACGGACCCTGGCTGGTGTCCTTCCCTTCCAGCCATTCTCAGGGGCCGTTGTTTGTGCTAACACGGCCCCTAACTTTAGACACACAGTTGTCAGTTATTGGTGGTCCCTGCGCAAATCTAGGGCCAACCATAAATGCAGATCTTGGTCTCCATGCCGATTTGTAAGGCAGATTTCAGCCCATCAAAGGATGTGAGTCCTCTGACCCAATAAGCAAGGCAGCTTTGAGGGCAGAATAAGGCAACATGAAGGGATAACCCCCTAGGAGTCAGAACGTCTGGATTCTAGGGCCAACTCTTGTGACCTTGGGGAAGTCACCTTCCCTGTCTGCAAATGGCGGTTGGACTGAGAATCCTTGAGATCCCTTCTAGGCTTCAAATTCTGTGATTTGTTTATACCTAGGAAGATCAGAATATTTCTTACACTCAGAATTTTTGCTCTTTCCAAGGGCAAAAATTCTTGTTTTCTTCTGGATTCAAACTGTTTTAACATCAGCAAGTCAAGGTTGGTTTCTCATCCTTGTTAGAAAGTGAATTTAATACTGAGGGTAATTGAATGGTGTTGCAATTGCTTTCCCTCCTAATGGCTTGGTAAGAATATTAAAACCTGCAGAGGTGGAAATTGGAGCTCATGGGGAAACGGATAGAAAGCAATTTGTTGCAGGCAGCCTTTGGACAAATTGTTTTAATAGGAAATAGAGCTGCTGCTTCATGGATTTCCTCAACCTACCTTTCCTCGGCCTTCTCGAATGTGGTCTACGGGGCCGTTCACATCCAAAGAGCAGACATTGCCTTTCTGCTTAGCACCAGCTTGCTCATAGTCTTAAATTCTGCCCTGTAGCAGCAAGAGAATTTTCCTCAGTGAGAACCTCAGCCTATAGTTCCTGTTGAGCTTCTCCGGATTCTGGACTAGGAGTAGAAGGTTCCGGTGCTGTTCAGGATGGTCCTTCCTGTAAGCAGGTCTGCAGAGCACACTACCGGGGCAATAAAGCCTTATAGACCCTAAGTCCACACAGCCGTACTGCAGAGAACAGCGCTCAGCTCTGACAAGCCTCCTATAGGACCAGGTGTGAGCAGAGTGGAAGGACAGAGACCCCAAAAGTGGAGGTGGCCATGAGCTGCGGTGGGAAGAAGACAGAACAAAGAGCAGCGTGGAGGCTGCCAGCACCAGAGGAAGGGGTCACTGAGCGGCGGAGCCGCGTGCAGGGAAATGAGTGCTGGCTCGCTGGTGCCCCCTTCCCTTGGCCTCCAGCAGAGCGCAGATTTTAATCAGCTTCCCTAATGGGTATCGACATTGCTTGGGAGCAGACGCTATCAAGGACAGCTATTGATCGCTTGTGCTCTGATTAGATTGGAAAACAGATCAACTTCACTGCTGCCCAGGAACTGTTTACTGTCACAGCGACTAGGGAAGGAGGTAGTCTCTGGGGACTGAGAAAAACCAAATCAAGAATCTTGACTAGCCTCAGCGGCTGCAGGGGAAGAGATACATTCGCTTCTCCTTTGAGATTTGTAGGTGAACGTCAAATTGCACCTGGCCTGGCTTGCGACCCAGTGTCCCGGAAGCTCCTCCTCAGGAAGAACCGTAATAAAAGGGGCGTGTCTACAGACAGGCACCACGGCTGGGGGATGAATTGGTGAATGATCTGATCTTACCTAAAGGGCTTTAACAGTTTGGAGAGCACTCTTCTAGCCTGTATGCACACACATGCACAGAGCTTTCAAACGGAAGTCTGGCATATTCTTGATGAACCAATTTTATCCAAGTGTATTATTCTGTGAATTCGGATCTTTGGCTTTCCCTCTGCCCTTCCAGTCCCCTAAAGGGCTTCTCCCTGAGCCATTCTTCAGTCCCATCTGCTTATCATTTTGGACTGTGATTCTGCCAGAGTGGTACTTATTGTTATTTCTCCAAATTTCCCTCTCATGCTTCCAATAAACTTCTCGGGTGTCCCCTTAAAGTAACACGAGGATGCTCTTCTGTCCTCCTGCCCCCCAAAAAACCTACCATTCGCCCTTTCTCTCTCATCTTCTTCCATTCTTTTTCTCTGCTTTTCTCACTTGGACTTGATGGTACTTAGGAGAGGAGGTTTTCCACGAATCAGCCGTGATTCCTAGAGGAGTTCCGGACACCAACAACTCCCACCACCACCACCACCCTCGTCTAGTTTCAGAGGTCCCTGGCTGTGCTAATGGCCTCTGAGAAGTGAGGTTTGAATGGTGGGCCTGTTCGACTTCTCCATAGACTGCCAGGGAGACATGGGTAGCTGTGTCTAGTTTTTATCCTGAGAGGTTTGACTATCTCCAGCTAGAGACAGAGTGTCTTCTCAGGAAAAAAACTTCAGCCCATTGCTGCCTTGCAGGAGAGGATTCAGGAAAGGCACACTGACTGCAGGGAGCTTCTCTGAGCCTCCGATGTGCCACAAAACCAGAGTTGGGGATGAATGCAGATCCCGAACAGGGATACGTGAAGTCAGTGTTCACTAGACTTTCACCTTAACATATCTGACCTCGCCTTTTCTGACTCCCGCACTACTGAAGCCTGGGACAGACCCCAGTGTGTCCTCCGGTGAAGAAGGCCAAATAACAAGCCATTAGAGGAAGAAGGACATAGGGGCTCAAGCACAGAACACAAGGAAGCAGTCTGCAGGGGTGGGAGAGAGTTCTGGAAGGATGCACAAGTCCAAAATAACTGCTTCTAGTTAGTGTCCCTTGAGCCCTCGAACCATTGGGCCTGCCACCTCGCCGGCACCTAAGTAGGGCCATCATCTCCCTGAAGACGGAGGGAACACGTTTTGCCCTTGCACTCCATGCTCTTGGAGAATGTACCGACTCGAGCCGTTCAGACTCAGCCTTTGTCTTTATGGTTTCCCTCCCTCCATTCTTCCTCTGCCTTGACTTCGATCAGACAGGGGTGAGAAGAGCTTGCAAGAACCACCCTGGGGTCTTCATGCCTCTCCCATTTGGGGGGTTGAATTTTGTGTCTTCTCCACTCACTCCACTCTTCACGCCCAACCTGACTTCCACCACAGTGGAAGCGCCAGTTGTAACGTTTCCAGCTGAGTTGTATGGATTAATTTCGGTCCCTTGTAAATACACCTGGGGCGGGCTAGGGGCATCTAGGGAGGGGAGCCAGATTCGCTTTGTGAATTGAATGTATTTTTATGCAATTTTGAGTGGCCTTTCAACCCTGAGATGAATGATTTTGTTTTACTGGTTGTTATTATATAGTATTATTAAGTATTCTGTGTTTGAAAGTTTGGGAATAATAATATTCACATCTATATGATGCCTGTAAACACAACCGTATTTATAAATGAGTAAATAAAACCGTGTTTTAACTTTGTGACCACGTCTCCACAATTCAGGAAATGGGGTTTATCGAATCTCCCATCTGAGGCAGCCCATTCCAACACTTGGGGGCCTCCCCCTCCTGCCTCTGTCCCAGGAATAGCCACAATCACTGTCCTTGAGAGCGGGGTCTCTGGTGTCAGGTCAAGGAAAAGCCTAGATTAGAGGTTTAGAAGAAATCAAGATACCCATTGTTGAGTGACTAGGAACATGGTTATTTCTTTGAGGAGAGCAAGGCTCACTGACAGGTGTGGAGGCGGTCTAGATGGACACCAATGCACTCTCACACATGGGCAGAAGAGGGCTAGGGAGGAGGCAGGAGCTTTCTTGGGCTCCTAGAGGTCTCCCAGCTTTCACCTTTAGCCCTCTACTATATATATATACACACAATGGTCCTCACTAGGTCACTGTTTGACTCAGGAAAGCCAGAAACACTCTGTAGCTTCAGATTCCAAAGGGAGCTAACTTGGGGGTTATTGGAGGTTAAATCCAAACTCCCAACGAAGGAGCCGTGTGCAAGAAGGAGGCTGCTCAGGCCCACTGGCAGCCTTGGCAGGTGGGTGGCCAGGTCTGACCTCACTCAGCCAAGGTTTGGGTCTGGTTTCTCCATCCAGCAAGCCCTGCCTCTGGCTTTGCTCAGCCCTGTGCCTTCTGCCAAGCAGAACTCCCTGGTCACTGACTTGGCGCGAGCACAGGGAGGTCGGGGAGGAAAGATTCTTTTCCCTTGCTGTCACCCAGCCGCTTGTAGCCCAAGCAGCAACAGAACAAACACACATGATGTCATGGTTGAAGAGTTCAGACCTGCCCTGGGGCCCCAAACAGAGGCAAAGCAGCATGTGTGATGCGAGGGCCTTCTAAACAGCAAAAGTCGTTTCTCTTTCTGGATTCCAGCCCTCCCCGCCCACCCCCACCCACCCCACCCCCGACCTGCTGAGGTATGCAGAGCCAGAGTATCCCCTAGCGGCCAAGTGGTCCAGTCTTCTGCAGAGGGGACGAGCCCACGGCGGAGAGCTCACGTTCTCACCCAGGAGACCCACCTTGGACAAATCCCCAGTCCCTGGGCTGAGGCAGGCTCCTGCCCCTCACCTTACCAGGCCTCCCAGCCTACCCTGCTCAGGACCTAAAGCAGCAAGAGCAGATCTGTGCCTGGACCTGACGGGTGAGCACAAGCCTGAGCCCGGAGGCCGCACTCCCACCCGGCTGTCGTTAAACAGAGCTGCGATCTCAGCCTGAGCTAAGCTCACAAAACGGCAGAGGCTTGCCGGTCTTCAAGGCCAGGAGACAGGTCCACGGGCTGGGGAGGGAACTGAGGAAGGAGCTTAACCCTTCCCAGCTCTTGGGGGTGCGAACCCGTATAAAACCTCTGAACACAGGAGAGACTCCTTTGGGGACTAAAACTTCGTTCTGTTTTTAAAAAACGGGAACTGAACTGAACTCTCGAACCAGGCAGAGGGCTATGAAGGAACACAGGCCTGCTGCACCCTCTGCAAAAGAGCTGTTCCTAGTAACTGACCATACTTAGAAGACCAACGGTAAAACGCCAATCATAATTTTTGGAGAACAACTTGTGTATATTTTCTCATGCTATTACGGTTTGCTGATAAAAACCTCTGGCTTTTACTCCTCAAAGGACACAACAGGTTTCCACTCAAATCTGGGTCCCCTGAATTGCAATTCTAAGACCCCACGTAAACACTTTTGTTTTATTTCCGTTCTTCCTCTTTTCTCTCTCAACACGGGCAGGGCTGCCCTGCTTTCTCTTAAAATTCTGAAGCCCCATCCTTGGTCCCTAACATCTTTGCCTCAGAAATAAAGACGTTTGACGTTCTTTACAATGGGGCAATCCAGGACTTTGTAGAAATTCTCATTTTTCAGGGGCACCAAGGTAGCATCCAACTTCGGCTCAAGTCGTGATCTGACCGTTCATGAGTTCAAGCCCCACATCGGGCTCTGTGCTGACAGCGCTGAGCCTGCTTTGGATACCCTGTCTCCCTCTCTCTTTGCCCCTCCCCTGCTCACACTCTCTCAAAAATAAACACATATTTAAAAAACCCAGAAATTCTCACTTTTCAAACTCCTTCCCCAGGCCCAGCTTCCTTGTGTAGGGCTCAGACTATGGCTGTCCCTCAAGCCCAGTCCCAATGGAAAGAAATAAAGGGTCTGGTCCACCCCCCAGCCTCCCAGATGGCATTCCCCAGCACCCCTGCCCCCAGAAAGCTGTCATGAGGGCATGTGTGCCCCACCACCCATCATCGAGTGCATCCCCAAGAAAAGAATGGGTTTCGGGCCTCTTCTACTGCTTCTCTGAAGGAAAACGCTGGGCTAGAGGCCAGCTCCTCACCCTCAACCGTCACCCACCCTCATGAGGCAGCTCTGGCCTGCCCCTCCCCCCAGCCCGGCAAAAACTAGAGACGCCCCCCGCCCCCAGGTTGCTTTCAGATCATTTCTTTAATAAGGAGACGCAGCTCATTACAAAATAACAATTTGACAAGAGATCAGACAAGAACAACAGAGTCCACATAAGGGGGGTGTGGAGAGCATCGCCAAGCAGAGGAGGGCGGGGGCAGGGGGCAAGGGCTATACATGTGTCCTTCCTGTAAAGACAAAGGCAGGGTTCCTGGTGGGGCGATGCATTCCAGGGGTGACCTGGAGCAGGCTAGGGTCTGCCCACTGGTTTTGAAGTTTTCAGATCCCTGGGATTTCAGAAAGCAGCAAATCCAGTCCTTAGATGTGGAGGAGTCAAGGCAGAACAGTCAGGCTTCTTCGAAGAGGGTCCTCCTCGAGTCCTGATGGCTGAGGTGGGCTGGATGGAGAGACCTCCCCCCCTCAGCCCCACGCACCCTGCTCTGCCACCTCACCAGGCCAGATCCCCTCAATTCTTGCCTGGATTGTGGGTGTGGAGAGTGGGAGGGTCCCAGAGAGCTAGAAAGAGGCTAGACACGTCTTCCCTCCACTCCTCCAAGCTCTTGATCCCAGCCCACCCGGAGATGGTGCCCAGCGTGAAGATCGCTGGGGCTTCTGCGGGCCGGAGCGCATGACAGAGCCGCCTCGCAGCCTTTGGCCTCGTCCTCCTCCCATTCTCGTCTCTCTCCCTCATGCTTACCGGTCGCCATGCCGGAGGCCTCTTGACATTATACCCGTGAGTTGTCTGCCCTCCTCGGTGCCCATGGGGCCAGGAGCTGCAGGCTGGGAGCTACATGTCCCTCTCGGTACAATACAGTGATTTGGAACCCAGGGAGTCTCCAGTCCTCCCCCACATTCTCTTACCACTGAGTGCTCCTGTCTGGGGCTGCCCTGGGGAGCTGACAGGAGGGTCTGCGGGGGCCAGGGCTGCCCACCACTCTCAAAGGAGCCCTGGCAACCCTCTTGGGTGCTCTCTGTCAGCCTCCAGGAGGGAACACAGTGGGGGGGGGCAGAGCCTAACCCACGGCCTTCTCCAGTGTCCCCCCCAAGAGACCCTCCTCCATTGCCGCCCATATACCCTGACCCCACGGTGTTACATAAGCAGGGCTGGTTCCATCAAAGCCAGATGGTAATGGGAACCCAGGCCGCTGACTAGCTGCTCCTGAAAATCCAGGTTGCCTCCTCAGTGCCCTTGGGAAAGGTACCCAAAACTACGGCATCCCCACCACTGCCCTGTCCACACGCAGCAGGGGAGATGACGTTGGACTGTCAAATCCAGGTGGAGGGGGCCAGCTCAGGCAGGGCCAGGCAGGATGTCTCCTGGGGCCCTGCCAGAACCCTGGACACCATCCATCCTCATGACATGGGGCTGAGAGAGCAGGAGGGGTGACAACAGGTGAGCCCTTCACAAGTGTTCTGTGGGGAGCCAGTCAGAGGGACACGGGGGGCTCCTGGGAGGAACCAAGGGCAGTCTCCAGCAGGAGGCCCCCTTTATGGCTTTTCAGTTAATTCAAACAGTGGGAGGAAGGGGCACACCACACACACACGGGACACGGAAGCTACCGGGACACCAGATGCCAGGCTGGACACAGTGCACGGTACACGGAGGGTCAACTCTGCAGACAGATGTGCAGCAGGCAGTGGGGATGGACGGGCCTTCAGGGCGCCGGTGGTGCTCCCACGTCCCTGAAGGCAGGGCTGGTGCCAGAGCCGGAAACGGACTCCCCCAGCCTATGGCTCCCACTGGGGGATTCCCGATGGAGTGAGAGACGGGTGGGGCTTGGGGACAAAGACTTTACATGACATAAAATCAAAGGGGCAGCCTCAACGAGTTGTGTCAAGTGGGTCTGAGGTCAGGGGTTAGGGGCACTCTCAGCACGGCCATGCGGCTATTTACAGAAAGAGACATGCATGTTGAGTCAACAAGACTCAGTTCGTATGTTTATAGGTCACTATCGTCTTTTATAGATAACTAAATGCACGTGGAGGGGGTCAGATGAGGCTCGAATGGCTTCAGAAGGGTCTCTTGTTTTGTCGTCACTTAAAAAATAAAGTATATTCATGTGTCTTCAAGTCACAGTGTCCCCTTCTCAATATTACAGCTCGAAAAGCAGTAAGATCCTTGGCGACCAGTCTCTGGCCCCCCGGGACTGAGGAGGGAGAGGGGAGAAGTGGTCACAGAATAGGGGTGCCAGATAAAACACAGGATGGCCAGTTACATTTGAACCTCGGGTAAACGACACATCGCTTTTGGTATAGTATGTCCCAAATTCTGCCTAGGACATACTTAGACTTTAAAATTATTTATTGTTTATCTGAAATTCAAATTTAACTGGCTATCTTATATTTTTATTTGCCAAATCTGACAACCGTGCCATGGGGCTCTGGGCTACCAAGACCGGGCCTTGGGACTCTTCCCTGCCTGCTGCCACCCAGGGCTCTGAGATGGGTCCCCCCCGATCAGCCTGAGGTGGGAAGGGGGAGGGTGGAAGGGACAGAGAGGAGGTGGAAGGGCAGGTCCTGGCTCGATCTCTTCCTACCTTTACGGGGAGGGACACCAAAGGACAGCCTCTCTCTGTATGGTTGGGTGAGACCGAGAGTTAGCATACATTAAAGGAACATGGAATCCCTCACTTCCGACCACAGGGGAGGTTTCTTAACCTCTCTGCTCACCCACCACCACCCCACTGCATGGAAACAGGTTTATCAGGAAACTGGTTTACCCACAGGGGGGACAGAGGCAACCCCCCTCTTCTCTCTCGCTGAAGCCCTGGCCCAGCAAAATCATCCCAAACTGATTCTGCAGAAACACAGCTATGTATGGTGGCCTGGGAAGAAAAGAAAGACCAGAATCTGAGACTATGCTCTAATCCCTGCTGTCCCGTCCTCCAGCTGAGGGACCCCTGCGAAGTCACTTCTCGTTCATGCCAAGCATCGGCTCGCTCACTGTCTGGGGTTGCCCCAGGGTTCTCTACCCAGCATTCCCCAGGCCTCCGCTTCCCAAGTCCGAAAATCTGCCTATGGCTCTGGCAGAGTTAGCTTCCCTTCTGGAATGATTATTCAAGGAGAAAGAAGATCAGGTTTTCTGGCCTCACCCCATTTCTGAGTGGGATTGGCTTTGGGTCTTTATGGTCTCAGTCCCTTTGGAAAAAAATCTCTTCTACGCTATTTTCCTGTCTGGAATAGACTTTAGGAGGGGATAACTCACAGCCACAGAGGCCTCCAGAACCCCTCACTAATCAAACCCTAGCTCAACCCTAATTAGGGCCTACACCCCCCCACATACAACGTCCCCAGAGGTAAACCTGCATGGCAGTGAGGGTTCGGAACAATGCTCCAAAGTTACAGCCACGTCAGCCCTCGGGTGCAGAAGGCTCACAACGGTAAGTTTACCTGCCTGGCTCATGGACCCGGATAGATGCTTTCACTCATTTGGCTCATTTGGGCTAAGCACCCATCCCAGGACCAGCCAAAACCTAGGTGGGGGGCAGGGGCCCACCCACAGGTCTCTCCCTGGCTCTACACCAGTGCCAACACTCAGTCTCTCAGCGACATGTCCCCACCCCTCAAGGCTGCTCACTAGAGGTGGGCCCAGAGTAACAAAATCCAGCCCCTGTCTCTCGGCACATGGACACCCAAACCACGAGGGGTGCCCACCGTTTCTTTTCCTCCCCATCACAAGAGTGGCGAATTTTGGGCTTGGAAGGGCTGAATGAGGTTCATGGGCAGAGATGAATCTCAGGTGGTAGGAAGCAGATTGGGAAAGAGCAAAAGAATGAAGGTAAGGAAAACGAGATGGACAGTCCTCTGAGCAAGGTGGGATATGGTGGGGAGAGAGACCCTGAGAAAGCACCAAAATCCCACAGCTCTGGAGATGGGAGAAGGGCCCAGTGACTCCTGATGCCCATACCAGGATCTTCTACTCCACAGTCAGCCGGGTTCTGAAGGCACCCCATTATCCTACAACTCTCTGCCATGACCACAACTCCGGTCCCAAGGACCAAAGCTCATAGTCCTTGTCAGAGTCCTACCTTCTCATCATTAAGTACACACCCACACTCACCAGGGTCCAGTAAAATACGAGCGCCCATGTGCTAAGGGCCACTAGCAAGAAGGAGAAGGGTCTCTGAGAGATGGGCCGGGTTCAGCCCTGCTTCCCAGTCTGCTTCTGGTGGAGGTGTTCCCTCATTCCTACTCTAACCAAAAAACATGGTTAGAAAAGAAAAAGAAACATTTCCTTTCTTTTAATAAAATAAAAAGGTACTCTGTACCTTCTTCATGCTGGACCCTCAAACCCTGAGTCTCTCTAACACTGTCCATCGGTCTCAGGTACCTACAGGAAACTGAGGTGGCCCAGATGGGACAGGACAGGAAGTGCTGCCATTTTTGCTGGGGAAGAGAGAGATCCCCAAGCTTTGGGGAAGCTATGAGTATCTAAGGGCCTGAGGGCTTCATGGATGGAAGAGAGAGGCTGAAGGAAGGGAAGCAAGGATGGGAGGAAGGAGTGAAAGAAAGTGGTGCTGGCCTTAGGCCATGTTGGACCCGACTCTCTTGCCCAGGCTGAAGGTCTGGAAGGAGGCTCAGTGCAAACTTGACTAACATATATATGGCTTTTTATCAATGCTAGGGACAACAGGTGAAGAGGGAATGGGACCCAACTGAACATGGGGTAGAAACCCCGGCAGGTGTCCTCCACCACCCATTTGAAATGGATGTTCTGCTTCTTGGCATTCGTAGAGAGATGCCTCCCTAAGAACTAGTAGGATGGGGCTTCCCCACAGGTCTCCCTGGGCCACGCCAGCTACCCATAAGCTGTCTGGCATGGAAGGCAGAGGAGCGGGAGCCGGGGGGCACGGTCTCAGCACCCCCCCACCTATCTCATCCGAGAAATCTCCGCCATCTCTCCACCGTCCTCCCCCTTCTTACCTGGACCTCAGGGGGACAAGAATTTAAATCTTCCTTTTAGAGTTCTCTGGCTCTGTACAGAAAACAGTCTTTAGATAGTGTTGCTCCACTTAGATTAAAAGAGAAAACGGAAGCAAAAGCATGATGGGGAATAAAGGCAAATGAACCGCACAGCTTATATTCTGGAAAGGGAGAAAGCATCTGTGTTTCCCACTGGAAGGGGGTGAAGAAGATCCAGGAGTTTCATTTGGTCTTTCTAGGTAATGGGTCTTGTTTCTTCATAGTTTGATGATACCTGTCAACAACAGTGAGGTCCCGGGACTGATGGTCCCTGTTAGAGTCTGACCAATCTAGCGAATAGTTCATGTCCACAAATGTCCCAGAAACCACACTTGTGGGGAAACCATGCCTGACAGGAGGAAGTCTATGATGGCATCAGGGGTTTGGTCCTAGTTCTGGACAAATCCAGTCTCCACATCTTGCCTCCCAAATAGCCAGCCACAAGGAGTATGGGAACTTCTGGCTTCTGACCAGGATTCTGAGCCCTCTCCGCAAGCTGACAGAAGATCTCCCACTTAGAGAGCGGACGTCTCTTCATTTCAGGGTCCCTGAAGAGCCTTCTCTTCCCACACAACTTCACTGTCCATGGCTCATTCCAGGAAAGCAGAGAGATGCTCACACACACACACACACACACACACACACACACACACACATCATAGGCCACTGTGTTGCCTTCCCTGTCAGGAAACAGGATGTGCTGCCATTTTGTTGGTCCAGAACACTCAAAAAACAGGAAGTGCTGTGACTTCTGCCGAAAGAGGGCCTCACTCAGAGTGAGGCTTAAGTGAAGCTTTGAAAGAGCGAGAGGGAAACGTGACAGGGCATGCAGCAAGGACAGCTCCTGGGACGATGAAAAGAGCCAGGCTTCTCTTTCACCTGTTAGGGGACTCTCCTCACACAGCCATCAGAGGGAAGTTGGTCTTTAAAAAGAGATAAAGGAAGGGAAAACAAGGACACAACCACAAACAAATGAGAAAGAAAACCTCTAAGGTTGCATAACTGAGGTATTGATAGCTCTGGATCTTGTCAGTGTCTGTAACGGCGCGGGGGTCCCGGCCGCTGCTGCCTACTTGTTCTTGCCCAGAAGTGCGTCCACCTCTTCCTCGGGCTTGAGCGAGTGCCACTGGGCGATGGGCCTCCGGGGGTTGGCCAGCATGTCGGACCAGTGCCGCAGCTCTGTGCCCGTGGCGTTGCTGCCCACGAAGATCTTGCCGATGGCTTCGTTCTTGCCCAGCTTGTCATAGTCCAGCACGGTGACCACTACCTGGACTTTCTGCGGGGAAACAAAGGAGGGCGGGAGTTGGCAGGTGGAAACACGCGATCTGATGACCAAATTTCTCCTCATCCGTCCTCGATTCAAAATGCTCCGCGAGGAGGGGGCTCCCAGGGTGGCTCGCTTCCATCTCTGAACTTACTTCCAAGACTGAACTTAAACGGAGGCAAAGGCTGCACTCTCTGCAGATGGCCTTTCTTTCTACCAAGAGGCACTTACTGAGCACGTGCTGCGTTCTAGCCACTGCCGAGCGCCTGGAAGCAGAGGGCGGTGAGGACAAGGAAAGAGGCGTGCTTCGCCTTAATGAAAGCAGCAGACACATACTCAGAAATTCACAACGCAAAGTGGAAGGGAACCCCTTCCTGGAAGGGGCCCCTAGGAAGGAGGTTAGCACAAGGCACTATGGGAACTCGGACGAGGTGACGGTCCTCCTCGGGTCAATCAGGAAAGGCTTCACAGAGGAGATGACATAGAAACTGGGAGGTGAAGGCTGAGGACTTCTCTAGGCAGAGAGAGCAGAGGATCCTGGGAAGGAAGAGTAGCCTGGGCGGAGGCATAGAAAGACAAGTGTGCACTTGGTATCTTGGAAACAGAAGTTCAGAGTCACTGAGGTACAGTGTGAGAAGCAACAAGGCAGGAAATGGGGTTGGCAGGTGGGGTCGGCTAAGGAGTGTGAATTTTGTCCTTCAGGCAAGCAGCAGGGAGCTCCCGAAGACTTCTGGGTGGAGTGGCATGGACATTTCAGGAAGAGACCCCTGATGTTGAGGTGGGAGATTCCCTGGAGGTGGTCGGGGACTGACAGGTGGAGAGGCTGGCTGGGGGCCGAGGGAGGCGCTGGAGGGGCGGGTAGTGAATGCCCGAACCAAGGTGGGGTGCTGGGAATGGAAGCCGGGGCCAGGCTGGAGAGGCGTTGAGGGGAGAGAAGCAAGAGGACTTGGTGGTCAGTTGGACTGGCCGAGGTGACAATCAGGACGTTTCTCGTCCTGCCCCCCAGCCAACTCAGGCTACTCAGGCTCATCCTTCAGGACCACGCTTGTTCCCGGAAGCCTCCCCGGTGTTATTCACCGTCCTCTGTGTTTACACAGTGAAGCCCTGATCTCCCTGTGTTTCAGTGGCCTGTCCCTGCTCTTCCCCCCGACTGTGAGGCCCTTGAGAGCAACGACCGTGTCTTCTGCACATCTGTTTCTCCGGCACCTAGCAAGTTCCTAGGAGAGTGCTTAGGGCATGCTCAGCGAAGAATGTTGGATACATGAGAAAGGAAAAAGGGGAGGCGATCTAAGATGATGCCCAGGTTTCTCACTGGAAAAGAGAATGCAGACGAAGTATTTGGGGTTTGAGGTGTGGGAGGGGAATGGGGAAGGGCTATGGGGAAGATCGTTAAACTGGCTTTGGCATGTCGAATTTGAAACTCCTGGCCAGGACACTTCATGTCTAGCTTAAGTTTTCCACAAGGACTTCTCTTGGTCTGTGAACACTCTCACTGAGATTCCCTTGACACCTTTGCCTCCAGCCCTGGGGGCAGCGAGGGAGGGGGACAGGGAGGGAGAGGAAGGGAGGAGGGAGCAGCTCACTCCAAAGAGGGAGGGACCAAGACTCCAAGAAGATCCAGCACTCTGCAAGCCCCTGACTCCCAGTCCAGACGGGTCGGTGGATGTCCGGTCCCGGCCACATTCAGCTCTCACTCATGCCTACTCATGGTGAAAAACAGACCTCACCTCCAACATTTACAGAGTTTGTGGGTAGGAGGAAGGAAGGAGAGAGTAGAGAAGGGAAGGATGGAGGGAAAGAGGAGAGAGGAGGGGGGCAGAGGGGTATCTGGGAGCAGACCCAGGGAGCAGCAGAAGTGGGGAAAGGCTGGCCGAGGCGGAAAGCACTAGGAGGAGCAGAAAGAGGCTATACCTCTACCTCCCCAGCAGCTTCAACTTCCCAGGCCCACTGAACGCCCACGTACCTCGCAGTTCTAAAGGAATGATGGGTAGGATTGTTTCGAGTGGTTCACGTTCATCTCAGAAAATGCGGAAGCCCTGGAAGGGGCCCCCGGGAAGGAGGACCCAGGACGGCACCAGGAGAGCCAGAGCCCTTCTCCCCCGAGCGAGCAAGATGGCTCAAGGTCTTTGGGTGAGTGCCCTTGAGCCCCCACCGCTGTGCCCCCGTGCCCGAAAACCCAAGCACCTGAATCTGCTCGAAGGGGATCTCAAAGCTGAAGGACTCATTGAAGTAGGGGTTCAGGGTCTTCTTCTTCACCGTCGTCTTCTTCTTCTTGAGCCTCTTGCCATTCTGCATCAGGTGGATCTTCACGTAGGGGTCTGTGCAGGGAGAACCCCGGCCCCGGGGAGGCGCCCTTAGCGCCCCATCCTCCCACCGAACGTACTTGCCTGCCCAGGGCACCCACCCCACCGAGGCCAGGCGCCCAGCAAGCCCTCAGGCATAGGGTGCTAAGGCTAAAAGAAGGAGAAAAAGTGCCCAGGTCAGGGGCGGCAAAAAGGTTTCACTTCGAGGACCACCTCGGGCTGATGGGTTGTGGCCTGGTGTAACGCCTGGTGCATTACACTGGGTCCTGAGACTAAGCAAGGCCTTGTCTGGAAAGAGTGAGGGGGTTGCTTGGTGACACCTGTCCTAGGCAGGGACAGAGGAGTGCTGAAGGCACCACGCACGTCTGCCATCCCCGATTCAACCCGATCCTCCTGACCTTGCAGATGAGAAACGGAGGCCCACAGAAGAGAACTGCTGTGCCCCCAGGCACACGGCGGATCCGTGACAGAGCTGGGACTGGCAGCCAGACCCACCAGGTGAAGCCCACGCATAGGCCTGATTCTCGGGAAAGTGCGTGCTCCCCGGCCCCGCTCCGTATGCTCCCCCCTCCCCACCTCTGCCAAATCCCCTTCCAGGGTAGGGCCAGCAGAGCCCCTCCCGAAGTGTCCTGGGCTGTGGTATGTGACAGAGAGTCAGCTTTCCTACACAAGTTTCTCTGATCCTTTCCTCCATGGCCCCTACCGCCCAGAGCTCAGAGTAGGGGCGGGGAACCCATGGAGAAAGGAGGGAAAGACAGACGTCTCCGGCTCCACAGTCCTGCCCTCAGACCCACTGCCGCTCAGAGATAGTCTGTATCCCAGAGCCGTAAAGTGCTCTTACAAAGGGTATGTGAACTGAGGACTCAGGCCAGTGACTGGCTCGCTGGTGCCACCCAATGGCAGCCAGAAGTTCTGCATGTACCTGAAAGGCCACCTACGTCCATCTTCTTCAGGTTCTTGGCCTCCAGGATACAGACGGTGAGTTTGCCAGCCGTGGGCACGTAGCGCAGGGAAGTGCAGATGTCGCCCAGCTTCTCTGGCTGTCCAGGGGGAAGAGCAGGACAGGACCCAGGGTCATCTGAGCCATCCCACTGCCTCTAGCACGGCGGACCCCCATCTTGTCAAGACTAGCGAGGCAGTGGTGTGTCCCCAGCCCAGTTCCCAATACCCACATCTGTGATGTTTGAGAAGGTCTCAGCGCCTCCTACTGAAGTTCAACAAAGCCCCTGAGAGTGACACTGCAGGAGCCATGGCCTCAGGAGTGAGGGGAGCAGAGTGCAGGCTGCGGGCACGAGTGTGTGAGTGATGTCTGGGTGGATCTGGACAGATGTGGCGAATGGTCAGGCTCCCACCCCAGGCCTAGGGGAGGTGGAAAAGGGGCTGGAGTGTGGGCATGGTACCCAAGGGTTCATTTCCAAGGACACTGGGAAACTGAGTATCTCGGAAGCCTTCCTCCCTGATTAGTCCCACCCTTGTGATAGCTGTCGGTCAACCATTTCACTTGCAGAGAGATCTGTGGTCTTCAAAGCACACACAGTGTGTCCCTTTTCTTATGTTACTGTCACTGCGACACCTTCATGGAGATAAGGCAAGGGTTCTTGTGACCAGTGAGAGTCCCACAAAGTCCCACGACAATTTAGCACCGGGGCAGGAGGAAACCTGCTGGACTCCTGGTTTCTAAGAGCTCTGCCAACATCATGCCAGAGTCAAGCTTCTCAGAGACCAGGTCAATCTGGCCAATATGCTGGCTTGGGTGTACCAGCCCTGCTTTCACACAATGTGAGCCCCAAGGTAAGGAAGGGTGTCTTCAGTGTCTCTTCCTGCCCCCTCCATTACCACCTGGTATTGCACTGGGCACACAGCAGAGGCCTGGCCAAGACACAGTGGATCCTTGGAAGGAACAGTGACTAAAATGGAATATTTGGCACACAGTAACTGCTCAGTAAGTGTTGGGTAAGTGCTTGAAGCTATAGCAGTTGTTGGGAGGACAAGCCCCCATGTTGAGAATCTTTTAAAATAGATGTGGGCTTTCCTGTGGGTAAACTGAGGCACAAAGTCATAAATCAGTGGCCCTAAGTGACAGCAGAACCTTAGGAGTAAAAATAATAATGGTGTTCTCCTTTACTTGAATATCTACTAGATGCCAGACACCTACTGGGTGCCAGGTGCATTACAGAGATAAGTAATTCTCATCTGCAAAAACACTATAGGAGACAATCTAGATCTAAAGAGATTAAGTGAGGTGCCCAGGGTCACCCAGATGGGGGTGTGGAGCTAGGGTCCTAACCCAGTTCACCTAACTCTAAGGCCTACCCTCTCCCTGTCATGCCACTAGGTGGTAGTCCAGGTGGGCAGCCACATTTATTTCCCACCCGGTGTCTGCTCTCACCTCTTCCTTCTCCCCGCCCTGCAGGTCTCTCCACTCCTCGATGGGCTGGCCAAGGTCCACAGTGTTCATAGGCACCTTAACCTCGCCAATGATGTCATGTTTGGAGAAGCGGTCAAAGTCATAGATGGCCATCACCAGGGTTTTACCTCCCAGCTCCTGGTATGGCACCTGCAGGGTACAAGCAGGATCAGAGAGGGGTCAAAGCGACTCATGCACCTCCAGGGGCTGCTGCGGGCAGGTCCCTTGGTCAGAGCTCGGTTCCCACTCCCTTGCAGGACTCCTAGTGAGTCTGTAGAGACAGAGAGAAGACCTCAGGCTCTGGGGGAGCAAAGCGTGCGGGGGAGGGGCATGTCCCAGTCCTTCAGGAGGCTGAGCAGTGACCTCACACATAAGCCCACAGTCCAGCCCACCATTGTTCCAGCCTGAACTCATTCCAGGGCCTTAGCCACAGCTAAGAACCAAGGAAAGGTCTGCAGAACTCCAACAGATTCAGATCAGGGAGGGAACTGGCATTATCCTTCCAGCTCGCATCACCTTAAAGGTGAAGGTTTCATTGAAGGCAGGGTTCAATGTCTTCCGATGGACTTTGGTCTCATATTTCTTCTTTTTGTCTGGAAGAAGGAAGACTTTGACATAAGGGTCTGAGGTGCCTCCCATGTCCAGGGCAGGCAATTCAGCAGCCTGCAGAACGCCAACGGTAAGCTGTGGAGAGAACGAGTGAGGGCCTGAGTCTCAAGACTGCTCCAACACCAGCCCTGGCCCCAGACCCAGCACCCACCAACCCCTCCCCAGAAGTGGGTGGCTGGGGAGGTGGGAACAGGCTGGTGCTAGAGAGCAAGACTGGTCTCCATCTCCACCCCTAGGAATTTGGAATGGCATCAGGAGAAGCAGAAGCTGAGGAAGCAACCGATTTGCCCAAGGTTGGTGGGCAGGTTCAAGCAGAGCCATTCTGGCCAGAGAACCTTCTCTAGAGCAGGCTGGTGGCCAAGGCAGAGTCAATGTTCATAGCTACATGCCTATGGTTTCCAGCCCACCTGACTCCATGTAAAGGAGCAATGTCTATGGGCCAGGATGGGTGTGAGGGGTATGGGAGTGTGGAGCTGTTTCTATCTCCCTCCCTCCCGAATCCCAGCCCTCTGCCCCATCCCCCTCTTTGCCCCCAAGCCCGGCCCTCACACCTGGTTGGCCTGGAAATCATAGTCTAGGGAAAATTGTAGTTTTCCCAGATTCTCTGGCTCTTTCTCCTCCTCTCCTTCACCTTCTCCCTCAGTTAGGCCTGTCTCTGCATCATCGTCGTCCTGTGGGGGCTGGAAGAAAGGAGGGGCGAGTTAAGAGAGAATGGAGCCGCCCGGCCTGGCACAGGGGCATCAGGAAACCAGTCTGTCTATGCAGACCCTGACTCAGAGCTGGGTGTGGAGCAACAGAAAGGAATGTGGCACTGTCCAGGGGGCTTGATTCTACACAGCCCCTCAAAGCCCCCAGCCAGCCCCTCAGAACTCCAGACCGTGTCTGGAAGACCCAGTTCTGGTTTCGGTGTGCCTCTCTCCCTGCAAGACACAGCGCATGAGGCCAGGCCCTGTGCCAATGCTCCAGAGCTTCTTGCGGCGGGGGAGGGGTGCTTCCCTTGTTAGCTCCTCCCCAAAACTTCCCCAGCTCAGGCCCCACCCATCCTAGGCAAGACTTACCAGGAGTGCAGTCCAGGCATTCAGGAGCAAGGTGAGTCCACAGAGGTAAGGAGAGAAGGAAGAAAGTGATGTAAGAGAATATTCTACAGCCCAGACCAGCCCCTGAAGTCACAGCCACCTGGTGAGACCAGGCTGGGCTACACTCAGATCATTTTTGGATTTCCCTCCTCCCTGACGTCACACTGCTGGCTTCTTTCAGGCACACACACACACACACACACACACACACACACACACACTTGCACACATGCACACACAAGCACTCAGAGGCCATTTTGATCTCTGGCTGACTTCTTGAGATCAGACCCTTCTTTCCATCCTCCATATTGATTTCTTGAGCAAGAGACTTCTCCTAGTCACTCTCAGAACAAATGTGGGCAAAAGAGAAGCAAAAGCAGGGGCCTTTGTAAACTGAAAAGGAAACACTTGGGTTTTTCAAAGGACCTTTCCAGGCCAACCAACCCCCACAAAACAGGGGTAAATAAATCAAATTATTATGTGACTAGAGATGAATTCCACTTGGTCCCAGTCTTGGTGCCTCAGGGCCATTCTTTTACCTCATCCGATTCCCCACCCACCCCAACCAAGTAGGTGCCTCCAGTGAGATTTTGTCCCCTAGTCTCTTCTGGCAGGAAAACCCAGTGTCACTCCAATGGCGGCTTCCTGGTGGGTTGGGGGTATCTCTCTTTCCAACATTTTGTCCCAATAGCCTCTTTGGGGGTCAATATATTATTCTCTTCCTCTGTCTTTTCAAGGAGGTGTCTATGATCACACATGAATGAGTTCCCCCTTCCCACCATGGGATGGGTAGACAACATTTTACTAGAGACGTAGCCAGTAGGGAGGGCCATGTGGAGTTCTAAGGAGGGGAGCCGGTTTGGCTGTAGAACCCAGAAGGCTTGCTTCACCTTTCAGCACCTGGGCTGTGCCCCTCTCAGTTCCCCCCACCACTGCCTTGTCCTACCTGGCCCCCTTTCATGTCCTTCATATTCATGGCATTCTTCATGCCCTTGCCCTTCTCCTTCTTGTTCTTCTTCTTCTTACAGCAGCACTTCTTGCAGATACAGAAACAGCAGGTGAGGAGCAGGAGGCCAGCGACCACAGCAATGGCGATCAGTGCCCAGGGTGGTACTGCCCACAGAGAGGACCCCAGAAGTCAGCAATGCTCTGCCTTATAGCCCCTGGCCCCAAAGCATCAGCAAAAATGGGGGGAGACTATGAACCCCAATGCCCACACTCCACATTTTTTAACCACACACTCATGAGTGATTTACATGCAAGTTGCCTATACTTTGCAAGCCTTTTCATTAACACTTGCTTTCTCCTGAGCCTACTGTCCTTATGGATACAGCCTGCAAACTGATAGCAGTCAGGCGTATAACAAGAAAAAATGTCAGTTTGGCTCTGTTGAGTTTTGACTCATTTGATCTACGGAAAACTGGCTTATACTAGAAAGAATTGGATGGTCCTTATCCGACCCAGGTGTAGGAAGAGCCTCTTTGACCCATTCCTTATGCCCAGGCTTGAGATGGCTGACCCAAGCCAAAAGGCCAGCTCCTTAAGGACCTAGATTGTAGAACTCAAATATTTGGGCATGGGCCCTGGGCTGCTCTCCATGGTCCTGAAGCACCATCTCCCACTGATGGGGCTGCTCCCCTTAATGTCTGGTGACTCCTATACAGTCTTTGCCAAGAATTCGGAAAGCAGGGGGGGCATATTTTCTGTCTTCCAAACTAAGGTCGTTTCAAAGTTTGACTGGAAAAGTTCAATAATGGCTTCCGTTTCATAATTTTTCATCTTCTTTTGGTTTCATCTTTTGATAGTTCTAAGTTGTAAGAACTTTTTCCCCCTTGGGAGACCAGGGCACATAAGCCTCCTCATTCCCTTTATTAGTGCCAGGCACCACCACCCCCATTCTTAAAGAGGCTCCCAAAATAATCCATCCGGGAATCCAAACATTCAGCCAATCATGTCCCCAGTGGAGTTCCCCACCCTTCCTCAGCTCTCCCTTGCCCATAAGGCCTTCCACTAACCCTGGCCTTGCCCCGCCCTCTCAGCCACCTGGAACACTCACAGGGGATACTCTGGATTTCATTGAAGAATTTCTCCTTCAGCTTGGCAAATATGTCCTCCTTACTCTCTCCAGCGCCCCCACTCTCGGTAGAGTTGTCTAAGAGCCCGGTTGATATTGTGGCGGTGGTGGTGGTGGCAGGAGCCACAATGGGCTCCTGGTTCCTCTTGAAAATGTTCCGCATGGTGGCAGGAGGATTGCTGCAGATGAGAGGGGAAGTGAGCAGATGAATATCCCAGAGGTCCGAGTGCAGAAATCTCTGCCTAAAGGACTGGGGAACACTCTTTCAAAAGCTGGAGACTATTATGAATCCTGTTATAGTTAAAAGGTGTTTCCCATAATATTAACAACTATGGTAAAACAACAATAATAGTCATCATTAAGTTAGTACTTGTTGGTGCCAGGCACTGTGCATGATCTCCTCTCATCCACACAACAGCCTGATGTTGGATTATTATTCCCATTTAACAGATATGGAAATTGAGGTTCCCAAGGTCACTTAGTTGGTAAGAACTGATGTTTGAGCCAGTCAGCCTGACTCCAAAGGCTGCAAACTTAATCACTTTCACGTATCTCATTTAAATCCAACCACACAATTATAGGAAGGAGGTGATATTCTACTATTGAAGACACCTTCTTGAGCCTATTTCCTCAACTTCTTGCGTGACCTCACTCTGCCTAGATTCTCTGCCTGTCTCTATCACATTCCTGCTGTCATCATCCCTGCCTCCAATCTACATCAACATCTCTGGAAAATAGAAGGGAAGAGGTTGAAAGAGAAACTGCCCATAATTTTACCATGCAGAGATAACTCAGGTTGCATTTTGGAGCATTTTATAACAGGAGGTTTTCAGAGTGTGTTTTACATGTTGAGGCCAGATTACATGTAATTCAACATTCTGCCTTTTTTTTAACATAAGACTTTATCATAAACCTTTTCCTTTATTATTAAAAATTTCCTTTATTATTAAATAGCTAAATAATACCCATTACATGGAAGTACCATATTTGTTTAATATTCCACTATTCAATGGATTCCAAGTTTTTTCTAGTCAAAAATTGTACTGTGGTAGCATTCATTTAAGGCAGAGGAGTGGCCTGCTCTGCCACTCTTCTATGGGAAGACAGCTTCACAGGCATTGGAGGAGGCGAGGCTGGGGTTAGGGGCCAGCAGGAGGCTGGTTCAACAGACCAGCCAGAGATGACATGGACCTAGATGAGAGTAGGAATGTAGGGATGGAGTAGAGAGGACAAATGTAAAAGCCATTCATTTATTCATCCATTCAACAAATTTATTGAACTCCTATCATTCTTCCCTTATAGAACTTACCATAAAGTGGATTAAATAATTGCACGTAAGTGAATGTAAGATTATAATTCTGAGAAATGCCACAAAGGAGAGATGTTTGGTGGTATGAGTTTATAATGGGGCATATTTGACCTAATCTGGGAGAGAAAAAATGCTTTCCCGAGGAACTGACTGAGACCTGAAGGATAGTGGGGAGTATCCAGGTGAGGAAGAGAAGAATGAGCAGCCTAAACAGAACAGCACATGCAAAGGCCCAGAGGTGGGAAGCAGCGTGATTAGTACAGAACCTGAAGGAAGACCAGACTGAAAGGAGCATGGGTCAAAACGGGGCTGGCAGAGGGGGCCAGGCTGGCCCAGGCACATAACCTCACAGGCCACGGCAGAGAGTTTTGTCTTTACCCAAAGAGTAATGAGAATCTGTCAGAGGGTTTTAAGGATGCAAATAATGTGTACAAATTTACATTTTGAAAATTGCACTTCAGTGGCGGTGAGTAAAAGCCTAGAATGCACCATGACTCCAGAGGGAAGGGGAAAGAGCTTAAAACAGCCAATAATGGATGTCTTGCCATCCC
The DNA here is from genome assembly GCA_030068075.1 of Paguma larvata. NCBI lineage: Eukaryota > Metazoa > Chordata > Mammalia > Carnivora > Viverridae > Paguma > Paguma larvata. Next base: position 3,623,409 of record CM057840.1, on the reverse strand, counting down.
CAAGTTCCCATGAAAGATTCTCCAGTGTTCCCGGGGAATCATCAGAGGGGGATGACATACAGCTGCTCAGAGGGAACGCGGGGCTGTTAATAAGGCAGCGGCACAGATCAGTGGCTTTTCCAGGGCCTGGAAAAGGCCTTTTTTTTGTTGTTTAATGTTTATTCACTTTTGAGACAGAGAGACAGAGCATGAGTGGGGGAGGGCAGAGAGAGAGGGAGACACACAATGTGAAGCAGGCTCCAGGCTCTGAGCTGTCAGCACAGAGCCCGATGCGGGGCTCGAACTCACAAACCGCGAGATCATGACCTGAGCCGAAGTTGGACGCTCAACCGACTGAGCCACCCAGGCACCCCAGAAAAGGCCCTTTAAATCCACCTCCAACAAAAGACATGAGGACAAAGCCGCCTAGATAGCAAGGGAATAACGAAGATGCTTGAGAACGTGGCTCTTGATAAAAGGGAGGGGCGGGGCCATGCGCCCAGAGATGGATGGGGTAGATTCAGGGCCCACCTGCTCAGTTACCCATCTAGAAAGTGCTTGGGGCCATCCTAAGCTTCTCTCCTGCCATCACTCCCACATGCAAGGCATCTGCTAACTTCTCAGCTCCGCTCACAATGTTTTCCAAATTCAGTCGCTTCCCACCCCTCTACCTGGAGTGTTACAATAGCCACCTATCTGGAAGCTTTCCACGCCCCTCTGCCCAGTCTGATCTCTGCACTGCAGCCAGATCCATTTATTTTAAACCCTCCAATGGCTTCTCATCACACTTAGATAACATCTCTGCATGGTGTGGCCCCTGGCCCCTGACTGGCTCCCCAAATGCATTTCCTAACACTTCCACTCTCAGCCACTCAGCTCCTGCCACGCTGGCCTTCTTGCTGCCGGTCACAAGCACACCAAACAAACTCACAGCCTTTGCACTTACCTGTCCCCCGGCCTAGACTGTTCTCTCTCCAAAAACCTCCTTGACCTCCCGGAGGCACCATCACTCGCCTGGCAAAACCCACTCCTGGAGAAATCCTATTAGGGACTGTTCGTGTCCCCCCAAAATTTGTATGTTGAGATTTAATGCTCGACGTGATAGTGTGAGGAGGTGGGACGGGGGAGGTGCTTAGATCATAGGGTGCAGCTCACGAATGGGGTCAGTGCCTGAGAAGAAGAGGCAGAGAGTGCGCTGGCTCCTTCTGCCGAGTGAGAATGCCAGAAGTTGGCAGTCTGCAACCTGGAAGAGAGCTCTCACCAAAACCCAACGTTGCCAGCGCCCCAGTCTCCGACTTCCCAGCCTTCAAGGCTGTGAGAAACATTTCTGTTGATAAGCCTCCTAGTTTATGGTATTTCATTATAGCAATCTGAGCTAAGACACCCACTATCAGCTTTTTCCTCTCCATTGCCACCCCCAGACTACTAAGCACTGCTGGTGGGCGTCCTGCACAAGGGAAGTTGGGCACCCCGTAGATTCTCAACACCACCCAGCCATTCAACCCCGCACAGAAACCTTAACATATGCTCCCCATCAACTCACTCTGCCTCCCTTCACAACAGACACTCCGGACCCTCTATTTCATAGTCCTATAGCTTGCCCATGGCACCGACACCTTGCCTGTTATTATCAGAAGCCATTGAAGAGAAATCTCCGACAATGTCCCACCCTACGCCAAACCACAGACCTTCCTACATATTAACCACTCTCTCCTTCTGACCTCCTGTTTCAGCTGAGTACTTTTTTCTTATTTAAGGCCAGTCCCCCATCTCAGAGGGGTCCCCTCTGACATTCTCAGGACACCATCTCGACCCGTGTTCTTTCTTATCCCCAATATTTCCTGGTCAACCCGTTTGCTCAGATCTAGTTGACCTATAGCACATTGGGACTGAGAACCGGACTCCCAATGCCTGCCCAACACTGTTTTCCTCTAGACCACACGACCTCTCGGATGGGAGACGATACGTTTTTAAGAAAAGTTATTCGTGTGCTCAGTAATTATTTTAGAACAGTGAATGTTTTCATTCGAGCCACTGCCATATTTTTAAGCGTTGGCAGTTACCGAGGGATACAAAACAAATGAAATGTGCAAACAGCAAACTAACAAACAAAAACGGGAACAGGAAATGTCGGGCATAAGAAGGTTCTTCCCATTTTAAAATACCACCAGCCAAGCAATGAAGACCCTCCCCAACCCTCCTGGTTCATCTGCCTCAGTCTCCCCTTCCCTTCAGAGGCCTACTCCAGCACATGGTCTCCATCTCCTCGCCCCTGACTCTCTCCTCAGTACCCACACTGAAGCTTCTGCCTCATCACTCCACCGAAGAGGCTCTCTGCGCAGTCGCGGGTGACCACAAGGTCGCTCACTAAACCCAGCAGAACTTTTCATTTAGTCGTACGTGACCTCCCTCGTGTTCACCTCCAACCACTCCTTGATTTTCATCATAATTCGGACTCCATCAGTTGCCTCAAGGTTTGCTCCCGGGGCTTCCCTTCCCAGGCCAAGTGTCCCACCAGGGGACCTTCTTGCACACCCTGGCCCCAGCCGCATCCCTGTTCCGATGGCTGCCGGAGCCCGACTCACTCCTGAGCTCCAGGCCCAGAGGTCCAGCTGGGCCCTTGACGTACCCATCCGCCCCCGTATTTCCTCTTGCTCACCTCCCATCAGTTCTGCAGGCGCCACCAGAGCAATCTTCCTAAAACGTGAATCCAATCATGTCCCTGTGGGTAAAAACCGTCCCAGGGACATAAGCCGCAGTCCTGAAGGTGGCCTATGAGGTCCTCATGTTCTGTACCCAGCGTCATTCCCTCTTCCCCTGCCCTGAGTCTCTAATACCAACCACACATGCCCTTTCTTTCTTCCAGTAACATGTGCCCCCCAACACACGCACTACAGGGCCTTTGTACGTGCTGTGCCCCGCCCCCCAACCTCACAGAGCTAATGCCCGCACATCTTTCTCGGCTCGGCTCAAATGGCACCTCCTCAAGAGAAGCTTTCCCGACCACGCTCATGCCTCCTGCCACCACTCCCCTCTAGATCAAGGCCTGATATGTTTCCATAGCTCTGTCCTTACCCTCGCATCACTCATACAGCCTGTGACTATTTAAGCAGAGACCACACTTGTGCTGTTCGCCACTGCAGCTCTGGCACAGGGCTTGGTAAACCATGACCTACAGGCCCCATGGGGCCCACTGCCTAATTTTTGTAAATAAAGTTTTATTGGAACACAGCCACACTCATCCCTGTACACATTCTCTCTGGCTGCTGTGGCACTACAACAACAGAGTCGAGTAGGTGTGACCGAGGTTGTATGGTCTGAAAAGTCTAAAATCTTTACTGTCTGGCCCTTTCAGGAAAACTTTGCCGCCCCCGCCCTTGCAGATACCACACTGTCTGACATGTGACAGACGTTCGGTAAACATGTGGTACGTGGATGAAAAAATGTACGAGCAGGACACAGATCACTGGACACGTTATGTCATTTCGCAGATGACACTGGAGCCCGTCCTTCCGGGGTCACCCAGCGCATTAGTGCCTCTGACTCTGGCTCAGGTCTCTTTCACAGGCTTGTTAAGACTCAATCAGGGGCACCTGGGTGGCTCAGTCGGCTAAGCGGCCGACTTCGGCTCAGGTCATGATCTCACGGTTCGTGAGTTCGAGTCCTGCGTCGGGCTCTGTGCTGACAGCTCAGAGCCTGGAGCCTGCTTTGGATTCTGTGTCTCCCTCTCTCTCTGACCCTCTCCCACTCATGCTCTGTCTCTCTCTCTCTCTGTCTCAAAAATAAATAAACATTAAAAATTAAAAAAAAAAAAAGACTCAATCAAGTTGCTCCAAGACACCAGGCTGGGTCCAGGTCCAGGGCGCTCCCCCCGAGGCCTAGGGAGCCTGTGCGTGCATTCATGTGCATGTGTGCATGACGAGACTCCAAAGTCGGCACAGGTAAGTGGCCGTGTGCACAGTGCCACGAGCCGCCCAGCCGGCCTCTCGTGCTCTGGAGTCAGCCACCTTCCCTTAGGAGCCGCGTGACCCTGGGTGGTGTCTTTTTCCTCTCCAATCTTAGACTGCTGAACTGTCGAACAGAGTTTGCCTTCCTAATGCCTTCCGTTGAAGCTAAGATTAATGGGGATGGTGAGCGCTCTTCCCACGGCCCGAACCTGCCCAGAGCATCGAGAAGTCGTTTTCATCTTTCCAAAGCTGCTCTTTAGGCATTTCTTCTTGGGAGACGCTCCCTCCGACGTGACTCAATGACCCTTTATCCCTTAGCTCTTCTGCATCTTTGCCAGAGTCGAGGGAGTTAAAAAATGTAAAAAGAGAGAAAGCGGAGCAAGCCCATCCCCCCACCCCCGCCCCACCTCACGACCCCCTGGTGCCCTCCAGAGGACCGTCCAAGCCCGTCCAAGCCCTTCCAAGCCCTTCTGCCCCTCTGATGGGGGGGGGGCCTTTCTATCAGGACAAGGAAGATGGGAGGCTCCTAGTCAGTCTCCCCTCTTTCCCTTTTGTCTGTCTCAAGTCTGTTCTCAGCCCAGCAGGCCGACGGGTCCTATCACTAAAACAAAACCCTACGGCGGCTCACTTCCCCCAAAGTACCCAGTCCTCACAGAAGCCTTCAAGGCCCTGCACACCCAGACCCGTGCCGTCGCTCCTCCCCCCCCACCCCCAACCCCCCCCTTCTCTTCCTTCCCTCCTCTGCCTCGCCGGCCTCCTTCCAGACCTTCACACACGCCAAACACACTCTTAACTCAGAGCCTCAGCACTTCTCGACAACAGGCACACCGTACACGTCCCCTGTGTCCCCCCTCACTAGACTTTAAGATTCACGAATACGGGGATTTCTGACTAGCACGTAGTAGGCCCTCAATACGTATCTCTTCAGGAATGGATGAGTCACACACACTTCATGTCCACAATGCCCGCGCTCTCTCTCTAGCCTCAGGCCTCTCGCAGGTGTGAATGTTCGTGACACCGCCAACCACTTCTTAACCGTTTCTAAAAACAACTTTCATGTTCCCTCTTGGGTAAGCCTAAGGGGTCAGTTCTTTCTTCCCTCCTTATGCCACCAGAAACTAAGGAAACAAGCAGTTGAAAACTTGGCAACAGTTCCCACTACTCCTGTGGAAAACAGAGGTCCAGAGAGGTGAAGTGACTTGGCCAAGGCCACACAGCCCATGCTGCTGGCAGTGCTGGGAGCAGAGTCTAAGTCTCTGGTTCCCATCCAGCTCCTTCCCCTCCAGCCCAGCTGCCTCCTCCCCGGGACTCATCCCCATGCTAGGATGCAGGTGTCCCGCGTCGGAGCAGAGGCAGAGACAAGCACGGCAAGGAGGAAAAGTCAAATCCTCAGGGATTTATAGCCGCCTTGGCCTTTCTCGTGGCTCAGGCTGCAGTCCTGGGGAAGGCAGCCAGCTGGAAGGGTTGAGGATGATAAATGATTTGAGGCTCCAGGGGCTCCCAGGACAGAGAGAACTCCTCTGTCTGGTCAGAATCACCCGAGCAGGAAAGCATGAAATGGCATCATCAGGCAGGCATGGCAGAAAGGTGCTGTCACACCAACACCAGGACACCCGAGAGACAGGCTGGGGGCTGGGTGGAGGCACCTGCCCTGGGCCCGTAGCACGAGGAGGGGTCGAGGTCTGAAGTGGGGAGGGGCTGGGAGACCCAGCCAGGAGCAGATAGATAGGGGAAGGGATGAGGAAGAGTCTCGTTCCTGGGGAGCCCCTAAGGAGCTTGTCAAAGTGCAGACCACCCCCCACGACACCTCGTCCTCAAAGCCTCACTCGGCAGGTCGGAAGTGTGGTCCGGGGAACCCGCATGTAACAACGAGCACCCCGGCTCAGCCCGATGCAGGCGGTCAGTGGCCACGCCGTGGAAAAGGAGGTTCTAAGAATTCAGAAAGACTTGCCAGGGGAAGTAGAAGTCCAAGACCAGCGGCTGGAAGTAAAATCAGCCTCGAAGGCTCTGTGCACCTGGACAGTCCCCTCCACCTGGCTTCCATCAAAGACTGCAGAAGGAAACCACAGGTGTGACACACTTAACACCCAGATAAGTCTCTGTTCTTGTTCTCAGTGAATCCACCAGGGAGGGCGCCGTTGTTAGCTCCATTTCAGAGATTAGGCAAATTTCTGTTCAGCTAACTGCCTGCCGAGAGTCAGCATGGAGATTGGAGCCTAAGTTTGCCTGAGGCCAAGTCTCCTGCTCTCCTCTCCGGATCCCCACCCCCGGGGGTCTGGGGAGGGCAGGCTTCAGGGGAAGCTCCTGAGGGCAGGTCTCCACAGTGAGAAGCAGGGGTGGAGCCGAAGCTAGGCAGCTAGCTAGAGCCAAGAGTCCATGCGGGTATTCTCTTCCTCTCTCTGCCCACTGGCTGCCGTCCATCTGTCTGTCTGTCTGTCCAGGATGGCCCCTTGGCTTCTGTGACAGTTTCAGTTCTGGGCGCCCTGGACCCTGCCCCTCTCCTCAGGGGAAGTCAGTCCCACTCAGGGCTGCAGCCACCACTCACCGAGCCCTCCCTACCTGCACGTAGTCTTCCCCAACATCCTCCCCGGCTTCAGGCTTTACTGTCCTCCCTCACCCCTGCACCGTCACTGAGAAAAGCAACGATATGGCCATTCCAGTCAAGCTCTGCTGGACACACTGGCCAGGGCTGGAAGCGGCTGCACCAGGAGGGGCCGTGCTCAGAGTGAACAGGGCCCTTACACACTCGGGATCACGCTGGGATCTCTGAGCACCGGCTAGCTGCCTCTGGCCCCCTCTGGTAGGATGAACAGCCACATTTTGGCCTGGTGGCGGGGATGGGTTGTCGGAAAGCCAGTGACAACCTGGTTGACTAATCCTTTATCTAATCCCTTTTTCTGTCTGTCACATAGGACCAACCCAGAGGAAGAGGCCTGAAGCAGGGCGGGAAGCAGGACCACAGGTGGGTAGTAAGAAGATCATATGAACAGGTAGCCTTGGGGTACACCAAGGCAGGGGTACACCCTCTTCTCCAGAGAGCACTCCTAGCAAGCAGAAACAGCATGTGTCTGGAGGCTGTCTCTCCTTGACTCCAAACACCGAGAGGTGCTCAGCACTGAGCGGTAATCCTTGTGTCTAAAGGGAGACGCCGCCATTGACCATGACCTGTCAAGTAGGATGGAAGGGGGTTAGACTAGTTGCAGAAGGCGGCATGAGCTGGTCCCCCACCCACTCCCACTCCCACTCCCACGCCCGGAAGTTCTCGGATGCTCTGCTTTTAGGACCTTTCCTTGGCTCATGGTCAGCTGACGTGGGAGCACTGCAGAGGCAAAGGTGCTCAGGGCTTCACTCTCTGGGTGCAGGTAAGGAATGATCGCAAGAGAATGTTCATCCAAAAATGAATACGCACAAGAGTAAGCATAGTATCTGTGGGGGGGGAGGGGGAGACGTGTGTACATACATGCTTAGATATTCACAGACTGGCTCTGGGAAGATGCATAGGGAGCTGGTGACACTCGCTGCTGCTTCAGGAGAGGGGAACTGGGAAGGAGTAGTTGGCACATAGTTCACTGCGCACCCTTCTGTATTTTTTTGGTTTTGAACCATACAAATATATCTGCCTACCCCTCCCCCACCCGGGGGTGCTTCGGAATCAGGAGCCCGGTTCCCAGCCTCGCAGAAGACAGAACAAATGAGGGGCTTATGTAGCTCACCCAGGAATCACCCAGCTTGCCCCAGACTGGGAGGCAGCATCAAGGCATTCCCTGCCTCGCCCAGGGGCCACCCTGCTTCCTCACCCTCCTTCTCCTGCCCTAGAATGGGTCAGGAGCTCTGAAGCCCCACACTCTCCTCCAGCCGGCTTCTGGGCTCCACTGATATCCCCCGGATGAGACTCCCTCCAAAATCAGATTCTTGGGGCGCCTGGTGGCTCAGTCTACTGAGCGTCCGACTCTGGCTCAGGTCATAAGCTAATGGCTTGTGAGTTCGAGCCCTGCATCAGGCTCTCTGCTGTCAGTGCAGAGCCTGCTTGGGACCCTCTGTCCTCCCCCCTCCCCCTGCTCCTCCCTCACTCATTCTCTCTCCTTCTCTCTTTCTGTCTCTGTCTCTCAAAAATGAATAAACATTTTTTAAAAGTAATTTCTGCCCTTTCAACTATCCCAGCGCTTTGTGTCAGGTATCACCTTAAAAAAAATCAGGGGGTGCCTGGGTGGCTTAGTCAGTTAAGCATCTGACTTCAGCTCAGGTCATGATCTCACAGTTCGTGAGTTCGAGCCCCGCGTTGGGCCCTGTGCTGACAGCTCAGAGCCTGGAACCTGCTTCACATTCTGTGTCTCCCTCTCTCTGCCCTTCCCTTACTCACACTCTGTCTCTCTCAAAAATAAATAAACATTAAAAACAAAATCGGATTCTGACCCCACATCAAACATCAATAAGTTTGATCCCCACCCCGCACCAAAAGCACATGTGTGGGCACACACACTCACACTTACCAACTGCCACGCCAAACCAAGTTCCGAACGATCTGGGGACTATGAACTTCTCTGGATTATCACACTTGGGCCTGGCCTCCCCTAATGCAGATAATGGGGAGCTAACTGGATACAATTTATTTAATCTCTCCTCCTGTTGTCTTTGCAGAAACCAAAGTAATGAGATGAAACAGGTTAACCAGCAAGACGCCTCTCACCAAAGCTAGCAGGCTAAAGAGATCAATGCCTAAGGGTAAATTTATTTCTTTCTTTTTTGAACCCATGCTCCAGTCCAGACCTAGGATAAAGAGGATAGGAGGCAGAAGATAGTTTTAATGAATTATTTTTCTAGCCCGTTTGGAAAATAAGTTACCCATTTCTGCAAGCTCCTTGCGTACCAAGGCCTGATGAGCCATCCTGGGCCAGGCCACATGCACCTGCACTTTGGAACAAGGTTACCACTGCTGGTACATCGAAGCAGCGCTGGCTCTTGATTAGCTCTGGGGCAGCTACCTACTCCAATGTTCGGGAAAGTTAGAAAGTCCTTCCCAGTGTCTAACTTCAATCTCTCCTGCTGCAATGACACTCATTTCCCTTCTTTTGCATCTAGGCTGAGATTGGCAAATCCCAGGCCACTGAGAGGAGGCCCTGGGCAGAGGTCAGAGCTCTGAAGCTCAGGATGTGACGGCTGGGTCCTCATTCCACCACGCAATCACTGTGTGTAACCTTGGGCCGGTCCACTAGCCTCCCGAGCGTCTGCCCGTAGATCCGTAAGTCACCACCCGCTCTCCTGGCCGGTGATGACGAAAGTGGGGGGCTCCTGTGTCAGGCCCCTGGACCCTGCAGCCCTGCACACCTACCGCAGGATACTTGTCTCTGAACCAGACTCAGGGTGGGATATTCTTCCGTCACAGACGAATTAAGCCCCGGACTGTGAGAGCTGAGGGGACCTGCAGTCAATGGCAGCCCAAACCCCTCATCTGAACAATGAGGAAACAGGCCCCAAAGGGAAGTGTGTTATCTCATGTCGCACAAGTAACGCGGCAAGTGGGGGCAGAGCAGCGTGAGCTGTCCAGCCCCTGACTCCCTGCTCTTCGTGCCCCGTCCCCGCTCCACCCCCAGCAAGCCTGAGGGTCCAGCTTATCCTTGGTTAATGATAGCCGGGTGCAGGGGGTGCGGTGGTGGGGGGCAGGGAGGCCCCCCGTCAGGCCAGGCCCCTGGGCCCCGCTTCCCTCTGCCACCCCGGCCAGGACCCCAGCTGGGACCAGGACAGGGGAGCCCCGCGTGGAGAGGAGAGGAGCTGGAGTCCAGACCTCCCGCAGGGAGTGAAGACCATGGCAGCTCCCTCCAGCAGAGGGGAAAAGCTGCTGAGTCACCTCCGGCTGCCACCGGCCAGCCCAGCCCAGAGCAGCCTACGGGCCTCCAGCAATGCGGCTCCAAGGCGTCCCTCCACCCTTACCCCTGCTGCGTCCCCTCCCCCTTCTCCCCAGACTCAGAATCCTGGGCCTTCGTCCAGAGCCCCCACTACCCAGCACCCGACAAAGTCTCTCCAACCCGCAGGCAGCTCTCCTGGGGCGGAGGAGACGTCTTCCATGCGTTGGGTGTCAGGATGCTTGGGAACAAGCTGGGAAGGCTGGGGGATCCTGGATGGGGATACGCACAAAAGCTTGGGGACCAGCAGGGCCCCAGGCTGCAGAGGGGGTGCGGAGGCCTGCCCCTCAGAGTGTCATGAAGACTTCGTGTGTGCCTTGAGCGTGGGGCATAAGGGTGGGACCCGGGGCGGGGAGCGGGCCGCGTCTTTCCGCACCCCTCGGGGAAGAGGAACGCTGATGGCTTAGCCGTGATTATCTGACACAAGTCGATAGGACGGCTGCTGTGCCGCACGCGGACGGCGCCTGTTATCCTTCACGCCGAACGCACGTCTTCATTTTGAGCTAAAAACCATTAAAAATGGATGCATCTTCTTCCCCACTAAATGTTACGAGCTTCGAACACACCAGCTCCGCTAAGCACTGCCCCGCTAAGGGACCCAGGATGAGAGGCTCGGGCTGAACGCAAAAGTCTTTTCATTTGAGCGTGTGAGTGCGGAGGTGGGGGGTGAGTGTGTGTGATGGGTTTCTGAGAGTGTCGGAGGGTGCGAGTGAGTGTGGGTGGGTGGTGTGGGTGGCGGGGGAGAGGAGGAGCAGGCGGGGGGGGGGGGGAGCCACAGCAGGGTGACAGGGACCCTAGGTGGCCCCAAGGGAGAAGGTTAGAGACCCAGGAACCTCCCCCCTGGGGCCTGGCTGACAGAGGGGGGAGGGGGCCAGCGGTGCCCCTGCTGTCCGTCCAGAAGCCTGCAGCCTGCCCTGGCCCCATCATCGCCCAGCAGGAGAGAGGGCTCCCCCCAGCCCGGCCTGACTGCCTCCTAGGCCCCAGTCAACGCTCACGGCCTGGAAAGGAGGAGGTGGGCAACTGGAGGAAGGCTCCATTAGCCGAGTGATGGAGCGGAACCGCGGCGAGGCAGTGTTTGCTCGGCGGCTGTGGGAGGAGAGAGGCTCCGTGTCCCTCAGGCCCAGCCAGGACGGGCGACAGCAGCCCGTGAAGGAAGAGGCTAGGGAAGGGGGTGCCGGGGAGGCTCTGCGTGTGTGCACGTGTGTGTTGGGACACCACATGTGGCTGCTGACACACATGCACGGCACCCTGAACACGTGTGTAAGCAAGCGAGTCAATGTGTATGTCGCACAGCTGGCCGCGGGAACGCGAGAAGCCCTGGCAAGAGAGAGCTGGGGGTCCAGACCTCACCGCTCGGCCAGGAACTGGGGGGTGACACGGAAAGACCCCGTACATAATAGCGAACAGGGACAGACTCCAGCTGGGTCACCCCGCAGAGCCACAGAGCCTCAAAAGCGGGAGAGACCGCAGGCCCCCAGCACCCCCTGCGGCATCACCGTCACCTCTCGCCAGTCCCTCAGGTGAGGGGTCCCCCGCTTCCTGGCAGAGTGTAGGACCGAAAGGAGGCATCGGGAGACCCGGTGTCTCTCTCCTTTCCACACTTTGGAAAGTGCCTTTGCGCCTCCCAGGTTGGCCCGGGGACCTTCTGAGAGGCTTGGAGACTCAGCCTCCGAGCATGAGCAGCACGAGGGGCGCCAGTGTGGCGAGGAGAATGTGGACTTTGGAACACGAGGCTGGGTTCGAACCTGGCGCCTAGAGCTCAGCCACCCCGGGAGACGGGCTCGGGCTTCAGGCATCATTTCCTCAGCTACAAAGACAGGGTTTTTTAACTCGCTTCTTCTCGGCAGGGCTGGCTGACCATGGGCACAGTCAGACCTTGCGTCCCCGGAAGGAGGCTGAAGCACCGGCCAGGAGGTGAGGAGGGCATGAGGCCGGGGAGCCTGAGGCCCAAGGAGTCTCCTCCCGTCTCTGCCGGTTCCCCGGAGAGACTGCACTGCTTCTGCCTGTGCCAGACTTATTTGCGTGAGCGGCTCGACTCCCCGTGGATGGGAAGGGCTTACAAGGTGGAATGTGTCTTGTCTGCCTCTGTATTTCCCGCCAGGCCCCACTGGCCCTGCGCCCTGGGCTTGGCAGCAGGGAACAGAGAAGATGGGTCTCACCAGGCACTGCACTCTCCCCTCCAGCAAGCACCTCCATCAAGCCCCCCCTTCTCCAGAAGAGAGAGAGAGAAACACCAAAGCTTGGGGCATGCCTGTCAAGGCCAGACACATACACACCCCCCCATCCCGCCCTAGGGCCTGAACGGTCATTGGCCTAGGGTCGGCAGGCCTGCTGTCATGGACTGCTCAGAGGAGGAGACAGACGGCAGCCTCTGGGCAGACTGTTCCCTGGGGCTGCTTCCTTGGGAAAGGGAGCCCCAGAAGGTTCAGACCTCCAGAGAGTCTGGAGCTGGAGAAGGGCCTGAAGATTACCTCCCTCATTTTGGCGGGGCTGGGCAGAAGTTGTCCGCCATATCCAGCCTTAAAGGTAACTATGTCAGTGCTAAGTGCTGGGAACACGAGATGAATAAAACTCAGCTCTGTCCTCAAGGAAGACAACAAAGTCAGGCCTTCTCAGGAAGCAGTTCAGATTCTCCCCATTGACAAGAGACCGCTGAGGCTCAGAAGTCAACTTACCCAAGCCCTCGCTGTGAACTTGAACCTTGACTTCCTGGCACCCAGCCCAGGGCTCTTTCCTTCCTAACAAACAGCCCCGGCTCACGGGACTAATTGTGGGGGAAAGATATCATGAAGGCCCTGGGCCCACAGGGTGGGGGTGGGGGGTGTGCCAAGAGAAAGGAAGGAAACCTTCCCTGGGGTTCTACTAAACACCACACTGAATTTCATGTCATACTCAGCCGCATAAGGTAGATACTATTATTCCCATTTTACAGATGAGGAAACTGAGGCTAAGCGGGGTAAAAGAGGTTGCTTACTCACAGTGTGTCCAGTTTCCCCTTCCCCATAGGGTGGAAATTCTCAGGCAGCAGAGAATTTCATCAGGACCCAAGGAGGGAGCTGGGACAGTCAGAAGTCTGGGGAGCCCAGTGTGCCCTCAGTGGGAGATGGGAACCAGCAGCCGGGAGGGGGTCAGCCAAGGAGGATGCAGTCTGTTCCCCTCGTTTCCACAAGTGCCTCCTTCCTCCCAGATGCCGGACAGGCCCTGGGGGAAAGGATGTGCCCTTCACTTCCCAGATGAAGATGCCCATTACCGCCAACACGTCTGACAGCTCCCGGTCTCCAAAAACTAAAGTGGGTCATGCAAATCCCGGGGGCACAATTAGATTCCCCGAAGAAGCCAACTTTCCTCCTGCCTGACCCGGGAGCCAGAACAGACATGGGAAATAGGGACCCAGAGGAACAAACCATGTCCTCAAAATGCCAACAGGCTGGAGGAGGGAAGAGATGCAGGAAAATTCCAGCTGGACTTTCCAACTTGGATTCTATGTGGATCCAAACCCGGGAGGCAGAACCACTGAGGAAACAGAGCCAGGTCAAGCCCCGGGGGCAGCCACACAGCGCAGATTAGCGCCTGGCCTCTGGGTCCGACAGACCTGGCTTCGAGTCTCAGCTCTGCCCCTGCAGGCCTGTGAACTTGGGCAGGTAGCTTAACCTCTCCGGGTCCTGCTTCTCCATCTGTAAAATGAGAACGAGAACAGCACCTGCGTCGTAGGGTTGTGAGGCTCGGGGATGATAAGGTAAAGCATGATATTGTGTCCGTAGCCTGTTCCTGAGGGACTGGGACCCAGAAGTGTTGCTGGGGCGACTCCACCGGGCGGGTGGACTTCCCCTAAACGCCATACTGTGGCCCAGGTTAAGCTCAGCACCCTTCTCTGTACTTCCTGCAGACTGCAGGTCTTTGTGCTGGCAGCCAGGCCTCTCTTACTAAACCACCCTCCCCCATCCCGCACCCTCAGCTCCAGCCCAGCCAGCCCTTTAAGGCCCAGCTCTGGGCCGAGTCCTGTCTCTGAGCCACTGCGCTGTCCTGTGTCCAGACGAGCCCCCCACCCCCCACCTCCAACCTGTCCTCACACACACTCACGCTGTCCATCACTCAGCATCGGCCCGCCCCTCGGGCTGGGCCCGCTGGGGCTCCATTTGTTTGCTCAAGTTTTCAAATTCTTCTGTGTGGGGTCTGACTGGGTTCCCCCCACAGAAGCTACCAGAGTCTGGCTCTTCTTCCTCTGGCCGCCGCTCCCGTTCTGCAGTGACGGAGCTTGGAGGCAATGAGGCGAGGTTGTGCTGGCGCCCCAAGGACACCCCAGATGCGCCCTAGCCATGCCAGTGGGCCACCGAGTGGCCATGACGTCCAGCAGGTGGCCGGTGGGCTGGTGTGCTGCTCAGAATGGGGGCTATAGGGAGAACTAATGTCTGGGAGTCATTAGCACAGGTGGCTGGGCGGGGGGGAGGGGGGGCAGCGGGAGAACAGTCTCCTGGGAAGAAGGACACCAGAGACGGGCGCCGGGGAACATCAACATTCAGAGGATTCGCAGGAAAAGGTGAAATGCAAAGGAGAATGAAGAACAGCCAAGGATGGAAGGAGAGCCAGGAAGAAGAGAGGACTGATCTGTGGTGACCGAGGTGAGACGGTGGTGGGCAGTGACAGGGCGGGGGCCACAGGCAGCCTTTGCGGGGTTTGTGCAGGAGAATACACCAGTAAGTCGTGTGCGCTGTTGAACCTAAGCTATACTTCAACCAAACAGAACAGAATGCGCGGAGGAGAAAGCTCTCCGAGCCGATCTGTGGTCAGTGCTCCAGCCCGGCACTTACGCGCTCCATCCGGTCCGCAAGAGCCTGACTAGAGGGCCACCGTGGGAGTTACCGTCCTGCTTGCCCCGCCATGTGCAAGTGACCCTGCTGAGAGGCCGTGGAGTGAGGGCTTGAAGAGACAGGAAGCACCACTCTGGGGAGGCTTCCCGGAAAGGAGCCCTGAGCCAGGGACACGGGGGCGGGGCTGGAAGGGGCTGGACGGTCCTAGGCAAGAAATCTAGCAGTGATGGCGGGGGGTGGGTTTCCGACAGCTGTAAGACAGGATGGGACACTCATCGCCATGGCCCTGGAAGGTGCGGGAATGACAGCTGACCTAGGCGGGCGGGTGATGCGGCGGGACACTGCCTCTGGCTCGAGAGACCCGCCTTCTTTTTTTTTTTTTTTTTAATGTTTTTTTCTAAGTTTATTTATTTATTTTTGAGAGAGAAAGACCCTGTGCACAAGTCGGGGAGGGGCAGAGAGACAGCAATGGACACAGAATCCGAAGCAGGCTCCAGGCTCTGAGCTGACAGCAGAGAACCCGACACGGGGCTCGAACCCACGAACCGTGAGATGATGCCCTGAGCCAAAGTCGGACCCTTAACCAACTGAGCCACCCAGGTTCCCCGAGAGACCCCACCTTCTGGGAGGGTAGTCCACAGAGCCAGACCTGGGGCAGGAGAGCCTCCTTGGCCCAGGACACCAGAGGCCTCCAGGCTTTCTCTCACGAGAGCTGAAGCCTCGCTCTACACTCACCATTGCCAAGCACATCGAGATGGGCCCCGCTGTAGCCAGGTGTAAAATGCACAGGTGTCCGGCCTCTCTGGCCTAGGCCAGAGGAGACGCGAAAAGAAGTGGGCAGAAAATCCTCCCCCTTCTCTGGGCGCTGAGCCCCGCAGAACACCTGCCTGGCTGAAGCCCACCCCCCCCTCACGCACGGCACCCTGCAACCTCGGCGCCCAGCCGCCCACGTCCTTTCCGAAGGTCCGCACACAACACACGTTACAGCGGAAGACGCTGAGGGGCAGAGGGAGGACG
This sequence comes from Paguma larvata, assembly GCA_030068075.1. Classification (NCBI taxonomy): domain Eukaryota; kingdom Metazoa; phylum Chordata; class Mammalia; order Carnivora; family Viverridae; genus Paguma; species Paguma larvata. The sequence continues at coordinate 3,607,758 of CM057840.1, read as the reverse complement.
TGACTTGCCCAGGGTCACAGAGTTTGTTCCCAGTTCTGGGCTCTTCGAAGCCTGCGACATCCTCAGGCTTGGCTGGAGTGTTTCCAAAACGGGCACGACGTGAGCATCAGGGGTTTCGGTCTCCCTGTGGGGTGACCCCGGGTTAACACTTTAGCTGGAATTCCTGGACCGCCAGGCCCTGGAGCGGGAGGCCGCATTTAACCTTGTTTCCTGAACGGAGCTGGTCTGTTTCAGTCTTTCTGATTTTCTGCCCCATAGTCAAGCTCCTCACACACTTGAAGCAGGAAGAGCTTCAGGCATCCGACTTCAGTGTTTTCTCCCGCCCTCTTGCCTCTTCTCCGTGCCCCGCTCCCCCAAGCAACGTCACCTCCGAGGTGAGGACCGAGGTGAGGACCACAGCTATCTCCTCCAGCCCGTGCTTCGGGCTCTGGACGCCGCGCCGTTGATCTCCCCCTTCCTCTCTCCAACTCCAGCAGGGTGAGGGCTGGGGCAGGAGGAGAGTTCTTCTTCCGGCAGGGGCTCCCCCATCTCACGGTGGGGAGAACAGATTCAGCCCCAAAATGGGGAAGGAGCTCTACACAGTCGGCGCTTCCAAAACTCCTGAAAGGATGGCAGGCTTCGTGAGGTGATGAGTGCCCCGTCATGGAGGGTGTTCCAGCTGAGATTAGACACTCCTGGAAGGGATGCCATGGACAGGTAGCAGGACACGGCGTGGGCCTAGATGAACTTCGAGGTCCCCTCTCCCACCCCGTGAGTCTCCAAATCTCTGATTCCTGCATCCCACCCTTGCTGTCATTGGCCTCATTCGCCCGGGCCCTGCCAGCTCCCCAGGCACTCTGTCCTCAAGAAAGGCCACCATCCGATTCCGCGGGGGAGCACAACAGTCCTCTTTCTAACACGCCACCCCTGCAGGGACGGCTCGGGGGTGCTGAAATTAAATACAAAATGGAGACCAGACTCGAGAATTCCCTGAGCAGACAAGACCATTTAGGCCACGTCAGCACAGCTAAATCTAGCTTATTTCATGAACATAAGCAAAATTTAACTTAGATTAGTTCTTGTGAATGCCTCTGATAATCAGGAAAAAAAAAAAAAAAGTCATTCTTCCTAAAAATAGTGTAAGATAATCACCTGTAACCAAGCCCCTGCCAAGCGGAAAGCTCCGGGGTAATAAGCACTCACGGAAAGGGTAGACAATTTCCTTCCCATTTGATAAGCCATCCTGTGCCGTCCTGTCCCCGAGCTTCTTATCAGTCTTTGAATTTAAAAGCTCCCAGTTCACGAACTGTTCTTAAATGCACAATAAACTCTTGCTAAATACTACGTATTGATTTGGTGGTTTAAATTTTGCTGTTTCTGAGGTTTTGATGGGGGTTGGGTTGGGGGGACCACAGGCCAAAGGACGGCAGAGCAAGAAGAGGCCAGGTCCTGGGCGGGGAGGTAGGGTGGGGTGGGGGCTGGATCCCAATGTTGCCACCACAGAGTTTAGGGGCACGCCGCAGGATGAGTCCTTGTAAGCGGAGTCTGGGCCCCGACGGGGAACGGCCCAGTGCTGGCCTCCCGATTGGGGGTGGCTATCAAAGGCAGCCAGCTTAGCTCTCTGAGGTTCGTTAGAGAAAAAGGTGAATGTTGAAGACGTGTCATGGCAGGCAGCTCATTAAACCCACGGAGCTTAAAAATAGTGAGGCGCGCAGGCACTGGGGGGAGGGGAGCTGGGGACCGAAACCCCGGCTCGGCACACCAAAGGCAGGGACAGCGAACCCTGGACAGTGAACCATCGCCAGCGTAAGGAAGGCTGCTCAGGCTGATCTCTCTGGGTAAGCTTGGAGCAGGACCCTGTTGGAGACGCCACACCCCACTCAGCCAGGATCACCAAGCTCCAGGCAGAGGTAAAAAGACATGAGACACAGTGACACCTACCTGTCCTGGAGGAATTCAGAGGCTACCCGTTCAGAGACACTCTAGTTGGTTTCCCTCCAAGAGCCCTTGTACCACCTCTCTTATCGGCCTGCTGGGCAGGCTTTGGGACTAGACAGCCTTCGCTCAAATCCTCCTGCTGCCACCTGCCAGCATGGGGACCTCGGAGAAGGCACTCCCCTACCCCGGACTGGTCTCCTCTTCCACAAGATAGAGACGCCACGGATCCCCACCACGCAGAATTGAATGCACTCTCCATTACATACTGGGACGGCAGCGGGGCCTCTGACCAGCAGGTTCCAGGCACGTTCCAGGAAGCGGGGAATGAGGCATAAAGGGAGGGCCTGGGAAAGGTTGCGGCGCTGGATGGAGGAGCTGCGGCTGCCTTGCTTGGCGGTGCCAGATTGGGCTTGGAAAACGCGATTAACGCTCTCCTTGTAAAAGGGTACAAGACTAGGGGAACCAGATTCAGAGTCAACTGACACATACGGGGCACTTACCGCGTGCTCAGCACTTTGCCGTAAATAATCCCAAACCAGGAGGTGGGGCCGGGCACCAGGAGCCAGCTGGGTAGTTGACTGGTGTGAGGGCCGCGTTGACTCTAGGGAGCCGGACTCTAGAAGTGCAGGAGTCCAGAGAAGGGAAACCAAGAAGGAGGTGGGGACGTATGGAGGTCAAATGGCTCTTTCCTGACTTAGATCATAGGAGAAGGTCCCTGGCCCACGGTAGGGGCTCTATGATGGGGGGTGGGGGATAGGGTGGATTATGGGAGGGTCTTGCCCACCATCCGACTCAGCCCCAACCTGGCCTGTTAACACACTGAGTGTTGCTAAGCACCCACAGTGACCTGAGACTCCAGGCTTCACTCCCGGGGGGGCTCGGGCCGCTGAGGAGATAGCACAGAACTTACATAGGACGTAAGAGCCACAAGGCGCCTAAGCGTCAATTACTCCAGCCCCTTACTGAACAATGGGACACCAAGGCTCAGAGAAGGGAGATTACTTTCAAGTCCGTGACAGAATCAGAACTAGGATGGACGCTTTCCACTACCCTGCACTTCCCACACCCCAACCCTGCCTCTTAAATTCCACACTGAAAGCTTCATATGTTGGGGAGAACTGGACAGAGGCTCAAAGGGACACAGAGGTTCCTACAGCCACACAACAGGACAGATAGAAGAATGCAGGGTGTCTGGTCATCTTTCCCAGGATACAACATTTATTGAGTATCTACTATAGGCCAGGCAGTGGGCTGGCAAAACTCTCCTACTTTATCCCATTTACTCCTCATATACAGAAGCAAGGTGGTATAAGAGCTACCACCAGACTGTCGGGGTCAAGTCCTGGCTCCGTTAGTTGAACATCCTTGGACAAGTTATTTGATGTCTCCGAACCTTGGTTTCTTCATTCTGTAAAAGGGGACTAATACTCGTACCTACTTTATAGAGTATAAGGAGATAATCCATACAAAATACTTAGAACAGGGTCTGATACAAGTTGGCTTTCAAAATAAGTATACCATTTGAATTGACAAATCACTGAATTCTACTCCTGAAACCAATATTGCATTGTATGTTAATGAATGAAATTTAAAATAAATAAATAAAGGCTACCTAAGAAATAAAAGTTATTTTGAATTAAAAAAAAAAATAAGTGCGCCATTTGACCCAGCAATTCCACGCCTGGGTATGTGCCCGAGAGAAAGAAAATATATGCTCTCTCGAAAGTCTTTACGTGAAGGGCATCTGGCTGGATCAATGAGTAGAACATGCAGCTTTTGACCTCGGGGTTGTAAGTTCAAGCCCCACACTGGGTGTAGAGATTACTTAAAAAAATAAAAAATAAGCCTTTGCACGAATGTTCATAGTAACCGTAATAGTTCATAATAGTCAAAATCCAGGGGCGCCTGGGTGGCTCAGTCGGTTGAGCGTCTGACTTTGGCCCAGGTCATGATCTCGCATCCGTGAGTTCGAGCCCTGGGTTGGGCTCTGTGCTGACGGCTCGGAGCCTGGAACCTGCTTCGGATTCTGTGTCTCCCTCTCTCTCTGCCCCTCCCCCACTCATGCTCTGTCTCTCTCTGTCTCAAAAATAATAAACATTAAAAAAATGTAAAAAAACAAAAACAAAAACAAAAAACCAAAATCCAACCCAAATGTCCATCAGCTGATAAAAGGATAATGCACTGTGGTATATCCATACAATGAAATATTATTCAGCAGTAAATAGAAATTAGATCGTGGTACCTGGTGCACTGTGGAGGAGCCCTGACCACATGATGTAAGGAAAAGAAGCCAGACACAAAAGAACAAAAATTATACAATTCTATTTATATGAAATGTTCCGAAGAGACAGATGTATAGAGGCAGGCGATAGATTATCATTTGGTTAGGGCTTGAGGAAAGGAAGAATAGGGAATGACTGCTAATGTGTACAGTTTTTCTCTTTGGGGTGGGGAAAAAAATGTTCTGAAATTAGATTGTGGTGGCGGTTTGCACAACTCAAACTGTACTAAAAACCACTGAATCGTGTACTTTAAATGAGTGGATTGTGTGGTATGTGAATATCTCAATAAATCTTTTTTTTTTTTTTAAGTAAAAACAAATCGATACGCCCCCTGTAAAGGAAAGAGTGTCCAATCACATATGCGGGGAGGGCGATAGGTTCAGAGATCCAGCACTTGCCCCGGTATGGCCAGCAGGTTGCAGGGTCTCACTTTGGGCTTTGTGTTATTGGACTCCAAGTCCAGGGCCCTTTCCTGAAGCTTCTCCTAAAACCTAATCCAGCCTGGACTCCCAAGTGTCTTGGGAAAATCTTCCATTCCCTCCCCCGGCAAGGCTACTCAGCAAATTCTCCTTGCTGTCTAATCTAAGTCCTTCCAACTTCCTGAGGTATTGAGGTACAGGGAAATTTGAGGTCAAGGCCAAGGTCACAGGAGATAGGCACCAGGCTGGGACCCTGCATTTCTAGCCAATGCCCAATGCTTTCTTTAGGAAGCCTGGGGAAAATGGAGCAGATGAAATACAATGGACTCTGAGGCATGAGCTCACGGCTGACTTTGGAGGTGACCTTGGCAAAGCAACCTCATCTCTGGGGCTCTTGGTAAAATGATATTTGGAAAGAAGCTCTGAGGAGGGCTCCAGAGGCGACATTTCCAAGGCCCTGAGTAATTCTGAAATAAAGTGGCCTCCCCTCTCCATACCTGCCACTCACCCCAGATGACCAGCCGGGAGGACTGTGGGATAGCAGGCATCACTCAGCGGCTGGCTGGGTATCTGCCACCTGGTCATCCCTGTGGTCTTCAGCAGAGAACTCTGGTGACAACACCTGAGACCCCTGGCCTAATCAGCAACCAGCGCTAGCAGCAGGTCAGGTTGGCACCATCTCCCACGCCGGGAAGGAGACGGATGAGGGAGGGGATAAAAGCGCTATCAACCAGGGTCCTGACTTGGCAAGACAGGTACTGAATATGCCCTGTTTCCAGGCAGCCCCCTTCCCTGCCTGCCTGCCCTGCAGATGGCCTGGCCAAGGGGAGGAGGAGGGGAGAGCTGCCGACTTTGGCCAGCCCAGGGAAGGCATCAGCCCAGTCTGTCTGGGGCTCCTGGCCAGGGTGTACCGGCCTGAAGGAGATGTTCTCTCCAGCCCTCCTGTTCTCTGCTTGCACAACGATGGCCTGGGTCCAGAAACATTCCCGCCCCACCGCTAAGAAGCTTGTGGAGACACAAAACCTCCTCCCCTTTTCCTGGCCCGATGAAAAAGAGCAGACACAGAGAGATCAGATTCAGCCCAGGGTCACCCAGAGTCCGAGGGGCCTCCCTGGGAGAGCGGCCCACTGGGTTTGGTGCCATTTGCAGAAAGTTCAACCGGCCAGAGCCTCAGCCAGGAAGCCTGCATGCGTCCCACATGGTGACAGGAAGACACCAAAGTGTGCATCCTCCAGGCCGACTGGTGTTTCCAGACCGTCACCGACCTCACTCCCCAGACGTCTTGGAGAGGTGACAGGGACAGTCACCCTTCTCCACATTTTCAAATGGGGCCAACTGAAGTCCAAAGATAGGAAGAAACAGCTTGTGTGGGACCATGTGTAGTAACTTAACAGTGAATTCACTGGATTCCAGATCCTTCTAATCAAATACAGTCACATCCCTGCCTACCCCCCCCCAGCTCCAGTGTTGTTTCTTTTTCTACAAAGTGCCCCTTTCAGTTTTAAGAAACACCATACCAATAGCTAACTCTTTTTTTAAGGTTTATTTATTTTGAGGGGGGGCAGAAAGAGAGAGAGAGAGAGAGAGAGAGTCCCAAGCAGGTTCTGCACTGTCTGCACAGAGCCCTAAGTGGGGCTTGATCACACAAACTGTGAGATCATGACCTGAGCCGAAACCAGGAGTCGGACACTTAACCGACTGAGCCCCCGAGGCTCCCCAACAAGAGCTAAATCTTTATTAGCACCGCATGCCAGGTCCTTGCTATTCTTAGAGCTTTTAACATAAATATGAATACACTAAATCCTTACATCAACCCTATGGCATACCAACTAATTTCACTCCACGTTAAAGATAAAGAAACTGAGTACCAAGTGTTTAAACAACAAAATCCCAAAGGAGCTGGGATCTGAACCCAGGCAACCCGGCGCCTGGCATCTGAGCTCCCAACCACTGTGCAACAGTGCCAAGTATCTACGAGGTACAAGGAACTATATACTCCCAATGCCCCAAAAGATGGGCTAAGGTCCCATGGCAGGCTCAGCAAGCCTGCTGGAGATGGGGCATAGAGGCAGGAAATCCACTGCAGAGAAGCTGGGCTGCGCTCCTCCAGGGGCCACATGCTTGGGGGGGGGGGCCTGGGGACAGGCTGCAATCTGTTTCTGAGCAGCTGGCTGCCCTCAAGTCCCAGCCCCAGCCAAGCAGTAGGGAGCAGGCTGAAGGCAGGCCGGGCGCTGGCAGCCCCGGCGGCCCCACTGTGAGCAGCAGCTGCGAGAGACTCTCCTGCGCCTAGCTGCTTAGAATACTGCAGTACCCCTGCGGGCGTGGGCTGGCTGGGTGGAAGCCCAGGGCCCTCCGTCTCCCCCTCCCCCTCCCACCCCAGGCTCAGTCGCTCAGCCCCAAGCCCCCAGCTGGCGACCTGTGATGGGAGGTCACTCTGGCTCTATGGTCTCCAGGGACGAAGGGTCCTGCTGATCACTTTGGGAGCCATGGCACCACGTTTAGTCTCAGGTGGCATGCTGACCTCCAGGAAGCCTCTTGGGGGGGGGGGGCAGGTAAGAAAGTTAGCTCATTCCCAGAGTGGGGAGGTGAGCTGGAGGGATCCACCCCCCCGCTGTCTCCCCCTAGCAGATTCACCAAGCTGGTGAATTACCAGCGGGAAGTCCTCCCTTGTACCTGACACGAGCCCTTCCTGCTGCAGTATAGCCCTGTCGCCTCACACCAAGAGCGCTTCTGCTTCCAAACGCACCCTTTGTTAAATCACTAAGATGCGACTTCATGAGCAACACAGCAATCACCAAAGCCATTAAAGCAGCCAGCAGCTGCGGGTTCAAGAATTTAATCTCAGTTGAGGAAAGGCTGGGGGCTTCGGCCCTCCTCCCCCCAACCTCTACTCAACTTCAGGACCCAGAGGAAGCAGGATGCAGAGAAAAAAAAAAAATGGAAAGATAACAAAACAAAGGCATGGGGGAAAAAATCATTCACAGCCTCTCTTGACCTGCCAAGGACTTTTTCCACATCTTTCCCTGGGCTCAGGGGCCCAGATAAGGAAGCGAGCCTTTCTCGCAGCTTCTGCACGGCTCTGCCTGAGCTTTGCTCAATGGGCCATCTGCTCTGAGGCCTCTCTGCAAAAGCTTTAAAAGTCCCATTTCTCCAGGGAGCAGAAAGCTGGGGAGGCGTCCGCTCTGAACAATAGGGGAAATTTATTAGGGCTGCCAGGAGAACGGAGCGGGTGGACCGGGCCGGATGCTGTCCAAGGTACAAAGGGTTATTTAATGCGGTAACCCAAAGGCTCCTTTAGGGAGTCAAGTGCTCACACGGGAGGCCCAATACTCTGCAACCTTCCTTTCAGAATCACTTCTCCCCCCACCCCCACCCTCATCCCAAGTCAGACTTATTTCCCGTCCTTTGCCACTGGGCAAATATTGACTTTCTTTCACTCAGCGTTGCCAGTGGAACTGAGACCAAGGGATCTGGTTATTGTCTCCTTCCTCGGGGAGGGCAAGGCAGGCTGTCAGCACAACAGCTCCAAGCCGGGGCCGACAGAGACATGTCAAGAAAGCAAGCCTGGAAGGAAAATCACGGTTTTGGGAATGATAGTTTCGTTCTTCTGCTTTGTCTTTCTGTCCTCTGTTCCTTTCCCAAGTGCATGTGCCTTTCTCCCACGGCCGCCTAGCCGTGTCTGACCCCAGAGAGGCAGTGTGGAAGCTGGCGTAACTAGCAGAGCTCTGGCCTGGGAATTACAGTCTCAGACACTGGGCAACCTTTTGCTAGTCTTTTCATTTTCTCGGACCTCAGTGTTCTCATCTGCAAAAGGGGAGTGTCAGACTAGATGATCTCAGTGCCAGGTCAAGAGGTTTCTTCCCGTCAGCGACCCATGTCCTTTCTGCTGCGGTCAGGGCATCCTTCTTTGAGGTCTGATTGTAGAAGGGTTGGAAAATATATTTGGTGCTTAACGGGGAGAGCGGAAAGAGCATCAGAAGAGGGTTCCCGAGTGCAGACTCAGCCCGATCTCTGGCGCTGGGATGCTGTGTGATACTGGGCAAGGTTCGCCCCCTCTCTGAGCCTCAGTTTCCCCATAATCAAAGTCAGAGACTGGAGAGGATGAACCCTACGGCCTCTTGCAGTGGCTCAGGCGGTGGTGCCACTCACCTCACACACCCCGGTGAGTGGCAATGCCTTTTCTCCAAGACCACGTTTTAGAAGTTAATTTTTTTTAACATTTATTTATTTTTGAGAGCATAGAGACAGAGTATGAGTGGGGGAAGGGCAGAGAGAGAGGGAGACACAGAATCCGAAGCAGGTGCCAGGCTCTGAGCCGTCAGCACAGAGCCCGACGCGGGGCTCGAACTCACAGACTGTGAGATCATGACCTGAGCCGAAATCGGACGCTTAACTGACTGAGCCACCCAGGCGCCCCTCCGAGACCATGTTTTAGCCCTTTCCTCACAACTAACGAATGCAAGGCTTGTATTCCCCTCCCCACCAGGAGCATTCTGTGAACCTCCCTGCTCTCTCTGACAGACCCGCACTCTGCCTGCAGCCCCCCTGTGGTTGAGCTCTCCCCTCCACAGGCCCTGTGACAAGAACCGGTGTGTTCAAACTCCTGAAGCGCCTAGCCAGTGCACGGCAGGAAGAGGAGGAGGGAAACTAGGCCGCTTTCTCGGAAGCCTGTGCCTGATGACAAGTGCAGGACTGTGGGCTCTGTCCCCACCCTTCCTTTAACCTAAGCCTCCCTTCCTGGTGACATAGAGCCTCCAAAGCCCATTCCTTGTGCAGCCCCCAGTTCGCAGTAAGAACTCCCCATCCGCCAGGAATTTCACGGAAGTTATTCCCACGTAATCTTCATAAGAGCTCCAGGAGGTAAGTAATCTTATTCCCATTTCACAGATGAGAAAACTGAGGCTCAGAGAGATTAAGTAATTTGCCCAAATTCACCCAACTAATGCGAAGACAGAGCCAACATGAGAACCCAGGTCTGTCCGTCTGCAAAGCCTCTGCTCTTAACCCTCAGCATTCTTACTAAGGAAGAGATGGCATCACCTCCCCAGGTTGTCACAGGAGTGTGACAAAGGGGCAGTGAGTGCTGATGCCCAAATGACTCCAACAAACCTCCACCCCACCCACCAGCCTCGCCCAACCAGGCCCTGAAGGACGAGGACCTTTGATTCATCTAAGCCAACTTTTGACTTTCCATGTGAAGAAACTGAGGCCCATGGGTGGGACTTGCCTAGGGTCACACAGCGAATCTGGGGTACCCCACGTCCTGGTCCTGTCATCCCTGCACCCAGCCCACCAGAGCACCCCGCTTGGTCCGGCTCTGGGATCTGGGGTCCTGGGAGTCCCCCCAAGGCCAAGCCTTTGCCAGTCCCCCTCCATCCCCCTGCACCCCGCCACTCTTTCCCCCTGGCCCAGACATGTCTCTGGCTCTCCCCTCCAGGGATCCAGTCTCAGCCCTCCCTGGGCCTCAGCAGGCTCATTCCTGGAAGGTTCCAGAAGTGGAGTAAGACGCCCCTGTGTCTTCACTACAGAAGGGACCTGAGGAGTGGCAGAAAGTGGGGAAGGGAGAACCAGAGGCAGACAGGTATGAGGTTATAGGCAAGTCCAACAGTTTTTTTCTTTCACATGAAGTTTCTGCTGCAGAATGAGGCTAATGGAGAGAGGAAGAGGGAGACAGAGACAGAGACAGGAAGACAGAGACAGGGAGAGAGGCAGAGACAGAGAGAGAGAAAGAGACAGAGACAGAGAGGGAGAGAGGCAGCGAGGCAGCGCTGCTGTTCCCACCCCACGAGGCAGCGCTGCTGTTCCCACCCCACGGGGAAGCTTTGGGACCTGCAGGGGAGACCTGAGGGCCACGGGTGGCAGGGAGGGGCCGCGGCCCTGTTACCTGCTGGCCACAGGCTTTATTTTGATTATGACCAACAGACGCCACCCACTGAGGACTCCAAGGGCTCCGCATTGGCCAAAGCATTTTACGTGCCGTTTTGGGTTTAAGCCTCACAACAATCTTAAAATACCGCCACTGTTCTTGTTTCATTTTGACAACTGAGTATCTGAAGCTCCAAGATGTAAAATACTGTAACTTGCTCAAGGTCACACAGCTAGCAACCAGTGGAGCCCAGGGTCTCGTGAGGACACTCTGCAGGGGTGTGCAAGGCCTTGAAAGCGGCCCCTTCCTATGGAGTCTTCAGTCTCAAGTGGTCTCCATCCTGGGGACAGAAGTGTGGGTGAGGGGGCGTGCATGGGAATTCCTGCCCCCATCACCCAGCCCAACCCACTTCCTGCTACTCAGACACCAGCCCAGAACTTCAGCCACAGAACCGCAAGGCTGGAAGGATCCTGGGAAGTTACCTAGTTCAATCAACTCTCTCAACGTACAGGTGAGGAAAGCAAGAAAGGGGCTTGCCCAAGGTCACACAAGGTCACATTGGAGGCAGAACCTGGAATTAAACTAGAGCCTAGAATGAAACTCGGGCCTCCTGTCTTAAACCAGGACTCTCCCTACAACACCCTGGGGCCCAGTGAGAAGCTACTGTTTCATCTCACCAAACCAGAATTCACCCAAGAAGGAGTCCGATCAGCCTTTCCTCTGTCGAAGGGTCGTGAAGTTGCACAGTTGGGGTGTTAGGGGCTATTGTAGTGGAGATCTCTCTGAACAAGAGAGAGGATCTTTCTAAACATGATTCCTTCAGACCATCCTTGTCCGCCGTGGAAGCAGCCTTTTTAGAGCCAGGGGTCAGACGGCATGACCTTGGGGGGGAGGGTCCTTGACATCCCCCTTTCACCCCTGCGCCTCCTATCTGTCACTGGGCGTCTGTCCCCAGGGAAGGCTCTGTGCCCTGCAAGGGGGATGTATTCGTGCAGGGAAGCCAGGCATGGTCACAGTCACGCTGGAGATTTTGCAAATGCGAAGAGATGACGGATGAGCAGGAAGAGGGTCTCAAGACCCTACTGGCTTTTTAGGGGTTGGGGACCTAGAGTTTCCCTAAGGTTATGTCCCAGGAGGAATGCAGCTGGGGAGGCCGCACCCCACCCATTCCTCCCACCGGCCTCCCCAGCACGCTGGGCGCACAGGTGTCAGAACCGGGACAGCCTTCCCATATCATAAGCTCCAAAACCCCACTGAAGAGACTGAGGTTCGGAGGGGTAAGTGAGTTGTCCAAGGTCATCGGCCAGGTCAGAATGGAAGCTTCCTGACTTCCCAGGGAACGCTGGGTACACAGCTCCACACTGCCACCCCCTCCCCAGGAAGCGAGCGTTGAGCTCTCCGCAGAGAGGCCTGCATCAAAGGCATGAATTCCTAAGCGCCAAGGCTAGAGCCGCGCGCCCCGCCGACTTGTTCGCCAAACATGCTGCCTCCGACCTCGTCCCCGTTCCCGACCGGGGCAGCAAGTGTCTCCACCTTCGTGAGGTCCAGAAAGGGGCAACAGCTTGTCCAAGGTCACACGGCACACTGAGGAGAGCATCCCCTCTTACTGCCCTGTTGCCCCTTCCCCAACCCCCACCCCGCTCTCTCCAAGCTCTGCGGTTTGCCAGAATCCTTGCGACCCTGCTTCCTCCAACGCACCGAGCCGCGGCGTTTGCTAGAGTATGAAAAAGTTTCGAGAAGAGGAAGGGGCGAAGATGCCGCCGCCCATCCCAGTCCCGGTCCGCAGCGGCAGGGCAGGGGGCGCGGAAAGGAAGGCAGCTCCGCGCACCGCCAGTGTCCCCAGAGCGTCCCGCTCTGCGCCAGGGGGCTCCCGAGCTCCGTGCGCGGGGCGCTTCGGCTCAGCCTCACTGCGGCGGGGGTGGGGGGGAGGGTCCCAGACGCGCCCCGCACCCACTTTTCACCCTACACCCACCTCATCCACCCTCCCCTGCACCCCCTCCCGCGGTTCCCTGCTTGCCCAGGGTGCCCGCGCAGATGCACCGCGGCCTCTCGCGCCTTCTCCCCGCGCGCGTCCCGGGCTCCCCGGGAGGAGAAGCAGGGCAAGGGCGAGGGGTTTCCGGGATAATTCAGGACACCTCCCCCGGGACTACCCGGGTGGTTCCGACGCAGGTGGATTTCCGGAGCCCACTCCCCCACCGCGGGCTCCGTCCGACACTTAGTTTATCCGGCTGTGAGCGCCGAGCCCAGAAAGTCGGAGTGTCCCAGTTTGGCGACCCTGCATCCGCCCTCGCCCCAGGCCCTCCCGGTGGCCGCAGACGATCGGAGCGCGGCTTCGCTCGGGACCACGGGCTGCCCTCGCAGGGCGTCCCCGCCCGGGGCTCCTCTTACCGGGGACGTCCTTGCGCGGTTCGGCTAGGGCTCGCCGAGGGGGGCAGAGCGCGGGGACGGCCGGGGTCTCGAAGTCGAGGTCCCCTCTTCCCACTTCGCGGCCGGCCGGGCCGCTGCGGCTCTCCTCCCGCTCCCCGCTCGCTGGCTCGCCCGCGCTCTCTCTCTCTCTGCAGTAGTAACAGCCCGAACCCGCTTCCCCCGCCCGCCAATTGAGATGCTCCTCACATCCGCCTGCACACAGCGCGTGCCGGCCCCTCCGAGGGCGATCCCCGCAAACCGCGACGCAGGGCCCCCGCCCCGGCAATCCCCGCCCCGGGGAGGCCGCCTCCGCGCGCCCCGCGCCCCCCTGCTCGCGTCCGGACGGCCGGTGGGCGGCGAGGGAGGGGCGACCGGGAAGGGGAGGTGTGCGCCACGGAGAACGCGGCGTGCGGGAGAGGGGTTCAACCCGGCGCGCCCCTAGAGAAGTTTGCGGTGGGTGGGGCCGGCTGCGGGGCTCCAGGGGCAATGCGGAGGAGTCCCCTCCCGCTCCGTGCCCTCCTGCGACACTCCCCACCCCACCCGCGCCACCCACGAGCTTTACGAGCCTCTCGGGAGCGGCGATTGGCTGGGGGAGGGGTGGCGGGGAGGGGGGCGTCTCTGCGCGGTCGGGAACCGGCTAGCGGGTAGGAGGGAGCCGATTTGCTTCAGGGGATACGGATGAAGGTTTTCCTGAGTCGGGAACGAAAAGAAAAGGGAGGGAGAAGAGGAGCGATAGAGACAAAAGGCGGAGAGCGGAGGGGAAGGGAGGTGAGGGGGGTTGGCCCGGAGAGCTCCGGCAGCCTGCAGCCCCCAGCATCCGCGCGGGAGGGTGATGTCCGGACTGGAGCGGGGGGGCGGGGGGGCCTCTCCTCCAGCCTCCTGGGGAGGGGAGGGAGCGGGCGGAGGGGCCCCCGGGAAGGGAGGAGGAAGTGTGTGCTGCCCAGGACCTGGGTCTGGCTCCCAGGTGTGAACGCACCCAAAGGGCTCTGGGCGTAGGGCCGCGGAACCTACCCGCGGGCCGCAACTCCGCTTTTTCCCCCTTGCGGCAGGCAAGGAGGCCTCCCAGAGCTCAGACAGGACGGGGCATTTCCCCCAAGCACGAGGCAGGAGGGGCAGGGAGGATCGCAGCCCCAGGTGGGGCTCCTGTGCCTCGGTCTCACCCTTGTGCCTCATCCTCGATGGCCACCATTCACCCACTAAGACCTCAGGCCCCCAGCTCAGCCCTGGGCAATTTCTGCCGGGGTCAGGCCACCACCCACCCCTGGACCTTCCCAGCTCCACCCCATCCCTGCCCTCATCCCCACAGCCTCCCCTTCACTCTCGCCTCTCACGTCTCACTGCATACCCAGAGTCAAGAAGCATCAAGTTTGGGGGTCGACCCAGGAAGTGATCCCCCCGCCCCCCAAAATCCCTTATCTGTATGTGTTGGGGAGGGCCTCGCTCAGAGCTTTCCAGGGCTTCTTATCTCCAAAGAGTCTGAGGAAACCTGGGAATGCCCAGTACCTGCCCAGTCCCATGACATCCCCATCACCCAGGAGCCGGGCCACTGCAATGCTGCGGCGCCCGCTGCCTCTGGCCCGGCTGGAGCCTCTCTTTAGAACAGCAGCGCACTAGACACCGACCCTGGGCTGTAGAAATAGCTGATTGACCCTGGGCTGTAGAAATAGCTGATTTGGGGATTTCCAGGCTGTGAGCTGAGTGGAGGAGAGTGTGCCACCCGGGGAGAAGGGGGCGCACATGGTGTTGGGGACGGTGTGTATGTGTGTGTGTGTGTGTGTGTGTGTGTGTTGACGTGTGGGTTAAAGGACAAGACAGATGCCTGAGACTCTAGTCAGCTCTGCTGACCCCTCACCACCCTTCGGATGGAAAAGGGGACCGAGTATCAAAGCCTCAAGGTCAGATGCTCCTCAGGAGAACACCAGGAACTTCCCCCCCCACACCCCCCCCCACCACAGGGCTGCTGCACTCCCATACTGGGGGGGGGGGCCTGTCACCCGGCTGCTCTTCTTCTTTCTCTCTGGGGGAAGAAACGCTCTCTTTTGAGATCCACCAAAAGCTCTTTTTTTTTTTTGCCCGGAGGCGAGAAAAGGGCTGAGAGTTCAGCGGGCTGGACTCAGCACTGGCTAGGATGTCCTGAAGCTGCAGGTCCCAAAACACCGTCCTTGCTTGACTACTTGACCAGGAAAACAGGTGGCTTAATGATTGCAATGCGGTGCCGCGTGGATGCAGGGGGATGGATGACATGACCCCCCCCCCCCCGGCTCCTTCCAGTAAAATGGATGAAAAGGTACCTGAGTTTTACTCAAAGCTGCTACCAGTTAAATTGGGTCTAATAACCATATAGGACCATGTCTGCTCCTTATGAAAATATCTGCGTTTGACATAAAAGCTTCCTTCACCGTGCCCTCTCCCCTCCCCAGGGAGTGGGGTTCTGATAGGGTAGGGAAAGGGTCAGGTGACATTTGCATAGCCAGGGGGCTGGGTCAAGACGGGGAGGTGGGAGCATTGCGGTCCCTTGAGAAAAGCCAGTTTCATTTTGCTCAGAGCCATAGGGGCGGTAACATTGATTTTACTTGATCCTTTTAAACAATCCCAGCAGGTAGCAAGGCAAGGAAGGGACAATTCGCTCCACCGAGGCATCGGAAAACCCCCAAGGGGTGAGTGACCCACCCAAGTACTTGTGTCAGTTTGGTACAGAGTTAGGGCATGGAGTCTTGTGACATCAGATGCTGACCCTTCTCTAATCTACAGGAGCTGGGTGCAGAGCTACAGCCGTGCCCTCAGCCCCAGGGGCTCCTTGCAGTTACCCCTCTCCCCAGCTTCTTGTAGACTTCTATAGATGTGGCCCCGGCCCACCCTCCGGTCCCCCCACCCCGCCCCGGCACTCCCTCCTCCCTTACCCTCTGTGCTCCAGGCGACCTCCTCGCAAGTCCTGCAAGGGCTATGCTCTTCCCTGCCACAGAGCCTTTGCACAAGTTCTCCTGGTGGGGGACCCTGTCCTCTCTGCCCCGCGTCATGACGCCAGCTCCTCTTCATACAGCGAGTCTCAGTTCCCTGACGCCTCTCTGTGTACCCTGTACTTCTCACCTATCTGTACCACTTGTCACCCTTTCCATTTCTTAGTGGAATCTTTCCCCCCACCAGACCGTAAACTCCGGAAGGGAAAGGACTTCCTGCCCGTCCAGCCCGCTGGCACAGAGTAGGCACCCAATACATCTTAGCGGTCCTGAGGTTCAGCGTTCTCAAATCCTGGCACCGCCACCTTGGGCGCTGTGCCGTGTGACCTCGGGCACATTACATAACCTCCCTGAGCCTCAGCTTTCTCATCTGCAGCCTGGGGATTCTAATTATAAAATAGGATTGTCGTAAGGACTAAAGGGATAATGAATGCACAGAGAGGAACACAGGGCCATTCCTGGCATATCCGTGTTAAAGACAGAAATGTTGAAAAGAAACGAGGGTTGAAGGAATAAAGGAATGGTCGCACTCGGCTCCTCTCAGCCTTCTCCCTGAGGTGCTAAGTCAGTCTCCTCTCCTTGCCCTCCCGCCCCCATGCTTCCAGGACAAAGCAGTTCAGTGGATTCTCCCCTCACCACCCAGCCCTCACCTTTCAGCCCATCGTGGATTCTCTTGCTCTGACCCTGCATTGGCTCCGGCTCCGGGGGGTAGCACAACCCAACCCTGCTGGGAGCCGGGGTGCCACTGGCAGACCCCAGTGCAGGGGGTGGGGGGGGGCAGCAGGGTAGCCCCCTTCATGATCTGTATTAGCGTCTCCCAGAAAATCACCTCCAAATAAGTCCACGGACTAAAATAATCTCCTCACCTCCCTTCCAATGAGACGGCAATGCTTGGGCCCCTCCTACACAGAAATGCTGGAGCTGCCCCGCAGCTCCGGGCTCTGGTCCAACCCTGCAGGATCGGGCTCCTGTGGCCCATATGTTTCCCGGGCCGGTGGACGGAGGGCCACGTTAGGAAGAGGTGCCCTGAAGAGGACTTCGCTGTCTCCCTGGGCTGGCTTCCTGTTGCCGTTCAGATGTCCTCCTTTCTAGCCCAGTGAGCTGGGCCTTCCTGGAGGCTAGGGCTTCGGAGGCTGCCGGTGTCTTCCCTCCAGCCCTGCTCCGCGGGCAGCCCCCACTGCTGGCACCCCGGAGAAGCAGCTGAGGGCAGCCTTGCTGGAGACCCGCACCCCACAGCCCAAGCCCAGGCTGACTGAGAGGGAGAAAGAGGGGAGGAAAAAGGAAAAGGGGGCGCCGGAAAAGCCAACCTCACTCTTCACCTTGCCCAAGTCCCCTCCCCGCTTCAGACCTGTCCGGACAAAATAATGACCCTCAATTCTTCCCTTCCAGGAACACAACTGGATTTTTGTCAAGAGCTTCTAAATCCTGCAGCCACCACCGCGACCATCACTAGTGCTAATGGAGCCCCGCTCCTCCTCTGCCCCCCTCCTCACCCTTGCCCCCCTCCCTCCCTCCCTTCTCCTCAGCTTCCCGGAGCAAACGGAGCAGCGGCCCCTAGCGATCGTTGGGAGCCATAAGACTTGGAATCGTTGGATCTTCACAGCAGTCCTAGGTGACAGGGTGGAAACTATGCTGGTTTAAAAACATAGGCTCCAGCTGCATGACCTTGAGCAAGTCACTCAGCCTCTCTGCGCCTCATCTGTAAAACAGGAACAAAAATGGTACCTGTCTCATACAATCATTGTGAATATTACATGAGTCAATACGTGTGAAAAACTTAGAATAATGTCTGGGGCATAATAAGTGCTCAGTAAATGTTAGCTATTATGTTTTATATTATCTCTACTTGGCAGATGAGGAAACTGATAAAAATATCTACTGTTTATTTAGTGCCTACTGTGCGCTAGACAGCTTATATGTGTCACGGGGGGCAAGAAGTTCAGGGTGAAGCTGAGAACCACATGCACACACTAAACCAGAGGAGCGTGTTGACACCGCTCTTCCGGAGTATTTATTTTCATCCACTGGTTAACATGAGGGCTATCGAGCCCTCTAGGGGGACTTGAACTGTGCCCATAATGGGCTCCAGACATGCGGAGACATATCTGACAGTCTTTAAATAGAGGTTTCCGATAAACTGTCAAAAGGAAGGAATACAGCTGACAAAATGAGCCAGACCCCACAAAGGGCTTGGGGGTCAGAGGGCACGACCCTCCAGGTGGGATAGAGTGGCTGGCCCTTGACCTTGCCCGACTGACTCAGTGTTCTGGAAAGAAAAAGAACCGGGGGTAAACTGAAGGAGGTCTCAAGAGCTGGCTTGCTAAATCTAACACTCCAGGCTCAAGCCGCCCTGCCCCTCACATGAGCATTTCACCATGGGGGGCGGGGAACTGTGGGGAGAGAGGCCGCACATAGCGGTGTGGGGCTGTGGTGTGTGGGAAACCGAGGCACTGACACCAGCGGCGAGCGGCAGCCCGGGCCCTTGTGATGACACGCGTGCCAGTCGGCTTTAGGAGGCTCCCAGAACGAGGCAGATTCGGAGGATCTGTTTCCAGTAGGAACAGGTAGGTGCGCGGAGCTGATGCGGTACCGGTACTGAGATGCTACTGTTGACGATGACCCCGAAGACAGGAAACACGCGTGGAGCGCTCCCTGTGGGCCAGGCACTGTCTTAAGGGTTTAATATGAATTTAACACAACCACCTCAGGAAAGAGGATCATTCTTCTTCCCAGTTTACAGACAGGAGAATTGAGGTAGACAGAGGTAAAATAGAAGTGGAAGATGAGGGATTTGAACTCTGACATTCTGCTTCTGAGGTCACGCTCTAAACCCCTAAACCATGTGCCGATTGCCATGTGCCGATCAGTATCAAGTGCCCTCGTTCTTAAGCAAAAACTGGACAAGGTTGTGGACACTGGGTCCTACGTAAGATTTACAACTGCCGTTTTTTCTTTGTTTTGTTTTTTGTTTGTTTAGAGAGAGAGGGAGATAGAGATAGCACAGAGGAGAGGGACTGAGGGAGAAAGAAAGAGAGCGAGACAGAGAATCTTAAGCAGGCTCCCCACTCAGCATGGAGCCAGAGGCAGGGCTCGATCCCACAACCCTGGGATCATCACCTGAGCTGAAATTAAGAGTCAGAGGCTCAACCGACCGAGCCACCCAGGCGCTCCAGCTTCACAAGTACTTTATGAAATCGGTGTTTGCCCCCATTTCACAGCCGAGTAAAGCGAGGCTCAAAAAATGCAAATGATTTGCCCAAGTTCACAGAGCTGGGAAGTGCCGGGGCCGGGCCCCGAGTGCTGGCCTGTGGGGCTTCAGTGCCCATCCATCTCCCAGGCCACGATGTGACCTGCCCAAGACTATACGGCTAACTCGAGCCTCTTCAGTCTCTTACTGTCTCGAGAGAACGTATCACCGCCATACCCCCCATTTTCCTGGACATGAGGCGTGAGTCCAAGTTCTCTCTAGTCTCAAGCCAGACGTGTAGGCCATCTAAGAACAGATGTTTGGCCGAGGGCCCTAAAGCAGAAAAGGGTCTTGGGTCAGAGGATCTTCCCAGAGAATTCAAGAAGCCAACATAGTCAACTCCTGTTAACTGTGGGTGTGTACGCGGCGGAGCGAGGAACTCTGTTTACCTGGGCAAGCCTCACGTTTCTGGCCTGCCCACCTGCGAGCAGGGATTTTCGCCTGCCTAAGACAACCACCAGACACCACCTTGTGTTTGCGCAAGGTGACATTTCTGTTGCCATCTGCTGGTCAGAGCAAATATATAACGAGGGCACATCACGTTGTGTCTATCCCTTCTGGTGTGACATGGGTCTAGTGGGTCTCTGGGGGACAAAGCGGGAGCCCAGTAGGGATCCTTCCAAGCATTTCCTGAGTACACACTGTGCGCCACCACTCCGCTGGGCCCCAGGATATAAACTGCCTTCGGGCACAGCTCCTGCCCATAGGTCTGCTGGGGGAGACGGGCCCATAAGCACGTGATGATGGAGCAAGCGATACACGGTCCGGAGCCAGTGCACAAAGAACCTTGGAACCAGGGGCCGGAGCCTCGCTGGCAGGGGCGATGGATAGGAAGATCGCCCAAAGAAGACAACTAACAACTGATCCTCGAAGTACGCTCTGCTTTGATCCTGAGGAAGAAGGCATCACGTCAAGGGAGTATCAAGGGCTAAAAAGTGTGGAGTCAGGAATGCCCCGGGCGTGTTGGCTGGAGGCCCAGGACAAAGCGGGGCGGTGGCCGGGAGTGGTGCTGGAGGGGCCTCAGGACCCCCACAGCAGGGCCTCACGGGCCGGGCTGGAGGGGCTGGCTTTAGCCCTCACAGGTGAGGGCACCGTCAGCCGGCGGTGAGCTCAGGAGCCGCGCTGGACAGAGGCGGGTAAGCGAGAGATGGTTCCAGACAAGGCAGGCGCAGGGGGAATGTAGAGGGAGGGGTGACTCATGCTGGCGACTGGGAGCGCAGGGTGGGGGAAAGCGGTCCAGGGCAGCACTGGTCTCTGGCTTGTGTCTCACCATCTTCCAACATGGGCATTCATTAAGAGAGGTAGCCCCCCGAGGGGGGAGGTGGGGGAGAGGGAGGCGTGAACTGTGAGGTAATTTGGGGGCATATTCGGTGGGGAACCAGTGTCAGATTCGGGAGAAGCTGTGGGCCTGGATTTTGGGAAGGAAGCTTAGACAGGAGATTCACCTTCGGAAGTCACGGATTCACAAATCACGGAGAAAAACTTGCTCTGAAGATGGTAAACACCCAGTGGGTGGCAGCGACTGGATTTGATCCCCGACCGTTAGACTCTGATGCGGGTTAGTTCCCCAACCACCTCAGCCTATTTCTATCTATCGACTGTTATTACTTTTCAGGTGTAAGTCTCTCTTCTGCCCCTCTTACAGAATTGGAAAGTTGAGGCTCTTTTTTCAATAAGCCACACACGTGGATTAGAGGGTCCGAAGTGGTGTCCGTCTCCGCCATTTAGCTGGAGCTATCTCTGGGAGAGCTGCCCCCTCAGCAGACCGGTGGCAGCTGATCCCAGCGGAAGGGCCACCACCGGAGAGAGAACACCCCTCACCCCTCTGGGTCACCTCGGGCAGAGGATGGTTTGGAGAAGTCTGGCTTGCTGGGGAGGAGGAGGCATGTGTCAAGGGTTGTGGTCACGGCGAAAGAGGCACTCAAGGTCCACTCATATGTGGGCGACAGGGAACGTTTGGGGTTCAGCCTGCGGTTTCACTGTTCCCCCAGGATCCAGCACACAGACCCCCCCCAAGCTATTCACCTCTCACCGTCCTTCAGTGGCTGGCACTGCCCTTCTTCAGGAGACCTGCCCCAGATCAAGTCTGATGTCTCAATCTGTCTTCCCTGCTTTCTGCATCTGACGACAATAGATTAGCACCCGGTGACACTAGTCGGTCCCCCCGCGAGCGGACGGCTGGAGCCCAGGGCCAAAGCGGGAGGCAGCTGGCTGCAGCGCAGGGGCTTCTCAGCCTCTCTGTCCATCAGTCACTTGAGGAGCTTAAAAGAAAGATGGCCAGCCCCCCTCACCCCCCGCCCAGAGATTCAGATTCAATTAGCCTGGAGGGGCCTGGGCATCCGTCATTCTCTACATAGCCGAGGGGGAGAACAGACCGCTTTCAGAACCATACTGTTTCCGCTGTGGCTTCAAAGTCAGACCTGGACACTCGGCTCTGCCTTAATATTAAGGGTGCGATTTGGATGAATTACATAAACTCTAGGAGTTCCACTTTCTTTTTATCATTTTTAAGTTTATTTACTTTGAGAGAGAGCGAGCAGGGAGGGGCAGAGACAGAGAGAGAGAGAGAGAGAGGGAGAGAGAGAGAATCCCAAGCAGGCTCCGCACTCTGCGCTGAGCCCCACACGGAGCTTGATCTCACGTCGGTGAGATCATGGCCTGAGCTGAAATCGAGAGTCAGAAGCTTAACCGACTGAGTCACCCAGGCTCCCCTCCAGTTTCTTTTGCTGAAGGAACGTTCGTTGCCAACTCCCCTAAGACAACACACATAAAGCACCATGCCTAGAGCTTGGGCTGCCCTTTCATGCCTGTCACTCCGCCACCAACTTCCAACTCCCTTAAGGTTTGGGATTTCCTCCTAACCTAGCCTTGCGAGGAGTCCCCCAGCTCAGCAAACCATGGAAACTACGCCCCTCCCCCGTGGCAGTTTCCCCTGACTCTGCCTGAACGGCTTCACGTCTCGATGCCATCACCTTGATTGAAAGCCAAGAGCATCACCCTTTTCCAGTGCACCCAGCCCGAAGGCTGCTCTCTGGCCACCGTGGCCCTTCCTAAACTGGCCCCGTCTGATCATTCCGACCTTCCCGCCTCTGCCCCCAACGCTGAGTCCCCTGAGCCTTCCAGCCGTCCGCGTCCTTCCTGTGCCTAACTGCCTACATTGATTGACACGGTTACCTGGAGCACCTCTCACTGTCCCGCAGAGCCCCCCAGGGGCCATCTCTTCCGCTGGGGCTCCAGTCCTCCCTGACTGGTCCTCATGGACACAGTCCAGCGCTCCGTTAGGCGCTCTCCGTGCTGTTCGCTGGTTGCATCTCTGTAAGCTCGGTGAGGTGGGGGGGCTTGTCCCGGCACGGTTCCAGGCACACACCTCATCAGTCGGGGCTGTGGACCTCATCCGGAAGTCAGAAAAAGACTAGAACCTTTGCTCTCAAGACTGTCCCCGGAGATTGGGAGCAAGGAGTGGGGGTATATCTTCAAGCCTACTTCAAACAAACTCTAGCCTCAGTTTCCAGATGGGGAAACAGAGACGGACTGCCAGAGTCCCGGATGGAGGCGGGGACCCCTGCTGGTCTGGGTGAGCCATGTCCTGTGACCCTGTCACCTTGTCTCCTGGACCACCACAGTTTTTATTTGCACATCCTCTCCTGAGGAGGAGGTCGTGGTCTAGGAGGCTGGGAACCAGGGTTCTGGGTCTGTCCCTGTGTGACCTTGGCTAAGTTATTCTCTCTCTGGGGTGACAGCTCAAAGCCCTGCAAATCCTATGTCTTTACCAGGAGGGTCTGTGTGGTAACTATGCCATCTTCAGGTGGCCACAGGCTTGCGGTACCCTGCCAGCCTACTTTCAGCCAGCTCTCGCCCCAGGGTCCCTCTCTCCCTCCCACCCCAGGCCCTGAACAGGGAAAATTAATTGAGTGTTCAGGTCTCTTCCCTTGCCCAGCCACAGCCAAGCTTACTGGGGAAATTAGGGTGACATCGGTGCAAATAATTGAGTGTCTTTCCCAAAACGGTCTTCAGGCCCTGTTGCTTTAGCTGCTGCTTAAATGGATGAGCTAATTAACTTAACTAATTGTTCCTGAGGACTGATATTTTCACAGTCACGTGACCTCGAAGGCACACTCGCCCAAGAAGGCCACCCAGCTGCCCACGCTCCCTGTTGGACCAGGTTTTCATGGAGGCTGTGCTAGCCGCCCCCACCCTGCATGCTCTGCCCTCAACCCAAGCCTGTGTCTTTAAAGAACCAGAACTCCTTCCTCCAGCCTCTGTCCGCATGCAAAACCTGACTCTAGACTCACCCTCACCAACCCATTCATCCATTCCACAACTTTGTGTGAGTTGCCTACTTTGCGCGTCAAATGCTGTTCTAAGCAGTGAGGGGCCAACAACGGGCAAGAGCCGACAAGGCTGTGCCTCACGCGGTGTTTGGTCTACTTAGGGACATGACACTAATCATATGACCACAAACACACGCCTACACACACACACACACACACACACGTCAGATCTATGCTACCATCAGTACCGTGAAGGAGTGCGGGATGGTTCCATACAACTCTAATAGACAGACTTCTTGGGGAGATCAAGGACGGCTTCCTGGAGGAAGCAGCCCTTGAACTGAAGCTTGACGGCTGCACAGAAACTAACCAGGCAGAGAGGAGGGACGTGCATTCCAGGCAGAGTGAAAAGCTTCTGTGCCAGCCAGGCAAGAGACTGGCTGGACCAGAGCGCTGGAGATGGGAGAGAGATAGAGGGTGTCGAGAGAGAAGAAAGTGACTGGTTTGGTACAGGGTTGGATATGAAGGGAGAGGAAGAGGCAAGCATTAAAATCAGGAACTCCTTTGCTCTGTGCTGCTGGCTGGCAGGGCATGTCACTCACCAGGACAGAAAACTCTAGAGTCACAACAGGTGTGGCAGTGGGAATAAGCATGGGCCGGCTGTTGAGATACCTCTGAGGCATCCAAATGGAGATGCTGAGCCAGCGAGTCTCAGGGGAACGGGCCAGGGCCGGAGATCCACGTTTGTGCGTCACCTACCTAGAGGCGGGGGTCGAAGCCGCAGGGTGTGCTAAGGTCGGAGGAGGAGAGAAAAGTCCCGGGCACGGCTTGAGGAAGCTGGGTGCAGTTCACCCCAGACGGCCGCCCTACAAGACGTGAGTGCACGCCCCACTTTCACAATGCCACCTGTTCTCTTTTGCTGGCTCAGAGTCACTGCGGTTTCCTGTTTCCTTTATCTACTGTTAAACCGACAGCCGCTCATGTGCTCAAGACCTCCAGGGTGACAAGGGAGCGCTGCGCCACTTCCCGAGGGAGCACCACCGTTCCGCTGTGCGCCGTGCTGAGTCTTTACGTGTTTTCACTCACTTGGCCTTTGAGAGATAGATATTCCTGTCTTTGCTTTTGGGAATAGGATGCTGGGGCTCAGAGATGAGCGGTATTCCCGGGATCGGGCCTGGGTGACGTGCTCTCACTCCCACGTGCTGTCTCTCCAGAAGAGTGGGTATGTGCTGGAGGGTCAGAGAGACCCTAGGAGTGCCAGGGGCCAGAACGTTCGGGCTCTAATTTCCTCCCGCCGGCCCAGGGCTGCACGATGATGCAGGGATGCACGATGGCGCAGGGGCCTCCATGGGGCAGGAAGTGCCGGGCCAAACAGGGGAGAGGCTTGGGTAAGTGATTCCTGGGCAGAGCGGCGGTGGCGGGAGACCGAGGGCAGGAGATCAGGACCAGAAAGTGGGGCTCGTGCACAGAGAGGAGGCTGTGCCTGTACGAGGTGGCGGCAGGAGGAGAGAAGCCGGCCTGCATGCAGGGGGGGAGAGGGCAGATTTGTCTGGGGTGGTACAGAGGCCGCCAAACCTGAGTGCCACGGGGTTCCCGCCGCGTCCTGCCCACCCCACCCGATACGCACCCTGGGGCCTTTACCATTGGTTGGAGGTGGGGGTAGCACCCAGTCTTACTGGGGCTGTAGAGGACCTGGGAGGGGGCTTGGCAGGAGAGAGGCCGGGCAGCCCTCACTGCTGCACCCCTGCAAGGCAGAGGAGCAGGTGTTCCCAGCAAGTGGTCTGCGGCTCCCGATCTGCTGCAACAAGGGATTGTTAGGCACCAATGGGAGAGGCAGGCTGTGGAACACGCATGCGTGCATGCAGGCACACACAAACGTGCGTGCAGGTACACAGGCACGCACACACATGCATGCAGGTAGGTACACCCACACACCCATGCAGGCAGATACATGTATGTATGTGCACACACACACATGGAGGTACACACATGTATGTGCACGCATGCACACATGCGGGTAAGTCCACGCGTGCATGCAGGCACACACACGCACACACACACACACACACACACTGATCGGAAGAGTCGGCTGGGGAGACCGGCCCCATCGGGAATAACCCAGAGGCTGAACCGATCGTGGCTGCAGGACTCCAAGGCAAATCGCATCCTGTCTGCACTCCTGTCTCAGCTCCCAAGGGCTTCTTCTGCTCCGTCTCCTTGATTTTTGCTGCTTTTTATTCTAGACCCAGAGCAGGAGCGGTGCCATCCTCTATCAGGGCATCGGGCCCCTCCCTCCTGCTCCAGGGCCCTGAGAGCCTGAGACACAAAGCCAAGGGTGGGAGGGTACAAAGACCAAGAACTTGGCCTGGGTTTGAGTCCTGACCGCCGCTTTCTAAGTGGACAACCTGGAGGAAGTGTCTTGAACCTTCCTGAGGCTCATGTGTCATCTATAACAGCAGCAGATAACACTTCCTGTAGCAAGGATGTTGTGAAGCTTCGATGGCTATAGAGTACGTTGAATGTCACACACACCGCCTGCGGGGGGCCCGACAGAGCCATAAACGTGACTTCCCTTTACTCCCCTGCTCAGCTGTCCACAGCCCAAGCTCCTGCTCCCTGAGCTGCATCCCCGAGGACCCAGGCTCTGCTTGCACATTGTAGCAGGGGCTGCGTCAGGAGACAGCCCTTCCCACGGTCTGTATACTTTCAGGAGTTAGCGTGGACTTCCTCGTCTTGAACCATCATCTGTTTCCCTATAATCTGAATCTCTTCCACTGCTGGTGAGAGTGGAGACATCCAGAAGGGGTGATGGTTCTCCTATTCTCTGAGAACAGCCGCTGTGGCCCCCAAGGTGTCCTTGTCTATCTACTGTGCTCTCTCCCCTCTCCTTCAGTGTTTGCCACTGTCTCTAGCATCCTGGCCAAATTCTTCTACACAAGACCTGGTCTGTCTGTCCTTCTTGAAATGGAATAGCCAAAGAAGTACAACACACCCTAAATATGAGCCAGTCAGTCCAAACTCCAGGGCTCAGACTTTGGCAGAGCCCTCGGTGAAAAGGACGGTCACATTTCTTTCCCATGGGTGTACTCCCTATGACCATTTGTCAATTGCTCCCGATCAAGTCGAGGCAGATGTTTACATAATTTATAATCTTATCTGGAGATGTTCTGAAGTGTGACCCAGACCTGATTGAGACTTCCGGCCAGCGGCACAGCCTAGAGCAGAGCTGGTCCAAACGCACCCACCCAGGAGGCGTGCGCACCACGGTCTTAGGGCAACCCACCGGAGGAGTGCCGCAGGCGGCCTTTGGAAGAGATGCCTCTTTGCCCCGCTTAGGTCTGTCCCCTCCCAGGCAGACCTGAAGCCCACTTCCCTGGGAGAGGGGCGCCAGGCCTCTGGACAGAACTGCTCATCACTTTTCGAAGGCCAGATGGGGTGGGGGGGTAACCACGCGGCCCTGGGAGGAGGTCGGGGGGAGGGTAGCAGTCAGACAACTCCGGGAGCTGGAAAAGGTTGGTGGTTCCCTGTATTTTTCCCTCTCCTCCCTCACACAGGAATGCCGTCAGCTGGCTCCGGGCGCACGGCTCCTGGGGTGATGAGTGTGACATGCCTCCCCCTCGTCGGCTTCTCACTTGCCCTGATGTCAGCCCCCCTGTTCAGAAACCGAGAGCCCGGGGAGTCCCCTCATTGTCCTTGACAAGCCCTGTTAGATGGGCTGGGGCCCGCAGTGGGGAGGGGGCTTCTGGAGGGTGAAGGCAGAGGGCTCCAGGGGGGCCGCCCTCTGGGAGGAGGCTCAGGGTCTGGGGGGATGACACTGCCCCTGCCCCTGGCACCCGTGTCAGTGCCGTGCTCCTCCTGGGCTGCTCTAGGAATTCATTAATCAAGCAGCAGAAAGTCACCAGACCCTCCAGGGGGTCCTGTCCCTTGTCTTACTCAGCATCTTCGTCACTTCCAGTACCACCTCTGGGCCTCTGCTCTACAACCAGCTCAGCCCTCAGCCCATCGAATGACCTTGGGCAAGTCACTTCACCTCTCTGGGTCTCAGGCTCCTTGCTAATACAATAAAAAGATCGGATTCGAGGGTCTCTTAGGTCCCTCTCAGCTCTGATGGTCCTGTGAGTCTGCAAGCTGCGAGACGGGACGCGGGTGGATGGCAAAGGCTGCACGGCCCCTTTTTTGGCGACAACGAGGAGAAAATGGAAGGATGGCTCACACCGGGTGGCGCCAGGAATGGGCACGCGCAGGTTTCAGCTAAATGTGCCCTCAGTGATGGAGATGAGCAGGGCATTGCGACAAAGCCCGACCACCCAGTCCCCCTGCTCTCTCCCCTCCCTGGGCTCTGCCCCCCCACCTTTGCCTCTGGGATCCTGCCTGGGCCTGTCAGGGGCTGGGTGGCAGGAGAGCTGGTGACCCACTTCCCCTGCCCCTGGCCGTCAGGGCGGTGACAGCGGCTGCCAGAGGGGGCGAGCAGGCCCCGGGCCGGGTGCAGGCTGGGGGACGACATGTGGCGGTGTGTGCCTCAAGCCGCCGCCCAGCAGCCTGCGCCAGTCTCGGAGACTCTGCAATGCAGTGGTAGGATTTTTTTTGTTGTTAGTTTTTTTCCTAAAAGTCCTCATTTCCCAGGGAAATGTGCAGCCAAACGCTTCCAGAAAGGGGCGGCCAGGTTGTCCCGGGAATGTGTCAGCCCTTCCAATTCCGCGTAGCGGTCTCCACCTCTCGCCCCTGCCAGCGTGCAGCCAGCCCCCTGCCCTCTGCTCCTGGTGGGCCCAGGAGGCCCAAGTGGAAGGAGCGTGAAGCAGCTGAGCTCCCCTTCCCGAGGCCTGGGACGCAGACTGATGGGACTTGAATGTTTGTTGAATCGGAGCACTTTTCAGTTTCCTGATCCCCAGGGGCTCTGGCTTAAGGCTCCGTCGCACACACAGAGATGCCTTCAGATTCAGACTCTCCCCCACTTCTCTCTTTCTCTCTCCCTGAATGAGCATTTTGGGGGTGGAGGGACAATGCCCCGCTTTAGAGTATCCAGCACCAAATCTGCTACAGAGTTCCCAGGAAGGCCAAGAACTTGAACCACCTGTCTGTCCCCCTGCCCCACCGCACAGCACACTGATTTTGCACACACTCTACTTCTGTGTTCTTCTGTCTTCTGTTCTTGGGTTTCATTTTAAGGGATCTCTTCAATCCAGCTCTGCTTTCCCAATTAAAAAGGTGATGAGTTCAATCAGCTATGAAAATAAAGCCAGATGAGGAACACAGACAGACCTACCCTCGCCAGATCGGCCCCTTTCCTTCCCTTGGTTTCCCCAGAACTCCAATGGCCACAGGGAGACACGGGGATCGGGGCGGGGGGTGAGCTCTGCTGACAGAAAGCAGCAGCAGGAGACGGCTCAGATGAAGAAATGTGGTTGGCAGCATTTGCTAGGCGAGCGGCATTTCAGCCTTGAAAAGGACTCCGAAAACCGTGTCTCTGCAGGGGCAGGTAAAGCTGTGTGCCGGCCCTCCCGGGCCCTGAGCTCTCGCCCCACAACCTGGAGGGGCGACGAGGGCCTCGTCTGCCCTTCTCTGTGATGTTGGGTCTCTCTCGGGCACAGATGGCTCTAGCTCAGGGGCAGCCAGGACACAGCCGAGCCAATCTGGGTACGGCCCAGGGAGAGGAGCTGCCAGTCTGCCATCTGCCGAGCAGGTGACAGCCACTGACACGTAAGTCGGGGGTGAGGGGCAGGGAGCTCAGGGCTAGCAGGGTCAGAGCTGCTGCCTGCAGGAACTCGCCTCGCTGCCTTCAGAATTCCCGGAGCCCCAGACAGGAGGTGCCTCCGGGCCCCAAGAGGCATGTAGGTCTTTAAATGAAAACAAACCAACCCTCCGCGTCAGGGACACTGCCCCCTCTGCGTTGTGTATTTCCATCAAAGCACAGGATGTAGATGAAAATGACGACTCTTCTCTCTCAGATCAGGACAGGGCACACGGCTCCAAAGATGGTAAGAGGGATGGGGGTTAGCCACCGGGAAACATCCCACCAGGAAAGAAAAGGGTGGGGCACCTGTGTGGCTCAGTCGGTTAAGCCTCCAACTTCGGCTCAGGTCATGATCTCGTAGGTCGTGGGTTCAAGCCCCATGTCTGGCTGATGGCTCGGACCCTGGAGCCTGCTTCGGATTGTGTCTCCCTCTCTCTCTGCCCCTCCTCCCCTGCTCACACTCTGTCTCTCTCTCTCAAAGAAAATAAACATTTAAAAAAATTTTTTAATAAAAAAAAAGCAAAGGGAAGCCCACATAATGTTTAGAAGCCAGACTTTGGTCCCAACTCTGCTACCTTCCAGCTGCGTACCCTAGGGCAAGTTCTTTAACTCCACACAGCCTCAGTTGCCTCATCTGTAAGAGCCCTGCCTCAAAGGGCTGTTGGGAAGCCACACGACATAATACACACATGCCTCCGCGAGCGATGGCTACTATTTGTTTTACTACTACTACCCACAGGGTGGTGGGTGAGAAAGGCAGGGAATCCCCACCCCAGCAACCTTAACCAAACGGCTCCCAGATTTTAATGTGCATTCAAAATCTCCTGGAAGCTTCCATAGAGTACAGATTCCCAGGCCCAACCCCCCAAATTCTGATTCCATAGGTTTAATTTGGGCATCCTGCGTGATTAGGACTTGGGTGGTCCACGGACCACATTTTGAGAAGCATTGCCACAGAGGACAGGACAGCCTGTCCCAAGGTCCTGGCTCAAGGAGAGTGTGGATACGGGCCCGTGGGCTCACTCCCAGTGTATTAACCCTTACCCCCTGCTCCTCCCCCCCAACCCCAGCCTTCCTTTCCTCTGGGTGCAAGGACTCTCCCGTGCTTTGTTCCTGCCATGGTCTCATACTTTTGCATCCACATTGCTCAGGTCGGTTCTTCATTCAGCAAATCCTTATTGAATGCCTGCTCGATTCCAGACACTTCTAGGTGCTAGAGGCGGGGCAATGAGGGAAACAAAAACCCTTGCCCCTGCAGACCATGTCGTTTGTGTATTGATTGACTCACTCAGTCATTCTGTCTTTCATTCATTCATTCAGTGAATACTACTGAGCACCTACTCTCTGCCAGGCACTGTGCTAGGTGCTAAGGTCGACATATGCAGAGTCCTCCTTGTCAGAAAAAGGCCAAGGAAGAAATGCCTTTAGGGACAGAATGCCCTTGGGGACCCTCAGCCTCAGCTCCCAACCCCAAGGCAGAGGGCAGTGGCAGGCTGGCTGCTGCCCCCTTCCCCACAGAGGCACCCAGGGGAGACCACCCACCACCTCCGCCAACGGCTGAGTGGGATTGTTAGGCAGGAGAAGCAATCTGGAAGAGATGGATGGCTTGGTCTTCCTCCCCAGCTCACTCATCGTCACTGCTGGATACAAAGTATTTCTTTTTTCTTGATCCGGCCCTGTCCCTTTACATAATCCTATGCCTCATAATTACGTGTGAGGATGGGCCGATTCCCCCAAACGCGGTGTCAGGCCATCGATAACATTCCCTTGCCGTTGCGCCGTGCCACTCGGTGGCCCTCGAGCAGGGGGAGCTCAGCCCCTGGTCTCAATTTTTCATGCGAGTCCTGCATCCATCACCAGGCTGCCAGCTCCAGCCTCTGCTCCAAGGGGGCAGGTGTTCAGAGAGAGCACTCTGCAGGCACTGGCCCGTTCCCACCACCCCTGCCAGAGTGCTTATAAAGCACCGAGGGCCTTCGGAATTCATTGAACCCAATCCCCTCAGTTTGCAGATGGGGTAGCTGAGGCTCGGGGTTGGTCACCGAGCTAGCATATCTACTTCACTCCTTCATTCACCCCTTCATTAATTCATTTGTCAAACGCCTGGAGAGTCTGTTAGGTACTAAGGCTGTGCTAGTCATTGGACACACAAGGATGACGAAGAACTGGTCCCGGACCTCAAGAGGCTCACACTCCAATTAGGAGACACACATCACCACAATACGATACAGTAAGCACAGTGATCCATGGGAATAGAAAGGAGCTGAGGGGGTTTCTGTGACTTTTAGAGGAAAACCAGGAATCACCCCAGCACATGGGCAGCCCAGGCGGAGGGTACATCATAAGCAAAGACCAGGAAGCAGCAAGAGGCTTGTTGCATGCAACGCTGGTGGTAGTATTGAGATCCAGCCTAGATCTTCAGATTCCAGCATCTGCAGCCTAGTGGCTCCCTAGGGAATTACACTTCCCGATCCCGCTGTGTGCAGGGGGGGCCTGCCTGGGGCAAAGCTAACCCTCTAATTAGCAGTGATGTTCAGGGTAACCTCAAGAAGGGAGGATGCCAATTACTAATACTTGTTGGGGCCAATGGCTCCACCACAGGTGGACCAAGCATGGCTACCAGCACGGCCAAGCACTACCCCTTCTCCTCCTCAGGGGTAGGAGAGCTAGGCCTTTCCATGTCATTGATCAATAGTGGGTGAGGGTGAAGTCGCTGGGCTGGCGACCCTGAATGTGCCATCTTCTCTGAGCTGAGTTCACATGCCCCCAACTTCACTGGGGCGCGTGTGCCAGGTTCACTGGGAGACGCTCTGTGTGGTGACTACGAACACAGGCTTTGGCATTACGCAAAGCTTGATTCAATTGTTAGTTCAGCCATTTACTACCTGAGTAGCCTTGGGCAAGCCAGGCAACCTCTCTGAGCCCCGGATCGTCATGTGCAAAAAAGGATTCATAACATCCATCTTGTAAGGTCGCCCAAAGTAAACACAGCGTATACACAACGGTTAGCGGAAGTGCCCGGCACACAGGGAGTAAATCGTAAGTAGCAACAGTGGAGATAGAATACGGGTTGGAAGGAGACAGGAGCGTGTTCCTTCCTGGAGGAGAGGAACGAGAGCAGGACGCGACCCTGAGCCCTTGAATACACCTCCATTGCCCAGAGTTCACTGGACGAACTGGCCCAAATTACTTCACCTCTCTTGGCTTCATTTGTTGTTGCTTTCATTTTTTTCCCATGATGGAAATAAGAATATTTCACAGGATTACTATGGAAATTAAATCGTACTGTGCATGAGAGGTGCCTGCATGCAGCAATGGAATTCTACCTTCTGCAGAACTAGGCTCCTGCTCTACCCTCTTGGCATCGTCAAGGAGCCCCCTTCCCTGGATTAGCCTGAGATTATGGGTATGTGAGCCAATGGATGGGGCCAAGGTATCAGAAAGAACCCCACACATATATGGTCAGTTAATATATGACAAAGGAGGCAAGAACATACCAATGGACAATGGGGACCATTACCCTCAGCAGGCGGAAGACCTCTAGGCTGACACGATTCCTTGACAGTCACTCTAGCAAGGATTGTGGGTTCCTACAGTAGCAGTTCAGCCTTGCTCCCAGGCTCCAGCCTCCCCTTTCCAGCTGTTTGCTAGACACACTGTCTGCATCCCATCCACAGTACTTCCTGAGCAAACCCCTCCAAGCAGGCTCCTTCTTCTGAATTCACTGTGCCTACTCATGGACCACTGTGTCTCTGTCTACTCTGCTTCAAACCCTTCAGGACATCTATCTATCATCTATCAATCTATCTATCTATCTATTTATCTATCCATCCAACTATCATCTATTAATTTATTTATTTTAGAGAGAGAGAAAGATAGGGAGAGTGTGAGTGGGGGAGGGGGCAGAGGGAGAAAGAGAGAGAGAATACCAAGCAGGCTCCACACTCAGTGAGGAGCCCAATGTGGGTCTGGATCCCATGACCCTGGGATCATGACCTGAGCTCAAATCAAGAGTCAGACACTCAAGCAACTGAGTCACCCAGGTGCCCCTAGGACATCTTTTTTTTTTTTAAGCAACCGACTTCCGCTTAGGTCATGATATCGCGGTTCGTGAGTTCGAGCCCCACGTTGGGCTCTGTGCTGACAGCTTGGAGCCTGGAGCCTGCTTCGGATTCTGTGTCTTCCTCTCTCTCTGCCCCTTCCTTGCTCATGCTCTATTTCTCTCTGTCTCTCTCTCAATAATAAATAAACATCAAAAATTAAAAAAAAGACTCCTTATTTATGGACATTTTCAAACTTACACAGAAGTAGAAATAAGAGTATAATATGCCTCATGTGCTTGTCACCCAATGTCAACATTTACAAACATTTTGTAATCTTGCTTTACCTAGTATCCTCCCCACTTTCTGTTTTTTCCCTCTTGGGGTATTTTAAAGCAAATCCAGACATCATGTTATTTTTCCCATAAATACTTTGGCATAGCTCTCTAAAAGCCTTTTAAAAATATAATCTTTATAACCACCATGTCACTACCATACCTAGCGCAGAAGATTCTTTAATAGCAAATAACACTCAAGCCATATTCAACCTTTCCCGATTGCCTCAAAAATGCCTTTTTCCCTCCTATGTTTTCTACCAGAAGTATTATGGTTTCACATCTTATACTTTCAAGTCTTTAATCCATTTTGAATTGATCTTTGTGTACAGTGTCAGAGAGCGGTCTAGCTTCAGTCTGTTGCACGTGACAGTCCAGTTTTCCCAGAGACCATCCTTTCCCCATTGTATATTCTTGCCTCCTTTGTCATCAACTACTGACCATATACGTGTGGACTTACTTCTGGGCTCTCTATTCTGTTTCACTGATCTGTGTGTCTGCTTTGACGCCAGTTCTATACCATTTTGATTACTCTAGCTTTGTAGTATAGTTCTGCCTTTTTCAGAGTCTGTTTGTTTGAGTCTACACCTTGCATTTGGTTATCATGCCCAGTAAGTTATTCTATGATAGACCCCTCTCCCTTTTTGGCTGTCACTGATTTGTTGGACAAACCAGGTCACTTGTCCTGTGCTATGTCCTGCTTCCTGGACTGGCTGGTTTCTTCCTCCTGGTGTGGGTTAGCTCCTCTGCTTTCCCATCACAGCTCACACTTCCATGTTCTTAATTTACCCTATTTACTTGCAGGTTTCCCCCCGACTAGACTGGGAACTCCTGAGGGTCAGGACTGGCTTTTGATTTTCTTCCTTCCCCCAGGACCTAACACTATGCCTGTCACGTAATGAACATTCGATCAATATTTACAGAACAGATGCAACTCCACCGTCGATGACATTGGACTCACAGTGCTGTAGGATGGTGATGGGGTTCTGGAAGCACTCACGTCGGGCACTAGGGGAGTCATCAGCACACAGCAGCAGCAGCAGCAGCAAGGAGTGGGAGTAAAAATTCCCTCAGGTGCCTCTCTTCTCCCTGTACTTCTCGGGTACTCCAGCCACCCACCCCATCACCCCTCGAGTCTTCCCCCAGTGAATTAGACACAGACACTCCCCAGGCTGGCTGAGGAAGCCCTTCTTCGGCCACAGGGCCTGTGGGATGCAGGGCTGGATGCATCTGGCAGCCCGGAACTCAGTCCCTGTGCCTGAGCACCGTGTTTACCAGCAGCCCTGGGCACCTGGGGTGCTCTGTCTTTTGGGCTTTTAGCAAAATGGGTTCACCTTTCTCTACACTGCACTCATTTTCTGCTGGTCTTGAAATCCAAGAAGATCCTCCTCTGAATGCAGGTCAGCCAAATTACAAAACTCCACGACGCCACGAGAGTGCTCCCTGGAGTTGTTCCATGAGGCAGAATTTGGGGGGAGGCAGCTACCCTGCCCTGTGCTCTTCTGTCACTACGTTCAAGTAATCATCTCCTTCTCTCGCTCACAGATGGAGAGGCCGGTTTACCCACAGCCTGAACCTGGGCTTTCCCGAAAGAGAGGACATGACTGCAAACGAGGTGTTGGCAAGAACTTTCCACGTGAAATGAGGAAAGCAATTCCCAGTCCCTCTTCTGAACATAAGCCCGAGAGGTCCTTATGAAGTCTAACCTCAAGCCCTTCAGCCTGGTTCAGCCTTAGCCAGGAAGAAAGCAACTCAGTTACATCTAACTTGGATGTCCTGAGTGCACACACTAGCAAAAAGCCCACTTCCTTCATTGCCCTTATTTTCATGTTTTCTAATCAACTTTATTGAGATACGATTATATACATACAATAAAATATACTAATTTTAAGTATATAGTTTGAAGAATTTCACCACCATCCAAACTTAGATGCAGAACATCCCCATTACCCCCAAATTCTCTTGTGCCTCTTTGTGTTCAAGCCCCCATCATTCCCAGCCCCAGGTAACCCCTGATTTGTTTTTCTCACTATAGATTAGTTCATCTGTTTGAAAAGCTCATATAAATGGCATCATACCGTATACAACCTTCTGGCTGGCTTCTTTTGCTCAGCATAATTATTTTGAGATTCACCCGTGTTGTTCCAGGTAATAGCAATTCATTCCTTTTTGTTGTGGTTGTTGCTGAATATAGTATGCCATTGCATGGTGTGCCTAATTTACATTTAAATTTAAAATAATTTAAATGTTATTTATGTTTTCTCTTCCTATCCTTCCCCCAGTCCCTGTTCTGAGAAACTCTGCTGCCTTCTAGAGGATAACGGATTTGTGCGTGGGATGAACATGGTAAAGTAAAAAGGGAAATTGCAAAAAAAAAAAAAAAGAGAGAGAGAGTAAAAAAGGAGAATCTTTGCTCCCTCCTTTTATATACAGCATGGAGTCAAAAGGTTATGTCTGGACTGGGGAGAGACTGAACCAAATAACTTCTTACACTGCCTTTCAGCTCTCTGATTCCCTTTCTGTGACAGTCATCAAAAAAATATGAGGACCAGGGCACTGGCTGGCTCAGTCAGTGGAGCATGCAACTCTTAATCTCGGGGTCATAAGTTTGAGCCCCATGCTGGGAGTAGAAATTACTTTAAAAAATATATGAGCACTTACTATGTCCTCAACCCTGGGCTGAGAACACATGACAAGTTTCCTGAGTTCAAGGCACTTGTCAGGAAGGGAGGCAGATAAACGTGATGATCTGTGTTTCTACACTGGACTAAAAGCACAGAGGAGTTTGGGGATCCGTGTCTAGCTGGGAAATGAAACTACTTAAGTCTTTGGCTGTGACATCCTGAATGGACAGAGGAGAGGGGTTTCCCTTTGTGAGTTACATGCATATCTCTACATTTCTCTCTTGTTCTGTACATTAGGGTCTCTGACAGAGCCTTGGAACATGTTGCATGTCTCCCTCCCCTTTCCATCTGTGCCTCACTCCCTTGTTCTTTATATACCCACGTTAACTGGTCGTTCATCCAAAATTTATATTATTTTTGTGCTTATTGATAGGCTTTTGTGTTCACAATTCCTAATTTAAGAAGCAGATAAGTGGGACACAAAGTTATTTCTTTAAGAAGCTAACTAAAATGAGTTAGTTTTGTCAGCAGCTCTCAGCAGGAGGAAAGGTTACCTGGTCCCTGGTCTTCATAATGCCAAACAACTAATTTAACTTAAATTTCCCCAGTGATCTGACAGCTTGACTGGTAGGTTCAGCAGAAACTGGATTCAATCTGCCTGTTGAAATGGTACAATTCTCTTCACCCAGAGAAATCTCCCATCCAGGAAATTGGGACACGCCGGTGCCCTGCAGAGCAAGCCCGCATGGATTACAACCCCCTAGGATTCTGCATCTTCTTTATGTCTTACACATAATATGAAATGAAGGGAGAGTTTGAAGGGCAGAAGCCAAATGGGGGAAAGGATTTATCACCAAGAAAAACAATAGCAAGAAACCATGAGCACTCCAAGAGCTGTTATGGGGAAAGCAGGAGGAGATGTTACCATTAGGAAGTAGAATCTGGGGCCATCTATTAGGAACTAGAGCCACAGAGGAGATGGAGGTACTGCCAGAGAGGCCTCCTGAGGCAAAGGGAGAAATGCCCCTCCAGTATTCCACTCTACCTTTGGCTGAACTGGCCCAGATGCCAGTTAGCAAAGAGCTTAGAAAATGTATTTCCTGCTGTCAGAGCAGAGCGAAGGTTGGGAAGTAGATCCGAGGGCAGGCAAACAACCAACACATTGTGTGTGCGTGTGTGTGTGTTGTTGTTGTTGTTGATGATAATGATAATGTTGTTGTATGTGTGTGTATCTGTATGGCTATTGCCAGAAAGAGAGTTGTACTGATATTTTAGTTTATGTTGGCCATTCTACGATTTTTTAACGTTTATTTATTTTTGAGAGAGACAGAGGCCAACTGCAAGTGGGGAAGGGGCAGAGAGAGAGGGAGATACAGAATCCGGAAGCAGGCTCCAGGCTCTGATCTGTCAGCACAGAGCCCAACGTGGGGCTTGAACCTACGACCTGTGAGATCATGACCTGAGCCGAAGTCGGTCACTTAACCGACTGAGCCACCCAGGCACCCCAATGTTGGCCATTCTAAGTAAGTTTCATGAGAGCAATTCACCAAGCTCACAGCAGGCTCCTTAGGTATTTCCAGGCAGTTCTTCCTCCTAGCA
Organism: Paguma larvata; assembly: GCA_030068075.1. Lineage (NCBI taxonomy): Eukaryota > Metazoa > Chordata > Mammalia > Carnivora > Viverridae > Paguma > Paguma larvata. The sequence continues at coordinate 3,570,067 of CM057840.1, read as the reverse complement.
CTATTGAAGCCCACAGAGCAGCTGGACAGCGTACAGAGGGATGGAGACGGGCATCTTGGTGTGAACAGAATAGAGGTAGGAGACCTGGAGTGCACCCAGAATATAAACAGATGGAATATACTTCCAACAACTGCCCCTCATATTCACAGACAAATGTAAATAATCGTCTTCTCACAAACCCATCCATTTGTATACTCAGACATACACATATAAATTGTGGATACAACACATAATATCTGCTTTAAATCTTTGTTTAATGCAGTCTAGAACTCTCAGGTGTCATGTGGGAGGTGAACAGAGTAATATATGTGAAAGTGGTTTATAAAGTTTATAGCACATTACTCAAACACGTACAAAAATAGAACCTGGATTCTAACTTTATTCTGTAGTTTGTTGTGAGTGAAGGTTGCCAGTGATGGTTAGGTGGAATTGTTGTAAGATTTAGAAGCTTTAAATATTCTGGGATAAATAGAGAAACCCTTTATTTGGTGAAAAGATCATAAGGACAACGCCCATTTATGGCGTGCTTACTACATGCCGAGTATTTTAGGTGCATTATTCTATTTACCCCTTGGAACATTTCTGAGTGGCAGGCATTACTCTCTCGGTTTTGCAAAGGAAACAAGGTTAAGTAACCAGTGGAAGAGCTCATGGTTGCTGAGGGCAGAGCCAGGATTTGGGCTTGGGTCTGTCTGGTTTTAAGTTCCACCTACCATTGTACACGGCATCTCTTCAAAGAAAGGAGTCAATGCACTGCTGAAGGGGACCTGGGGAACCTGATGGCTTTCATTTTGAAGCCACATGTATTTCTTGAAGCAGAAGCCAAGAAGAGTTAAATCAGGTAGAAAGGATGTGAGGAACAAAGGCTGAGTGGAAGAAAATAACATGGAGGTCAGGGGTGCCTGGGTGACTCAGTTGGTTGAGCATCCGACTCTTGATATCAGTTGGGGTCAGGGTCTCGCAATTCATGGGACTGAGCTCTGCATTGGGCTCTGCACTAACAGCATGGAGCCTGCTTGGGATTCTTTCTCTCTCCCTCTCTCTGCCTCTCTCCTGCTTGAATGTTCTCTCTCTCTCTCTCTCAAAATAAATAAATATTTTTAAAAAACCATGACAGTCAGGTGTCTATATCTCATTTTTGTCAAGGCTTCAGAAATTTTGGAACCCGCTGATCATCCTGAAAGCCTTGAGCTCTGTGAATGAATTCAGAGTGCAGGGGCGCCTGCGTGGCTGAGTCAGTTAAGCATCTGACTCGTGGTTTTGGCTCAGGTCATGATTTCACAGTTCGTGGGACTGAGCCCCTCATGTAGGGCTCTGTGCTGACAGTGCAGAGCCTGCTTGGGATTCTCTCTTGCCCCCTCTCTCTGCCCCTCCTCTGCTCATGCTCTCTCTCTCTCTCTCTCGTTTCTCTCAAAATAATCTTAAAAAAATTCAGAGTGCCTTAATTCCACACAAGCCATGAAAATATCAGCTACTAATTCAAAATTAGATATTGTGAGTCACATAACTAGCCAAAGTCTTTGTATCTCTTTAAGTTTTGCATTAAATTGTGGGCTAAAACACCCTTTAGCAATACTAGTTAAGGTTTAATCCTTACCTTTACTAGATTTTAAGAACTATGGTTGAGTAGAAAGACATGAATGTGCCCCCCTCATCCAGTCACTTACCCAGGAGCCCTGGCTTTTCAGATCAGGGCATAACTAAGGCACTGCCATCTGCCTGGTGACAGCTTCTCCTAGTTGATGTGGAAGGAGAAGGTCTGATGAACAGAAGGCTTGCAGGTTCAGGATGATGGTGTCACACTCCACCCCAAGCATTCATTGCCTTATGTTTCCTCTCAGACGTATATGGCAGCACTCTTAAGGAAGAAGGGCCCATGGCACCATGGCAGTCCAAGAAAGGAGGGAGACCCAGAGAACACCCCAATGCTGTAAGCCAAAGGTTATGGGGGGGGTGGGGGGGGTGCTTTCAGCATTTAGGATGATGTCATAAGGTTAGAATTAGCCAGGTCCCATAAGGGATGCCACCTCACAGGAGCTCTGGAGAGGAACTGAAGACATGCCGTTACTCCAGAAGCTCAGGAACCCTCCAGAGAGAACAAGGTTGCAGGTAACAGGAAAATGAGAGAATCAGGCACTTAACTCTTTAACCTCTACATTGCCAAATGTCCTTTCGCACACAGTGAGGTACCGGCTGAAAATTGGGGGGAGGCACCTGAGTGCTCCAAGTAGCTGAGGAACCACAGAACCCCCTTCCCAAGCTAGCGAACATTCTTCCTTGAGCCATTCACTGTGTAGGAAGATGAAGGGGAAGGGGGGCCAGGGGGATGCAACTACATTGGGCACTAAATCAAGATTAATGAAGTTCCCACCAGGATTAATTATTGCACTCCCTGGGAGCTTGCGAGCATAACGTGGGCATGGCCATTTATAATGGCCAAGTCTGGATCTGAACAGTATGGGTGGGAAGTGATGGGCGACTTAACCCTCTCACACCTGACGCTTGAAGGCAGCTGAAAGGAAACAGAGTCAAAGGAGAGAGCCCCTGACAGCCCTGGGTCACCGCTCTGCGTTAAAATACATCCTTGTCCCAGTTCTTTCATCTGTTTTGATCAATGGAGGCTCTGAAGAAGCCGTACTCAGTGCCAGGTATCAATGATAAAACAAAAGAAGCAATGTATTCAACGGCCTGTGGATGGGGAAGCTGAGTTTAAACATGACTACCCTTCACAGACTCTCCCTCCCCTTTCTGGACCCTAAATGTGCACCATACCAAGGCCTCCTCACGATGCAGAGGCCAGCTGAACCCGTGTCTGTGCACATGGTCAGCGCTGATCTAGGTAACCAGTCAGTTGTGCTAAGCGACCCTTCATTTCCCTGGGACATCAGCTGGTCTCATGAGGCAGTCGGATCGAAGAAACACAAAGGCACCACCCACTTGTCCCCCAGGGCTTCACAACAGGGGTACTAGCCCTCAACCAGAGTGCATGTGAACGAGGCACAAGAGGAGCCCCACTTTCAGAAACAAAGCCATGGGCCATCCTCCCTGACTCCAGAAAAAAAACTAAAAGAAGTTTGGGGACGAGTGGAGACCGGAGTCAGCCCCATGACCTGTGACCTCAGAGTTGGAGAGAAGTGTCACTGCTCCTGCTCACCTGGGACAAGCTCACAGCTCCAGGACACGAACCTAGTCATTTGTCCATCAGGGCTATACTGCTGAGGAACTAAGTGTGGCGCCCCTGCACCCACGGTGGCCTCCCTGGGTCAGAGACATAAAAGTCAATGTCCAGACCCACCAAAGTGGGAGCGTGATAAACTACCTATTGTTTTAAACTACAGTCTCATCCTTCAAATGCACTGCAGCATGAGACAGGGTAGACTTGTGGTCTGACTTTTCACTCTCTGGTTATAGAAATTTAAGGCCTGAACTTGAATTAAGGTACTCTGCCCTAGGAATGCCCCTAGGAAGCCTGCAGAAGCAAACAAAACTCCTCTTCCCAGGAAGATAGCATTCAATTTGTCAAATTCAGGGGAAGATAGCATACAATTTGTCAAATGCAGTGCTTAGCACATAATTGAAGAAAATCAGACATGCAAGGAAACAAGAATGAGAACGGGCAGGAACAACAGATAACAGAAAGAAACCCACAGGCATTCCGGGTGTGACAATGAGCAGATGCTGATTACAGAACCACCATTTGCTCTGTTCAAGTCAACAGAAAGCCAACCTTGGAAATCTCAGCAGGTAACCAAAAGCTATAGAAAGTACTATATAATATTTTGGAAACAATGACACATAACGCTTGTAACTGATAAATACAATAACCGAAAATAAGAATTCAATGGGCAGGTTTTGCCACAGGTTTAACACAGCTGAAGAAGAAATTAATGAAGTAGAGCATCGATCAGAAGAATGATCCAGTACACAGTCGCAAAAACTTGGCGCATGTGGAAGAAAGGGGAAGAGACTTAGGGGGAAGCGTGAGAAGAGAACACCGATTTAACTGGAATCACAGTAAGAAAAAAGAGAGCTGAAGCGGCTGAGGTGACATTCGAAGAAATAAAGACGGAGAAAGATATCCAGAGCTGATATTCAGAGCTGGTAAGGGATTATCAATCCACAGATTGAAGAAGGCCAGCAAATCCCAAACGGAAAACAGGAACTGAAATTCACCTCCAAACGTCTCATAGAGAAACTGCAGAAAAACCAAAGAAAAAAGTCTTAAAAATATAGAGCCAGAGCAAGTACACTATGAGGCCGTGCTCAGTGCAGATGTCGGCTGTCTCATAATATCCAGATGTTTGCTAAGATGTCAGCTTCATGAAGACATTTTTCACTCCTCGCCTGGACACCCGGGCCCATGGACGTGGGGGAAGGGAGGAAAGAAAATCGTGGGGGTAGGAAACAAAAGGAAATGAGAAATGAGAGTCCTCCAGGTGTGGACGGTGGGGTGGGCCTGGATTTACGGAACACTTCAACCAACCAGCCAGAAACAGGAAGGCGTCTAAGTGACAGGTACTATGAAGACTTGCTCAGAGACAGGAATGAGAAGTCTTCTGGGATAAACGGCAGGATAATCTCACAAGCTCGTGTGGCAAGCGGCAGGTCAACATCAGCGTTGGAACACGCTAAGTCAAAAAGTAAGTGAAAAGGGCCCAAACCAGATTATAAAACAGTGGGCCTGAAACCTCAGTTACTTTCCAGGAAAGAATCAGCAATCTGTATCCAAATTAGGCCCAAACGAACCAAAACTATATGGGCGTTTTGTCTAGAGACTCCAAAAACAGTTCGAAGTGAGTTTTGACTCAATTAGTGCTTTTCCTCCCAGAATGGATCAAATGACATGGATGTTTCTGTGTGGTGAAGACCTACGCTACCCCGATCCTTGGGGGAGGTCCAGACAGCGCCCGCTAACAGGATGCTGTTACCAGGGGAAGGAGGCCGCGGTTACCTTGGGGTGACCTCCAGGAAGCAGACTCGCCCACACCTCCAGCCCCCTTTCCCCATTCCTGGGCAAGCGGAGAGGGCCCCCGCTACCGGCACACCCCTCGCAGATTTACTACTCCGTTCCCACCACCGTCTCCAGCCACCTCTAGTTGTCCAGACTTTAATGCATTTTCTACATCTGTACAAGATTTATTCGAGGCAGGGAGATTTATTTAGCACATTCATGCTCAACAGAGAGGACAATTCCTCATAGGGTTCTGATCTCATTTGCCATTAGAAGCCGGGACGAGATTGCTTGGGTGATGGGCGGCCAGAGTTGGCGGACTCTGGGCAGGAGGAATGTGTGCATGTGCATTAACACGGACGTGAAATGTGTGTGTACCGTGGGAAGTCCTGTGTGGGCGGGTTGCCGTGTGAGTATCCTTGCGTGAATGGCGTGAGAGCACAGGTGTATTTAACGAGGCATACACCTGGAGGTTGGCATGGTATATTCGAGCATGAACACCCGTGTGGAAGAGTATGGAAGTCTGCGTAATATGACGTTAGCTGGATACAGATACAAATAAGGGAAGATGAGCTTTAACAAATGGCAGCGTGTACATATCATGACCACGTGTGTTCAGTCACACACTTGTGTCTGTACCACCAATGGGAGCACAATCCAATACTTACCAGAGGATTCTTTTTTTTAATTTTTAATATTTATTTATTTTTGAGAGAGAGAGAGAGCACACAAGTAGGGGAGAGGCGGAGAGAGAGAAACAGACTCTGAAGCGGGCTCCAGGCTCCAAACTTTCGGTGCAGAGCCCGATACGGGGCTCGAACCCATGAACTGTGAGATCATGATCTGAGCTGACGATGGATGCTCAACTGACTGAGCCCCCCAGGTGCCCCCAGATGATTCTTCTTAAACAGTGAGCCACATGGTCTCTCCTCAGCTTAAAACTCTCCAAGAGTTCCCAGTGCACTTAGGGTGAAATCCCAACTCCTTAGTCTGACCTCGAGGGCATTGCACGGTCCAGCCTGCCCACCACACTGACCTCAGCTGCACACTGGCGCCCGTTCCTGCCCTGCTCCGGTCACACCAGCCTCACCGATGTTTCCTCCACCCACCATGCCGGCTTCTACTGTAACACTTGGGGATTCCCAGCCCGCAGGTTCTGCTCCAGACCCTCCACTGCTTCTTCCACCACCCGAGGTGTCCCTCTGTTCGGGCTTCTATAAAAATAACCATAGACTGGGTAGCTTATAAGCAGACATTTGTTTCTCACAGTCCTGAAGGCTGGGAAGTCCAAGATCTAAGTGCTGGCAGATTCGATGTCTCGTGAGAGCCTGCTTCCTGGTTCAGAGACAGGTGTCTTTTCACAGTGTCCTCACATGGCGGAAGGAGCAAGGGAGTTCACAGGGGTCTCCTTGAGAAGGGCGCTAATCCTATTCATGAGGGCTCTGTTCTCATGACGGAGTCCCCTCCCAGAGGCCCCGCCTCCCAACACCATCACATTAGGGATTAAGTTTCAACGTGAATCTCAATACAAACATTCAGTCTATGGCACCTGTCTCAGCTCAAATGTCTCCTAAGGACTTGACATGTGCAACCACGTGATATACATAAGGAAAAATAAGATGCGGCGAATATCTGTGGACATGGAGCACGTGAATTAGAATGAGTCCGTATTACCATGTATTTCGTGTACAGCCGCCCATTCAACAACCATTGACCGAGCTCCTATCGGACACTCTAACAGACCCTGGGGACAGGCTGATAGGTCCTGCTCTCGCTGAGCTTACAGACTAGTGAGAGAGACACATAATAAATTATCAAAAGGTAGGGGCGCCTGGGTGGCTCAGTCGGTTGAGCGTCCGACTTCGGCTCAGGTCATGATCTCGCGTTCTGTGAGTTCGAGCCCCGCATCAGGCTCTGTGCTGACGGCTCAGAGCCTGGAGCCTGCTTCACATTCTGTGTCTCCCTCTCTCTCTGCCCCTCCCCCACTCATGCTCTGTCTCAAAAATAAATAAACATTAAAAAAAATTTATTAAAAGGTAAAATTATGCCCAGGCTATGAACGCACAGCATAGCAAGCCGAGAGTAGTGGACCAGCCATGTGGCTGAGTTGGGGCCTGAGCAAAGGGATTCCTGAGAGCCGCAGGCACGGCCGAGCTGAAGCAGCACCGGCAGAGGCTGCACTTTGCACTTTCAGACCCAAAGAGTACACAGTATATTAATTGGCAGTTGTCATCCCTAGAGATCCTGGCCACAGATCCAGTCTTTTACGAGGAAACATACTCTCTCTCTCTGACACCCAAATGGGCCTCTCTCACGGCCTCTGGGCTGGGCCGGCTCCACCTTCCCCCACTTCCTTTACCCAATCCACCCAGCCAGGTCGATAAACCTGAAACAACACCTAAAGGTCCAAATTAAAGCTCTTCAATTGGGGTTCAGGCCACCTGTCACCTGGCCCTCGCCCGCAGGGCCATTGTCGCTAACCTCTTTCGTGCTCCTGCCAGGCGCTAGGTGCATTGCCCTACACTGAGTGCTCTACGTCCTGTCACCTAGTCCTCGCAGCTGGCTGGGCAGCTACCGGTCCACCCCGTTTACAGATGGGGAGACTGACTAACTTGTCCCTGGTCATCTCATGAGAAAGTAGCAGAAAGTAGCATTTCTTTGCCTGCCTTGCAACTTCTAGCACACAGACCCTCATTCAATTCATAGGGACTAATTACATTTCTCTTTGCCTTTTCTTGCTGAGACTTACGTTTGAACAAGTGGCATGAATCTGGCATTTCACAACAGACAAAGCAGGCTCAGCCTTTCGGATAAAGCAGCTCTCACCAAAACAGGAGCTTTCCACCAGGCGGCCATTTGGCCTTAATATCAGAAGACTAAGCTGAAACCAGGCCCATGATATTGGGTAAGAGTAACAGCTTTCCCTCACGGCCTGAACCTGAACACCAGCCACAATGTGTATAAAAAAAGTAAGTTCCGTTCTCAATTTCACAGTATGAGATGCTGAGCAAGGAAAGCAAGTGAAGGGGCGCCTGGGTGGCTCAGTGGATTAAGCGTCCGACTTCAGCTCAGGTCATGATCTCACCCTTGTGGGTTTGAGCCCTGCATCAGGCTCTGTGCTGACAGCTCGGAGCCTGCAGCCTGCTTCGGATTCTGTGTCTCCCTCTCTCTCTGCCCCTCCCCTGCTTGCATTCTGTCTGTCTCTCTCTCAAAAATAAATAAACTGGGGTGCCTGGGTGGCTCAGTCGGTTAAAGCGGCTGACTTCATCTCAGGTCATGATCTCATGGTCTGTGAGTTTGAGCCTCGTGTCGGGCTCTGAGCTGATGGCTCAGAGCCTGGAGCCTGCTTCAGATTCTGTATCTCCCTCTTTCTCTCCCTTCCCTTGCTCACTCTCTGTCTCTATGTCTCTCAAAAATAAAATAAAAATGCTAAAAAAAATAAATAAATAAACGTTAAAAAAAAAAAGCAAGTGAAAGAACAATATAGACTTTAAAATTCTGTTTAGGTAAAAGTATGACACACACTTGTGGCACAATGTCACCTCCCATCCAGTATCTTCTTACAATGTGACTTTGACATTGACAGACAGTTGATGTCTATCCGTCAGTCTGTCTCCTCCTTTTGAAATTGTGTGGATTCTGTGGCTGCTTTGGCCAATAAATTATGGCGGAAGTGATGCTAGGTGACAATGGCTAGGTAATAAAAATGTAACGCACTTCCACCCTGTCCTCTTAGGACACTTATTCTTGGAACCCAGCCACCAGGCTGTGAGGAAGCTCAAGCACATGGAGGGGTTCATATGGACAGGAACATAGGTCCCCAGCCCACGGCCTCGATGGAGCTCCCAGCGACAGCTAACACCTGTTTGCTGGCCGTGTGAGGGGGCCATCTTGGATGCCCTACTGACTGAGCCAGCCAGGTGCCCCCGTAAATGGGCCATCTTGAAATGGACTCTCCAGGCCTCAGTCAGGCTGACATCACGTGGAACAGCGAGGAATCATCCCTGCTGAGCCCCGCTCAGATTTCAGATGCCTGAGCAAAAGGAGATGACTGTTGTTTTAAGCCACTAATTTGGGCTCGTTGTTTGTTCTCAGTCATCTTTATCAAGTATCACCAGGTGGGCTGTGGTATCCGATAACTGATAACAACACATAAAACCCAACACTATACGGTTTATAAAGTGTGCACAGCAAAATCCTCATGGGTGCCTTCGAAGAAGTGGACTGGGAGCCTGGGAGCGAGATTGGCAGGTGGTGATGCTACGAAGGGGATTCTAGCTTCATCTGTTTTCCACCCAGGCACGTATTTCATAAAGGATGGTGTGTGCATGCGTGATTTGTACTGTTTCTAAACACAGAGAAAAAAGACGACAAACATTAAAAGTTGTTCTGTGCAAATGGATGTTTGTCTTATTTTTCTGCTGTTTTAGTTTTCCAAAGCCAATTGTTTTTTTAAAATATGGCAACCTTTTAAGAATTGATTCTACCATATGTGTGAATCCAGGTATAGAGTCTGTGATTTGGAGACTGAGACTGGGTCTCTCAAGGCACCTGCAATCTCTTCCATTCTTTTTCTTTTCATTCAGAGGCTCCCCCGATTCCCCGCCTCCCCCCACTGTCCCCATGGCTCTCATTGCTATCTCTCCCTCTGGGATCCTAACTCAGTCTCCAGCTCCAGGGCTTCCTCTCCGCCCTGCCCCAGTCTCCCAGGGGAGGACAGTCTCCCTGTGCCCTTCTCCCGACACCTCCCCTCCAGGGCCCTGCTCCTCACCTCTCCCCTGTGGCTCTTCTATCTTCCACTTGCCTTTCCTCTCCCATCTACAGATAAGCTCAAGTTTATTCCATTTATAAATGGAATAAACGCATAACCTCCAGCTATCCGCATATACCTCTCCTTCCCCACGCAAACTGGTGCTCACCCTCCCCTTCCTCCCCACCGCTGACCCACTGGTACTACAATCTGACACAACCTGGCTCTGGCAGTGGCCCCTGAGTGCCAGTTCTCAGGGCACTTGCTTGACCTCACTGGCATCCGACAACACCCGCGCCCCCTCCACTCCCTCTCCCCTGGCTCTGGGGCAACACTTGTCTCCCCTTCTGCTTCAACTCCTCCCCGCCTCCCTGGCCATGCCTGTCCTGCTGTGGCGGACATCCCTACCCCCCTCCTCTGCCTTCCCTCCCTGCCTCACTCCTGCACCTCCCCTGACGTGTCTTCCTCAAGCGCCCTGCCTCTCCTGAGCACCAGACTCACACGTGCAGCTGTTTCTTGGTAATATGCACGCAGATGTCCCAGAGGCACTCCGAACTCACGACATCCCAAACTAAATTCATTCTCATTCCTCAAATTAAACCCATCCTTCCTCCCCCATTTCCCTTCTCAACACACAGCACCATTGTCATTCGCTCATCGCCTGGCTCAGAGGCTCATCCCCAGCCTCCTTCCCCTCTGCCTCCCACTTCTAACTGGTTATCAGGTTTGGTGCATTATTCTTCCTAATTAGCTCTCACACGCAGACTCCATCTCCCAGCGGCCCAGGCCCTCATCGTTTCTCACCTAGATTCCACACTTCCCTCCTAACGGCTTTCCCTGTCTTCTGCCTTGCTCCCCTGAAAATCAGGAATCACATCCCTGCCAGACTGAAGTTTCTAAAATGTATGTCTGGTCTTATCACACCCCTGCTCATTATCCATCAAGGGACAAAATCCAGGCTCCCTGGGCTGGCGTTCAGGGCCTTCCATGATCCAACCAGGCCCCACTTTAGCGCATTCCCAGAAAGCCCTCAGCACGAATCACGCCTTTCTACTTGTATCCATGTCGTTCCCTCTGCCTAGGACACTCTATTCAACAAGTGACCTCTACCTCTCCTTCAAAACATTTACAGAATGTCACCTCCTCTTGCAGTCCACCAGGTCCTCCTTAGCATGCCCAGGTTTTCTACCCTTCCAAACATCATCTTGCTGAACTGAAGTAAGGTCTTGTGTATCAGTTTCCCTGGGAGACAGGCTCTCTGAGAGCCGGGGTCATGGCGATCATCTCTGTGTCCCAGAAGCCAGCACAGTGACTCTGCTTAGTCGGGGGCTCCATGCATGTTGACTAACTATAGATCTTCCTAAAACCAGACATGAAAATTCAGGGGATTCTAATTAATGTGGGCCATTTATGTAATTGTTGCTTTAATAGGAAACCAGAACATATGAGCTCCTGCCTCTAGGGGGTGTATAGCAATAGGACCTCCCCTGTCCTACCTATGGAATCTTTATGAATGATTCTTTCATTATGTAGAACCAGTAGGTGTGAAATGTGTCACTGTTATAAGCAAAGGAGTAAGAAGGTGGGGAGGGAGGTGCCCAAGAGGAAAAAGGAGAGGAACCCCAAATCCTACTTAACCACAGAATTTGCATTATTCCCACGCATTCTCAGCTTCTTCCTCACCCCCTGGCCCCCCGCCTCCCCGATTCTCTCCATCTGAAAACATTCCCAGGGAACTGAAGGCCTAGCTCACATCAAACACACTTAGTGTTGTCCAACAAGCAAATTCCTGAAACAAACCAGCCAAGGGGGCAAGGCATGTCCACATTGCAAGTGACGCTGGGCTACACTCTTGGTGACCTGAGGAGAAAGAGGAGAGCTCTTGGCAAAACAGCTGCTCCATTTCCCACTCCTCATGCTTGGAGCCCACCATTATGCTTCCAAGGTAGCCACGGTGTCACTCAAACTCAGGTGCTACCAGCAGAGCCAATGCAGCCCAGCCGGTGCCTCACTGAGGCGTTGGATCCTCTGCCACGTTCCAGCCTGACTCCTGGCCACACTCAGCTCCAGTCACACACACACACCCTGGCCACAGCCACTGAGCACCGGGAGCTCACCTTCCTTGCTGCCCACCACCCTTGGAGTCTTCTTGAGGCTTGTTGGCCTAACTCTACCCATTGGTCTAACGCCAAGGCGGCCCTCAGCAGGATCCTCCCAGGCTCAGGGGCCCCACAGGGTGAGAGCAAATTAGAGGGAAGAGTCCCTGGAACAGGAAATGAAACGTGCAAGCTGGCCACTGCAGAGACTCCTCCGCCTCCCCACTGGTGTCTCGTCTTATTTAATAGGAGAAATCCCCAGAGCAGGGTCCTTAACTTCTCCAGGCGCGGCCGGCAGACAGGAGCACTCAGGAAATGTTAAGTGAAATCTCTAAGAGGCCCCACTGAAAGCCCGTCAGTCTCCAGGGCTGAGCAAAGCCTTCAGACTAGAGTAGGATCTTCAGCCACAAGGGCACAGCTGGGGATGCTCCCCTTCCACTCGCCTCTCGGGGACTCGGATGGGAACAGAATGGGCTGCCCTCCTGAATCGGGGCAGCAGGGGCGGCAGAGCCATTCCGTGGGCTTTGATGCTGTCTTGGGGGTAAAGGGAGGGGATGGCAAGGCCTCTTACAGCTACTTAGATGACTGTTCCCAGCAGTGGGGAAAGTGCGGCAATGAGCTACCCCGCTTCCCCTACACCCCAGCTACAGCACTAATAAGCATACTGAACTGGCAGGAAGTGAGGAAGTCCCATCTCCTAGCACAGCCTCCCTGTCAGGTGGGAAGTGGGGTACATGAAGCAGAGGGGACTGATGCCGTTTTCTTGAGAGCAGCTGTGAGCCTCAGTGGGGATCAGAACTGCGACAGTTACCTCATCAGCTACCCCATCAACCAGCCAACTGTGGAGCCTTCCAATCAGAGTTCCCCCTAATGAGGACGTGGGGCAGCCTGGCAGTGACCTCAGGCTTCTCAATCTGGTCTCCCCACACCACTCCACCCAGAATCACCCCACCCGCCCTTGCTCTAACACCCCCTCCACAGCTCCGGGGCCCCTGTCTTGTCTCCCCAGTGAGCATGGTAGCTATTGCTCACTGCTACGTCCCTACTCAGCTCCCAGCACAGGGCCGGCACCTCGTAGAGGCATAGGAAAGACGTGTTGGTTGACTGAGCAACGTGACATGTGGATAGGCAGAAAAGGTAAAGGACTCATGACGAGGTCACCCTGTGACCTGACTTCTGAGTGTCCCCTCCCCTTATCCTGGCTCAAATAAGCACCCACAGTGTGCCAGGCACTGAGGGAGTCACAGAACCACCCAACTCAGGGAGATTGGGCATAAACATACAAAAAGCTAAACAACAAAATAAGATAAGAAGAGGTATCGCAAGACAGAATACAATTAATTGCTAATGGAGGCAATCAGACATGAAAGGCCAGGTGTCAAGGAGGAAGGAACCGTAGTGAGCTGCTTGCTACTGGAAAAGGCATCACAGAAGAGGGGGAATCTCCTCTGAACCTTGAATGGGGTTGGGGAAGCACAGGGATTTGAACACCCTGAAAGGCACTTAGAAAGCCTTCCAGGGCGAAGGTCATGACTGAGCACAGGCACGGAGGTGGGAAGCAGAGATCTGGGCCCAGAGATGTGGTCTAGTCTGACCCCGCCGGGGTTTCTGAGGGTAGGAGGAGTGCAAGATAAAGCCAGAGAGCTGATGTGGGGCTAAGCATGGACCCCAGGCAAGCAGCAAACTGAAACCTACAGGTAAATGGTGACGGAAACCAGGGAATATGCAATTAACCAGCCAGACGCTGGTTTCCCAAACTACCCCAGCTCTTCTGCTTTCAGAAAAAAAGCACAAGGGAAGGATCAGGGCCTGGGCCTTCAAAAGAAGAGGGTGTGATGCCCACAAATCAACAAGAAAAAGGCAGACAACCCAGGAGGAAAACGAGCGGAAAACTTAAGTAGTAACTGTAAAAAAGGACATCCGAATGGCCAACGAGTACACGGAAAGATGCTCAGCTTTTTCAGGCATCAGGGACACGTACGTTGAAATCAAAAGGAGACACCATAAACGCCCACCAGGCTGGCGAAAAGAAAAAGACAGAAAGTACTAAGTGTTGGCAATACGGAGCAAGAGCGATCCGCCGTCACCGCTGGTGGGAGTGCACGTTGGCCAGAGCATTTTGGAAAATGCGTAGACTTCGATGACAAAACAAAACACACATGGACCCCATGACTCAGCAATAGGATATGTTTGTCGAGACGCGTACAGAAGTTAAGTTGACAGCACACTATTCACTGTAGCCCCAGATGAAAAAACTACCTAAATGTCATTAACAATAGAATGGGCAAATAAATCGAGGTACGTTATCATAATGGAGTGTGACACAGCAACGAGAGGAAACAAACCGCAGGTGCAGGAAACGACATGGCTAATGTCACAAACAACGTGGAGTGGAAGAAGACAGTCACCAGTGAGTGCATTCTGAAAAGTGTTATTCCAGTTCGAAGACTCATCTATAGTGCTAGAAGCCACGGCTGGGGAAATGAGGCGTTTCTCATTCTCCTGGCATCGTCTCCTCCCTCTGGGGTGCTGGCGATGTTCTGTCTTTTCGTCGGGCCGCAGGTAACACAGGTGCGTTCAGTTTGTGAATTTCATCCAACTATACACTTATGATTTGTGCACTTTTCTCTGTTTCTATTATATTTCAGTCAACAGGTTTTTAAAAAGAGAGCATATGCAGAACCTTGTCCACAGGAATTTGTCCTTGAGTGTCCCCGTTCCTACTTACCCCTTGTCCCCTGATACAATGGGTCTCAGTTGGTAGCAAAAACTTCCTCTGGCCCCTCCTGAACTTAACAGGTTTCTTGACATGTGGCAGAGCCGACCCTCTCTGTCCCCAAGCTATGATGTTCTGACAAAGCTCCCCATCTCAGCTGACCCACCTCTAACCAGCTCGCCTGCTCCTGGCACTGACACCCAAGCCCTCGCTCCAGCATCCCGACACCCTCCGGGAAACAGCATTTGAGTGGGGGTGGGGGTGGGGGTGACTTGCTCAAAAGGTGTATTAGGAATATTAATGTAGCAGTGGGCCGGGGGTGGGGGCTGAGGAGTGACCAGGAGCCCAGCCATGCGAGGACACCAGTCTAGAGAGGACGAGGGCAGCAGCGTGAAGAGAAGACCACAGAGGCTGGGAGGGGAGAAGCATCCTGGGGGCGTCCCACCTTGTCAGGGAGGGAGATCGAGCCCTTGGCAGAATGGAGCTCTGGGAATTCAGCCCTCCTCTGGCAAACTCCCCTGCTGAGGAGGTAACTGCCTGAACAAACAGTACTTTTACCTCCTGAGGAGTAAAATAAACTAAAATAGAGCCATTTCCCATTCACCTGGCTGGCCGGGTACAGTCTGTTTACAGCTTATGAGAAACAGAAGTGGGTGGGCTGAGGAAAACCCGATCTGCACCAGTGCCCACCCCCCATCCCCGGCCCCCATCCCAGCACCACATTGCTCACACCAACAGGAATTCCACTAGCAGTGCAGAGGATCAATGGAATGTAATTATTCAGGCTCATGTATCCAGGAGCTTTAAACATACCCATTCTTTCTTTCCGGATTCTTTCTGTATTTCTGAAGTCACCATCATTCTAGAAATACAAGGTTTCAGCTCTCCCGACACCGCTGGCGCGTTGCGGTCCTTGGCCTTCCACGGCTGCTTTCCCAAGCGTCTCCCCCCGTCACCCCACCCCACACACCCACAAAGGGATGCTCAGGAGGGAGAGAGAGGAAAGTCTGGGGGGAAATGTACCCTTCGAAGCAGGTATCCGGGTGAGATCCCCACATTATTCCTTGTTAATGCTCTGTTGCAAAATACACTGAGTGTTTTATTTCCATCCACACCGATGCATATTTCAGGGCGAATATCCTATTGCCTGTCACAGCTCAGGGGAAAAATGAATGCACATTTCCCCAGCTCCATTAGCTAGGGAAACAGGCTCACACTGCTAGCAGGCAAGTTCCCCGCAAGTGAGGCGAGGGAATGAGATCACTGGGGAACAGTCCCGTGGGGTCCGGGCATGGGGTACACAGGTGAGCAAGGGCTCGCCCTCCTGGGGGTGAGTGCCGGGGGGGGGGCCCCTGGGGCAGGGCCAAGCACATCCACCAGAGAGGGGATCAGCCCAGGGGGACCTGACCCTGGCCTCCATTAGTGCTATGGTCCACGGCTGCTCCCTGTTGCCTTCCTCCGTCTTCTCTTTGTCATCCCTACTGTCTCTTTTTTGAGACAGATAGGGTCTCAAGGGAAACAGTGAGGCCACCACTTCTTTCTTTCTTGAAGGTAGAGTCCTGATGCCTCTGTCTCTGCTGGCCTGAGAAAGCAAAGGCATGGTCTGGGGCATGAACTTCCCACTTCCAGGCTCCCAAAGGAGCCAAGGACAAGTTATCCTGACACCCACTCCCTACACTCTGCTGGGCGTGGGCAGACAGAGATGGCTCCTGCTCCAACAAGTCCCTTGTCCACCACCCTGTAGGGCCACCATTCCTAACAAGTCCCCAACCCTAGCTTCCTGTCTCTGTCTCTTTTTCAAAGTTTATTTATTTATTTTGAGGGAGCATGCAAGCAGGGAAGGGGCACAGGGAGAGAATCCCAAGCAGACTCCATACTGTCAGTGTAGAGCCTGATTTGGGACTTAAGCCCAAGAACCAAGAGATCATAACCTGAGCTGAAATCAAGAGTTGGACACTTAACCGACCGAGCCTCCCAGGCGTCCCAAGCTTTCCCATCTCTTATCACCCTCTCCGAGCCATGCCTTGTGCCCTGCCAGAGTGATATTCCGGCGTGCATGTCTTCTCTCTCACCTGTATCCTTCCCACTGAGCATTCACAGCCTTTCTGAGGGCGGCCGCTGCCTGTCCCCCTCCAGCCTCATTTCTCCCCGCCCTCTACCCTAGCCCTTCAAGTCCCTCCAGGATACTTCCCACCTCCAAGTCTCCGTTCTTGTGATTCCCTCTGCTTGAAAAGACGATCTTCCCTTTGTTCATCTGGAAAATGCCCACGGATTCTTCTAGCACCAGCTCAGGCTTCTCCTTTATGAAGTCCTCCCTGAGTTCCTTCAGCGTAACTGACAGCTCCCTCCCTCATCCCACTGTACCCTAAATTTTATCTTAGCACTTATCTTTCTATACTGAGATTACTTGTTGATGTGCTTGGACTGTAAGCCCACGGAGGGCAGGGGCTGTGTCATCGTTAAGCACCTTTGTATCCCCAGCACGCAGCACAGTGCCTGGCCCTTGGTGGGTACTCGGTAAAATGCTTGCCAACTGAATGAGTGAGAACTCTCAAAGACCCCCGTGAGGTGTGTTTCCGATGTTAAGTGTCCTCCTCTGGGAAGTCCTCAGGCCCACACCAGCACAGCCCTTGGTTCTCTCACCCGCCTTAAACTCCAAAAGCTTGTATTGTGCAGCTGCCAGCCACCTGACACTGAGTGCCCCATCTGTGTGACAGGTTTGTGTTGCTGTCTCCTGTCATTTCCTTCACCCCCATGGGAGTTTAGTCTGAATCTCTACCATGTCACCCACAGGCAGAGAGGAGCCTTTGGCTCTGCAAAGATGAGCCCTGGGCTGGGCGTGTTGTAGGCCTTCAGCTGGGCTTGAACACTCAGTGGAGAAGGGAGCTCTGTGAGTGGGGGTCTCTCCTTGACCGGGCACTGGAGAGGGAGCCCTGTGATGGTAACTCCAAAGGCATCTGTGGCTCTGACAAGGAGGGAGGCTGTTTTCTGTGAGAAACAGCCTTGTTTGTTTCTTTTCTTAAAGAATAGACCCTCTTCTGCACCATTAATATTTCCCTCTGGGAACCCAAGGCATGAAAGTTATCCTCTTCCTCCCCTGTGCCTTCCTATTTGCTGAGTCCTTTGCACGTAACACTGAACTGAAGCTAAAAGAAGCAAGAACAGTCTTTCCGGCCATCACAGTTCTGAGGGCATATTAATGGAATAGGGACGGGGCCCCAGATGGCAGCGTGGGCCTGCTCCATGCTGCAGCCCATCTGGTCAGCCGGGGCCCCTCCGGCAGCAGAGGCCAAGAAAGCAGAGATAACTTTCTCATGGGCAAGAGCCTGGCTTCCTGGTCAATGGTGTTCCCCATCCTCAGGGACTGGATTTCAGAGCAGAATACCAAACACGCTTTCACCCTCCCACTGCATGTGAATTCTGGCATGCTGAGTCTCGGTTTCCCCCAGCTGTAAAATGGGCAAATGCAATCTACCATAGTGACCTCACTCCTTCTCCTCCACCCCTAGCGTCAGAAGGGTGAAATGAAAGGATGTGGCAAAAGTCCACTGAGGCTTTCACTCATTCCTTAGCAAGGATGACCCTGTCGTTATCCCACTCTGGACCACGCCAGTGGGAGGACACAGTCAAGGGTCTACATGAGGCAGGGAATAGCCCTGCTGGATGTTCTGATTTGGCCTCCTGGACAGCGCCCAGGTATCGAGCGGAGAGATCTGTCAGGTTGGAAATGAGAGATAGTTACAGAGGGATTTGGCTCTAACCCCAAAATCCTGAATTGCGTTTTCCCCTCTGTTAAGCAAGCATTACTCATCCATCTCCCACGCCTGTGATGTTACATGAGACCTTGGAGGGAGAGAACTGCAGACCCAAAGAACAAGAGGATACACTTGGTTGCAGCAAGAGGGCATGGGACTAGAAGCCGGAAGAACTTCCTGATGGGGGAGGAGCCTGTGAGACTTGAAAATGGATGGCTAGAGGCCTTGGCCCCAGCTCTCTCCTCAGGGTCTTTCAGAACTCAGGAGCTCAGCCTGAGTTAGGCTGTTCATCTTACAGCTACATCTGTGTCCTCAGGTGGCCCCTCGTCCAGCTTCTGGTGGTGATGGGAGACATGGGGACAGAGGAAGATCAGATGGGAGTAGGAATTTGGGGGTTCTATTGGGGCCTGGAGCTTCACAGAAGGTTCAGTGCCCCTGGGAGCAGCTCCAGGAAAGCCAACCACACACTGACAGGGTGGCTGAGGCTCAGCACCGGAAGGCACTTCCTTCAACCCCACCATGGAGCCAGTCTCCTCCTTGAATTCCCGGCTCTGGTATTCTCAAGGGGCTTACTCTCCTCCCTGCTGAGCTGATCAGAAGGGGAACTTCCCCAACACACACACACACACACACACACACACACACACTCCCATCATTCCATCCCCCATCAGTGACTAGCCAGCCTTCTGGCACAGCTGCTTGTAGCTGTAATTCTATCCCGGGATCCCCATGACATCATTCCCACATGGCCAGTGGAGAAGGGGAGGAGGGGACAAGGTGCCATTGGGATAGGAAGAAAGGGCTAAGAGACTTGTCACTGCAGACACAACTCTGAGGAAAGGCATTGTGGGAGGAGCTCAGCTCTACAACCCCAGAGCTGTACAATCTTAGGCAAATCATTTAAGCCCATGGAGTATTCTCCCTCATCTGCATAATAGGGCCATTCTACAGGGCTGTTTGAAGTTCCCAAGGGGCAGGGAGCATTATGGGAGAGGAGGGCTTCCCCCCATCCTCCATCTACTCTCGGCATCCCACTATCCCTCTCAGATATCCCAGAGGCTACATGCTGCACCTTTGTTTACCCCTAAATATCCTCTCTGTAGTTCACCAACATTCTGAATGTTGGACAGTGTAGCCACCCCATAAAGCAGGCAAGTCCAGAGTAAAGGGGCCCCTGCCCTCTCCCCTGTAAAAGTACACCCTGAGAAAGTTTGCCCCACAGGACCCTCTGCACAAAACCTCCCATGATTCTGTGAGTCAGGGAAACCCAGGAGTCCCACACCTACCAGGAGGGCAGCATGAAACATCTGATTACACAAACCTGCCATGGTCCCTGCTGAATATTTCATACAGGAGCAATGATCCATTAGTCACCATCAATTATTCATCCTCATCAGGGCCAGCACCAGGGATACAGCACGGGAGCAGCTGGAGCTAGGACCCACACCCACTCTACCTCCACTCCCCCTCGAAGGCAACCAGAAATCTCACCCATCCCCCCGCCCACCTAGGGCCCTACTGAGCATCCACCTCTGAAAAGTGTGCAGGGGTAGTCAGATGGATATCACCCCACTGAACAGATGGCCAGCAAGTCACAGGCCAAGCTGCAACTGCAATTCATGAGACTCACAGTAAGGATTTCCAAGAAATGAGAAATAGACACGCTCTCTTTACCAAGTTCAACAAGCATGTTTGGCAGCAGGTTGATGCCGCAGAGGTGGCTGGGCCAAAGGTACTGGGCTTTGTGTCCCTTATAAAGACTCCTACTGCCAGCCCAGCTCTAGCCCCATTCTGAAGATCTCCTTCCTTCAAAAGAAATCACAGATGTGGATTCTCAGAGTTGAAGGGAAAAGGCCCTCAAGACCACTCCATCACTGTGACCGGAGCCCCTCCAGCAAGAGTTAAATGGTTTGCCCTAGCCTTTGCTGAAATGTACCAAAGGACAAGGTGCTGTGTCTCCTGAGAAAAGCTACTGAGTGTTTGGACAGTTCAAATCCTTCAACATTCATTCCGTAAATATTTACTGAGTATCTTCCACGTGCCAGGCACCAACTGAGACACTAGGTTTACACCCAAAACAGATCAAATTCTTGCTCTATTTGAACTGTCTTGGGGTGCCTGAATACCTCAGTTGGTTGATCCCAGTGTCATGGGATTGAGCCCCACGTCAGGCTCCACATTGAGCGTGGAGCCTGCTTAAGATTCTCTCTCTTTCTGCCCCCTCCCCTGCTCACAGTCTCTCTGTCTCTCTCAAAAAAATAAAATAAAATAAAAAATTTAAATATTTAAATTTAAATTTAAAATTTTTTAAAAGAACTGTCTTCCTAACAGTGGGTCAAAATTTGTCTCCATGTATCTTGTGCTCTCTGGGTCGGTAGGAGATGAGAGGTAGAATCAATTCTCTTTAAGACCAAAACTCACTTGGGCTCACTGCAGTTAAGACTGTGGGACCCAGCTTGCTCCTCCAGGCTGGCCTTGCACCCCAAAACCACCACCCTACTTGGGCAATGGTTTTCAGGACTTGGACCTGAGCAATGCGTACTCTTGGTGCTAGTGGTTTAAGCCCCCAAATATTCCCCCTAACAAGAATATTGTACCCACGCATGCAAACACCAGTCTTCTCTGCCAAGCAAGAGACTTGTTCCACCTCTCCCTGACCCCAACTCCACTCCCAATAACTGGTTTTGCCCACTGGTAAGGCAACTAGTGAACTACCATGTGTTAAAATTGACATAGGAAAGCACTGCCTTAAATATGTTCCTCAAACAGCCTTCACCATGCCTGGAACCCCATCATTATTTATCCAGACTTTTTTGGGTAGGCATCACTGCCTATTCAACATGCAGATGCCTTTTTGTTGGGAGGAGTGCCATGTTCAGCAGAGGAGAAGTTTGAATCTGTGCCTGGGGCTGCAGAATAAGACATACTGCACTGTTTTCAGGGCTAGGGAAAGGGAGATGAGGTAAGCAGGCCTGAAAGAGTGGTGAGGACTGGGAAGCATAGGACAGCTGGTAGGCACTTGACATCTCTAAGGGGAGAAGAACCCAAAGAAGAGATAAGAGGTAACACGAATATTGCCTGGAATTTCCCTTTTATGTTAGCTAAGTTATGGAGAGTTCCAAGTGATCCCACCCAGTAAGTACAGCCTAAGCTGCCTCTCTCCTCACCCGAAGGATGACAGTTATACATTCTCCCCGATGCTAAGTGCCCTGGACAGGGAAAAAAAGGAGTGTTTGGATTATCAGTTTAGTGAAATATATAGTGGTCAAAGAAGAAATGTAGATGTGGGGAAGATGAGGAAAGAAGGAACTGGAGAATAGAGAAGAGCTTCTTTCTCCTACAGGATTTTCTGGGGCCTGCAAGCAGAAGAAGGACCCCATTCAGATGAACCAAGAGGCTGAAAAGGTGGTGTAGCCCTACTACAGGCACATAACAACACAGCCATGGTCTGGCACTCTATCTTCTCTTCCACGATCACAGGCTCCCCCAGCCCTCAGAGCTCTGAAGAGCCTCCAGTCTCTGCCCACCCTACCCCCACCCTGGGCTCCATGCCAATCTATGCAGCAACTCCTCCTCCTCCTGTTGCGGGAGGAACTGCCACTGCAGCTCCCGCTGCAGCCCTGCCCTCCCACAAATGAGGGAGGGGCTCAGTTCTAACACCCTACTGACCTGCCAGCATTCTTCGCTCTCATTCCTACATAGCCCCCTCCCCTCCAGGGACGCTCCAGCTTCATTTCAGTACTCTATCTTCAGTTCAGTTTCATGTGACTGACTGCACCGTGCCACAAAAGCCCCCCCTTCCCACCAACCCAGGATAGATTTTGCCTATGAGTGGAGCAGGCAATAAGGTATCTGGAATAACAAATATTACAGGGAAGATGCCCCTGCACTAAACATTTCAGCAAGCTGGAGAGAGATACAAGTCACTGAGTTTGGGAGACCACAGCTGGATTCCAGGACTTGAGGTCACGTATTCCTATCGCCTACAAGCTAAACTGGCCCTCCCCTAACCTAGGTCATGTGTGTCAAAGCTACTTTTAAAACCTCCTGCAAAAGATGATTATAGAAAGTCAGGCTCATAGCATATTTGGAGTTCATCCCTGGCATATTATAGTGTAAAAGTGGGATTCAAGAAGAAGAGGTGGGTTGGCCATGGTCCTGCAGTCAGTAAAAAGTGGTAACAATTCTCCACACCAATTTTCTTCTCATTCCAGCTTCTTTTTCCAAAATTGGAAAGTCAGGACTTAGCCTGTGACCATCCAGAGTGGAGAGAGAGAGAGAGAGAGAGAGAGACCGCCTGAGTGCAGTACTCTGTCCATGGTGCTGAAACTCCCAGTCCCAAGCAGTCAAGGTTTGCATTTTTAAGCACTGATGACATTGGGGCCTCTGGCATTGTAAAAGTGCTATGGGGGATTCGGAAGGAAGTTGATAACATAATTCAGGAGACCATTTACATGAAGGAGTCAGAGACTAATTCCAAAGGCATAAACAGGCATATGAGTGTGGGAAAGGGGAAAGTGTACTATTCCTACCCCTTACCTCTTTTCATCACCTTGAACAGCATATGGCCCCCTGATTCTAAGACACTGAGATACAGTCTTTTCAGAGAAGCTAAAAGTGAGAAAACAACATGACTGATACTGGTAAGCTTCAAAGTTTCCATGGGGAAAATTTCTAAGAAGGAAGTTACCAGAAGGGAAGGCCAAGAGAAATTTGAAAAATATATGGATTAATAGGAGAGTCTTTAGAAGATGTGGGGTGATTTTGAAAGGGTCTGCCATAAGCCTGGAGGTATCAGGACTTTTCAAGGTCATACCTCCAAAGTCCAGAATTATGACTGTGACCCTTCTGTGCTTCCTTGGAACCAAGCGGGGTAAAGAGGGATTAAAAAAAAAAAAAAAAAGCACTGTCAGAATTGTGTTAAAAAGTTGAGTCTAGCCTGAGCCCCAAACTGGAGTCCATACTGAAAAAATCTAGAAGCCATATTCTTCACAAGATCCCTGGATCTTTATTCTCTTCAGTGTTGAGGCTGAATGATAGTGGCTTGTTGGTAAAGCAAATGTTCAGCACATGTGAATGGACCATATACAAAGGAGCTGTTTTAGGGGTGTCTGGCTGGTTCAGTCAGTAGAGCATGCAACTCTTGACCTCAGGGGTTATGAGTTCAAGCCCAGCACTGAACATAGAGCCTACTTAAAACAAAACAAAAAAAAAAACAAAAAAACAAACAAAGAAGTTGTTTTAGCAAGGGATGCACAGCATCCTGAATTTAAATGGACAGTCCATGGGCTCGCTTTGGCAGCACATATACTAAAATTGGAACGATATAGAGAAGATTAGCATGGCCCCTATGCAAGGATGACATGTAAATCCCATGGACAGCCCACATGGTAGCAGGCATCTGCATATTCTGCTGCAGTGTGACTCTCATAAGGGAAGTCTCCTGATGCTGAGTTCACACACACACACACACACACACACACACCATCCCTTACCTCCAGATATCATCCTAACACTGATAAAGAAGAGACTTTCACTCTCCCAAGCCCTATTACGTCCAGCATTAATCTCTTCCTCTTCTTCCTCCTCCTCACCCTCCTCCTCCTTCCTCTTTTCCTCCAACACTGTGATATACTCACTGAATATAAATCAACTATAACAACTGCGCACACAGTCAACTCTTTCCAACATGTCTATATCCACACTCATAAACTCTGAGATAGAGACAATCTTGGTGGTCAGTTTATCCTGTCCCAGATTTTCTTCTTTTTTTTAATGTTTATTTATTTATTTATTTATTTATTTATTTATTTAGAGACTGAGGGAGGGGCAGAGAGAAAGAGGGTGAGAGAGAGAATCTCAAGCAGGTTTCATGGTTTCATATTGTCAGCACGGAGCCTGATGTGGGGCTCAGCCCCATGAGCCATGAGATCATGGCCTGAGCAGAAATCAAGAGTCAGATGCTTAACCAACTGAGTCACCCAAGCACCCCAGAGACTGTCTTCTCTTTGGAAATCTTACCGTCTGTTTGGTCTCCCAACACAATGTCTAACCACATTTACTGTTCAGAAATTCCTCTTTGTGTCTACCTGAAATCCTTCATGCTCTAGGTTGCCTTTCTGACATCGTGAATCATTAAAGATGCAAAGCACCTTCCTCAGTGGGAGTGGGGGGCAGCGTTTCATTGGACCTTTTGTAATCTGCAGGCAGACACATGCATGACTGGGATACTCCCCCTACCTACATACACACGGAGAACCTGTGACCATGGGTAATAACAAAAAGCCCAAAGACACAAAGAATCCTGGAGATAGGAATCCCTCAGCATTCCCTGAGAAGGCCTCAAGGGCTGCCCAATCAATTCCATGCCTTCAAGGAGCCCATCTCCAGCCCTTGTTTCTGGGTCTGAAACATGAAGTACCCTGGCCTCCCTTAGTCCCCAAACCCAGCCTTCTATTGCCAGCAACTAATACACTTCTCAGAAGCCATATTTATATTACAGCAGGACAAGAGAGCAAAGGTGTAATTGGGCTCGATTTGATTGAGTGTGACAATTGCAGTTAGTCACATGTGTCATTGAGAGATGTGAACTGGGGATAGTTTATGCTCAAAAACTCATTTCCAAGAAGACCTGACATCTTCCTCTCACAGGCATCCAGACAGCGCTGACATCAGTGGCAATGGAAGAAGATATCCATGGACTCATCTGAGGGAGAGACCTTGTAAGGTCATCTATCCACTCCTGCCTCCACCTCCACACAAACACTCACTCAGAAAAGCTTTTTCCCTGCTTTTCTGGAACATCTATCTGACACGCTCTCTTCATCCCCTTGATTGCCTACCACATGTCTAAGTGTAACAAGCAATAAAGTGCTGCCCAATGTCTAACTTACTAAACCCTGCTTGCTTCCGTTTCCAGCCCTTGCCCTACTCCTGCCCTTGGTACAATGACAGCGGCTTTCTCCTCTTATGTCTCCATCCCTGATTCCAACAACTCTGGGGACACACCTGTCATGTTCACTCCTCCATTTGTGATGCGAAAGAACCACAGTCCCCTGGCTCTACGCTTGTTCTCTGTCCCTCTGCTGATCGCTGGAATCAGTGGCCAAGGAGCCGTCTCATCCCTGTTCCCGAATTCCTTCCTCAGTCTCCAGGGGAAGAACTATAGTTTGGCCTTTGAAAACTTCTAATGCTTTTCTGGGACTCTGAGAAGGGACTGCAGGGATTTCTAGTCAAATATCTCCACTTTACAGAGAAATGAACAAATACAAAGAGGGAAAAATGACAAGCTCAGGGTCACCAGGGGAATTAGTGGCAGAGTTAGACACTCCTTTGTCCTTGGCAACCCAGAACCTGCCTCCCAGCTCTTTGGCATTCCCAGAGAGTGATCTGAAGTCCCAAGAGAAGGCCCAGGAGTGCCGATAGCTCTTCCATAGTTCATGAATTATGGTGGTCACATACCCACTACTCTCACCCTGCTAGGGGCCCCCATTATAAACCCTAGAAGCCTTGAGCTCTTTTTTACTTCACGTCAACCATCATAATTGTAATTCAATAATGTGTGTGTTTCTTGTCTTCAATGTTCTTCTTCCCTCAGACTATAAAGGTCACGAGGGCGGGGACTGTGTCTGCCTTGTCTTTATCACCATTGCAGCCTTGCACATGAATGGTTGTTGCATGAATGAGTGAATAAATAAATAAATAAATAAATGGGAGCCTGTGGAGGGGTGACGTACGTGACCCCTGTAATGCTAGTGGTCCCAGCTTCTTGCCCTGGCTCTAACACTGAGAGGCAATGTCACAACTTTTCCATCTCAAGAGAATTAGGACATAGAAAAGAGTCTTGTCGCTATGGGGTACACTCGAAGCAGTCCTTTGCTTTAGGTGAGCCCTTCACCTAAAAGCATTGGTGAAAGTATTTAATGAGTCTACGTGCTCTCTTTTCTCTCTTTCTCTCCACGCCCCCACCTCCCCCACATCACCTCTGTCACTAAGGGCAGTGACTGGCGCCCCAAGCCCTGGCCCCAGACACACTGTCTCATTCACCTTCCCACCAAGCCTCTGCTTCTGAGCACCACAGCCCCCCAATCAATAATGCCTCCAGAAAGGTCTAAGCTAACAGCCGCAGCCAAGCAAGCTTCACCTGCATTAGCTCCTAATCACAGATGGCAGCTGCCACGGGGCAGCAATAGTTATAGAGAAACCATGGGTCCAAAGTCTGCGAGGAGACCACACAGCGGCCATGCCCCCAAGCCAGACCCCACCCAGAGCAGTTCTGAGCCAAGAAGGGAAGTGGCATGTGGTGGGAA
Organism: Paguma larvata; assembly: GCA_030068075.1. Lineage (NCBI taxonomy): Eukaryota > Metazoa > Chordata > Mammalia > Carnivora > Viverridae > Paguma > Paguma larvata. The sequence goes on along the minus strand of CM057840.1, from coordinate 3,543,490 downwards.
AAAGAGACCACATGTCACCTGGAGAAGTCTTCTCCAACCTGAAGATAGGTCTCAGATCCGATTTCATTCTCAATTTCCAAGGAATGTGAGAGGGAGGCCCCACTGCCCACAGGCAACCTGCCAAGAGCTGTGTGTATGTGTGGTAGGTTTGCATCTGTGTGTTTATATGAAGTTGTGAATCTTCCCTACTCTGAGCCAAGTGCTCTGGGGTTTCACAAACCCCAGACAAGAAGGAAATGCTCTCTGAAAGCAGGGCAATGGGATGGACCCCGGGAGGGGCTGTTTTGGGAATCTGTCTAGCTTTTTAAAGTCCCAAACTGAGAGTCCTGGGGATACCACCTGCCCTGTGGAGGCTGCCCCATCCTGTGTCTGTAGACTTCCAAATTTACTATTGAATTCTCCCTGCCCACTGGCCACCAAGCCGAGGGTCGGTTTTCAATACATCTCCTGGGTAGAGAGGAAAAGTCAGAGGGAGACAAACACATTCATGGGGCTGAGAGAGTAGAGAATCAGGGACCCAATTCCTGCTTTAGCTCAATGACCCCATAGGACAGTGTCCAGGGTCTCAATGTGCTCCCCGCTCCCAAGAAAGGACACACTGCTCAGGTGACATCAGGGAGGCCTCCACCTTTAACTATGTCTCCGTCTTTCCCCATTCCTGGTCTGTGATGGGCAGCCCAGGACGGCTGAGCCGGGGAAGAAGCTTTGTGCCAGGACTACCAATTACCCAACCATGCGACTGCTGAGGAGCTGGGAGACGAGTGTTCCCTGCTGGGCCAGATGTGCATGTGCAGACACCTGACCTCGTCTGAAGGCGGCTATTCCACTGTCCTCCAGAGCCTCCCTGCCCTGCCCTCCACTTGTCCTCCCAGGATGAACCAACCACATTCCCTCAGTGCCCAAGCCACAAAAGCCACGGAAGAGACCATGAAGACTGCCTGTTCTTCCTGAGGGAGAAGCAGTTACCTCCCGGCCTCTAAGATCAGGGTGCTAACTCTTAACTACAACAGGCAGAGGTCCAGGAAGACAGAGCCCATAACTCTGCCTCCAGCTCACACCTTCTCTGCGGCTGCTGGACTGTAGACATTGAGCCCCAGACTCACCTGGCAGGAGGCAGTGAAGGATGAATTATAAAAGGAAATGGGTACTCAGTACAGCAAGAAGAAAACGGCTAGATGCAGAGAACTTCCTCACTCTTAGGGGTTCCTGTTAAGGACTGATTTTCCTTCCCACCAGGTGGTCCTTGGAGGGCCTGTCCAATAGGAGCTTTAAGTCCCCGACACAAGATAGGGAATCCCTGCCAGTTCTCATTCGTGAGATTTAGCTTCCAAAAGGGACTGAGATCTGGGTTTCCTTTGCATCCCAAGAGCTGTGTGGACAGAGCCAGCGCCGACTCACCAGCATGACCGGTTCTAGACAGAGACCTGTGCAGGCATCGATCCCAGCCCAGCCTGACCACCGCCCACCCCCATCCACGGTTGAGTGGCCTAGGGGCTGGGGACAGACAGAATCTGGATGTCGATTCTGCCGCCCACCAGCAGTGTGACCTTGGGGACAGTACTTCACCTTTCTGAGACTCACTGTTTTGAGACTCACTGTTTTCATCTATAAAGGAGATGAAACATCACAAGCTCTAAAACGAGAAGGGCTTTCTGCGTCCTTCTCATTTCTTCACAAAGAACGTTAAAAAGCCGTGCACTCAAGAGTGAAGACTTAATAAAATTTACAATCTTTGCTACTTCATTAAAGAAAGTCTTAAGTGAAACTGGCATTTACTTATTTGGCTAGTCATTTATTTAGCAGGTGTGGGTGTGGAAGGATCCAGTGATTAGAAAGGTTTGGGGCCCTGCCTTGACCCACACGGAGGCACCAGCAGTTCAACCCATTGCTTTAGGACCATCACTGCCAACACATTAAAAATGCCAAACAACCTTAGGGTTATTCTGAAAATAGTTTTGACTATTTTGGCTCCCCCTGAACAATCTTGGGGGCTCCAGGGGCTCCAGAGATCACTTTGAGAGCTGCTGTTCTAGGACATCTCGTGTAATCTTCCCATGAGCCATATCCCTTGTGTGTTACTGTCTCCATTTTCAGAGGAGAGAACCCTGAAGCTCAGACAGTTTAAGTCACTTGCCCAGACACAGGCAGAAAGCGGCAGGTGTGATTTAAACCTAGGCTCTCTGACTCTCTGCCACACACATGCTGTTTCGGTTATGCCTTGCACAACACACAACTGTGGGGCATGGATCCAGGGGGGTGTTGGGCATCTTCTCTCTGCCGTCCCCATTATCTCTCCTCCCCACGTCTTGGTGGTTCACCGTCTTTATCCCCTGGGAAGGCTGAGGACACCTCCCAGCCTCTGCAGTGGTGAGGATCTGGCTCTGTTACTGTCGATTATTCCTAGGCACCTCTGCTACTCTGCCACCAGCAGGAGGCCTGCCAGGGCTGGGGGCCGGGATCTCCCTGGGAAGCCTCTGACCCTGGGGGCCTGAGCTAACAACCCCACGCTCAGCCTAAACTTCTCCCCTGCCTCCTATAGCAGCAAGCGCAGTTCCCAGCATCAAAGAGCTAATCCAATTTCCTCCGTTGTGCTTCCCCCATTTGCCTCCTGCAATGCCAGGATTGATCTGGAATGAGGGCAGCCTTATTAAAGTGATGCCTTTTCCTCCTCATGGGAGAGATAGCTGGGAGAGGGAGCCCTCTTACCTCCCTTCAGTTAACTCCAAGTTCCCTGCTAACCCCAATCCCGGCCGCAGCCACCCTGTGTTTCCTGGGGTTTACCTCTAACGTTCCTTGGCTGGATTTCAGCACCCCAGGTCTGCGTCCCCAGGATCTTGGAGCACTTAACCACTAGCTTCTTGTTCGTCTTCTATGCATGCTTCAGACAGGATGCCCAACGGTTCTGGCATCTAATCTCAGAGCCCCATCATTGGGCCCGTGACTTTGGCCCATGTCAGTTGGCACAATAAGGGATCCACGAAAATGGGGAGCCAAGCAGCCCCACAGAGGATAGGGATAAAGGGCTGTGTGTTTACTAAATATGCTCTTCTCCAAATAAACACAGGAGATGAGAGACAAGGAGGGTCCTCGGAGACTTCTACCACCCATAGCCCATGCCCTCTCCCCAGAACACCCTCACACCACCTGCAGGCTCTCCTCCTCTCCAAGAAGGAGTCAGGGGATATGAAGTTGGGCTAAAGCAGAAAAAGCTAAGGTTAGACATCAGAGAGGAATTCCTTTCTATAAATGGCATTAAAGCTTCTTCTCTAATCACTTCGAGGAACAAGAAACTAAAGAACCATGTAGAAGGCAGGGGTGAGCCTCCTTGATTTGGCTACAGTCACTCTTGCATTTGCAGTGGGCTGTTGGGCCTTGACCCCACTTCATCTCCCCTCCAGGTCATGTCTTCGGTTGACTGGGTATGGAAAGGGTTAAGTTCCTCCCCATCCCACCCCCATCCTCAGGCTAAGAGGCCCCTCGTCCCATTCCTCCATTCTTTTCAGTTTCCCAGTCTCTCTACTGCCAAGCTCAGTTAAAACCACTTATACTCAATATTAAGATGTATAGAATAATAGTAATGGGTGAATGTCACCTCCAACTGCAATATTCTCTAATTGCTAAATTCAGAGCTACTGCATCAACCCAGTTATGGGAAGCCCTGACAGGGGTCTCCATGGCCTGAGGACTCCTTGTGCCACCCAGAGGCACCTGGTCCTCACAAATGCCTCAGAGGAGCCTCCCTGACTTGCTGCTCAGTCACTGCCCTACCCTAGTCCCAGACTGTCCAGTGATGAGGCCCTTGGGTTTCCCAGTTTCTTTGCGGAGGGAGGAAGTGAAGAAGGCCCCAAGGGCTGAGGGAAATCTGGTCCTGGCAGGCAGCTATCCTGGGGTTGGGGAGCTCTGGGAGCCCGGTCACCGTGCACCCACCATCACAAATGATCCTGGCTACAGAGCTCTACTTGAGGTGTTGATGGGGGGGGGGGGACTCAGTAGAGGAGGAGCCCCACGCTCTGGCTTTGGAGAGCTCCCAGGCTGATGGAGGATATGTGGTCATTCTGAACTCCTTTTTAATCCCTTGTGCCTTTTACAGAATAGGTGCTGAGTCCATCTGATTTGGAAGTAGAAGGAAAAGGAGGAAAGGAGGAAATCAGGAATAGTGTGCTTTGGCTCAGATGGTGCTCGGACTCCAGTTGCCCCTACATGCAAAGGGTGAGTGCTGGGCTCTAAGTCCATGAAGGTCTTGGCTTCTCAAGCCTGGACTCTGAAGAAGAGAAGCAGTCAGATACCAACTAGACATGCACACATGTACACATGCCTATGTCTTGCCAGGCTTTGGAAGAAAACTCTACCAAAATGGAAACCTGCAGAGGCTTTGGGGGCTGATGATGCCAGCACCCCATTCAGATAAGGCTGCCTGAGGCTGGGGGCAGATTCCCCAGGTGCCCCATCACTTGCTCTGCTACACCCACCATGGCTCTTTCCTCTTTGCTTCAGAGCAGGTGCTCCTGAAGATGCCTAAGCCCTTATGGTGAATCCCGAGGAAACCCAACACCAGAGAGGGAGAGTTGGTTCCATTTCTCCAAAGGGATCGCCACCTAATTTTGTAAAAGTCTGCTACCTGATTTTAATTACTGGTTCCCTGCTTATACTCAAAGCATTGATGACACTGAGGACCGCTGACCATGTTGGCCAGCTCCATGCTCTAGACAGAGCTGGGGAGAGGGAACTGGGGAGGGGAGGCTCACTGGGGAGGGGAAGTTCTGACCAATCAGCTACAGAGGCCTGGAAAGACCCCCAAAGTGCCTACAATCTGGGTTTGAGACCTTGGTGTTATCTCTGGATGGTGCAAGATTTTAAACCAGACACATCACTTCTCCAGGCCTTTGCCTCTTTGTTATAAAATGGGACCGTGATGGCTACTCTGAGGCCTCTGTGGTGCTGAGCCTCGCAGTGACCAGAGACAGAAAGGGGAAATGAAGGGAGAGAGCTTGAAAAAGAAGCAGGCTTGGTGGGTGACGGCAGTGCTGCTGGCGCCTAGTCGGTCCATTCTGGCTATGCCATTTCTTACGCCTGCTGGTGAGCATTGCCTAGAGCGAATGCTGAAATCCTGAGGCCCCAAACAAAATGGTCAAAAAAGGGTCTCTCCTGACTTTACAGCAGCAGGCTGTCCTCTTCTTTTCTTGTCCCTGACCCCCAATTTGGGAGCTGCTTGATAGCACCAAACCCTCCGAGTTTCAGTGGCAATTATAACGGAATAAGCAACTCATAGCCTACTTCCCTAAGAATTCAGCCTTCCCATCCCTGGCATTCAGTCATATGGTCTCCTGACCAGACAGGTGGGGAATTCTGTCCTAGTCTGGAAATTACCCAGGGAGGAAGCTTTTAGAACACCTCTTGCATACCACGTATTTGGGGCATCCTTCCTGATGTTTAATTTTAGACCCCTTGCTGAAGCTGAGACTTCTTTGTGTTGGGGGGGGTGGGGAGGGAGGCCTGGCAGCCAGGTGCTCCCTGCAGCCAACTCACAATGATTGGTCGGGTCCCTCTAGGCCCGGATCCAAATGTACCCATCACTCTGGCCACCACCCTGAACTATCTATCAGTTCCAGGGAAGAAAGTGAAGCACCACTGGGACAAATCCTTCCCGGAAATTAAGCTTTGACAAAATATGGCTTCGTCAGGCATAAAAAAACTGTCTGAAAGTCAGAGGGAGGAAACACCGGAATGGCCACAGAAGAAGTTATCGCAGCTCCTTCCTTTGAGTTTTTAAGATTAACAGAGGTGAAAAGTGTTCCCTTCGGTGGGGAAACCCAAGAAAGAGTCTTGTCTGTGGGCAGAGAAAAGGCTCGGAGGGCCCGTAGGCAACATAGTCATGATGGAAAACACTTTCACGGCCTTGACCATGTGGTTAGGCGCTGTTCTAAACCCTTTACCGGAATTAATTCATTTAATCCTCACCAAATACAACCTATGTCATAGATATGAATTTTATCTCCACTCTACAGAAGGGCAGACTGAAAAACAGGAATTTGATTAACTTGCCCAAAGTCAGAGCGAATGACAGAACCAGGAAGGACCCAGGCAATGTGGCTAGAGTCACTATACTGGCTCTGTGACTTGACAATTCACTGGTTAAACTATGTTATTCATCACAGACCCCCTGTCCTCATGAGAATCTAGGCCTGGCTTCTCTGACCTAGTGGAGGATGAATAATCAACTTGTTGCATGTGTGACGATTAGTCAGGGTACGGAATTTAGGGTCGTATCTGTCCAGCGGGCCATATTAATTGTTATCATTTATCGAATGCCTACTGCCCTGTGGGGTAAGTATTATTACCTCCGATTTACAGACGAAACCTTCCAGACCTGGTCACCTCACTCCACTGCACCGTCTTGAAGCATCCTGTATGTCTTCCTAACAGTTGTCGCAATTGTGATGAAGTATTTATGTAATTGTCTGGTGAATTCTATGTGTTATTCACTAGATTCTAAGTGCCATGAGGGTGGGAACCAGGTCTGTTTTGTTCCCAACTGAATCTCCACTGCCTGACATATCCCCCGGCACAGAGTAGACTCTCAAAAGCTTAGTTGAATGAATGTACAAACTGATGCTCAGGGTTGGCTCAGTAAGAGCACATGCCTCTTGATCTCGGGGTCATAAGTTCAAGCCCCGTGTTCGGTGCCGAGATTACTTAAAAAAAAAGAAAGGAAGAAAAGCAAAGAAAAGAAAGAAAAGAAAAGAAAAGAAAAAAGAAAAGAAAAGAAAAGAAAAGAAAAGAGAAACTGATACTCAGAGTAGCTAAGCAACTTGCCAAGGCTGGCTGGAATGCAAAATCCACAAGGGCAGGGATTGTCGCCTGTTCACTGCTATATCCACACTGACTAGAACAATGCACATAGTAGGTGCCCACATAGTAGGTGCTCCCCAATAAATATCCGTTGCAGGAATGAATTAATAAAGGCGCACACTTTGTAATTAGTGGCCCTTGGATTATGAACCTCCAGTATAGGAGGCGGCAAACCAACTACCCTGTAAGGAGTAAACGCTCTATTGTTCCCTTTGGCTCACCACTCCAGTTCTCAAAAATCACCTCTGTCGGGAGATAAAACATAAGAGACTCTCAAAGACTGAGGGAGGTGAGGGAGGTGAGGGAGGGGGGAGAGGGGGTGACGGACATTAAAGAGGGCACGTGTTGGGATGAACACTGGGTGTTATATGTAAACCAATTTGAAAATAAACTATTAAAAAAAAAATCACCTCCGTCAACCTGGAGCTTCTGTGTGTCTCACTCAAGAAAAACATACCCTAGAACTGAGATCAGGAAAGCCCAAATCCCAAAGCCGAGTGAAACAGCACCTCTGCTATCCACAGCCTTTGACTAGTCCTGAGGATGTTTCTTTTCTGTCCAAGGAAGGGGACAACGAGTCGCTCTTCTAGCCCATTGATCCCCAGCCTCGTCCCCCTCCATCCTCACTGTCCCTCCCACGCCCTGGATCCCAGACCACCTGCCGCCCCTCCATCTACTCTCCTGAGAGGGCTGCACAGACCCTACAGTGTCAGTGGAGAAAAGAGGAGACGCGGCTGAGAGAGGACACAGGCCAGGTCGCGGCAGATGGGTCCTTCGAGGTCAGGCTTGCCTGGGGCTGGGGAATACTGGTTCAGGGAGAGCGGGGAAGAGGCTTCTCCAGCCACCTCCAAAGCCCACCCGCCCCAGTTCTCTGCAGTGCCAGGGACATTCCTGTCACATCTGCCTGGAAGCTGACTGAGGGCGAAAGGGAGAATGACCTCGGGTCTCTTCCTCCTAGGGACAGCAAGCCAGGTCTATGTGACTCTGGAAATAGAACACTTATCTCTGCCTTCCCCTTTCTTAGCTTTCCAGAAGCTCCTCAGCTCCTCCTTGGGCAAGGCATGGAGAGTGGGCCTGGGTCAAGCCCAAGAGGTCCCCAGAAAAAGCAAATCCCCCCAGGGGTGTCCTAGAGGATGAAGCCAGTGATCTAAGTGCCAAGCAGGACAGCGGCTGGTTGCACCAAGGAGAGAAGCCCAGGACTGAGGGTTCAGCTGGCACTAGTCATTCCCAGGGGCATGGGGAAGATAGGTAGGGTTGGGGCTGGGCTCCCTGGCCCAGGCCTCAATTTGTCTGGCGTGGACCCCTGACGCTGACTCACCCCGAGGGCCCTGACACAGGCTGCAGCTGGCAGTGCGTGCCAGGCCACTGCTCACCGGCACGTCCCACTGCATCAGCCCCTCCCACCTGCCCCTCCTGCCTTGTCTTAGGGGCACAGGGCACGGCTCTTCTTTTGGCTCTTCTGGTGGACACATAGATGTTTCTAGTAACCCAAAGTCTGCACTTGTACATAAGCAGGGGGAGACGACTTAGAAAGATGAAGGGCTGTCCTGCTCCTCATGGTCACACCCTCTTGATGAAGTGCTCAGGTTACCAAGAGCTGGATGGCTCAGGTTGAGGATACTCTATTACACATAGGAGACCCCCTCAGGGCAGCAGCGCAGGGGGAAGGGGAGGAAGGGCACCCTCCAGCTCTCCAGGTCAGACCTTGGCCCACCTTCCCGTCTTTCTGGGTACACGGAGCCTAGGAGCCTAAGGACTTGCCTTGTCCCCGTGCCCGCCCCATTCCAATCTGGGTCCACCCACCCCATCAGGCCTCAGCCCTTGTCTCCCCCACTGCAGCGCCCCCTCCTGGACCATCGCTTCTGTCCTTGCGCTCCTTTCTGCTGCCACAGGAGAGGGCAGCCAGACACTTCTCTACCTTACAGGGAATGGGGGGGAGGATGCTGCAAAGGGAGACATCGGGCTTCCGAGGCCCTTCCACCCCCACGCCCGGGCTGGGGGTGTCCGGGAAGCACTTGTGGAATGTGAGAATAAAAAAGGGGAAACGAGAAAGGGGGAGAGACTGAGTTAATGGGATAAGAGAAGGATAAGTCCTCTCTTTTTAGTTAAAAAAAAAAAAAGCCCCCATGTCCTGAGAGAGGTGGGGGTGACCAGAGGCAGGGGAAGGGGCGACCCCAAATGGGGAAGGTAAATGAAGGAGTCCAGAATAGCGGGCAGGGGTTGTCTGCACTTTCTAGGTCTGGGAGCCCAGCCCTGGGGAGAAGGGCTGAAGCAGGGACGGGACGTCCTAGGTCGTTGCTGAGTCATGAGATTTGGAGAGAGGCGAGGGGTGCTCCCCTCCCCCTCTCGCGTCCCTGTCCCAGTTCCTCTCGACCCTCCCTTCCAGAAAGTCCCTGGAGTCTGTCCCCCCACCCGCTCCCCATCCAGGGTCTCTGCCTCCCAGAGCCCGCAGACCCTCCTTCCCCCTTCCACGACGGCGGGGCCAGGGGGTCCCCGAAGCGTGAGGCGGGGGCTCAAGAAGGTCCCCGGCGGCAGCCGGGGGTGGAGGTGGGAGGCGTCCAGGAACGGCGGGGTCGCAGAGCCCGAGGGCCCCGGGGAAGTCGTCAGGCCGCTGCCCTCTGCACCTCATCCCCCGCCAGAGCCCCAGGGAGGAAAGCTGCTCCCTCCTCCCGCCCCAAGCCCGCAGAGCAGCCAGCTCCTCGCCCCTCGGGGCCAGCTTCCCAAAACGAACCTTCCACCAGGACGCATCCAAACTCCCCCGGAAGGACGGGGAGGGCGCCCGGCCCCCTTTTGGCCCCGAACTTTCCGGACCCCACCCACCCCCCCGGGGACCAGGTCCTACCCCGCAGCCCCTCGGCCCAGGAGCGGAAAACCCGCCCCAGGAAGAGAAACTTTGGAGGGGGGAGTCGGTGCCCCCCACGGCAGAGGAGGGGGGCACAGACTTACCGCGAGCGGCCAGGCAGGAGGGATCCCGGGTCCCCGAAGTGAGGGGGCGGAGGGCTGCGAGGGCGCGGCGCCGGCCACGGTGCGGCAGAGGCGTCCGATCCCCCGGGGCCCGGAGTCCCCGCTCCGCGCCGGCCCCAACTCGGTCCGAAGTGCCTTTGCCGCAAGACTTGCTGAGCTTAGCAGTCTGCGCCGAGGCGGCGGCGGGAGGCTGCTGATGGATGGGCGAGCGCGCGAGCGCTGCAGTGAGGGGAGGAGACGCGGGCGCGCGGGGGGCGGGGCCGGGGAGGCGCGGGAGGCCCAGGCGGGGCGGGGCGGACCTGCGGGGACCGGGCCCCTCCGCGCCCCCGCCTCCCGCTCAAGGTCACGGCTGCTGCTCCGGGTCGGGGAGAGGCGGACCCAGCGCAGGACGCCATCGTCCCCACCCGAGATGGGCAGTCACCCCTGAGCCAGCTCCCTCTCCCAACCTCCGGAACCCAACTGCAGGCTCGAGGCTCCATTACTGACCTCAGGAGTCCCCGTGGCCATTTGGGATCTCCGAGCCCCTCTCCCCCACGCCGTCCTCCAAGTAAGGCCACCTGGAGGGTAGGGGCTTCTGAGCCTAAAGGGTCGATGAGGAAGAGAGGGGTGTTTGAGAGAAGTTACAGGTGGAGAATAGAGTGGGGAGGGGTGAGGGAGGGGTGGGGGAAGCCCGGGGACGCGGCAAGGAAGATGGGAGGAGGGGGGAGCATCTGGAAGGAGGTGGAGAGGAAACTCCCATTTATTACAAGACACGGTTATCCACACACGCTGGTTTCTTAAGGCTTAAGACATCCCTTTAAGTGGGTATTGAACAGTTTGCAGTGAGGAAACGGCCCCTGGATGGTACTTTGGCCGAGAAGCCACAGCCGCACAGTAGGTGGTGGGACTGAAGAGCCTGGGGAGAAGAGCGGCAAATCCGAGGCGGAGCCCTTCCTCACCTACCCCGGGGCCGCCGGGGCTGCCGGAGGAGGGGTATGGCCTCAGAAATTGCTTGCAGCACAATTTGAACTTCCATCTGTGGAGGCAACTTTATAATAGCACAGTAGCACCCTCCCTCTCTCCCAGGGGTGCTGGGAGAGGCTCCCCTCAGGATCCAGCCTGACGGCAGTCCTCGACCCACATTGACCCGGTGACATTTACCCGGTGAGAGAGTGGAAGCCAAACGAAGGACTGCAAAGAGGAAATAGGATGTCGAGCTTGGAGGTGGGGAGAAGCAGCAGTGGAGGGCGCCCTTCCAGATGGCTTTGCCAATAACACTGGGTAGGTAGATGGCGGAGGCCATCCCCAGCCACCTTGCCTCAAAGCAAGGGGGCAGTGCTGCCCCCTCCGTGGCTCTCGCCGAAAGAGGAGGTCATCCCTACTCAGCATCGGCCACAAGGGGCAGAGGAGGAAGCGGGGAGTTGAGTCTGAATCTATGAGGCGCTAAACCAGATTAATAACAACCATCCAGCTGCCCGGGGAGGATGCCCGGTCCCGCCTGAGCCGGGTGTATCCCAGGACCTGTTGCTTCACCAGAGGGGCTCAGTTTGCTCCTTCATACACCCCATGTGGACAATGAATCAGGACACTCATGCAGGGGGAGGCCAGGGAGAGCGCTGCAGCCTCCTCACACAGAACCCAGCCAAGCTACCTGGTGCCGCTCACTGCCCACCACTCTAGCCTCGGCCTTGCGATCAATCTGCCGCCTCCAGTTCCCCTCAGCACACCTGGGAGCCTGGGGTGGAGGGCAGAGGAAGCCAGCCTGCCTTTCCAGACTACTTAGAGAGTCAATGCTGTGAATCAATTTGGTTAAATGAAAAATGTGGTGTCCCTGGCTATGGCCTTAATGTTCTTTTAATTCATCAGGGCCAGCGGTGTCTGGGTTATAAACCTAATCAGTGCAGCATCCCTCCTGCTTATTCCCCTAGGCTTCAGCTGGAAAATGAAAGAATGGAAAAGACACGCACACATCCTCCGCACGCAGCCAATTATCAAAACTTCGCTTTTCGACTGTTGGTCCTTGTAAAAAAAAAAAAAAAAAAAGAGCCCTTGGTCGTCTTAGATCACCATCACTGACTTGCCTGCTCTCCTGTAGGGGCCACCGAGGTAACTGGTCCCTCTCCCTCCGTACCGTATTTGCGCCCATGAAGGTGGGGGAGGGCTGCCTAACTAATTCCAAGGGTTCTCCAGGGAGAAAGAGTCTGTGACTCCCTGGCTACCTGGTTCCACCACCTTCCAATGCTCAGCGCTGCCTAGAGGTTTCCTTTTTCTAGTTTTCCGTAGGGAGGAGACAGGACGGAACAGGGAAGAGCAGCAGCCACGCATCCCACCTCTCCCCGGGGGCCAGAGACGCTGAGTCCCAGCACCCTACCCAACAGGTGGCCTATCGTCTGCTTAAATAATCTCCCATTCTGGGTCTCCCTCTCTCACAAGTCTGCTAGCCCTTGTGCTTTCTAACTCCTGGATTGTAGTCCCCTCGGGTCTGGGGTTCTGGTGAAGTCTTTGTCTTCACAAAGCTTTTCAAAGCTCTGCTTGTCATCAGAGCAAATAGAAAAGAGCCGGGGGGAGGGTGCGGGGAAGGGGGTTTGGGCACCTGGGTGGCTCAGTCGGTTAAGCGGTTAACCGACTTCAGCTCAGGTCATGATCTCATGGTCTGTGAGTCTGAGCCACCCCCCCCCCCAGCTCCCGTCGGGCTCTGTGCTGACAGCTCAGAGCCTGGAGCCTGCTTCAGATTCTGTCTCTCTCTGCCCTTCCCTTGCTCACTCTCTGTCTCTCAAAAATAAAATAAAAATGTAAAAAAAAATTTAAATCCCTAAAAAAAAAAGAAAAGAAAGAAAAGAGCCGGGGACAGGAGAGCCAGCCTTCCCGGCAGGTCTCGCCCAGCTCCTGTTTCCTGCTTTCTGTTCACACGCATGGAACGCAAACACCCATCCCCGAATCGGTACTTTTCCCATCGTCCTTTCCCCACACACGTCCATATCCCCCTCTGGGAGCAGTTTCTATTGTTCCCGACAAGTAAGCAAACAAGGATTAAACTCTCCACTGAAGCACACCTGCTCTACTGATGGGCATTGAGCAAACAGTTGTAAAAACTTACTTCTATGCAGTTCCTGCCACTACAGCTCTCGGCTTTCCTCTTCTGTTCTGATTTTATGGACATACCAATCCGAAATGTATTTTAAATTCTCCTCACTATATTCATACTAAAATCCACTTAACTTGTGGATATCACATGGAAACGTTTTTAATACAGAAGACACCGACTCTAATTAGATGGAGCAAAAAAATAAATAAATAAAATGGAACATGAATAAAGTTAAAAATCATACGATCCAGGGCGGTGATGACACTAACATGTTTCTATCCCAGCAAAAAAATGCCCTCCACCAACAAATACCCTCTGTGGAAGATCACTCTGGAACTGTGGGTCAAACCAGAACACCTCAGTGTTTCTCTTTATACCAATTTGGTGTCTGGGTTTGAACGACCTGAGGCGTAAGTCAGCCAAATTTTGGGAATCGGTGACTCTGTGTGTGTATATGTGTCTATTATAATATTCAGCCTGGAGTTCTGTGATTTTTTTAAATGTAATAATCATCATCATTTTTTATTTGGAAAGAAAAAAATCATACAATCCACATAACATCTTAGGTTTAAATTAAAACAAAAACATAAACAAAAACCCTGGTCTCCAAACAGCCAGTGAAGGGCCAGCTCCTCCAGGAAGCTGATTAAGGGGACTATAATTATTTCTTCTCCATGCAGTGAACAAAACAATAAAAACAATAAATAAAACAGAGTCAAATAAAAGTCTTAAATGTCACAGAAAGAGGAGGAGGAGGGCAGAGGACTTCCTATCTATACTTTTACTCTCCTGGAGCGGAGGCATTTTAAAGTTTCCAGGATCATGTCTGGCATACAGAAGAAATCCACAAAGCCACAAATAAAAATCTCAGAATTTTCTCAGATCCCAGGAACCAATGACTATCATGGAGACTTCATCTTGTCACATTTGTCTACCTCCTAATTTGCCTGAAAATGCATCTTTTCCTTCCCAGATTCATAGGGAGTAATAATTTTTTTAAGTTTATTTATTTTGAGAGACAGAGAAAAAGCATGAGTGGGGGAGGGGCAGAGGAAGAGGGAGGAGAGAGAGAGAATCCCAAGCAGGTCCTGCACCAGCAGTGCAGAGGCCAACTCAGGGCTCAAGCTCACCAACTGTGAGATCATGACCTAAGCCCAAGTCAGACGCCTAACCGACTGAGCCTCCCAGGTGCCCCAAAGGGGGTAAGAATTTTAAACGCCAGAGCAGTCTATTCCTCCTTCCTCAGTGAAGCACAGGTCACGCACAGTTTTACATCCCAGGTAAGTTACTCCGAGTGTTACTTTTCACTCCTCTAGTAGAGGAGATGGTTCTTCTGGATTATTCTGCCCAATGTCAAAACTGCCCCCTTCCCCAACTACTTCCCCTTACACTCTTAGTGAATCCCCAAATACGTGGGAGACGGTATATGCAGAGAGGTGTTTGCTTTCTGGAATGTGAAGAACGAGGGGCTCAAAACTAGAATCGCACAAGGGTAGGATATCTTTTCTTTCCAGAGAGTGAACATGGGCTTTAAAACTACCCATTGAGGGGCGCCTGGGTGGCTCAGTCGGTTGAGCGCCCGACTTCGGCTCAGGTCATGATCTCACGGTTCGTGGGTTCGAGCCCCGCATCGGGCTCTGTGCTGACAGCTCAGAGCCTGGAGCCTGCTTTGGATTCTGTGTCTCCCTCTCTCTCTCTGACTCTCCCCCACTCATGCTCTGTCTCTCTCTCTCTCTCTCAAAAAAATAAATAAACATAAAAAAAAATTAAAACTACCCATTGACACATGTAGCCCAATGTTTATAGCGGCGATTTCAACAATAGCCAAATTATGGAGAGAGCTGAAATGCCCATCGACTGACAAATGGATAAAGAAGATGTGGTTTATGTATACAATGGAATACTACTTGGCAATGAGAAAGAATGAAATCCTGCCATTTGCAGCAACGTGGATGGAACTGGAGGGTGTTAGGCTGAGTGAAATAAGTCAGGCAGAGAAAGACAGATGCCGTATGTTTTCACTCACATGTGGATCTTGAGAAACTTAACAGAAGACCATAGGGGAAAGGAAGGGGGGGAAAAGTCACAGAGAGGGAGGGAGGCAAACCATAAGAGACTCTTAAATACAGAGAACAAACTGAGGGTTGATGGGGTGGGGGAGAGGGGAAAGTGGGTGGTGGGCACAGAGGAGGGCACTTGTTGGGATGAGCACTGGGGGTTGTATGGAAACCAATTTGACAGTAAATTATTTTTAAAAGTAAAATATAAAAAAAATAAAAAATAAAGCTGCCCATTGCAGGCATCTGGGTGACTCAGTCCATTAAGTGTCCAACTTTGGCTCAAGTCATGATCTCAAAGTTCGTTAGTTTGAGCCCCACGTCAGGCTCTCTGCTGTCATTGCAAAGCCCGCTTCGGATCCTCTCCTTCTCTTTGCCCCTCCTCCACTTGCACTCTGGCTCTCTCTCTCTCTCTCGCTCTCAAACATAAACATTAAAAAAATAATAATAAAGCTACCCATCACCGGGGCACCCGTCTGGTTCAGTAGGTAGAGTTTACTTCCGAGAAAAAACCAACTTAAAAATAAAGCTACCCATCATCAAAGGGATGAAAAACAGTCAATTGAAACACTTTCTAATTAATTAATCCTGGCCCTTTAATATCCCTGTGTCCATTAAAGCCCCTCCATAAATTGAGGTGGTGTCACAGCCCTGCCCTTGGGATGTGCCCTAGCTGTGGCAGGTAGGTGCTGGAAGCCAGAGCAGAGGACACCTAGGGAAGAAGCTCTAGGATTGATATACTCTTAGTTTGGGTGTCCCAGGGCCATCTGCCGTCCTTCTCTCAGGTTTAGGTGCAAATCTGGAGCAAAACCTCTTAAACTACAGAATCATTCATGTACTCATCCTCTATACAGTAACCAAAATTTTATCGCCACCAAGGATACTGTCTGGCAGGAGCCTTGTTGGGGCCAGGCGATAAAGAGATAAATATCAAGGGAGTTCAGAGCCTAGTGAGGGAAGACAGATATGGAAATATCCAGCCACAATGCAGGGCGTGAGCTGTGTGCCTCAACGAAAGCGCGAAAAGGTCCATGGGGACCTGAAAGAGCCACTGACTCACGCTGGCAGGAGGGCAAGAAATAATGGCAGGTTTCCCTGAGAGAATAACCTTCAGCTGCCTTCGGAGAAAGGACCCGTTGTCCTGGGAGGCGATGAAGAGAAAGGCACTCCAGGCAGAGACAATAGGAGCAGGTTAAAGAAGACTCTGCACTCACTGAAGATCTTGAAAGTTGGAGTGAGAAAGCTTTGTGACCTTGGGCATGCTTCTTAACCCCTGGAAACCTCGATTTCTTTAGCCATTGGAGACTACCACCTACCTTAAGGCATTGTTGTAAAAATTAAATAACGTAGTGTTTGTAACACTGAGCAAGGCCTTGATAAAAAGGGAGGTACTATTATTATGCTTAGGGAAATGAAAATAGCCCCACAGGGGCTACAGAGCAGGGTGGGTTTGGGGAGCAGTGAAAGATCAGAGGGGCAAAAATAACATGTTGGGACCCGCCACCCAGGATGTGTGGATTTTCTTCAGAAGGAACGGAAACCATCGAAAGAATGCGAGGCGGATAGGTTTTATGTTTTAGAAAAACTGCTCACATAGGAAGTCTGGTTAGAGGTCCTGTAAGGTGCCTTCCCCCTGCCGGTTCCTCAAAAAGGCTGTATGCGTCGTGCTTACCATTTGGGCTTCTGGAGAAGCCCAGCCTGGGTTCCAATCTCAACTCACCGTGACCTCCCAAGCCCTTAAGCAAGTTAGGTCACTTCATAGAAATGTGGCCAGGACTAATGGAGGTGATCCAGTTCCTGGCACAGTGCCTGACACCTAGTAAGCGCTCGGCAGTAATGCCCGTTTCTGGCTCTAGGGGGCAGCAGGAGGATTCTCCTCATTTGCCCCAGAATGCTTCAGGAACTTTTACCAAGGAAACTCCGTAAGTCTACAAGTCATGGCTCACTGCCGGCCTGCTCGTGCTTAGCCTGCTGCCTGGGAAGGTTCAACCAGGACCGAACACCCTGAGCCAGATCCTGGCCCCCCCCTAGGGCACTGTATTATGTATCAGCTTCCGCCTGGACAGAAGACAGTACTGTGTGCGTGCAGCTGAGCCCTCCAAGTGACACAGGCCTGTCGGGTCTCTTGTCTGGGTTACGAGGCACTGACCAGAGCTTCTGGCACCACAGAACCAGCTTACCGTGGGCCAGCCCCACCCGGTGCTGTGCTGTCCTCTTCCCAGTCAGGCCAGTCACCCAGAGACCTTCCATACTTTGGCTTATGCAGTTTTCATCACTAAAGCTCTTGGTTTCCTTGTACTGACTGGGTTCTTGTTGCCAGGAACACAGTGGATCTGCCCGGCCTCAGTCCCCACTGAGGCGATTTTGCTAATGGTGGGTGTAGGTGTAGTGGGGGGAGAGCTGAGTAGAGCTGCCACCCACCCCCGGGAAGCTCCTGAGGGCAGACTCCCTTGCACGCCAACCTGTGTGCCCACGCCCTGCGGCAGCAGATACCGGGATGTTAACGAGGCCGCTGAATACCCAAACCAGCCTAGGAAAGAAAAGAATGTTCACTCACTTCTTCTAAAAATAAGGCTTCTATAAACCTCACCCTACTGGTGGTGGGAAGGAGAAAACCCACAGCTTTTAAGGGGATCAGTGTTTTTTTTTAATGTTTATTTTTGAGAGAGAGAGAGAGAGGAGAGTGAGCAGGAGAAGGGTAGAGAGATAGGGAGACAGAGACTCCCAAGCAGGACAATGAGGCTCAAACCCACAAACTGTGATATCATGACCTGAGCCAAAAATCAAGAGTCGAATGCTCAACTGACTGAGCCAGCTAGGTGCCCTAGGCATCAGAAGCTTTGTTGGCGAGTTTTTAGGAATGGTTTATTGCTTTGGAGAGCCACACATCCCGAAGGCTACACTCAAGGGTACTCAGAAGCCGTCCATCTTTTTATGGGTCCAGACCCTGAAGCAGACTGTCTGGGTTTGAATCCTGGTTCCTCTGTGTACCAACTTGACGGCTTTCAGTCCTAACCTCTCTAAATTCCAGTTTCTCATCTGTAAAATGGGTATGATAGTAGCAACCTCACTGGGTGTTGTAAAGATTGAGTTAATACGTGCAAAGCATGTATGCGCCTGGCACATAGTAGGGGTTGTGATGGTTATTTCTCATCATGATACACGGCATTTCTCTGCCTGAAATGTCTTCTTCCTCAGCTGGCCCTAGACATACATCTGGTCTGGTTCTGGTCACGCCATGGGTCCCTTGTGGATGCTAAGCAGACACGTGGCACCGTTTCCCTTCTTCTCCTCCACTCGCACAAGCTGAGGGTTTGTATCCAAGGGTCCCACTCGGAGGCAAGTCCTGTTCCTACTAAGACACTGGAATGATTTGCTGTCCACGTCTGCCTGACTCACCTTAGATGGTGCTTTACGAAGCTGCTGTCAAATCAAATTCAGGGAGTGGGGGTGGGGGATCCCCGTCTCTGGGGATCTTGTAAACCAGTGTTAATTTTAAATGTGCCAGGCCTTCCTCCTCAGCAAGGCCCACATGGCCAGTTCGGCAGTGACATAGTTAAGTGTCAACTGAATGTTCACCTTTCTGAAGCCTTGGCTTTTCTCTGGCTCTCTTGCAATTGTGCATGCCCACTAGAGAAAATAGACCCCTTCTACACATAGATCTTTTCTACACGAAACTGGGAGCTCCTTGGGTGGAGTGCCCACGTTCCGCACATCCTGAGTCTGTACAACCTAGTGCAGGGCTGAGAACATAGGAGGCACTTGATACGCGGGGCACATAATTGGGATTGGCCAGCAGCTTAGATACTTGCTCTGCCTCAGGTGGAATGAGGTCCCAAAGCCTGAACTTCAATCTTTTTTTTTTTTAAGTTTATTTTTGAGAGAGACAGACAGAGAGAGAGGAGAGAGGGCGGTGGAGGGGCACAGAGAGGGAGAGAATTCCAAACAGGTTCCGCACTGTCAGCATGGAGCCTGATGTGAGGCTCGAACTCACAAACCACCAGATCATGACCTGAGCCAAAACCAATAGTCAGATGCTAACCCACTGAGCCACCCAGGCGCCCCCTGAGCTTCAATCTTAAATCCACAACTCTGTCTCTTCCTAAACAGCAAGTTAGACAAAGAACTGACCTTTGCAAGGGAGTTAACATTGCATTGGTCTACATCTGAGGGCAGGTTATAGAGAAGTAAAGGAACGGAGAATGACTTCTGGTGTCTAAGCCTATCACGCCCACGTGGGCACCGTCCCAGCTCTGGGAACCAGGGAGGAAAGGAGCCCAATCCTGGTCCTCTGCTGCCCTCTTGTGTTGCTTAAGAAATTCCTGCAGGCTTGTCCTGAAGGGCCTGGAAAACACCCACTTTCCAGTATCTCATGCCACCCCACCCATGGCTGCAGTGTATTGGAGGATTAATACTAGAAGCAAGAAAGAGAACTGTACTTGCCATTAGTTCAGACTAGGAAACAGACCACTATCTTCCTAGGCAAAAAGGCCACACCTCGAGGATAGCCTTCCCCTTTAGGAACCCTGAATGTCCCTCCCTCTAAGGATCTGGCAGATGTGGAGCAAGAGAAACAATGACATGTTCCCTATTTTTAATTCTAAAGCTAACAATTGAGGGCACAATTTTGCATCAAAATTCTAGCCACCCATCCACACTCAGTGAACTCTTACCTCATATGTGGTAGCGGGATTAAATAATCGTTGTGAAAGCCCTACGAATAAGATCTGGCAGTTAGTGCTATATAAGCATTTAAAAAAGAGCTCAGCAATGCAGTAGAGGTCACAGCACAGTGGGACAGCATGACCCATGTATCATTAACAGGACACGGATTTGACGTCGATCAGCAATTGGCTACAAGCCTCACACAAATTCAATCCTATCTCAAGTCCTGTACGCCTGTAACATCCGCTCCCTCAGTACTCACGTCTATAACCATCTAGCAAAGAAAATGATCGGTTCCTACATCTGCTTCCCTGAAGCCCCCCCCCCCCCCAACCCACTGTGGATTCAGAGAAAGCCCTCGATTGTACGGGTTGGTTTTGCTATGGTCCCTTCTCTATTGACAGTGGCCCTGGGGGAAGAAACGAACAGGTTTCCAGTCAGCTCACCCCAGTCCTGATTGGGGCTGGCCTTTCCCTGTGGTTGCCCCTTAGATTCCGACCGCTGCACCAAGGGCCTTTGTTCCTGATCTCTGCCTTTCCCATTTTCCCTTGGGCTTATAAACCTATTCCAAAAAAAAGAGGGAAGGTGGCAGGCAAGAAAGGACTGGAACCTTACAAACTTCTAACAATATTAAAGACTGCCTAAACTCACTTGTTGCCCTCCTGGCCAATCTAAACAGGACAAAACTACATCACGGGAGGAAGATCCACGGCACTTATGGAAATCGAGTAGTGCTCTCTGGTGGCCATGCCTGGAATGGCAGTCAAAGTTACCTTTAGTAGTGGTTGGGGCAACGTGGATCAGAGGAAAGACTGAAGAACTTTTGAATCCTGGCACACTGCCTTATTCCTTCTTCAAACTCTCCTCTCCTTTGCTTTCTGGATACCACGGCCCCTGGATTCGGTTAAGTGGCCCCACTCTAAGCCGTTCTCTCTTGCTACTTGAAGCTCAGTGGGGGGACAGTAGAATGGAATCACAATGAAGAGAGCATTGAAACAGGCTGGGCACTCCCATCCACCATGCTCTCTGCTAGATAATCTTCCAAGACATGTATGACAAGGTGGAAAGGCCCGTGGCCAGGATCTGCCTCCTCTTGTGAAACTGCCCAAGGATACACAGACGAATCTGGTAGGGCCAGCACTGTTACGGAACACACAGTATCGATCACGTGTTCCCACCTAGTGTCTGTAGAGAAAAGGAAACGTTGGGGCATTTTGCCTATTTGGGGGTACCCATTTCAGGGTTAACGATGGCTGCTGGATTTCAAGCCATTTCTAGAAAATAAAAGCCTCTCACAACCAGGGCCTCAAAAGAATGACCCACTGGTTACTGTGACCCTAGGTCACATTTGCACACTTCTCCTCTACTGTCTGGGAACAAGAGGAAGGTGGGGCTGGGACAGGGGGTGAAGCCGGATCACCGACCCCATAAGCCAATATGCTGAGTTCTTTGAGACAAAGAGCCTTAGACTAGGAACCAACAAACCACAGAGGGGTTGGTTCTTCCTTAGAATATGGTGGAGGCCAGAATAGTCTCACCAGATTCCAAAGTCCACCTCTCTTAGGACTGGCCACCTCCTTAGTTTTCGCACCTGTGAAATATGGATACTTGCTGTCTACACCTTGAAACGTCAACCTGAGGAAAAGTGACCATGATAGGTAATCAATCACTTAGTATTAAAGGAACCAATTTCTGACTCTTGATAATCAGCTCAGGTCTTGATCTCAGGGTCCTGAGTTCAAGTCCCCCATGGGACTCCATGTCCAGCAGAGCCCACTTGAATTTTAAAAACTTAAAATTCTACGTGTGCCATAACTGGTCAGTGGATCGAGACAGCTCTAGAGGTTACAGCTCTAGATGGCTAACAGCGGCCATCTCCTGGAAGCCTAGAAAGTCTTGCAAGATCTGGACCAAGTGACTTCAAACAGTAGACAAGCTCTAGGCCAACTCTAGCTTAAAGCTAAACTTGTTACTCATTCTCTAAAAGGCACGGAAGGTCTTGGCCTGTGGAGCACTGGTAATCTGCTCTCCTCTCGTCACCTGTGGAGCAGTATTTGTTCCTAATTGTATACTTGCTAATTTGTTACAGTAATTATGTTGTAATTATTATATAAACCTAAGAATTGTGTGAAAAGAATCCGTTTAAAAACTAGATTGGAGAGGCGCCTGGATGACTCAGTCAGGTAAGTGTCTGACTCTTGGTTTCAGCTCAGGTCAAGATCTCATGGTTCGTGGGTTCGAGCCTCACACAGGGACCTATGCTGATAGCGCAGAGTGTGCTTGGGATTCTGTCTCCCTCTCTCTCTGCCCCTCCCATACTATCTCGCTTTCAATAAAAAATAAAAAGTTAAAAAAAAAAAAAAACTGGATCGTGGGAGGCTGGCGTCTCAGTAGAGCTCACGACCCGATCTTGGGGCTGTGAGTTTGAGTCCCATGGTGGCTGTAGAGATTGCTTTAAAAAAAAAAAGACTGAGTTGCTTATGAAACTTTCTATTAAATTAGGTATAGGTGAAACTATAAATATAGACTGGAGAAGAAAAGTAAATTATCTACAAGCCTCAAGTCCCAATTCTTCACAATGTCTAAATTCTTCATCCATTTAAAAAGAAGTCCAAGCTGGGGTACCTGGCTGGCTCACTCAGTAGAGCAGGCCACTCTTGTTCCTAGGATCGTGCGACTCTATCTTATTAGGCTCATGAGTTTGAGCCAACTCTACGTTAGGGGATAGAGTTTACTTACAGAAAAAAAAAAAAATTCCAAGCTGAAAATAGCAATGTATTATGACTACTATGAATGAAGGTCTTTGCCTAATTTTCCTCAATTTTAGAGTTTATTAACTGAACATTAATATGACAGGATAACTTAAACGTACTTCTTCATACTTAAATTTTTGATTAACTGTCAAACTACTTGTCCCAATCATATATAAAAGGGGATTTCTTTTACGTTCCTGCTAGAATTTCGGTCAGTGAGAAAACACTGGCATGGGCCAACACAAGGGGTCAATGCCTGAGGCTGCACTCCTCTCGAACTACCTGTTAGGTAAGTTTTCTGGGGGGGGGGGGGGCGGGAGAGGTGTGTGTGTGTGTGTGTGTGTGTGTGTTTTGGAGAGGGTGTCTGTGGACATTTATTTTAGAAATAACTTTTCTTTCCTTAGAAAGGCAACTTTTTAATTTCTCTATTTTTCCATCCCAGGGTGAACAGAAAGAGTCGTCCTTTGGCCGCCACTCACCTGGAACAGATCAAATGACATCACAATTCCATCCCTCCATCGCAATGCAGGTTATCCTGAAAACAAGAGACATCCAAACTCCCCGTATCCCAGCCCTTCATCCCATACAATTAACCCAGAGTCAAAATAGGGAGCTGGATGATCTATCATTGGCTGGCTTTAAACATTCCATTAACACTGGTAAAGATGTGTTCCTATGTAAGCAATCATGAAACATGAAAACTTGTTTACATAAAGTTGGAAGACATGAAATATACACTTTATAAATTCTTTATGCTCTCAAAATGGATTTACAACAGTATTATTACTTTACACAAGATCCTACTTTATACAATGTTCTGTTTAGGTGGCTTGTCAATAACATTTCTATTTACAAGTTATACGTGGAAGCTCTGAGAGTTGGGAGGCTTAAGGAGCCACATGCAGGGGACTGATGACAGGGGCAGAAGGTGTGAGGCCATCACTCCGACGCGCAGCTAGGAGCTGAGAAGGGACTCCGACTTGAATATGGAGCTGAAAAAGGCACTGGGATCTTCACTGTTTTTCTCAGCTCTTCTTCCCAACAGGCAAACTTTCATCAGAAGGGGGCAGTGTTTTCTGCATCATTTTGGCAAAAACCTTTTAATCCAGGTTGATGCCTAGAATAAACTCCACAGTCAGTGGCTAAATGGCAATGGGAAATGACTCTTAAAATAACCTGTTCAATTCGATCTGTTACAGGTACGTAGCATCTACAATCCCTTCCAGTCTGTGATACATGGCAGGAAACCTAGGCAAGAGTGAGCCCAGAACACCCATGTGCACTAAATACCAATCAATGCCTGATCCGAGCCAGAAGCAGGTCTTAATGGAGTGCCAAATACCCACCAATACTATATATGAAATTAAAAAAAAAGAGACAGAGAGGCAGAAATCCATTACCAAAGGGCCTTCAGAGTTCAAAAGAAGGTACGAGGCAAAACCAAGTTTTACCCTCTTCCAGGCAGGCATCCACACTGTTCTCGGGCGTATCCTGCACAAATACCCGAAGGGTAACGTTGCTTGCATGGTGGGTAGAATAGCAAATTAAGTGAATCTCAGATACTTCTCCCAAAATATAAGACCTAAAATCTCATGATCTTTATGTATCATTTTTTTAAAGCTCCATATGGCAGAACGAAGCAGGGAAACTCAGGCTTTTACCAACCTCCACCACCAGAGCCAGCAGCATCTCTGGCTTCAGGCTAATCCTGAGATAGGAAAAGGACTCCCACCACCTCCCAGGACACTGAAATGAAGCTGTAAAGAAGTCCATCTCCTTTACAGCTAGTCCAAATTACACGATCTTTCTCCAGGCTAGAGCTGACACACAGGCAAGCCCTCTCTTTATTCCACATAAGAAATCCCCTGGAGTCTGATTTGGAAAGAAAAACAAAAATACAACAAACAGTCACTGGGATGAGGCAGGGGCACCCGTCCACCCTTTGGTGCCGAGTTCACTGGACTCCTTTACCCTTCTGGCTCAGGCCCCATCTAACGGTCCCTGCGCCTCACACCCCACGCAGCTGCAGGCCTACAGAGGTGAAACAGCAGTTTTTCTGTGTGTTTTATCTTCTTTCTCTAGGTGCTGATGTTCTCTAGGATGCAGGCCGGCTTCACAGCTAATACACAGTAAACACGGTTTTTAGGTAACATCTCTTTGTAGTTGTTCTGGGCATTTAACAGAAGATACCAATTAGAAGGCAAATGTACCTCTGTTCGTTCGCCACGTCGGCACACAGAGTAGGAGGAATATTACAAGAGACCTGGAAGACACCAGCCAGGCGTTGTCATTTACCAGCAGGAGGATTTGGAGCAATCGAACTCTCTTTAACCTCAGCATCACCATATGTAAAAAGATCAGTGGTTCCCACATGGGGAGGCGGGGGGCGCAGAGGTTAAATACACACATTCTTGCCTTTTCCCCCTAACTCAGAGAGGCAGAGAATCTCCCTAAGAACGCTATTGTCAGGGATTGTGTACAACCCACAGGTGAGGAAAGAAAACGAGTAGGGGCGTGGGCGGTGCACCCCCAGCTGGGCAAAAGCTCTCTAAAGGCGGAGGCTTCACTTTAGCCGCAGGGTCCCCTTTTAGCTTATATTCTCCATGAAACTGGGACAGTTGGCATTCTGTCCCAATGTCAGGGGTTTCTAAGAATTTGGATACTTAAAAAAGGCCAAACCACTATTACTATTCCAGATTGTACTCTGGAGATTTCTTCTCCTCTGTTGGCCCCAGAATCCCCATCAGACAAGGAGAAACATCACAACAACTGTGGGAAAACTGCAGACAATTACAAGTCATTCTGACAAGAGATTTAATTATTTGAATTGCATAAAAGGGGACAGTACATTTAAATCTCTGCTACATCACAAAATGCTGTTTTTGTGGTTTTATTAAAGACCCACTAGTTCTACCCATCTCCAGGTTTATGGCTATAGAATGTGGGGCAAATATTACCAACAGAAGAGGAAAAACCGAGCAAGAATCTGCTCTGTTCCCCAGAACGTCTTCTCCACTGCAGAACAGAGCCCTTGAAGAAAGAAAAGGAGGGGCAAGGCTACGGACGACCGACAACCAGGAACAACAGCCAGAGTTAGGAGAGACAGGGAGATGTCATCAGGGACGCAGAGCCTGGGTGTCTGTCACAAGCTATCGCTGTCCCTCAACCCATACTTTCACGGCCTTCCGCGAGGAGCCTCCTCCTCAGATTCCCTTCTGACGTCTTAACCCGAAACCGAATTTCCCGGTCAATTCAAATGTAATAAAGACATCATGTCCACACAGAGGACCGATCTGAGGATTGGAATGATTTGCCACCATTCTGAAAGGCTTATTTAAAAACAGCATGGCTTTAAAGACAGGTTCTATTCCACGGAGACTGGGTGGGGTTCTTTATTAGTGGAGAGTGAGGCACAGGGCCCACCGAACAGAGCAGGATACAGAAGAATCGTCCACTGCTACTGGAGCCTAGCTGGGCAGGGGCCAAAGCAAGCAACCCCCCTCTCATTCTTCGAAGCCCACAAGGTAGAGGGGCAGAAGAGGCTGTAGTCTAATGGCTCTAAATAACCAGCATTTAGTGTTAAATTAGGACCAAGGATTTATTCCACAATATAAACTGCAACATTTGATACAAGCTACCAAAAAAATAAGGAGAGGAAGGAAGGGGCGGGGAGAAAGCCAAAATACAGCTGTGGCAATGTCTTACAGAGCAGTCTCTTTTCTACATCACTAGTTCATCAGTGACACTAGAAACTAGACATTCGTGTTCTGTACATCAACCAAATGCTAAAGCACCAACACACTGTTTGGAAGTTTGTTTTGTTTTGTTTTAATTCCAGCCACTGAAACCAACATAGAAGTTATTGCTTAGATAAATAAACCTAGTCTACCAGGAAAAAGAAAAGTGGATAAAGAAACAAACAAAAACCCCAAAAGTGAAAAACTTAAGTTCCCCAATATGGTAACAGAGTAAACAAGAGAGAAATTCCTCAAATGAGGATTTACTGGAATTTCTGGTGCCCTTCTGGGCCCTGAAACTGAGTTGGACTCTTAAGCCGGTAAATCCCAGACAGAGGTAAGATTTTAATGCTGTACATGAAAAGGTGCAAGCTCTAATGCCTTCCAAATCGGTGGAAACCCCTGCAAAAAAACAGTCAGCATTTCAAACCTCGACAACCACAAACAGCTCTTAAGGAAAAAAATACAAAAAGTGTCAAAAATTTTTTTAGTTGTTTTTTCTTTTTTTCAAAGAGTTCTGGAAAAATGATCCCGTAAGGAATAGAAATAGCACCGTTTACAGGCTGGTTTGAATACCAGTCCTGTAGCTTTGCTGAGAAATTGAAGAAATCTTCTTGGTTGGAGTCCTGAATTACATTAAGTGGTTAGGGTGGGGGGGTGTTTTGTGTGTGTGTGTTTTTTATTTTCGGCTTGGTGCGTCCTTCACAGTACAGCGCACACAGATGTAGTCTTCTTTCTCTGCCATCTCTGGAGAAACACCAACACAGACCTGATGAAACCACTGATTGCAGCTGCCATCACACTGGACCCAGTCCACCTGGTTACAAAGAGCAGGGAGATGGGGTTTTCAGAGGAAAAAATGTGATTCAAAACTGGGCAGGCCAGCCTCAAGATATTCAGGCCGTTTGCCACTAACGGCCACCGTCCCACCACTGGGACCTCTGGCACAAGAGCCACACCACATGAGTGTAGCTGGCCCACCAGCCAAAGCAACCAAGTCAAAGCCATTCTTCAAGTCGTGACTGCTTTGGGGTTAAGACAGCGCCGCCCTGTGATAAGTAAGCAAAAGGGCATTACATCAGCATCCCTCCCACCTTCTTAGCGCCGGGACGGTGAAAGCTGGAATAGCAGGAAAAGGAAAAAGGGAAGAGTAAGAGTTTCTTCAAGAAAAGGGAGAAGACCCAGGAACGATGGTAAGAGCAGAGGTATCAGTGGGGGAAGGCTGAGCAATCCATTCAGATCAGCTCAAAGCAGAGAAGCAGAAGAGAAAGACCCAGCGCGATGAGGTGTAGCTTACAGGGTTTCTGAGTTAAGGGAAAGCACGTCCTCTACGGCCCAAACCTCACTGACCTCATCTCCTTCTGGCTGCAGGCAGCTCACGGCTGGGCAGATGGCGTCTTCATCTTCAGAGTCCTCTTGTTCAGAATAGGATGTGTCTGAGGGCAGGGAATGAGTTTCGGCAGAACGGACTAATTCATAGCTACGCTCTCTCTCTAACTTGAAATTGTTCATGTCCTTGGAGTGGCTCAGTTTGATTTTCTTCTTTTTGGGGGTCCGCATTTTTTTAACTCGATCCCACCGATCACTGGAGAGGCCTTCTCTTTCCAGGCGTCTCTTCAGTTTTCTCTCAAGACTGTTGATTCCATCTCGCTTCCCACGGCAGCAGTCATTCTGGGTGGAGGACGGACAAAGTCAGTTTGAGCCTACAGTGTGCCCATTACTCAAACTAGTGAAATTAAGTGTTAGCTGTAGGAGACACCAGGTGACCTCCAATCAGCATGAAAAAAATACTGCATCCTGGGTCACCTGGCTGGCTCAGTCAGAAGAACATTGACTCTTGATCTCAGGGTCGGGAGTTCAAGTCCCATGCTGGGTGCAGACTTATTAAAAAAGAAAAAAAAAACTGCAGGACACCTGTGTGGCTCAGTTGGTTAAAGTTTGACTTTGGCTCAAATCGTGATCTTGCAGTTCATGGGTTCAACTCCTGCATCAGGCTC
Source organism: Paguma larvata (assembly GCA_030068075.1). NCBI lineage: Eukaryota > Metazoa > Chordata > Mammalia > Carnivora > Viverridae > Paguma > Paguma larvata. Next base: position 3,515,404 of record CM057840.1, on the reverse strand, counting down.
GCTGCTATCAGTGCAGAGCCCACTTCGGATCCTCTGTCCCCATCTCTCTGCCCCTCCTCCATCTGCACTCCCTCAAAAATAAACATTAAAAAAAAAAAAAAATCCTGCATCCTAACAACGCTGCCACCACCTCCCCTCACGTCCTCTAGACAACCTGCTTGAGTTTAACAACAACTGTTAGTGCTATTAAAAGCAGTGGAAAAAGGAAATGTTAAATAAAGACACGATTAGCTTTCAAATTAGCACCAGGAGATAGAGAGATGACTACATTGTTCTTTCCCCTAAATCTGTGAGTGACTGACTACTACGTAGTTTCTGAGAGTGACCTACAGACTAAGGAACCATGCAAATACATTCCTTCTTTAAGGACATACATTCCCATCCCTTATAGAAGATGCATCAATTGAACATAATCAACAATGGTGCTACACTACTATTTGGTAGCATCACAAAAACTGAAAATTCTAAATGTTACTGTCCTCATGCTATCTTTAGTGAGATTCTTCCCTATTCTGACTACATTCTCAGGAGCTTTCAATGTTACAGGTCAGCTAGTTCACTAACAGAAAGTAGTAGCATCTTTCTATACTAAGAAACAGAACATACACATGGTACCTATCCCCCTTCAAGGAAGTCAGCACTCAAAATGGACACCCTAAGTCTGTTGACCAAGTCCCACCCCAGCTGTCCTGTTAGGTGTAGAAGAGTTAAAGCATTTGTTAAATGTTAACTCCAAGATATTCTTTGAGTTTTGAAAGCTTTATACCAAAAAGCCTTCCCAGCTATAATCACATTTTCATCTCTACAGTATTTCTCTTACAGAAAAAAAAAAAAAAAAGTGATTCTGCTTCTAGTTATTATCACATGGCAATGAGGAGAAGCACCGGGCTAAAAAGGAAAAAACAAATGTCATAATCCCTCACAAAACAGCACCAGCTCCAGGATGTGAGTGCAAAGTGATGCCTAGCATCTGTCTGCTCTTTGACAGCCCGAGGAAAGGGGCTGTGAGCTAGAGGGTTTGCATCCTTTTCTGGATCAAAGACAGCATCTCATTCACCAAACTATTTAGACAGAATGACACTAAGAATCATACTCTCCACCCTAGACTGTCTTCCCCAGCTGCCCATCAGACACCCACCTTCTCACCGCTGGGTCTAGCTGGTGAGCTTCGGTCAGCTTGCTGAGCAGGGGTCGGCTTTGCAAGTAAAGTCTGGTAAAGTTCCTGAATTTCAGGAAGGGATACCTGGAGCAACTGGGCCTCCATCAACAGTTCATTCACTTCTGGACTAATACCTGTGAAAGACCACAACAGACGGCGTTTCACATGGACATTCCAACCTGCAAGAAAAGCAGGACCACTCCTCATACCACTCCACCCTATCCTTGTACAGTTATGTTCAACTGAAGTTAGGTACACTTACTGTGACTAAAAGCCACCATATAATAGAGTCCAAACCCGATATTCTGTCTTCTGATCACTAGGGAAGTACCAATTCTACACTGAATCCCCTCTTCCCTTACTTATTGCTGACACAGAAGAGGTAGTGCCTCTGTCTGGATAAGCTTTTGCTTTCAGGGCAGGGCGTGGGCAATCTGAGTGGATCAAGTAGCTCCAGTCCCATTACCAAACACATGCTGTGCCATAAGGATGAAGACAGGACGAAGGATAGGGACCCCAACTGCGGCTTCGGGTGGAACTCACGGGACAGTCTTGTATAGGTAAGTACCGCTGACTCTTGAACAACGTGGGAGTTAAGGGTGCTGAATCCTTGAAAATCATGTGTCACTTCTGACTCCCCTCAAATTTAACTACTAATAGCTACTGTTGATTGGAAACCTTACCGAGAACATGGAACAGTTGATTTAACATTTTTTGTATGTTTGTGTATTATACACTGCATTCCTATAATGAACTAAGCTAGAGAGAAAAGAATGTTAAAAAGACCATAAAGAGGAGGAAATACATTTTCAGTACTGGACTGTATTTACTGAAAAAAACTGTATAAGAGAACCTGGGCGGTTCCAATCCATGTTGTTCAAGAGTCAACTGTGTAAGGAAAAAAGGGGGTAGGTTTCAAGTATGGATTATCTCTAAGATCCCAAGGGAGCATGACTTAGCATCTGACTGAAGTGACTGGTATTTAAATGTCAGCTGGCACGGGATTAACCCTCTCATCCCTGAAAACAATGTATGAAAGCCTTTCTCTATTTACTCTGCATTTATAAACCTTCAAACGTGATCCTTCTCTACCTTGCAAATACATAGTAACACTTATCTGACATTCGAAGATAAAGTTCTGAACATCTGTAACAATAACCTACTGCAAGATCACTTGTTACTATCCAGCCCTAATAATAATTTTAATAACAATAATAAATACAAACCATGGAGGGGGATACAACTTCGTCCAGTAGAGAAGGGAGAGTGTAAATATGAGGTTCTGTTGTCCCAGTCATCAGGCAACGCAAAGGATGTTGTGCCAGTGGGTGAAGATCCCTAATGGGCGGAAAACATTTCATAGTAAGACCTTTTCCAGGATTGAAAATTCTCCTATCAGTCCAAGGAAAGTAGTTTGGGTTATCTATCAATTAGGAAAACAGGAAAGAAAGACTTTTCTCAACCGAAAAGTCTCTGAGTGTCTTAAATTTAGCCAAATCAACTCCTATCCACCAAGCCGTTGGTCTTCCTGGTTTTACTTGGACTAATTTCAGAGAGGTCAAGAGCACCACTAGGAAATAAGTCATTTTCTTTGCATGAGAACAGATCATGTCCTATGTAAGTCTCCCAATGAAGATGATAACACAGGGAACACAGACACGGGCCCCTCTGAGGAACCCGGCTGAGGACCTGCCACATCGCATGCACGTCCACCTCCATCCCCTCCTTCGGTGTTTATTGAAGAAGCTAGGAGAAACACTCCTTTGGCCTTGAGCTAGTAAATAAGTAACAATCGTGTCCTCTTCCTTTGTTAATAGAGGTAAATCTCTAGCATATCTTGTGTAAAGAACAAAAATGTCTCCACTGTAGGTTGCCCAAATAACCTAAACTCACCTATGCAACAAAAATTTAATTTATCACTTGCTAAGGGCCAGGCACTGTATTTTAGAAGCTTGGAAAGAATTTTAAAATAATAATAATAATAATAATAATAATAATAATTTTTTGTCCTTATTTCTGATCTGCTTAACACGTAATTCCTATATTTCATGTCTGTGTGATCCCTGCTAGAGAAATCTATACTATAACTAAAAGTCATCAGGTCAAATTTCTATGAAGATCGAATACTACCCCCCCTCCCCGCCCACCCGCCATCCTGATTGTCTTTTTCTGGTATCTTCACATTCTTTTCCTGCAGTCACCTCCTATGGAAGAAGACAAAAAACTCTGCCCATCCCAGTGATGCTCCAAAGAATCGGCTTTTGGCAGAAAGATCAGAGATGGTATGAAACCCACTGCCTTTCCTCTGAAGCGACACAGAACTCAGACATTTCCAAACCTATTTCTTCCTCATGGGGCAGTAAGAGACAGAAGGCAGAAGGCACCTTCCCTTCTACTCAGGGACTTACACATGACAGGAAGCAGAGGAGAAAAAAGTCAAGCAAAAAATTGTAAAAATTCACATCTATGAAATACGTATCTGGATTCATACACACGAATGGGAAAATTATATGCATATATGAAAAAGTGAAATCTTCTCTACAGAAATAGACTGCCTGAGAGACAACTTCTGATTGCTAGGAGTGGAGAAAACTAAAACAACCCCATACATAAGCACACGCACCCCTCAAGCGGGGAGCTAAAAAGCGAGCTGGTTAAGTGCTCACCAGGAAGAGCAGCAATACCGGAGCTGAAGGGCCAGGGAAGAGGTACAGAGCTAAGTAGATTCCAATAACCGGCTAAGAACAATTCAGACTCACCTTGTTGGTCTCTGACACCTGTCCTGCTGAAGCTTGCCATCTGCTATACAACAGTCCTGAGCCCACTCGATCGTGCACAAATTTGAGATTCCCTGATGAAAGCAGTTGCTGGGCTCTGTGTTGCCAGTTCACGGTTCTTTCAATCATATATCGAAGTGCATCTCCCTCGGGAAGGCGAACTCGGATACGCTGCAGGGAGGCCAGCAGGGGCAGAATTTTCTCTAATGGAGGTTTCTCTGACCTCCGACAATGGGGACAAAGCCAGATTCGGGGGCTTTGCGAAATACTGGGTACCGCCACACAGCTAGTGTGGAAGGCATCCCTGCAGAGTTCACACTGGATCATAGGGGCAGCTGGGGCCTTCTGACACAGGCAGACTTTCAGCTCCACATCTTGGACAGGTGACAGCAACTTCCCTTCATTGGCAAGTCTGAGAGACTGCAAGGCTTCCATTTCCCTTAGGCGAGCTTCCCCAAGTGTTGCCATCTGAAAAGGAGTTCACAGTCAAGGACAATGCCAGAGGGAATTTAGCCCCCTCCTAAAACTCTAGAGTCCCAAAGTAGATGATCCACATTTGAATGCTGGCTCTGTCTCATGAGTTGTGTGAGTGACCCTGGGCAGTGTATTCCATAGTGGCTACACTTTCACATGTAGAAAATGGGGTTAAATGGAGTAAAGCCCACCTCGCAGGGCTGCGCTGATGATTAAATGAGAGATGTGGGATGGAGCGCTCTCTGCCGGGCACACAGCAAACAGTGTGAGCAGCCACACCGCATCTACTTCTTAAAAGTCCAACTTCGCTGCACATTTACTTCCTAGAAAACTTTCTCTTGAAAGACACAGGCTTTTCACATTCTACACGTACTGACTGCTGAGGTTCTCCCTGTTTGCGTAGCTCCAATAGCTTTTGTGCTCTTTTAGAGAGGTACTTCAGATGGAACAGTCTCTAGAGCACCCACTACACAGCGGTAGTTTAGGTCTCTGTTTCTTGCGGGGAGGGGGCAGAGAGAGAAGAAAGACAGAATCCCAAGCAGGCTCCACACTGTCAGTGCAGAGCCCGATGCAGGGCTCACACCCACAAACCATGAGAGCATGACCTGAGTCGAAACCAAGAGTTAGACGCTCAACTGACCGAGCCACTCAGGTGCTCCAAGACACTACCTGCTTTGAACTTTGCATAGTGTCCCTTTCAGAGTTTAGTGTATGCCCATCTAGCGTATGGATCTCTGACATAAGAACTCGTCCATTACCTACTGATTTCACAGCAGAACGCTGTGAAACAGTGTTATTTGCTCTCCATTTCTTTTCTTTTTCAATGTTCGTTTATTTATTTATTTTGAGAGAGAGATAGAGAGAGAGAGTGTTTGTGAGCCAGAGAGGGGCAGAGAGAAGAGAGAGAATCCCAAGCAGGCCCAACGCTGTCAGCGCAGAGCCTGTCACAGGGCTCAATCCCACAACCATGAGCTCATGACCGGAGTAGAAATCAAGAGTCAGACACTTAACCAACTCAGCCACTGAGGCGCCCCCATTTGCTCTCCATTTCTAAGTTGGAAGGCATGTTGCTGTCGCATAACCCACATATACTGCCTGTATGTTGTTTTTGTCTACAGATATAAGGGAATCTTTAAAAATATATAGCAAAAGTCTATTACCTAAGTTACTTCCACATCTTTTTGTTTCTTCCTTAAACAATCATTCATACATTTTCTTCTCCATTCCAAAAAGGGGTAACGGAGAGTGCATCCTGGCCTTAGGACTCAGGGCACCTCATCTGGTGAATCATGATGGGTCTGACGGTGGGTGGGTGTGATAACTGGGAATGGTTTTTAACTGTGACAGATTAACACTGTAAGAATTTGGGAACAGAACTGGGGAAAAGAGTGGCCCCTGCAGCCTACAGGTTCTGTTTCTAGAGGGGAAAGCGCAGTTTTAGAAATCTACTGTTTCCCCCTATTCATCTGTATTTCTCTGTCAGTGGGATGCTAGAGGAGGACTCTGGTGGTCCAGCTTTTATTGGGGAAACCATGTATTAAGTTCAAGGTGGTGGGGCTAACTCTTGTCATAGCCAATGATTTTTAGTTTATCACATTTAGACAGCTTTTACCTCCTGGTGCGTAAGGAATGAATCTGCAATGGGCTTATGTTTTGGACATCTTATATAGGAGGTGCCCTAGTCTCTTCATGTAAAGATTCCACTTATGGATAGTAAATATTGTTCAGAAATATGTAGAGTATCACTTCAGCTTTTTACTGTAAAGTTGATTCTGTTTACGTATATTTTCAAGTCATGTATATGGGCTAACTGAACTCAGCACTTTCCTGGGACATGGCTCTCATTTCACTAGAGACAAAAGACTTTACAATTCAAGCGTACTGATGGTCTGGAAAAAAGCAACCTGCTATCGTCTGTGCCCTGAAGAGCTTATTTTATGGCATGCACACATGGGTGCACATGTGTATAAGAAAAGTAAAGTGGTTTCTATTTATTTCATGAGGGACCCAGTGTCATGATCTACAGTGGCCGTGTCTAGCACATGGATAAGGCCTTAATGTTAAAGACAGTAAAAGACCTGGGGTGCAGAGTCTGCTTGGGATTCTCTCTCTCTCCCCACCCCTCTGCCTCTCCCCTGCTCACATACTCTCTCTCTCTCTCTCACAATAAATAACTTAAAAAAAAAAAAAAAGACAGTCCGTAAAACCACAGAAATAACAGTGGAAAGCAGCACCTTAAAAAAACCCAGAATAATGCTCAAGCAGCAGAATCTGATTAGAGCCTGACTCACTATACAAACACGCCCTAAGGAAGTCTGTGTTGAAACACATAAATCAGGTCAATTCCATGTCCATCACCAGAGAAGTCATGTAGTTCCACAGCAACAGACCAGGGAGAAAGGGTGCCCGACCAGAGCTGGAATCCATCCAGTCCAGTACTCGTATCAGAGAAAGTTCTGCTCTACCATAGGCAACACTCTGTGCCACTTAAAGCATCCAGATAGGACTACATCCAACTAGGGAGTTTCTGTGCAACAAAGAAAACCAGCAACAAAATAAAAAGGCAACCTACAGAATAGAGAAGAAAATATTGGCAAAGCACATATCTGATAAGGGGTTAATATCCAAAATAGACAAAGAACTCATATAACTTAAAAGCAAAAAGCAAACATGGGAAGAGGATCTGAGTATTTTCTAAAGGAGACAAAGAGGACAACAGGTACATGAAAAGGTGGTCAACCATGAAACTGCAAATCAAAATCACAATACGAGATCACCTCACACTTGTCAGAATGGCTATTATCAAAAATACCTAGAAAGAAGACATGTTGGCGAGGATGTGAAGAAAAAGGAAACTGTGCACTGTTGATGGGAATGTAAGTTAGTGTAGCCACTATGGAAATCGATATGGAGGTTCCTCAAGAAATTAAAAATAGAACTACCATATAATCCAGCAATTCCACTTCTGAGTATTTTTCTGAAGGAAAGAAAAACACCAACTCAAAAACATACTGCACCCCATGTTCACTGCAGCATTATTATTGCCTTGCAGCCAAGACATGGAAGCAAGTAAATGTCCATCAATGGATGAAGGGATAAAGAAAATATGGGGGCGCCCGGGTGGCTCAGTCGGCTGAGCGTCCGACTTCAGCTCAGGTCATGATCTCACGGTCTGTGAGTTCAAGCCCTGTGTCGGGCTCTGTGCTGACAGCTCAGAGCCTGTAGCCTGCTTCGGATTCTGTGTCTCCCTCTCTCTCTGCCCCTCACCCACTCATGTTCCGTCTCTGTCTCAAAAATAAACATTAAAAAAAAAATAGTAAAAAAACAAAAAGAAAATATGGTATATGTATATACAATGGAATGGTATTCAGTCATTAAAAAAAAAAGGAAAATCTTGCTATCTGCAACAACATGGACGGACTATAAATGCATTAGGCTAAGTGAAATAAGTCAGACAAAGACAAATATTGTATGAATCCAAAACAAAAACCCAAGCCCACAAATAACAGAGAATAAATTGTCCCAGGGGCAGAGGGTGGGCAATGGGCAAACTGGGTGAAAGTAGTCAAAAGTTACAAATTTATAATTATAAAATAAGTCCTAAGGATATAAGGTACAACGTGTTCACTATAGTTAATACTGTAGTGGACTGTATACTTGGAAGTTGCTAAGGCAGCAGATCTTTAAAGTTCTCATCCTAAGAAAAAGTTTGTAACTGTGTGGTGACAGATGTTAACTAGACTTACTGCAGTGATCAATCAAATCATTATGCTGTACACCAGAAACTAATATATGTCATTAAGGCTCAAAAAAAAATTGTCAGCATCCAAATCACATCTCTTATCTTCTTTTGTCCTGATACTATTGCTCACTAAACATGAGCTTCTTAAAATGATATCATCTTAAAGCCCCACTACGTACAGCTGAAGTAGTCTCTTTGCTTTCAGTTAAAGCTCTCTCCAGGTCGCTCAGACTCTCTAATTTCGTGCTTTTCTTCTTTCCACTTGGCAAGGGTTCCTTTAACTTTCTCTGCTTCCTCTTCAATCCCAAAAGGCCAATGTCACATCGAGGACACAGCACCTAATGTGGGACAAAGCACAACCACCAGTAAAATGGATTTCAGATAAAGCATCAGGAAGTCCTCAAAGAAAAGCCTACACAGTGGAAGTGATGTTAATTTCTTCCTTTGTATCTAACATTTTCTTTGTAACATGCTGCCCTAAAGCCAGAAAACTCTCCTCTTCAAAAAAAGGAAGAAAGAAAGGAAGGGAGGGAAGAAGGAATTTCACAAAAGATTGACTTTGATTCTAGACTGGATTAAACAATAAGTTAAATGTGATATATACCAATTCCAGTCATAATGCACTACCAGCATCGGCTTACAAAAAATACAAAAAGTGCAACTATAGCACTTTATGAAAGGTGGATGAGATCATTTACAGGCTTATTAAATGCAAATGGTGAAGCATGGCCAAGGTTAAAAATCCAATTTCAACACAGACTGAGGAACTTCAACGAGAAAAATGTTCTTTAGACACCAAATGCTATCCTAAATGTATTCGGGTAACATTTAAAGGTTATTTCACTGGAAGTTTAGAAGAATCTCCCTGGCTCTACTGAAGAAAATAACTCATAGAACGATAGATCCAAAAGTGATGCCACCTTTGTGAGGGAAGGGACAGCATGTTCTACAAGTTAAAGAGATCGCAGGTCTTATAGAAGGGCTGGTTGAAAACTTACCTCTAAGAGAGAATACGGAGAATTCTCAGTCAAGAATGTATTAGCAGCACATTCTTTCCAAGCCTGGACCTCAGCTACTAGTAATTCCAGCCTTGGTAAAGAATTCAGATGTACCGGGATAGATCGGCCTCGTGTAACAAGTTCTATGAGTGTGTCTAACACTGGCACACGTCCTCCAACCTAGTGAATCAAGAAAAATTGTAGCATCTTAGAAAAAAAAGAATACTTCTCTGTAAAATGGGAAAAGTAAAATTCAGAGGAGGCCTACATTTCGACAAGTTAAATTCATAGATGGAGATGAACAAAACCTCCAGCTGACTTACAGCGATGGGGTTAGGGATGACCTGTATTCCTTCACTTAACAAATAGTTAAAGAACCTAGTTTGTGCTAGACCCCAAGGATACAACTATGAACATGACATACATGTCATCCCTTTGTTCTGATTTTTTATGCTCTTCTAAATTCACTTGTCATCCTGGTCCCTATAGATAGCTTAATTCGACAGAAATGTAGGCTTCCAATAACTCAAGAGGTTTTCACATTGACTTAAAGAAAAGCAACAGTATTTTATTCCAATCCATCCAATGATAAATTAACCCAGTATAAATTATTCAGAAAACTGGGATGCCCCGGTGGTTCAGTCAATTTAAGCAGTCCAACTCTTGATTCTGCTCAGATCATGATCTCATGATTTGTGAGTTCAAGCCCCACGTTAGAGGGTCCCTCTGTCAGCCCAGAGTCTCCTTGGGATTCTCTCTCCTCCTCTCCTCTGCCCCTCCCCTGCTCACACACACATGCGTGTCCACTCTTTCTCAAAAATAAATAAACTTTAAAATTATTCAGAAAACTAAAATGAGGTGAAAAGTGCCACTGCTTCTCAAGCTTTAATGTGTTAAAGAATCGCCTGGAAAGCTTGTTCAAAAAGCTTCCTGGAAAAAAAAAAAAAAAAGCTTCCTGGGCCCCATTCCCAGATATCCTGATTGAGGTCACCAGGGAAGAGTCCATGAATTTGCACTCCTTAACAAGTTGGCAGGTGATGCTGATGCTGTTGGTACTGGGACTTTGAAAATGAGATACTCAAACTGGAAGAGAATAAAAGCATTAGGTTGTGGCGTGGGGGGCGCTGATGTCGCTTTAACATAATGGTAAATCTTAGCGTCACTAAGTAGGTCAGCCAAATATGTCTACTGATGTGATGCAATACAAAGTATATAATATCACCTGATATTCTGATATTATTCTAAATAAAAAATACTTAACCTGAATCCATCAAGGTTAAGAAACTAACTTCCAATTTATAGGAAATACAGAAGATAGAACGCACCACAAAGAAATAACCAGACAAATCCGGAAGGTAGAACTTACCACAAGGTAACAGTTCTAGACACTGACATGAAAAAAAGTAGGGTAGGGAGGAAAACACTGCAAAATTCAATTAGGTGCAACATGTGGTCATCGAGTGGATAAACCACCAGAAGCGGCGTTCTTCGGAGAAATGGGGAAAACTGAATATAGACTAGGAAGCTTGATGTTTCACTGCTTTTGATATTTATTCTCACAGGACTGGAACTGTACAGACACAGTGTTCTGCTGGACACTTAAAAAAAAAGGGACTCACAAATTACATGCTATCTTATAATATTCAATGTAGAAATAAATGGAATACTTCCTATGTATAAATCAGAATACCGGATAACATTGTAAAATACATAATCCACTAAATATGAAGAAGCTCCTTGTGTTAGTCACCTCTATTATGTCCTTAAGTAAATGATGCAAGTAAAGGCCAGGCTATTATTTCGGGAACGGAGCAAAACTTGCTTTTTGCCCTTGTGGGCACTATTGAAAACACAGTAGAAAGCAATATATACATTATAAAATATGAGCAGAGTATAAGCCTATCCAGAAACGTGTCCTCTTTCACATGTTTCTCTCTCTCTATTGCGATAACCTCACCTTACCTATCTAGCCGCCATCATAAGTGAAAAGGGGGACTAAAACTAAAACTAATCACTGTAGTTCCAACCATCATTAATAAGAACCTGCATCTAAAAGTCCCATTAAGGAAGTTTATGTACACAGTAAATACTTCCCTTGGTTTTTTCTTTGGCTAATTGGTGTCATCCCTTAATTATGTAATAATATTTATCAAACAATGTATCTTCTCTTCCCTTTTAATGAAAATAGATACTCAAATATTTTGTTGCAAACATTTGGCTAAAACTGTGTGGTTTGGCATTTCTTATTAGAAACTGACTAATTAGCACTACTTAAAATTAAATATTCAGAAAACCAGATAGTATTTTATTCTTAGAATCCAATGGCTTCAACAAAACAGAACTTGAGACTCAAGAGTGAGATAAACAAAATTTTTAAAAACCTAGCCCATTAAATAATTCAAAGACCTTTTTTCAATAGGTCCATTATTAAACTTACTACTGATTTACAATGATTACAGAGATAAAGGAGGACATTCTCCACCAACCACTTTTCAAATGAAGTTATCCAGCTGAAACTGGGTAAATCACAGAATGCATTTAGTCTGTATCTTGATAATGCTACAAGTGAATTTAACTCTTTTTTTTAATATATAGGCAAGTCCTTAAATATAACATAACATCTAACACAGGACCGCATATACCTGGTGCTAATTACTTTGGTGAATTACTCTTGAACTTGTTTAGTTTCATTTCTTTTGCAGGGTTCAGGAGGTACTTTTGTTTAAGTCACTACTTGGTGAAAACTTCTGTGCCTTGAGTCCTCCTCTGGCCATGTAATCAAACTGCCAGATTAACAAACCAACAAGAGAAAACTGTACTCAACAAAGATTGAAAACTATCTTTCTCACCCTTTCACAAAGATGGCACCAAAGGCGAAAAAAAGGAAGCCCCTGCCCCTCCCAAAGCCAAAGCAAAGGCTTTGCAAGGCCAAGAAAGCGGTGCTGAAAGGCATCCACAGTCACCAAAAAAAAACTAAAACAAAAAACAAAAAACCCACAAATCACTTAACATTCCAATGGCCCAAAACACTGGGTCTCCAAAGGCAGCCCAGTATCCTCAAAAGAGCACCCCCAAGAGAAACAAGTTAACCACTATGCCATCATCGAGTTCTCCCTGACTACCAAGTTAGCCATGAAGAAAACAGAAGACAACAACACACGTGTGTTCGTTCACTGTGGATGTCAAGGCCAACAAGCACCAGATCAAACAGGCTGTGAAGAAGCTCTAGAACACTGCCATGGACAAGGTCAACACCCTGATCAAGCCCAGTGGAGAGAAGGCATGTGTTTGACTGGCTCCTGACTATGATGCTTTGAATGTTGCCAACAAAACTGGAATCCTCTAAACTGAGTCCCACTGCCTAAATCTAAATTTTTTCATCAAAAAAAAAGGAAAAAAAAAAAAGGAAGAAAGAAAAAGAAACCACTTTTCTCCCACAGAAAAAGAAAGAAATTCGGAAGGAAGGAAGGGAGGAAGGAAGGGAGAGAGAGAGGAAGGGATGAAGGGGGGGAGGGAGAGAGGAAGGAAGGAGACAAATGAAGAGAGAAACTACTTTTTTCGCCACAACCTCAATTTTAGCTTTTTCTTCAATCCTCAACCAAGTACTCAAGTTTGTTAAGAGAGGCTTCCACGCTCCCAGAAAAAGTTGGTTGAATTACCTAAACTTTAAATATTTGAGCCAAATGGTCAGGATAACAGGTGGTAGGTAAGTACACCTATATAAGTTCGAATATAATCATGGTGCCTGGGTGGCTCAGTCAGTTAAGTGTCCAATTTCAGCTCAGGTCATGATCTCACGGTTTGTGAGATCGAGCCCCGCATCAAGCTCTGCACTGGTGGTGCGGAACCTGCTTGGGATTCTCTCTCTTGTGCTCGCTCGCTCTCTCTCAAAATAAATAAACTTAAAAAAAAAAAGTTTGAATATAATTATTAATTTGGCCAACCGAAAACACTGAATCTGTGTGGGAAGATTCAACATAGTACCCTTTACAATTTTTCAATTACTGCTCTTCTTAGATGCACTTACACACCCAAGACATTTTTTTCTTAAACCAACCTGCAGGGCCTCTACATCCTGAAGCCAGTCTCTGGCTCTCTGCACTGAGTCTTTCAGAGCCGCACCATTTGGCAGATAAGCGGGGATCTCCTCAATCTCCTTAACTGCCGTAGCAAGGCTATTCAATGAATGCCGAGGTCTACAAAAATGAAATATAAGAACTACTTAACATGTTAAATGGTGGTTCATTTTTCTTAAGGTTCCTGAAGAAACTAGAGAACCTATTTCAAAGGAAATTCAGTATAGCAAATATATTTTTTTCAAATGTCAATAGCTACTAGATATCACAATCACAACTTAACAAAAGTTTCCAATGTCTGCATAAAACTAAAGAGCATCCTAAGATAAAGGAAATGGCTCAGTAAAGCATTTAAGTTCTACTTATTCCTGATTTTGTGCTGGTATAAACACAAACTTTTCATTTACAGAAGGTAACTTAGTGATAATTTACTATGTTTTACTACATATACTGTCAAGACTGATAGAATTTTGTTGGGAAAATTTTATTTCTCTAGGGCATCGACATACCAAAAGCATGGTATTAAAAAACGTTGTGCTCTCTGCTCAATGACCACTATTTTAGGGTTACAAAAGAATGTCTACAACGTATTTCTTTAATACTGTCAACTGGACCAACAAGATCCATCAGACAGAAAGCAGAATTAGGGAGGGGCTGATCTTTCTTCACTCAGATGGTTTGCCTGAGTCCAATCAAATCTCTCGAACACAGATAATGCGTCCTGAATTACTAAGCAACAGCGCAAATGTACACTCCTATTCCTGTTGGTAATTACTGGCACTATCTTCACTTTACAGAACAGTGCATATTAACTCTCCGACATTTCAGAAAACTTGCATTACTAAATGTGGGTTTAAATAGTTTTCCACTTGTAAAACTTTTATTCTCTCAAAGATGGTATCGTCAAGGTCCAAAAAAATTTCATTAAAACAACTCTAGAAAAGGCAAGTCCATTTGAGTCATTCACTTTACAATCAGTAAAGAAGAAATTAGTATTCTTTTACCCAAGTTCCAAAGCAGCCCCCAATAGCTCAGCTATTTCTTTTCTACATGTATCCTACATGCACAACGGTAGCTGCTGAACATCTGTCACATGCCACCACTGTGCTCTACTGCTCTAAAATGGCTATTATTACCCAACCCTCCCCAAGAGAGAGGTGAGCTTGCTTTTTCACCTGGCCTTGAGAAGACTCTTGGCTTTGTCATCCCAGTGCTCGGACACTGTGAGCAGCTCCTGAAGTCGGGCCATTGCTTTCTCCACTGCCGAATATGGGGCTAGACCCACCCCTAGGTCTATGAGACGTCTCATATCATCTAGTGTAAGGGAGCTGGGGTCTAGGCAAGCTTGCTGCACCTCTTCTAGCCAGCGGGCCTGCTCCAGACGGACACGCATCTCAGCAAGCTGTGGAAGTTCAACATCAAATTCAAAGCTGACATCTAGCAAGTCTTGCAGCTCAGCAGCACTGGGCATTTCCTCAGAGAGCAATTTCTGGCTATGCTGTTGGAAATCTTCTACACGATTCAAGAGATCCTAAAAAAACACAGGTTGTTGTATCAAAATAGTAATTTCAGTAACTGGCTTCTTTCATACGTAGAATCTTCAGTACATATTCAATGCGACGCTCCTTCTTTCCATCTCATGTGATTTTAGCAATCATATGGGTAAATGAGGTAATACATAAGCCAACTGACAGCTAAAACTAGTGACTATCAGACTTTTTACCAACTGCGAGGAGTAGCAGGTGGCCACTTTCAAGGTAAAAATTTCCAACTTTATTTCTCCTTTGTAGGCCTGTTATAATCTCTTCACACACACACACGCACACACACACGCACACGCACACACACGCACACACACACACGCGCGCGCACACACACAAAGATGCTCAAGTGGGTTATTACAAACATCTGCAAATAAATGTACAAATTAACCACCCAAGAATGTGACTTAATCATGTCAACTGAATTTATTTACAAAATACAGTGAAACCCTGGATTGTGAGTAGCTTGATCTGCGAGTGTTCCGCAAGACTTGTTCTTGCAAACATTTCTAATAAATTTTAACTTGATAAACAAGCAATGTCTTGTAATACAAGTAGTACATGATGCCGAATGTCACATGATCACAACTGCAACAGTTCTTGAAATTCGCCTTGATATATGAGCGTGTTGGATTACCAGCATGTTTCTGGAACAAATTATGCTTGTAAACCTGGGTTTTACTGTATAGGATTACCAAAGTCCTTTCCCACAGATCCCTCTATAGTTACCTTTAGCAAAGGCGTTTGACTGAGGACACATGGAAGAGCATATAGTTGTGTCACAAACTGTCTGAGCTCATTCACTGTCAACTGATTTTGGGATTTTCCTCCACCAGATCGATATCTGTAAAGACAAAGGCCCGAGGAAGCCATAAGAACACAATATATTCACCATTCCCAGATTCAACGTTCCAGAAATACAGGACAGAAGGAAAAACCAATTCACAATAGGTTCCCAAGCAGAGCCACCCAAGAGTGCAAACTCAAACAGAAGTACAAACCTAGTTTGCCTTTTGCCATTAAGCAGCTGCTGTGCAACAGAAGCACACTTCTCTGCGTCCTGTGTGACTAAGCGAAGGTGGCGCAAAAGATCATTGTCTGGGAATTTCTTCATTTCAGATTCCTCAATTAAAGCCTTAAAGCTGACCAGGCCTAGGAATAAACAAAAGGTCATCTTTTCTGTAATCGGTATGTTTATTACGAGTGGTATGAAACACAGAGGAAGAGTTTGCTTTTATCAGTTATCTAAAATACTTGCAGTGTTTTAAGAAATTAACAGATTTGTTCATCTCATTTCTATTTTTTGCCTGAGGGTACAGTGTTTTATTTACTTATTTTTTAAGTCCCCTTTATTTATTTTTAAGTAATCTCTATGCCCAATGTGCGGCTCGAACTCATGACCTGGAGATCAAGAATCACATGCCCTTCCAAAGGAGCCAGCCAGGCGGCCCTTTAGAGTGTTTTAAAAAAATGCCTAGAGTTGCTCTTCAATGTGGTATGTTCAGACCTGAAATGTTTAAGATATGGAAAACTGTAACAGATCTGTCAAAACAGAGCAAATGCAGAGTCTTATTGTTACACACACCACCCCTTTCTCCTGCACTTCATCCTGCTGGTGAGAAGCATGCAGTGTGCTCAGAGACAGTGATATTGAGAAGTTCCCCTAAATAAAAGGAGGGCAGATTCACCTGTTGGACTACAGAAAGGAAAGAAAGTGAAAACACTTTTAAAGAGATGGGGGCAAGGGCATGCCTGGGTGGCTCAGTCAGTTAAGCGTCCGACTGTTGGTTTCTGCTCAGGTCGTGACCTCAGTTTCGTGAGTTCGAGCCCGTGTCAGGTTCTCTGCTGGAAGCACGGAGCCTGCTTGGGATCTTCTGTCTCCCTCTCTCTCTGCCCCTCCCCTGCTCATGCTGTCTCGGTCTCTCTCAAAGTAAATAAATAAACTTAAAAAAAAAGAAGAAGAAGAAAGATGGGAAAGGAAGCAGCAACTTTCAAGGTAATAACGAGTGACAGAAACTTTGACTTTAATTAGCACTAAAAAGTGATAAACCATTGGGGTCCCTAGATGGTTCAGTTGGTTAAGCATCTGACTCTTGATCTCAGGGTCCTGAGTTCAAAAGGCCTACGCTGGGCTCCACACTGGGCGCAGAGCCTCCTTAAAAGAGAAAAGGGGTGGGAGAGTGATAAACCAGAGACTCCTAATTTAATAACATGCTACCTTTGTCTTGAGATCTAGTTTTAATTTTTTTTAATGTTTATTTATTTATTTTGAGAGAGAGAGAAAGACAGCCCGTCCACAAGTGAGCACTTCCTGCTGTCAGCACAGGGCCCAACATGAGCCTCCATGTCACAAACCACGAGATCATGATCTGAGCTGAAAATCAAGATTTGGACACTTAACCGACTAAGCCACCCAGGTGCCGAGATCTAGTTAAAAAAAAAAAAAAAGTTTTTCTAAGGTTCCACATAAAACGTGAAATATTTTTGTTCTGAGACAAGAGGCGTAAAAGTTATTCTGTTTCCAAATACTATGATCTTTGTTAAATATACGATCTTGTACAATTTCTGTATCAAGATTTTCCTCTGATGGCATCTGCCTCATCCACTAGTAACCTTCTCTGCTAACACTCCGGAAATCAGCGTCCAGTTGTTTCAAGTCATCTGGTCCTTGGTAACTATGTTGGCTATAATGCAAGCAGTCCCAATCTGCCAATCACCAAAATACCACATACTTTTCTTTTTGTTAATCTTTGCCTCCAAAGCTTCATTCACATTCAGGGCCCATTCATTATAAGATTCTGCTCGAAGCTTCAATGCATTCATCATGGGGTAGAGATCGTCCAAAGTGTATCTATACCTGGAAACAGAAGAGCAGACTTCGTTTTGAGGAGTCTGGGTTTGGAGGAAATCATGTATTTTACAACATGCAGTACTTCAGTCCTGGAACATGGATGTCCCAGAGCTTTTAGTAAGGACTTAGGGTTTTCCACAGAAAAGATCATTTTTCCTACTCACCTCAGTTTATATTTATAAGGAGAACAGGAACACAGTTCTTTTACATGATGCAGGCAAACAAGCAGGCCAGGTTTACAAGAACAGGAGATGGCGGACATGAAGCATGTGGTTTTGCATTTTATACACTGACGCTCATCATCTGGCAACAGCTCAAAATCCATTCTTTCTGAATCAATTACTCCCTAAAATAAAGTACGCATTAGAGACCTCCAAAGGATACAACCCCCAAGACAAAAAAAAAAAAAAAAAAAAAAAGCGTGTGGGGGAGCCTTACCAAAATAGGAGTGCATGATTAACAATGTGTGGATTACAAAGTAACAATGACCTAGCAACTATGGGCAAGGTAAACGACCTCATTTGTTTAGAGCGAACCTCTTTTTGGACAAGGTAGGCCCTTACGTTTGGCCATTGTGATCAGAGTATGTACGAAAACAGTTAGTAGGATTGTAAATTACTGACATTAGCTGTTTATTCTACTCCAAACTGGCTCTGTCCATAGTTTGGATATAGAGGTACAGAGCAAAAGAAGTGTATATACTTTCTACTTCAGAGGAACTATTACATAGGACTTTAGAGTAATACTGCTGGAGAATCTATAAAAAGAACAAAAGTAAGTAAAAAGGAAGGAAGATGAAAAGATTGTCATGAAGGGATTATTGATGGAAAGATGGCTTAGTGGTACATCAGCCTTCACATGAAAAGTTATCTAAAGGTATATTATTTATCCAAAGTGTTAGAAATACATAAAGACTAGGGTCATAATAAAGCATTTCCTAAATGAAATATCAAGAAAAATAAGATATTGAAGCAATAAATTTCACTACAGATTATACCACCTGACACCCAGAGGGCCCTCCTAGGATATACTTTTGTCACTCAAAGATCAAGCTTTTACCATTTTCTCCTTACCTGAAAGGAAATTCAAGTCCAACCATGAGAATGCTGATTAAGTCAATTTATGAGCCACCAAGCTCCTCTGTTTTACTGTTATTCTGTATTTTAACCTTTTGATCATTTTACTTCCTGATTACATGGACCAACAACGACAGAGGAGAGTAAGGAAACCACTAATGAATGAATTTTGGTTTTAAACTGGAAGTGATCATTAAAAGGGACTTTGAGATAAAAATGATTGCAATTTTATTTGAAATGAGATTAAGGACCAACTTTATAGATTTTTACTTGAGAATGACTCATATACATTTTGCCCAATTTTAGTCTGTAAATTTCCACATCTAGAAAAAAATTTTAAGTTCTCAAAGTCCCAAAAATGAGTTACCATTATTGATATAAGAGCTTGGTAAAAGCACTTAAACCCTCTGGGCATTGTTTTCCCCAACTGTAAAGTATCAGGGGAAGGTGAGTAAGCTGTTGTTGACCTGTACAGGCTTCAGGGAGCCAACACTCAAAGATTCTATCTAAAAAGGCACATTAAAAAAAAAAAAACAAAAACAACAACAACAAACAGTGACTATTTATTTGCAGATACCACTGTCCCAAAACAATCTAAAAAAAAGCTAATAAACAATTGAGTTTTAGCAAGATTGCAGGATACAAGTAGTCAATATACAGAAGTCAATTAAATTTATAAATACTAGCAATAAACCATTTGAAATAAAAATTCTTTTAAAGTATCATTTATAACAGTACCAAAACCATAAAAGTATATACTCATAAATCCAAGAAAATATGTGTAAGATCTATATGCTGCAATCTACAAAATACTGAATGAATGAAATCAAGATGATTTAAATAAATGGTAGATATACTATGTCCATGAACTGGAAGAATCATCATTAACGTATCAATTCTCCCAACTATATTCACGAACTTAATGGAGTTCCAATGAAAACCTAACCAGTTGTTTGGTTGAAATCAAGAAGCCAATTCTCAAATTTATATGTAAAGCAGAAGAATTAAGACAGCCAAACCAATTTTTAAAATGAACAAAGTTACAAGACTCACACTACCTCATTTCAAGATTTATTACAAAGTTACAGTAATCAAGACCATATGGTAAAAGCAAAAGATAAATGCTAAAATTAAAAGAATAAAACAGAGTGTAGAAACAGACCCATATAGGTGAATCGAATTTCAACACATAGGTGCCCGGGCATTCCTTCTCAGGACCTGATGTGAAAGCAACAAGTCACCCATAGGCAGAGAAGAGTCATCCCAACCCACAACTTGCACCATAAATAAAAATTACTTGAGGGGCGCCTGGGTGGCTCAGTTGGTTAAGCGGCCAACTTCGGCTCAGGTCATGATCTCACGGTCTGTGAGTTCAAGCCCCATGTCGGGCTCTGTGCTGACGGCTCAGAGCCTGGAGCCTGCTTCGGATTCTGTGTCTCCCTCTCTCTCTGCCCCTCCCCTGCTCATACTCTGTCTCTATGTCTCTCAAAAATAAATAAAAAAATGTTTAAAAAAAAACTTAAAAAAAAATTACTTGAGATGAATTACAGATTTATATGTAAAACCTAAAACTAAAAATTCTAGGTGATGGACTATACAGGAGGTCTTTGTGACTTTGGGTTAGGTACTATTTCTTAAGGACATAAAAAAGATGCAAAAAAGAAACAACTGCTTAATTGAACTTCGTGGAAATAAACTTCTGCTACTGGAAAGACACTGCTCTGAGATGAAAAGACAAGCCACTGACTAGAAGAAAATATTTGTAGAGCACCTATCTGATAAAGGACTGGTATCAAGAATAAACAGAAATCTCACAACAATCCAATAAAAAAGGGGCTGGGACAAAACATTTGAACAGACGCTTCACCAAAGAGAAACATATGCAAGTAGTAAATAAGTACACACGTGATAAGATGTTCAATAAATCAGCAGCCATTAGAGAAGGAGAAATTAAAACCACAAAGAGATATTAATACACATCTATCAGAATGGTCTTAAAGGAAATTAGACTTAAAAAAAGACTTATTAATGGTATTAACAACATGTGTAAGAATTTTACTAAGTAATGCCCAGAGATGAGCAATTCGGAGGATTCCAGAACCTTACCAATTTACGGACAGTTTCTCTTAAAGCTTTCTCATCCTCAATCATAATGGCCATGTCTTTCTGAACAGTTGAAGCCACTACGACATCTAGTACATCAGCCTTGGAAGCCATCTTGCAAATCATCTCATCGTGGGAAAATACACAATAGCGGTGAAGCAAGCGATAATGCTCCACACACTGTCGACCTAATGGCAGCTGGGTCAAAAGACAGAGGACAATACATGACGTTCATTCATCTTTCGCCTTCCTATTTCCAAAGACTTTTGACCATTATCAAATTACCAAATATGATATTCTGGGCCATAATACATATATCGACCCTAAAACCAGACTCTAAGAGGCCTTGAACCTTGTTTGTTTTTAATCTTTGCGTCTCAAAGATTTGGCATGTTAGGCGGTTAAAAAATCCAGTGAACTTGGGCTGGGTCCCTGGCTGGCTCAGTCAGAAGAGCATGCAACTCTTGATCTCAGGGTCATGAGTTCAAGCCCCAAGTTGGGTATAAATAAACTTAAAAAAAAGTATTAACAATGTATTAATGTCTACAACAATGTAAAATCTAACTGGACATATGAATTCACACATTTTCTGAAACAACTATACTGAACGAGTGTGGGTTAACCTACTTCATGGAATAATAATGCTCCAAACAATAACAGAAAATAATTTTAGATAGAGGTAGTACTATTACGCAGTAAAGCACTGAAACAAAGTTATAATTCATTAGATTTAACGCCACACACTTAAACTAGATCTTTTTATGTAAATGAAAAGTATACATCCTAACATAAAAATTCTACTTTACAGGCGCCCGGGTTTTGGCTCAGGTCATGACCTTGTGGTTCATGGGATTAAGTCCCACGTAGGCTCTGTGCTGACAGTGTGGTACCTGTTTGGGATTCTCTCTCTCCCTCTCCCCCACTCGCATTCTCTCTCTCCCTCAAAATAAACAAACATTAAAAAAAATATACAACGAAAACCAAATGTATCACTGAAAATTGCTGTTGTAGATAATTTAAGCTAGTGCTGTACAGTCTTAAGACTTAACTGTTTGTTCAGTTTGCAATGAAATACTGAATTTCACCCCAAATGTAAATCAACAGACTCATTTATTCATCAAGTCTCACTTTTACAGAAGAAAAACCTATCAGCTGAACCCAGCAGCGCGCTTCGTCAGTATACCTGATTTACAATGTGGGGCCGCGTGCTTTATCGCACTATGGATGGTAAATGATTTGTAAACCAGCCATGTCAGCAGCAACAGGTTTAAGTAACCATACAACACATGAAAGCTTTTAAAGTATTATATACCATTTCTGTAGGAAAACAATACACTTGAAAAGTCTCATTAAGTTATAATTACATACCCAATCAACAGTGCAGAAGTTAACAGCCTCAGCAAAATTAAAACCTTGATTAAAACCACTGTGGTAGGCTCTTGGAAATGTAATCACAAACTCCCCAGCACACTGATTAGTTCGATAAACCTAAAGAGACAGAAATTGGAGATTTTTAGTAACATTCGTGAAAGACAATCTGGACACAGACTATCAGATAAGACTATCTCCAGAAAGGGAAGCTTTTTGCCAATTAAAAGTGAGTCAGATAAAAAGAACTATGGTAAAATAATCACAGAGATACTCGTTTCTGTCACAAGATGGAGTAGTATCCCAGACTATTAGGGTTATTAGTATCTGAATAGAAAACATGGCTTTTACTGTAAAATTAGGTTACATCCAGGATTAGGACATACCTTTCTAAATATAGCTACAATTAAGAATATTCTAATTTTATTATACCAAAACAAGAACAAGATTTCCTACCACCAGTCATCCCAGCGATCTTGATTTAGGGCTCAAACTTACCTCCCAACAATTCCCCTTTTCCCACCATGCACTCAAACAACAACAACAACAACAACAACAAAAACCCTGCATTGGGGCACCTGGGTAGCTCAGTCGGTTAGGCATCTGACTTTTTTGGCTCAGGTCACGATCTCACCAGTTTGTGGGTTCAAGCCCCATGTCAGGCTCTGTGCTGACAGTGGGGAGCATGCTTGGGATTCTCTCTCTCTCCCTCTCTCCCTATCCCTGCCTGACTTGCACTTTCTCCTCTCTCTCAAAATAACTTAAAAAAAAAAAAACAAACCTGTATTAAGGCAGCAATCTCTTGGACATCAGTCTTAGCAATATTTTTCTGGATAGGTCTCCTCATGCAAACAAGCCTGTTTCCTCAGGGAAACAAGCAAAAATAAACTACTGGGACTATGACAAACTAAAAAGCTTTTGCACAGCAAAAGAAACCATCAATAAAAATTAAAAGGCAACCTAATGAATGGTAGAAGATACTGGCAAATGACCTATTCAATAAGGGGTTAATATTCAAAATAGATAAGAAACTCTTACAACTCGACACCAAAAAATAAAAATAAAAAAGAATAATAATAATCCAACTGAAAAATAGATGTGAATAGACATATAGAATAGAAAATATAGAGATGGCCAACAGGTACATGAAAAGATGCTTAATATCACGAATCATCAGGAAAGTGCAACTCAAAACTGCAATGAGAGATCTCACATCTCCTAGATTGGCCAGTATCAAAAAGACAATGATGGGGCACCTGGGTGGCTCAGCTGGTTAAGGGCCCAACTTCAGCTCAGGTCATGATCTCATGGTTTTGTGGGTTCAAGCCCCACATTGGGCTCTGTGCTGACAGCTCCAAGCCTGGAGCAGAGGTGCCTGGGTGGTTCAGTCAGTTGAGTGTCTGATTTCATCTCAAGTCATGATCTCACGGTTTGTGAGTTCAAGCCCCGCGTTGGGCTCACTGCTGTCAGTGCGGAGCCTGCTTCAGATACTCTGTCTCCCTCTTCTCTCTGCCCGTCCCCTGCTCACAGTCTCTCTCAAAAATAAACTTTTAAAAAAATTTTGTTCTTAATTGAAAAAACCTACATTGCTCTAGGCAAACGTATCCTCAGGCTGAACCTACTACTATAAAATAATAAAATTAAGAATCTTTTTAATTTATCTCTCTCCATCTTGTCCAAAACGTACCTCCTGGACTATTAGTATTAACACCAACTGGGAACTTATTGGAAATGCAAATTCTCGAGCACCACCCAGACTAAAGGAACCAGAAACTCTGGGGGTGACATTCAGTCATGTGTATTGTAACCTGCCATTTTGGGTTCAGATATAGGTGAGTTTGAAGACCACTACCCATCACAAGAGCACAATCCCTTCTACTGGGAATACTGTCTCCCCTCTACCCCCAAATCTGCCAAAAATATTATTTATCAGAGCTCCAAGCCTTAGTTCAAATAGTCATCATGAGTCCTTTCCAATTTTCCATAAAGGTAAGTGCATCAGCCTTCCAGTTGAGAGCACTGTCAAACCATACCACCGTTCCATTATCTGTGTAAACTTATCTGTCTTTTCCCTTAAATTCAGAGTCCCCAAATGCTCAGGCTCGCTCATCCATCTCCGCAGGTCCAGAACCAAGCCCCGTGGGTTCCTCAGCTTAATAACTGAGAATCCTGGACAGAGGTCTCATTTAGGGCAAGTTACTTATAACAAATCAGAAAGATCAATCAATGTGAGGAGGAAAATCAATGTGGAAAATACCAACATGAGGAGATGGTGTTATTTTGGTAGTTACTGGTTATTATTTTCTAAGCTAGTCTCCATGAATAATTTCTAATCCCTCAAAGAAAAATCCTTTCAGTCTGTCCCCATTTACCAGCCTGTGGCCCCCAAAATCATGAAATTTCAGTCACAGCAACATCAGGAATGCACTTTAGCGAGGTAAGTGTACCATCTACATTTGACTTAGCTAACTAAGATGGACCCCTCACTTCACACATTTCACTCTGGCTTCCCTAAATATCTTCAGAGCATTCTCCAACAGGAAACCATACACAAGTGTCACTCTGTATAGCAACCTCAGAGACAGTATCACCAATAGCACCTTTCAGTTTAGAGGAGGAACCCTGAAATCTAAGTTCAAGAGCTTGAAATAAATTTTCTCTTTAAATAAGCTTAATTAGGGGTGGAGGTATAATATAACTACAATCTATGAAGCAGGGAGATCATTTTGGTTTGTCATTCAAAATTAAGTTCATGTTGATTCAATAAATTATTTTTTTTAAGGTAGGGACAGAGTATAAAGGATTCTGACACTAGAGTTTAAACCTAACTATTATAACAGAACATAGACATTTTCACAGTAATTTATACAAATAACATTAAGGTTTTTGTTTTGCCGCATTCAAAGATTGAAGCTATAAAGAAAGATTATAGTTTAGAAAGCCTGAATTAGACACTGAAAAAAAAAAAAAAGCATAGTAAAATATGGCTGCTTGGCAACCTAGTTATTAGCTGCAACAAATTAGCTTTTATGGTGTACAAGGATCTAGTCCTATTGGCTTATTGCAGTATACTATCCAATTACACCAAACAGCTGTTTCTGCTACCCAGTTATGGTATGGAACACATATAACCAAATCAATGCACAAAAAACTGAGTAAGGGAAGAAAAGTGGTAAATTAAGCCTGAGTGGCAGGAAGATTGACCCAAAACATACAGGCACTTCATGAGTCATCAGGGTATTGGGGTTCATGATGGTCACGAGCTGATGGAGAAGATCTGGCTGGGACACAAAGAGCTCTGGAGCTAGCTTCTTCATTACATTTTCTAGCTGCTCGGCAGCATACCCTGGGACTCCATACCAGGTTTTTGGCTCACCCCTAAAAACAGATTATAAAAATAAATCAATCTCAAGAAATACAAAAACATGAAATTTCATTAGAAAAAAAAAATCAGTCTGCAACAACAAAACAAACAAAAACAGTTCACAAGTCGTGTATTTCAGACTCTGTTCAGTAAGATTATGCTACAAAGGAATATTCTGAGTGTCATTAGAAACACGATCTGAACACATGTAATGCATTTCCCCCTTCAAATGTATAGAATTTGAACATGAGACTTTCTGTCCAAGGTCTCCCTCCTCCCTCCCATTTTTATCTGATCCTTTAGAAAGTGTAAGTATCTAGAATTTCTAAGAATGTAAGGTATCATGTTAGCTGCAGGATATGCGGCTACCACAATTTCTTATAGCAACTGACAAGGGATGACAATCTTCCACCTTCCTTTTCCCTTGTCCACTCTGACAGGCAGGGTTAAATCAAACACTAATAAGGCAATTAGCATTTCTAAAGAATTCGTACTCTTCAAAGCATTTTAAACTGTCGACCAATTAATCTGTAACATCCCTGTGAGGTATGGTAAATATAATCTTCATTTTACAGCTGGGAGCAATTGCCTAGGGAAGCAGAACTGATGCTCTACATACATTTGCCAACTCCCTCTTTCTTGTGGTACGTTCTCAAATTCCTTGTGTGGGGATTTAAGTGAGTTAGAGATCTTCAAATATTTCTGTACTTAGAAAAGCAAGGGAAACTGAGGGGGTAAAAACAGATGTGAAAGAAGAAATGGCTTTGGTTAGCATTTATCAAGTAAAAAAGGCCAAATATCTGCACCCTGCCACCACATGCAGGCGCGCTGATGAAGCCCATTCTACTACGGGTAATGATACCAAAATTCAGCACCACAAAACAGAAGCTGCCAGTTCCAAGGATATGGACTCTGGCACCTAGACCTCACTGCTCTTCCAAAGCGTATCTGAGCTGCCACTGCCATGGAATGGGATTTTTCCACAGTACAAGCAATGCTCAGTGCTTTTTAATCTTTCCATGAGTAAAGGTTTCATTCTCTACGATCTGTCTAGCCTCTCTGCAGAAACATGTTATACCTGAAAAAGAGTGTGTGTACAACTTCAGGGGATTTATGGATTTCCTAGGAATCCTTAAGAACCACTGCCTTAACTTGTTAAGATGCCTGTTCCAACAGTAGTGAAAACTTAAGCGGGGAAAAATAGCTCGTAACTCTTCAGACACAGTAAAGAGTTAAGACACATCTGAGATGAAAAGGAAAAGTTTCCAGCCCAGCTTGCATACCATTTGTAGGTTATCTGGAACTTCTTACCAGTGCAAGTAGTTAATTGAATAGCTCCAGTGGTCTTCGATATGCCAACAGAATGAAGAAAAGCACATTCCCACATATAACCAAGGAAGTTTCATGCCACATATATCAGCGGTAATGTGAGCAAGGACAGACTGCTCCATCACTGGCATATTATTCAAATTCCAGCCACTATCAAGATATTCCTAACAAGAAGGAAACAAAAAAGGTATAAAGGTTTAGCTATAGCAAGCTAACATTTTAGATTCTGAATGTTTCAAAAAGCTGGCTGAAAACAGTCTTCAAAACAAAAAGGTCAGGGTCAGCGGAAAGGAGGGGAGGCCGCTATGCTGACTTCTTGGATGCCCACGTATTACTTCTGCTCAGTTCTGGACTTTATATAAAAGGACTCATATGGTATATATTTCTGTATCTGCCCACCCTCTCTGTTCTGGCCACAGAGAAAATACATCGTATGAGTTCGTTTATATCAAGTTCAAAAATAGGCAAACTAACCTATGGTGCTCCAAGTCGGGATAGTGGTTGCCCTGGGAGTGGGAATAGTGGTTGTCCTGAAACAGGGAAGGTAGGAAAAGAGGGAGGACAAAAGGGGAACTTTGGGGGTAAGGTCTGGTAATAACAGGTGTCTTTATTCTCGTTCTAGCGCTGGTTATGAGTGTGTTCAGTTTGTGAAAATGCATCAAGCTGTGCACATGATTACGCACATTTCTATGTATACGTTAGATTTCAAAAAGGTTTTTTAAAAACATCTGACTTCCTATTATGATAGAAATAGAAACCTTCCTAGAAGTTTGCTATTGTGGGAAATACTAGATTCATAAACACTAAAGTTCAAAGATAAATAGTCTGGTCCCAAAGCCCTTAAATTTTCTTCAGAAGGAGGTACCAAAGTTACAGACTGAAGGCAAAGGGAGGTTAGATTATCTCCCCACATCATCACAACATAGTAGAACAGCTGGGACCAGAATTGTTCTGTGGGCTCTTTCTGCTTTTCTTGAAATCATTAAAAATCTAGTAATCAAAAATGTGCCGAAAGTAATCATAAATATTACTTTAGGCCAACCAAAAAGAATTTTAATTAATAATTCAAGTTCCAACTACACATTATCTTTGCAGTAAGGCTAGGAATCCTGTACTATGCCCTTTAGATAAGGATATGCTGAACTATCGGCTTTAAATGCAGGTCTCTCCTCGAAATATAAGTGCCTCACAGCTAGCCTACCTCCTCTTCAGGTGAAAGTTTGATTTTCCCATCTCGGACAGGAAAGCCACTGCCAAATTCTTTTGAAGCGATATCAGCTCCATATTCTACTGTGACGTCCTCTTCAATAGTGCTTACCAGTCGCCAAAATTCTTTCTCAACCAGTTCTGTGGGAACCATCTGGAAACAAAACAATGAGGAAGAGAAAAAAATGAATTTTTCCTCAGATACTCACAAACTACCTACGACCAATCTGAAGAGATTAGCTAAGTGACAGGAATCACAGGATAGCACCCTCAGGAAAATTATACCCATAATGTTCCACACTTGATCCCAGGCAGTTCAGACTTCAACCTTACTTTCTGAAAGCCACTGTATAACTAAGGGTTAAGTACTGATTAAGAATTCATGTTCCTCTATCACCAACCTGGCTACTACTCTAAAAGGGAGTCAAGGAAAGCAAAATCCTGACATTCAACAACTGGAGATGGTTTTCTGTACGGGAAATAGAATACCTAACTTGACTATCACACAGTAATAACAGCTGTGTGTGAACGACGCTTTATCCTCGAGAGGCGTTCTAACACATCACCTGGGTGCACCTTTCCCTCCTTTCCCTAGGCCTGACTGACAGTGGTGCAGGGAATCAGGAGAAAAAAGATGGGAGTGCAAAACGTGAACAGAAAAAGCAATTAGTCTGCAGCAGCATGCAGCAGTACAGAGTCACCAGACCGAGGGTCTAGGATCTGTGGTCAATCCTATGCGAGTCTAGAGACAAGTAACTTAAATGCTATCCCTCAAGGTCCTCATCTTCTAAGTGAGATAAAAAGCTAAGCACAGATAAAAAAGGTCATATGCACACCACCAGGACTGGTGAAGCAAACATACCAGAAAGTAATACGCTATAGGAAGAGTCAAAAGAACTGAAAATTCAAAGGAGCATATTTTGAATTTATAAGCCCATCAAATAGGCAAACATTTTAAGTAACTTAACAGCTAATGTCCGTGCTCTTAGGGAAAAACAGGTTCACTCATACATTGCCATAAATGATACAGCCGTAAAAGTGGAGGAAAAATTCTTTCATCTGACCTCAGTAAGCATCCTAGGAAAATAATCCAACTAAAGAAATCTACGTATGTGTAGTGTCTGCCACAGCGTTTTGTTGGTGAGAGAAAACACAGCCCAGTGTCCAGAATTATGGTAGAAAACCATTTAACTCTGGTATACTCACTTGATGGAGCAGTAAATGCTGAATGAAACATGGTTATGCTTCTAAGAGCATAAAGGAGAATTTAAAATGAACTCACCCTAAAGCTTCTAATACTTACAGTAACATACGCACAACACGGACCCCTGCACACAGGAGTCATTCAATACATGTAAAGTTTTCTTTTAGATATGTCCTCCTACTAAACACTGACATTTTTTTTTGTTTTAAGTTTATGTATTTATTTTGGGAGAGAGAGAGAGAATCCCAATCAGGCTCTGCACCGTCGGCGCAAAGCCCGATGTGGGACTTGAACTGAGAGATCATGACCTGAGCCAAAACCAGGAGTAGGATGCTCAACAGACTGAACCACCCAGGCACCCCTGCAAAGTTTTCTTTTTTTGGAGGGAGAGAGGGAGAGAGGGAGGGAGGGAGAGGGAGGGAGGGAGAGAGAAGGGGGGAGAGGGGGAGGGGGGAGAGAGAGAGGGAGAGAGAGGGAGAGGGAGAGAGAGAGGGAGAGAGAGAGAGAGGGAGAGGGAGAGAGAGGGAGAGGGAGAGGGAGAGAGAGGGAGAGGGAGAGGGAGAGAGAGGGAGAGAGAGAGAGATTATTAGCAGGGGTGGGGCAGAGAGGGAAGGAGACAGAGAATCAGAAGCAGGCTCCAGACTCTGAGCTGTCAGCACAGAGCCTGACGTGGGGCTCAAACTCACGGACTGTGAGATCATGACCTGACCCAAAGCTGGACGCTCAACCAACTGAGCCACCCAGGCGCCCACGAAGTTTTCTTTAAATTACATTTGTTCACCT
Source organism: Paguma larvata (assembly GCA_030068075.1). Taxonomy (NCBI): domain Eukaryota; kingdom Metazoa; phylum Chordata; class Mammalia; order Carnivora; family Viverridae; genus Paguma; species Paguma larvata. The sequence continues at coordinate 3,485,353 of CM057840.1, read as the reverse complement.
GAAAGCACTGCTGATGGCTCCTTTTACTAATATTCTGCTACTGTTGCTGTAGGATTTGTGTGGAAAAGCCCATCTTTAGAGAAACCAAGTGAAAAATCAGGATGTATTTTAAAGTACTGTGGAATTTTAATACCACTAAACAAATTAAAGGTTCACTGTGCATAATAATGACTATCAAAAATAAGCATCAAGTCAAATTTGTCTTCAGATACATCTTTCTACAAAAGTTATTAAAATTCTGTACCAAAGCAGTATGTATGTACGTACATGGACTGGCATGTTGAAATAATCAGATTTGAATGCATCTGCCATTTCCCCAAAAGTACGGAGGGTATAGTCCCTGGCTGCTTGTTCAAAGCCAAATGCCTCTTGCGGCTTACTACACTCCTGTCAAAAAAGAAAAAGGGAAAAAATATTTTTATTTATAAATTAGTTATGTTTCATTTATATATATTTAAAAAACAGATTACTTATGAAGTGTTTGTTTAAAATAGAAAAAAAGCTGGATGGATATACATCAAAATAACTGTTACCTATAAATTGTAAAATCACACTTCTATTTTTTTTTTTTAAGTCATTCAGTCTTTAAGGCTTTTTGCAAAGAGCGTGCAATACTTTTTTAAATGAAACAAAATATTTAAGTGTAGTTAAAAAATTTTTTTCTTGAGAGGGAGGGAGACAAAACATAAGAGACTCTCAAAGACTAAGAACAAACTGAGGGGTGACAAGGTATGGGACGGGGGAGAGTGGGTGACGGGCACAGAGGAGGGCACTTGTTGGGATGGACACTGGGTGTTATATGGAAACCAATTTGACAATAAATTATTTAAAAAAAAATAATTTTTTTTTCTGCCTCTTAGGTCCTTGCATGGCTGTAGAAAGCACTGTCAAGACCTCCTTCCTATTCAAGTCCAGCCCTTTTTTTTTTTTTTTGAGCATCATTGTTACCAACTGCTAAATCTAAACCCAAAAGCAAAGAAAATAATATTCCAAAGTAAATTCTCTAATGCTATCTCTGCCATGAACTCTTCTTACCTGAGCCAAACACTTAGGACACCTCCAGTCTCCCTTGGGAACATCATGGAGAGGTGGGATCAAGCAAAAGGTGTGATAACTGTCATCACACCCGTCACACAAGAGAAGTCGGTCTTCATCATTGCCACTGCCACATAAGAGGCAGACATACAGATCTACCTGTAGCAATAAAAATAGTTACAAAACAAAGGGACATGAGCTACAATTTGATTCTGTGAAACTCTAAGAATGAAATAGTTAGGCATAATCTAGTCTCTCCATCCTCCTTCAAATGAAAATGCTTCACTCTCTATAAGAGGTCTTTTATTTTTTGAGAGACTGTGTGTGCGCGCACCTGCACAAGTGGGGAGGGGTAGAGAGAGGGAAAGAAGAGAGAATGTCAAGCAGGCTCCATGCTGTCAGCACAGAGCCGGATGCAGGGCTTGATCCCACAAACTGTGAGACCATGACCTGAGCCAAAAATCAAGAGTTGGATGCTTAACCGACTGAGTCACCCAGGCCCCATTTTAAATAAAAATGCTTCACCTTTTATAAGAGATATTTCACAGTGCTTAATGGATTCCCAACTCTAAAGTATAATCTCTATATTTTTTCAGTTGTGTGTTTTAGTTAAAGCTTATTACTAAGATATCTAGCTTTCAGTAGTTTAGAGAATGATAATCTAGAAGAGTAACAAGGTAATAAATTATCAGCTTAACGAAAAACAATTTATAAAAAAAAATTCAATTTTGCCATGTTTAAAAGGAAAGAAAAGTGTTTTAGTTAGTTAACCACATTAAATTACTTTGTATCCTATTTAAGGATTCATGGTTAAGAAGTTCCCCAAATACACAGTGATAAAATACATAGTTATTACCTGTTACAGGCTCTACTATGTTTCTCCCAAAATTCATATCCTGAAATCCTAACTCCTAGTACCTTAGAATGTGACTGGATTTGGAACCAGTCTTTAAAGAGATTAATTAAGGTAAAATTAGATCATAATGAGTGGGCCCTAATCCAATGATCGGTATTCATGAAGAGGAGATACGGACACAGAAGTGTACAGAGGAAAGCCGTGTAAAGATGCAGGGAGATGACGACCATCTACAAGCCAAGTAGAGAAGCCTTAGGAAAAAATCCACCCTACAGACACCTTGATCTTAGACTTCCAGCCTCCAGAAATGTGAGAAAATAAATTCTGTTGTTTAAGCCAGTCTGTGGTACTTTGTTCCGGCAGCCCGTGCAAACTAATACATTGCCAATAAACACAGAAAGCTAATTAAACTAATCAGGGAGTCTTACTTTTTCAGGGTTTTTTGTTGTCGCAAATAAAAACCTGAGTTCTGATCATTTCCTGATTATATTTTTTTTTGGTGGAGGGGGAAGAGATGGCACTCATGAATAAGACATTTAATTGGAATAATTTCAAATTCCAAGATAAAAAGCACTTGTTGTCAAGTTACTCGCTGGGCTCAGCAGAGAAGAAAAGCAACCAGATCCTCCGTAACGTCCTCAAGCTTTACGTTTAAGCATCCATTTGAGGAAATGGCTATCTCGTCCTCCAACTCTAGTTGGTGCTCAATTCCTTCTCCCCCCACTCCTTTCCTTTTCCTTCCTTCTTTTTTCCTATCTTCCTTTTCCTTGATTTTTGATCTGGCTTTCAGCTCATTTGGAGGTGATCTAGTGATTTATGAACATTCCATATATAATCAAGCTCACCATTATTTGTCTCTAAATTGAATGTACTCCAGAAAAATGGCTGTCAATGCCCCCAGGTGTTATCATCTTCATAACGCATTCGTGTATTTTCTCAATTAAAAAGATACTATAAACTGACATGAAAAGGACTTTTAATTGTCACACTCTAAGCCAGCAGGCCTAAATAAGGCACAAAAGGAAAACTGGGGGATAAAAGTGTCAACTCACAGCAGTGGTGGTTTTTTTAGATCGGCTCTTGGGTTTTTCCTTCTCGGTTTCCACAATGTACTCTTTCTTCTCAATGGGTTCTTGCTTGACGATGCTCTTCATTTCTCTCTCTATAAGAGGCAGTCCGAGTTAGCTCTTCTGGTACTAAACTTTGCTCACCTTGCTCCCTCACCTCTCACCTCTCCCTTCCCCAAGCACACACAGGACACAAACACAATTTTGTTGCTTCTTTTCACTGCAGTAGCAGCACCCAGTGTTGCCATCTTCAAGGGCTAAGTGCTCATTACTTCATGATAAAATACTAACTCACGCGACATTTAAATGTGGGTACATCTGGAGATGTTGCTCGGTTTGTGAGCTTTTAAAATAGGAGCTGAAGATGTGGTCTTCTTAACGATATCCTACCAAGACATAGCATATATTGATGCAAGCAGGTTCCTCCTGATCTTAACTATAAGAGACTAACAATTTACCAGCCGCCTCTCTTCCACAATATAGATAATCCTTCCATAACCTATGATATTTACTACCCCAACTTCCTGGTTCCAAAGACTGAGAATCTTGGCTAAAAATACTAGCTATCAGTTAATGAACTGTCCTCTGGTAGGTGCTGTGCTAAATGGTTTCCATGAATTCTTTGCAACAAATCCGTTTCAAGGATAAGAAAACCAACATTAAAAGAAGCCAAAAGGTATCGAAGGTCATACAACTAGCTAGTGGTTAAGCCAGGATCCAATTCAGATCTTTATTTTTAAAAATCTATCTACTTTCCACTACACATTGTGCTGCCTTTCCAATAACTCACCAATCACTAAGAACAACCAATTTTAATAACTTCTTCGTTTGTATGTGCCTGCCTATATAGGACTTAAGCCTTACAACTTTTTAGTCCTAAACTTACCTCTTAGCGACTAACATCAGGCAATGGTCAGTCAAGCAATTATCAACTAAAATTCAGATTTAGAAAGTACACGAGCCTGCCATGCCTGAAATAAACTTATCAGATACCCGGGTAAAGGCACTCATGCTTCTCATAAATCACTTCTTTTCAGTGAATGCCATGTAACCAAATTTCAAAGTAGCAATTAATGACAGTAGGGAAACTCAATCATATTTCTAAAATGCATATAATCATCTGTTTACTTCTACTGGTCACTAACGACGAGAAGAGGGACATTAAGATATTTTAAGATTTTATTTCAAGGCCCTACCTACTGATTCGTATTTCATAGTTGCTACAGTGTTTCCTTAATTAACAAATGAATAATATGTGTACTTATTTACTTTCTACTTCTTTCCTACTCACGGATAAACTTTCTTACCAGTTTCACATTTTGGAGTTGGACAACCCATTCGTCGTCTCAGGTTATGAGTTCTGGCTTCTGCTGTCTCTTCCGGTTCTATTTTAATATTCATGGCCTTTAAAAAGATTGTCATATATATATAAATATCTCCTTTGAAATTTTTTTTTCTAAAATCCAACTGAAATCTAAAGGTAACTATATTCTTATAAATTGTCTATTAGTACACCTTCAAAACATGCTTCTCTCACCACAAAGGAGACATCTACCCTTAAAATTACTATTATTTGAGGAATGGATCAAAATCTTAAGATTACAAGGGTATCTCCACTTAGGTAGGTCAAAAACATAGGAAAAGTCAAAAGATTAGGAACAAATTAGGAGCTGAAGATGTGGTCACTACCAGAATTGGGAACAGCTCGTATTTTCCTCCTAGAAGCTTCCCAGTTCTTATCTACTCACCTCATGCTTTATTCAGTCATCACTAAGCCAAGCCCTTAACAGTTATATAAATATCATAATTTCATTAGCCTAGAAGAGTTTGCTAGCTTCTTCCAAAGTCTGTCCGTTATTTACAGAAAACTCAGTTTCCATAATAATTTTCTTCTATTAAATTGTTATTACAAACTACTCTTTTAACATCACTAGGTTGCTAAAGATTCCCCACCACCCCATCACTGAGGGTAAATAAGCCAGTCTCAATTTCTAATGTTTCGTAAAGTGGTCATAATAGTTATTAATAAAGCAGAACGATTTTTTGCAAAGTGTTTGTAGAACTACGCTTGATCATTTTTGCCTGTGTTCATCCCTATGTATTCAGGATGTCCACTGCAGATAAAATTTTTCCCAGGGTGCTGTCATCACCCTATGTGTCTCTCATCTAGGCAGACCTAGGTATCCAGAGCAGTAGGGCATGTCTTACACATGTAAAGACCAAGATGTGCTCAAACAAGAATTTTTAGACTGATGAACTTTAAGAGCATGCTTCTGGACTTCAAATAACCATATTTTCTTATTCGGAGGCAGTCTTAATTCAGAAAAATGGAGCTCCAAAATTTTTTCCTTATCTTTAACTTACCTAAGTTAAAAATAATCGCCTTATTTGTATCTCTTTCCTCAGAAAACAAAATTGCTTTTTAATCTTGACCAATAATTACTAATAACCAGAGACTATTTTAGACGCCTGATTAATGCCAAGAGGCTTCCCAGTTCTAAGATGTTGCTAATACATTAATCACTGATTCCTAACACTTACATGTCCATCAAGCCAGGCAAGAACAGCCCTTCGCACGTGTGTATGCAGACGAAGTAACTGAGACAATATCCTTCTCTCTTTCCCAGGAGAAACCTCAGAGCAGAAAAATCTTGATGCAAACTGTCTTTCTCATTAGTTCTCTCCTCCTGATCTTCCCTCATGTTCTACTTTCATTTCATCTTATATATTCAATGCCCCCACCCCCATGCTGCCTAATTATTTTCTGTATTAGCATAAGTATCTGCTATTTCTTTCCAGGAACTCTGAAGAAAATGGCCTCCAATACCCTCTAACCTCCCTGATCAAAAACAAAACAAAACAATAGTTCCCAGCTTTCTATGCCCTAGCCTCAATCCTCAATAAACACTGCCTAATTTCATTAGGTAACAGGCAAACCAAATACCATCACGATGAATGCCTGTCCTTCCTAACTCAGTTAATTAAGCAGCTGTCTGTCCAGGCAGTATAAACCTAGAAAGAGTTCTCCTTACCCCTTTGACAGCCTCCCACCAAGTGTAAAAGCTAGAATATACACAGCATCCTTCTATGAGGCGAACAAGGTTCAAAACTGTGAAGAGCACCCACATGACAGGAATCCAGCATAAGACAGGCATTAGTGCTAGGGCTCAAGAATACTGCTGATCAACGGCATGAGGCCCTCACCTCTGCTCTCATGCGTTTTGCTCGTCGGGCTGGGGGGCATGTTTCTGAGGGCTGCACAGACTGCCTCTGGGGAATATCATGAGGTTTGTACTCCTTGTCCTTGGTGTCTGTGCTCAGGTTTGGCTTCTGCAGACACTAGAAATAAAACACAATTATATTAACAAATTTCTCCTTTTTTAATCTTAAGAATTTCAATGTATTTTGCAAGGTACATTTTATGATTATTTACACAGAAACATAAAAAGTCTCCAACATTTAAAATCAAAATAAACACAAGTCTGCAGTTACCAATCATATACACACACATATAAAAGCTTAAACAACTTTTGAGCAGGTGAATGGTGTGTCTTTAATTCACTTAACTATTCATGTCATCAGGTTACACCAAGCCACAGCAGGCTCAAGGCACTCCCAATGAGCCACCTGCAATTATCCCTGTTTGCAACTGTCAACTAATTGAAGGCTCAAACTGTTAGAAAGGCCCCTTTTAGGGCACCTGGGTGGCTCAGTCAGTTAAGCACCCAACTTCGGCTCAGGTCATGATCTCCCAGTTCGTGGGTTCAAGCCCCACATCCGGCTCTGTGCTGACAGCTCAGAGTCTGGAGCCTGTTTTGGATTCTGTGTCTCCCTCTCTCTCTCTGCCCCTCCCCTGCTCATGCTCTGTCTTTCTCAAAAATAAACATTAAAAAAAAGTTTTTTAATTAAAAAAAATAAGGCCTCTTGTAAGTTCTCAAAATGACCTTCCATATTGAGAATATTTGATTTTTTATAGTGTTTAGGGTGATAAAATATGGAATCAAATAAGTTTCTAAATTTTAAAATCCCACAGTTTCAAAGATAACTAGCAATGTTCTGTGATCAAAAGATATCTGAATTGAGAAAACAAGTAATTTGACTAAACTGTTCTCCCTTATTAGTGCTTTCATTGACTTCAACATATTCCTACAAGGTCTAACTCACAAGACAAAGGTTAAATAGGTAAGCCACAGTGGTAACTTTGGTTCTGATCAGACAAGAGTCTTTTGCTTTATTTTTTAGTTTGATTCTAAGCTTGCTGATAGAGGGTATATAATGCCAGCACAACAAAACAGAGTAACATCAAAATATTACCACTGAATCTAATACGGATTTCAAGTAAGTAACACTTCTTCATGATAGGACCCACAATTATCGTAAGAAGCATTTATAAATGCAGGTTCCCAACTGTAACTACTTAGGGAATAATATATCATATATGTTGGAATAAAATACAGTGAAATAATAATCTTCCAGAACTCCTGGCTCTATGGGTACTATTACTACCATATAGTCTCACTATTGGCTCCTTCCCCCTAACATCCAGAGAAGAGGGGTAAAAACAACAAAAACAGTAAAAACAGAGTAATTAAGAAAACCTATGTCTAACATTTAAGAAATATGATACACTATAAAAAAATACTGATACAGATTACCTGATACACTTAAACAAGTAATAAATCTACCACTGGTACAACAAACTAAGTATATTAAGTATTCTGCTCATTCTAATTAAATTCATACATTGATTTCATCTGAAAATATTAACTAAATTAGTATGGAATACTACTTGTTACCATCTGTAACAAGTCCTCAAATTGAGCATTTAGAGTATATTTAACTTTTTTTAATGTTTATTTATTTTTGAGAGAGAAAGACAGAGTGTGAGTGGGGAAGGGCAAAGAGAGAGAGAGGGAGACACAGAATCCAAAGCAGGCTCCAGGCTCTGAGCTGCCAGCACAAAACCTGATGCGGGGCTCAAACTCACAAGCCATAAGATTATGACCTGAGCCAGAACTTGGACACTTAACCAACTGAGCCAACCAGGCTCCCCTGGAGTATATTTAATGCAAACATGCAGACGGGAATAAAATCTGCCTATCATCTAAATTAAATTCTGTTAGAGGCGCCTGCGTAGCTCAGTCTGTTAAGTGTCCAACTTCGGTTCAGGTTTGTGAGTTGAGCCCCACATTGGGCTCTCTGCTATCAGTGCAGAACCTGCTATGGATCCTCTGTCTCCCTCACTCTCTGCTCTTCCCCCACTCACTCTCAAAATAAGTAAACATTAAAACATATAAATTAACCTTTTTACATTTTATATAAACTTTCTTTTAAAGAAAAGACTTAAGTAATCTCTATACCCAACATGGGGCTTGAGCTCATGTAACATACTTTTATGACGGAGCCAGAGAGGTGCCCCTAAACTTTCTATTTGAAACCTAAAAGTATGTATGATTGTGCAGATATGCATTGAACTGAATCGAGAAAACTTTATTAAGTGGATGGCCAGAAATTCAGAGCTTATAAGGATACCTGGGTGGCTCAGGCAGTTAAGCATCTGACTCTTGATATTGGCTCAGGTTGTGACCTTGTGGTTGTGAGATGCAGCTCCATGTCAGGCTCCCCACTGAACATGGAGCCTGCTCGGGATTCTCTCTCTCCTCTCCACCCCCATCCCTCCCCTACTTGTGCACTTTCTCTCAAAATAAATAATAAAACATTTTTTTAAAAAATTCACAAATCATGGAAAGAGACTAAGTGTCCATCAACTGATGAATGGATAAAGAAGATGTGGTATATATATACAATGGAATACTACACAACAGTGAGGAAGAATGAAATCTGGCCATGTGTAGCAACATGGATGGAACTGGAGGGTATTATGCTAAGTGAAATACATCAGTCACAGAAAGACAGATACCATATGTTTCCACGCATAGGTGGATTTTGAGAGACTTAACAGAAAACCATGGGGGAGGAGAAGAGGGGAAAAGAAAAAGACACAGAGAGGGAGGGAGACAAAACATAAGAGACTCTCAAAGACTAAGAACAAACTGAGGGGTGAGGAGAGTGTGGGAGGGGGGAGAGAGGGTGACGGGCACAGAGGAGGGCACTTGTTGGGATGAGCACTGGGTGTTATATGGAAACCAATCTGACAATAAAGTTAAAAAAATAAAATAAAATAAAACAAAATAAAATAATTTTAAAAAATCAAAAAAATTTTAAAAATTAAAAAAATTAAAAAATTTAATTTAATTTAAAAAAAGAAAAACTTAAAAGATTTTCAAAAACGCATACAGTAGAAAACAATTATTTTGTTTTTCTTCCAAATAAAAAACCTCAGTGCACAAAAAAAAAAAAAATTCAGATATTATATATGTGGTCTCTATCTCCCACCAAGTCAAAATGGTTCCATAAACTATGGTCTGCTTTGTTCTGTAAGGACTTTGGAGATCTAAGGTAAAATCAAGTTCAGAAACTTTTCAGAGTATGTAAGAAGAGCTCTATTATTTTGTTCCAAACCACAATTCCAAACATACACCTGATGTATTTGCTTTGTATCTAATGCTAGTATATGCAGACTAATTTTAACCTTTATCTGATAAACTGGGATTTAGAGTAACTGATGCCACAGCATGAGGACACCGACCTACAGACACAGAGCAATCTGTTGAGACATCTAGAAATACGGGAATATAATAGCAAGGCTTATGTCCCACTATACCAGGACACCACCACTCAATTCTTCTCAAGTTTTCTAAAACTTACTCTAGGCTTCAGTTCGCCCTTTTGAAACAATTTCTTCATTGACCATCTTTTTTTCCTTAAAAGACTTTGTTAGCCAAGTTTTAGGTTTACAGCACAATCAAGATGTGAAGGTAGAGATTTACTATATATGCCCCACCGTCACACAGGCACAGCCTCCTCCCCCGTTGTCACTATCCTCTACCAGAGTAGTAGTACATTTGTTACAACTCATGAACCTACACTAACACATTGTTATCACCCCACAGGCCATACGCGACATCAGGATTCGCTCGTGGTGGTGTACATTCTATGGGTTTAGACAAACCTCTAATGACATGTATAGGGTTTTTATCGCCCTGACAATCCTTTGTACTGTGACTAATTTTGTTCCCTCCCTCCCTCCCACCCCCAAACCCCAGGCAACCACTGATGTCTTCAGTGTTTCTTCTATAGATTTGCCTTTTCCAGGATACCGTATGTTTGGAATCTTACAGTATATGTAGCCTTCTCATGTTGGTTTCTTTTACTTAGTGATGTTCCTCTCCTTGTCTTTTCACAGCTTGAGATCTCATTTCTTTTTAATGGTGAATAATACTCCATTCTCTAGATATAACACCATTCATTTATCCATTCACCTCCTGAAGGATCGCCTGGCTGCATCCAAGTCTTGGCAATTATGAATAATAGAGATGCTAAAAACATCCATGTGCAGGTTTTGTGTGGACATAAGTTTTCAACTCAATTGTGTAAATGCCAAGAAACATGATTGCTGGATTGTATGGTAAGAGAGTATGTCTGGTTTTCTAAGAAACGGCCAAAGTGTCTTCTAAAGTAGCTGTGTCATTTTGCACTTCTGCCAGCAATGAATGAAAATTTCTGTTATCCTCGCCAGCATCTGTGCTGCCAGGGTTCTGTGTTGGGCCATTCTAATAGGTATGTGGTGGTATCTTGTTGTTTTCAACTCTTTTAAAATATACGTATTCCAGGGCACCTGGGTGGCTCAGCTGGTTAAGTGTCTGACTTCAGCTCAGGTCATGATCTCACAGTTCGTGAGTTTGAGCCCCACATTGGGCTTTGTTGCTGACAGCTCAGAGCCTGGAGCCTGCTTTGGATTCTGTGTCTTGCTCTCTCTCTGCCCGCGCCCCCCAGTTCGCACTCTGGCCATCTTTAAAAAATAAATAAACATTAAAAAAATTTTTTTTAAATATATGTATATTCCAATTATCCTTTTCTCCAACAATTATTTCCAAAAATCAGAAATGGGCCAAAAATTCGGTATGAAAAATGGCCATCAGAGTATAATAAATATATATATTGGAACCAATCTAAACAGTCAACAATAGGAGGAAATCAAGGCCTAGATATAAAAACAAATGCCAACACGCCTAAGTGGCTCAGTCAGTTGAGCATCCAACTCTTGATTTCGGCTCAGGTCATAATTCCAGGGTGGTAGGATCAAGCCTCGCGCCGGCTCCATGCTCAGCATGGAACATGCTTAGCATTCTCTCTCTCGCTCTCTGTCCCCATCCCTGCTCATACTGTCTCTCTCTCTCTAAAAAACGACAACAAAGAAACACACACACACAAACGGAATGCCACTACATCTTCAAAAATGTTCAAAGACATGGCAAATGTTCATGATATATTAAACAGAGAAAAGGCAGGATATAATACTGTATATGAAGAACACAATTCTAGTTTGTGTATATATGCATAAAAATATCCTTGAAAGAAAAAACAGGCGAGAGGATTAGGAGGGATTTTATTGTCATCACATTTCCTTTTGTTTTTAAGCCTTCTGCAAAGAATACCTATAAGTGCCTAGAACATACTTGGTACACAGCAGGCCCCTCAATAAGTATTCATCTGTGTTGTAGACATAATGTTTACAAAAGGCATCTTTAAATACCTATTCCTTTCAGGCTACAATTGAATAAATGTTTATGTGTTTTTCGACTATGACACTATACTCCTCTCCAAGTATATAGATAAGATGTTTTTAAAATGTTGCAACCTGTAAAGCTAAAGTAAGACTCTTCTCTCACTCACTGTGACTTCCACTCTCAAACAGAAAGGTTACTAAAGAGAAAATCTACTATAGGCAACTATATGTAGATCAAATCTGACTATAAAACAGAGGCATAAAGGTTCCACATACAATGTTCTAAATTTCCCTGAGTTCATTAAACATTCTCACATGTATATTTACGGACGACGACAACCTTCTGAATATTAGACTGGTCATGTTCTTGTAGGCTAAAAAGGAAGCTCCCTTGGAATCAAGAAGGGATAAAGGAAAGAAAAATGTAATGCTACAAAAATCTACAGGATTTGAGCATTACAGATGGTAGGTCTATAATATCAAGACAGAGTTATGATTAATAGTTTACCCTCTGAAACTATGTCATTATCTTTCTACTTCTCTATAGCACAGTAACAATTCTTAAAATTATAAGGCTCACCGCTCTTGTCTTAGAATAACTAAAAGGGTATAAACAGATAACGACATTCTTCTTGCTACAACAGTCCTGAAATAAGTTTTTATAATACTGTTTTACTTTAATTACAACAAAAGTTCTTATCTGAATAATGTGACAAATACCATCTTTATAAGAAAACAAACATGGCTACACAGGAACTATTATTAGAAGAGGGATCCATTAGCTATCCGGATTATTAAATCCCCTACCTTTTATTCATATCAGCATTCTATTTGAAAATCTCCTTGGAGACCTCCACCGGCAAGAGAACAGGTAGGCGACTTCTTTCACAGATCTTACTTCCGTGGGACAACTAGGAATGTGTGCTACACAGTATGTCGGTGCAAAAGCATGAGTCACAACATGATAATAAAGAACTTGTCGTAAGGAAGACACAGGCTTAGTGAAGTTAAATTCAGACTTTGACTTCTGACAGCAAAAAGATATTTCCTCTACAACCTTATTCATTCCAAAAACACACTTCTAAGTATGGCTGCTCTCAAAACACAACAGCGAAAACACTGGAGGAAAAATTCACAAAACAAAGTCTTCTCAACAATGTCTTCCACAAAAAATTAAGGCCTATTCATTCACCCTAAAAGATAACATACCAATAAGCAGTGAAATAAAATAGGTTAAGATCGGTTCGGTACTCACTCTCAAACTGTCTCCTGACAGGAACAAGTTGTAAGGGTTGAGGATTCGCTCATAATGCCCTCTGATATGGGAGCCTACAGCTTTGCCGGGAGCAAATCCCATCTTGGTGGCAATTTTGGTCCATTTTCTATCCTTGCAAACAACTGCAAATCCACCTTCTTCTGCAACTAACTATTAAATAAAACAGCAAAAGAAATTAAAAACATATACACAGAAATCACTTCTAATTCCCTTGCAACTAGGTATGACTCCGAGAACAGCACGTTCTTGGCTATGGTAATTTTTAAAAACACATTTTCTAGGGCACGTGGGTGGCTCAGTTGGTTGAGCGTCTGACTCTTGACTTTGGCTCAGGTCATGACCTCACCATTCATGAGATCAAACCCTGCATCGGGCTCTGTGCTGACAGTGAAGAGCCTATCTAGGATTCTCGCTCTCTCCCTCTCTCTGATCCTCCCTCACTCATGCTGTGTGTGTGTGTGTGTGTGTGTGTGTATGTGTGTGTCTCAACATAAATAAATTTTTTTAAAAAAATACACTTTCCAAATCAAATATATATATGTATTATTAATTTCAAGCTAAGAAATTAAAATATAGCCTTTTAAATATGTTGTATCCCAAAAAGCTACTCCTCAGTTCCCCAAAGCATTCAAGATTTTCCAGGAGGAAGAACTAGATCAACAATTATATCTCTAATAAAGAACAAGTCCTAGTCCTTGGTCTAACTCAGTGACCCTTAAAACTCTCCATAAACTAAGGAGTAGGAAAGATGGCACCATTTGGGGGGTAAGAATGTAGGCTTTACACTGAAGTGAACTCTAATTCAGGTTTAGAGTACTGAATTATGACTCAGCCTGTAGAGTTTGGTCAATTTTCTCCGTGAGCCTCAGTTGTTTCAACTATAATAAAACAGAAGGAGCATCATATGGAACTATTAAAGTTTTTAAATGACACCCACAAAAAAGGTGGCAGCCAAATATTTCACAAGCTAAGGCTTCCAAGGTTTTCAGACCTGATGGGTAGGACCAATCAATCACTAAAGTGAATGGAGAATTTCACTTTACATATTTCAAACAGTAAGTTTCTTTTTAAAGCGAAGAAAATCAAATTTATGCTGGCAGAAAGATACTAAATGAGGGAGATGGCTGTTAGCCCCTTACCTTATTGAGCTGAAACAAGTCCAAGATCTTCCTCTCCACATGTGGAATTTTCAGAGTACTTCCCTGTAACTCCCAGTACTTTGCAATCTGGTCCAAGAAATTCAGTTTTACTCGAGTTTGAGCCTAAATGACACAGAAGTGAATTTTAATCTTACCTACTTATTTTAAGACTCCTGCCTATTATTACCTGTGTGAGTGGTATTTTCACTCTTAGAATATTTAAGTGAAGTATCACTTCTGAATTCAATAGAGAAACTGCCAAAAAATACACAAAAGAAAGCTGGTTAAATAATTCTACATTAACTCAGCAAAAATTTAATTCAGCCCCTACCATGTATCAGGCAGAGTTAAAAACTCAGTAAGCTTTCCCTTAAGTAGGCACTCTGAAAAGTGCTTCATGTAAGGAATTCTATAAGCACAATTTTGTTATTGGTTAAAATTATATCATAAGCTTCTATATGTCCCTCTTAGTCTTTTTACAACTGGGGTATTTTAAAACTTTAAAAAAAAATTTTTTTTAACATTTTTATTTATTATTGAGAGACAAAGAGTGACCGAGCATGAGCAGAGGAGGGGCAGAGAGGGGGAGACAGAATCTGAAGGAGGCTCCAGGCTCTGAGCTGTCAGCACAGAGCCCCATGTGAGGCTCGAACGGACAAGCTGTGAGATCATGACCTGAGCTGAAGTCGGATGCGTAACCGACTGAGCCACCCAGGCACCCCATAACTGGGGTATTTTAAAGGTCTGTTCTCTCCAAGTACAAATTTTCTTATTTTCTCAAACACAAATCTAAAAATAGAATTACAACAGTGATTTCATACCAATTTTAACAAGTCCCGGTAAGATAAAGGAAAACTAGGGGAAATTTCTTAAATGCTATTCCTTTAACAGATTATTAATGCTGTCTGTAAGTCATTAAAAACTATTTTTGTCCAAAAAAATTTTTTTTGGTCATTTTTCTTTCTCCTCCTTGAAAATTAAATGTAAGTCAGACAGTTTCAGGAGTTTGACCTCGCTCAAGAACAAAACTGAAACGAACGTTCAGATGTTCCCAACCACAGTCTAAGACCTCTCATTTCCTATCCTTCAAGCTCAACTTGAAAATACAGACACAAAATACAGAAATTCTGGGATTCCACAGAATCCCAGTGGACTTATGTTCCATTTAAGTTAAAAACAGTCTTTTATAGAAAAACAAAACATGATTCAATATGAAAATCAGGTTAGCAAAACATTAATATAAACACTACCTCTAGGTTATCAATACCTTATTTACCCTGCATTTGAGTTTCAGTAGCTTAGAGACTGAAGAAAATTCCCAGTATTCCTCACCTCCCCCGCTTAGGAAATTAAAGTGTGTTATTAAATCTCGGTGAAGATGTGTATTTGGAAGGAAATTAGAGCTGGAGATTCTTTTCCATTACATGGTTCTCAAAGTACATTCCTTTCAAAACCTAAATTATTGCGGATGTCATTTAGAAGGATTTAAATGAATTAATAGGCCAACAATGACTGACAAAAATCGGTGTTTTTAATGATGTCTGGTTGGCTACAAAGTCCTTAATGTCATTTGTTTTACCATGATTATTAATTATTGGCCATATTTTAGCTTCACTAAAACCACTAGATTTGTGACAGATTCCTCCAAGAAAGCCCTTCTGAAACACAGGCAACCAGAACAGTAGTTAAGACAATACCTCCAATTCATTCAGCCTCTGGATACGCGGGGTAAAATGAAGTTTGTCAACATCACATGCAAATGGTGGCTGCCAATCCTAGGGGAGAAGCAAAGGCTTTTATAAGAATTTATAATTCTGACAATTCAAAAAATTGTGTTAAAACCCCAGTAAAGTAAAACACAAGTTACCTCCTACCAGTAAAATGAAATAGAACATGAGTAGTACTTTCTCAATCTTCTTTCCACCAGAACAGCAGAATATGTATGACTACCCTTCCCCATGTAAATGATACCTCCTGCATGCATGCACCCCTCCTCGCGCCTTTCCAAATGAATTATGTCACTGAACATCAAGCTATTGAAAAAAATCACTGACTCTGAAGTTTATTACTTATTTGGTAAGTAATCTCTACACCCAACTGAAGGCTCGAACTCGTGACCCCGATATAGTCACATCCTCCTCCGACTGAGCCAGCCAGGTTGCCCCGAAACATCACTGACTTTTAAAGAGATTTTGATTCCTCTAGTCCACAGAAGTTATCTTTTTACAAAATAGCTATATTAATATTAAATCATCTATAAACTGTATTTTTATATATGCAACCTTCTAGTTACCTTAACTTTTATTATAAAATTAAGGATAAGTTCTTGGGGTGGGGGAGCGGGTGGCAGAGACCGCCATCCAAAACTCGTTTTAAAGAATCATTCTTGACATATCAACTGCTACAGATTCTTAGGACTGCTGTCATGAGGAAATAATCAGACAATAAGAAAAGTATGTATGGTATCTATAACTAGAGAAAACTGGAAACCTAAATGCCTACAATTAAGAGAATAGTTAAAGGAATAAAAATATGCTGTGTTAATGGGTACAGAGTTTCAGTTTGGAATAATGAAAAAGTTTTGGAGATGAATTTTTGATGATGGTTGTATAGCACTGTGAATGTACTTAACGTCACTGAATTGTACCTTTAAAATAAATATAATGGTAAATTCAGTATTATGTTTATTTTAATATTTTAACACCTTCGCAAAAAGACAAAAACTTACGCTGTGGCATAGTTCTATTTATTGACATTGAAAGATGTTCTTTATAGATGTCAAGAAGGAAAAGAAAAACAGGCTATGCAACAGAAAAATAAAACACTGGAAAAATATATAGCAAAAATAGGATTTTATAGGTGATTTTTTTCTGCTTCCTTAGCCATTTGGAATACAACCTGAAATATATACATTAAATAACACCTATTAAATAATAAATAAATTACTTCAAGGGAACCTGGTTGGCTTATTCAGTACAGCATACAACTCTTGATCTCAGGGTCTTGAGTTCAAGCCCCACATTGGGTGTGGAGCCTACCTAAAAATAATAAATAAATCGAACAAGTAAATAAATTCGAATTAGAGAACAAGTCAATACAAGGAAGTTCACAGTCTTTTACCCAATTTCATACCCAGAAGTTTTTTCTAAGAAAATAATTCACCCACAGTCAACAAAAATCATGCTTGAAATTAACTGCCGTATTATGTTTAAAAGATATGATTGATATTATAACATTCAATATTATATAGCATTTTAAATTCTAGGTTTACAGGGGGCACCTTGGTGGCTCAGTTGATTGAGTGTCCATCACGGCATGATCTCACAGTTTGTGAGTTCAAGCCCCACATCAGCTCCCTGCTGTCAGCATGGGTCCTCTGTCCCCTTCTAACTGCCCCTCCCCGACCCATGCACGCTCTCTCTCAAAAACAAATAAAACATTAAATAAACGAATAATGAAATTCTAGATTTACAAAGAACTCATACCAGCATACAAGAAAATACAGAAAAATGGGCAAATTGTGTTAAGAGTAAGAAAAAATAGCCAACTGCAAAAAGACTGGTGTCTTTTTTACTTTACTCAAAATTCAAGACATACACAAGATTCCCTTGTTTTATCTACCATGGTTAGCAAAGATTTAAAATATACACACCACCAGGATTAGCAACATGTGAGGTAATGTGGACCCTGACAATTAGTACGCTGTTTTTTGGAATCAATTAGAAAGCATCATATTTCTAAAGGCCTACTGAGCCAGCAGTTCCTCAAGTAAGAATTTACAAATACTTGTTGCCACTCACAACACCAAGATATAGGCACAAGGAAATTCACCACAGAATTGTTTTAACTTAAAACCTTAATATTAGGGCACCTGGCAGGGCGCCTGGGTGGCTCAGTTGGTAAGGCCTCCAACTTCAGCCCAGGTCATGATCTCATGGTTCGTGGGTTCGAGCCCCACCTCAGCCTCTGTGCTGACAGCTCAGAGCCTGGAGCGTGCTTCGGATTCTGTGTCTCCATCTCCCTCTGTCCCTCCCTCACTCGCATTCTGTCTGTCTCTCTCTCTTTCTCAAAAATAAACATTAAAAAAAATTTTTTTTTAATATTAGGGCACCTGGCTAGCTCAGTCGGTGGAGTATGTGGCTCTTGATCTTGGGGTTATAAAGTCAAGCCCCACATTGGGCGTAGGGATTACTTATTAAAAAAAAAAAACCTTAATACTTATCAATGGAGAATAAAGTAAATAAATGCTGACACACCTGTAAGTAGCAATAAAATACTCTGCAGCTGTAATAAAGAAAAAAAGATCTAGATGTTCTAAATATAGAAAGATAGCCAAGATTGGATGAGTAAAAAAACTAAAACATGTAAAATTGTGCCAATAATATTACATATACGTAAATTAAAAAAAAAATTTTAATGTTTGTTTATTTTTGAGACAGAGACAGAGCATGAGCAGGGGAAGGAGGGAGCAGGAGAGAGGGAGAAACAGAATTCAAAGCAAGCTCCAGGCTCTGAGTGGTCAGCACAGAGCCCAACGTGTGGCTTGAACTCCTCAACCACAAGATCATGACCTGAGCCGAAGTCAGACACTGAAGTCAGACACTCAACCGACTGAGCCACCCAGGCACCCCACATATATATAAATTTGAAAGATTATCAGAATACAAGAGGAAAAAGAGGTTACTGTTACTTCAAATCTATATTGTTAGAACTTACTACTATTGGTTGCTTTTATTTATTTGCTTTCAAATGTTTATTTAAATTCTATTTAGTTGATTGCTTTTAGTTTAAAAGTAAAACAGGGGTGCCTGGGTGGTTCAGTCAGTCAGGCATTTAACTCTTGATTTCAGCTCAGGTCATGATCTCATGGTTCATGAGTTCAAGCCGCACTTCAGCTCTGGGCTGACATGCAGAGCCTGCTTGGGATTCTTTCTCTCCCTCTCTCTCTCTGCCCCTGCTCCGCTCACTCAAGCACATCCACTTTCTCTCTCTCTCTCAAATGTAAATAAATAAACACTTTTTTAAAAAAGTAAAACAAGGTCTAGGGCCCCTGGCTGGCTCAGTCCATGAGGCATACAACTCTTGATCTTCAGGTCGTTAATTCAGGCCCCATGTTGGATGTAGAGGTTAGTTTAAAAAAAAAAAAAAAAAAAAAAGTAAAACAACGTTTTGTTTTAGGGATAGGGAAGACTTCAAAAAAAATACCCACCAGCAATGCCTGATAAAGTATTATGTTAAAAAGATTCTACAATTTTTTTAAAAGGGGGGAAAAAAGCAGATTACAAACTGATACAAAGCTATTTACCATCATACCAGAAAGAAGAACCAAAGAAAAACGAAAAATTGGCAGCACTGTTTTAAACTTATTACAGACAAGACCTTCAAGTATTTAATGATGTCCCACTGCCTCTTCCACAAAGACTATGGGTAACGTTTAAATGTCATTTGTCAGTTAAGGAAATGCTATACTTTGTTAATAAACTTAAAAAATACTACCTACTCCATCCTGGGTCAAAAAGATGAAAGTGATTTATTTTTGTTTAGTTTGATAACTAAGGCTAAGGAAAGCAATGTGTTTAATTGTACAGAACACAATGTAATAGAAGAAAATCACACTGCTTGATATTCTATCACAGGCTAATAGGAAGACGTTATATTGCTCAGAGCTTTGCTCTCTAACACTTCATAAAAGCTGTACGCTTTTTCTGAAATGAATTGATCTGGGTTGAAGGTTAAGACCAAAAACATATCAAATATAATATGTCAGAATATACAAGTAAATGATTAACATACTGTCCAAATGGCCTGAGAACTTTATAAACTAAGACATTTGGGTCATGTATGACATTTCCTGACTAATTAAATAGGCCTTTTAATCCCAAAACACAATGATATAGAAATTAATTTCATCTCATCCATATATTAAAGTTTCATAAATTACAGTGAGCTATGTCTTTGTATGTATGTGTGTATATGTATATTACATAACTTATGCTTATTTTATACTGATGTTTTTTCAAATGAATCCTAAAAATAAAGAGGAAAATGGTACATATCTGTCACTGAAAAAGTCACACAGTGGATACAATATGTGTAAAACTAAAACTGTTTCAGATCTTTCCTGCATTAAACACAGGCCACTGAAAACTTTGTCACCTCTTGTTACAAATAATTTGGGAAAATGGGATAAACGTCATTCAATTTCAAGACTTTCGCTGTCAGCTGAAAAGCTTTACTCCAATAAAAGAATTACATATTATTTGCAATGCTCACTGAAATATTAGAATTAAGATATCCTTGGCTGGGGCTCCTGGGTGGCTTAGTTAAGTGTCTGACTCTTAGAATGGGCTCAAGTTATGATCTCGCATTTGTGAGATAGAGCCCTGCATTGGGCACCCCCCACCCCTCCCGCTGACAGCGCAGAGCCTGCTTGGGATGCTCCCTGCCTCTCTCTCTCTCTCTGCCCCTCCCCTGCTTATGTGTGTGCGCTCTCACTCTCTCCCTCTCAAAATGAATAAACATTAAAAAAAAAAAAAAGATATCCTTGACTAAGTCTGGCCTCGATGAACTGTAACTTTTACATGGGGGAAAAAGCCATCAAAGAAGGGAAGAAACTATTAAAAAACATTGTGATAATTTTTGGTTTGACACTTTATCTAAAGGGGGATATCATATAATCTAACCAAAAGTTTTAGTCTCTAACAATATGATGCATAAATCCTTTTTCTAACAGCATTTCCATACTAACTAGGTGTTAATGAGTACATAGATTGCAAGGCATCCCATATAAATGCCCTGCTGAGATTCACTCACTTTTAAACTTTAAAATGGCTTTATTTTAACTCTTTCAAAATAAAAGTCCAACTATATTATTTAAAAGCTCAATTATTTTCCTGAGCAGTAAAAAATATATTCCTTCAGAAGGCAATTAAGTAGAAGGTTGAAGCTTTGAAATCCTCAGAGGCCTGAGAAACATCAAGTAAACATTCTTCCTTAGTCCCCGCACTGAACAACAACTTATAGTACATTTAACTGAGAGAAATGTGCAATAATATTGACCAGTGGGAGAATACCTTTCATAGGATGCTAAGGATTTTTCAAAAATGCCATGAAAATTCACTCTGTAAGTGATCTAGTATTGGCATCCACATATTAGGTTACTGTTTTAGTCTTTCTCGTCACACAGAAGCTATCGCCATTTTGAGATCTAATAATCAGCACAATAAGAAGTATATTCTCTATAGAGCCTAGTCCAAAAGTTGGTTCTCCTGCAGACAAAACTAATTTTTAAAAATCAATGTCAAGGAGTGCCTGGGTGGCTCAGTCCATTAAGCGTCCGACTTCAGCTCAGGTCATGATCTCACGGTTTGTGGGTTTGAGCCCCGCGTCGGGCTCTGTGCTGACAGCTCAGAGCCTGGAGCCCTGCTTCAGATTCTGTATCTCCCTTGCTCCTGCCCATCCCCTACTTGCACTGTCTCTCTCAAAAATGAATAAACATTAAAAAAAAAAAAAAATCAATGTCAAAAGCTCATTCTGGCTGGTTTACAAAGAATAACATTAAGTAAGGACCAATGTATTTTCTAATTGCATATGTTCTATTAAAACCTGTCATCATAGAATAAATGCACTGAAAGGATATTAATCCATTGCGGCAGAGCTAAACTCCATGTTTTAATCCAGATTCTTACACTTTCTGGGTTATCAACACATTAACACAAAACTATAGGTCAAAATTTTAAGGATCTAAACAAAGAATTTATCTTCATTTTAAAGCAAGTCAGAAAGTATTTCAGTTGAGCAGGACAAGATTTACCAACCTTAATAAAGATTTAACACACATAAGAAATACAATGTAAAAAGACTACTTTTCATCACGTTAATGGTCTTATGTCAGTATGATATCCTTAAGACACCTGCACAAATCTAAGTGGTAGTACTGGGCACACCATAATCATTATAAATCCCCATCTATAAATTTAAAAACAAGCAGAGTTACTATTTTTGAGTACCTCAGTGGAATCCAATGACCACTCACTGATGGGTGTCTATCAGGAACGTTTTTGTTTTTTTATTTATTTGTGTCAGAGAGAAAAAGAGAGAGAAAGAGCATAAGCGGGAAAAGGGCAGAGAGAGAGGGAGACACAGAATCTAAAGCAGGCTCCAGGCTCTGAGCTGTCAGCACAGAGCCGGATGAAGGGCTTGAACCCACAAACCGTAAGATCATGACCTGAGCCAAAGTCGGAGGCTCAACAGACTGAGACACCGAGGTGCCCTTATCAGGAAAGTTTTGTAATGCAAAGGACTTCAATGTCTTCCAAACAGAAATAAAAATGTGTTAGATAATACTAACTTCTCCCTTTCTTCTTACTTCCCTCAGGGTAGGCTTGGCACCAAGCAGCTTTAATTAGCCATCCATTTGATCAAAGTCTGTTTAAGATTTCCCATCCACAGGGCGCCTGGGTGACTCAGTTAAGCATCCCACTCTTGATTTCAACTCAGGTCATGATCTCATGGTTTTTGAGTTTGAGCCCCACGTCAGGCTCAGTACTGACAGTGCGGAGCCTGCTTGGGATTCTCTCTCTTTCCCTCTCTCTGCCCCACTCCACCTCTCTCTCTCGAATTAAATAAACTTAAAAAATAAAAAATAAAGATCTCCCATCCTTAGTGAGCCACTAGTAAAAAAAGACGGTTTTCTTTTTAGACTACAGAACCACTTTTATTCCTTAAATCAGAGATTCTTATACTGTATCTGAATTGAGTGTATGTGGATTTTGGGGAGACAGTCCACAGCTTCCACCAAGCTCTCAAAGGGGTCTGTAACCTTAGGGAGGGGAGGGGGGAATCCTGAGAGAATATTTGGCTTTGAAAATTTTTGCAACTTCAAGTTCTTATCTCACTATCCCAACCAACTTTTTTTCAATCCCTTCTCATACTTAACCAGGACATGATAATGGATGAGACACTTGGCTCCTCAAAATGTCAGGAGGTTATATATATACTGTAGGACAGAAAGAGCAATGCACTTAAGAGTCAGAAGACCTGGTTTGCATTTTGATTCTTTAATCACCACTTAAGGGATCTTAACTTTTCTATTTAAAATGTACAAAATAGCTACCTTCAAGACTATGGTGAAAATTAAAAGTACAAATATAAAGGATTATTTATTATAAAGCAAAAATAGCAAGTATTATATTACATTAAGTTCTGACCACTGAAACATAATTTCTTCTAGCAAAGAGTCACTGCCACCTCAACTTTCACGGAATATCTGACCTCGAAGCTGTACCTTTAAGGACTCTATCCTTCCAGCCTAACTCTAGTTGGCATCGGAGCGATTTCAACACAGGTTAAAGGGCTCCCCTCGATTGTCACCCTCCTCCCCACCGTTATTTCTCCAATGCTCATTTTTCAAGCACAGTGATGTCATTTCCCTTATCCTTGCACAGTAAAACATGTTAAAGAGGATATATGCTCTGGTGTCACACTGCCTGGGTTCAAATTCTGACTGTGTGGCTTTGTACTAGTTCATCTCCCTGCAGCTTAGGTACATGTATGAAGGGGAAACTGAGGCTTAAATAATACGGGTAAAAGCCTTTAGACAGCTCCTGGCATTTACAAAGTAAACGGTAAAAAATGTTATGAGGAAAGGGCTCTGTACTGGCAGCTCAGAGCCTGGAGCCTGCTTTAGATTCTGTGTCTCCCTCTCTCTCTGCCCCTCCCCCACGCTTGCTCTATCTCTCTCTCTCAAAAATAAACATTAAAAAATTGCATTCATAAATTAATACATAATATTCAAGGCCCGTTCATCTATTTTTTTGCTGTATTTTTTCCAGCTTTATTGAGATATATGCAACCTTGCTTCTTAAAGGAGAATATACTGTCATGTTTCCATGCTTAAAGACCTTTTTCTAATATTGTTTTAGGTATATAATTCAAGGGTAGAGGCACTTAACAACGGATCTGCGAAGAGTGGAGCTGCTAAGGTTGTAAGAGAATTCAACTTCTATACTATAAAAATTAACACTGTAGTGGGCAAGCCTATGTATGGTTCCACAATATTAGTATTTATATTAACCAAGCCATTTCCTATATATCCACTCTATAAAACTTCCTGACTGCATATTCTTTTACTGGGGTAAAAGCTAAGCGATAGAATAGGTTTAAAATAACTTTTTCTAATATGAAAGTACACTCGTTACTAAAATACCAGAAAATACATATGAAATTAACCATAATCTCAGAGAAAACCTGCTGCATTTTGGTATATATCTTTCCAGTATTTTCTAAAATGCCAGTTATCTTCATAATCTTCAAAAAATTATGTCATAATTTTAAACATATGTATACACTTTGCCTTTTACTTACTATACTGTGAACATTTAACATTCTATTGTAGTGATACTTTTAAAAATCTCTTATTATTAGACATTTAGGTTATTTTCTTTACTTTTCAATGTTAATCATTACAAATAAAACATCCTCACCTTCTAGGAAGTTCATTTTTAGCCTCCTTTAAAATAAACTTAAAAATTTTAATTTGTGATTTTATTTTTTTTCTAAACATTTTTTTAAACATTTATTTACTTTTGAGAGACGTAGAGACAGAGTGTGAGCAGGGGAAGGGCAGAGAGAGAGGGAGATACAGAATCTGAAGCAGGCTCCAGGCTCCGAGCTGTCAGCACAGAGCCCGACGTGGGGCTTGAACTCAAAAGACCGTGAGATCATGACCTGAGCTGAAGTCGGCTGCTTAACCAACTAAGCCACCCAGGCACCCCAATTTGTGATTTTATTTTTTTTAGTTTGTTTATTTATTTTGACAGAGAGAGAGAGTACATGAGCAGAGGAGGGGCAGATAGAGGGGGAGAGAGAGAATCCCAAGCAGGCTTTGCGCTGTCAGCACAGAGTCCAATGCAGGGCTCAAACTCACAAACCATGAGATCATGACCTGAGCCAAAGTCAGGAGGTGGATGCTTAATCGACTGAGCCACCCGAGCAACCCCCTACCAATTCTTTTAAATTAAAAAAATAAAAATAAAATCTTAAAAATAATTAAAAATCAGTTGCCTAAATACCCAGTGTTACCATGAGAAAAACATCAGATAAATTCCAATAATGGAACATCCTACAAAATACCCAAGTAAGTACTCCTCAAAAGGTCAAAGTCAAAAACAAAGCCCGAGGGCACCTGGGTAGCTCAGCCAGTTAAGCATCTGACTCGGCTCAGGTCATGATCTCACCCTTGGTGGGTTCGAGCCCCACGTTGGGCTCTGTGCTGACAGCTTAGAGCCTGGATCCCACTTCAGATTCTGTCTCCCTCTCTCTCTGCCCTTCTCTTGCTCACAACTATGTGTCTCTCTCTCTCAAAAATAAACATTAAAAAATTAAAAAACAAAAACACAAAAAAACCCCAAAGCCTGAGAAACTACAACAGCTAAAAAAAAGCCTAAAGATGGGGCGCCTGGGTGGCTCAGTCGGTTGAGCGTCCGACTTCGGCTCAGGTCATGATCTCGCGGTCTGTGAGTTCGAGCCCCGCGTCGGGCTCTGTGCTGACAGCTCAGAGCCTGAAGCCTGCTTCACATTCTGTGTCTCCCTGTCTCTCTGCCCCTCCCCCACTAATGCTCTGTCTCAAAAAATAAATAAACACTTAAAAAAAAAAAAAGCCTAAAGAGACATGACAATTAAGTGCAATGTGGTATCCTGGATGAGATCCTGGAACGAAGGGGGATATTAGCTAAAAATTAAAGAAATATGAATAAAATGTATGGACTTTGGTTAATAACAATATCGGTTCATTGATTAAAACAAATATGTCATGATAATGTAAGATGTTAATAAATGGGGAAACTTGGGAGTACCTGGGAGGCTCAGTTAAGTGTTCAACTCTTCCTTTCAGCTCAGGCATGATCTCACAGTTCCTAAGTTCAAACCCGGTGTTGGGCTCTGTGATGACAGTGCAAAGCCTGCTTGGGATTCTCTCTACACCCCTCCATCACTTGTGTGCTCTCTCTCAAATTAAATAAACCTTAAGAAAAATAAATAAATAAAATGGGGAAACTAGGTGAAGGACTATATGGGAACTCAACTCAATTTTTCTTTAAATCTAACAGTTCTTAAAAATATTGTCAATTTAAAAAATCACTTGGGGGGCACCTGGGTGGCTTGGGTGGTTAAGCGGCCGACTTCAGCTCAGGTCATGATCTCACTGGTCTCTGAGTTCGAGCCCCGCATCGGGTTCTGTGCTGATGGCTCAGAGCCTGGAGCCTGCTTCAGATTCTGTGTCTCCCTCTCTCTGCCCTTCCCCTGCTCATGCTCTGTCTCTCTCTGTCTCTCAAAAATAAATAAACGTTAAAAAAAAAAATCACTTGGATCAGGGGCACCTGGGCAGCTCAGTCAGTTAAGCATCCGACCTCAGCTCAGGCCATGATCTCTGGTTCATAAATTCGAGCCCCAAGTCATGCTCTGTGTTGACAGTTCGAAGCCTAGAACCTGCTTTGGATTCTGTGTCTCCCTCTCTCTCTGCCTCTCTCCTGCTCACACTGTCTCTCTCTCTCTCTCAAAAATAAACATTAAAAAAATAATTATCACTTGGATCAGTTTATGTTCCAAATTTCTGACTCCAAAAGACAGCTCTTAAGAAGCAAAAAGACAATCATGTTTATTACAAATTTTATAAAACTTAATAAGACAAAATAAGACAAAAAAGGCCCACTTTCTGACATTTTAATTGATATTAGTTATGTAGGAAAACTTATTCCTTACCCTTTAGAAAACACTTTCAAATTTTCACTTCACTGCCTAGAAGCACCAGATAACTGAAGTTTTTACCAAACCCTCTACTGTTTTTTAATAGCCTCTTGCAATTGATCAATGCACCTCTTACACATGCATAGAACCTAGATTTATTCCTTTTGAGTCAGGCCTTTGCAGAACTAAATTTCCCTTTTTACTACTACAGCTCTCAAATGTTTGGCCTTAGGACTCTTTAAAAAGTCTTAAAACTTGAGGACCTCAAATGGCTTTAGTCTATATGGCTTGTATCTATTCGCTTTTATTACAGTAGAAATTTTAAAATGTTTTAATTTATTTAATAATAAGCAAAAAAAAAAAACAGAAGAGTGGCATTGTGTTGTGTTGCATATATTTTGCAAATCTCAATTTAATGTCTGGCTGAACAGAAATAAATTGGATTTTCATATCTTCTATAGTCAATCAGCTGTAGTATATTGTTTGGTTAAAGTATACCAACAAAATCTGGTTACAAATATTTAGTCGAAAGAGGAAATTCCCCTTGGACCTGATGGAAGGATCTTGTGCACCCTCCAAGAGTCAGTCCTCAACCCAAACCCTGGAAAACAACTGTCCTAATAATCTTAATCCCTATAAGATTCCCATCCAATCCATCCCTCCAAGGAACTCTATCCATCTGTATTTTAAAAGCAATGTCTTTAAGTGTTTTCTCTATTCACTAACAATGATTTCTTGATCTATTTGTGAAATGCCAACATTTTTTTAAAAGGTATACCAATGGGAACCTGGGTGGCTCAGTCAGTTAAGCATCCAACTTCAGCTCAGGTCATGATCTCATGGTTCATGGGTTCAAGCCCTGCGATGGGCTGTGTGCTGACACCTCAGAGCCTGCAGCCTGCTCTGGATTCTGTGTCTCCCTCTCTGTCTGCTCCTCCCCTGCTCACACTCTGTCTCTGATTCTCAAAAATGAAAAAAGGTTAAAAGAAAATAAATAGGTATACTAATGTCGACCCAGTTATCATCCCTAAATGTCTTACCACCAAAAAGATACTGTAAATGTCAGCCATAATCATTTACAAACATACAGGGACATTTACCAGATGTACTAAAATATTAAGAACCAAATAATAATAATAATAAAATATTAAGGATGAAGGAATAAGACTTGTTAAAATTATAACTTCTATAATTGACAGGACCTGGTAAAAGCCACCAGTTTTCAGTTTTACAGAACATCTTATTTCTGTAAAAATCCAAGCACTGTTTCTATGGAGGAGCAGCTATTAGTAAATGAACATACACTGGTAAAAGAGAGACCTGTTATGGTATTTACTTTTTTAAGCATTAAGTCCAATAAAGACCTCTTTCATCACTTTTAATAAAACTTAGTAATAATAATCTGTATTTTCAGGACTTCTAAATGACTTCAATTTATAATTGTCAAAAAATTGAAAATACTATGGAAAATGGTCCCCCCAAACCTCAAAAACATGATTTCCTCTCCAGGCCACTTTATAGGAACAAGCCAAGTACCATTTTGTTTATAAACAGTAAGAATAAGGGAATAACTAGATCACATGAAGACCTGACTGTTCCAAAATGTCTCTAACAGATGTCTACCAAAGTTACCTAGTGAAGGGATTCAACGAATTTTTGGCACACCCCCCAAAGTCTCATCAGGCCTCTATATTGGAAGCATCCTTTTAAAAATCACCCAGACTGATCATCAGAAAGCTAAATTTCTAGAACGAATCACCTTCCATTCCAAGTGGGCTGACATCATGATAGATCAAATCATGAAAACTTAAGAGGCAAAGCATTATTTCTTCCAGATCATTCACAGCCATCTTATAACAAGTCGCCAAATGGAACCAGAAGAAACTTCAGATCCTTCTCCCCTACAGCAATTACAATTGATGCAAATAGTACTTCGATAGGTCTATACCAAGCCATGTTACAATCAAGTAGCTTTCTGCCACAGTTTTCCCCCGAAGGAAATTTAATATGTAGCTTTGATTCTGTTTTCTTTCATAACTAGGATCCCAGTGAGGAAAAGACAACTTCTGGCAGAAAATTGAGGTTACCGAGGTTAAGAAAAGATGACATACCTCACAGAAAGGTTCCAGAAATGATATGTCAGGGGAAGGAGTTTAGGAAAAAGGTTAGACTCTGCCCCTTCAACCTTCCCCTCAGCAACACCCAAACCCACCTGGGCACCAAGGGCAGGGAAAGTTAAACATCACACACCCTAACTTTAAGGCCTCATTAAATCTATAAACACATCTTTAGTATTTTACAAACTGGACTCTCCAAGATTCAAAATCAAGGTCACAAAAGGGACAATAGTGACATTAAAAATTGGCCTGAGTCTCTAAGAAGATACCAAAAGAATACAAAACTTTGTTTTGTTTGACGTTTCATTTGAAGACATTTGGCAATTGTACTGAAAAAAAAAAAAAACATAAGTAGTAAGCCATACATTTCACTGGATGCAAATGTTTAGCCCTCCAGATTAACTGCAAGCCGAACAT
Organism: Paguma larvata; assembly: GCA_030068075.1. NCBI lineage: Eukaryota > Metazoa > Chordata > Mammalia > Carnivora > Viverridae > Paguma > Paguma larvata. The sequence continues at coordinate 3,456,073 of CM057840.1, read as the reverse complement.
AAAATGTGGAAATAACTTTAGAACCTGTACGATCCCTAATAGTCATATCTGAAATAAAAGACTGAAGCTTGGACGTGAATGGGAATTGCTAGGAAGCAGCTCCATTTACCCCACTGTCAGATGGTTTAATATTTACATAAAGGCAACCTGCAAGTCTATTCAATATACTGTAATTCTGAACATTCTTCAAGACTAGATAAATCTCCTTTTTGAAAGAGAGAAGGATAGGGGCACCTGGGTGGCTCAGTTGTTTAAGCGGCTGACTTCGGCTCAGGTCATGATCTCACGGTCTGTGAGTTTGAGCCCCGCGTCGGGCTCTGTGCTGACGGCTCAGAGCCTGGAGCCTGCTTCATATTCTGTATCTCCCTCTCTCTGCCCTTCCCCTGCTCATGCTCTGTCTCTATGTCTCTCAAAAATAAATAAACGTTTAAAAAACTGTTTTGAAAGAGAGAAGGATATACTAATGCACAGGCATGCTCAACTTACAATGGTAGATAAATAGGTCTTATCTCCAAAGGTCTTAAATTTATCCTATGATATATCTCAAACCACGCTGGGTATTACTATTATAGAGTTAGCACTATTAACTGCCTTAGTTACTTCATATTTATTGCCACATTTAATAATAATTTGATTTAAAAAATAACTTGTTTTAACCTAAAATATCCAGAAGTTGGCAGCCTCATAAAAGTGGTCCCCGTTTCAATGGCTGCCTAGAATCAAAGGGACACACACTATAAAAACTCTTCTATTATCTACTTTTCCAGGTTTTAAATAAAGGATTTTGCAGCTGTGTCTAGAGTTGAGACTTAAGAAATTCATCACCACAAAGCCATATAAGTCTCAAATACTGACTCTCAACAAACCTGTGTTTTCCCCTGGCACTTTTCCTGCAGGCTACAACTAGATCCTCTTCCTTCTGTAAATGTTGGTATTTCTGGAGGGTCTGTCAGATTCTCATTCTCATTCTCCACCCTTATTTCCTCCCTAACCTTGTCCCAATCCAAAGTCCTCCCAAACATCTGAAGCAGCCCCCTCCCCCCCATACTCCATCTACCTCCACATCCCCTCAACCCCAATTTTCAACCATTTGATACACAACTTCCGCTACTTGTGCACATCACACCACATAACCTAGTTGCAGACCTTTCTCACCAGCAGACTATGACAGGAGTTCCTTTAAGTCAAAGCTGCTTAACTCATTTCTAAAACCCCTAACACAATGCCTGGTACTTACTGACATATTAAAAAATGTGCTGAACTGAACCCACAACCAAATCCAAGGACTCAGTTCATTTCTTCACTCATCAGAACTGACAAAAAGGATTCCCTGGTTTCTGTAGTGGAGTTGAGAAATTCTATTAATTCAAAGTCAACAGATAAGATAATTCCTTATATGACAGCTGCCTAAACCTCATCAAGGAACTATCTAAACCGATAGTTCTTAAACCTAGCTGGGCTTTAGAATGACCAGAGGAGCTTCTTAAAATTCAAATACTTGGACATCCCATGAGATTCTAATTCTGGGGTGGAACCCAGGATGATTTTGATGGGAAGAGGGCTACATTCTGGGGGTCTAAATAGTCTTCTAGTTGAACCTGGGTGGTCACCAGGGTGATAACTGCCAAGCCAGGAGTTTCCATACAAATGAGCCAAACAACCAAGAGTACATGAAATGTGAAGCTCATATGTATTGGCAACCTAAAAGAATGAGGGTATATGATTTATTTAAAATTTCAGGGGCGCATGGGTGGCTCAGTCAGTTGATTGTCCGACTTCGGCTCAAGTCATGATCTCACGGTTCGTGGGTTTGAGCCCCACATCGGGCTCTGTGCTGACAGCTCAGAGCCTGGAGCCTGCTTCGCTTCTGTGTCTCCTGCTTTCTCTGCCCCTCCCCTGTCTCTCTCTCTCTCTCAAAAATAAACATTAAAAAAAAAAAAAACTCATCATACCTTAGCAGGAAGAACTATGTTATAAAATTGTTTTTGGCTAAGCCTTTTAGAAAAAAAGGGCAGCCTACCATGATAAAAAATATATAAGCAAAAGAATAATACAGATATGTAATAAACTAATAATAAATAATAATAAAATAAAAGACTTAGTTTTCCATCAACTATCTCATGTAATCATAACAGTATCATTACTAAGGATATATATGATTCAATATAAACAGTGGTTAAGTGCACTAATTCTAGGTTCAAATACTGACTCCATCACTTAATAGTCAGGTGACCTTGAACAAGTTTACTTATCTCTTTTAAGCCTCACTATGTAAAGCAGGGCTAGCATTATCCCCATTTTATAAGCAGTTTAATGGAATAGAAAACTCTGAAAATAGTCATGACCCTCTTAAGGCTAGAAGCTCAAGGATCATACATAAACAATGAAACACACACCAGAAACCAAATGTTTTCATTCCTCCTCCAGTATTCTTTCAATGAAATCTGTTTTCATTTCCTAGCTAGATAATACCAACCTCCAAAAACAAATTACCTTGGATCCTAAGTCAAATTCCAAACTGTGTTCCTCTCAAAAGAATTCTTGATAAGCATTTATATAAGTCGAAGATATATTTCACAAATGGAAGATGAGAAAAGCCATAAGATTAGCAATGAAAAAAAAAAAGTGGTGAGAGAGAGGAACCCAAAAGAATGGGCTGCCATCAAGTACAATTTTTTAAAACCTTAAACCCACACCCTACACAAATCCCTGAATTCAGCCTCCCACAAGAAAATCTGGTGACTATTCTCAATTTGTCCAAAATACATCATAATACTGGATAAGAGCCTCTCTGGGAGAAGAAGAAAAAGCTTGGAATACTTAAAATTTTACAAAATGTAAGTTATAATCCAAAGATTCTCTTTGTAGACCTCTGTAATCTCCACTCCCTCACCCCTGTCCCACAAATAGATACCAGAATACAGGGGTGCCTCGGCAGCTCAGTCGTTGAGCATTTGACTCTTGATTTCAACTCAGGTCATGATCCCAGGGTCATGGGATCAAGCCCTGCGTCAGGCTCCATGCTAGTGTGGAACCTGCTTAAGCTCTGCTCTCTCTCCCCTGCTGGTGCTATCTCTCTCTCTAAAAATTAAAAAAAAAAATTTTTTTTAAGATACCAGAATACAAATCCTAAGAGATCCTGCTCTCCCCATCTCTTCTCTCAAGTTAAAGAGTAGCAAAGATGAGACACTACCATCTGGTTTAAATATCACCAAATGATGAGTTGGTACAACCACACAGAAAATTGAGAGGATCTTGCTTAAAGAACTTGTAATTACGTGGGCTTGATAGAGATTTGTTCTTTGTTTCTGGAGTTATAAGATTAGAGTTAAAATGATAATGTTTCAGCGTCGGTAGTCTGGAGTATGTATGCCACACAGAAATATGTGCTTAATAAAAGCTCCAACCAAGTGCTCAAAACACACATTTTTAGACTTTAGTTCTCTGAACATTACAATCTGGTCAAGCCAGTGAGATGGCAAGAATCAGCACAGGAATGCACAAAAATCTGCCTAGGGCCACTTAAGGAGCATAGCTCAGAAAAATCTTAGACTACGTGCATGCTCCCAACTAAAATACTCAACATCTAAAGACTTAACACTTGTTATATATGCCATCAGAGAATGTTTTTAATACATCTAGAGAGCAGTACTGAGGGGCACCTGGGTGGCTCAGTCAGTTAAGCATTCGACTCTTGATTTCAGCTTAGATCATGATCTCACAGTTGCTGGGATTGAGTCCCGCATCGGGCTCTGTGCTGATGGCATGGAGCTTGTATGGGATTCTCTGTCACTCTCTTGTTCTCAAAATAAATTTTAAAAGTCTATTTTTCTTTTTTAATTTTTTTATGTTTGTTTCTTTTTGAGAGAGAGAGAGAGAGAGAGAGAGAGAGAGAGAAACCACGAGCAGGGGAGGGGCAGAGAGAGAGGGAGACACAGAATCCAAGGCAGGTTCTGAGCTGTCAGCACAGAGCCTGATGTGGGGCTGGAACCCACAAACCATGAGATCATGACCTGAGCCGAAGTTGGACACTCAACTGACTGCGCCACCCACACGCCCCAAATATACTCTATTTAGGAAACAATACTGAGTAAACTTCTTGATTCAGGATAAAAGCAGGAAAAAAAAAAACCCACTAGCAGAAACACAGTGTATATGGGGTCACCTAAGAGGCAATAACAAGATATATTTGGACCAAAAAAACCCTTGAAGAAACCAGATTTGTATGGGAGTTCTCATTGGCTTTATTATTTTTTTTAAGTTTGCCTAATTTTTAGTAAAGAATAAAATATAATCTGGCTCTGTCCTGAGGATCAAAATAAACATTTTCCCTGTCACTTCTTTTACTTTTCTCCCCACTTTGTAAGTAAAAGAATTGTGGAATATTAAAGACTCAATGTACTAACTCGATTTCCTATCTAGCTAGAATTGGCATTACTGAAATAGTTAGGATATAGCGCCCTCCACCTGCAGGGCTTCACCAGCATCACAGCCACCCCGTACTAGGAGAAACTAAAATAACTTTTAAACATTTTAAAAAATATTTTTAATGTTTATTTTTGAGAGAGAGCAAGCGAGAGAGCAAGCTCAAGCAAGGACGGGGCTGAGAAAGAGGGAAACACAGAAACCGAAGCAGGCTCCAGGCTCCGAGGTGTCAGCACACAGCCCAATGCAGGGCTCAGACCCATGAACTGCAAGGTATCACCTGAGCTGAAGTCGGATGCTTAACCGACTGAGCCGCCCAGGTGCCCCTAAACATTTTTTAACACAAAGCTCATCAAATACAAACTACTGCCCGTGTACGCACACTATACAATACACACATAACACACGCACCCGCAAATTTTCTGAAATAATTTATAACAGCTCTACTTAAAAAAAGATTTTGATATCACTAATTTTCTTTTTTTTTTTTTTTTTTTTTAGAGAGAAGGGTGAGAGCAAGGATGCATAAGCCAGGGGAGAGGGACAAAGGAAGAGAATCCCAAGAAAGCTCTACCCTCAGCGTGGAGCCCGACTCAACACAGGGATCATGAACTGAGCTGACATCAAGAGTCAGAGGCTCAACTGACTGAGCCACCCAGGTGCCCCCTCACTAATTTTTTTAAAATCTCACTGATTTTTGAAATATATAGGTACAAAAACAAACAAAAAAAAAAAGACGAGCTTCACCTAGACCAGTAGAAGAATTATTCTACGTACTGCAGTTTCGAAGCTGAGCTTTTGACTTTTTTCAAGTTTCGCTTTTTAAAAATTCTTTCACTGTAGGGGAAAAGGAGGGATATGTGTTTGGCACTAACCCTTGTCTCACTAAATCTGTCCCCATGCTCTTCTTAGCGATGAGCAAAAGCTTTGGGATTTAAGCTCCTTGCAATCCATCAATTAATTAATCTAGACAGCAGCCCTAGGTCAGTGTCAGATCCCCTTACAGCAGATGAGAAGGCACACGTAGGAGAAAAATGACATTGTCCAAGGTCGTGATGGAATTAGATTCAAGACTCCACTCACTTATTTTTTAAAATCTAGAAACACCTACTCCTTCTTTTACATAATAAAAGTACAGACTTCTAAAAAGTAGTAATCCACATACACTCCCCTTGATAAAGCTTATTTTTACCCATGCAAAATATTCCTTAAATTTACATCTATTGTAAAATAACACATTACCAAGTGAAATGGAATCAACAAGTACTAAAAAGCCATTCATTATGCGATCTTCTGCCTGGTGTTGTTTAATTTTCCATCAGAAAAATTGAGTTATTACTTTGTTGGGAAAAGCAATTAGATTACTGACAGGAAATATTTTTCAGTGGCCTGATTTTTAAATTGCTCCTTTTAAACTTTTGATACCATAAAAATGTTAATCAGCAATTCTGCTAAAACAGACACTGCAGCATCAAGGTTGAAAGTCAAACTGCCATTCTTAACAGAAAAGTGAACCTAACAACCTAACCAACAACTCATTAGATCCTTTTGATTCTCATTTCCTTAAAACCCCTTTTCCAGAAAAGGACTTAATTCTTTTTTTGGCTACTCCTGACTCCCAGCTCTATTCTTTTGAGGGAGGCTAGCAGATAGGAAAATGGACAAATAGAGAATGCAACAATGCTTGAAGAGAATGCCCTCCAACCACCCCCCTTCTCCAACTACTGCCATCAAACTTCTGGGTGCCAAGAGTTGGTCTGAAGATGGTCAGGTTTCTGCACAGGTTCCAACAAATGTGTAATAAAGCAACCAAGCCACCGATTAAAACTGAGAAACACAGGATCACTTGGCTGGCTCAGTCAGAAGAGCATGCAACTCTTGATCTCAGGGTCCTGAGTTCGAGCCCCATGCTGGGTGTAGAGATTAAATAAATAACTTAAATTGTTTAAAAACCGAGAAATACAATCCCTATCCTAACTGGGCAAGTGACCACCCTCACTAAAAGCTAGAAACCTCATTCCTAACTGCCCAAATCTCACTCATTCCGTAAATAAAACAAAAGCTAAGTGAAACTGTTCTTTACAACTGAAGGTAACTAGCTTACTCTCAACCCCACTGCTGCTACTCTATGCTTTCTGCTCTCCTATATCCAGGAAAATAGTTAAAGGAGTTATATTCTCTCTGTTTTTGTGTATGTTCGAATATTTTCATAATGAATTTTAATTTGCACTCTGGAAGTGATGGCTCTGGCACAGCGAAGTAACTAATCTTTACATCCAGAAAGAACATTTACATGACAAAAAAAAGATAAACAGATGGGATGACTCTAGGCCCTCTAAAGGTGGAAGGCAACGATGCTTTCACAGAAATGGTCTACAATGAAAGATCAGAATGTTTAAAAAAAAAAAAAAAGGACTTGTAAGAATGCATTTAGTCAAATTCTACATCTTTGTTCCAAACATCACACAATTATGGAATAGAAATGTCTCCCTGCCCTGGAGGCAGCTTTTCCTCATTAGTCTGGTTCATAAACTTGGGAGTTGTAAAAAGCACCTTCATTATTGAAATCATCTAATAGTTAATGACAGAAAAAGCATTTTTGGGAGAACTTGTGGAGGTGTACAAAGGTAACATCTCATTTCATTATTCTCTTTAATTCCATGCTAAGACACAGCTATTAAAAAAAAAATCCTTGTACGCAGCATACAATTCTTGCTTCTGAAACACGTTTCTCACAAATCAGACTTTAAAAATCCAGTTATAAGTTTCTCAAACTTAAAGTAATATAAAGCAAAATGGGAGGAGCCCAGCGACACAGCTTTTCCAAAATGCCACTCTACCCACCCACTTACCCCAAAGGGACTCAACGGTTTGCCTCTGGTGATTCCTCTTCAAGCGACCCACACATAACAAATTGTTCAGAAAGAAAAGTATACACAGCCCTTCAATTCCCAATATTTATTCCACTTAATTTTTTTTTGAGGTTGGCAATGATCTTCTGCACTTAGAAAAGGTATTAGCATAATCTCCAGAGGATATTTTGCAAGGAAAAAACTGCACCACCAGATCAACACAAATCAAGCTGAAAGGTCTGCATAAGGAAGAAAGCAAAGATTTTCTGGGTTCCTGGTTTTTTAAAATCTATGTACGGCCTTTGGAAAGAGGTATACAAGTAGGCTTCCTGGAACCTAAATCTAAGACCCTAATTAGCACTTTCATGGCGGGGGGAGGGCGTGAGTCTTCCCTTTATCCTCTTCTATAGCCAACTTTTAATGTGGTCCAATTAAGACAACAAGAGATTGTAAAAGTCTAGAAAAAGATCCCATTTACAGCACATAAACCAGATTCAATTTTTTTAATCAAATAGTTTACAATATTTTTTTCCTTTCTAAAAGAAAATTCTCTCCCTGGAAGATTTGTCTGCCTATTAAAGTATCCGAAGCATCCTGAACTCTGTTTTTGTCCCCCAAAGTAAACGAATACATGAGCTCTGCTCCTCTATCAACCAGAAATACTCTTAAATTTAAGCCAACATACCATAAAGAAAATTAAGTACCTGAGAGAGACAAAGAATGAAATTGAGGGCTAATAAATTTTCCCTAATTTTTCTTACTAGTGTATCTCAATAATGGAAGAATTCAAACCACAGTTTTAATACATTTAGTAACACTTCTCAAAGGCAATTCTCTATTCATTTTGCTCTTTGAAGAGGTTCAGGTTGCATGTTTAAAAACAAATCCTGTAATCACTGGTAGGGAAATTTTTCCCGTGGGGTGTGAATCTTAAGCTGTCTCATGTATTTGTAATATCGTTCACATTCTATTCTAAAAGCCTATTAATTTTGTTGATTAGTTCAACAAAATTACAATTAGGTGAATAGGTCTGTGGCTCCTAGTGTGTCCAATTTACAATTTACCACTGGTAAAGTTAAATTTAGCTAATCGCCCATTCGAAAACTAAAACAAATGAAGTTTGTTTTTGCTTTGTTTAAGGCACTTCGGAACTACAACTGTAGGACTTAATACAACCTCCTACTAAGTAATGAAAAAAGTTTTCTTCTGAGCAGTATAGTCCTAAATTTGTCCTAAAAGGCAGTAACAAGTGGGTACACGGTTTCTTTTGGGGAAGATGGAAATGTCCTAACACTGACTGCGGTGATGATTTTACAACTCTGTAACTAGTTAACTACGACTAAAAACATTTTAAATTAATGAATTGTAGGGTATATTATATCTGAATAAAGCTTTATTTTTAAATAGTAATTATAAGTTCTTCCTTCATTCGAGGATGTTTCCAATGATAAGCCTTTTCTCCAAATGTTAAGCAGGTCTAAGGTGGCCAAAGAATCACAGCCAGAGAAAAATTCTGTGACACCAAAGGAAATGGGAAAACAGAGGGGGCTAGGCCAAAGTCAATCAAACCTAAAATTGAGGAGATTGATAGGTGGGAATGAGAGTAAATGAGCTCTGTATCATTAACACCTCTAACCATACAAAGAAATGTGTATTTAAGTTCCACCCTGTTCCTAATAGTAGAACCAGCAGGCTTTCTCAAAGATGCTGACTATATTAAAACATTCGAAAGTTTTACACTTTAGCTATAGAGATGAAGGGATCAAACTAACAACCCACAGGAAGTTAAAGTTGAAAAATATGTGTCTACTGTGCCATCTGGGGTTTGATTTAAATCCCTGATTTCTGGACACTGCCAAAGAAGAAATTTGTGGAATCTATCTATGGCCAAATATTAGACATCTGAGGGCAACAAAGAAAGTTATTAAAGCCATCAAATATATTCCAATCAAACTTGGGAGACTTAAAAAAGTATTTACTGAGCAGCCAACTATTTTTTGCCTAATAGTGACACTCCTAAAATTAATCACTTCCAAATACCACAAAGCGACTCAGAAAATTTGTCCTTAAAAAGACATCTAAGTACATCAAGGAGGAAATGAAAATGCGCATTTTAAAGATAGCAAAACCAGAAGTCAGATTAATTGTAAACTTAAAAATTGTTTTAAAAAAAGCCCAAGAAACAAGCCTGGTTATCCTACATATGTGATGTAATCTGAAAAACATTTATTTCCCTCTTTAAACTTTTAACTCCGGATTTAACAGTCTTCTTGATTTATTATCTTTTATCACATTTACCTTACTATATTTTCACAAATTTTTGTGAACCCCAAGTTTTCAAAAGCAAAGCAGTTTAGGGCCCTCACAGAAAGCGGTTATAAACTGAAACGATCTAAGTACCATTAATTAAAGATACAAAGATAAGAACAAAAGGAAATAGAAGTGCTTTACGATTCTTCCCCTAACCTCCCAACGGACAAACACCAACAGACCCACTCTCCATTTTAACCTTGCCACTTGTATTCCAAAAAATTAGTGAACAAAAATCATCTAGGACACAGGCATCATACAGCCATGGCCTTGGACAATATTTCATACCTCTTATTTTTTTTTTGTTTCTTTATTTCAACTCTATGAAACCACTTGTTCACAGCTTCCTAAAACAAAACAGTTTCTGAAACAAAGACTGTTTACATCTCTTAAGAAACCTTTGTTCCAACAAGACCCTTCTTCAAGAGCTACAACTTCTGGAAAGATTTCCCTTTTTGTGGTTATATCAACAACAAACTCTTTCCATTTGCCACAGGAGTTTGTTAAACAAAGGAGGAAGAAAGCCCCCTCACACAAAGGAGGTCTCCAAAACAGAGCACTGGTTATGTTGGTAGATTATTTGTGCTTCTTTAACACCCTTCCTCAGGCAGTAGAATGTACCACTCTCAATACAAAATGGTGGCCATCATGTCTGTCTGACATTCAGAATGGGAAAAGGCAGTATGATCACACATTTTGCAGAGCTTACTATTCATATCCTAGCCAGGATGAGGAAATGGGTAGCCAAACCTAACCAGAGCCAACACTATCTTTCTGGGAAAGGGCCCTAGAAAAGGTACAGAATATTAAAGTAAGATAAAGGGTTTACCCCAGCCCTAGTGTGCCACAATACCAACATGGAGGACCACTCACTCCCAGGAACCAGACTTCGCACATTTTGGTCACCAAGAACTTAATCAAGTTGCCTAATTTCTGAATAAAATCCCAATAATGCAAAGGTACAGTATCCACACTCACCCTTTCTAGCATACGACATAAAGCTAAACCGCTAAATGTCTGAAACATGACCTATTCTGCAGGAATTAAAACCTTGGCTCTAATCAGCTCCGGCTGGAACTTCTGCAGGCCCCTTTGCACTCCAGAAGAAACGCAAGTCCCTTAAGCGACAAGAATCAACCTTGTCCACTTGGGAGAAATGGTTCTATTTTCAAACGTTTCCCCCATACTGGCTGACCAGTTGTTTTCTGAAGCATAGATTTCATCTCCATTTTCAAACTTGTCCAAGAAAAAACCAAAGTATGGTGTCCGTGTTTTAATTCTGGGGGGGGGAAGGGGAAAGGACACGGGAGAAAGGACGCATTAAGAGATCTCCCTCAAAACTGCTTTTCCAAACCCTAATGATTACATATAGAACCCCTGCAACTCCAAATGTCATTACAAAGAGCAAGCTTAAGAAAGAAAGGGATGGGAGGGGGGAACCTTCCTCCAATGGGGGTGGAAGTGGGGGTGGTGTGGGGGGCGGGGAAGAGAGTGGGGAGAAGATTCTTAAACTGTAGGAGAGGCAGTTAAACATCCTTCCCAACGGTCCCGGCCCGTCCAACCGTCCTTTAGGCCAACTCGGACTCAGACCATCCGCAAGGTGGGCAAAAACCCAGGGGTGTAAGCGCGCACCCAGTTCCGGCTGGGGGTGGGGGCGGGGGTGGGGGACACTGAAGGGCTGGCCAGGCTCTCCTCAACGGACGTTGGAGCCGTTAGGGATGACTTCAGCAGCACCCCACCCCTAACACACAGCCCCCAGGCCCGAGGCACTTTAGACACGGCTCGGAGGGCTGAAGCGGGGCTGCATTTCAGCCTCCGGGGGTTGGGGGTACGCGGGAAATGCGCGTGAAGGCTTCGCAGATCTTCTGGTCTGACATGTCCCCCCACTGCACGGCCTCGCCCCCACCCCACCAACACAGCCGAGACCTCCCCCGCTCGAGGAGCCGAGCGGCCGGGCCAGAAGTCGGGTGTGTGCGCGGCCCGGAGGGCCCGGACCCTCCGCCGCCGGTCCAGCTCCCCACCGCCCCCAGGTGCCCCCTACACACTTACGCCCCCCCACACCACCTCGGCTCCGGGGCTGGCCCCGCGGCTCCTCCCCGCCCCCCAGCAGCGCTGGACGCCCCCTCCTCGAGCCCGGCCCGGGGAACAGCAGGAAGCCCGGGGCCCGGGGGGCAAGGGGGTGCCCCGGCCTGCAGGGTGGGGCGCCCAGGTGAGGGCCGCTCCGGGCCGACGCCGCCACCACACAAAGGACCAGGGGCTCCCGCCGCCATATTGAAAACTTTCCTCCGCGCACGACAACTCGCAAGTCCCCCACCCCCACCCAGCACACACCCCCGCACCCCGGGGGAGGAGGCGAGCCCCGGCCCGCCGAGCAGCGCCGGGCCCGGCGCCCGCCCTCCTCGCCCGCGCTGCCGCCAGCCTCCGGCAGGAAGCACCCCCGCGCCCACCCCGGCCGCCACTCCATCCGGAACCGAACCGAACCCCGGGCCGGGCCGCACACCCGTCCGCTCGGGCTGCGCGTCGCCCGGGCCCTCGGGGTGGCACCACCGAAGCGCCCGCTCTCCCACGCTCCTCATCTCCCACCCTGAAGACACCCCGTCCTCTTCCCCCGGCCTCAACTCCGACCCTGGGGCAGCCCCAAACTTGACGCGGCCTCCGGGGCGACCCCGCTCCCCGCCCCCCGCGCTTCGGGCCTCCCAGCCCGCGCGTCCAAGCTCCCTCCCCCAGCCGCGAGCAGGATCCGGGGTGCCGGCGTGACTCACCGGCGGCGGCCGCACCTTACAGATCCCAGTCTGCTCGGCTATGGGCCGGATCTTGTGGATGAAAGCGAAGGGGTCCGCAAACTCTTCCCAGCTGGGCTCGAAGACCGGGCACTCGGGGGGAGGCAGGAACTCGCCCAGCGGGCCCTGGGCCCCCGAGGGGCAGCGCCGGGCGCTGGCCCAGGGGCAGCGCGGTGGCCGGCTCCATCACCGCGGGTCGGGCACGGGCGAGGACGGGGTGGGCTCCGGGACCGCGGCGGCGGGCTGCGCTGGGTCAGAGACGTGTGCAGACACGGCTCCCGCAACAGCAAGTCCGACTTGTACTAGCAACGGCAGCACCTTGGGCTTTTTCTGCCTTCCTCCGACGACGTCTTGCCGCTAACCCACGCCGTGCGCCTCCGCCGCCGCCACGGCGAGGAAAAAGAGTCCCACCCCCACCCCCACCCACCTCCCGCGCCCGAGCTCCGGGCCCCGCCCCCGGATCGGGCGGGGCACGGGCCTTCGGCCTCGGGATGAAGTTGATCATTACGGTCCAGTTGAGCCAACATTTATTGACCATTTACTACGTGCCAGAGTCCCTTCTCTCAAGAAGTTAATACTCTGGTGGAGATCAGACACATAAATGGATTATATCAGTCATGTCAGTACCCTGTGGTAGGTGCCATGATAGAAGTATATACCCTTAGTAAAACCTGGGGAGGGGCAGAAGGTATTTGGCATGATGGGGAAGGATTTTCTAGGTAGGGGGAACAGCTTGAAAGTAAGAACAAAATGGAGGTGAGAAAACACTAGTTATAATGTTAATAATAAGCTAACACTTTTGAGTACTTGCATATCCTGGGCACTGTTCTAAGTGCTTTGCATGATTAATCATTTAATCTACACAACAACCCTATGAGGCAGGTACTCTTATTTCCATTTACAAATAAGGACAGTGAGGCACAGGTGGTTTAAGCAATTTGCCCAAATTCACACAGCTAACAAGTGATAGAGACTCTGTGTTTTAGAATGAGGGGTGTTACAGAGAAAAGGGTAGTCCAAGAGCAAAATAATGGCAAGGTTGGGTGTGAGAGATGCCAAAGACTTTAAAAACAATCCAGTTGAGGAACTATGGCGCCTAAATTAAGGCAGCGGAGCAATTCATTAGGAAGAAGGGATGCAAATGTAGGGAGATAAAATTAGAACACGATGATATATTGGGGAAGGACAGTAAACTATCCAGGATGACTCCGGTGTCTAGGTACATGCCTGAATGGTTGCTGACCCACGGGCATTGCCAGTGCACTCCCCTAGATTAGATAAATGAGAAAGTATGAGGAGGGGGATAATGTGTTCACTTCTGGATATGTTGAGTTTGATATGTCTTTGGTACAGTTGGAAATATCCAACAGGCTGAATAGTATAAATCTGAAGGGGAGTGATGAGAAATGGAGGTGTTAGCATATGATGATAGCTGTTAATTATCTAATGCTAATCCAATACTGTGTGAAAGCTTTGCGTGTATTAGTGTATTAGCTTATCGAATCTACACAACCATCCTGTTGGGTAGGTACTACTATAATCCCCATTTTGCAGAGCCAGCAATGGAGGCACAGAGAGTTGTTAAGTAATTTTAGAAGATATGAAAATTTTTGAGGCATGGGTGGGGTGTTTGTTGTGTAGGGTGAGTGCCTAGTGTCCTGCCCAGGAAAGGGGAGAGAGGAAATTTAACAGGTAGGACCTCAACACTGAAAAGCTCTCTTTCATCCAGAAAGCAGCCAAATCCATGGAAGTACTATTTGGGTCAACACTCTGCTTTCAAGATTCACCTAGAGGAAAGAAATCTCTCTTATCCTTAAGAGTTCTTCCATTTAGAAAGTGGGGAGGGGAGAAGCCTCCTCTTCTATAAACTCTTCCCAGAAATACTTGGCCCCAAAACCGTTCAAAAAGGTCCTTGCAGAAGGTACTTCTTTTCTTAGCTCTTCTCTAGGTCTTCCGACCTAGGTAAACCTTTTTTGCTCCCCACTGCAACGGAGACTTAAGCCAAGGGGCAGCTGACATTCTACTGGAGAAAAAGTCATCAGTGTAAGATAGATAGGAGATAAAATTAAACTGTTAATGGTAGGACCTAGGTGGTGGGTGTAGAGGAATTTGCTGCAAAATTTATTAGCTTTGCTGAATATTTGAAATTTTTCCATAATAAAATGCTGGGGAGAAGAATCATTGTTGCTCTTTGTAATGAATGTATTTGCTTTTTGAGGGTCTTGCTGCTGTTGATTTCCTGTCATGTGCTCTTTCCTGGGAGAACGTTAAGACTGTTTTCACACTTAACACTGGCATCCTTCGAGCCGGATAAGTATAACTTTGAGAAAAATTCTAGACATATATCGGTAATGACTATTACTTAACTGAGGTGCACAGGAAGAACGAGCCTAGGATAATCTTTCCCAATCCTTAGCTGTGTACTAGGACTCCCTCACGCTCCCAACTCCCAAGCTCTCTCCATTTCCGGTATTGACCCTAAGTGATGAGATTTTGTTGCTCCCAGATCTGGCAGCAGCTGTTTGGCTCCCCGAGGACACGAAGTGACGTTGAGGGAGGGGGCGGTTGCCAGGGTAGTCAGGGGAACCTAGGGACCCTGAAGGCTCTCCGGGAAGGCGACAACTTCCCCGCCCGGCAGAAGACGCTTCCCTTGCCCTTTATGATGTGTGTTTACATGGGCGGAGGGATCCCTCCCCAGCTGACAGCCACACCGTGACCGGCTCTTCTTTTTTTAAAGAGCCTAGCCACAGGCAGTGATTGGCCGAGGCCGGGGCCGCATCAGCCTCCGGGGGCGGGGCCGGGGCCGCATTGTCTCGTCTGGGGCTGGCCGGACGCCCCAGAGGCCGGACCTGGGCAACCCCGGCTCGGAGGTCCCGGGGCTGGGTCTCCCAGAGGCCTTGGGAGCGACGCCTGGGCGGGGTCCGGTTTGGCTTGCCCGGGGAGAGCGGGGTTGGAGCCCAGGCGGCCGGAGCGGAACCAAGCCCCGCTCCGAGTGCCACGTCTCCAGGAACCCCCTCCTTACTCTTGGACAACACTCCGCCCCACCCGGGCCTCCGTCCCCTAAACTACCCCTATTTGCGCAGCCCCAGATCCTTTGGACGCATTCCCAGGGGGCTTCATCCTCATTCGTCCGCTGGATCCCCAGGCCTCATTCCCTGGGCCTGCCCCGCCCCCGGCCTGCGCCCCAGATCTGCAGCCTTCGCCCCTAGATCCTCCCGCCTGGTGATGAGGCGCTCCCCGCGTTCCTTCCGGTCTCAGCGACGGGACGACCACGCTCCAGGGTTGCAAACTAGGGGAGCGACTTTCTCCCTTCCCCTCCTGCCTCCCGCCGCCAGTCCCCTGCGCACTCCCGGGGGACTGGACTCCGGGACGGAGGGCCGGCCCGGCTCCCCAGCAGCCTGGGAGGCGGGCGGCGGCTCGCGCAGCACGTAGCGCACGTGTAGGGGCCGCTCTCCACCCCCTCCGCAGCCCGCGGGCCTCCGACCACTCTGCCGGGCTCCGGGTGTCTGCTGTGCGCCCGCCTTCCGCCCCGACCTACCGTGTCTGCGCCCTCCAAGCACTGCACCCCTTCTCACACCACCTTTCCCTTCCCAGCCCTGTTGATCTTTCTTTCTTTCTCCTTTTCCCCTGATTTCCCCAGCGCACGGGCCTTTCTTCAGCGTCTTCACAGTTTGTCTCCGCTCCTCAGATTCAATGCCACCGTCTCTCTCTCCCAGTACTTTTGGTGTCCTGGAATGTTCGGTGTCAGATGTTCCCTGTGAAAACCCACAATCCATGAGATCTCGAGACGAGCTGCGGCCTATTTGGCCTCCCTGTTTTATTTCGTGTACTGCCACAGCGTCTCGTTACTACTCTCTATTACTGCAATCGTAACTCCATGTTTGTCTTTTTAACACTGCCCTCTTCCCTTATACACGACTCTCCTCCAGATTGGAGCCGCTGGAGGGAAGGAGTAATGGTCTCTAGCCCTGGCACCAGGCACGTGGTAGAAACTCCACAAATTTTTGTTCAAGGAGAAGGGAAGTGGCCTTGAGTGTCTGTGGCTCCTACTGGCTGAGGATGGAGCTTTGGACAGGACAGAAGCATCTGGCTGCCTGGGTGAAGCAGGAAGAGATCTCACAATAGATCAGTATGTGGGGGATGGGGGGGCCCACATAGCGGGATAGACCCATCTTCCCCCATTCCCTGCCATGCTTATTTCCCTGGAACCAACAAACCCTCCTCCTCTGCTAGACTTGTCTCTTGTGTGGGACTTCTGTGTTCCCTGGTCTGCCCTGCCCCCAGCTATGGGGGCTGTCTTTTCAGATCAGCTCATCCCACAACAAGGGTCTGGTCTCTGGGCTTCTGTTCCCTGGGAAGCTGAGTCTGGATCATGGGGAGACACTGATAATTAATACCTCTTCCTCCTCCCCATCTTTTCTTCCTCTCCAATTCTGGGATCCCTTCTCTGCTGACTCTGACCAAGGGGATCCAGGGTTCAGCGCTTTGGTTGACCTGGGTGTGGTGCCCAAGGGCTAGGCCCTTGTCTGGGCCCTCTCCCCAGGGAGCCTCCAACAGACACTGGCAAGTGGGGCAATTCCCACGGTGTGTGGCCAGCCCTGCCCATGGCATGGGGAGGGGCAGAGTTACCCACATAGGGCTTCAGGGTGTTTCCTCCCTTTCTGGTTGGACCACTTTAGAGGCCCTAGACTCTTTCTCAGAGCAACCTTGTACAGATGAGAGAAGCTGAGAGGCAGAGAGGGAAACTCACATTCCTTGTTCATCCTGGAGTGCAACCACCCCAACCGAGGTCTCTGGACCGAGGTGCCCCTCTCAGCATGCTCTACGGCCTTGGAGAGTTGGAATGTTTGGAATTCTCTGTGTCCCGGATGAAAGTCTTCCAATAGGAAGAAAATGGCTTCTACACTAATTATGTCAGAACTTCAGGAAGCACTACCGAATCTACTATGCTCATTTGAGATTCAGTGTTCAACCAAACCCTGTTGAGTGACCAACACAGGGTCAGATACACTAAATGCTAAATGCTAATTCTTTCTTCTCTCCCTTGGAAGGAAGGGGTGATATGTGAACAACTAGAAATACTGTTGTAACATGAACAAGACAGGGTCAGTGGCTGGGAGTGATTCGTAGTCTCTTAGACGCATCAACACAAGGTGAGTTTTAGTGTTACTGCTTTTCAGATGGAGAAATCGAGACTCAGAAAGGTTAATTAGCCAAAGCCACACAGATAATAACAGTGTTAGGACTAGAATGATGGCCCTAAAGCCTTTGATCGTCCCCAAACACCAAGCTGATTTCTCTAAAGCTGAGAATCTCACACCAGCTGCCCCTTAACCTGCAACATGTATCCATTCTCTCCCTTAAGCCACAGTGGTTTCACAGCATCTTGACTATGAGCCCCAGTACTTTCGTTTATATACCAAGAGTTTCACAAACTAAAAGTTTCACAAAATAGTACTTGCCCTCACACAGTGATACCCAAATATGCTGGTTGAGACCCATGAAGCTGGTGGTGTAACCCATGAGTGGATTGTGACCCTCGGTTTGAAAAACGCTGCTGTGTCGTGTTTCCTGTCGTTTTGGGCGGCTTTCAAGATGATCTAGACCAAGCAGTGAGTTTTCTCAACTCGCACCCATATATTCTTGAGTTTTGGCCATTGCCTGTCCCCCTCCCCCCACGTCTTCTGTAAGTCCTCCAGAACATGGACCACATCATATACAAAATCAGTCATCAGCTCTTTTCCCTTCTGTTTGTTTTTCATTGGTTATTACTCACTCGTCTGCAATCTTCTACTCACTTTCCTCCTACCCCTGACCGCAGCACTTCAACCCCAGGGATCGCTTTGTGCCTCATCTTTTTAGCACCTTATCCCAAACAGGTGCCTGGTATAAAACCAGGATCTAGCATGGTCTTTCAGTCTCCCAAGACCTGACTTGGAGCAGTGGCCAAAGACTCAAATGCCTATGGGGAGGGGCGGGGGCGGGGAGCGAAGTAAATACGGAAAGTCAGCCAGGTATGGTAGGAAACTGAGAATGCATGTCCAGCTATGGGGGCCATCAGTAGTCAGGCCAGGGTGGCAGCAGGTTACAATTTTTCAAGAGAAGCCAAAAGTCTAGGTTTTTATACAAGTTCCCCTATTTTTATTTATTTATTTATTTTTGATGTTTATTCATTTCTTGAAAGACAGAGCATGAGCAGGAGATGGGCCGAGGGAGACACACATACACAATCTGAAGCAGGCTCCAGGCTCTGAGCTGTCAGTACAGAGCCCCACGCAGGGCTGGAACCATGAGCTGTGAGATCATGACCCGGGCCAAATTCAGTCGCTTAACCAACTGAGCCATCCAGATGCCCCAAGCTCCCCTCATTTTTAAATATTCAACCTTCAAACAAATTTTTAAGAAACAGCGTGCGGGCCAATCAAATAAGCTTGTGATCAGACCATGTTCTGTGTGGAGCCACCTACTTCGGAGAGCCTGGTGGGATGATGAACTTCAGACCTTCAGAAGGAACAATGGTTGCCAAGGGAGCACTAGCTGAGGCACCCAGAGAGAAATGCTGGAGTGAAGGCCGGCTCCCGCTCCATCCCTAGCCTGTGGGTCAGGTTTGGCCTCCTAGGCTTAAAGGAGAACTCTGACTTCCAGCAAAGTCCGGAGCCCACACCCAGGATATACGGTAGCAAGAGGCACAGTGTCATAGATGGTCTACCCATAACTGCAATGCTGATGAGGGTACTGGGGGGTGTCAGTGTTTTTTAATATTTCCCCCTCTATTTTGTGCCTCCTCTAAAGCCCTCAGAGAAGTGGAAATCAAATGACAAGTTATGGAAAGGTTCTCAAAGTGCTGTGCATCAGCGTAAGAATCTAAAAGCAAAATTGGGATGAAGGTTTAGGAATTAAAGTAAGACAGACCTCCCAGATCTGAGGGAAAAGAAGGCAGTGCTGTCGTGGTTGAAAACAACACTTGTTCCTTATAATAAAAAAACTAACATTTATTGAACGCTTGCCACGTGCTATGCATTTTTGTGTGAATGAGCTCTGAAAACCTTCCTAAGAACCCTTGAGAACAGACATCATTATTGTCTTCATTTTTCTGGATGAAGAACTGGGATTCAGAGAGGCTGAGTCATTTAGCCAAGGTCACAGAGCCAAGAAGTTTAGCAGAACCAGGTTCCGCCAAGGCTGTCTGAGTCCAGAATCTGTGCTCTGAACCATCACCCACATATCGTCGTCCTCTGGTGTACTGCACGGTCCTCCTGGCACTGCCGTGTCCCTGACACCTAGCGCAGTGTTTGTTGAAGGACGACAGGGTCACTCTCACCATTATCACATAATGCCTGGCAATTAGTGAGTTTATAAATACTTGTTGAGCATGTCCTCTGGGCCAATTACTATGCAAAGTGCTGTAGACATTGCGCTGAATAAAACAAAGTGCCTGCCCTCCAAGGACTTATATTCTAGTCTAGTGGATAGAGACAGACAATAAACACATACAGGTAAGATGGTTTCCGGTAGCAATTAATGCTAAGGAAAACAGGATACATGATGGAGTGATGGGAGGCTGGATGGGAGTCGTGGTGGGTGGCTGCTTCAGGCACAGTGACCGCAGGCAGGAAGAACATCTGGGCTCAGATTTGAATGTCGGGAAGAGGATAGCTCTTAGAAAGTCTACAGAGGGGGCGCCTGGCTGGCTCAGTTGGTGGGGCGTCTGACTTCGGCCCAGGTCACGATCTCACGGTTTGTGAGTTCGGGCCCCGCGTCAGGCTCTGTGCTGACAGCTCAGAGCCTGGAGCCTCCTTCGGAGTCTGTGACTTCCTCTCTCTCTCTCTCTGCCTCTCTCCCGCTCATGCTCTGTCTCTGTCTCTCTCAAAATTAAATAAACATTAAAAATTAAAAAAAAAAAAAGTAAGTCTACGGAGGATAGTTCCAAGAAGAGGGGTGCCATATATGGAAGGCTGAGTTTGCAAACAGCTTGGAATGTCCAAGGGATGATGCTCCTCCCCCCAAGAAAGCCAGTGGGTTGGGGGGAGATGAAGTCAAAGAGGCAGGCAGAGGGCTAGATCACACAGGATGTTGTAGGCCTTGGTTAGGAGTTTGGATTTCATCTTACTTTCAATGGCAAGCCATTGGAGAATTATAGGCCGGGAAGGGATATCATTTGATTTACAATTTAAAAGGTCTGTCTGACTGCCATGTGGAGAACAGATTGCAGGAGAACGAGGGTGGAGGTGAGGAACCAATTAGAAGGTGTGTGCAATAGTCCAGGCAGGACGACCGTGGCCCAGACTCAGGCGGTAGTAGTAGAGGTGATAGAAAAGTTCATGCTGTGGATACATTTTGAAGGAAAAGGTAACAAGACTAATTAGATTGAATGTAGAGTGTTAAAGGAAGAGAGGCACCAAGGATGACTTCTAGATTTTTCCCCTGAGTAAATGGGAAAATGGTGTCATTTACTGAGATGGGAAAAGCTTGGGGAGGGAAAGATTGGGGATACATGGGGGCTCCTGGGTGGCTCAGTCAGTTAAGTGTCTGACTTCAGCTCAGGTCATGATCTTACAGTCTGTGGGTTCGAGCCCTACGTCAGGCTCTGTGCTGACGGCTCAGAGCCTGGAGCCTGCTTTGGATTTTGTATCTCCCTCTCTCTGCCCCTCTCCCCAACTTGTTTTCTCTCTCTCTCAATAATAAATAAATAAACTTAAAAAATTATTTAAAAAAAGATTGGGGATGTATGAAGCCTCTATGTTTCTGTTTTGGCTCTGTTAAAGCCGAGATACCTCTTATTCATCCAAATGGAGATGTTGAAAAGTCACGTAATCTGGAGCTCAGGACAGGAATCAGGGCTGCAGATAAGATCCGCCCTGGTCATCAGTGTGTATACACACATCGGTGTGTATATCTATATATATACCCACAAGCTTATATATGTAAAAGCCTACAGATATGGAATAATGTATACACACACATATTTTATGTATGAAGATAGTTATACACATACATGCATATGTAATGTATGGTACTGAAAACCATGGGACAGGTAAGATCACCCAAGGAGAGCAAATAGGACGAAGAGAGCCAAGGACAGAGTCCTAGATACTCCTCCATTTACAGGTTGGGAAGAGGATGAACCAGGAGAGAAACAAACAGAATGGTCAGTGTGGGAAAGAATGATGTTAGGGAAGAAAATGTTTCAAGGAGGAAGGAGTCAACCGTGTCAAAAGTTGCAGAGAGGGGCGCCTGGGTGGCTCAGTTGGTTGGGCGGCCGACTTCGGCTCAGGTCATGATCTCACGGTCTGTGGGTTCGAGCCCCATGTCGGGCTCTGTGCTGATGGCTCACCAGAGCCTGGAACCTGCTTCAGTTTCTGTGTCTCCCTCTCTATCTGCCCTTCCCCTGCTCATGTTCTGTCTCTATGTCTCTCAAAAATAAACATTTAAAAAAAAAAAAGTTGCAGAGAGATCAAGCAAGATGAGAGAAGGCGTGAAATGAAGTGGGGCTAAATCATAAAGACAAGGCTTTCAAGGAGCTGCGCTGTGTTGGGGTTGCAGAGGAATGGGCAGAATTTGGACAAACAGGAATTTAGAGGGGAATTTTGCTTCTCCCTCCCCCCCCCCCACTGGAATATAGTAGAGCTCCTTGTCAAGATGACGGGAATGCTCCGGCAGGGAGGGTGTAGAGGGTAACACAGAAGAGAAAGAGGGTGGTTGCAGGGATGCAGCGCCTGAGCCGGTGAACGGTGACGGGGAGTGGGAGTCGGGGCACAACCCCCTGAGGAGGAGAGTGGGGAGCTGAGGTTCAGGGAAGCAGAGGGCATGGCGGAGAGGAGGTTTGGGAGTTCTCCGTATCTCTTTTTCTGTTAAAAGATGCTGATGCTGGTCTGTGGAATGAATAATATCTGCCAACAACTAAGTACACACCACTCCTGCGTGAGGCCTGCACACTCGCCCCTCTGATGGTAGCGGAGTAGGTAGAGAGGACGCAAGAGTAACATCACAGAAGGAGCTTAGCTCAGAGCTAGAATGCTGGAGAGGCCTCAGTTGGCTCTGCCTGGCCTCACCTTCTCTGTCATTGTGCCTGAGTGACCGGCCCTCCGCATCCCAGCTCCTCTTTTTTTCTCTCTCTCCTGCCTCTTCCAGAAGTCGGTGAAACTCAGAGGGCTAAATGAGGGCAGTACTCTGGCTGTGACTGGTGAACGACACAGGAGGTACAGAAGAGAACGGAGCCACGGCTGTGGCCGTGAACTCCTTCAGCTGTCATTGTGGAGCTTTTTAATCAGGATACATATCCTCGTATTTACGTTCTAGAGAAAAGAAGCCTCTCTCTTTGACATCAAGTGGTTTGTATCTGAATCACCCAAGTGACTCAAAGTCCTGGCTTAAGGAAACCAGGTAAAAAAAGTTTACTCTGTGAAGCCTTCCTACCATGTATAAGTTTTATTTTTAAAGCTCTTATCAAAAAGCTAAATGGTTAAGGGCGAGAAGCGTATTAAGCTCTACCAAAACGCTGCACTAGCCGGATCCAGAAAACAGGGAGATTGGAGAATATTACAGCCTCAGGAGCACAGAAATTACCAGCCGCAATTTATTTTCTTTTGTGTACTGATGATACAGGGGAAGAATCAAGAGCAGGCCACGAGGCATATTAAAGGCTTTCCTCTGATCATTTAGAAACAACCAGGAAAGCACATTCTCACTGGACAAAAGGCGCACAAGAGGAGAGCAGGAGACAAGAGCTTTTGAGGCTGAATAAGCCTGAAGTCCGGAGCTCAACATTCACGAAAGGCCTTTTTTTCATTCTAAGTTAACAGAGCCACGTTCTGATCAAGGTATGTGAAAGAGATTAAAGATTGGAATAAATTAAGGATATCCGTTATTAAAAAGTAAGAAAGGCACCACATCGCTTGGCACTTAGCAATACTTTCCGTTCAGCTATTTTATTTATTTAGAGAGAGTGGGTGAGCAGGGCAGGGACAGAGAGAGAAGGAGAGAAAGCCGAGCAGGCTCCGCACCGTCAGCACAGAGCCCAGTGCAGGGCTCGGTCATGACCTGAGCCAAAATCAAGAGCTGGATGCTTAACCGACTGAGCCACTGGGGCACTCCAAGTTCAGCTGTTTTAATAAACTGTTTGACTTTTGTTTTAAAAAGCAAGGGTAGGTTGTGGCCATCTGTTTCCCAAGATAAAAGAGCCCTATCACCGAAGCCTCATCATTTTGAAAAGGGAAAATTATGGGAAAGTTGAATCTCCAAACAAACCTATAAAGAGAAGGCAGCAAAGATCACAGTACAGGTGACCTTCCTTCTTTAAGTCAGGGAGTAAGGCTATATTCCACCAGATTCCCAGCTCAGATAAAAAGGCAGGGTTTGGAAATAAGCTAACGATGATAAGGAGGAAGGATAGAATATGGGGGATTGTCAGGGGGAAAGCTTCCAGGGGACAAAGGAGAAGTTCTAGGCATGGATGGCTAGAGAGGGTCCCCAGCTGCTGTACATGTTGGCTTTTTGCTATAGGAACCATATCCCATCAGACACCATGTGGTGTTCCATCCGGCACGGTGTCATAACCTCAGTGGGCATCGGATTCCTGTGGCTCTTCATCACTTTGAAAGTCCCCAGGGAAGCTGAAGATGATCAAGACGTGATGGCTTTCAAAGGCCAAGTAGCAACCCTTGCTCTCAGGGTGGGAATTGAGGGTGGGAATGGTGGATTCTCAAAGCACCTGTACCTTTTCACCTGAGAGAAGGAAGCTCCAAAGGGAGTTGGGATATGAACCTGGACCCATTCATTGGTCCATAAAGAAGCTGCTCCCCCAGCCCCAATATTTGTTAAGGTAAGGAAGAGAGCAAATAGTGCTCCAGCCCTCATTACTTTGGCTGGTGGTCAGACATCCTGAGAATGTGCTGGGCTCACTTCAGGGAGAGTGCTCCATTCCTTCTCTTTCCTGGAAAAGCTTAAGAGAAGCCTTCAGGGGCTAAACCTTTTTCTTTTTATGAAAGGAGGTACATGTTTTGCTTTTTGTCAATGATCTAGGAGGACAGTCATGGCAAAAGGAAAGACCTGCAACTGCTGGAAGCCTGGCAGAGTCATACCTTCCGGTATATTAAGACAATTCAGCAGAGAAGAAAGAGTGAGTTCCAAGGAGGGGAATGGGGTATACCCCAGGGGAAGTAGGGACATCAAGAAAAGATAGCTAGAAAGGAAAGAAGAAGGGAGAGGAAAAAAGGCAGCACTGCACCCAGGAATATTTGAATCTGGCAGACAACTCAGGAATGAGGAAGGAGGGAAAAGATAATTGAAGGCAGAATCACTGGATTAGACAACATTTGGATTAGAAGGGGCCTTAGACTCATAGTCCAAATCCCTCAGTTTTGCGAATCAGGATCTAAGCTCAGGAGCGAAGGGACTTGCTCGAGGTCACACAGTCAGTGGCGGAACTGGGACAAGAACCTAAGGCTCCTGACTTATGGAGAAGCGCTTTTCCTTTCACCTAAAGGTGAGCTTTGGGAAGATGAACTGGGTAAAACAAAAAGAATTATAATAACTATAATGTTAGCTAATACTGAGCACTCAAACCATGTGCTACAAATTTCTGGCTCAAAGAAGACTCAAAGGGACCCACAGGGACTCAGCATCACCTAGTTTAGTGCTTCTCAGACTTTAATGTGCATGTAAGGCACTTGGTGACACTGTAAAAATGCAGTTTATCTAGGAACCCAGAAACTGCATTTCTAATAAGCTTTCAGACGAGATTGATGTTGTTGGACTAAGGACCACATTCTGAGTAGCAGCAATGAGCTAAACATCCCCTCTACCAAAAGAGAGCATAGATTGGAACTAGGAGAGGGAAGAAAGGAACAGAGAAGGTCCCAAAGAGCATCCCAACCCTTAACCCCGCTCCCTGCCAACCCAACATACACTGATAATTGTCCCTACTTTGCCTCTCCTTAGCATGGCTGACAGTGGGGATCTCCTCAGTGCCACAACCAGACCAAATCAGCCTCTTGTACACCCTGGTCTCCCTGTTCCGTGCTTCCTCTAAGAGTGAACAGAAACGTCTCACAGTACTGGTTCACCTGGCACATTCTGACCTCACCTGGCTCAGAGAAACCGTTGCCCATATTTCAACCCTCTTCGGCCCACAGATCTTGGCAGGGCAGTTGCTACTGATTCATGCTCCATCTGATGCCTACCCCACCGTGGATGACATGAGGAAGGAGGCCCACCATGGGGAAGTCTACTCCAAGAAGAATATAGATCATGCCTTCCTTATGAGTTTTGCCACAAAGCTCTCTGAATACTTCCTGTTACTGGAGGACAATGTCCTTTGTGTCCCCAACTTTATTACCCATATTCATTGGAAGCTGGACACCATGGGGTCCAACCCATGGGTGCTACTGGAGTTCTCTAACATGGGCTTCCTTGGCAAACTCTTCCACAGCAGGGACCTCCCACTCCTGGCTCATTTCCTCCTCCTCTTCTACAAGGAAAAGCCCCTTGACAGGCTGATCCCCCACTTCCGTACCCTCCTATCTCAGAAAAACCCAATCCTCTGCAGACCGTTCCTTTTCTACCACAGGTTCTACCATACCTCTAATGACAGCCAGAAGGCCACACCAGTTCGGAAAAAGAACCCCTATGGTCCTGACAACCCACCTGCAGCCATGTTCACTGATATGAAGGTTTTTGATGTTCATTTCCCCTGGGAGGCCTACACGCTGGATGAGTCATTCTTCTGGACCCACAATGTTAGTGCAGGGAACCACCTAACAGTCATTCTGAACCATCCGGCGAACTTGAGCAGAGTGCAAGTGTTGACAGGCACTTTCGTGGATGGAGAGCATGCCCTAGAGAAGGGGCAAGTGGAGCTGGGCTACGACCCCGAGGGAATGCCTCAATTCTGTACCAGGTTTGCCTTGTTGGGCCATCTCTTGGAAGGGCAGATGAATCAGGAGATATTCAAAAGTATGGGGTACGATGTGAGCTGCGTAAGGTTGGTGGTGAAAGCTAATCAGGTTGGTGCTCTCATAATCAGGCATATTTACCTCTGGGAGGAAGATTCCAAAGATATGGAAGCAGCTCAGAGTTGGGGATAAATCACTAAGGATGTGAAAAATTAAAGTCTTGAAGCGGTTCCTTTCCAGCCTATCTGAGTGACATGGGGAGATAGAGGCCAGGGAACGAGGGGCAGAGAGAGAACTCTATGATGCTTTTGGATGCCACCATGATGTTAAGAGACCTGTTTCTTTTTCTACCCAAACAAATAATTCTTTTTTTATAAAACTTTTTATGTTTATTTACTTATTTTTAATGTTTTTAATGTTTATTTATTTTTGAGAGACAGAGCACAAGTAGGGAAGGGACAGAGAGAGGGAGACACAGAATCCAAAGCAGGCTCCAGGCTCTGAGCTGTCAGCACAGAGCCTGACATGGGTCTCAAACTCACAAACTGCAAGATCATGACCTGAGCTGCAGTCAGATACTTAACCAACTGAGCCACCCAGGCACCCCTGTATTTATTTACTTATTATTTTAAGTAGGCTCCACACCCAACATGGGGCTTGAACTCATGAGCCTGAGATCAAGAGTTGTGTGCTGTACTGACTGAGCCAGCTAGGTGCCCTATAAGGTGATTTCTTATCAGTTATCTTTTTCTGGGGGCCGATACAGCTTAGCCCAACATGGGGAATGGTCGTGGTCACTCCCAGAATCTTTAGATTTTGGGGATGCTGAGATGGCACAGAGTGTTTGTGTGTGTGCATATAAACACATATATTGACACTTAGTCAGAGGTGGGGAGGTATAATGTGGTAGTAGGAGGGCAAATGGGGAAATCATTGGGTGTCCCTAAAATTGACATCATAAGCAGTCAAGAAAATGGCCCTCATTATAAGTCAAATTCTCTGGGGGTGCCTGGTGCTCAGTCTGTTCAGAGTTGGACTCTCGATTTTGGCTCAGGTCATGATCTCAGGATTTGTGAATTCAAGCCTCGTGTCAGGCTCTGCATTGACAGTGCAGAGCCTGCTTGGGATTCTCTCTTTCCCTCTCTTTCTGCCCCCTCATGCTTTCTCTCTCTCTCTCAGAATAAATAAACAAACATTTAAAAAAAGAAGTCAAATTCTCTGAAATTCAGGAAAGCGGCAGATGGACTCTCATGCTTTCTCTCTCTCTCTCTCAGAATAAACAAATAAACATTTAAAAAAAGAAGTCAAATTTTCTGAAATTCAGGAAGTGGCAGATGGACTGATTGCAATATAACTAAGCCCTTAACTCTATCTTTGAGCTGTTTCATGGTGCCCATCTAGTTTCCTCCTTTCCTCAGAAACTTGGACATAAATACTTTATAACTAAAACTTCACTTTCTCGACAGCAATTCACTCCTTAACTCCCCCACTGATGTCTACATTCACAAAGCTACTGAAACTCTTTCCTATTTGTAATGACAAAAATAGTCAAAACCCAGCTGCATTTTTTCAGAGCTCATTCCCCTTAAGTCTCTGTAGCAATATACAATACTACCTAGTGTTTCTTCTAGAAACAACCTTCTTCCTTGACTTCTGGGATTCATCCATTCATGGGATATTTACTGAGTGCCTACTATGTGGGAGGCACACACACAAAAAAACCCTGTGGAGTTAAGTTCATGGTCTTTTGGAAGCACAGACCTGTCTTCTTAAAACATTCTTGGGGGCTTAGGAAAAGCTTCTCAGAAAATACGATATCTAAGTCTAGACCTGCCAGATAATTAGAGAAGATATCCAGGTAATGTGGGAAGAAGGTCAGGGAGATTTTCCAGTAAAAGAAACAGCATGCTGAGAAGTAGGCCAGAGGTGAGAAAGAAGATGGTTCATTTGGGAAAACACAAATCGTTTAGTGGGACAGGAGATGGAGGGCAAGCTGGAGGAGGGATAGGGCAGAAGATGAAGCCACAGGATTGAGAGAGGACGAGTTTAAGAAGGGCCACAGACAATTCAATGGGGGGAAGAATAACCTTTTCAACAAATGGTGTTGGAATAACTGAACATCCACATGCAAAAGAATGAAGTTGGACTCCTACTTTACACCATATAAAAAATTGACTCAAAATGGATCATAGACCTGATGTAAGAGCAAAAACTACAAAATTCATAGAAGAAAATATAAGGGTAAATCATTGTGACCTTGGATTAGGCAACACTGCATTAAGATATGACACCAAAAGCATCGGCAATCAAATAATATAAATTAGGCTTCACCAAAATTAAAAACTATTGTGCTTCACAGGACACTATCAAGACAGGGCAAGACAACACACAAAATGGAATATTTGCAAATCATATATACCCAATAAGAGACATATTCAGAATACTACAAAGAACCCTTACACTCAATAATTAATAAACAAACAACCCATTAAAGATGGGCAAAGGCTATGAAGAGAGATTTCTCCAAAGAAGATGTACAGATGGCCAATAAACACATGAAAAGATGCTTGTCAGGGAACCAGGGTGGCTCAGTCTGTTGAGCGTCTGACTTCAGTTCACGTCATGATATCATGGTTTGTGAATTTGAGCCCTGCATCGGGCTCTCTGCAGTCAGTGCAGAGCCCACTTCGGGTCCTTGGTCTCCCTTTTTCTCTGCCCCTCACCCACATTGTCTTTCTCTCTCTCTCTCTCAAAAATAAATAAACATTAAAAAAAAGAATAGATGCTCATCATTAGTTACTAGGGAAATGCAAATCAAGACCGCAATGAAATACCATTTCACACCCACTATTAAGGCTCTAATTAAAAAACATAAAAGAAAATAAGTGTTGATGAGGATTTTGAGAAATGGGGGCCCACATACATTGCTGGTGGGGTTGTGAAATGTGCAGCCACTTTGGGAAAATTCCTCACAATGTTAAACAGATTACCATGTGATCCAGCAAGTCCACCCCGAGGTCTAGACTCAAGAAAATGAAACGTATATCCACGCCAATATTTATACATGAATGTTCGTAGCAGTATTATAATAACAAAAAAGTGAGAACAATCTACATGCCTAACAGATGAATGGATAAGCAGAATGTGGTGTAACCATACAATGAAATATTAGTTGGCTATAAAAAGGAATGGAGGAGTATTGACACCTACGACAGCACATATGAACCGTGATGCTACATGAAAGAAATCGGTCACAAGAGGCCACATATTATATGATTGCATTTATAGGAAATGACCAGACTAAGAAATGAAAATAGATTAGTAGCCAGGGGCTAGGGAAAAGGGAAACGGAAAATGACTTCTAATGGGCATGGGATGTCCTTTTGTGGGTGATGAAAATGTCCAAAACTTAGGGGCTCCTGGCTCTCTTATTTAGTGGAGTGAGCGACTCTTGATCTTGAGGTTGTGAGTTCAAGCCCCATACTGGGTGTAGAGCTTACTTGAAAATAAAATCTTAAGAAAAAAAATGTTCTAAAATTGTGGTAATGGTTGCACAACTTTGTGACTATAAAAACTATTGAATTGTGTACTTTAAAAATGAATGTTGGGGCGCCTGGGTGGCTCAGTCGGTTAAGCGGCCAACTTCAGCTCAGGTCATGATCTCACGGTCTGTGAGTTCGAGCCCCGTGTCGGGCTCTGTGCTACAGCTCAGAGCCTGGAGCCTGCTTTGGATTCTGTATCTCCCTCTCTCTCTGCTCTTCCCTTGCTCACGCTTTGTCTCTATGTCTCTCAAAAATGAAATAAAAACGCTAAAAAATAAAAATAAAAAAAATAAAAATAAAAATGAATGTTATGGTATGTGAATTATATCCCAATAAGGCAGTTATATTTTAAAAAAGCTGTAGAAGCAAATTAAGGGTTTTAGGTTCCCTGAACTATCCTGATGGCAAGAGGGAGAGTGAAATGACCTGTGTTGTGCTTTGGAAAGATAACTGTGGATATATTGTGCAGACTGGTTTGAAGGGAGAAAGGTGAGGTATTCAATTAGAATTAAACAAGAGAATATATACAAAGTGTCTATCTCAGTATCTGGAGTATAATAGATAATAAATGACACTTCCTGGGGCCCTGGATGGCTCAGTTGGTTGAGTGTCCAGCTCTTGGTTTTGGCTTGGGTCATGATCCCAGGGTCGTAGGATTGAGCACTGTGTCAGGCTCTGTGCTGAGACTGTGGAGCCTGCCTGAGATTCTCTCTCTCTCTCTCTCTCTCCCTCTGTCCCTCCCCTGCACTCGTGTGTGCACGCTCTTTCTCTCTCTCTCTCTCAAAATAAATAAACTTAAGGGGCGCCTGGGTGGCTCAGTCGGTTGAGCGTCCGACTTCGACTCAGGTCAGGGTCTCGTGGTTCGTGAGTTCGAGTCCCACATCGGACTCTGTGCTGACAGCTCAGAGCCTGGAGTCTGCTTCAGATTCTGTGTCTCCCTCTCTCTCTGCCCCTCCCCTACTCCTGCTCTGTCTCTCTCTGTCTCAAAAATAAATAAACATTAAAAAAATAAATAAAATAAATAAACTTAAAATAAACGACACTTCCCACTTCCCTTCTCTTTCCTACCTTTCTTCCATAAATTCTACACCAATCTGTATTTCCACATGCCTCTCTGACTAATGATCTCTTCATTGACACTGTTTCCTCCATCCATCCCTAACTATGGGGATATTCCAAGGCCCTTTACTCTTTTTTAAAAAATTGTTTATTTTTTAAGAGAGAGAGAGTAGAGAAGATGCAGGGAGAGAGGGAGAGAGAGAATCCCAAACAGATTCCATGCTGTCAGCACAGAGCCCAACATGGGGCTGGATCTCATGAACTGTGAGATCGTGACCTGAGCCGAAATTAAGAGTTGAATACTTAACCAACCAGAGCCACCCAGTCACCCCAAGGCCCTTTACTCTTATTCATCTATATCTTCTTTCTTCAATTGCTCCAATGCTCTCAGAGTCACCTGAATGAACTTTCAGGTACTACCTAAGTCAACGTCATCCTCGGAGGTCTCCAATCTGAGCCTCAGTGTCTTCTCTCCAGCTGAGGATGGACCTTCCACTTGGCTCTTCCACTGTCATCTCAAGCTCAATGTGTCTAAAACCAAATTCTTAACCTTGTTCCAAAGGTCAGTACACCCTTCCAGACAGGTCTATTTCTGGTCATAGTTACCTTATATACATAAACTCGAAATCTTAAAACAGTGCTTTAAAAAAGTGGTCTACAAACCACTTGTATCGGAATCACCTGGATCATCAGGGAAATACAAATCAAAACCAAGATGAGATACCTCCTCAAACCTGTCGGAGTGGCTAACATTAACAACACAAGAGACAAAAAGTTTCACGAAGATGTGGAGAAAGGGGAAGCCTCTCGTACTGTTCATGGGAATGCAAACTGGTGTAGCCGTTCTGGAAAACAGTATGGAGCTCTTTAAAAGGTTAAAAATAGAACTACCCTATGATCCAGAAATTGCACTACTGGGTATGTACCCAAAGGACATAAAAATACAGATTTGAAAGGGTACGTGCACCCCGATATTTATAGCAGCACTATCGACAATAGCCAAACTATGGAAAGAGCCCGAGTGTCTATCGACTGATGAATGGATAAAGATGTGGTGACAGGGGCACCTGGGTGGCTCAGTCTGTTAAGCATCCGACTTCAGCTCAAGTCATGATCTCACAGTTCATGAGTTCAACCCCCATGTCAGGCTCTGGGCTGATGGCTCAGAGCCTGGAGCCCACTTTGGATTCTGTGTCTCCCTCTCTCTGCCCTCCCCCCACTCACACTCCGTCTCTCTCTCTCAAAAAAAATAAACATTAAAAAATTTTTTAAAAAATTAGTGCTTCAACCTCTATGATTTTCTATTTTCATATCCCCCCTATTGCAGACCTGTCACTTAGGCTCATGTTCAAACTTTTCCACAGAGTGAACTCTACGAGCCAAGGAGCATTATAGGTCAGGCCCTGGCACCAGGGATAAGAGGTAAGAGGCTGTGTGCTCTGACTCTCGGTCTAGTGTGCGACACAGCTAACATACCGAATTAAGGGGGCACAGAGGAGGGAGGGAATGACTGTGCCTGGAGCCATCACGGACAGTTTCACAGAGGAGGTGACAAATAGATGCAATATTTCTCGGGCAGGGAATGGAGGGAAGGGTATCCCAGGTAGAAAGGTGTAATAATTCAAGCAAGGGGACTGAGATCTCATCAGGGCCCCCTCTCCCTGGACAGTGGCTGGTCACCGGGGCCCTGAGGTAACACAGATGGGTGAAGCAGGCCTGGTGTAGGAACCCGGTAGCAAAGTGTTGTCATAACTGGCAACTTATCCTCAGCCTCTGTATCTGGGAGATGGTGGAAGGCAGTAAGCCCTGTGGTCGGTGGGTCTTTGTCCCCACGTGAAGGGCCGCTTAGCTTTACGGGATGGGTGCCTTGTAAGAATGTGGACCCCGTGTTGTCAGATCTGGAGATTTTTCAGAAGAAGCTGGAAATCCCAATTTTTTCATGTTAGACCTCTCAAGTTTTTTTTATTTTTACTTTTTTAAAGTTTTCAAAAGTATACAAAACACGGGGCTCGAACTCATGACCCTCAGGTCAGGAGTTGCAAGCTCTGCTGACTAAGCCAGCCAGACACCCCTAGACCTCTCAATTTCTTACATGCTGGGAATTCAAAATATATAAAAACACAACTTTGGAACACAATGGCCTCTACTCTGCCCTGTTCTGGGGAGGCTTTCCCAGGTTACCAGTGTTAGCTCAGGTTACAGTACCCTTGATTAGGCTACGACTTTCTCAGAGACCCTGGCAATCATTTTCCTTTCAGGAGCAATAGTCACCCAGAGGGAGTCTGAGGACACACCCCATCTCTACCAGTAAGGCTAAGCATCTTTGAGCATGGATTAGTCTGCAGATGGCTGAATCGATCTATTGTTCCATTTTTTAGCTCCACTTTCGGAGGCTGACATCTTCCTGATATTGACTCCCCCACCCTATTTGGGGCTTAATGTCCTCCTAAAGAACCGCGTCATTTAGGATAAGCCATCAAATGATTTTCGGTGAGTGCTAGCATTCAAAAGGAAGCCTTGTCGCTATGGATTAGGGTATCCAAAGGTTGAGGAGCCAAAAGAGATCACTAAGGTTTAGGATTTAGGGTGTAACTCAGGCCAGGTCCTAGCCGGATGTGCCTGAACTAGCTAAGGAGAGCAAGGAGAGTCGCAGTCACAGACAGCAAAGTGGCATGCCGTGTCGCCAAGACTGGCCTCCTTCCCGTGTGTTGGGTTATGGGGTCTTATCTTGAAATGGCTCAATGGTGAAGGTGAATGATGAGGTGAATCATTATGGGGTTGGCAGATAAAACCCTGTTAGGAAAGAAAGAGACCTGGATCACTGGAGACTGATCCCAGGGGCTCTGGTGATGAGTACTGAGAATGACCTGCTTCCTCAGACCTCTATTGAAAGAGAACTCCAGGTGAAGGGTTGGGGTGAGGGAGGCTCGTGGCTGCCATGTGTCTGACTGAGCCTTGTTGACCTACCTTCCTCACCACCTCCTTCTCTGGAACATTCTTTGTCTCTTAAAGTGGATGCTTTCCTCCCTGTCTGAAGTGAGGAGTAAGCCCAGAAAGTGCCTTTGATCACGGTTGCCTTAATTTTCCTTGGGGAAAGTGAACTCTATGAGGAGACTGGCCTTGACTATGAGAAACCAAGCTGCTTCTCTGAGCCCGAATTCTGCCCTTGCCCTCTCCAAACTCCTTGCTAGGGCTTTTGGGGCTCAGTGAGATGCAGAGCGTTCGGTCAGATTTCTGGTTCACCCAAGGAGGGCCCAACCCCTTCCTAAATACTTCCCTCCGAATCTTCTTTCCACGTCCTGCTCACCTGACTCTGGCCTCTCCCAAGCCAGACACCCTTTTATAAAGAGAAGGAATTGGAGTTTTGCGTCAGAGAAAGATGACAAGTGACATTCTTCTATTTTTCTTTAAAAAAAAACAAAACTATTTTTAGGAACCTCTACACCCAACGTGGGGCTTAAACTCACAACCCTGAGATCAAGAGTCCCATCCTCTACTGACTGAGTCAGCCAGGCGCCCTGAGGGGTGACATTCTTAAGGAAAGGAAATACTGCTTTAAGAGAATATTTGATATGTTGAAAAAAGTAAGGGGGCTTTTTAAGAAGGAGGTCTTACGGTGAGTGGTTACAACTACGGCTTTTAGAAGTCAGCCTAACAGGGTCCAGAGCTCAGCCGTCATATACTGGCCAAACAACTTTAGGAAGTTACTTTGGCCTCCGGACCTCAGTCTTCTCATCAGGTAAGAGAGGAGTAATGAAAGGCAGCACGGTGAAAACTAAGAGTGAAAAGTACATGAAGCACTTAGAACACTTACTGGTGCTTAGTAAGCACTGGATATGTGTTAGGCATCGCCAGAATTACCCGAAGAAAAAGGAGAAAAGATGCTGTGTGCCTTGGGTCCCAGGCGCCCACGCACTCCCCCCCCAGTCTGGAACCCCTCCCTCCTTTTCTGCCTGGCTAACCCCAGCCTCTTCCGCAAGACCCAGCTCATCCGCCCTTTCAAAGAGCTCCCGGGGCAACTGGCGTTGGATTTGTCTGGACAGTGAGTTCCTGCTTAACCTCCAAATCCATTGCCCAGACTCTGTGGGTGTTTGCTGAACGAGTGAATAATCCCTTGCTTTTCAAAGTCACTTTAGTTCCTAAAGCTCATACGAAGGAATACGTTATCTGACTTAATCTTCGGAGGCAGGAGTAGGGGCGAGCTCCGTCTTCCAGACTGAAATATATACATATAAATGAGAGAGACAGATTACCTGGGGTTTGCAGGGGTCCCACGGGATGGCAACCTAGACCCGGGTTGAAGCCCCTGCAATAGGAGTGCAGCTAAAGGTGGGCGTGCTGGGGTAGGGGAGTGGGGGAGAAGGTCCCTCCACCCTCCTCCGGTGGGAGAAAGCCGCCCAGAAACTTCCCGGAGGTCACCATGGCGCTGCCTGCAGCAGCCAGCCCTGCCCCTGACGGCGATTCCCGTCGCGGGCCCTCTCAGCTCACGGCGTCGGTGGCCCTTAAGCCCTCCGCCGGCCACCCCAGCAGGTGCCGGCCCCGCCCTCCCCGGGATCGGAACGCCGAGCAAGGTGGAGTCCTCCCCCCTCGGGACCTTGGGCAGGCAGCCCACTGCGCCGCGGGCGCAGAGGAAGCGAAGCGGGAGCACGAGGGAGGTGCTCCAACCTCTCCAGGACTCCCCCCAGGTCAATCCGCGCTGTCTCCCTCGCCGTCCTCTTTTCCTCCGTTTACGCCTGCCGCATCCTTTATCCACAGCGGCCGCTTCCCGTCCTCCCGAGTTGCCTAAAAGGGGGATGGCGCTTGTCTCTTGGTCGCCAGATTCCCATTACCAAGCACCACCGGCCAGGGGGCAGAGCAGATGGTGCCCAGGTGAGACTGGGGAGCCTTGACACCCATCACTCCGGGAGGATTGGGGAGAAGCCCCCGAGCCCGCAATGAGAGCCCTGCCCCCGCCCCTCAGCCCTAACCCCCAGGACTCAGCGGCAACCCTTCTTCGGCCAGAGTTTTCATTCATCTAAACCTTTATTAAGCTCCCACTGAGTGCTAAGCACCTGAGATGAGGGGCTCTGCAAATCTCGCCTTCTCCGTGGAGCCTTTGAGGCTCTCCCTGGGAAGAAGTAAACTGTTTATCAGGTTAATGCGATTCAGTGGAAGGCCCGCAGGCTTGATGTCACCCAAACGTGGGCTTCAGCCCAGCTCCCTTTACTAGCAGAGAGACCTTAAATGCTATTCACCACTCTGAGCAGATAATGGGCAGTGCATCAGCTTCTCTCTCCCTTCGCTTTAGGAGATGGGGGTGCCTAACACTCACCCTTAGCCAAGGTCCCTCTTCCCTTGGGAGAGTGACTCACTCCCAATGGCCTGCCCCTTTGAAACTGTGAAGTCGCTCCCTACTGACACACCCCCCAGGGCGCAATCAGCCCTACCACAGAGTCGGAGCTCCTCCCCTTCTCTAGGGAGACTCAGACAGGCCCGGGCAGGTAGGGCATTTCCATTGTGTTGCCAGCCCAGCCCCAGGTGGGTGGGGAAGGGCGGCTTTTCCCACCAGGACACCTCAGGGCGTGATTCTCCTCCTTCTGGTTGGGCCGCCTTAGAAGTCCTGGACGTCCAGGGAGTGATATCATCATCAAGAGGGCCACCAAGACAAGACTGACGCCCGGGTTCCCTGCCCCTCCCAGAGGCTTCCTCACCTCCCCATTGGCCCACTTGGGCACAGGCGGTGTCTACCTGGTCCGTGAAGGAGAAAGGTGGGGGCGGATCTGTGAACTCGGACACTTGGCTTCTGTGATCCCAAGTGTTCTTATCTGTAGATGGTCTTACCCTCGTAGGGTCAGCGGTGGGAGTCAAAGGCGATTAGTGATGCGCGAGGGCTCAGGATTTTTAGGCAAGGAATACATCGCCCTGGGTCATGACAGCACCCTTCACGTCCTCCGGTGGCTTCCCCGCAGCTCTCAGGGTAAACCCATGTTTTAAACACTGCCTACAACTGCCTCACCGATCTCATCTCCCTCCACCTCAGCCACTCAGCCACACGGGTCCTGCAGTTCCTTCCACGGGCCTGACCTCATGCTGGATCCGGGGCTTCCCCATGGACCGTTCCCTGGCCTGGACCTCCTCCATCTGGCTAACTCTGCTTGTCCTCAGCTTTAGTGAGGTGTCCTCAGAGGAGCCTCCTCTGCCCACCCGCCGAAGGCCAAGGCCTCCCGCCACTTGCTCTCTTTGCACACCTCCGGCTGGGGCTGTGTAATCGTCACCCCCTCGGAGAGCATGTGGTTCCTCAGAGCCCTGCACGCTCTTGGTTCGCCACTGTCTCCCAAGGCTTCATGGTACACGGTAGGCATGTTATTATCTGTTGAAAGAAAAATTCTAAAGAGTTTTCTTTTTAATGTTTATTTTTGAGAGAGGGGGAGAGAGAGACGGAGCGGCAGAGAGAGAGAGAGGAGACACAGAATCCGAAACAGGCTCCAGGATCTGAACGGTCAGCACAGAGCCTGACGTGGGGCTCGAACCCACAAACCCTGAGATCATGACCTGAGCCGAAGGCAGATGCTTAACTGACTGAGCCACCCAGGCGCCCCAAAAAGAAAAATTCTAGAATCTGAGGTAGCTTCGTGTCCAGTTTCAACTCTCCCATAGCCTGAAGTCTGCAGCAATCACATGATCCCCAAGAACCCCCTACCGCCCGGCACCTGCTCTGCCTACCAGAAGAATGGGAGGGCTGGTCGGACTCTCCCCCCTCACTCCTCCCTAAC
This sequence comes from Paguma larvata, assembly GCA_030068075.1. Lineage (NCBI taxonomy): Eukaryota > Metazoa > Chordata > Mammalia > Carnivora > Viverridae > Paguma > Paguma larvata. Next base: position 3,418,461 of record CM057840.1, on the reverse strand, counting down.
CAAAAACATGAAATTTCTGTCACTTGCATATTCCCGTTTTGCTCCCTTTCCTGACCCCAGCAGAACTTGCCCTGTTCCCTCTGTCACCTCAGCTCCAGGTTTAGGGCTGTTCTGTGGATTATTAGGTTCACTTGTCAGCAAACCTCCTGACTGCTCCCATCCCTCTCTGCCAACCGAAGAGCGGGGCCTCTCCCAGCAAACGGGCTCAGGTCCCAGCTGTGCCCTGTCCTAGGAGTTAGACCTTGGACAAATCCGATTTGGTACCAGTTTCCTCATCTGCAAAACAGGGATGCTACTTCACAAAATGGTTGGGGTTTAATTTTATTATATATTATATATAATTATACATTATAATTATACGTATTATATTATAAGGTACACATATTACGATCTATGTGTCTGACACTGTGCTAGCCAGGCACTCACATGCCTTCATCTGTACAGCTCAGTGTGATAGAATCCATTTACCTTATCTTAGATTTAAGGTCATCGAAGCTCAGAGAAGTTAAGCAAATGGCTTGCTCACACTACTTATGTTTGTGAGATCCCTCCAGAGCCCAGAGCTCTCCTGACCGGGTGCTCTGTTAAGGTCAGGGGGGCAGAGCAGGTGCTCAGTAGATTTAGAGTTTTGTTTTGCAGTAGGCTCTATGCCAGCATGGGGCCCAATGCGGGGCTTGAACTCATGACGCTGACATCAAGACCTGAGCTGCAATCAAGAGTCGGGCGCTTAACCGACTGAGCCACCCGGACGCTCCAGTTTGGGTAATTTCAGTTCAAGTTCCACAGGTTATTCAAGGCACCTGGGGTGGTTTATGTGCGAACGCTGAGAGCTTCTGCAAAGCTTTGCTAATGTTTGAGGCAGCAATGTAGAAAAGGGGTATCCCCCTTCTCCATCCCTCTGAGGAATGAACTCCCACCTCTTACTTGGCCAGTGTCACTATGTTGGTGGTAAGAGGGGAGATGAGCTAAGAAGCAGTTACAAAGTGTTCAAAGGGGGTGACAGGAACTTAAAAGTTAAATTCCTTAACCTCAGGAAGTAGCAACATGTTTTTCGTTTGTTTCAAGCTATATTTTGTTTAGGACCCTGGTCAGATTGAGGAACGATTTTTCTTAAAAGTACCCACTGATGGCTTCATTGTACTATTTCTGCAAGTCTGGGACCCCTTAAGCAGTGGCTCTTAACCCTGGCTGCCCATTTACGTCACCCAGGGCGATTTTTAGAAAAATCCCAGAGCTTGGACCCAAGACCAATTAGTTAGGAGTTCCGGGGTACAGCCTTGGCATCGCTGTTTGTTAAAGTTCTCCCGGGGCGGGGGGCGGTTCTACTGTGCCGACTGGGCCGAAAACCCCTGCCCTGGGAACAGTTCTCCCCACAGCCTGGCCTTGAAGCAGTATCACCTGGGAACTTCTTAGAACTGTAGTTCTCAGGCCCCACCCTGGACCTGCTGAATCAGAAACTGACAGTGGGGGTCAGTGACCAGCAACCATGTTGATGAGCCTTCCGGGGAACACTGATCCAGGCTAAAGAACTCTTACGAAGGCACAAAGGTTTTTTGTTTTTTTAACTTTTTTAAATGTTTATGTATTTTGAGAGAGACAGCAAGAGAGCGAGTGTGAGAGAGAGATGCATGAGCAGGGGAGGGGCAGAGATGGAGAAGGAAAGAGGGAGAATCCCAAGCAGGCTCCTCAGGGCTCAAACCCACACATTTTCAAGATCATGACCTGACCTTAACCGACTGAGCCCCCCGGGCACCCCTGGAACGCACGTTTTTAAGCTGATGACAACCAGAAAGACCACCTTATCTAAGCTTGCCCTTAGTATCTGGGGAAAGGGAAGGAGAGCTACATAGCTTCCCAAACATCACCCAGCAAGTCCTGGGCAGAGTCAGGTCTAGCAGCTAGGCTTCGTCTTCCCGTCTCTAGTCTGTCCTCTCTGTTGTCTTGTCCACTCTTGGGCCGCCTTGGAGCAGGTCTTCAAAGACAGCCACAATTCCCTCCACCCCTGTACATGTAGGTCACCCTTCGTACCAAGAGGGAGACTTCATTCCCCTTCAGTATTAGTTTGCCAGGCTGTTGTAACAAAATACCACAAACTGGGTGCTTAAGACAACAGAAATTTATGGTCTCTGGAGGCGAGAAGTCGGAGGCGAAGGCGTTGTCAGGGCCATATTTCCTCTGAGACCACGAGGGCAGTCTCTTCCAGGCCTCTGTCCTAGTATCTGATAGTTGTGGCGCCATTAACTCCACGACCTCCACGTGGCATTAGTGTGTGTGTGTGTGTGTGTGTATGCCGAAATCTCTCCCTTTTTTAAGGACACCAATCATATCGGATTAGGGGTACACCCTACTTCAGTAGGACCTTCCAGGTGAGGGCACATTCTGAACAAACGGAGGTTAGAACTTCAACGTGATTCTGAGTGGGTAGGAGCCACATTTCAGTCAGAACTCCCCCCACTGAACCTGGGCCTTAAGGAGTCCTCGGAGCTTCTATCTTCATGCTCTGAAGCCTCAAGTTCTCATGGTCTGGAAGCGTGGCTGGAAATCTGATTACACTGCCGGATGAGACTTGGAAGAGACAAAGGGAGGCTCAGGCCACCCCCAGTCATCCCAGTCACCTCGGCTAAGGCATCGGTTGTGTGAGTGAGGCCGTCTTGGGATCTTGGGTTGCCTGAGCCAACCCCGTGTAGCAAGGGTGAGCCACCACCACTGAGAACTCCCCAAGTTTCAGAATCGTGAGCAAATAAATGGTGGCTGTTTTAAGCCACTAAATTTTGGGGTGGCTTATTAAAAACAATTTTTTTAATGTTTATTTATTTTTGAAAGAAAGAGAAAGAGAAGAATGTGAGCAGGGGAGGGACAGAGAGAGAGGGGGACACAGAATCCAAAGCAGGTTCCAGGCTCCGAGCTGTCAGCACAGAGCCCGACGCAGGGCTTGAACCCACGAACCCCAATATCATGACGGAGCTGAAGTCGGATGCTTGACCGACTGAGCCACCCAGGCGCCCCTGGGGTGGCTTATTTTAGATGGAAGGGGATAACTGCCAGGAGGCTCCAACAACACATGGCCTTCATAATTAATACTCAATTCTTCCTGTTGGAAGGCCTTCTGCCAGGGCCAAGTGCCTGCCTATCACTCAGATAAAATATTTGGGTCTCACTGCTGGGAATTAGGACAAAGTTCTGCTTGTATATAATGAATGGCACCCTCTGACCTACCTAGAAGCTTCTGAGAGCACGAGTGAGACGCTGAGGCTCTGGCTGCGAGCGGCAGGAGCAGAGGAGGGGGCGGAGAGGTACTGAGGGGTGCTTTGTGTGGGTGGGCCTACAGCCAGAGCTTGGACGCACAGGCCCAATTGTGTGGCCTCCAAAACGCTGGGACTTGGGGAGAGGAGGAACGCAAGTAGTGGGAGGCCTTGGCTGAAGGGAAAATTGAAATAATTAACCACTGAGAACAAGTATCTTCGAAAGAGCTTAATTTGGGGGGAAAGGAAGAGCATCAGGGAAGACAAAGACGTGAATACTTACAACAGGAACAGAGGAGTGTTATATGGAGAACAGTGACGGAAGATAAGGTACTCAGACCAACACGGAACGTCCCCGACTTCCCCCGACGGGGGGGGGGGGGTGTGCTAACCACCATACTGACGGTAGTGAACGCCAATGCACACTTGCCGGGTCCCAGGCACTATTTTAAGCACCATATATTTAATCCTCACTACAACCCTAGGAAGTAGGTTCTGTTGTCTTAGTCTCTATGGACGAGGAGACCGAGGCCCAGTAATGTGATGAAGGCCACACAGTGATTAAGGGGCGAAGCTGGGATTCAAATCTAGGCCTTCTGGCTTGAGGATCTGTGCTCTTCACTGTGAGTTAAGCTGCTCTGTGCTTTTTAAAGCCAGCTGAATGGATTTGCACACTGCTCATCATGCCTCTGCAGTCTTAAATATAGCAATTAGAGATCACTTGTGCTTAGGACTGATGAGAAGCACTCCGAGTGGCCCGTCCCCCATTGGGGATGGGGACTATTCCCCCCCCCGCCCCGTAAGCCACTCGCTGGAACAAGGTAACCAAATGGGCCACTGCTTCTCCCCTAGCTGCTGCTGCATGTGTGGGACCTGCCTGCTGACTTTCTGATGCGATAGTCTAAAAGCAGCCGCTCCCAGGACAGGCAAGCCGCAACCTTCCAGGGAGCCTGCCCGGGGCGGGGAGCCTGCTCAGACTTGATGGGAAGAAGCAGACTCTAGATCAGCAAGAAAGACTGTGCGTGGGGGGTGCCTACACCTTGGACACCCCCACCCCTGGATTTCTTCCTCACCGCCTAGGTTCTGTGTCCTGGTCCAGAGAGACACGGGAAGTATCCTTAACTGGATATCTGGTCCACGTCCCTCAACTTACAAAGAGTGTCCAGAGGAGAGAATTACGTGACAAGGTCTCCACCCCTTCTCCAAGAGGTGGTGATGTCTCTTCCCAGCCTGCTACACTGCACTGTCTTTCTTCTCGAAGGCTGCGGTGAGGAGGGAAGAGGAAGCGTGTGCTCTCTGCAGCCTCCCCCAGCCTTCCTGTCAGTGAGGGAATCCCACGCTGCTACCTCAGCGGAGTCCCGCCGGGCCTTGCCGAGCAGGTGTTCAAACCCATGGCTGAGCAAGCCTCCGCAGCGCCCAGCCTGCTCCTCAGGGGGTCAGAATGCCCTAGGAAGTGGCAAAAGCGGTCTCTGCTTGAGCCTTGGGCCCAGAGCTCTGTCACCAGTTTTGTTCCCAACTTTTGTTCCTTCTTTCCAATAGGAACGAGCCAGCCTTATTGTGAAATGAGAAATAAGGAGGCAGGGATATGGTCAATTAGCAACATTTATAATAACCATCCCTTGAACCTTAACTCCTGGACTTTATTATTATTATTATTATTTATTGTTGAAAATGAGAGTAGGGGAGGGGTAGAGAGAGAAAGAATCCCAAGCAGGCTCTGCACTGCCAGCGCAGAACCAGATGTGGGGTTCAATTTCACGAACTGGGAGATCATGACCGAGCTGCAGTTAAGAGTCGGACACTTAACCAATTGAGCCATCCAGGCACCCTGTGAACCCTAACTCCCAGTGAGGTCTTAGGCGGTCCTTTCTTGTCACTCTTTACAGGAACCTCTTGTTGGGTCTGTGAGGACAGGGCCTGCCCCTGTTGAAATTTTCACCTGTTTCCCACCACCCTGTCCTGAACTGTCAGCTCTGGCATTAGAAAAAGAAAGCTAGGGGCGCCTGGGTGGCTCAGTCGGTTGAGCGTCCGACTTCGGCTCAGGTCATGATCTCAACCATTCCCGAGTTCGAGCCCCGCATCGGGCTCTGTGCTGATAGCTCGGAGCCTGGAGCCTGTTTCAGATTCTGTGTCTCCCTCTCTGTCTGTGCCCCTCCCCTGCTCATGCTCTGTCTCTCTCTTTCAAAAATAAACAAACATTAAGAAAAATTAAAATTAAAAAAAAAAAAGAAGAAAGCTAGCTGTAGTAGTTCTGATATTATGCTGTGTCCTCTGCCTTGTCGTTTCCTGGTCAACTCCTATTCAGCCTTCAAAACCCAGTTAGTCATCGACCCCGCTGATGTCTACCTAGTTTCCAGGCTTTATTCATATTTCTACTCATCTTTGTCACATTATGCCGTGATCTGTTCACATATCCTCTCCTTCCCGTTTCTTCCCTTCTAAGCTTAGACTCAGGTGGCAGTAGGTTTCACGCCCTGTGTGCCAGGACCCCTTGGTAGTGGCCATGCTGAGGGGTCTGGGGCCCTGAGGGTTCAGAGGGGGTGGGGCAATGTCTGCTGCTGGACGAGCTGGCCATTTGCGGATTCGGTGGGCCCTCGGGGATGCCTGGTAGTTTTAGACTCTTCCCATTCCTCCAGAAGATCAAACACCTTGAATAGTGTCTCCCTCCTTTGTTGCTGTTCATGTGAATGAATCAAAGATGAATTCTCTACTTTAAGTAAAAAAGAGAAGCCAGGAATTCTAACCTCCCCCCTGCAGACATAGCTGTACAAGCGGTCACCTGCCTTGGTCACTGCTGGGTCTGACACCAGTATTGAGGACTAAACCACATCCTGTACCCTTGCCTTCTGTGACTGTCCTCTCCCCTGCGCAGGGGAGTCTCTCTGCCCCCATGGACCTCAGCACTCTCTGAGGGGTCTCCTCTGTCCTTCTGTACTCTCCACTGGTGACCTTACACCCTGACCCTCAAATCCTGACTTCCTGGGCTTCCGAGCATCTGGCGGGACCCCAGGCAACTTGAGCTCAACATCTGTTAGGGGGTGAATCGTGCTCCCACAAAACTCATATGCCGAAATACCTCCCGGTGGTACTGTACTTGGAGTTAAGACTTTTTTTTTAATTGTTTAATGTTTATTTTTGAGAGAGTACGACAGGGCGTGAGTTAGGGAGGGACAGAGAGAGAGGGAGACACAGAATCTGAAGCAGGCTCCAGGCTCCGAGCTGTCAACACAGAGCCCGATGTGGGGCTCAAACCCACAAACTGCAAGATCATGATCTGAGCCGAAGTCGGACACGTAACCAACTGAGCCACCCAGGCATCCCTGGAGATGGGACCTTTAAAGAGGTAATGAAGATAAAGGCATAAGGGTGAGTCCGAAATGACTGGGGTCCTTATAAGAAGAGAAAATTAGGACACAGACAGGCACAGAGGGAAGAGCATGTTTAAACGCAGGGAGAGGACTGCCATCTATAAAGCAAGGAGAGAAGCTTCAGAAGAAACCAATCCTGCTGATACTTTGATCTCAGACTTCCAGCCTCCAGAATCGTGAGAAAATTCATTTGTGTTGTGGAAGCCCAGCCCCCCTCGTCTGTGGTACTTTGTGTATGGCGGCCTTCGAAGACTAGTTCAATGTCTAAAGCTGAGTTCATCTCCAAATCCAAATGGAATAACGCGGAGGGACAGCATCTCGTGCAGTCCAAGGCAGAAATCCAGTCATCCACAGCTCTCGCCACATGCCTCATCAACTGACCACTAAGTACTGGGATTCCAACCCTTCTCTTCCCCGTCTCCCTGCTCCGGTTGAATCACTATCCATCACCTGGATTACAACCGCCTCTCGCCCTCCACCGCGCTGTGCTTGGTAACCTGCCCTTCTCAGCACTAGTGACATTTTTGGGTGGTACAATTCTTTGTTGAGGGGAGGTCTGTCCTGTGCTTTGTAGGATACCGAGCAGCAGCCCTGTTCTCTACCCACGGCACGCCGGAACACCCCCCCTCCGGTTGGGAGAGCCCTAAAGGTCTTGCAACATCACCCCAGGTCGAGAACCACTGCTTTCAGGACAGATTATCCCTGGATGCTGGTACTTGACAGCCACTGAAGACTGTATACAGGAGAAAATGCAAACTCCTTTGTTGCCCAATGGGTTCCTTATAGCATCTAGAGTAATCCATGCCATGTAGTAGGCACTCAACAAATATTCAAGAAAGAAAGGCAAAACCGAAGGTCGTTGACCTCAACATCCTTTTTTTTTCTAGCTTCCCCTTCTTCATCTCAAGTTTCAGCTGCAAACTACTCAGTCACCTGAATATAACGCACCTGCGTTACCCAAAGCGCTTCCTCTGCCTGTAACTACTTTGAATACCTGCCCTTTCTCTATACCCCAACCCACCTTCAGTATCTGGCTCAAGTGCCAGTCCTCCCAGAAGCCTCCCCCTGGTGGAACTGGGGCTTCTTGGGTCCTCTGGGCACACCGTGCACATTTCTCACCCCAACTGGAACGGCTTTAGGGGAGAGGGAAGACAGAGAGAGGCAGCAGATAGCTAAGCGGGAGGGCCAGTGCACAGCACGGAATGCCTACAGGAAGAGGACTCACATCACGGAACTCCAAAGGCCGAGGAACTAGAAGCCCTGGGAAGTTCGGAAGGTGGGGATGCAGGGAAGAGGCAAGAATAACAAGACTGTTCAAAACTCTTCACAAAGAAACAGTCAGACCCCAGGATCTTGCCTTTCACCCTCAAATCGGCAGACACATCCAAAAGGAAACAAAGTTACACCCTAGAGCAGTCAAATGGAAAAGGCTCTGGTGACGGGCATCTCAGGCACAGTTCAGGGAAGGAACTGTGGAGGAACAGCATGAAACCAGGCATTAGTGATAAACTGTACCAGAGAGAAAGAGAGAGAGAGAGAGAAACACCCAAGGCCTCCTGTCCCATCTATACTTTCCTTGAGGGCAGGAATTTTTTGTTAGACTTCTGATATGAGCAAGCTGCTTTGGAGGTGCTCTAATCGTCCCTGCCCGTCCCTGCCCCGTCGTTTAGGCTAATTCCTTTTAGAGTGGATCACCAGCAGAATAACCCCCCTGCTCTCCAAGGACTCCACTCCCCACAGGGCTCCCGGCTTCTGGGTCAGTTACAAACGGAAGTGGTGGGACCCGCAGGAAGTCAGCTAGGTGGAGACCCCGTGATGGCCAGGACCGGAGTCCCATCTGCTGCAAGCTCCAGTAAAAATGCTTTCGAGAAGATCCCAGCTCAGCAAGGGTAGTGCTTACTTCAGGGTCATGCTTTAAGTAGAGTACCTGTGAAGACTCCTAAGTGTCCAGGGCACCTGGGTGGCTCAGTGGTTGAGCATCTAACTCTTGATTTTGGCTCAGGTCATGATCAGTCTCAGTTTGTGGGTTTGAGCCCCATGTCGGGCTCCATGCTGACAATGAGGAGCCTGCTTGGGATTCTGTCTTTCTTTCTGTCTCTCCCCTGCTTGCATGCTCTCTCTGGCTCAAAATAAATAACTATATATTTAAAAAATAAATAAATAAAAAAGACTCTTAAGTGCCTTTAAGTTTCAGACCGCAACTCCCCAGGCAAGAATTTCTCTACTTCACCATCCTTACCCCACCCAAGGACTCCATAGTTTGAAAGGAACCCAGGCAAGGCTCTCCCTGGGGACCCAGGGACAGGACTATCTGGGGCTCGGTGGTGGGCGTTGGGGGAGAGGCACTGAGTCCAGACACAGGCTGAACGAAGCTTTTTCCTGCTTCTTTTGAAAATATACACGCGACAAAGGGATATAGGAAGTTGAAAAAAGAATGTGACTTACACCTCTTCTAGTTTGGGGCCATGGGAGAAGGTAGGCAGCTGCGAGTTTATCCAAATAAACTGTCTAGTTGGCTCTGCCCACTTGTAACTGACTCACGTATCTGGTATCTCGTCGCAGGAGAGCCTCAGGGTGAGGTGTCCCACCCTTATTGATCACGCTCCTTCCCAATGCCTGGGGCACTTGGAGGGGAGGAGAGGCCTCTCAGCTTTAGCGGTTTGAACCAACAGAGGAAGAACTGCTAGTACGTATGAATTCATGTGTCCGGTGAGGGGGGAAAAGCAGGGAAAAGAGTTAAGAAAATACCCGCTCTTGGTTTCTGGACGAAGATACCAGCAGAGCAGGCTGGATGCACTTGCTGAACCCAGACAGATCTGGGTCCTTGAATCGGCATTGGCCAGGTTTTTCTAACCTTTCCCTTCCTACTATACCTTCCCTTCACCTTCAAGCCCTTAAGTCCTTGAGGACCTTCACGAAGAGACCCATTGCCTGGGACTGACAATTTGCATAGGTCCACAGCCCCTATTACATGCACGCAGCTTCACTGTAGGGGTCAAAGTCTGTGGATCTGAGCACTGTGCTCATGAGCTGTAGGACACTAAACCCCTCCCAGGGATCAAGCAAGCAAGGCTCATAGATGTTGGGAATCAGTTCCTCGGTTAACATTAATAAACTCATCCTCTGAACCCAAAGCCAGGTCACTGAGTGACACATCCAGGTAGCCCCAAGGCTCATGGGTGCCTAAAAAAAGGGACACACTGAGTTAAATGCTAGAATTAAATGTTTGAAAACCGAAGTAGGTAGATTCAGGCCAAAAACACAGGCCCTCCCCATCTGGTGGGGACTGGGCTGGGTTCTGCTCCCCGCGCTAGCCAGGGGCAGAGCCTGGCCCCATGGAGATATCCCACCTCTTCAGAGAATACATTTCTGCCTGGCTGAGGAGATTTTTTAAGCACATTAAAGAGAAACCTCCTTGAATCTGGGCTGTGCTAGAAGGGTCCACCCAGTTTACTCCTTAGCTCCTGCCAGGCCCTTCTCCTGATTAATACACAGATCTCTAAGACTATATGTGGCTAGATCCTAGAACAATAAATAGTTCCTTTCTCACCAAGGACCCCTTTGAAAATAAAAAAAATACACTTTTGGCCTAAACGGTTCCTAAGCACTTTAAAAATTATTTCAGATGTTCAAGACCCCAGGCTAAAGACTCCTGTCGGTTGGAATCCTGGTTCTGGGACCCCGTGCCTTTATATGGCATGGGGGTAGAGCCCTCAATTGTAAGATGGCTGCCGCCGCTTGGCCTGTGAATTCATGTGGCTTCAACTTCTACTGCCCTCTGTTGGCCATGAGGAGGGACGATAGGTTAAAACGCTGGATTCCTTCCTGGCATTGAGATGGAGACAGACTTTCTGCCCCAGGATGGTAGGGGCAGAAACACTTTCGGCAGCTTTGACCGGAACCTCTAGAAGGCTTCCCTTTCCTTGAGGTGGGCTGGGGATAAGGGGATACGCAGGGAACCACCACATGAAGTCAAAGCACCACAGCACGGGCCCTGGGCCCCTGAACATTAGTCAGGGCGGTCTGTCAGATCGCACAGCACCATCGATCCTCCATCAGATATTCCCCTGGCTGCAATCACTAGAGGCAGAGGCCACCCCGGCCCTTAACTTAGAAGGGCAACAAGGAAGTTGGGAAAGTTAGTGAAGGCCCACGCCTGGGCAGAACTCCACATCACAGAGCTCCACGTCACTTGAGACATCGACTGTATTTGTAGGGGGTTGGGGAAACAGTGGAATGAGAGACCCCAAACCGGGGAGGGAGCCCAGGCGCTGCAGGTGCCGGGACCCTAGAACTCCTCACTCTCATCCTCGCCGTCCATAGACTCTGTTCCCACTTCTTCATAATCCTTCTCCAGGGCGGCCAGGTCTTCTCGGGCCTCAGAGAACTCCCCTTCCTCCATGCCCTCGCCCACGTACCAGTGCACAAATGCCCGTTTGGCATACATCAGGTCAAACTTGTGGTCGAGGCGGGCCCAGGCCTCGGCAATGGCCGTGGTGTTGCTTAGCATGCAGACCGCCCGCTGCACCTTGGCCAGGTCTCCCCCGGGCACCACCGTGGGCGGCTGGTAGTTAATGCCGACCTAAGAAGAAACAGCAAGTAGTGTAAGCCCCGGTTCCGTGTTCCCTGGAAGAGGTCTGCCTAAGGATTCCCATAACTGGGGAAGAGGCAGTCAACGGGTCTGTGGCATTTGGCGGTCTGTAAGAAATGCAGGGATAACAGAACATGTTAACTCCCATAAGGATACGAATCCAGAATGTGGGACTTTCAAGATGATAAGACGAGTCCCTTCAAAGTCACCATCAAGTAAAAGGGTGGCTGTTTTACATTAAAAGATTTAAGAGACAAATATAATGCCTAGTCCTTGATTATACCCTGACTTTGAAACACTGAGTATTAGAAGACATTTGTGGAAATTGGGAAAGTCTGAATACTGACTAGGTATTCTTACCTCAGAGAAGTATCACAAATTTTGTTAGGCACAAAACAAACGTGTGTAATGGCTGCAAGTGAGTTTAAATGGGTCAGCAAAGCAAAAATAAAGGAAACACAGCAGAGTCAGATGTTGAATCTAGGTAGTGCGTGTATGGTTGTTAACTGTACTAATCTCTCCACTTTCCTATAGTGTAGAAAACAGTTAAAAAACTATAAAACCCTGGGAAGATCTCCAATTAGATCTAAACTTAATCCACTGTAGACATTGCTCTATTCAGAATATACACATACATTTCATATTCAGTGTTTAAAAAAAAAAAAAGTCAACTTCCCCCTTAATGTCTCTACGGAGAGCAAGCTTACTACTTCCTGAGTAGCTAAAGCTTTCCTAATATGGAGCTGGGAGAATCCGCCTCCCAGACTTCCTACCCCTGGTTTCTAGTTCCGAGCTATAGGACAGCCCTTTGAAACCCAGCAAGCAGCTATTATCTTTATGACAAGGAGTCTCTGCCTCGCCTCCCGTTGTGGTCACGTCCACGATGGCGCAAGGAAGCTGTAGGTTTTTTAAATGCCACGGCTGCCACCTTTAATCTTTTCCAATCTCACACTGGAACAAAACCCATAAAACTTAAAACTAGGTCATATGCCCAGTACCCTCTGGGAATGAGGACTGACGAAAGAATGGGGCATATAAACGGATTCTTCCTCATCACTCCTCACAAACTTCCGACCCACGTCCTGACCCACCCACATTACCCGAATGGTAGGCCTCTCTGCACTTCCCAGAGCCCTCACTGCCGAGCGTGGGGTGGATTAGGCGCATGTGAACAGTGGGTTCCCCGACCTGACTGGCAAACCTAGGAAGTGCCTATTTGCCAGGCTAAGAGACATGAAACCTACTTTTCCCTTCACAAGGGCAAGCTTTCGAGTCAAATAAAAAAGTCGTGATTTGCCTGATTCTCCCCATCGCTAGCACCTTTGTTTCCGTGCCCTGGGCTCTCTAGGAATCTCCCCGCTGGCAGATACACAGGCCGCACGCGAATCCCCCCGCTTCATTCCCAGCTTGCCTTGAAGCCCGTGGGACACCAGTCCACAAACTGGATGGTGCGCTTGGTCTTGATGGTGGCAATGGCGGCGTTCACGTCCTTGGGCACCACTTCTCCACGGTAGAGCATGCAGCAGGCCATGTATTTGCCATGGCGAGGGTCGCACTTGACCATCTGATTGGAGGGTTCGAAGCAGGCGTTGGTGATCTCCGCCACGGAGAGCTGCTCGTGGTAGGCCTTCTCGGCTGAGACGATGGGGGAGTAGGTCACCAGGGGAAAGTGGATGCGGGGGTAGGGCACCAGGTTGGTCTGGAACTCCGTGAGGTCCACGTTGAGGGCACCGTCAAAGCGCAGGGAGGCAGTGATGGAGGACACAATCTGGCCAATGAGCCGGTTGAGGTTGGTGTAGGTGGGGCGCTCGATGTCCAGGTTGCGGCGGCAGATGTCGTAGATGGCCTCGTTGTCCACCATGAAGGCACAGTCCGAGTGCTCCAGGGTCGTGTGCGTGGTCAAAATAGAGTTGTAGGGTTCTACAACCGCTGTGGACACTTGGGGCGCGGGGTAGATGGCAAATTCCAACTTGGACTTCTTGCCATAGTCAACAGAAAGCCGCTCCATCAACAGGGAGGTGAAGCCTGAGCCGGTGCCGCCCCCAAAGCTATGGAAGATCAGGAAGCCCTGGAGCCCGGTGCACTGGTCCGTCTAGGGTAGGAGAGAACACTGTCAGCATACAGATGGCCTGTCACCCGCCCCCAGCCCTCTTCTCCTGACGACCTCTTCGTCTGCAAAGCTACTGTGATGCAACTACAACTGTATCCACTTCTGTCTTTAGAAGAAGAAAAAAAAACCACTTTGAAACATAACTTGTTCTTAAGTGTATACATTTTGTTGCATGTACAGTGAATGGTTTGACAAGTGCGTACACCTGTATTACCAAACTAATCGAGATATAGAAATTTCCACCACTCCAGAAAGTTCTCTCATGCTCTTTGGCTTTGCCTCTGTAGAGGACTCTGCATTCTGTGTGGAGTCCTAGGGGACAGATGGAAGGGACACTTTGCACTCTGTGTGGAGTCCTAGGGGACAGATGGAAGGACACTGCTGTGTGCATGAAGTGGCAAGTGAGGGGAGGTGGGGGGAGGGGGGAGGAGGGTCAGGTGGGACATAGGACTTGTAGTCAGAGAGCTGGGCCCTCTCAGCTCTGTAGCGTTGCCACCTGGTCACAGAAGAGTGAGAGTTGGGGGGAGGCAGTGGTGCTATCTTGTTGAACATACAGATTCCCAGGCCCCTCGCTTCCGATTGGAACCCAGGAACCTGCAGTTTTGACAAGTACGCATGGTGACTTCTGATGTAGCTGTGCCTTGGACTAGAAGAGCATCAATCTATACCAGACCCATGGGCTGTCCTAGTATAAAAATTCTCCATTTATTTGCAATATATACATCGACCAAATCATTACGTTGTACACCTGAAACTAATGCTATGTCAATTATATCTCAATAAAAATCCATTAAAAGCAGGCTTTATGCAAATTGATAACAAAAAACACGCCCCTGAAAAATCCTTTAAGAAAATCCTAAGCGTAAGGGGTACTCTGCATTAGAAAGCATGGACTCCCATTCAAGTCCGTGGGAGTCCTCAGTCTCAACTGGTGAGCAGTAGAGTACGTCCCTCTAGAGGACCAGTGCCGTAGCACTGGCTCCCAGTTGGCCTCACTCCTGGTTCTCAGCGCCTCGGGCAAGGGATGAGGTAAGCTGGGACGTGGTTCGGAACTAACCAGGAAGCAGGAGCCTCTCCCAGGCGTAAAGTATTGCTTAGGAATCTAAGAACAAGGCGAGCTGCCAAGGCAGCTTCCTCCTACCTGCCGGGGCTAGAGAGGGATCAAAGCTCAAAGGCGGCTTGGACTGGACAATTAGACCCGGCATAGCGAGGAACCAGCAGGCGAGAAGCCTGAGTCCACAGACTCAGGGCACAACAGGCTCTTCAGGCTTCTTCTAGCCCTGGAGCCACACCCAGGTCACACGGCTCCCCCTAGGGGAAGCCAAGGAGACAGACAAGCGGAAGGAGCCATAAGGACACCTTGGGTTCCTGTCACAGCCACAGGCCTGTGGTTTCCCTTTCTTCTACGGGCCAGACCTCCCAGGCCAGGAAGGGAGGGTTAAGACACACTGATCTCCTGCGGGTGCCAAGGGCACCCGGTCCGCTCACCAGTTTTCGGATTCGCTCCAGCACCAGATCGATGATCTCCTTCCCCACAGTGTAGTGGCCTCGGGCATAGTTGTTGGCAGCATCTTCCTTGCCAGAGATCAGCTGCTCAGGGTGGAAGAGCTGCCTATAAATGCCAGTTCTTACCCCATCTTGAGGGGAAGAAAGAGGGCAAAGGTAAGAGAGGCTGGTCTCATCCCCCACAAAGATACGGCGCTAAGACTGAGGCTGCTAAGCTCCCCTAGGTGAAACCGCAAAACGGAGCATGAACAGCCTTCCGGAGACCCACTTGCAAAGTCCTTCCCTGGGCCTGTGAGGGGGTGAGTCAGGGGCCTCTGTAACAGTCCCTGCCCTCACAGCCACTTGTACTTGCTGAGGAACCAGGGGAATCTCACTTTTTTTAAAAGATTTATTCATCTTGAGAGAGACAGAGCATGCAGGTGGGGCAGAGAGAGAGGGAGAGAGAGAGAGAATCCCAAGCAGGCTCCGTGCTGTCAGCACAGAGCCCCTGGGGGGTGGGGGGTGGGGGTGGGGTGGACATGAGATCATGACCTGAGCTGAAATCAAGAGCAGGACGCTTAACCAACTGAGCCACCCAGGCGCCCCTCGCTTGACTTTTGTTTGGAATAAGAACGCAGACTAATGGAGAAAACCCAGTCTACAGTTTACCATCTACAAAGATGTCTTTAGAAAGACGGGGGGAGGGGAGAAAGTTTTCGGGAATAGGAAACTGAGGAGATCCAAATGCAGAAAGGAAGAAGCAGAGAACCCCCTGGGAGCCAGCAACAGCCAAGTTCATACAGGTCCACATGCTATTAAGGGGCCCGGCTCAGTTAAAGTTTAGCAGAAGGCCGTTGAGAATGTTCTCAGTGCCCCGGTTCCTTAGGCAATGTTATCCTCAAGAGTCTGTGGGTAGGAAAAAGGAAGTTTAAAGTTTCTGCTTTTATATCCACTGCTTGTCTGCAGTCTTCAGTCTGGGCCTGACCCCTGACTCAAACATCTGGCAGTTTCCGGGCAAAGAGGTTTGACTAATATCCCCTCTCAGCACAGGAAGCCCCCAGGACCCCTCCTGAAGTCAGAGTCTAGACAAAAGCAACAGATTTCAGTGTTGTTCTTGGCAGGGGGATGCCTGCATTTCAAGAGCTTTTCCCCTGAGCAGAGCTCCCCACAGACTTTGGGATTGACAAAAAAAAAAAAAAAAAAAAAAATGGGCGGGAGTCGGGGAAGCCCCCACAGCACCCACTCACCTATGACAGCAGGCTCTAGGTCCACGAAGACAGCCCGGGGCACATGCTTGCCAGCCCCGGTCTCACTGAAGAAGGTGTTGAAGGAGTCATCTCCGCTGCCCAGTGCCTTGTCGCTGGGCATGGTGCCATTGGGCTGGATGTTGTGCTCCAGGCAGTAGAGCTCCCAGCAGGCATTGCCCATCTGCACCCCGGCCTGGCCCACATGGATGGAGATACACTCGCGCTGTTGGGGGAAGCAGAGCAGTGGAGTGAACGGAGAAGGGAGAGGAGCGCGGCTTGAAAAGGCCCTAGAAGTGCCCTTTTTATCCCCCCCCGCCCCCCCCGTAGACTGAGGCCTGGTCTGAAACCCAAAAAAGACTAGGTTCCCTTTCCCGACCTTCCCACACTTGAAGCCAGACTACCTCATTTTCTTTTCATTTACGGAGGGCTTGAGAACAAAGGAAGCTAAGCCTAGGTCTTCAGGGGCAGGAACTAGAACAAACTGATGCCAAGCAGCCAAATCCCACTGCCTGGTGCCCTGGGTGCTGGCTGGGGTGGGGGCAGGGAAGCTCAGAGTCTCGCACACCAAGACAGCCCCCCCGCCCCCAGCCTCTAGGACTGGACCCCTGGGAGAAGGGGTCTCCCACGGTGGGGAGTCTGGGTCCTCCACACCCTGAAGGTGCAGAAGAGGAATTTCAAGTCTTTGGGATTAACTGAGGAAGTGGCTCTGGAGTTACAGCCAGTTTGAAAGCTCACCCACAAGCTCCCCTTTTTGGGGGCTATGCCCCGACTCTGGGCACTTGTCCTTGCCCACTGCGGTACAGATTCAATCCAGAGCAGTACAGCTCAACAGTCACCAAGCAGGCAGTTCACGCCACCTTTCAGCTCTCCTGAGGGAACTCTTACAAGGGAGTCCTACAAGACGCTCCTGTCTTCTGGTCCCTCACCCCCAACCCAGGGTCTAGAAGATCCGTCTGAAAGGGCTGCACACCTCCCAGACGCGGAGGGGGGTCTTCTAAGACAGTTGGCAATAGTGTAGCAATTTTACGAGCTATCATTCAAGACAGCCTAACCCTTTACAGGGGCTTGGAACACAGGCGGGGGTCAAGATTCTTGTGAAGCACTGGGGCCTGTGGACACACCCCGAGTTCTTCGATTTAACTGAGGGACTTCGGGGGGCTGGGCACCAGAAAAGAAGTGGAGCGAAGGATTTTCCTCCTCAGGCACCAGGAGCTCACGGACACCCCTGGACGGGTCTGGGCCAAGGTCTGACTTCTGCACTTCTGACTTCTGGCCGGAGTCCGGTCGCGCAAGACAAAGGCATTCAGGGAACAATTCGGAACTGGAGAAACCTGCTGGAGTTTGCAGGTCCGCCCTGGTCCGGCCTCCAGCGCGGGAGTGTGACTTCACAGGAGGGCGGGGATTGCAGCTGGGGGCGGGGGCGCCTCTTTGTCCCGGACCGCAGCGGGAGAAACTGGGGCGGGTCCAGGTTCCCGACTCCCGAGCGCGCTGCACCGCCGGGCCGGGAATGGGGGCCCCAGGCTGAGCTCAGCGCGGGACGAACCCTGCCCGCGCCTCGCCAGCCCGGTGCCCGGGAGCCGCCTCTCTCCGGTCCGCTGCTGGGGCGCGCACTTCTCCAGCTCGCATCCGCCTCTCCCGGGGAAGGGGCGCAGAAAAGCAGTGCTTGGACGCGCGCGGGCGTCCCGGACTTTCCACATAGCCCCCCACACCGTGGTCACCGGTGACCATCCCCCCCCCAAACTTTCCGACAAGCCCCGCGCAGCCCCTCACACCCTGGACTGCTCGGCGCCCCGACCTCCCCTCCTTGGCGCACAGCCCGCCCCTACCGGGGACCCCCGGGCGCCCCCAGCACGCTACCCCGCGCAGTGCCCCCTCACCGTGCACTCTGCGAATGCCCCCAGCTCCCTCTCACCATGGTTGTGCCGACAGGTGACGTTTGCAGAGGGTCGTTGACTGCGGACGCGTTACGAGTCTCCAGCAACACCACGAATCCCGGTGCAGGGCAGCTAGCGGAGGCTTATATATCCCCGCCGAGGCGCCGGCCATGCCTCCCAGCAGGGCTCCCATTGGGCCGAGGCAGGACAGGGCTCGTCCCCTGCTCGTCTTTCATTGGGTCGGGTTCTCACCGAGGCCCGACCCCCTCTCCGTTATTGGGCGGGAGCTTATGAAATATCCCCGCCGCAGCCGGTCATTGGGCAGTTTGTAAAACCAAAGGGAGGGAAAGGCTCGGTCGTCCGAGTCCTCGCGATCTGCTGGACCTTTCGTCCTCCGCGGGGGCGTGTGCTGGGTCTGAGAGGTTGGAGCTCTGGAGCAATACCCTTATTCCATTGTTGCCGTAAGTCTTTACTCGGGTAACATGGCAGACCTAGTTCGAAAAGTGCATGAGCTTTGGACGGTGGCGCAGACTTGAGCTCAGCCACCGCTAGAGAAGGAAAGATGCTGTGATGAGAACCAGGTACTGGGAGCCTCTGAGGCGGGAGGAAGTGCGGCTAGGGTGGGGGAGGGTTGGCCAGACAGGTGTGGGAGAGAACATTCCAGGCGCAGGTAATTGAAATTTACTTCCCTTGTGGCAAGCGCTCCAGGTCAGGTGACTCAGATTACCAAGAGAGCAAAGGGTCCAGCCTGGCTAAAGCAGATTGTGGAGGACTTCTTGGGAGAGCATGGCAAAGCAAGGTGGGGCCTTGAATGTTACTCTGAAGAGTTTGCACATAATTCCACTGGCTATGGGGCACCCTTGAGGGTTATTGATTAGAGCGGTGATGTGATAAGCAGTATTTTAGGAATACATAGATGTTACTGGTGTATTATTTTTTTTTTTTTCCTGGTGGTGTTTCATATGTTTCCTGCTAAGGGGCATACACACATTTTTTCCTCTCCCAAGCTGTTTCTTGGCTGTCTGAGACGACGTTTTACTTCTAAATACCTAAGCAAAACAAATTAATCCATTTCCTAGTCTGGGAGGGTTAACTGGCATTTGGTTTTATCAAGTGACTGGACACCCACAATGATTACCTTTAGTATTTGTTCAGCACATTTCAGAGAGACCCAAAGCATGTGTCATCTCCTGTTCTCACTTCCCGCTGGAAAAGTGACTGCACCCAGGTTATGCCACTCAGACCGGGAGACTTGAATTGTTGCTTTAGGAAAATCTGCAGCTGTAAAGACTTTCCGTTGATAGATCCCAGGAAGACCCAAAGTTGCTGTGTCACTCACCAGCGTGACATCAGATCGGCTGCCCCCCTGGATTCCTGCACCTGGTTTTCCACAAGACTTTCGACATGTCATTCTGTATCCTGAAATATTTTGAAACGAAATGCTCATCTAGGTGGCTTAGTGGTTTAAATCCTGGGTGCAAAGGTTCACTTCAAACTCTGAGGAGTGTTCTTTGATCTCGACCCTTGTGTTTTATGAGGCTGCCAGCTTTAAAGTGGATGTCTCTCTCTGGTCAAGACTTAAGGTGAGTGGGTGAACATTCAAACAAGTACTTTGAAAACCTTTGTATATATGAAGCTAAGACATGATTATTCATTGTCTGTCTCTGCCCCAAGCAAAACAAGTCAAATGTTACGTTTTACTGAATGTGGGCATATCAGTGATTAAAATGAAGCTATCTGGGTATAAACTCAAGAAGTCATAAAATCAATATCATCTCTTCCTTGCCTCACCCTATTAGGCATTTATTCTACCAGCTTGTAGTGTCTTCCAGTTAAAAATGCCCTTGGGAGGGGGCACCTGGGTGGCTCAGTGGATTAAGTGTCTGACTCTTGACTTCGAATCAGGTCATGATCTCAGTCACGTGATTGAGGCCCAGGTCAGGTTCCTCGCTGAGCATGGAGCCTGCTTGCTCTCTCTCTCTTTCTCTCTCCCCCCTCCCTCCCTCCCTCCCTCCCTCCAAATAAATAAACATTTTTTAAAAATGTCCTTCCATTTCTTTACTGAATAATGTGGGCTCTAAACCCAAATATAGGGGTGCCTGGGTGGCTCAGTTGGTTGAGTGCTGACTTCGGCTCCGGTCATGATCTCACGGTTTGTGAGTTCGAGCCCCGCGTCGGGCTCTGTGCTGACGGCTTAGCGCCTGGAGCCTGCTTCAGATTCTGTGTCTCCCTCTCTCTCTGCCCCTCCCCTGCTCACACTCTGTCACTGTATCAAAAGTAAATAAACATTAAAAAAAAATTTAAACCCAAATATATATTTGAAACAGTGATCCTCAGTGTTATTTGTGGAAATCACACAAACCAACCTCTCTCGGCAATATGCTTCCTTACAGCGCACAAATTAAAATTGGTTCTCTTATAAGGTATTTGCATCAATTTCTATTACCTAGACGGCTGCAAAGTTTAGATTCTTTTTCTAGTTTTTTGTCATCCTTTCCCGTATATCACCCTGCTGATCTCAACTTCAGTGCCACTGCAGACACACCATTTTCACACAGTTCTTCAGCAATTTAAGATATTCCAAAGTTCAGAGGGAAAGGCTATGGTCGCTTCTAGGTTTCAAGCAATCTAAAGATTCTCGATAAGTCTGCGTTCTTTCCCTATATGTACTTTTTCCCTATCCCGTCCCACCACATAGAATCAAGTGACTGAATTGAAAGGACAGGGAAACCACAGTCAGTCTGTGCAAGGGAGGGGCCGAGAAGATGGAGAGGCTTTGTGGGAACAAGAATATCTTGTTCATCCAGTGGTGAAATCAAGGTAGACAGGAAGACACTAGGGCCATTCCTGGGCCATTCATTCTTGAGCTAGTGCCAATACTGTACAGGCAGTAGCTGGTGTTCAAATGACTGAACTACTCAACAGTTGATGGTAATGCTAGCAAAGTTGCTCAAGTCGGGAGCTCCATGAGCTCAGTTTTCCCCCCTATTGTCTTATCTTGAAATTTACCTCCTCTTTGACTGGGGCAGCAGCTCCCTATGATGGAACCTACATTTCCACCCAATCCCTATTTCATACCAGAATCCATCCAGGACAAATGGGGAAGGGATAATGTATAAACCTACAGGAGTTGATTACTCTCCCTTCACCTCCTTAAGACCATAAGTGTTCCTAGCCCACATTGTTTCCTCACTATTCCCCCAGGTCACGGGGCTCATCCTGGCCCCCAACCTGAAATAAGACTGTCTGGGGTCACCAGGTCTGGAATTTGGAGGGACCTAACCTAATCATAGCAGAGGCCTTTTCATGACATCCAAGTTAGAACCGTTATATTGAAATACTATGCTTTGGGTATGCATAGTTTTGTGTCATAGGCTACAAACTACTCATCATGGATAACATTGTTTCTTTTTTAAAATTTTTGAATTTTTTATTTCTTATTTGAGAAAGAGAGCGTGAACTGGGGAGAGAGAGAGAGAGAGAGAGAGAGAGAGAGAATCTTAAGCAGTCTCCATGCTCAACACAGAGCCCAATGCGGGTCTCGATCTCATGACTCTGGAATCATGACCTGAGCTGAAATCAAGAGTATGAAGCTCAAGCTCAAGAAGCTCAAGCTCCACCGACTGGGCCTCACCCAGGTGCCTGGATGACATTGTTCCTATGTGAGGCGAAGTGAATTCTAAGTTTGAATAGATTTGAAGTGAATTTGGTGGCCACTTACCACTTAACCTTAAATTCTGACATTTAGACACATATTCCAGGAATTTAATTCTCTAACCACTCTTGGGGTTAGAAAAGGATGACAAAAAATTAGAAAAAGAATCTAAACTTTGCAGCCATCTAGGTAATAGAAATTAATGCAAATACCTTATAAGAGAACCAATTTTAATTTGTGCGCTGTAAGGAAGCATATTGCCGAGAGAGGTTGGTTTGTGTGATTTCCACAAATAACACTGAGATCACTGTTTCAAATATATTTATATTTGGGTTAGAGTCCACTTTATTCAGTAAAGAAGCCTTGGTCACAACTGAAAGATGGGCACTACTGAAGTTAACACCTTCATTTTCTTACTCGAGGCAGACTTAGACAAGGTCATGACCACCTAGATGTGGTCCTGTGTCACATGTGTTTGCATGGTCTTTGTCAAAAAGCATTGGAAAAAAAAAGTGCAGGACCTAATTTCTAATCCACTGTTATTCACTGCATCAGAAATATAATTCATTCTAATCCCTCCATTAAGAAACACTGCATGAACCACTTTAAATTAGTCCCAGTACAATGATATAGCATTCAGTGGAGCTTATTTTAAATTTCCTTAACAAGTATTCATCAAGCTATTAAAATGTGGCAGGCATTGGGGCAGGCACTGAGGGTATAATAGTAAAAAGGATATTCCTGGTCCCTACACTTAGGGAATTTATCTTCCTTAGAGGTAAGTAGAGTCAAGGGTTTAAATACTAAATGCATATAGCTATAGGAGGTAACACAAAAGCCATCCAATTCTGAAGGGAAGAACTACTGTTTAGAAAAGTAGGGGTTGGATAGGATCATTTAGTTACATTCTTTCAAAGCCTTTTTGTTAGGAAAATACAGCATGTGTTCAGAGAATTTCACAAAAGATGTATAGCTTAAGAATTTATTACATAGCCACTGTCCAGATTAAAAGGAGACAGAGCATTTCCAGTATTGCAAAAGCCCTCCTCATGCCCCCTGCAAGTCGTTGCCCCTGCCTTGGTCATAAATCAAGTAGCCACATACATGGGTCTGTTTCTGAGCCTTTTTGTTCTGTTAGTCTGTTTGTTCATTCTTGTGACAAATGAGGTCTCTCCAGGAGAGAAATTCTCCCATCTTGTTTTTTTCCATGACTGTCTCGGCTAGTCTCAGTCCTCTGCATTTTCATGTCACTTTTAGAATCAGTTTGTTGAGTTTCATGAAATGATGGGTATTTCATTAGGATTTTATTAAACTTATACATCAGTTTGAAGAAAAGCTGACATCTTTACAAAATTAGTCAGGATTTGGCAATCTTTTTTCTCGAAAGACCAGTTAATATTTTAGACTTTGTGGGATAAGAGGTAAAATTGGAGAGATTACATAGATACTTATACAGCCATTTAAAAAGGGAAAATCCATTCTTTTAAAAAAAATGTTTATTCATTTTTTGAGAGAGAGAGCACAAGTGTGAGAGGGACAGAGAGAGAGGGAGACACAGAATCTGTCAGCACAGAGCCTGACTTGGGACTTGAACCGACAAACCGTGAGATCATGACCTGAGCTGAAGTCGGATGCTTAACAGACTAAGCCACCCAGGCGCCCCCAAACCATTCTTAGGTGGCAGGCTCCTGAATCTCAATAAATCAGATCCTGGTTTGAGTGGACTTGGCCTGTGGGCTGTAGTTTTCTGGCCCCTGTAAGTTTGTTTCCTTTTAGTATCTCTCAGCGATATTGTATAATGTTTTGTGTTTAGGTCTTGCAGATTTGTTAGAATTATCCCTAGCTCCCAGTTTTCTAGTTCTCTCTTAAACTATGCATACTCTGCTGTTAAAAACTTCCACTGAATTCTTGATTTTGGTAATTGTTTTTTTTTTAATTCTAGAATTCATATTTTTTCACATGGCCAGGTATCTGTTGAAATTCCTCAAACTGGTTTATCTCCTTGAACAGAGTAAGCAATTATTTTATAGTGTTTGATGGCTTTGCTGTCGGCAGCCTCTGTGGGCCACTTTCCATGGTCTCTTGTTTCACTGGTTTTCTTAGTATCTTGTCTCATATGCTTGGTTACGTTTTTTTTTTGTATTTAGGATATTGTATTAGCAAAATTACTTGTAGAAACAAGTCAAAGTTTAGGATGGTGACATTTTTCTCCAAAGAGTGTTTTTGTTCCCTTATGCCAAGGGTGTGGGGAAACTACCACTTTGGGACCAACTTAATCTAATTTGAAGAACTGAGATCATTGGAAACCAAACAGCAATCCCCCGAGAGAGCCTTTCTATTTCCTACTTCCGGTTCACTCCTATTCCTGGGGTGCAAAGGACTGAAGACCCAAACTGAGAAACATTTACCAGGTCTACCACCCTTTGACACGCACAGACCCTTACTTCCAAAACGCCGCCACAATCACCCACCAGCCTCTGAAGTGCGCCCTCCGCATTTGGCAAATGCCCCCAAGAGAACGCTAGCCCTCAACACTAAGCCCACTTTCAGGGCCTCAGTTTTCTCAGTGGTCCCAGTCCAGGAATTCTTCAAACAAATGTTCTTTGATGCCTTTGGATTTTGTTTTTTGTTTTTTGAGAGAGAGAGAGAGAGAGAGAACGAGGGAGAGGGAGAGGGGCAAAGGGAGAGAGAGAGAATCTCAAGCAGGCTCTGCACTGGGGCTCAATCCCATGACCCTGGGATCATGACCTAAGCTGAAATCACGCTCAACCAACTGCCACCCAGGTGCCCTGACTTTGGATTTTTAAAATATTTTCCAGCCTTTCTAATTGTCCTCGGTGGGATAGTAGTCTAAATTACCTATCCACCAGGGGCACCTGGGTCGGTTAAGTTGTCTGACTTGATTTTGGTTCAGGTCATCTCAGTCTTGTGGGTTTGAGCCCTGCATTGGGCTCTGCATGGACAGCACAGAGCCTGCTTCGGATTCCCTCCCTCTCTCTCTCTGTCTCTCTGCCCACCTCCCCCACTTGCTCTGTCTCGCTCAAAATAAACAAACTTAAAAAAAAATTACCTATCCACCACTATTGGGAACTAAAGTCCTCATTCGTTACATGTTGGAGTCACTTGAGTAGCCACACACATGGCATAGGAACAATATGTAAAATGTCAGTACAACACTGTCCAACTCTTGTTAAAAAAGAATTTTGTGGAAACAATTAGGCCTTGGAAAAATCCATTGCTCTAACAGGAACTGCAGTCTCTATACTCCTAGCAGCAAGCATGGGTTACTTCCATCCACCTATGACAGAGTGGTTAACGAACTTCAAGTCTTTATTGAGAGTCAATTATGTGTGAGGGAATAAAGAGATGACATTCCCATTTTATAGCAGATACTAAGTGATTAATTAATTAGTTGACAGACCTCAAGATAAACTCTGAGGGTCAGGTTTCAGCTCCTTTCTGCTTTTTCAAATTCTGCATTCTTCCCAAGGACATACAGAAATCTAATTTCTACTGTTTAAATGCCTTTATTCCTTTCAAATTAAACTGAAAAGGCGGAATAACAATTTGATATTTTTGGCTACTGTGACAATGTTTGACAATTCTCTAAAAAAAATACAAATGATCAGTATCTAAAAATTTCATTAAAAATACAATAAATGCAAATTAGAACGAGAGACTACTTTTTCTATTAAAGTGGCAAAGTATTTTTTCTAATGATAATAAATACCCAGTGTTAGGAAGGTTTCAGAGCAGCTGTTTCTGAAGAATATGCCAATGGACCAAATCCCTGAAAACATGCGCACCTTGCAATCCTACTTCCAATCATGCATGCCAAGGAAATAATTACGAATGTGTATACAGATTTACGGTTGTATGCTATATCACATTGTTTATAAGAAACGAGACAATCTAATAGGGGACTGTTTAATTTATTACAGAAATAATGGAATGGAAATAATATGGAAATAATGGGATACTAAAAACAAGGGTGTCCATAGATGGTTATCTGTTAACATGGAAGTCAGTATTTTGTCAAGTGGAAAAAGCAAGTTATAAAAGAGCACAGTATGATCTCCCATTTGTTTTTAAAAACCATACATGTGTATATGTACATAGAGAAAAACACCGAGGAGGTTTTACCATAGGCGATCTCTGGATGGTGGAAATGTGAGTGATTAAAAAAATGTTTATACCCAGTTTTGTATGTATCTGCAATGAATGTGTACTACTAATTCTGTGATTAAAAAAGGAAAGAAAAGCCAAAGCCTAATTTAAAAAACTGCCTTGCTTAGGTTTTGGCTTGTGACAGGAGGGGCGACATGCCCCTAGAGGCATCTACTTGGTTTTGTTCCTTCTGACCTGAGTGGATGATTCTCACGGTTGTTTTTCTGCAAATGCCATAATCATAGACCTTTGACTGTTTGTCTAGAAAACCGTTCTCTCATTTTCAACTAGATCTCACCGAGGCCATGACTGGGGAAGGAAGCCACCTTTCTAGAGGAGTAGGTTGGTTGCAAAACCGTGCCCAAGGCCCACACTTTACTTGGGGAGCCCTTAGAAACGTTCTGGGGAGAAAGGAGGTGGAAGCAAGCAGAAAACAGATACAGAAGGATGGGCTGTAAACTGGAAGGTTTCTATTTAGTTCTTATTTCAATTCTAGGGTCTCCTCCATTTTCCAGGTAGGGCTGATGGGAGGATACCCGAGACCTGGTCAGAGAGACTTCTTCTAAAGTTGAGTCACTTCAGGAGAGGACAGAACAACTGACAATCATATTGAAGAGTTAAACAAGTCTGCTAACATTGATCTATTAGAGCAACCCCACAGCTATAGAAATAGTGGCATTTGGACAGAAAGTTGGTGTTCTGGGTTGGTATAGAGATTCCACATGAACCAAAACTCTGTGAGGACCATGCTTAGTAGGTTCAGTAAATGATGACACTACCCATTAGAGAAGTCTTTCCTAAGAATGAAGGAAGAGTTACTTGTCCTAAAATGGCAAAGACCCGTCCCTCCTATATCTCACATCCTCCACTGTGATTCTAAGCCAGAGCTGAGTTTTCCTTGGGGTGGCTGCCAGATAGGGTTGAAAATCTGATTCTCAACTTATAGGCTACTATAAAGAGAAACCATATCAAGATTTGAAGGGAAGAGGGGCCATATTCATCTTCACAATAAAAAGTCACTATCAACCTAGAGGCTCAGCTCTCACATGGTATTAGAGGTGTGTCCAAAGTAATGTGTTTCTGATTAGTAGTTTAAATACTAATGTCTATAAATGCTATACTTTTTATTAAAAAGAATAAATTACTGTAGATAAAGTTAGCCAAACAACAAAGTCACTCTCAGACACTCGTATGCTTTCTTGAATGAGAGAGAAAAAGGTGGAGTTTCGGCTATCAGCACGGGCATCAGCTGTCATGTGTCATCTTGGATAAAAGGATGAATACTGCTCTTACAGAACATGAGACAAGGGAGCCCAGGGTCAGAGAGCCCGGGCAGGATGCCAGGGATGAGAGCACACTTGTGGAAGTGTTCCAGTGTCCTGCAACTGGGGGGAAAGGAAGATTAGGAGATGTTGGGATGCAGAATGAGCGATGCAAAAGACATGCACTTGAGGCTCTAAGGAAGCAGGATTAGCCCTCTGTTCAACCGGACATGTTGATACTCATAATATACATTAGTACCGAGAAGGCGGCAGCAGAGCAGTTATATCAGGTTAAACGCCAGTTCTTCAGGGGAGGAGCTTTTATAGTTGGGGGTGGAGCTGAGTCCCCCTCCCCTCAGTTACTCATGGGAAACCCGTTCCAAGGCCACGTAGAAACTGTTCTTGTCATCTAGGCAGTGCCAGCCAATTGGTCCTATTTCACAGTCTGCGCACACCAGAAACTTGATGTTGCCCACGTCCTTGGTGAAGCCCACGTTCTCAAAGATGAACATGTCATCAACCAGCCAGTGCTCCTGGAGAAGATCGCCATCAGGATTGCTGCCATCAGCCAGAGCTGGTTTCTTTCTCATGGAGGGAAGGAAAAGCTGCAGCAGAAGAGAACACAGAGAATGCAAAAGCTGACTGGCCAGTCACGTCATCGTCCCCATTCCACTTATACATTACAGGGCTCCCTAGCACTTTCTTGGAATGAACACAAAATGAGGAGCCCAATCATTAAGTTATAGACTAGGATGCTGGGTGGCTCCTCTGTTGCCTCTGGTCCATGCCCTGATTCTTAAGAGACATGAAAGAGGTAACATGCTGTTTTCAATCGGCTTCACTGCTATCCTCACCATGATTCGTAAGGCCCTGCCTGTTCCTAATCTCCCTCCAGGTGATTACGCTCCAGCCACACTGGCCTGGCCTCCTTCACACAGGGTGCGTGTGCTCTGCCCTCAGATCTTGGCAAGGCTGGTTCCTTCATGATATTCAGCTCAAATGTAACCTCTTTAGGAGGTCTTCTCTAACCAAACAATCTGAATTAGCCCACTATACTATCCACCATACTGCCCACTATATTTTATTTTCTATTTTTTAAAGTTTACTCATGTATTTTGAGAAAGAGATTGAGTGGAAGAGGGAGGGAGAAAGAATCCTAACAGGCTCCACGCTGTCAGCATGGAGCCCAACACAGGGCTTGAACTCACGAAGTGTGAGATCATGACCTAAACCAAGAGCTGGTCGCTTAACCAACTGAACCACCAGGGCGTTCCTATATTTTATTTTTTTAAATGGCTTTACTGAGGTATAGTTGACACATAACGCTGCCCATACTTAAAGTATACAATTTGATACGTTTTGGCCCATGCATATACCATCGATCATTACCAACAAGATAACAAGCACATTCATCACCCCCAAAAGTTTCCTTATGCCACTACCTCTTTATTGTTTACTTACCATTCTCTGAACTTAATTTATTGGCTTATTTACCACGGGTCTCCTTCCACTAGAATGTTAAGCCCCAGGAAAGCAAGAGGCTTACCTTTCCTGTTCACTACTCTCTCCCCAGGGCCTAGCGTAGTAACTGGTATAGAGCAGGAACTCAAATATTTGTCAAAAGAATAAATACAGGATATCTGACTTTGCTCTATTCCATCACTGTAATGCATATGCTGGATTTATCTTACAAAAGAACATTAAAGAAGGAAAATCTAGTTCTAGAATTTGGACTAGCATCACAAGGATTCTTGTGCTCACAAATCAATATGCCTTCCCAATCACTAAGAGAAAACCTTTGGCACACACGTGGACACACACACACACACACACACACACCCTTTAATTTCTTCCGTATGATTACTTTACACGACTTTGGCTGCCCGCACAGTACTGCAAGATACAATGCCAGCAAAGCTTGTTACTCCTCTGGTCTCATCATAATGGCTACTGCCAGTACACTTCTTTTCCACCCTAGGATACACTTTTTCTTTCAGTTTTTACTTTATTATAACTATGAAAATATTTCCTACAAAGCCAAGGAGTAGTCTATGGCTGTTTCTTGGTCATAAGTTTTTTCTTCATAGATAACAATTTCCTTTTTTTTTTCTCTTGCATTAACTTTCAACATACTTACTATCATAGAATCTAGTGATTCATAGCTTACACATAATACCCAGTGCTCATCCCAGCAAGTGCATTCCTTAATACCCAGTGCCCATCTAGCCCATCCCGCCACCCAACACCCCACCAGCATCCCTCAGTTCTCTATATTTAAGACTCTCTTATGGTCTGTCTCTCTGTTTTTATCTTTTCACTTCCCTTCCCCTATGTTCATCTGTTTTGTTTCTTAAATTCCACATATGTGTGAAATCGTATATTTGTCTTTGACTGACTTATTTCGCTTAGCATAATACACTCTAGTTCCATCCACACTGTTGCAAATGGCAAGATTTCATTCTTTTTGATAGCTGAGTAATATTCCACTGTACATATGTACCACACCTCCCTTATCCATTCGTCAGCTGATGGACATTTGGGCTCTTTCCATACTTTGGCTATTACGAGTGCTGCTACAAACATTGGATTGCATGTGCCCCTTTGAATCAGCATTTTTGTATCCTTTGAATAAATGCCTAGTAGTTGCAATTGCTAGGTCATAGGGTAGTTCTATTTTTAATTTTTAGTGAATCCTCCATACTGTTTTCCAGAGTGGCTGCACTAGTCTGCATTCCCACCAGCAGTGTAAAAGAGTTCCTCTTTCTCCGCACCCATCTGATAAAATAGAATGGCCTCAGTGAGCTAGCCTGGGATTAGCAATCAAAATAAGAGCAAAACAAAAAAAAATTTTTTTAAGTAGGCTTCGTGACCAAGCATGGGGCCCAGTGTGGGGCTTGAACTCATGACCTTGAGATCAACGCCTGAGCTGAGATCAAGAGCTGGACACTTAACTGACTGAGATGACCCAGGTGCCTCCCACCCGGTTTTTTTAATTAAAAAAAAAATAACAAAAAAACTGGACTGACATTAGTTCAAAATAAAAGGGAAATGCTTTGGTAGGGATGAGCAAGCCTCTCCTTGAATGCTACAGTTAAGGAATCACAAGAGATGCTACTGTGCCTTAAAAACCCCCAGAGTTTGTACTTCTGAACTCTGGGCCATATTGTAGCCAGTAGGTATCCCTAATAGGGAGGAGGGAGCACTGCTTCAGAGCTTTTTCCTCCCCATCTTCCAAGTGCCTGGCTTAATAAAACAGGTATCTCTGCACTACCCTATGCTGTGTCAGCTGAGACATCATCTGAGGACATCACAAAATAGAATAGTCCCTCCTCCTGTTATATTGTCATTCCAGTCACTCCTTTTGCCTCATCTAATGTTTAAATGAACCCCCGAATGCTTTGTTTTACACTAACTGAAAATTGGAACAAGCGGAGGCTAAGAGGACTCAAAATTCAGGAACCAAGAAACCTGGATTCCAATCCTAGCGGTATCTTTCTGTGGGCCTAAATTTCCCTAAAAATATTTCTGGCCTGTATTGTAGATGTGAAATCAACATCTTAACTAAATGTAAGGGGAGTGAAATGTTAAGGGGAGAAAAATCAAAGACTTTCTAAGCATTAGCCCTTAAGAAGCATCCAACAAAGGAGAACCAGCTTCCCTCCCACTATTACCATTTGGTAATGCAAAACCACCTCAGCAGTCTCTCTTGATAGTGATTTAAGGGAAATACTATTAACCATTCATTCAACTGGTCATACGGGGTCCCGATCCCTCTCTTTCTCAACATTCCCATTTTTATTTAAATTCCGGAAGTCAGATCCACAAGACTACACCTGCATATATATATATATATATACACATATATATATATATATATACACATATATATATATATATATACACATATATATATATATATATATGGGCCATATTGTAGCCAGTAGGTATATATATATACACACACTGTACGTGTAAGTGCCCAGGCCTATTGCAAGGTCAAGTTTTGGAATGTAACATTTAGAATACAATTAGGCTTTCAAGATAGATTACTGGGATGAAAATCAAGGAATTAATATCTAATTTGCGGCTGCTAACTCAGCTGATTGGGGGCCAAAGTTGTCAGTTACATCCCTGACCAGTTGAGTTAACTACTCCGGACCCCAGGCTGTACCCTAATCCTGGACTGCCTCCTCAGAGATAAGTAGCATACCACAACTCAGTGAGGTTCTCAGCGGACCGCCTTTTGCTTTTTCAGTAACTGTTAACAGTACACTTTATTATTTTAAGTTTATTTTTTCTGAGAGATAGAGTTCATGAGCACATGAGACTGAGCAGGGGAGGAGCAGAAAGAGTGGGAGAGGAGAATCCCAAGCAGGCTTTGTGCTGTCAGCGCAGAGCCCAATGTGGGACTTGAACCATGAACTGTGAGGTCATGACCTGAGCCAAAATAAAGTGTGAAAGGGAGGGAAGGAGGGAAGGGGGAAGGGGAGGAGGGGGGAGGGAGAGAGCATGTGAGCAAGCAAGCAGGGGAGGAGCAGAGAGAGAGAATCTCAGGCAGCCACCCCCCACCCCCATCAGCACAGAGCCAGATGCGGGGCTCGAACCCACGAACTGTGAGATCATGACCTGAGCTGA
Source organism: Paguma larvata (assembly GCA_030068075.1). NCBI lineage: Eukaryota > Metazoa > Chordata > Mammalia > Carnivora > Viverridae > Paguma > Paguma larvata. The sequence continues at coordinate 3,386,825 of CM057840.1, read as the reverse complement.
AATCAAGGGTCAGATGCTTAACCAACTGAGCCACCCAGGTGCCCCTACTTTTTTGTAATTTTATGCCTTCTATGAATATTTGTGGTGGTTTTAAAACACGTCCACAAATTATTTGACAATCCTTTCACCAAGACACAGAGTCCACGTCTCTCACCTTGAGCCTGGGCTAGCCGCTGTGATGGCCTCAATGGAGTGAAGTGCAGCGGAGGTGACGGGCTAGGTTAGAAAAGGCCGTGCTGCTGGTTTCTCTGGGAACACTTGCTCCAGGAGCCTCCAGCTACTATATATATAAGAATTCCAGCTACCCTGAGGCCACCACATGGAGACACCGGGGGAGAGAGCCCCCAAGAGCCTATGCCAGTGCTCAGGTGTCTGAGTCATCCCAGGCCACAAGCAGACTTGTGAGGGTAGAAAGCGTTTCAAATGACCCTTTCTGACTGCACAGGAAAGACCCCAAACGAGAACTGTCTGGCTAGGCCCAGCCAAGTTGAACTTTTCAGTTCTTCTCACATACCATACTTTCTCCAACAACTACGAAACATCACACTGCTGTTCTCTCCACCTCTATTCAGCTTCATTATAAATTCCTCTGTCACAGCCTTTAGGTAAGATTTCAAGAAGTTCCGAGTTAAAGGGTATGAACGTTTATATGTGAAACCAATTATAGGACTTAAAAACAACACATGCTGCACCAACAGTGACATACTAATCCATTCCACCCATGCTAACCCATTATTTACACTGGGCTAATAGCTTTTGCTCACTTATTTAAATCTAAGTATCTATTAAGTTCTTATGTGCACAATCTAAGCGTAGGAGATACAGAAGTGGATAGGATATAGGACCTCATAGGCCAGTGGTATAAATACTAATAATTTCGTAAGATCAACTGAGATTATAGATATGAGTGTACTTTGCAGTCGTTAGGCCATGGTTTCTCAGTCTTGGTACTGTTGGCCTTTTGGGATGGACAAGTCTTTGTTGCAGTGCTAGGGGACTGGGGTCGCTGTCTAATGCACTGCAGGATGCTAAGCTGCATCCCCGGCTTCTACTTACTAGATGCCAGTAGCACCCTGTTATAGATTGTGTTCCCCCCAAATTCTTATGTTGAAACCTAATTCCTTCCCAACGTGATAGGTCATGAGGACAGAGCATATTTTTGGAGACAATTTTGAGTGAGAGTATGCATAGGGCTGAAATGAGATTACACTTTGCACTTTACTGAGTGCAATAAAAAGTTTAGTAAAATAAAAAGTTTTCAACTTTCCCCTTTTGGGGTGGTGGCAGTAGGAAGACGATTAAAATTTCTAACTTGAAGAAAATAAAAGATTAAAATAAAAATTAAACCTTCCTTCAAAATTGATTTTCAGGACCTGAGGTGTCTGTCCCACTGGAAATCTGATTCGTTTGAGAAACTCTGCGTTCCACCCAGTACCTTGGTTGGTGGGAGCGGTGTGATGCGGGCCAGGTACACCTGGCGCCATGGGGCCAGTCCGCAGGGTGGAGCTGGATGAGCTGCCCGGGTCCCGAGGGGCCGGGCCTTAGGAAGACGGCGCCTCGGCGCAGCCCGGCACCGCACGCGGAGGAGCAGCGTCCAGCGCGCCCCGCGCCCGCGGCGACCGGGGGACCGGCCGGCCCAGACCTACGGCGGGGCTGGGGCCGGAGGCCGGGGGGCTCCAGCCGCCCAACTCCGGCGGGGGCAGCCTCGGGCGGAGCCCGGACGCGACGAGGGGCGCGGCCTCCGGAAACGCGCGCGGGGACTGGGACACGAGCCGCCTCGGCCCCCTGAGAAAGCGTGCGAGGGTGAACCGCCTCCAACCTGCCTCCCTACCTGTCGGCGGGAGAAGAGAGCGGTCCCTGGCTGCAGCACTCGGGAGCCACAGCGTTGGCACAGCACCGCCTTCCGGTTTCGGCCCTCGGCTGACACTAACTCGTTCAGCGGCTCGGCTGGTTCCATCGCCGCTACCGCCACAGCTTCCTCGGCCACGACCGCGCAGGCGCTGTCTCTGCGGGCTTTTTCGTAACTGCGCGGGCGCGGCTTTCAGGACGGGGTGGGGAGCGCACGCTCACTCCCCCCTCTGCGCAGGCGTCCGTTTCCCCCCGCTCTGGGTTCTACTGCGCAAGCGCCTCATTCATTGCTTAACTTGAGTGGTTAGGTGTCCGCTGGCTTTGTGACAGGGTCACTTACTGGGACGTGACAAATCCTCCCTCTTCATACTCACCTTGGTCATTGGGCTTCCCTTAATTATTGAGTAAAACCTGGGTAAATAAGCCTTTAAAGTTGACCATACCATTTAGTTTACTGAGATTTGAATTTGGTCTTCTGAATGAATGTGAGCATTTCTGGAGGCAATGTGAAGGGAATCTCGGCCGGGCTATATACACCTCAGCAAGTTTTATCTACAGTAGTTACTTCAACAAGAGACTACTTAGAGGAACAAGTACCTTTTTGGTGTTGGAAAAAGATGCCTGGAAGCTTTAATTGCTGGTATCTGTTCTAATCTTAGCGGCCATTTACTATGTCAAACACCGTGTTGAAGTGCTTTAGAAACAAACCTATTGAATCATCACAATTTCCTTTTGTGGTTGTCACTAATTACTCCCAGTGCACAACTGAGTAAGGTGAAGATCAGAAAGGCTTGTGTTCGGGTCCATAGATCCAGGCCTGGCTCTAAAGCCACTCCTCTTTGCCATTACACTATACTTTTCACTCCATTTGATTGATCTCTAGCTTATCAGTCCTAGTGCATTAGGCCGTGGGTATCCTGAAATGGCAAGGGAAGTAGACAGAATATGAAGGGGAACTAAGTTACTTGAATAGGTAATGTCTAATCTACCCACCATCCCCATCTGCAGGTTTTTCTTCTTCCTCTTTGTCCTTCAGTCATTCAACATTTAGTAATTATGTGATATAACTAAACCCTGAGGATACAATGATAATAGGCACTTTGTCTCTGAGAATACAGTCTACACAGGAAGACATACCCAAAACAAATGACACGTGATAAAGACAATCATGGGAACAAAGTAAATGGAAGCCAGGATTAGGGAATGATTCCATCTAGGGAGTCAGAAAAGGCTTTACCTGGGTGACATTTTAATTAGGCATCAAAATGTGACTAGGATTTTGTCTGAAAAGCAAGATTACGTCAGATAGAAGAACAGTATCATACACAAACAAAGGTGAGAACAAATTTACGAATAGTTAGTAGTCCACTGAAGGGCATTATTGATACCCAAGGGAAGAGAGAATAGTAGAGGGAGGGAAGATCAGAATGGTAGAGTGGGCCCAGAGCACCATGGGTCTAAAGTCAGGTTAAGGAAATTGAACTTCGTAATATGGGCAATGGGAATCTATAGAATTTTAGGCCAGAAATAACTGTTCAATATTCACTGAAAATTTGCTGTATGTTAGGTATAATGATCCTACATGTAATTAAAGAATACTGATAACTAAATGGAGGGGCTAGACTGGAAGACAGGAAAAGGGTAGAGCTAAGGCTATCAGGAGGCTATTCCTTCATGAGTCTGGGGGTAAGAGATAAAGGCTTGAACTAAGTGGTAGCAAAGGGAATACACTTATACAATTACAGGAATGCATTTGGAACTATTAAAGATAAAAATCATGTACAACCCAGAAATAAACTGGATGTCTATACTGTAATGGGGGTGACACAAGATAAATGAGTTTTCCGAGGTTGGATAACGGAGTGGCTGGTTGCCAGCTAAGAGAGCTAGAAAAACAGGAGGAACACCCATATTAGGAATACCTCTGTGTATGTGCATGAAAAGAGTATGCAAGATTTATGCAGAATATTCAGTTGTGGCTGCCATATAAGAACTCTTAAGTCAGCATAAGGATAGCCTAGAAGCCATCAGTTCTGCACTCCCACTTTTCCACCTCCCCTGGGTCTCCTCCTGAGATAGGATGAGTCATATGTTTCATAGCTGTGGTCTGATCAGCAGGCACAATCCATCTGCTGAGGAACGACTGGCAGGGATTCTTTAGTGAAAATAACTTCCTCTTTGGCTCCCCCTTCCCTTTGCTCTGGGAATATCAGGATTTCGGCAGCTTTGCAGGCCTTCTGCATAGCTGTTTACATCACTTGCCATAGATCAAAGCAAATAGAGAAAGGAATGGAGTAATTAAAACCCTAAAATTCAAGTGGGTACTAAGTGAGCTCAAGATTGACTCCTCTTTATTCTGTTTGGTTTTCAAGTAAACTCCCAGTGTGAGAGGAGTCAATAAATATGCAAATTCATGAAAATATTTTACCATTGAGAAGCTCCACAAGGGTAAAGGGGCTACCTCTTAGCTGTGTCTAGCAGAGAAACATAGTAGAGTCAGTTGGCAAACACATAAGGTGAACGGGTTGAAGAGACAGAACATACAGCTGATCTCTGCCTGGTCCCCCCAAGTATCTGCAAAACAGTGCTGGTTGGCCACAAACTCTCTCATAGGCATTTGAGACCATTGATTTTTAATATTTTCTTAAAAAAATACAAAGGAAATGAACTCGTTAGGTCAATACAACTTTCCTCGGGGAAAGAGGAAAAAATGGAATTTTGGAATAAAGGGAAAGTGCATCCTTGTTTAGGTTACCACATCCCCACACTCCCAATACCCACAAAGCCAAGAATTTCACTCCATAACACAGGGGAGCCTTGAATGGTAGCTTAGAAATTCAGAAATGGTGGTAGCAAGTACTGGAACTAACAAGAGTTCTGGTTGTCCTGATTATTTTGTCCTAGGAAGAATAAAATCCACTCTAAGGACAGATGAGGGAACCTTATAGTAGGAAAAGGACTAATTGTACCAAACACAGCAGTAAAAACCACTCCTTAGCAGAAGTGTGCCCTTAAAAGAATGGGGCAGTAATCAGGTAGCTGGATTTCTAGGCTGCTGCCACTTCCACCCCATCCCCAAATAAATAGTAATGAAGTACAATAGTGTAGTAGTATTTGATTCAACACAGAAAGATAGTGTCTCATCTACTCAAGGCAAACCTTGCCATGGATAGATGAGCCCCGGCAGGAAATAAGACGATTGTAAAATCACAGGTACTTCTGGTTTGTTCCCGGGCATACCGAACTCCCACATTTATCCCATGTCTGCTCATCCCAACATTTGTTCATTCTTACTCTGTCAGACAGTGCCACGATGCGCACCCAGAAAGACCATGGGGAAATTAAAAGGTCCTTCCAATAATACACCCTTGTAAGTCTTCCAGGTTATACCTCAGTGGTGTTCTAGGTTCACTCACATTCCATAAAATTCTGTTTACCTCCCTTACTCTAAACCCAGTTCTGATACACCAACCTTGTCCCTCAAGGGAATGCTGGGTCTCTCCCCAAGCCCCCCAAATTTTGATAGGGGGCTTTTCGCTCTGTTATCTTCCAGCATGGAACTCTGTTGCCCCTAGTTACCTGCAGACTAGGAAAGATATTTATTCCTGGAAAATAAGACTTGGATTTTACCAGGCTTACGTTGGTATCCTTCCAATCATCTATGCTGGATACTGCCCACATCTAGTAGGTCATACTCACCTTAATGCTCTGCAATACATGAGGCACGACATATATATAGATTCTCCCAAACACGGGAAAGTGCTCTCTGGACCAGAAGGAGAGATGATCTGGCCCCTCAGATTCATTCAGTGTGCATTGTCTTCCTGTGAGTGTCTGTTACCCACCCTCCTCAAGGACAACTACCAGCGCAAGGTGGAATGTGTGTCAAATAAGTACAATCATCACCACACTGGTGCTTGTAATCACCCTGTGCACACAGTGAGAAATAGATATTCTGGAAAGGATCCTTGACTCTCCCGTAAACTGTCCCTTGGACTGGTCACTAGCTCCGGATGGCGCTCAAACAATGATCACTTCTCTCGAAGAACACACACGCCAGCATCACAGCGCTGGGTTCCCATGGATGTCACTACTTCCCAACTGTCGATGATAGGGTCATAGCACTCAATGCTACTCAGCAGGGAATTGCCATCATATCTGAGTGGGGAAGAAGCAAAAGAAGAAAATGAGCTTTCTATTCCTTTCCACACAGTGCTACATTAAAGCTTGCCACTGGAGATGTCTCCCTCAACCCAAACCGTATCTTGATCCAAAAATTCGGATTGGGTCATGTTGTCCCGGATGCATGATGACTCTAGTCTGGCTTCCAAATCCTTACCCTGCAATAGCATAAAGTCTCCCACGAAGCACTGTGGCCCCTACATAGCATCGTGGAGTGGTCATACTAGTGACAGTTGTCCAGGAATCGGTGCGAATGTTGTATGCTTCAACAGAAGAAAGGTGGGCTGTACCATCAAATCCCCCTACCACATAAATATGGTCATTCAGCAGGGCTACTCCTGCACCTGGCGGGGGGAAAAGGCATAGCAAATCAATACTACTAAGCTTAGGATTAGTCTGTTCCCAAGCATACCGAACTCCCACATCTATTCCAACTCTGATCATCCCAACACTTGTTCATGGTCACTGGTGGCTAGCTGGGCTCTAGAGTGGCTGAGGGATGCGGACTAGAGCCATACAGGTCTAGAATAATCCAGTTGTCTTTATTTTCATTATGTTTAGGGAAAAGACAGGCAAAGAGGAGAATGGAACCGGACTCATGTTTTACTCTCAGTGTACAGTGAAGAAAGAAAGACAACTCTGATTTGTTGATACCCTGTCTTTGACTGGACCACTACTGGATCTGTAAAGATTTGTCAGCACGGTCTACTATCCTCTCCCTTAGATATGATTGGTCTTACCAGAGCGCTTGGTGGCCATTGGTGTAACATTAGTCCAATGTCCCGTGTGGGGATCGTATTTCTCAACTGAATTTAAAATATTCAAGCCATCATATCCTCCTGAAAACCAAAGCAGAGACCATTTCAGACAGAATAGTAAATCTTCATGCCCATTCTCAGTGTGCCTTTCTTGGAGTATTTCAACTAATTCTTATAGTTTCAGTTCTTCTTTAAGAGTTCTAATAATCCAAAGAAAAATCTCATAGTACCCTAATTTCTGCTTCCACAAATAAGATAATCCCAGTTAACAGAAAAGATATTGGGACAGACTAGGGTTTTAGTTGAAAAAAGTCTATGAACTTCATTTTGATAAAAGGGGTCCCCACCTGTTAAGTTCCCTCATCTTCGCCTCCCAGACCGAATACCTAGGCAGTAGATCACTCCACTGGCCACAACTAGTCCAGCGCCCTCCCGGGCGGTCTGCATATCTCCCAGCATGCTCCACTGGTCAATGTTTGGGTCATAGCGCTCCATACTGGTATGACGCCTGCTTCCGTCAAAGCCTCCAGACACGTAGATCATATCTGCTCAGAATGAATGAATCACAGACTATTAGAGGCTGGGAGATTTATTTTTCATTGTTTAAGTTTACTTATTTTGAGGTGGGGGAGGGGCAGAGAGAGGGGGAGAGAGAACCCCAAGCAGGCTTCATGCTGTCAGTACAGAGCCCAATGTGGGCTTGAACTCATAAACTGTGAGGTCATGACCTAAGTCAGCAGCAAGAGTTGGACACTTAACTGACTGAGCCACCCAGGAGCCCCGAGGATAAGAGATTTCTATTAACTCTTCTTAAAAATTGCCCACAAGTCCTTTAAATGTTTGGGAACAAAAACAGAGTATTTTTCATGAGATAAGTCAATTAAGTCTTATAGATAAAGAAGACAACACAGTTAAAACATCTAAAAATAATGGGGTAAGAAGGAATCTTCAATAGCATTCAAAGACTTCAAAGGTGAAGTTTGCAAAAAAAACTAGTGCCAACTTCCCACTCGGCACACTGGAACTTGATTTACCAACTCTGTGGTCAGTGTTGCAACATCGATGAATACTGAAAAGCTTTGATAACATTACTATTTCCAAAAGCAAAAAGGAATATTTGACCTCATGCTCCTGCCAGACAACAGGGGAAGTACGAACCCTGATCTAGCCCCAACAAAAAGGAAGCACTGCTCCGCGCACCAAGCATACCTCCTAGGGTGGTGGCTCCAGCAAGGCCTCGTCGGACATTCATAGGGGCTACAGAATACCAGACCCCATCCTCATCTGCTGTGTAGTCCAGACATTCCACCGAACTAAGGCGGGAACGGCCATCATAGCCACCAATTACGTAGATCCGGTCATGTAGGGACACTGAGGCCACATAACGTCTCTTACGAGTGATGCTCTATGGATTTAGGAGGGAAGAGGTACAAGTCATTTCAGTCATGCAAGTCTTAGACCTTATCTGCTGCTAACCTTCCTGTTTCTATCTATATACCTCTCCTTCTTCACTTGTCACCGTGAACCCTTGGGGCAGTAGTTCACCCTCAACTGGCCTCCAAACCTTCTTGCTTGTTGCGATGCTTTTAAAAATGCAACCCTTCTCCATATCTGCCTTGCTCTAAGGCTTCCAAAAAGTTTAATGTCTTTCCATTATCCAGTATCTGATTCCTTCCTGTTCCACTGGACTCAAGACTGATACCCTTCTATAAAGTAGAAAGTATCCTCAAACTGCTAATCAAAGGGCCAGGATTCCAATATCCTAAAAGTTAGGAGGATTGATTAAAAGATTTCCATGTTCTTAGAATTATTATTGTCCATTTCAGCACTGAAACAGAGACATACAAAAAGGGAGAAAGATATAAACTTCGGACTTCAAGTGAACATTAGTTCAATTTAACATAATTTAACAGAGTTCAGCTTAACAGAGCATGACAATGGAGCATGCTGGGAGTTACACAGACAGCTCGGGAAGATGCTGAAATGGTGGTGGGCCAGGTAAGTTTAATTTGACACAGGGCCATTGATATTTCTCTTCTTTTGGAAGGGGGAGCATTGATATTTCTGAAGTCTTCTAATCTAAATGGTCAATAAAGATTGATTGATTTAGAACCTACCATACGCACGACACTGTCGTAAGGAGCATCATACTATTACTAGGCTTTGCTACTTTTAGGCTGGACTAGGTATGATCTAGAGTCAGGGACTGAGGACATTTAAACTCTTTCCCCATGACTGGCTCCACCATTACTTACTGGTAAAAAGCTCCACTCCTGAGTCTTGGGGTCATATTTCTCTACCACATCGATGGGAGACTGCTGGCTTCCAAAGCCCCCAACCACCAGAAGCACTTCATTGGCTCCTGAGGACAGAGGAAGAAAAAGAAAGGTTACTTCACCGTCCCAAGCTGCAAAACTACTCATGGGAAACATAAGTAGAAACAGTTGTAAGATTTTGTTTTATGAAGCCCAGAGAAGCAATTTGAAAGGACACTCATCATAAAGCTGCCTAACAGGAAATTATTTCTTTCTGAGGCTCTAGCTCTTCAGAATCTGGACCTCTGAAATTAAAAGTTCAGGACAATATAAAAACTCCAGAAGGCAAACTTGAACACGCCACACCATTCCAACCTATCTAGGTGACTCTGGCTGACATAATAAATGAGGTTCTAAGTGCAGGTAGGGGACTAAAGGAGCTCCTTGCCCTTCTCGGGCTGTAAAACTCAAAATGGGAGTTTTTTGTAATGGGGAAAGAACATTCTCCTAACCTTGTTCAAAAAAGTGGAAAGTTGTGGTTTAAGGACCAAGTGGTAGATTAAAAAATTATTTCAAATGTTATTTATTTATTTTTGAGAGACAGAGCGCGAGTGGGGGAGAGACAGAGAGGGATCGGAGGCTTAACCTACTGACCACCCAGGCACCTCACCCCCAAGGGGTAGATTTAAAAAAATCTCTTCCATTAACTTTTATTTTTCCAATTTATCCAACTATATGACCATGTTCCCTGACAATTCATCACAACCACCAGATAATCATAACAGGAGGCAGCGAGCAGGGGAGAGGCAGAGAGAGAGGCAGACAGAATCCCGAGCAGGCTCATCACCATCAGTGCAGAGCCAAAATCAAGAGTCAGACACTTAGCTGACCAAGGCACCCAGGCACCCCGTCATAACAGCAGGCTTTCAAAGAAAGTCTTTTTCTCTACTATTTTCCCAAAGAAGAAATTTTGATGTCCTTTATATATTGCCCTCTCCCATATGTCCTTCTTGTGTTAAATATCTCCTCCTTTGCCTCTTTTCAAAGAGCAAAGTCTTTTGAGAAAATCCTCTGTACCTGTGCTCTACTGGAGTGCATGGAGAGAATGGAGCGTTTTATACAATTACTAGGAGGACATTCAAGAGACCAAGGCAATATTATAAATAACTGGACTTGAAAGAGTAAATGGAATACATTTCTATCTTTCTTTTTTAAAAATGTATTTATTTTGAGAGAAAGCGTGTGAGCGCGCACGCACCTATCAGCAGGGAGGGGCAAAAAGAGGCAGAGAGAGAGGATTCCAAGCAGCCTCCAGGGCTGACGGCCCAGGGCTCCAACCCACGAATTGCGAGTCATGACCTGAGCCAAATTGAGAGTCGAATGTTTAACCAACTAAGCTACCCAGGCACCCCATAAATGGAGTACCTTTAAACTGACAAAACCAGACACATCCCTAATGAAGTAATGGCTCGCACAACTATCATCAGTGGCTGCTATAATCATTAGGGGAAAGGAAAAATACTACTTTATAATGCTCAATAAGAAGTATACAACCATTACCTATGAAGTCTTCTTGCTACAAAAATGAACCCAAATCTTGAAACTTACCAGGCCTCTAGTCTAACCATTGGTTTACAGCAATACAGGGGACAAAAGAACACACTCAATGACACTACCTGGGTACAATCGGCAAAATCCAGAATGTGGGAAATTCTAGAAGTCATCTTGGTTTCTTAAATAAATTGCAAGGGAAAACCAAAGTAGGAGGGAAAAGCCTATGGATTAAAAGAGACTAAAGAGAGACAGGAACTCAATGCAACATGTGGACCTCATCTGGATCCTGACTGGAGAAATAAGTGTTCATAAGCAAAAACTAGGGAAATATTAACAAGTACTTTATACCTGATGAAAATAAAGAACGGGTTGTGTGTTTAAGAGTGATAATGGCATTTTAGATACATTAAAAAATTTTTCTTTAACGTTTATTTTTGAGAGAGAGAGGACGCGCGCGAGTGGGGAAGGGAGAGGGAGAGAGAGAGACAGAGTCACAGAATCTGAAGCAGGCTCCAGGCTCTGAGCTGTCAGCACAGAGCCCGACGCATGGCTCCAACTCACAAGCGGTGAGATCATGGCCTGAGCTGAAGTCTGACACCTAACCGACTCAGCCGTCCAGGCGCCCCAATACATTTTTTTAAAAGCTCCTTCTTTCAGTGATATATATAAAAGCATAATATATATGGATGGAATTATATCCTGAGATTTCTATCAAAATAGATAGGCCATGAGTTGATAATTGTTGAAATTGGGTGACAGGTACAGGGAATCATTATATTATTCTGTTTCTGTATATGTTTGAAATTTTTCGTAATATCCCACACATAAACCATGAAGTTTAACCTCATTTAAGAGGACACCTGTCTTATGTACTTCCCAAAGAAAGCAAGTGGACCCTTTTCCAAGGTGAGCCAGTAAGCAGGTCTCAGCAGTCAGCTCCTTTTAGAAAAGCAAAGCCTTTGAACATATTATGCTTATTTTATTTATGCATAAAATTCCTTTAAGCTGGGAGAGGCCAGGACCACAAAGTATGTATTTGTTTCTTCCTTGGCAGCATTATTCTCCTATTTGCCCCTTTCTTATGGTACTGCTTCTCTCCCCCTCTGACTTGAATAGAGAAGGCAAAAACAATCCTATCCACACACATTTCCCTCTGTAGATAAATATGATACTAGTGGATGATATCTATATGGCTAAGACGATGAACATACTCCACAACAACTGAGAGGTTATCTTCTAGGCTTTACACATTTAAAAAATTTCCACTAATTTTCAGCTGTAATTCCTGTTCCTTTATGTAATTTCCAGAAACCAAAAACAAAAACCTAGTGGAAAAAACCATTCTTGATAATACGATTTCACTCAGGCAGCTTCTAAAGGATGCGATATAGAAATAGGTAAGAAATATTTAGGTCATGTTACAAAACCCCGGAAAACTGACAGTGTTTCCTCTTAAAGTTTCTCCATAAACATTCTGGTAACTATACGTTTACAGCGAACTTGGACAGATATATCAGTGTGAGTCGCTCAGGGAATCTATGGTTCTAAATGCCTGGGGTCCTAGACCGTTGGTCCCAAATGTCTTTGTCATGAAGGACCCTTCATTATTTTCCCATGACAGATCTTGTGTTTTGAAAGACTGTCTACCAAGCTGCATCTAAGTAATTAACTTCCTATTACTGCTGGAGTTACATATAAGTACCAGAAGAGCTTTTGATAAGTACGAGAGCACCAGTGTTTTCACACTGAACAGATATAATTTTAATTTTTTTAATGTTTATTTTTTGAGTGAGAGAGAGAGACAGAGTGAGTGGGGAGGGACAGAGAGAGAGGGAGACAGAGAATCTGAAGCAGGCTCCAGGCTCTGAGCTGTCAGCACAGAGCCCGATGCAGAGCTTGAACTCACAAACTGTGAGATTATGACCCGAGCCGAAATCGAACACTCAACTGATTAAGCCACCCAGGCGCCCCTTAACAGATACAAGTTTAGTCTTTAAATTTAGACCGTGTAGCTTTTTCTTTTAAATGTTTATTTTTATTTTTGAGAGAGGGAAAGAGAGAATGTGTATGTGAGCAGGGGAGAGGCAGAGAGAGAGAAAGAGGAAGGGAGAGAGAGAATCCCAAGTAGGCTCTGCACTGTCAGAGCAGAGGCCTTTACAGGGCTTGATCCCTCCAACCGTGAGACCATGACCTGATCCGAAACCAAGAGTTGTTCCCTTAACCAATTGAGCCGTACAGGTGCCCCAAAACTCCAGTTATTTTCTTAACACAGCATGGGGAGGGATGCTGGAGTGAAGAACATAAACTTAGATCTTTTAAGATACACTATAAAATTACTTCCTGAAGCTTTAACCAATTTATATGGCCCACCAACATATATGCCAATTCATTCTACTCTCTGTAGTTGAATATTGTTTTTTTAATCTCTGGTACTTTGGTAGGCAAAAATCATATTTATTGTTTTAATTCTTATTTTATTACTAATAAGATTCTATTAGTAATTAGGTCGCACTTCTCCCCTTATATTTAGTAGTCAATTGTACCTCCCCCTCTGTAAACTGTACACTCAAGTCTTCAGAGTTTCTCCCATGCATTTTCCCGAGCCCTTTATATACAAATAAATTTGACCCTTTGCCGTGATTATAGCAAATCTATTTTCCTAATTTGCCTTATAATGTGCATTTTTATTTAGTCAAATACACTACATTTTCCTTTGTGGTTTCTTGTATTCCTTTGTGTCTAGAAAGTCTTCCTCTCCTGGAAGAACTCCAAAGTGTTCGAAGGTTTCACACCCCAACTTGGGGACCACTACTTTAACAACCTGACTAACATGAAAAGAGCTAGCGAAAGGACTGATTGGAAGAAAGCCTGTTTGTTCTTTGCCAATGAATGGGGGTGTGAGGGACTTGTTAAGTTAGATTTTTATCTTTACCATGAGGAAAGTATGTCTAAAACACCTGACAGGGGTGCCTGGCTGCTCTTGGTTTTGGCTCAGCTCATGATCTCACTGTCTGTGAAGTTGAGTCCCACGTCGGGCTCAACGTCTGTGCTGACAGCACAGAGCCTGCTTGGAATTCTCTCTCCCTCTCTGTCCCTACCCGGTTCATGCTCTCTCTCAAAATAAATAAATCAATAAATAATAAATCAATAAAGCACCTGACAGAAACAATGTGAAAAAGCACATTAGTAAAACAGAGGCATCTTGACGATGCCGTGGTCATTTTTTTTTTTGGGGGGGGGGGGAAGGAGTGTGTGTGTGCTATGGTGTGTTGTTAGAGGAATATAGCGGACAGACTGCAAATTGCTAAAATAACAGGTTTCAGAGACTACATTTCCATATGTATTGATCTTTGGCTCAGAAAAGGAGACTGACAAATTAGGAATTTCAATTTCTATTATATCTTCTGTGAGAAAGTAATGGCTAAGAGGTAACTAACTAAAACAAAATCCTCGCACATGATTTGGCATGCTATTTTTATGTAGCTGTTAATTTAATTTCCTTATGCTGTATGCAGGAGAGTCATCCTGGTAGCTGGTTTAGCAATCTCTATGAATAGGGATGGGTAGAGGATATGATAGGTAGGGACAACTTACTTCCTAAGGCACTTATTGGTAAGGAGATGCTAAAAGAAGACTCTAGTTGGAGGGGCTCATGGGGAGTTCAGTTGGTTAAATATCCGAGTCTTGGGTTGGTTCAGATCATGGTCTCATGGTTTGTGGGATCAAGCCCTGAGTCGGGCTGTGAGCTGACAGTGTGGAGCCTGCTTGGGATTCTCTCTCTTCCTCTCTCTTTGCACCTCCCCCCCGCCCACTTGTGTGTGTGTGCGCACTCTCTCTTAAAATTAAAAAAAATTAAAAAAAAAAAAAAGAATCTAGTTGGAGTCCCTGGGTGGCTCAGTTGGCTAAGTGTCTGACTCTTGGTTTTGGCTCAGGTCATGATCTCACGGTTGGTGAGTTTGAGTCCCGCAATAGGCTCTGTGCTGACAGCACGGAGGCTGCTTGAGATTCTCTTGCTCCTCTCTCTCTGCCTCTCTCCTGCTCTCTCTCTCAAAATAAATAAACATTAAAAAAAAAAAAAGGAACTGGAAATGGTTTCAGAATTTCTTTTCTGGAACTTCTGAAAAATAACCTCAAAACTATAAGGGCATGTAGAATTCTATTCTCATCTTTCAAGATCAGGGTAATAACCAAGTTCTCTACGCAGGCGAGAGCTTTCTCCTGTCAGTACGGAGAAATGCAGAAAATATACTTCCAAAAAATCTTTTGGTTTGCTGATTCACAGAAATTTTCATTGGCTTTAGTTCAATTTAACAAGCAGCTAGGAAGTGCTATTGTGTACTCTCTGAGACACTTCTGGCTTTGCAACTTGTTGGAAAGAACCTCAGTCATTTGAATTTAACTCCCCTGATATATAGAAGAAATGGTAATCCAAAGAAGTTAACGGACTTGTCCAAATTCAAAAAGCAAGTTACTAGAGTAATAGAATTGGGAGTAGAAATCAAAGGAAGCAAAGTGTCTTTTCTTCTGTACTAGACGATTTCCACTATATATATATATACTAGCTCACATAATATTTAAAGAATATCTATTTTTTATTATTTTTTAAATAACTAAGGTAACCATACATTTATGGTAATAACACAGAAGATTGGCAAAAATAGTCCCCTGCAATCCCACCTTGTTAAAGCTTTAGTGTTTACCCTTGCATACATATCCTTTGTTTACAATCATGAAAACATATACATATATAGGACATAAATAGGAATTTTTGCCTTTTTCCTCCCCAATGAAAAGTACCCCCAGCTTAGTATATAACCATTTAGTCTGTCCATCTATCCAGCTACACGTGTCTGACTCAATGCTTTTAATGGTTTCATAATACTCTATGGTTCAGTTGTACTATAATTGGGTCAACCATTCATTCCTCTTCAGATGGAATTCAGGTTGTTTCCCTTTTTACCTGGAAATATTTTTCTTTTAATTTAGAAAAAATGTTTATTTATTTTTGAGAGAGAGATAGAATATGAACGGGGGGGAGAGGCAGAGAGAGACACAGAATCCAAAGCAGGCTCCAGGCTCTGAGATGTCAGCACAGAGCCCGATGCAGGACTTGAATTTACGAGCAGAGACATCATGACCTAAGCCGAAGTTGGACGCTTAACTGACTGAGCCACCCAGGTGCCCTATTCTGGAAATATTTCTGTAGTATAGATTCCCAGAGATGGGACATAAAGAGTATTCTTTTTTTTTTTTTTTTTAAGTGTATTTATTTTGAGAGAGAGAGAGAGAGAGGAAGGGAGGGACAGAGAATCCTAAGCTGTGTGGAAATAGGTTCTACTTACATAAATGTGTTAGAAAAAGGCTTAGGATGGAAAGCCACCACCACAGGCAAAAGTGCCCAAGGTTAGCTAGTGAGAGACTGTAATGGGATCAGGAGCAACTTGTTATATTACCTGTAGGAAATTACTTTCCATCTGGTGCCAATGTACCTTGATGAAAATTCCACTTGTCCCCTCTCCCAGACCCTTTGCTTCTAACACACACAAGTTAATGATTACTATCTGATTGTTTTCTTCACGTTCTCCACGTGTGTAAGATCTTAAGAGCTCAATAAATACAGAGAGGAGACGAAACCTCTGTTTGGGGGTCTTATCTTCTCCCTGGAATTAGCCTCTCTTGTATTCAATTCTGCATATGCTCTTTTGCTGGACAAGAGAGAACTCTAGACTCAAAGTCTGCAACACTAAGCAGTCTCTGTACTGTCAGCGCAGAGCCCAGTGTAGGGCTCAATCTCATGAACCTTGAGATCATGACCTGAGCCAAAATTAAGAGTCAGACACTCCAATGACTGAGACACTCAGGCGCTCTGAAAGATTTTTTAATATCTTTCACTTTAATAAATATCTTGTTCTAACCTTCATTTCTAGAGCTGCTAATGAACTGTATTTTCAAATGTTCGTTGTTCACTTACATTTCATCTTCAGTGTGCATAAGTCTCTCATGCCAATTTTCTATTGCGTTGTTTTTTTTTTCTTGTTGATTTATATGGTTCTTTTTTTTTTTGAGAACAGTTCACACACAATGCTACATGAGTTTCAGGTGTACAAATAGTGATCTAACAACTCTATACATTACACAGCGCTCACCACAAGTGTGGCTACCATCTGGGTATGGAGTTTTTAGTTTTGTAAGATGAAAAGAGTTCTAGAGATTGGTTGTATAATAATGTGAATATATATATATATTAAATGCTTATTTATTTTTGAGAGGGGGGAGGGGCAGAGAGAGAGAAGGGGAGAGAAGGAGAATCCCAAGCAGGCTCTGCACATCAGCAAAGAGCCCAATGCAGGGCTCAAACCCACAAACCGTGAGATCATGACCTGAACCAAAATCAAGAGTGGACACTTAACCGACGAAGCCTCTCAGGCACCCCAACAATGTGAATATAATAACATCACTGAACTGTACACTTAAAAACGATGAAGATGGTAAATTTTACAGTTAAAAATAGAGAAAAAAAGGACTCCTACCCAAAAGTTATACAAATATTTTCCTATAACTTTTTTTTTTAATTTTTTAAACGTTTTTTATTTATTTTCGAGAGACATAGAGACAGAGCGTGAGCTAGGGAAGGGCAGAGAGAGAGGGAGACACAGCATCCGAAGCAGGCTCCAGGCTCTGAGCTGTCAGCACAGAGCCCGACATGGGGCTCGAACCCACAGACCGTGAGATCATGATCTGAGCTGAAGTCGGCCACCTAACCAACTGAGCCACCCAGGCGCCCCCTATAACTTCTAATATTACCATGGTCTCATGCTTAGTCCTTCAATCTATCTTGTTGATTAATACGTATCTCTGTATATAGGATGAGATACAGACCACATGTTGTCATCCTGCAGGAATTAACAGAACAATATCATCTACTACTTCTTCTCTGAGTTCCCTTAAAAAAAAATCCCCTCAAAAAAATATCTCTGGATGGTAGGATTATGGATGATTTTTATTTATTTTTTGCTTCTCTGTATTTCTAATATTTCTATGTTGACATATGGTACTTATGCCATTAAAAATATAGGAGAACTTGAAACATTATTACAATATATGTTAAGTAACTTGGACTTAAATTACTATCCCATTTAGTCTCCATAATAACACAGTAAGATAAGACGTTTGTACCCTCATTTACCCTCAGATAAATTGATATGTCACCCAAGGCCATATAGCCAGTCATTGGTAGGGCTGTGATTTGAACCTAAGCTTCCTTGCTAAAACAACAGCTAATGTGCACAGCACTTGTTATGTGCCTAAGAACTTTTTTAACCCTTTTCCATAAATTACTTCATTTACTCTTCAAAACAACCTCTGAGGTGGGAGCTGTGATGACGGCCACTTTACAGAGGAGGCAACTGAAGCACAGAGTGGTTAAGTTTCTTGCCGAAGTTAATATACCTAGTAAGCAGCAAGCTGGGATCTGCACCCACACCTGCTCTGGAGTCCAGGCTCTTAACTACTCCACATTACTCCTGAACTTTATACCATGCTGCTGCTTTTCCTTCCTCTTTTCATCCAGAATGAGAAAAATACTACTTGATATTTGAAATAGTTTCTAATTCACAAGACTCCAAATATCTTGAAATAAAATAATAACTTGCATACTACTTGACAATTTAGAAAGTGCTTTTACACACTCTGTTCCGTTTAATCCTCCAAACAGTTACAGGAAATCAATAGGGAAGGTATCCTTGGTTTATAGAAGAGCTCAGGGTGGCGAAGTGACTTGTCCAAGGTGACATCCTTACTAAAAGGTTAAAAACAGGTCTTCGTATTTCTTATAGAATGTTCTTTTCAACTACATCAGCCACCTGGCAAGGGGTAGTTAAAAAATTTCCCTCCTTCTGCCATGATGCCAGCTTACCTAGACGAGCCCTCGTCCTGGGTCCCTGCATCTGACTTCGCAGTTCAGGTCTCAGATGAAACTTCTTTGCTTCATCAACTAGATCCCTGCACTGTAAACTACAGCGGATGAAAGGCTGAAATACAGCAGGCAGTAAAGTGAGCCACAGGGGCCACGTCTTTAATATTACGAGTATAAATGGCACACACAAGAATTAACTTCTTGATACAGAAAACGCGTTTCTAAAGCCCTGTGGTTCCAAGAGGGCTGCTGGTCATAACTATGCTGTTGGTTTCCAGAAATGATTAAAACAATTTTTTTTAATAGACAATATTATTACATGGTTTGAAAACCGAATGACATAAAAAAATATACTGAGAAGTATTCTCTATCCACCTTGGCACTAGGCAGTAACTATTTTAATAAGTTTGTCTGTACATCCTTCCAGTGATTACACAAACACAGGTATGTAATAGTGAAAAAAATTTTAAGGAAAACCAAAAGGCTTCTGTTAATTCCTAGAATGAGATGAAGAAGTAAATCTTGTCTGAAATAATTTCCCGAATGTTCGCAACACCGTCACGATGCCTAGGTCTCCCCTGATGGAGCTCTGTACTGGGCAGCTCTCCTTTGTATCCCAATTCACTCCACATCTTCTCCATTCTGCTCTCTGGCTTAGAAGACTGGCCTACGTGAACTATGTCACAGGGTCGCCTTGCCCTCTGACTTGGCTTAGCCAGTGAGGAGCCCTAGAGGAGCTCAGAGGGAGAAGGGGAGTGAAGCCAGGCTCCCCAACTCCAGGGTGAGTGGTGAATATGGAATTTCAGTCTCCTGAGTCTGACTCGAGAGTCGGGGAACCACAATATGAGGAAAAAGACACAATGGCTATCTGAGTTGTTAGAAAGAAATTACAAATATGAGAAAAAGAGTTTGACATGTGACACTAATCAGCCTACAACTTTTCTAACGTGAACTGGAAAACTGTGTTTGTAGTTAACTCCCAAAAAGTCTGGGGCTGAGCCAGAAGAAGGAACGCATTCGCTGACCTGAGCTCTATCTTTGTGTTAAACAGCAACGTTTGCCCAAAGTAGTCAAGGTAAACAGGTGATACGTAAGGTAAAAATCGTGAAAACACACCACACACAAAGAGCTTGCACTGGAGAAACACTTTTATAAATAAACACAGTATAACCCTAATTGTTATTAGAATGCATCAAATTACTTTGGTGTTGCTTTCACAAGAGGTCAAAAATCAAGAGATTTGATAAGCAAAGGATCTTTGCAGGGCAATTTGGAACAATTTATGTTTGATGGAGAAGGGGACAACATTTATCAGCGGATGCTGCTAATGTGAGACACGTAGGGGCACAGCAAACAAAGAGACAAGAAAACAGAAAATTAAACCACAGATTTCCATTTCCAGAAGGATAGCTTGCCAACCAATTATCTGGAGACTACCTGGCAATCCTCTCTGGCAATCCTAGAGAGGCTAACCAGAGGCTCTGTGCCTACACTGAAATAACCAGTTCTAAGTACACAATACTAAGCCGCAAGAGATATTCGTGGTTTCGGATCCCATGTGTTTTGCGTGACTTACCTCAGCATCTATGACGTCTGTGATGTACCTGGGGGTCAGCAGGGGCATCCGGACATACTGCAGCAGGTCAGGCAAGGATTCTTCTCGCTCCTTTTTGGCATGTTTCACCCAGTTGATGACAGCTTCAAAGACTGGCTCTTCAGAATCCACCTACGAGCATGCAATTACACCTCATGGAACTCTGCTTTTCCGATTTTCTCACAGTTTCAAAAAGTAACCATGCTTCCTTTCTCCTTCCTGCTCCCCATCCCCTACCACCTTTATTTCCTCTCTTCCAGAAATGGCTAAGCTCTTGGGAA
Organism: Paguma larvata; assembly: GCA_030068075.1. Lineage (NCBI taxonomy): Eukaryota > Metazoa > Chordata > Mammalia > Carnivora > Viverridae > Paguma > Paguma larvata. Next base: position 3,366,438 of record CM057840.1, on the reverse strand, counting down.
AACAATCCTTTTCAGATACAACTCACTAAGACCAGCAAAGGAAATGCAGTCAAACTGGGTAAAAAAAAATCTGAGATCATGCCTAATAAACCACCAGTTACAAGTCAGCTTTTACTTCAGATTTTTTTCTAGTCCTGAATTTTTTTTCTGTTTTTTTTTTTTTTTTTTTGCTTTTTTTTTTTTTAATTTGCAAGGGGGTAAGGGAGGGAGGGAGAAGGGCAGAGGGAGAGAGAATCCTAAGCAGGCTTCCATGCTCAGTGTGGAGCCCAACACAGGGCTCAATCCCATGACCCTCTGATCATGACCTGAGTTGAAATCCAAGAGTTGGGCGCTCAACTGACTGAGCCACCTAGGTGCCCCTCTTCTGGTCGTTTTTGAAAATTTACAGGGGGAGGGGGAATCTGTTGCCTTTCCAAAATTGGCTATATATTTTTTAAAATATGCTCTATGCTCAATGTGGGGCTTAAACTCACCACCCTGAGATAAAGAGTTGCAGGCTCTACTGACTGAACCAGCCAGGCACCCCCAAAATTGGCTCTTAAAACAACTTGTGTTTGTTAAGTGTTGTCTAATGACCTCCAGGATTGCTCCCCAATACCTCCACCCAACCCTGTAAAGCAGAAATTTCTCTTACATCATTATGCTATAATGTTGCATTTCTGAAGAACTGCCAATTAGCATCTGAGCAAATATTATTTATCAGACACACTGCTTTGAGATGATATATGTAATTAATCATTTGCGGAACTCAGGCCTAAGTTTACACGTGACGAATTGGATAAGGCACAGCCTAAAAACCTACACTGTACCCCTGCAAAAGCACTACATCTAGTAACACCTAAGACCTCCCAAAGACAGACACCTACATATAGGTCCTGTGCCTCTTCCGCCAGCCCCCAGAATGCATCTGTTCGGAGACCTTTTGGAATGTGACAGTGCCCAGACAGAGACACCATTCTGCGAAGTTTTCCCAAGAACTGAAAATACAGACGTTTCTGAATGTTCATTCATTGGATGTACAAAAACCCACTATGTGCCTGGCACAGCGCTGGAAGCTGGTTATACACCGGTAACAAATGAGACGTGAACCTTGCTTTTAAGTGGGGAGATAGTAGTTAAATTGGAAAAATGAACAATGCTATTTTGTCATTCTGTACTTTGTAGGAAAAGTACAGGGACTATGAGACAGAAAAACACAAGATTTCCTAATTTAGGCTGATGGGTCAGAAACGGCCTCTCTGCAGAAGAAACAGATTTCAATATGATGGATGAGTAGCAGTTAGCCAAGAAGGGTAAGAGAGTACTCCGAGGCAAACAGAAGAGCACATGCAGACGCCCTAGAGCTGCACTGTCCAATATGGCAGCCACTAGCCACGTATGGAGGTTTATATTTACATTAATTAAAGTTAAGTTAAGGGGCGCCTGGGTGGCTCAGTTGGTTGAGCGTTCAACCCTTGATTTTGGCTCAGGTCATGATCCCAGGGTCGAGTGATGGACCCCGTGTTGGGTTCCGTGCCCTTCTGCTCCTCTCTCCCTCTTGCTCTCTCTCTCCCTAAAAAAAATTAAGTTAAATTAAAAACTCAGCTGCTCAGTCACACCAGCCTCATTTCAAGTGCTCAACAGTCAAGTGTGCCTAGCAAACTGGACAGCACAATCCTAGAGCAAAAAAGAGCAGACAGTTTGAGAAAGGATAGAAGGCTGGTGTAGTAGAAGGAATGAGGCAGGGGAAGAATGGTAAAAGCCCAAACTGGAGAGGTAAACAAGGGCCAGCTCAGAAAGAGGAGACTGGAATTTACGCTAACAGCAACGGGAACCCATTAAAAGGTTTCAAGCAAGCTTGGGATATGATCATATCGATGTTCTGTAAAGATCACCCTGACTAGCATGCGTAGAAACAGTTTAGAAGGGCCAAGAGCTGGGACACCAGCTGGTACATTAGGCAAAAGGTGATGGGTACTTAGGCCAAGGCAGTGGTGATAGAAATTTATGCACCCAATTTATGGAAGGTGAAACTAACCCAACCTACTGATGGATCAGATTCAGGGGAGTATGCAGAAAGGTGCCCACAATAAAAAAAAAACAAAAAAAAACGCTTTTTTTTTTTAAAGACAAGAATGACAAGCTAATAGTTGTAAAGAGCTCCATGCTAGGCTCTAACACGTTCTAGGTTTAAATTAGATACACTAATTTATAATGGGGTTTTTCAACCATGAGCAGAGATCCTTGAACTTACTGAAGAGAGAATAAACTAGACTTGCAGAGAAACAGCTAAACTGGGAGGGAAAACTCTTCACATTAATGCTTCACTATGGAGAAAAATTTCCCCGTAATAAGTTTCCAGAGAACTATTTTATGTATCAGGCACTGATATTCTTATTCAATGATCAGAAAGACCTCATGCACTAAGTATGACTATTATCTACAGAAGAGGAAACTGAAGATTAGTGGTTAGATTAGCACGTGTCACACAGCCAAAATAAACCCCACCCTGATTCTAAAGCCCATGTTGTTCTAACCAGTACAACATACTGCCTCTCACTGGGTTAAGTATTATAGTTTTATATAATTAAGAGGAAGTGTTAGTTGGGGAGTCAGACATCTGGTTCTGGCTGGAATACAGAAGAGAAAAAATGTGCCACTTGCAGTCTTTCCAGAAAAAAAGACAGTCTTTACAGACACTAAGGGAAGACTATTCAAGAGTTCTCAAACTCTTTTCATCTGAGTTGCTGAATAAAAAAGTTATTTGCTCTCCCTGTCCCATTTAGTTTTATTTCAAAGTATACATAGTTCTAAAATAAATGACTTCTGTAACTGCTTGTTAACAGCACAGAATCTGGAGCCAGACGGCTCAGATAGGAGGCCTGGCTCTACCACTTACTAGCTTCGATATGATGGTTACCCTCAAAGCCTCAGTTTCTCTCTCTGAAAAATGGAGACAGTTTTGAGAACTAGATAAGATAAACTATACCAAGAATGGTGCCTTTAAAATGAAAAGTCCAAGGTACAGGGATTTTTTTATGTTTTGTTCACAGTTGGATTGCTGGCACCTGTAACTGTTCTGGGCACACAGTAAGTGTCCAATAAATATTTAATAAAGGAAATCAATAGTAAATGCTGAGTAAGTTTTAGCTATTTTGTTATGTGCAGTGAACTTCCGGTCTATACTGCTCACTCTATTTACTGTATTTTCTAATGCATGGTTAAATCAAGAAAAATCAAGACACTCTAGCAAATTACCAGTTTCCCAAGTCTGAAGAATGTGCCATTTGTCTACACTTGGCATTTCAGTGCATGGACACAATGTTCTACCACAGCAAGAGTGAGAACAAAACTTTAGCAAGTATTTGTCTCATTAACACTTGTAACACCACCTTCTCTGAACTAACAGGTCAAACTGGAAAATAATTCCTCATTATTTAGAAACAATGTCACCAATGTGCCCTAATCAATTTCCCCTCAGAAGTCAGCAGGGAAAGGCAAAAAGAAAAAGTTGGCTAAAATAGGATAAGAAATATTCTGAAAAGTTTTATTATATTACATGAAAATCCTAGTTTCAATAAGAGAGTTATCATTTGGTTTACAAAAGCAAATTATAGGATTTTTAAAGCAAATTTCTTCTACATCATTTACACTTTCAAAATTTGTATTTATTTATTTGTTTTAATGTTTATTTATCTTTGAAAGAGAGAGAGACACACACAGACTGCAAGCAGGGGGGGACAGAGAGAGAGGGAGACACAGAATCTGAAGCAGGCTCCAGGGTCCAAGCTCTCAGCACACAGCCCGACACAGGGCTTGAACTCACAAACTGTGAGACAGGACCTGAGCCGAAGTTAGATGCTTAACCAACTGAGCCACCCAGGTGCTCCCCTACTCCTATAGCATTTAGAATATTAATCAGACTTTGATTCCTTCCCAATATTTCGTTTAAAGTGAGGTGCCACTAACTACTGGGAATCCACTAATTCAAAATTTTATTATCTGAGGAGAATGAGAGGAAAACAAATGAACTCTTAGCTTTATTAGAGAATCGAATTTCTCCTGACTAGGGGAAACAATGGACACTTTAATGGTTAGCCTAACTATAGACATCTATGCAATAAAAACTCTGCTGACTATGATTTAGCATTAAGATTACATAAGATCCTCCTTGCTGGGCTAAGTCGCTGAACCCTTGCCCGAGCCCTGGGAGCTTCCCCTCTGCTGGGTGAAATACAACTCCTTCAAGGCACAGCTCACAGGTTTCTTCTTCCCACTTCCTCATACTCCCACCCCCACTAGGCACTTATGATCTGCCTCCTGCTTCTGGTCTCCAACCTTTTTTTCATTTCCTTTTTGATCTGCTTCCTTTTTGATCTAATTTAAATGTAAAAGGTTTCTTCTTCTTTCCTCTAATTTCTTCACTTTGAATAGCTCATTAATCTCATTATAGTCTATTATATTAAGTCTTGTCTTTTTCTCTGTCTCTACCACTATGCTGTGAATTACTGAAAACAAGGACGGTCTCTTAGTCACTTTTGGATCCAGAGCACCTGGCGTATAGTTTATTGAGAATACCTACTGCTGTGTAGTAGATATTCTCCATAAATGTTTATAAAATGAGGGAATGAGTAATACAGAAGTGCTCTATTGAAATCTACTTTACTTCAAATTTCTGCTTATTCCATACTCTCTTCAATAGTGACTCTTAACCACTGGGATCACATATTGAGGAAAGTGGCTAACTCCCTCCCATTATTCCCTCCCATAAATTTAGCATATAATCTCAGGGGCCTTTAATGAAACCTTTGGAGCCAATACTGACACTTGATTAAGATGCCCGGCTACAGAAACACAGTAATTCCACCTTGCTTTTTCCAAATTTTGTTTGTGTTTGTTTTCTTTTAGTAGGTTCCACACTCAACATAGAGCCCAACACGGGGCTTTAACTCATGACTCTGAGATCAAGAGTCAGATGCTCAACCAACTGAGCCACCTAAGTGACCCCCTTTTCCAAGTTTTGGAATCTCCCAGTCTTGAAGAAACGTCAATACCAAGTCAAATTTGTACCTGAATTTCATCACACTTGATTAGCTTTTCCACTTCTCCTTGACTTAGAAGAATGAATTCTTCATGCTGTACCACTTCAGGAAAATGCTTCTGGCTAAAAACCTCAGCTGCTTGCATCAGGTCAACACAATTGTGAGTTTCAGCAAAATCCCTGATACCCAGGCAATTAGAGGGGTCCAACTGACTTTCTAAGAACTCACAGCAGGCTTGCTTCACACCTAGGACAAACACAGACAGTGAACACTTCAGGGTCCTTGACCAGGCATGAACTGGTCTACGTTCTTGCATGGAGACATTCTCTACAAGGTAAGAGAGGAATCCTGGCTCAGCACCTAAGGATCAGATTAGAAATTTTATGCTTGAGGAATTCAAATCCAACTCCTGTCTTATGTGTTGTGTGACCTTCAAGCAAGGCCTTTACAACTGTGTCTCTGTTTCAGCTTTAAAATAAGCAGAGCAAGACAATTTGCTTCTATGAACACTGGCACGATTAAACAAAAAATATTCTTGGGAATCAAGCTTTTATAAAACCAATCATAATTTAACTTAACGTACCTAATTTCTACTCTATATGAAAACTTAACTAAAAGACTCCTGCAAAGGAAAAATAAGAGCTACTAACGACAATCTCTTGTTTCTCTAATTGCAAAGTTCAGAGTGTAAACCTAATTTGTGCACTAATGCAAAAGCTTCACACTGTTTTCGCTCCTGTATTAAAAACTGAATATTTCCAACAATGCGTTTAGAAAAACTGAAAATAGCAGAAACATCAATGCAGGTTAAGAAAGACAGTCTGGAGATAGGAAGGGGGATCATCCCATATCCTGTGAAAACATTATATACTTTCGTTTTTGTGTGTCCATTTAAATTCTCAATAATTTACATGTTTCAAAAATTAAAAGTATAAAAGGGTTTACCATGAATAACCCCCAGCCTCCCTCTCTCCCTGGCCATCTAGTTCCCTTCCATGTAGGCAACGAATAGTGTCCATTTCTTGTGTTTCCTTGTAGAGCTATTGTGTACATACACGTAAGAAAATGCGTCTATTATCCCCTCTTCCAGTTTTTAAAAACAGAATATGTGTAAATGTTCTCTTCTAAAGAACCAAATGTTCACAAATGGAGAGGTTCTTTTATATTGTGATAAAAATCTGATCTTCTGTGCCACAGGCAGTAAACATGAGTGCCCATAGTCGGTCTCCATAATTTTGATGATCAAGTTTACACGATGAATTCTAATGATTTCCAAGGCTACCCTGGCATGAGCAATAGCAAGTTTATCATCTGTACCTTTCAGCTGAAGCAGACAGGCTGCAGGAAGCAGTTCTTGTACATTCTCCACCGTCACATGTACTGTTTCGGTGTACACAAAGTCCAAAAGAATTTCCATGGTAGAAGCAGTTAAACCTTGAATATCAACATAAGGTTTCCCCTTCTCTGAAAGCTGAAAATTCAAAGGGTATGAAATAAGAGAGGTTATAATTCCACAAGATAAAGGCAGAATCTCACATCCAAGAGCATGAAGGGCTGTTAATATTAATTAAATACACATCTTTAAAAAATTAAAATCTGTTTGATTTGTAAATATGGCATTTGTAGCTTTTCAAACTTCGGGCAGCCGTATACAACCCAAGAGCACACAGAGAGGTGACACCTTGAATATCGACTTTACTGGTGAATAATTTAAAACACTGCTTTTGTAATAAAACAAACATAGATCTATTTTAGGAAAGAATGCAAAAGTTCTGTGAACATACTACAAGTGTCCATGAGCTTTGAAGATAAAACACAAAATTTCCATGAAACTTCATGCTTGTAGAGGACCCTGTGGCTTACAGCTCCAGACCCTCCACTACTACTCATTATTATTCTATTTGTTCTTTGAATACATTCCGTTGTTTTTATTGTTTGTTTTACTGTTTGTTTATTTTTGAGAGAGAGAGAGAGAGAGAGCATGCGCGCGAGAGAGCGCAAAATCGGGGCAGGGGCAGAGAGAGAAACACAGAATCTGAAGTAGGCTGTTAGCACAGAGCCTGTGCAGGGCTCAATCTCACGAACCCGTGAGACCGTGACCTGAACCATGTCAGACAGATGCTTAACCGACTAAGCCACCCAGGTGTCCCTGACTACATTTAGTAATGACGAAATATGTAGGTCATCTTAAGGGGCATTCTACTGTGACGCTGTCTGAATATTACTGAATTGACACTTTTTCTAAATATTAGATTGACTATTTTGGGATTACCTAATTGTTAGTGGTATATTTAGTTTAGAATACATCCCTGGAATTATGAGTATCGAAGAGGCCAGGATAATCATAGAAAATTGTTTAGCTAAGAGTAGAAATCTCCAATTTTACAGGACAGTAAACTACCTGAAGGTTGATTACCTTATGAAAATCTTACTACATCTTAACCTTAGTTGGAAATTCCAATTATTCACAAAACTCCAGTGCACTTCCATTACGAACTAAACATCTTTACCAGCTTTGATTCCTCCATCAGCCCAAAATAATAATCAAAAAGTATTCTCTACCAAAGCCAAGAACGAAATCAATCCCTAACATTAAAAATATCACTAGTACTCAGAGCACCTGGGTGACTCAGTCGGTTAAGCGTCCGACTTTGGCTCAGGTCATGAGTTTGAGCCCCGCATCAGGTTCTCTGCTGTCAGCACAGAATGCAAGTTGGACCCTCTGTCTCCCTCTCTCTGCCCCTCCTCCCCCCACCTCAAAAAATAAACACACACACAAAATGTCATTAGAAAATTATCTTGGGGGGCGCCTGGGTGGCTCAGTCGGTTGGGCAGCCGACTTCAGCTCAGGTCAGGATCTCGCGGTCTGTGAGTTTGAGCCCTGCGTCGGGCTCTGTGCTGATGGCTCAGAGCCTGGAGCCTGCTTCCGATTCTGTGTCTCCCTCTCTCTCTGTCCTTCCCCTGTTCACGCTGTGCCTCTATGTCTCTCAAAAATAAATAAACATTAAAAAAAAATTAAAAAAAATTATTTTGGAAAAACGTTTTATTAACTCTGCACATAGTATAAATGTTTACAAACAGAAATATATAAGTACATTTATTCCAAAAATTTCTTATTCAACAAACTATATTCCCATCAAATAACTTAAATATGAAAATATTTCACTATCTATGAACTCAGAGCAACTCAGAGTATCATTTCATACTTATATTTGCTTTACAATTTTTCAGAGTGCTTCTTATTTACTATTAGTTCACCTGATTCTCGCAGCAACCTGGTAGTTAGAGGTCTGATATTATTGCCATTTATGACAAAAAGGATCTAAGGTTCAAAGAAGACGGGGCGCCTGGGTGGCTCAGTTGGTTAAGTGTCCACCTTAAGCTCAGGTCATGATCTTGTAGGTTCGTGAGTTTGGACCCCGTGTCAGGCTCTGTGCTGACAGCTCAGAGCCTGGAGCCTGGAGCCTGCTTTGGATTCTGTGTCTCCCTCTCTCTCTGCCCCTCCCCTGCTCATGCCCTGTCTCTCTCTCAAAAATAAACATTAAAAAAAAAAATCAAAGAAGTTATGTGATTTAACTAGCAAGCGACATAAAACTCAGGTCCTCTTGCCTCACTCAAATGATACTTTAATTGGACCACATTTGAGGAGTATTTCAGGGCTGGAAGAGAAAAACGAATCATCTAGTTCAACTACTTTATTTTATAGATCAACGCAGTGAAGTTAAACGGTTGCCAGGGTTCACACAGCATTGTTAAGAGAATTGAGCCTAGAATCCAGGTCTCTGAACCCTCTCCTTTATGTCAATTACTCTTAAAAATAAAGACAAAACCATCTGGCATTTTCTTGCCTAATACCAGTTTTTAAAGAAAAACCATAGAACGGTCACTGGTGAGAAAGAAGAGAGAATTCTTTCCGAGAGCTCCATGCCAATCTGAATGTGCAGAGCCAGTGAAGACAGGCTCATTTTCCTCAGGCTGACAAAGAACAGGATGCACACCATATAACTAGCAGTCAGCCGTCCTGATCCATCCGTACTTCATGCTCAGCAGCTGCTGAGGGAACTGTCCTTACCCAGCTAAGTGCCAACTGCTTCTGATGCTCTTGGGCAGATCTTCTTTCCGGAGGACAATACGGGCTAGGGATCTGTGATGTTATATTACACAAGACCGTTTCAAAATTAGCCTGAAGTAGCTGGAATGATCTGTCAGGTTTCCATGTTTTTCCTAGCAGCCATGTGACCGAGCATTGGCTCACAGAACCATAAACTATTTTGGCTTTGAAATTAGAGAATATCAAAACCCATATATCAGAGGCGAAGGAAGCACAGTAGTTAAAATGTGTATACAGCAAGTAAGATTTGTACAGAGCAATACAGCATATACGTGTAGCTTTTCAGATATGGCATATATTGTATGGGTTTAGAGTCAGAAAATTTAAGATTAAACCCCATCTCTATCATTTATAAGCCATGTGATCTTGGGCAAGTCATTTAATATATAAGACCTTGTTTATTCATTTGTAACATGAGAAGGTAACATCTAACCCTAGTGTAATAAGATACAGCAATCGCCTAACACGCTACCTGGGCCATAAAAGGTAGTTATTCTCATTATTATGATACCATCTCTCTTATTCAGATCCAATAGCAACGTCTTCGTTAAGATGATGAGATTAGCTTTAAAAAAATACTGGTGGTTAACAAGATTTTTATAAAAGTGTTAACATAATGAGATAGTTCAGGCAAGTGCTAAGTGTAAGTACACGATATAATACACATTGGTGTTCTCATCACTCAAGGTTAAAAAATTCAAGATAACTTATTTCAAATTTAAAAATCAGACTTGAGAATTTAAAAAATAAAAAAAGCTGCAGTGCTTTCTGCTGTTCAGCTAAAGAGTATTTCACAATGTATTCAATAGCCTTACTCTACATTTTACGAGTTCTGTCAATTACTAAAACAGTCTTGGGGCGCCTGGGTGGCTCAGTTGGTTACACAACCAACTTCGGCTCAAGTCATGATCTCATGGTTTGTGAGTTCGAGCCCCACGCTGGGCTCTGTGCTGACAGCTCAGGGCCTGAAATCTGCTTCAGATTCTGTGTCTCCTCTCTCTCTGCCCTTCCCACTGCTCATGCTTTGTCTCAATCTCTATCAAAAATAAATAAATATTAAAAAAAATTACTAAAACAGTCTTTATTTTTTTGTTTTTGTTTTTTTTTATTTTTGAGAGGGAGAGAAGGTGTGCATGAGTGGGGGAGGGGCAGAGAGAGAGGGGGACAGAGACTCTGAAGCGGACTTGGCCCTGACAGCAGAGAGCCCGATGTGGGGCTTGAACTCACGAGCCACGAGATCATGACCTGAGCTGAAGTCGGATGCTTAACCAACTGAACCACCCAGGTGCCCCAAGCGGTCTTTCTTAATAGCTATAAGGGAAACCTTTTTTCTCATCAAGCCAACCTTTTCCTTATTCTCTTTTACTGCCTACAGCCCACAATCAGCATCTTTTCCCAAGTTACTGCATATACCTATACAGTCATTGAGTTATTTGTTAAGTCCTCCTCCTCTCATTTGGAATTACACTAAACTCTACATTGGTAGAATGAATACTGATTTTCTTCATATACTGTTAGGTGGATAAGGATTGAATCCTACACTCCTCTTTCCCTCTCTTATCCTCCTAGTATTCACTTAAATTATTTGACTTTGGGGGGGCCTAGGTGGCTCAGTTCATTGAGCATCTGACTCTTGGTTTCACCTCAGGTCATGATCTTGTAGTTCATGAGATCGAGCCCCACGTCCAGCTCCATGCTGACAGCGCAGAGCCTGCTTTCTCCCTCTGACCTTCTCCTGCTCGCCACACGCATGAGAGCATGCACTCTGTCTCAAAATAAAGAAACAAACTTTAAAAGATAAGCAGAATAAATAAAATATTAGACTTTGGAAGGAGAAAAATAGGAAACCGAATTTTAAATATAAGTAAAATCCGGGGCGCCTGGGTGGCTCAGTTGGTCAAGTGTCTGACTTCAGCTCAGGTCATGATCTCGTGGTCCATGGGTGTTGACAGCTCAAAGTCTGGAGCGTGCTTCAGATTCCGTGTCTCCCTCTCTCTCTCTCTCTCTACCCCTCCCCTACTTGTGCTCTCTCTCTCTCTCAAAAATAAACAAACATTAAAAATAAATAAGTAAAATCCAGTAGTTGACATCCGTGTTTTATCACATGCCAGACGCTGTTCTCAGCACTTCATATGTGATTTTCTTAAGTAATTGTCGCAATAACCGTATGTGATTGCACGTTGCTACTGTTCCTAATTCGGAGATGAGGAAACTAAGACTTAGTCAAAAGGCAGATCGTGGCCAGAGTCTGTGCACTGAACCACCGTACTACAGAAATTCAGCAGTCTCTCAAAATTCTGTTACTTTATTCACTGAACTGAGACAACTAAAAAGGTTACCTGTGTGCTTTTCGCTTGTAAGGCGCCAACTTCCCGCTTACCTCACTAGTGAACATGGCACAGAAGTAGTCGCTGCAGGCAGCCAGCACGATCCGGTGGGCAGGGAAGTCTTTCTGCTCTACTCTCAACGTCACGTCGCAGAGGGTATTGCTCTTCCGGAGGGAGTTCATTGAATTGAGGATGGATTTCGCATGAGTATTTGTCATTATGTCTTTGGGGGCCATAATGCCTCCCATCAAGCAATATGGAGAAAGAATGAAAGGGGTCCTTGGATTCTGCAACGAGAGAATAAACAAACCAACCAACCCAGAGCATATTTGAAGGACTAGTAGAACTAAATATATTCAATTATCTATACAAATTAAGGCTTCCTCAGAGATACAAGTACAGAGTACTCCTATTACGGATCTTATCATCACAATCTAGCCATTAGTAATCCCAAATAAAAACGATCTCTTCTTCCTCTGAATCCCAATATTGAGTGCCCCTACCACGTGACATTTATTATAATCAATACTCAACTGTATTGGAAATACAAAGAAACCACACACATCTTGCATGTCCCACAGTGCTGTTGTCTCAAATGATAAAATGAAAAGACAAGATTTCTTAAAGGTGCGGTATCACTACTATTTAAAGAATAAGGAGATAAGTATTTAGAGGGTAGGATCTTGTTTTATTTTTTTAATATATTTTTTCCTATTTATATATTTTTCCTATTCTGGCAGGTGTACAGTATGTTTAGAAATCAAAAGCAAGAGAAGAAAAATTGTGTATTCGACTTAGAGCAATAAAGGCCAGAGTAAGTGAAAATGAACTTTTCCTACAGAAGTGCGCAAAGAATGATTTATGACTTCCAAATACATCTGGATTTCTTCTTAAAATGATATTTCAAATGAGGACCAATACCTACCTTGAATAACAGAAACACTACAAGCTTACCTATGGACTTTTAGATGATTTTTTATTTTAAAATGTTTATTTATTTAAAGAGAGAGAGTGTGAGTGCATGCCAGCGGGAAGGGGCAGTGAGAGGAGAAGAGAGAGAATCCCAAGCAGGCTCCGCGTTGTTAGAGCAGAGCCCAATGCAGGGCTCTAACGCATGAACATTGAGATCCTGACAGGAGCTGAAATCAAGAGTTGGAAGCTTAACCAACTGAGCCACCCGGGTGCCTCTCATGTGATTAAGTTCTTGAAGCTCTTCTATTGAAGGGTCTTCCTACTCTACGTTATTAGTAAATGTACAGTAATTCTTCTATACTGAAACCAAGAGCCTAATAATTAGGATAGAAACCTATTAAAACGCCACTACTAGTTTTATTGCCATAGGCAGTCACTTGCAAAGCTCAGTTGTACGCATCAATACATAAACTAAGAACATTAAAAAAAAGTGTACTTTTCACTTTCTTGCTTATTGACAAGATTTAGTGACACTCTTTTTCTTTTTTTGCTTCAAGGAAAATTTCTGGGGAATGAAATGTCATGGTTGTTAAGACAGTCTTATTGGAATCTATAACTTTCTGAAATGATCCAAAAAAAAAAAAACAAAACTCAAACTACGATTTTCAAGGGTCCACGACTTAACGAACATAATTTTTGACTAGCACAAACAAGATTCTAAATTCTCATCTACTCCTATGTACAGTTAGCATACTATTTTATAAGTACTCTAGAAAATCCCCTCCCCCAAAACTCTGCAAGATCCATTTTACAGAAAAGGAGGTGATTCATCAAGGCATACAACGTTTTTCAAAAAGATTTTCCTTAAGTCAACTTAGTTTCAACTGCGGAGATGTAAGAAAAGTCTGAACAGAGACTCATTTACTGTGTAAAGATTTTTCTGGGGAGTCACCACAGGGCTCAGCCTAGAATTGGGCTTTATAGTTTCAGTGTCAAAATTGACAGTAACCCTAATGCACTGTAGTCTTCCTCCTTGAGGATTCCTGCCTCATCAGGCAAAAACCTCAGCCATATCACTCTCGTCTTTTTGAGGTTATCTATTCGGGAACTTCTGTTAACATCTGAATAGAGGGGCTCCACCCTGGAAGATTCGGGGAGAGGGCGAGAGCGAAAAGGTGTCAAATTTTGGAAAGGCTGAATTTCAGGGAGGAGAAGGGAAGGAATTCCAGGTGGGAGAAGAGAAGGAAGGGCAGTCCCCCCGCTGACAGCACGGGAACAGGGCTGGCAGCTCCAGGTGGAGGTCCTGGAGGGGCGCGGTCAGGGCGAGGTCGAGAGGGAGGCGCTCCAAGCCAGAAGCTTCCCAGCCCCGCAGACCTCCCATCGCTCCCTGGTGTCTCTCAGTTCCAACCCGAAGGGAGACGATGGATGGGGGCAGGGCCGTAATCTAGAATTGGGGGCTAGGGAAGGAAAGGCTGCCTGGCAACACCACCGTGCAACTCACCTCCGCTCGCCGCGGCGGGTCCGTTCCCAGCTCGTGGGGATTGGGTGGGGCGCGGGGCCAGCAGGCGGCTCAGGAGGAGCCCAGGCGCCGCCGCCGCCGCCCCGACCCGTAGGCTCTGGAGCCGTCAAGGTGGTAGTCCCGGCTCTCGTCTCCACGGCCGCGCGACGTGATGACGTCATGCAGCTCGAGGCCCGCCCCCTCCCTGCCTTGGGTCTGCGTCACGTGAGGAAGCGGCGTCACGTGACCCGCAGGTACCCTGGGTGCCGTCTTTGGCCCACTTAGAGGTAGGAGGAAAGAAAAGGTGGGGCAGGGTGGGGTCGGGCAGGGAGGGGCGGGGTGTAGAGCTCTCTTGCCCCGTGATTGGCTGAGACCAGATTCTCCCTGAGTCTCCCGAGAAAGCGCGTGTTGACAGGATGGTACATTTCTAAACTAAGGAGCTGGTCGCAGGGAGTATGTTTTACCTGCCAGGTATTCAGGAACCCTCTCACATCGAGAAAACCCGCAGGGGCTTTAAATTTCTTCCCGTCCATTGTCCACAATGGCCTTTTCCAGCAGACCTTCGCTGTGGGGAGAATCCTCTGACCCCTGGGCTCCACCGACCTCAACATTCTCTGCATCATAATGGGGCCCTATCATCACCCTTGAGATGGTTCTCCTCCACTTCTTGCACTTCAGGACAATGAAGTGACTTGGGGTCACTAGACGCTGGACGTTGTGAGGGAAATTACAAACGATCTTCTTAGAAGTCCCAGTAGTCATCATCTCCCTATTTTCTCTTTTGCTGACTTTTCACCAGCTCCTGGGTGCTGAGTGTTCAGTTTGCTTCTAACTGATTTTGGCACGCTTACCTTAGTGGTTCAGAGGGCAATGAGGTCCCTTAATTCAACTTCTGTGAATGTCCAAACTAATTATGTTTGATAATACAGTAGTTCGCCTTTATCCATGGGGGATATGTTCCAAGGCCCCCAGTGGATGCCTGAAACCACGGATAATACTGAACACTATACACACTGTGTTTTTTCCTATAGTAGGTATGATGAAGTTTAATGGATAAATTAAGCATAGTAAGAGAATAACAATAATAATAAAACAGATTATAACAATGTATTAAAACAAAAGTTGTGTGAATATAGTCTCTAAAAATATTGTACGGTACCCACCCTTCTTAGATGGTGAGGTGAATGACGTAGACACTGTGACGTAGCATTAGGCTGTCCCCGACCTGGCAATATGTGCGCAGGACCGCGTGCTTTCACATAGCGGTGACCACTGGCACTATTTTCCTCTGCGGGGCCTTTGATTGTTTACAGATAAAAAGATAGCCTAGGGGGTAGCAATCTAACTTTACATAGTGGTCCCATCTTTCATATTATATCTCATTGATCTAGAAGTATCCTTTAGATAGAGGATTGGTACAAGTTCTATTGGGGGCATTTGGGGACAGTGCACCAAAATGATGAATGAAGATAACTTTAACTGAGGGATTTTCATAAATTTATCCTTCCTATGTACTCATGCACATGTAAAATGATATGTGTACCGGGTTGTTTGTGAATTAGATTGAAAACAAACTTAATATCCATCGGTAGGGAAGTGGTTCAATATAGTGTGGTATACACTTTACAATCCAATACCAACCCAATGTACAATCCGTACAATCCAATACCAAGAAGTTGTGAACAACTTGTGTATTGGTTGCTATTATTCGTGTAAAAGCTTGGGGAAATTTTAATATTCACGTTGGCCTGTATATGTATAAAATGCATCTGGGAAGACACAAAATGTTAGTTTCTTTGGAGAGAAGAATTGGTTGGTTGTGAGACAGGGTGGGAAAGAGATCTCCCTTCTATATCTTTTTGGGCCTTTTGAACTTTTCGTCATGGTGGATTAAAAATATATACAATTGGGGCACATGGGTGGCTCCATCAGTTGAGTGTCTGGCCTTGGCTAAGGTCATGATCTCATGGTTCATGGGTTCAAGCCTCACATCAGGCTCTGCGCTGACAGTGCAGAGCCTGCCCAGGATTCTCTGTCTCTCTCTGTCTCTCAAAATAAAGAAATAAACTTGGGGCGCTGGGTACTCACTTGGTTGGGCGTCCGACTTCGGCTCAGGTCATGATCTCACAGTCCATGGGTTCAAGTCCCGCATTGGGCTCTGTACTGACAGCTCAGAGCCTGGAGCCTGCTTCTGATTCTGTGTCTCCCTCTCTCTCTGACCCTCCCTCTCTCGCACTCTGTCTCTCTCTCTCTGTCTCAAAAATAAATAAACAGGGGCGCCTGGGTGGCTCAGTCGGTTGGGCGGCCGACTTCAGCTCAGGTCATGATCTCGCAGTCTGTGAGTTCGAGCCCTGCGTCGGGCTCCGTGCTGCTGGCTCAGAGCCTGGAGCCTGCTTCGGAGTGTGTGTCTCCCTCTCTCTCTGTGCCCTTCCTCCACTCATGCTCTGTCTCTATGTCTCTCAAAAATAAATGTTTAAAAAAAATAAATAAACATTAAAAATAAATAAACTTTAAAAATATGTACAATTTAAATCAAAAGTAAAAATAGGGGCGCCCGACCAGCTCAGTCAGTGGAGTGTGCAACTCTTGATCTTGGGGTTGTGAGTTTGAGCCCCATATCGGGTGTGGAGACTACTTAAAAATATTTTATTAAAAATAAAATCTGTTTTTAAAAAAGTAAAAATAATCTCATGTCTTCTGGTTGCAAAATAGCATTTTAATGATATTGCCTAATTCCTGTCTGCTGAATGGAGATTTTTCATAATGTGAGAGGGAACGTAATAAAGGAGGTTTTGTTTAGAATATGCCCACATTTTTTTCCAGAGAATAAAAGATGGAGAAACTACTAACAAAAAAGCCAACGCACTGAGGGAATTTGTTCAAGTTTACCCTATTTTCTTCAGGGGTACAATCTCCGCATGTTTTAGGTCTTTAAGTCATGGGGATACTCTCCTTCCCACAGAAGTATATTTCCAGTCATTTGGATATCTGACCCAATACCCTACAGCCCAAACTTATTTTGACTTTTTTAGGTCCGTCCTGGAAGGTTGGGTCTGGATAAGTCAGTCCGGTTTCGTACATCATCCTGCCTTTATGGCTTGGGTATTTATATTAAAGAGTTTCAGTAACGGAAAACAAAGAAATAACGTTGGAACTGAAGATCAAGTATACAGAATATAGCTAAACCCAGCTAGGCAGAATACATTGCATTTTCGTGCCACTAGAGCATGGCAGACAAGAAAATGTGCCTTTTAAATTACTCACTGAATGTCATCAAAGCAGGGCTCCAGCTGCTGCTTTGAAATTCAACACTGAATTTGCACCGGGGCCCAGGACATGTCTCCCAAGGGCTGGTTCCTGGGGATACGAGACAAGCTAAGGTAGACCCTTTCTAGGGTAAATGGGACGCTTTGTCAGTGGACTTTGGATCAAGGACTTCTCGCAAAGGGCTTTGCTGAACCTTTCTTAGATTGCAAGGCCATCTAGGACAATTCTCTCCACCTTCTCCCTCTTTCCTTCTGGGGGGCTCAGACCCGCATCACAGCCTAATGGTTCTCCCAGCCTTCCCTGGCCCCGTTTATGTTTTCTTTTACGTCTAAGCATTTCCTCTAATAAAATCTTTGCACATTTAATTTCATCTTGGTGAATAATTCTGGAAGGACCAGACTAACCGAGCATTCAAGAATTTCCTTAGGTCTTATCTGTTTGTAATCATTTGAGTTGGTTACTGCTCCCAGAGTTCTATGTTTAAATTGAAAATGGATGTTCTGAAGATAGAGATAAGTTAGCCTCTCCCCTAATTTTTAATTTGTTTATAGGGAAGGGATAGAGTCCTATTCTTAGCTTTTATTCTTGGCCTTTCTTGACTCACAGTTTGGCAGTGTTTTGCCATCATTTACTTGTTCTCCTCTGGTGCCTACTATACGGCAGGTCCTGAACAAGTATTTAGGAAGTGAATGAACCAGCTAGAGAAAGAAGTAATATTATTCACTTGCTACTCGTGAGCAGTTCTGATAAGGGCAAGGGAGATACTGAAATCAGGAGAAGCGATTTTTTAAATATCTCGGGCTTTAGAACATGGGGTTTCCGACCAGCACGACCCGCATTCAAATACTGACTCCAGTCCTGCCCATCATCTTAGAAAAAAGTCTTGGTCTCTTGGGATCTTAAGTTTGTCATCTGTGCAAATGGGATATTACTACGTACTTCACAGGGTTGAAGATAAAGATGTAAAATGACATATGAAAAGTGCAAAGATGCTTAGTAAATGTCTCGCCCGGGTCCTACTACTGCCAAATGAGCAAACATCTACACACCAGGGTTCACCACGTGCTCCGGGGCTCCGCTTGTCCTTGCGTACAAAACGGATGCAGTTGGATCAGATGCGGTCCGGTCTACACTAGTGGTTGCAAACTCAGAGGCCCACAGGGGCTAGGCCAGCAACTCCGATGAGCGAGGGAGAGCGACGCGCTGAGAGCACAAGCCCTCCATAGAGGACCTAGCTGCTCTCGCGCCGCGGCTGACTGTCCCCACTCTGCAGGCCAAACGAAGCATGCTTGTGGAGGTTCGCAGCCTGCAGGTCACCACTTTGTACCTTGTGCTCTCAGGTCTTCAAGTACTTTTTAAACTTTCAGTTGTTTTGTATTAAATAGATATATTTCTTGCATATATGCAAGGAAAATAATCATGGTATGAGCAACACCCAGGTTCCACCACCTAGTTGATAGGAAAGAATATAAGCTTTACTTTTGACATGTTTTATGTGCCCCTCTGTTCTACCCCTTTGGAGGTAGCCGTTTTTCTTAAGTTAATTAATTTATTTTGAGAGAGAGAGAGAGAGAGAGAGAGAGAGCGAGCATGAGCGGGGGAGGGGCAGAGAGAGAGGGAGAAAGAGAATCCCATGCAGGCTTCACGCTCCTCGCAGAGCCTAATGAGGGGCTCGATCTCCTGACTGTGAGATCATGACCTAAGGTGGTATCGAGAGAGCGGATATAAGACCCTTACTGACTGAGCCACCCAGACACCCCGAGGTAACCAGTTTTCTGAGTTAACATTCCATTTTTCAAGTCTTTATCATGTCTATACACCTAAACTATCATTAGTTTTACAAATTAATAGCTTTAAATAAATGCAGTCATGCCAAATATATTGAGTTGCTTCCCTCCCTCTCCTAATCTTTTTCTCCCCCCTAATCATATTTGAGATTCAGCCATGTTGTTGCTTGTCACTGTAATTAATTTTCACTGCTAAATATTGTTTCGTTATAGGAGTAAACCAAGATGCATTTTTCTATTCAACAGTTTTGGACATTTGGCTTGTCTGCAGTATGTTGCTACTGTATACAGCTGCAGTCAATCTTTTCAGACCAGCTAAGTTTCTTAAGGGCAGTGTTTTTCAAAGTGTGAGTTGTGACCCACTAATTTCGTGGGTGAGAAGGAGCACTTTAAAATTTTTTTTAATGTTTATTTAATTTTCGAGAGACAGATCATGAGTAGGGGAGGAGCAGAGAGAGAGGAAGACAGAATCCAAAGCAACTCCAGGCTCCAAGGTGTCTGCACCGTCCCCAATGCGGGGCTCGAACCCACGAACTGTGAGATCGTGACCTGAGCCGAAGTCGGATGCTCAACCGACTAAGCCACCCAGGCGCCCCGAGAAGGAGCACTTTTAAAACATGAAATGATCTAGGATAGGCATCTCATGTTGTAAAGTGTTTTGTAAAATGTTTGAGTGTTGTAACATGTATATACGCTCTAGCACGTCCACACACAGTCATCCTACCAACGCGCAACTCCATGAGCAGCATCCGGTCTGCTCCACACCCATACCAACGCTCAATATCAGGATCTTTAACTTGTGCCAATCCAGTGGGATTGGGTGCTTTATCACTTTGGTTTTAATTTACATTTCCTTCATTACTACTTGAGATTGAGCAACTCTTCCTGTGTGTTGGCCTACTTGGATTATTTTTTAAAAGAACCGTTTGTTCTCCCAGTTGTACAAACTTGACCTTTGAAGTGAACCCAACTTCGTAACTCAAGAAGACTCCCATCTAACTGCCTACGGTTGGGGATTACTGTGGACCTTATGCTATGTAATGAATACGGCACATGTCAGGTTGCCTGCAATTCGCAAAGGCACACAAAAGCACGGAACAACCCCTTGATGAGACAACCTTAAGCAAGGCAGTTTTAAAAGAACTAAACTCTAAAGTGATATGTAGTAGAGCTTTGATCACAAGGGATATATTCCCAGCACCCTTGAGAATCTTCTAATCGCTGAACACTACTGCAGGAAACCAAATTCTCTAGAAAAATGTGCGTGTGCTAAGTAGAGAAAAAGCTGTATTGAGCAGCTGATGCTAGGAATTCAATTAGACTCGTTCATTGGCTCCCATACGCCAGCCTGTCAATCAATGCCTGTGATTCAAATTTGTATCTCAGCAGAATCTGAAACTATTTAACTGGTTTTAATCCTTCGGAGTTGGGCACAAATAGTTGAGACCACACATGTTAAATCTTTGAATGCCGAGTGTTTTCTGTACTTTCTTTTATTATCATCATAGTCTTTGCATCAAGATACATAGCAATGATAGCAGGTTTCTTTTTAAAGCTTAGTATTAAATATTAAATATCTTTCCCCATTTTAATTTTACATTACTCTGCCAAGAAAAAACAAAATTAAAAGTCAAGTTACTTGAAGCCTGGACACACCTCCATGATTAGCCGGGCTGTGTAAGTCGGTGGCTTTGTTCTTCCTGCCATAAAAGCAGATCCAGGCCCTAGAAAGAGGGGACCAGGTTCTAACTGTTTTTGAAAAGTGTGCTACAAAAATGGATGGCCTGTCATAAGCCAGGTTACAAAGTAAGGATGGGGGTAAGGAAGGGACATTTTCCTCCAGAAACAGGAGTTCTGAAGAGCCCCAGTCCATCATTTTTTTCCCAAAATGGTTGGAGGAGGGGTAAAATCTCAACATGAGCTTCGAAGTACTGTCTCTGTGAGGGGACGGTAGTTGCCTTGCCAACGACGGGGCCTGCTGAGGCGGGGCGTGTCTGAGTCGGACCATCCCCACCCTCCTCAGCTAGGGAAATGGAGAGTTTGTTGCCCAGGGGGTGTGAAAGTGGGCTGAAGCTTGGTTGGTACTGAATTCTCTAAGAGGTTTCTTCTGCAGACAGACAACTCAGACTCTTCCTCTCACATCAACAAAGACGTTATTTTTAAAAGCACTTGGGAAGTTCCTCCTCCACCCCTCAGGTGGGAAGGCTCAAAGAAGGGAGTCATCAGTACAGCCACCCTCTAGGCCGTAACGGAATTCTTGAAGGTTGGAGACCCCGTAGAAGTGGACAAAGGCTGCCGCCACCACCAGGACATGGAAAATCTGATGAGACTGGAACTGCAAGGATAACAAGAGAAGAGCCTTTAGGAGAGGGGCAAGGAGCGATTAGAAGCAAGTAGCAGAAAGCATTCTCCTCCTTAAAAAATTTTTTTTACATCATAAAAGTGGTATTCGTGTTGTAGCTCATTTTTAGAAATCTTATCGGAGATATATCAAAATGGTAATATTGGTCATTTCCCTGCCATTTCTCCTCACGTAAATATATGAACCCCCAAACGCTACGTGATCTCTGTGTCTCTTACCACCTTTTACTCAGACCTTTAACTTTGGCTGGCCGCACTCACCATCACAGGCCCCTCCGGAAGAGTCATTTCTTACCCATATGTCAAATTTTCCAGGAAAGAAGCGCTCGGGAATTCGAGCAGCATAAAGGCCAGCTCCGGTGATGTACATCACAGCCATGAGGAAGAACCAGCCCATCTGGCCCACGGTGGTGGCCTTGACAAAGCCCTCAGCAATAGTAAAGTGCATGGTGGGCACCACACCGCTCAAGCCAAGTCCCAGGAACACCCCTGGATAAAGCAGAGAGAAGACTGTCAAGCAAGGAAGCCTCTACTACGCAGAAGGCACTGTTGTCTTTCTCTGGAATTCAGATGTTTATTATGACAATTAGCTATCTTCTGGCGGGCAGTCCGTGTTTAGGAAATGGAGCCCCAAGATGGATAACAGCAGACGTTGCTTCAACATCCGGAATGGGAAGAAGGCTGTGTAAGTGCTAACATCGCTGTTACCTGGTAAGGAGCACCAAGGACAAATATCTCCCATTCTTTATTATTCGTTAAGAAATGTGAAGACTTACCAAAAAAAAAAAAAAAAAAAAAGCACAAGAAAGGAAAAAAGGCTATATCAAAACCCTCTGACGGCCGACTGAGCTACAGAACCTGAATGGCAAGGCTTCAGGTAGACGGCTCGCAAGTCAGAGAGGAGTTGGGCACGTTTTCCATTAAGATCATAAAAGACTTAAGGAGCAGGACTCTGACCTCCTGGGTCGACAGATACACCCAAATCGGAAGTTGTCAAGGCTGCAGGGACACACGAGTGGGTTAAGAGAAAGGGAGAATGGATATTTATCTCAACATCACCACACTTCACATAACCGGAGGGCAGGGACGTTTCTGTGGATGCCCTTGTCAAAGCCCAGTGCCTGGCACATGGTTGGTGCTTGATGTATATTTAATTCTTTTAACTGAAGGTGAAAACACAGCAGATATTAAGAAGGCCAAAGGGCCTAAAGCCTAGTGGTAACTAGTGTGTTGCTTCAAGAATAAAGCTTAAAAGGAGAGTCCAGATGAGCCAGCACAAAGATGTGCCTGCTGGTCGCTGCTACAATAGTTGTGACCAGTGTTTATGCTCAAGGTCTTTTTTTATTCACCAAACCAAGCCTTCCATTCCCTTAGGAAAAATAACTCCAGGTGTTTGAATTTTAATCGCTTGGTCTGAGTGCTTAGGACTCAGGTCATTAAAATGACCATGCTCTGTACGTCTTTTAGCTTTCTCAAACCAAATTTAAGAGCAGTCATTAAAAAAAATTTTTTTTTTATGTTTTGTTTATTTTTGAGAGCAGGCGAGACAAAGCATGAGCGGGGGAGGGGCAGAGAGAGAAGGAGGCACAGAAACCGAAGCAGGCTCCAGGCTCCGAGCTGTCAGCACAGAGCTCGGTGTGGGGCTTGAACTCACAGACTGTGAGATCATGACCTGAGCCAAAGTCAGACACTTAACCGACTGAGCCACCCAGGCGCCCCAAGAGTAGTCATTTTTATACTTGCAGTGGACTGATCAGCTTGGTAATCATCTATCCTGTTAGCATGCCACGGAAATATTATAAAACATGGGGGAACACTGAACTTTGAAAATCCATGGTGTTTCAAAGTTAACACATGTCAGGGTTCAGATGGGATCCCCAAACTGCAAACCAGAGGGCCCAGGATTGAGCCTATTAGGCTCGAGGCCCAAATACATATGAGGTTGACACTGTGTCTTCCTACCCACCTGCTCTTGTCTGCCGGTGCTTGGGAGTGGCAAACCGGTCCCACTGTGCCACAATGATGGCAGAAATGCCCAGGACACAGACGATGGAGAGGTAGATGAGCCGTGGCTGTGGGGAGCAGTAGAAGGAGTAATAGAGCCAGGGGACAAAGCTCCCCATAATCAGTAGAGCAATCCCTGAATAATCCAGTCTAAAAGAGAGCCACCAAAATGAAATGCATCAGTGGGAGAAATGAAGAAATCCTATGGCTTGTTTAATTTGTTCTTTCTGTTCACCTGCCCCAGCTCTGACCATTCTGTCTCCCTCACTTCCCATACAATCTATCCTATATCCTGGATCAAACAGCCACCAGGTC
This sequence comes from Paguma larvata, assembly GCA_030068075.1. NCBI lineage: Eukaryota > Metazoa > Chordata > Mammalia > Carnivora > Viverridae > Paguma > Paguma larvata. The sequence goes on along the minus strand of CM057840.1, from coordinate 3,342,835 downwards.
GAGCACGTCTGTTTTGCAATGGAAAAGTTCCTAAGAATCCCTGACCACAGGACTTCATCCCTTCCCTCGGTTGTGGGCAGCCATATCTCCCCCTGGTGGATACTTCCATTTAGGAATTCTGTCACAATCCCCTGATGCCCAGCTCTATATTCACCAAGGGCTCTGAATGTCCTTCGGTTCTGCTAAGTTGAGTTCCCAAAACTCCCTTAAGTTGGGAGTATTCTTGAGAGGTACTGTTCTGACTTAATTGACTTTTTTAATGATAAAAATGTATTCCTGTTACCAGCGTTTTAGGAAAAACAAAGTAACCCACCACCACGACCAAAACCACCACCACCAACAGCAACGACAAGCAAATAAACAGAACTCCGGGCGCAGAGTTGGGGACTATGAAAAGCATTAGATGGTGGGAATCTAGGGCTGCCAGCAGGGCGTGGGCAGCACAGATAAGCTTAACTTGACTGGTGGGTAGGAATGCTGGCAGAACGAAGCACGGAACACTTTGCCACACCCTGACGGGCCCACAGGAAGGTCAGACAGTGCTGGGTACTTGTGCTCAAAGAGCAGTCCCTTGGCACCCCAAGTTTACAAAGGATAGGGCTACCCGGGTAAAAAATCTATTCCACGATCGGGTTCCATCGGCTGAAGAGGCTGGGGTGCATTTTTTCATGAAGGATTTAAGAGAAAAACTGCACCACCCTACTATGCCCACAAAACAGAAAGCCTTTCTCTGGACATCAGGGAACCTGCAGGAGTTATTGGAGTTTCCAGTACCCAGCCAGCCCTCCAATCCCAAGGCGTTGACAGTCGTGCGCGCGGTCTTTCCATTCTGCCGTTCTTTCGACTCACTTGGAAAAAGTCCGAGAGACTTTCTCTGAATGACAATAGACGGTGTGAAAGAGCCAGGAGAAGCTGAGGCAGAGCACTGCACCCAAGAAGAACATCCCAAAAACCACCTTCTCCTGTAGAGGGGCCATGAAGTACATATTTGGTCTGAGCATGGTCAAGATTCCCAAAAAGAGGAACAGCACAAAACCTACAGGAGGGAAAAGAAAAAAAAAAAAAGCCTAAGAAAAAGACAGCACGTGCACTTTTGACAGTTGATGGTGTTAAATCAGTACTAAAGCTACAGGGTTTAGCTGTGGGAACTGCGGTCTAAAATTTCAGGAGAAAATGGCAACAGTCATAGAAACCCCGAGTAAAAGAGCATTTTTCTTTTGAAGTGTCGGCATTTTGTTTTAACAGCGGGAGTTCACGAACTAGAAGGAACTGCCTCATCGAGGCCAGTGCTGCCAGGGATCACACGAGAACATCTCGTTCTCATCTCTTCTCTGGCTTCTAGGCCTTCCTCCTCTAGTCTCAAAGATCAGTGATCAAGGATCAATCGGGCGGAACAACTTTGTTCTTTTCCCTTCCCACGGACAAAGACTATACAATCCCTTGGCATTTGAGAAGACGAAAATATTGGACTTCTTCCCCCACCCAAGTCACTCACCAAGCAGATGGGTCCAGATGTTGCCAGTTTCTGTATGGATGCGGAAAATGCTCTTGAAGCAAGCCCGGAAGGAGGGCATCGGTGGTCTGTGGCCGTGTAGCAAGTAGTCATTGTCCTTCAGCCAGTCAGGGAGTACGTCATATGGGATGACCCTCCAGCGTCCCTCCCAGACCTGGAATATATACACTCCCTCTAAGAAGGGGCCCAGAGAAGGCTAGTTTTCCCGGAGCACAAGGCGTGAAGGCCAGCCAGTCTGGGAGGATGTCAAGCAGGCTTGGGGGGTGGTGCTAGGTAAGCAGCGTGGACCTGCAGATGTCCAAGACACAGTGTCGATGAGGCTATCACAGTAGTGTGTATCTTGACCCATTTCTGTGAATGCCTTTGTTCTTTGTTCTGTTAGTTTATCTGGATATGCTTCAGATGAAGCAGATCTCAGTCTTTAAAATTTCAAAATTAATACAGTGAATAAAAACAAAGAAACAGAAATTAAATCTATGGTTTCAAAAAACATACGTTTTGTCCCTCCTCTGCTCCTCTACTCCAGGGGATTCTGGTTGACCCCTGCTCCATCCTTTCCCCTGAGATTCTAGGTCCTTCCCAGGTTGAGATTATGTCTCTTTGGAGCTCTGGCTCTTAACCCAGGGCACATGGACAATGGACAGAATCCAGGGAGTGGATGGAAATTTGGATGGAAAAACATTATCTTTATTTTCACTCCCCTCTGACTGAAATCTAACGTTCCTTTCAGTTACAAATGTGAACAACAAAGCACAGTAGTTCTAGAACTTTTGACTGTCACCAACAGAAATCACAGATATTTTCATACTTTAGTTTTGCAGATGTCAAAATATTGTTACTCTTCACTGCTTAGAAATTATAAATTTAAATAAAATACACGATCATTTTCCATTAATGCATATTTAGTGTGTTAGTAAAGGAGCCCACATTAAAATTTTAATTTTTAAAAAGTAAAAAATTCTGATGACTGCCAAAGGGATCCATGGCAAAAAAAAAAAAAAAAAAAAAAGGAGCTAAGAACTTCTGTTCTAGAATATATTTTGAACAACATCTAACATGGTAGGCAGTAAAAATTCAGGAATAAAAGTTCTTCAATCCAATGTGTGCTTGCCAGCTGGGAACATCCCCAGGAAGCCAGCTGTCCTTCTCCTCCCGGGACAGACGCTATCGGGCTGTACCTTATACACAAACTCCTCCATCTTCTCCATGGCATGGTGGGCTTGCAGGGGGAGCGTCAGTACCCGCACCTCCTCCTCCTCTTCCTGGGGCACTGGGCATGCTTGCTCTTCTTCAGCCTGTAGGGGGGAAAAATACACAAAAACCAATCCTAAGAGTCATCTCATAAATAGTGCTATTCCAGATCCGAAAGATCCAGAGAAACCCAAACTTAACGCTTTCTGCCTAGCCTCTCTCCTACACACAGGGCCTTGTGGCTTTTTCTCTAAACACATGATAGCTAGTGAGTTTATAACACTACAGTTCAAGCTTTACTAATACTTGGTACATGCTGGGGTGGATGCTCAATTCAGCAGGCGGCAGACAGACTGAGGGGGACTGACGGCAAAGTGATACAGGATGGGCCCGCCAGTCCTATATGTTCTTTAAGTCTGGACGGTCCATCCTTACCTCTTGGACAGTGGTTCTCAGCTGTCCCAATTTCCCAAATATTTCTCTATTCCAGACCACTAAATTCTCCAAACAATGGAAAAGACAGAGTCACAGAGATTCCCTTAACAATTCAAATCTGTTCCTGGTTCCCTGTTCACTGACTCCGGGGGTATATCATGACCGAAACGTTGTATTCCTAGCAGCTCCCAGGGGTATCAGGGCCTCCAAACTGGTTCTGTAGAGAGCAGCAGCACTGGGTCCTGTACCCCAAGGAACCCTGACACAAAGTGTGCACACGGGCGAGCACTTCCCTATCAGGGAGAGAGAGACTTTTCTCTCAGTCCCAAGGCTCCAAACCATGGAGATGGAGAGCCTGGAGGCTCAGCTCCTTCTCTGGGCTATTCTCTTTCTCTCTCCTGTTGATGGGCCCTGGGCAACAAATGTTCCCTCTTAAATTCTGTGATGTAGATTCCTGTTTGCCTACCCCGACACCCATTCTCTCTCTCTTCCTCAGTAAAAAGGTCCTTGGTTTTACTCGCTCTCTCTTCCTCAGTAAAAAGGTCCTTGGTTTTACTCGGGGTGTCAACGTTACTGTGATTTTCCTCAGGCCCAGTGAAGAGGCCTAAACTCCAGTGCAGCTGAATAGAACGATGTAACTAAGTTCTGGCCTATGGGATGTAAATGGACGTGTTGTGAGGCACTTCCAGAAAGGGTGGGCCCTTCTCTTTCCCCTTCCTTTTGTTTGTTTGTTCGTTTAAAAAGTTTATTCATTTTTGAGAGAGAGTGAGCGAGAGAACGAGCAGGGGAGGGGCAGAGAAAGAGGGAGACAGAGAATCCCAAGCAGGCTCCGCACGGTCAGTGCAGAGCCCTATGTGGGGCTCGAACTCACTACTATGAGATCATGACCTGAGCTGAAATCAAGAATCAGACGCTTAACTGACTGAGCCACCCAGGCACCCCCTTTTCCCTTCCTCTTTTGTGGTGGCTAGTAGGTGGATACGATGGGTAACATTAAGAATGAAGGAGGAGCAAGACAGGGGCCTGACAGTGGTGGAGTCTCTGTATCAGCCTGGGATTGGATGCTTCTAGCATTCTTTTACATGAGAGAGACTATCTTGGCAAAGCTACGGGGATTTGTGTTTGTTACAAGAAACCAAACCGAATCCTAACTGAGGTTTCCTTCCTGCATCCACTAATCACTTATTGGACTCCAGGCCTTGTGCTAAGTCCTGAGGTTATAAAGATGAGTGAACTTGCAAAAGCTTACAGTGGGAAAAGGACACAAATAAAAAGATATGGATAACACAGCATGATAAAGACTGGGACAGAGATACTCCCAGGGTGCTGTGGTTCCTCCTTCGGGGAGAGAGGTGACATCTTAACAGAGTGGAGACTGACACAGGCCCAATGAGAGGTTCCGATCAAGAGCGTGACTCCTGGGAAGACAACTTACTTTGGTTGGGTTGGCAATTACCCGTTTGCCCTTCTCTTCTAGCAGGGGTCCCAGTTCAGCCAGCTCCACCGTGTCCGTTTCCCTGTTACCGGCAGGAGCCCCATTGCCCTGTGCCACCACAGATCCTTTGTGGGAAGACATCTGGCTGGTACCTCAATGCCCTGCAGCTTCAGCTTGGGGAAAGGTTGGGGTCTCTCAGCCCCAGGGGGCAGAGATCTCCCTGTGATGGTAAACACTAAAAGCAAACACAAAAATGAAGGGTATTGAGAACTGATTCTCTTACAGTTTCGTTTCCACGAGTCAACACTGAATACAACACAGCTAATCAACGCACATCCTGTCTCCAATTCTGAAGGCCAGGTAATTAATTGCTAAATTAAAATCCATTCCTTGTTCTCCCTCTTTAATATTAGTCTTTACCCAGAACTTCACTAATCTCACAGATAAGGTTGAAAATATAACATCTGGTTGCTTGTCTTCAAAGGATCTGTGGTTCTCATACCAGACTGTCACCACAGAAAACCAGCTACTCACCCGCAACCCCCTCCCACAAGTGTGGAGCCCATTTAGTGAGGAGAGTCTAGCCTACCATTTCCGGAGCTATTCTGCCCAAGAAACACTTGTCTCTGAGAATGAGGAGCGAAACTATGAAGCCAGCCCCTGGCTGTAATTACAGTTGACCCTTGAACAACATGGGTTTGAACTGCATGGGTCCACTTACATGCAGATTTTCTTCAGTACGTATACGTACAGTACTGTAAGTGTAAATATATTTTCTCTTATAAATGTCTTAATATCGTTTTCTCTTTTCTAGTTTATTGCAACGATACAGCATATACTACATATAACATACAGAGTTTGTGTTAATCAACTGTTTATGTTATTGGTAAGACTTCTGGTCAACAGTAGGCTATTAATAGTTAACTTCTGGGGAAGTCGAAAATTGTATGTGGATTTTCGACTGTGTAGGAGTCAGTGCCCCTAACCTCTGCATTGTTCCAGAGTCAACTATATTTCAAGACCACCCAAGCCGTAGAAATAAATTAAATGCCATCTGAACTCAGTTGGGCTTTACCTACAAATGCTCTGACAGGTGTGCCTCGCATGCAGAAGGAACTTGGTTGTGAGCTAGATGCCCACGGGTTAATTTCTCTGCAATGTCTAATTCCATTGTAGGATTATAGCCTGTGTTCAACATTTGGATAACAAGCTTTCATCACAATCTCTCCTTAAAGCAAGCAATAACTTACCTGGAAGCAGGAAGTTGAAGACAAGGAGGCAGCCCCAGCCTTGCCCTTTGCCACACACATACCAAACAACCGGCTCAGCAAGAGCTTGTCCCAACCACCATAGCTCATCATCGAAGCTCCACTCAAATTAGTTTTTCAGAAACCAGAGACAGGCACACAAATCCTTAACTAGAGAAACCTAGAACTCAGTTTTCTAAGAAAAACTTCAAACACTTGAGGTTTTCCTGAGTTGGACTTCAGGGAATAGTCTTTCAATCAGGCCACGGGGAGATGTAAATGATATCGAAAAGAGAGGAAAAGTGCCCAAAGATGTTCATCATCTTGTAAATTACTAGTCGACCCCCTCCCCCCAAAACAAAGGAGTTTATTACTCCTAGCAATAAAAGTAATGACCAGAATATTAGCATTTTTTATGCACTGGTTATCCAAAGAGGGCCAAGCAATACCTGCACAGGGAGTAGGCTGCATTACCAGAGAGGAAATTTAAGCTTAGGGAACCCAAACCTTTTATAATAGGCAGTAATCATGACTGCTCGTGAGAGAGAGAGACACTGTATTTAACTCCCACCACTGTTTACTATATAAACATCTTTGATATTTTTTTGTTTGTTTCAAGTTTTTATTTAAATCCCACATGTGTGTTTTGTTTTGTTTTGTTAAAACATCTTCGAAATCTTGTACCAGTTCTCTTTTTATTCAAGATGAATTCCAGTTCCTTCTCTGGGGTCACAGTTGGATATATGTAGTCAGATGGAGGGCAGTCCTCAGGTTTCAAAAGTCATGCTATGCTCAACTCACAAGCACAGGTGGAAGCAACAGGCAAATCTAGCTCAAGAGCGCAAACAGTATCTCACTGTACAGCAGATCTTTATACGGTGTCAACACAAAGACAGTTCTTCTTCCTTGAAATGAGCAAGGTTCTGACAAGACAGATGCCAGCTCACAGCCATAGCCAACAAGGCGAAGAGGGAACTGAAGGCCCTTGAACCTCAGGAAATAGGCAATCCACATAAGAAACACTGGGAAACCTTTTTCAATAGGTTGACCGCAAAACCTATTTCCTCAGAGTGCATAAACGGCTTTACTAAGAAGTAATGTGTACTGGAGGAAGAAAAGCAGCTTTGGGCACTCTGGAGAGGTCTGAATAGGGGCACACACTTAGCTGAAAACATTGCCGCCGGCACTTCAGAGACAGACCACCAAGGCAAAATAAATAAATAAAAACTAAAAATAAAAACTACTCAGGTTCTGTGATATGTATCCCTGATTTTGGTCAGAACCTATACGGTATTTCAAAATGAATGAATGAATGGGGCAGCATTCTAGCTGGCACGCATATGGCTTCTTGTCATTAGCTAAGGATTTATGTACTTTTTCCTTGTGTTTGTGGGGCTTTCTTCTTTTCCTCAGAGTGAGCCACTACATTCACTGAATTTTAACAAATATATTTAGCGCTAGCTCCCTAAGGTATTCTAAGGTAGTGTGCAAAATATGCAGTGGAACAAATGTCTTCAAAGAGGCTTTAATCAGATGGCATGAGGTCATTTGTGATGCATACAAAATCAGTGAAACAATTTCACTATTCCAGGAGGGCAATGGAGGGAGAGAAGACCTAACCTAGGACGGCCACACACTAAATTCAGTTATTTCAAATGCTGTGTAACTACTTTACTTGAGGCAATGAGAATACTATAGGCAAACTTTAAGTTGGGCAGTTAGGGTCAGAGATCAAATGCAGAATCCAGCTTGGTATTCATTTCCTCATTTGATCTGCAAAGTTTTTATGCCCTCAAGTCTAATGTTCTCCTCGGATGATCTTTGTCTCTTGGCCATCGTTAGTCTTTTCGCTTTCAGTCTAAATCACCCTCTGCTAATTCTTCTGATTTCCCTCTAGCTCCTCTATCACTAGCTCCTACACCTCCCCTCAGCATTGACCAGAGTCACTAAACCTAACAGACATCCTAGCCATCAGCTGCAACTCATCATACAAGATACGGCATCATGCGTCATGTAAAGTACATACAATGGAGGTCAGTGGAGATCATGTCATCATAGTGAGCAAAGTCCATTGTCCAGTTTGGTCTTCTAAACTGTAGCAACACAGAGACAGGAAAGGGAGAGACAGGGATCGGAGGTCTGGCAAAAGAGGACAGCAAATAATACCGGGACCTGGAAATATAACTTCTGATAGGGTGACCACTCACGAACAACTGGGGATTGTTACAAGCGAGTGTTTTTGTCTCTATTGTATAAAACCAGCATAAATCCCTAAGGTGTCAGGACCGATTAAGGTGTTAGGACCGATTCTGGGAGCACTCAGGAGCGTCAAATATACTTCAGCTTTCTGCCAGCATTCTACATCCTTATGTATTTTAGAGGAAATACATTTCCCCTCAAACTCGCCACACCCAACATAGCAAATTATAACTGGGCCAAACTCCACTGAGTGCATTTTTGATGGGATTTCTTCAATTCAAGCTAATAAAATCTTTACCACTAAGCTTTCCAACTGGATAAACCTATGATATTAGAGAATAAAGCTGTGGAGGCAGGGAGGTGTTTGTGCTCCTATAAATAAGATAATCCTGTGCCACACTTGGGAAAGAACTGATTCTTAATCACCGGCCAGTTAGCTACAGTTTATATCCCTCGCAGTTTCTGGAAACATTTGTTCCGTGAACCAGTTCCCAAGGTTTCCAAGCACACTCCTTCCCTGGAGTCAAAGGCATAAAGCTTCTTCTGGGAATTTTTAATCTAGAGTCCCCGGACCCTTGGAGAGTCTATGAATAGGCATGGCGAGGCTCTATCTAGGTGTGCCCGACTCTGTTGTTCTAAAGCAAGATTAACCGAGCAGTCAAGTCAATGAGCACGGCTGTCTTCTCTTTGTCCGCCTCTGTCAGTGGGGGTTTCACAACTGTTGGGGGAAAAATGAGTCAAGGCCAAGGCCTATGTTTGAAAATCACCAAATGGCAGTAGTGGCCACTTGTCTTTCTCACTTGATGCCAGGTGTCACTGACTTACAGTCTCAAGCAGGACATCACAATCTAACTTCCTTTGTAGCTCTTCTCCAGCTCTCCCAACAGAGGAAGTCTTTTTGATCCCAAACAGAGACGGAGAACCTTTTCAAATGCCATCACACACACGAAAAGTACACAGGCTTATGGAGTTGTATGCCAGTCCCCGTTTTTAATACTTGGCTTTCAGATACACGGTCAATACAGTTACATATCACAGCAGTCACTTTACACTGTGTACCTCAGAGGCCCCAACGTAGGGGCATGCCTAAACGCCGGTCAGTTAGAACTGGTTTGCCTACAGGGCACTTTCAAGGATCCTTTCAGTCGAAGATAACTACAAACTTTATAAACATTAACCATGCCAACATTTCGGAGCAGGAAAAGGGAAATCAACTGCAAGCATAGTGAGGGGAATGAAAGTCGGTGGGCAACATGAGAGATAAATGGACATGAAGGGAAAAATGTAACGACTTTGACGAGTATCGGTACTAGGAAAAAACAAACACCAACACCGTAATTAATAAAGCTTCTGGGTTTAAAGATGACTGTTCAGTTCACCAGTGTGATCACAGGTAGACGGGACAGGATAATATGGCAAGAGTGTTGAAGGGTTTCAGTGTGGCTTTATATTATAGGAGTCAAAGGAAATTTCCTAGGGGAATAAAGGACAAACTTAACTGGCCTAGAAAGAGTCACAAATTCTATTCTTTATCCATCTGAAAATATCTATTGATGATTTACAATGTAGATGGCATTGTGGCTACAGAGACCAGGCAAAGGAGAATTAGAGGCCTCACATGGTTGCTGACCTCTATGTTAAGAGGAGGCCATCATTTTTGTCTTCTCCTAACATCACTACAAGGCTCAATGTCGGTAAGAGCTGGAGTTTGGAGAAAAAGTTCAACTTCAGTTGGAATGATCAGTAAAGCTTTTGTGGAAGAGTTTAAGGAAGTATCTTGATAGGTAAAGATGGGAGTAGTGGCCATTCTAGAAGCGCACCTGGTATGAACCAAAGCAGGCTTGAAAGAACATAGTGCCCAGGGCAGTGAATAATCCACTTTTCCATAAGGGAATCTTCCAAAGGTGAAATGAGGCCAAACTGAAAAAAACTGAAGATAGCCTAAAAGCCTACTTAAGGTGGTATACTTTACCCATCAGCAATGGTGAGCCCTAATGATTCTTTCCTACCTGCAGGCAAAGTGGTCATTTATTTTTTAAATCCCTTCGGAATCATGTAATTTCTTGGCCTTCTGTTCTCAGATTCTGCTCTGCAATTAGGTATAGTTTTGTGGAGGTCAACCCTAAGACGGACCTTCAAAAGGTAACACACGAGTCTTTAAGACTGATTCCTCAAGTACCAACCACTTTATGGGAACATGGAAGTTACCCTGGCGATAAATTTTAGTGGCTGCAAGCTGAGAACTGCTACCCTAACATTGCAATCTATTTGGCACCACCCAGTCCAAATTCCTAGTACTTACAGTATAGATACTAAAATCAGGAACAGCAGATGCACCCTAACAGGTAACCCAATCCCGATCAAGAGAGAAAAGCAGTAAACAGCCCCACTATTACTTCGCTTCAGAAAAGAACCAGCCATTATAGTGTTAATTTAATTAACATCAGCAGCCTATATATTCCCTGCTGTGTTTTCTAGCCTGTCTTCTAAATACTTGGGGGAGATACTATGGTTAATCTAGTAAAGTAGTATGTAGGCCTCCTGGCACCTGAAATTGTGGAAACTGAAATTCGCCTCGTCAGTTTCTCAGTAGCCTAAGAAGCACCAAAAACTGAGGGAAGGCAGATACCGATTTTATTTTCTTAAAAACCAAAGCCTTGAGGACCCAAAATCTCAAACATAAGATGGTACATCAATGTGAGATTTCCGAGGTGATAAAATTCCGTTCCCCACCCCACCCCAGTTCAGATTTTGCTCACATTCCAGTTTTTAGGATTACCTTAAATAAAGGTAAATTGTCCACTAATCTCCCTTTCTCCCCAAGTCGAGGTGGGGACACTGTTACGGTTTGATCTGCCAAAGACTTATGGTCGAGGACCCTTGGGGCTGCCCCTGCCACCAAAGGCTGAGAGAGGCGGTTCTGCGACCCAGGCCCGCACCCCCCACTCCCCACTTGCCTGGCGCAGCGGCCTTGGGACCCGGCTTAAGCTCTGGCTTGGCCCGTCTCGATACAGGGCCGGAATCCAGACGTCTCGACCTCCCAGCGGGGCTGGGAAAACTCGGCACTCACCGGGACTGTGGCAGTCGGGAGAAAGCCTGAGGACGAGCAGCCCACCCGCCCTTAAACTGTAGTGGAGGCCGCCTCGGAGGCGGCGCGAAGTGGGAGGGGCCGGAAATGTTTACAATCCCGACCGCAGAGTAGTCGGGAGGCGCGGCCGGCTTCTGGGTGGGGGTCTCGAGACCCTTGGGGCGTCTGGGCAAGTCAGCTCCAAGGGCTGCCCCAGCCTCAGGCCTGCGCCGAGGCTCCTGGGGGTTCCGGAAGAGAGGCCGATGCCCGCACACCGCAGCAGCCCGGGGGAACTTACGGCCGGCAGGCGGGCTCTGCTGGGGGCCGCGATCCCCGGCGCTACATCCCGCGGCGCTGGAGGCGGCCTGCGGCCGAGCGGCCCCGGATCTTCAGCGCCTTCCCCGCGCCGGAAGGGGCGCGCGACCACTCGGCGTCACCTCCGTGGCCGCGTCACCTCCTCTCGGGCTCTCCCTCCCCCTCCTGACAGGCATTCCTCCCGCAGTCCCAATCACAGGCCCAGTCCCCTCGGCCACGCCTCCCGCGCTCGGGGTGCCGCCCCATCCGACACGGCCACGCCCCCTCCGCGGCAGGCCCCACCCGCGAGGCCCTGTTTCCCGCGGCAGGCCCCGCCCCCTCGCCCTCCTCAAGCCGTGAACTCCGCCTCTAAAAGGACCACACCTCCAAGTCACTAACTGGAGCACGTGATAGAGAAGGAATTTCAGGGAATTAGACCAAACCCTGCGAACGAATGCCGAATTCCCTACCGTGCACCTTGTCCACTAAATTGGAAAAGTCCCTCCACTTTATCTATTACCAATACCTGTCGTTTTACCTCCGAAACACTTAATTCCTTCTTCAATCTCATGGTTCCTCCCTCCACTCCACAAATACTTATTGAAGAGTTTATCATGTGCTAGCACAGGGCTAGACTTAATTTTGGCTCCTGTTACTTCTGTTCGGCAACAGCGGAATTGTTTCTAACTAGTCTTGCTCGACAATTCCCTGCTCCAGCTCCGGGTTCTCATATTGCAGCCAGAGTGGTGGCCCCAGAATGCATGTCGGGAGACTATTGGATGGTACAGCCCTCGTCTGAATCACAGAACACAGAAACTTTGAGGAACTGATAATTTTCTCAATTCTCCCAAGGATAGTACATAGCTGGTATTATTCTAGATGCTGAGAGAGAAGGTAATTTATTATAATCTTACATGGATGCCTAAGGCCAGTGGGATGAAATCTTGGAGCTGGTTAAAAGCATGGGCTCAGGAGTTGCATAGAACCAAGTTTCCATCCCTGGCCAGCCTATGATCTTGAGCATGTTACTGAACCCCTCCAAATAAGAATGATCTCATTTGGAAAATGGCAATAAAATGGTGCTGTTTCAAGGGTGCCTGACTGGCTCGGTCACTGGAGCACACAACTCTTGATGTCTGGGTTGTGAGTTCGAGCCCCACATTGGCTGCAGAGATTACTTTAAAAAAAAAAAAACCTTAAAAACATGTTGCTATATCTCTGTCTTTGTTAGGATTAAACGAGATAATTTGTGCAGGCTCTTAGTTTGATGCCTGGTAAATGGTGAATGCTTCATAAACGTTAGCTATGTGTTGCTCACTGTATAAAACCTCAAAAACTTCCATTGTTCACAGGATTGAGGTGGGTTTTTTTTTTTTAAGTTTATTTATTTTTGAGAGAGAGAGAGGTGGAGAGAGAGAGAATCCCAAGCAGGCTCCATGCTCTCAGCACAGTCCCGATAAGGTGCTTGAGCCCACCAATCATGAGATCATGACCTGAGCTGCAATCCAGAGCCAGAAGCCCCCACGGCACTGAGTTTTAAATTTCTTCCTGGTAGCATTACAAAGGCCTTTCTCGGCTGGTTCTCACTCTCAGAACTCTTCATGCCCTGCTTTCCCTCTGGCATTTAGGCCTCAATGAACTTCTCCTTCACTCCCCCAGGCTCTTGCAAACGCTGATCCTGCTGCTAGACTGCCCGTCTCCCCATTCTCTGCCACAAGATCCAAGCAATTTACAATGCCCAGTTCTGGGTTTGGCTTTGGACTGAAACAATCCTAGGTTCACATAGGTTCACATTCTCGCTCTGCCAGCCACTGACCAAGTTTATGACTTTTGGCAAATCCTTAATCTTAGACTCACAGGATTATCCTAAGGATTAAATTATGAGACACGTACTTAGCACAGTATCTGTTACGTGGCTAACTCAAAAATGTTATTTCTCTTTCTTCTCTGAATCTTTTCCAAACCCTTCCCATCTGCATCTTGTATCTCTACTATGCTATTAGTCACACTGCACACTGCGTTATAATTGCTCATCACTTGTCTGTCTTACTCTAGATTGAGTTCTTGGGGGATCTAAGACCAGCGTTGGTCATAATCGTGTCCTTAGGAGCTAGCACAGTTCTTGGAAGGTGGCAGGTCCTTAAAATACATCCTGTTTGTTGAGTGAATGAGGCAGAAAGCCACGTAAGACAAGGAATGGTGAGCTTCTGTGTGAGAAATCCTCGCTCTTTGTTGGGCTGCTTCACTATTTGAGTCTAACAATCTTGTGCAAGATCTTTCTTTTTTGGAGGTGAGGTGGCCAAGTGTGTCTCACAGAGAACACTGCCATACACATACTAGTTGATCAAGAAATGTTGGATGGAATACTCGTCACAATTTATGGACAACTCTGCTATACGGAGGGGTGAATTCTGGGGGTCCCTCAAGCTTTTCTTTTGGGACCCCAGGGAAAGCAACACATAGTTCCACACAGAGAAGAGGTCTCCACCTTCCTCTTGAGGCTGATTCATTGTTCTATCCCAATGGAACTAACAAAGATCTTAAGGAGCTGCTCTAGTCCAGCCCTGGGGGAAGTGGGCAGATTATCAGAGCAGAGGAGAAGGACAGTCAGGACAGATGGGCCTGGGGGTGGCCAAGCCTATCCAGGCACCAACGAGTCTGGCTGGGGCTGGTGATATCAGGTTACTTTTTAAAGGAGAAAGCTATTCGTCCAAACAGAAAGACAATACTTTCATTTGTTTGCCAGGTACCCTGAAGGTTAAGTTTGGTGAAGGGAGGGCCAAGAGAAGGAAGCAAAGAGCGGCCAAACCAAGGGACCGGCGTGATCATATCTGGGTTCAAAAAACATCCCCTCTAACTTCAGTTCGCCTCCCCCACCCTTAGAAGCCTCCAGGGAGAAGTTGAGCTTCTGGCTCTGCTGAGACAGCTGTTAAGTGATCACTGAGTTTGGTGGCAGGTCGTATTTCAGCACATGGTACCACTGCCCAAAGGTTCTCTGGAAGACCTGGGAGAAATTCTGTGCAGGGACACCCTTCCTCCCGAGATTCTCAGACACGAAAAGCCTTAGACACAAGGACCGCAGACACGACAACCCCGTAGGTATAACAGGGGGGCCTTAGCCCCATTTATTTGCATAGCCAGAGGTTTCTGCCACAAGCAGCAGTCTCAGACTGTGGGTAGCCACTTCCTTCCAGCCTGGGCAGGGGCTGGGCAAGACAGACACACAAATACGTATTTCGGATTCCCTTCTTTGAGGTCTGAAGAAATCATTTTCTCCTTTCCTGCCATCTCGATGAGACCACCTCCGTAAGGCTGCTCAGCTTGCACTCACTCACACATACAGAATCTGCTATGGGTTAAGCACCGAATATTAAGTAAAACCCATTACACGGATTGTTCCTCTCATCACAGACACAGAGTGTGAAGCTATCGAGGAACTGGTCAGTACCAGGAACGAAGCTACATGCTTCCTTCTTTCTGACCCATGGAAGAGACGGCCACACGGGCCTGACCTGGACCTTCTATCACAGGGAGACTTGGGGGGGCCTTTCAGGGAACGACTCAGCTTTGGCCGTCTCTCGTGGCTACAAGGATGTCGTTCCTGCAGGTATCATCCAGATTTCCATTCCAGAGTAAGACAAAAAGGCTGACACTGCCAGGAAAGGAAACTAGGGCTTACAGCACTTGAGGACAATTGCCAGGAACAGGACCAGGGACACAGGCCCCGCGGAGCACGAACCTCAGTAGGTGAATCGCATCTTTTGTGAGTAGCCCAGTTTGTCCAAGTTGGGATGGCAGGCCAGCTGCACCATCGGGGGCGGCCCACAGAGCAGCAGCAGCACGTCATCCCCTGGGGCGGGCAGGTGTTCCCGGATCATGTCGGCGGTCACAAACCCCTTGCTGTAGGCCCAGTCTGCAGCATGGAGGAGAAGAGAGAGCAGACACTCCAGACCAGACCCGTGGTGGCAAGGGGTGGAGAACCATGAGGCGGGGAGGGCCCAGAAAGCCTCTAGGGAAGGTCTCAACTTGTAGTAGCAGCTAAGTGGGGAGACTCAGCCTCCTTCAGCTTCAGAGCCATCCCGGCTACCCACCCGGAAAACAGGAACCGCAAGAAGGGCCCAGGAGATCACTACGTCTGTGCACTCACACTTGGGAGTCCGGCGGTGTCGGGGAGGGTTTGTTTCACTGAAATCAGAACCCCCAGTGCGGGAAGGCCCTGATGTGGGGATGTCCGGGAATGGGGAGGGTACCTTCTGGGGGGTGATCCAGAGTGAACCAGAGCTTAAAGCGATTGGGATATCGGGCCTGCAGCTCCTCCAGGTCCTCCCGCAAGATTATGTCGTTTTCCGTCTGAAATGAACGGGGAAGCAAAGTCTCTAGGAACGCCATCAGGCCCCCGTAAAAAAAAGCTCTCTGCTATGACAACTCTCCGACCGGGGCAAGATTAGAGAGGCAACGTTCTAGGGAAGAATCAAGACCTTTAGAGAGTTAGCGTGAGGGGAAAGAGAGGGGAACAGCCTTTATTGACACAGCACAGAGGAATGAAGAGGAAATATTTAACAAAGGAAACCCAGCGAGCAACTTTTTACACTTAGGACTAGGTGCCTTAAAGGTTTCCTTTTCATGCTTCCTTGGCGGCCAGGGAAGGAATTTGGCCCAATGCTCTGTTCTCCTTGCGGTGGTAGGGGGCCCTCTACCTTGCAGGGGGGACCTCGGGCGAAGGCCACAAGGGGCTCTGGACCAGCTCCGCATGCCGGTGCCACGTCCCTCAGTCTGCCTACACAACAGCTTTGAAGACCCAGGCGTGAGAAAAGTAAACCAACCTGGTTGGCAAAAAGCAGAGAGCACTGCGTTGGGTCTTCAGGGTCTTTCAGGATGGCCCGGATCAGCTGTAGCATTGGGGTGATTCCTGCCAAAAGCCAGCTCGCCGTGAGATACGATGGCCGCAGACCCTCCCCTGTCCCAGCTCCTGAGCTGACCAACCTTTCGTCTTAATTCTTTCTACCCGTTCACCACTCGGCTCCATTTTTCCTTTAGTTTCCCGATCCTCGAATCCCCTCCTGTGTGTCCCGTAGCACTTACGCTCCTGGACAGAGATGCCCTTTCCCCCACACTCAACTTCATGTCTGGTAGATGTGTTGTGGCCAATATTCAATATTCGACATTCACGGAAGATCATACTGTTGAATTCCTTCTAAGGAGCCAACCTAAGACCCTCCCTCCGAGAGTCTACTGGAGGCTAGGACTCAAATGTCACAGATCAGTACCTAGTGATTCAACGATGTGGGTTCTGGAACACTGGACTTGAGGGTTAAGTGCATGTGCTTTGGAACTGGACAGAGCTAGAAACGAATCCTGACTCTGGCCGTTACCATTCAACCCTGTGGAACCATTTGCCTTCTCACAGCTTCTGTTTCTTCACCTATGAAAGGCGAAGACTAATATCTACTTTACAGATACACACGTAAAGTGACTAGCATAGTGTCTGATATTTAGAAATGTTCAGTGTTTGTTCATTTTCTTCCTTCTTGCCTATCCTATTCTAGCTGCTTCTCTAATCTCACCTAAGAGTTATACATTCATTCCATTTGAGGTCTTGGGAGGGCCCACATGATTTATTTCTCTCATTCTATTAGTTAAAAAAAATTTTTTTTTTGTTTTGTTTCTACCTGATTATGAATTTGTTTTTCAGATACCGGGGAGTTGTAGGCATTACCGGGAATCCCCGGATTAACAGCTTGGCTATGATTACCAAACCTTCCGAGGCTCACTTGGGCGTTTTCATGGCAACGATCAAAAATGGTGGGAGAGAATGGCCCCTCAAGTGACATACACCTGTTCCGCCGGCGATCATTCCCAGTTTCTTCGCCACCTGGGGTTCTGGTGGAGATTTTTTGTTGGGCTGAATGCTAAAATTCCCTGAAAAGCCAAGGGAAGAGAGGGGTGGAAGAAAAAAAGTCAATATGGGGGACTAAGAAAACGAATACAGAACTGAAGATGTGTCCCAGGCCAGTTTAGCAGCTGCTATGAAATCTGATCCTGGAGCTTGGGTGGAGGTTGGAGTTGAGCCAGCCTTGACAATAATACACTCGAGGGACAATGGGGTCAGGACTATCTGTGCCATATTATTAAGTACCAGTCAGTTTAGGGCCACACAGTGAGTCATTAGCTGCCTCTGGCAGAGTGTCACTCCCTGGTGAGGGCGACAGGCATGGGGCCGGGTGTGACTCTATTGTCCCAAGTGGCACAGAGCAGCTCCAGAGGCTTGCTAATGCACGCGGCCGTTCCCGTGGGCGGGGATGAAAGCTATGTCTGGCTATCTAAACCGCTCGGCCTGAGAAGCGAATGTTTGAGGCAGGGAACGAGAGACATAGGTTTGCTTTCAGCATCTCCACAGGAGTCATGGCTAGTTGAGTTCCAGTGGGTAGGGAGCTGATCTCTGTGGCAAATAGAACTGAGAACTATGCCTACCTATAACATCGGTGCTACGTTTAAAAGAAGGGCAGCTCTGGCCCTTACCCACGTACGCACACACACGCGCACACACAGCCACAGCGTTAGCCAAGTGGACTAAGCCTACTGGAGAAGCGGGAGACCTGCTCAGGGAGGAGAGGCCATTACCTTTCCCAGTGTAAGTGAGCAAACCACTCGGCCCTCGAAACTCCACCACATCCCCAATCTTCAGGCTGTTTAGGTACTGAGACATCTTCCCTCCCTCAGGAAATTTGGGGTGCACACCCTTCAGGTACACCTGGTAAGACAGAATGGAAAACAGTTTATCTGGAATGTCGCTGGCTTCTGAGCTGAAGCCAGAGCAGGAACTGCGCATGTGCTGTCTTCCCCAGTCCACATACTTTCTTCATGTGCCCTCAGGACACATGTCTCCTGCTATCGAACAAATCTTGGAAGTTTACAAATTCCAGAAAGAGAGAGATAAGGAGCTCCTAGGGTTCCATTCTACCCCCTTACCTTGATGACAAGATCCACGTAGCCTTGGTCCTCGTCACTGGTGACAGGAGTGTATGGCCTGATGACCAGGCTACCATCGATCCGGGCGGAGAGGTAGACATGTTTGCCTGGGGACCGTGTGTAGAGCTACATAAGGGCTGCGGTGCGGTGGACGTGCGGCATTCCTGTCACCTTTCAAAATACTCAAGGAGTTTTGAAAGAACAAGGATGCCTTGCTTCTAGAGTGATTCCAATGAGATACCAGGCAGAGAGGAGCCCTTAGGGCCCTGGGTTAGGTCCCTCAGAAGCCGCCACCGACCCCGCCCCCGTTGGAGAAACTCTTGTCAATTACCGCCAGGACCTTAGCAGTAGCAGAAGAATTGAGGGTCTGGGCAGTGAGGAAAAAATAAGTGTCTGCTCAGGGGGAAATACGAACAAATGCTGCAGGGAGGAGGAAGAACTGGTGAGTGTGAACGATGTCTGGGGGCACAGAAGCCACACCCTGGAGTGACCCAGTGGTCAGTGATACCTCACGGATCCAGAGCTGGGTAGGGAAGGGGAATCACTCTCAGATACCAGGGAAAGGAGCCCATTCCACACTTTCCTTACCCACAGGCAGCCCCAGAACGTGGTGGGCCGTGGGCAGGGCAAAGCGGAACCTCTTGGTGTTGTGGCTCACAGTCTGGAAGATAGACACACACACGTTTCACCAGGCAGGTCTGGTGCTGCAGCGTGCTTCGGGGCATCCCAACCACAGTGGATGGTCCCTCCTCTACCCGGGCGCCTTCCCGTACAACTTACCGTCTTGTCTAGCAGTCGCAGCAGGTACTTCTCATTGGGGTCCAGGAGAGTGACCTTTGGCCGGCGGGACTTTCGAACCAAGTACGAGCCCAGAGCCAGGCCGAGCAGAGTCAGCAGCCCCACCCCCAAGGAGGCCAGCAGGACTGGGCTCTGTGGGTGGAGAAGGCGGCGTGACCATCATGCCGGGGAAGAACCCGGGAAATGGGTGGTGACTGTCCCATACGACCAGCCGCCCCAGGGATGGCAATCCCGAGCTCCAGCGCGAGAGCATATCACGGCAGAAGGGTGACCTGGGCAGGGTCCCAAGCCCGACTGTGCGGTACCAGGACCCCGGCATCCAGGGCAGGGGCAGAGCCCTGCGGGGCAGGGTCGGCGGCGAGAGCCCCTGGTCCGGAGCTGAGTGCCCAGAACCAGATGGGGCGGCGTCCCCTGGTGCAGGACATGGAGCGAGGGTCTCACCGGTTGGAAGCCCATGACCGAGCACCTCGTCCTCCACCACCAGGCCCGCGGACAGATCCCACAATGCGCCGCGGGGCGGGCAGGAGGCGGGGTCTGGAGGGGGCGGGGCTGGAGGGCTGAGTGGCTCTGCGCCCCACCCCTTTTTTCTCAGACTTGGTGCCTAAGGGTCCGGGAGCACCGGACTGATCCGAGAACCTTTAAGACCGCAGCTCCAGCCCTCCTTCCCCTCCCTAGCCTCCTGTCCCCGCCACTTCGATCCGCTTACCCCGAACAAAAGGGGAGTCCTGTAAATGTAGAATCACACCAAGTTGGGGGACTAGAAATCTCAGTCTGCAATACTAAACAGAGGGCTGTCTGGCATTGAGCCAGGTGAGCAGGAAGGACCGAAATTAATCATTATATAGTCACCTTAGTTTTTCAACAGGCTGAACTGCAACAGAATTGAACAGTCTGGCGGTGTCTTCTTCTGGAATGAGCAGTGTGGCCTGGCAACTTCATTTCCTGGTCCCATTTGGTTTCGCTTACAGCGCCAAGCCTTCGGGGCCGGCCACTCAGTACCTTCCCTTGGGTCCAAATCAAGCTTCTTGTCCTGATCTGGGTTCTCCTATCCTCGGAGTCAAAGACCTGGGATTTGGAGGCAGACTGTACTGAATAAGAATCTCGCCTCCAGCTCTTGCTGGCTCTGTGACCTTACTTAACTTCTCTGCAATCCCTTATCTATAAATGGATATATACTAGTCCATAGTCATCTGTCTAGTCCATAGGGTTGTTGTGAGGCTTAAATGAGATATGTAATGTGCCTAGTGTACCGCCTGTCAGAGCAAAATCCTCGACAGACGTCAGTGACTATAATGGCTCAGAAGATAGCATCGACAGTTAGGGTTTTAGAACTGAGCTCTGCTGGCAGCAAAATGGGACAAAGGAGTCAGAAAGAGACACTGACAGCCACTGGAGCTGCACATTTGCCAAGGTGGCCGGCCTATCTCATACACAGTTTCCCAACCAGACTGACATTTGCCCTTGATTTCTTCTGAGGTCTCTTGCCTTGGCTTATTGATAGACATCCTTTTATATTTTCACATGATCTTGCATATCTGTGTGTTTGTGTCCTAATCTCCTTATAAGTATACTAGTCATATTGGACTGGGGCTCACCCTAATGACTTCTTTAAAGACTCTATCTCCAGGGAGCCTGGGCGGCTCAGTCAGTTGAATGTCCAACTCTTGATTTTGGCCCAGGTCATGATCTCAGGGTTATAGGATTGACCTCCATGTTGCTTAAGATTCTCTATCTCTCTGTTTCCTCCTCCTCCTCCTCCCTCTGCCCTTCTCCTCTGCTCACACTCTTTCTCTCTCTTTCTCAAAAAAACTCTAAAGACTAACTCCAAATACAGTTACATTCTGAGGCTATGGGATAGGACTTCAGTATATGAATTTGTGGGGAGTATGTGACATAATTCGGGCCATAATGGAGGGGTGTTATTTTAAATGCTAGTGTTTCTTAAAGTTTTGATTTCTACTTGTACATTATTATAGAGAAATAGGTCGATTTCTGTGTATTGGTCTTGTATTCTGTAATCTTGCTAACTCATTCATTAGTTCTAAGAGGTTGTGTTTTGTTTTGTTTTTTGGTAGATTTCTTGGAATTTTCTATACAGACAACCATGTCATCTGTGAGTAGGGATAGTTTAATTATTTCCTTTCCACTCTATGTGCGTTTTCTTTTACTTGCCTTATTGCACAAAATAGTACTTCTGTTACTAGTACTGCCTTGTTCCCGATCTAAGGGAGAAAGTATTTAGTCTTTCACCATGAAGTGTGATGTTAGCTCTAGGTGTGTGCTTTGTAGCTGCCCTTTATCAGGTTGAGGAAGTTCCCTTCTATTCCTGGTTTTCTCAGTTTTTATCTTTAAGAATTTTTTTTGTTTATGTTTATTCATTTTTAAGAGAGAGAGAGAGAGGGAGAGGATGGGGGAGGGGCAGAGAAAGAGGGAGACACAGAATCCAAAGCGGGCTCCAGGCTCTGAGCTGTCAGCACAGAGCTGGATGCAGGGCTTGAACTCATGAACCATAAGATCATGACCTGAGCTGAAGTTGGATGCCCAACTTACTGAGCCACTCAGAGTTTTTATCTTGCGTGGATACTGAAGTTTATCAAATGTTTTATTCTCCATCAATTGTTATGATCATCTTTACACTATAATATAGTGGACTATGTTTGTTTTGTTGTTGTTGTTAGTATTGAGCCAATATTGCTTTCCTACGATAAGCCCCACTTGATTCTGCTGTATCATTCTTTTTACATGTTACTGTATTTGATTAATATTTTGTTGATAGTTTTCACAACCATACTCACAAAAGATAGTGCTCTGTAGTTTTCTACTTTCTGTACTGTCTTTGTCTGGTTTACTTTTTAAATGCATTGTTTGAATCAGGGTCCAAATAAGGAAATACGTAAAACCTTGGTTTGCGAGCATAATTCGTTCCGGAAACATGCTTGTAATCCAAAGCACTTGTGTATCAAAGCGAATTTTAAGAACCATTGGCTCAGTTGTGATCATGTGACCTTCGGCATCACGTACTACTTGTGTTGCAAGACATTGCTTGTGTATCAAGTTAAAATGTACTCTAACATTTGCTCGTCTTGTGGAATACTCACAGAACAAGTTACTCGCAATCCAAGGTTTTGCTGTATATTAAAAATAGGACCACTTCCACTGCCACCGCTGTGGTCTAAACCATCTTCTGTCACTTGGATGCCTGCAGAAGCATCCTAATGAGCCCTCTCTCCATCCTTGTTTCCCTATAATCTATTCGCTACACAGTAGCCAGAGTAATTCTTTCGTAACTTTGGTCAGATCATGTCACTCTTTAACTCGAACCCCAGCAATCTCTCTGCCTCACATTTATTCTGTTCATTGCCTCTCCCGCTTTAGTATATGTGCCCCAGGGGAGTAGCCGTCTTGTCTGCTTACTGATGCGTCCCGAGGGCCTACAACAGTGCAAATGATAAAAGAGACAACCACCAGCTCCAGGGAAAAATTAAACATGAAAGAATATAATCACAGATCGCTACTGTAAATCAAGCAATCGAGCAATCCCTCAGCACAGTGTAGCTGCTAGGTTGTCTTGCCACACTTCCATAAACCCAGTTGCTAAGGAAACAAAGAAACTGTTACTACCCGTGACACAGCAGGTAGCCTGGACTTCATGTTGTGATAATTCCCTTCGCTCCCTGCCCCAAGTTCTTCCTGGGAAGAACAGCGGATCTGTGTCACAGCTGAGAAATGCTAATCTTAGGAAACTCTCAATCTTATAAGGAAACTGCTAGCAAACCTGCCCGAACTTTGCCCCTCAAGGAGACATTATCTTTATTGTCCTGGTTGGGAAACATCTCTGAGGACAGAAGGGAGACCTTACAATGCTGCAGTGTCTCTGGAGTCCTACCTCTCTAAATCTCTCCAGAGAGAGCTACTGTCTTTTAAAACAAATCTGCCCTTTGCCCTTTGTGGAAGACGCTGGTTCTAGGTTCTAAGCCTGTTTGCTGTACAAACATCCTTGAAAAGAGAGCCGGAGATGTGTAGAAATGCCTTGGAGAATTGCCTGCCCACGACTTGTTCAGCAGTGAATACTTAACAAAAGCATTAAGATGGGAACATTGAGACGACGATATTGGAAGAATGGGGGAAGGATACTCCACCTGTTTGTGGAGTAGCATAAAAGGGCTAATACCTTAGCCCTTACGGCAAGGAATTGTATATAAAACTAATAAAAAAATGGTAGTGTAAATATGTGGCAATAAGGACGCAAATAAACACCTGAAGGACTAGTGAAGAGAGCGGAAAGTAGTTAGGTCACGTCACACTCACTTGGCTTCCCTCCTACCTCTACGGCGACCCGTTCTCACCGACCCCTGCCGGCTCCCCTTCATCCACGTCACCTCTTCATGTTGCAATGATTCAGGGCTCTGTCCTTGGAAACCTCGTGGCTTTATATGCTGATGAATTTCAAAATTTGCCACGAAGAGGTCATTGGCAATCTTGACAAGGGCAGTTTGGGTTGAGTGCAGGAGCAAAATCCTGACTGGAGAGGGTTTGAGAAATTCACAGATTTATGAAGTATGGATATCGTCCCTTCGCGGATTCAGATCATCTTTCTATTACAAATCCCAAGTAAAACTTTATATTTGACAAAAGACACACAATTCGAATGTAAAGAATCATAAGAAGTTACAAGAAATCCTAGTAGAAATTCCTTAAAACTCCACGCTCATAAACTCTGTTCTTTATAGACATTTTTCGGGATAGATTTTATGCATGTCGTGACTTACTTACTGAACTAGTGGGTTTGTCTTTTGTGGGTAAAAATTTTTGTTTTCTCCTTCTGTTATGTGATAATTCTATTTTCTCCTTACGTAATTTGGACAATTTCTGCTTTTAAAAAATTTTTTTAATGTCTATTTATTTTTGAGACAGAGAGAGACAGAGTGTGAGCTGAGGAAGGGCAGAGAGAGTGAGACACAGAATCCAAAACAGGCTCCAGGCTCTGAGCTATCAGCACAGAACCCGATGCGGGGCTCGAATTCACAGACCGCGAGATCATGACCTGAGCTGAAGTTGGACGCCCAACCGACTGAGCCACCCAGGCGCCCCAATTTCTGCCTTTGAAAAATTATTTAAAAGTCATGTCATTCTATCAAGTATGCTGCAGCTGATTCATTGAAAACCTGGTTTCTCAACATCAGCACTATTGACATTTTGGGTGGGATATGTCTGTGTTGTCGGGGCTGTCGTATCTGCTGCGGTTTGTTTAGCAGCATCCCCGGCCTCTTTGTACTAGATGTCAGTAGCATCCCCCGTTGTGACAACCAGAAATATCTCCAGACATTGTCAAATGTCCCCTGGGTGCAGGGGCAAGGCCAAATCCCTCCCGGTTGAGAACCACTGTTCTAGAGAGGATCAGGGAACAATGGAATGCGGGGAGGCTGGGAAGAAGGGTACATAGACAGTGAGGACAGAAGGGAAGTCAGGAAGCAAACCCAAATACTTCTGTATTATCTCATTTTATTTTTGTCTTAGTTCTGGTCTTTGTCACTTTTTGTTACTTAAAACAGTCCCCAGTCCTCTGGGAATGCCATGTCCGGGTTTCCATATCTGTTATACTTACGGTGTCTCTTTCTCAGGATGGCACAGGGTGGGGGTAAGAAGCCAATATTCGTCTCTTCCCTTCCCTTCCTTTCCTCCCTCCATCCCTCCTTCCTCCCTTCCTTCCCTTTTTCTTTTTCTTTCTTCTTTCTTTCTTTTCGTTCTTTTCTTTCTTTCTTTCTTTCTTTCTTTCTTTCTTTCTTTCTTTCTTTCTTTCTTTCTTTCTTTCTTTCCTTATTTCAGTCTTTTTCTTTCTTTTCTCTTTTCTTTTTTCTTTTCTTTTGTTTACTTTCTTTTCTTTTCTTTTCTTTCTTTCCTCAATTGTTTCTGTAATCTTTATTTCCCACTCACAAATTCTCATTGTGAGTGGTACTATGCCTAGATCAGTCTTTGCTAAGGACAATTGTATGAATCAAGTCCAAATTCTTCATGTCCCTTTGAACATGGTAGTTTGTCAAAGAATAAAGAGAAAAATGGTATTCGGGGAGTGAGTACAGCGTAGGATGGCCAGTAGAGGGAGAAGTGGCAAATGAGCTAGCAGATATAGGTCATGGTTAGCTTGTGTTTTCACAAAAGAATAGGGGTTTCTTTTAAATGATAATGCTAAAATCATTTAAATAATAAAGGTAATGATAGTCATAACTAAAATAAATGAGCCATTAGTACATCTTCGTTACTATTTTAAGTGTCTTTTATGAATTAACTAATTTAATGTTCACAACCCTGTGAGAACATACAATTTTTATTCTCATATTAGAAATGAGAAAATTAGGGCGCCTGGGTGCTTCAGCTGGGTAAACGTCAGGCTGTTAATTTCAGCTCAGCTTATGACCTCATGGTTCATGAGATGGAGCCTCGCATCGGGCTCTGTGTGGACAGCCCAGAGACTGCTTGGCATTCTTTCTCTCTCGCTTTCTGCCCCTCCCCCCTCTCAAAATGAACATTAAACAAATGAGAAAATTAAGGCCCTGAGGAGGTCAAAATAACTTGTCCAAGAGGCAGAGCTGTGTTTTGAATTCATATACTCTGCTTTCGAATCCCTGTTCTTAAACTCAGTGTTATTTACAAAAGACACGGCCACTCTTGAAAATGCCAGTAACATTAAGAAAGTTTCCTTAATGGAACTTTGAAATCAGTGTACCTGACTTGTTTTGCTTTTGTAATATCTATAGATCCATAGTTGCTGGGTTGTTTTCAGTGGGGAGATTTCCCCTGGTTCTTGGATAAGGCTGTTGACAATCATGAAAGGTAATCGGGGCCCCTCATGTCTTTTTTTATTTTAATGTTTATTTATTTTTGAGAGAGAGGTGGGGGGGAGAGAGAGAGGGAGACATAGAATCCAAAGCAGGCTCCAGGCTCTGAGCTATCAGCACAGAGCCTGATGCAGAGCTCGAACCCACGAAACATGATATCACGACCTGAGCCGAAGTCAGACGCTTAACCGACCGAGCCCCCAGGCGCCCCAGATCCCTCGTGTCTTTCATAAGACATCACTGACACCATGCACTGACCCACACATTGAACTACTTCCAGTTTTACGACACTTCACTCCCTGATGTCATTTCTGCCATGTTTACATAGATTCAGCTCAATGGTCCATCTCTATAGTCACTGCTCTATATACACTTGGAATTTCTTTGCCTCTCTCAGTTTGTTGTGCAAGCTTGGCAAGTCCATAACCAATGATCAATCATCTCTGTGTGTTCTGAGCTGACACCTATTCAGCTGACAATGGCCGGAAGACACATGCAGCCACGCCGATGAGTGTCACTTTGAATCCATGAATGTGAACCCTGAGGGGGCCCATAAGGCTGCCTGTGGTGCCTTCCTACTCCGTTCTCTTTTACTCTCAGAATATTTCCCACCTTCCTGTCCTTTAAACCTCCAATCCCTCTCCATTGGAGACTCACTCTCAGTTGATGAATTTGCTTCTTTTTTTTCAGAGAAATTAAAACAATCAGAGACAACTTCCAAAGCCTTCCTTCGCCACATCTACCCAACCCTCCAGCTTCTGCACCTTATACTCTATCGTCCCCACTTGTCCACATTGATGGAATACTCTAAAATCATACCTTCTGCTTGGGCATCAGATCCCACCTCCCTACACCTAATCTAAGATATGGCTCTAGCAATTCTTCTTTCTACAGTCTATATCATCAACTTTTCACTCTCTACTGGTTATTATCATTAACATTCTGAAAAAAAGAAAGGAAACTTCTGTCTCCATTTCCACTGACAGCTACCCTCCTCATTTTTGGGGGTCTTCCTTTGTAGCAAAACTCTTCCAAAGAGTCGTTTCTAGTTTTTCGGCTTCCAATATCTCCTCTCCCACTGTTCTTAAACTCAGCGGAATCAGATTTTTACTTCTGATATGCAACCAAACAGATATCAATGACTTTTCACCAAGTGAACACACTCATAGAAATAGAATGTCGGGGTGCCTGGTTGGCTCACTGGCTTAACCAGTGTCTGACTTTTTATTTCAGCTCAGCTTCATGGTTCAAGCTCAAATCTCATGGTTCATGGGTTCAAGCTCTACATTGGGCTCTGTGCTGACAGTGCAGAGCCTGCTTGGGATTCTTTCTCTGCCCCTCCACCGCTCACATTGTCTCTCTCTCAAAATAAATAAATAAGTAAAAAAAAAAAAAAGTAGAATGACACTAGCATCTCAGAAATCTCAGTACTCACTCCCATTCATTGCGTCTCGCAGGTAACTACTATTCAGACTTCTAATACCACAAATTCAGTTTTGCCTATTTTAGGAATTTATATGAAAGGGATAATACAGTATGTATTCTTTCGTATCCAGCTTCTTTTGCATTGTTTTCAAGATTTTTCCATATCGTTGTGATAGTGGTAGTTTGTTCGCTGTCAACGTTGAGTAGCATTCCATTGTATGGCTAAATCAAATTTATTTACCGATTCTACTATTGATGTACATTTGGGTCGTTTCTCATTTGTGGCTATTACAAATAACGCTCCCATATACATTAGTGTAGCACATGTAGTTGTATTTCTGTTGAACATATACAGATGTTTTTGCTCCATCATAAGTATACAGATGTTCGACTGTAGATAGTGTAGTATCTGCAAATCTAGTATTTGGACAACTGTTTTTCCACAGCGGTTCTATCAGGATGAGTGTTCACATTTCTCTACCTCAGAAGTTGACAAATATTTTATGTAAAGGGCCAGATAGATAGTAAATACCTCAGACTTTGTGAACTGTACATCCTCTGTTATAGCTCTCAACTCTGTGCTTACAGCCTGGAAGTGGTCAGAGACAATAGATGAGCAAAATGCATGTGGCTGTTCTCCAATATGAGGTTATTTGCAAAAAAGTTGATGGGCTGTATTTGGTCCAAGGACCTCAGTTTACCAACCCTTGCTCCAAGTCCTTCGCAACACATGGTACTGTCTGTCTTTTAAAATTTAGCCTACTTGCAGTTCCCTGGGAGAAATGAAATGACCTCATTTTGAAACGCTTCCTCTTTTGTGAAGTTCCCTGTTGAAGTTTTTCGCCCATCGACTTGTCTTTTTCTTCCTGATTTGCAACAATTCTTTACATATTTCTGGATAGACATCCTGTGTCTGTTACATGTCTTGCCATACTCTTCTCCCACGCAGTAGCTTGCCTTTTCATTCTCCTCAAGTTTCCTGGCATGTCCTTAAACCTTCCTAATTTAAAAAATAGTTTTTAGATCTGTCAGTTACTGAGAGACGAGTTAGATCTCCTATCATGATGGTGGATTTATCCATTTCTCCTTGGGGGTTTTGTCAATGTCAATGTTATTTACATTGTTCAATTTCCCTGGTGAGTTGCATCTTTCCTCTCAGGCAATCCATGAGATATATATGCCTTTATCTTCTTTCCTCTGGTAATGCCTTTTTTTTTTTTTTGGCCTTAAAGTGTATCTTTTTTTAATTAAAAATTTTTAATTTTTTTTTAACGTTTTATTTATTTTTGAGAGACATAGAGACAGAGTGTGAGCGGAGGAGGGGCAGAGAGAGAGGGAGACACAGAATCCAAAGCAGGCTCCAGGCTCTGAGCCATCAGCACAGAGCCGGACGCGGGGCTCAAACCCACAGACCATGAGATCATGACCTGAGCCGCAGTCGGCCGCTTAATCGACCGAGCCACCCAGGCGCCCCTGATTAATTTTTTAATGTTTATTTTTGAGAGAGGCGAGGAGAGGCAGAGAGAGAGGGAGATACAGAATCTGAAGCAGGTCCCAGGGTCTGAGCTGGCAGCACAGAGCTGGATACTCACTGACTGGGAGATCATGACCTGAGCTGAAGTCGGATGCTTAACTGACTGAGCCACCCAGGCGCCCCGCCTTAAAGTCTGTCTTGTTTAATATCACTTATTTTGGTTGTATTAGCTAGTTATATCTTTTTCTGTGCTTATCATTTCCAACTTTTATGTGTTATTAGGTTTCAGCTCTTATAAATTGGAAAAGCTATATTTTTTCCAACCAAGTAAGACAATCTTTTTTTTTAGCTAATGAGTTTAGTTTGTTTTCATTTTTTTAGATTATATTAATGGATATATTTATACTATTACATCAAGTACCTTCTACCTTCTATTTTTCTTTCTTCTCCCTCTCTTCTGTTCTTCTGGGAGAATTAGTTGAGTTTTTCATTTTTTCCTCATTACATGTCCTTTTCTCTCTGGTTTTGGCATGGAATACTATTTGTGGCTTTTAGAGTTATTCTAAAAATTTAACATGAATATTTACTTAATGTTTAAAGTTAGTATATTTACTCTCCCATTGAACTAGAAGGAATACTATGACTCTGATTAACACTCCCCTCTCTATATAAATGTGTATGCACACATGCAATAGTTCTATAAAATTAAATTCATTCTCTAACTTCTCTTTTTTTGAACCCAGAATGGAATTATGGTTGTCATTCACAATCTTCTAAATCTCTTAAATCCCTCTCATATTTTTTCCTATCTTTTTATCCCGTGCTGCCTTATGGATAATATCTTCAATTCATCTTTTAGTTCACCAAGTTTCTATTTGATTGTGTTTAATCAGATTTTCAACTTATCTACTGGGCTTCACATTTCAATCGTTACTTTTTTCCCTTGTTAGGAGTTCTGTGTTTCAAATATTTGCAGTCCCTTTTTCTTGTCATTTATTTTTTTAGAAGACTAATACACTTCTAATGCTTCTTGGCCTTTTGGCTAAGATCAAGTGTAGAAGACTAATATACTTCTTTTTTTTTAAGGTTTATTTTTTAGAGAGAGAGAGAGAGTGTGAGCAGGAAGAGGGAGAGGGAGACACAGAATCTGAAACAAGCTCCAGGCTCCAAACTGTCAGCACAGAAACCGACATGGGGCTTAAACGCACGAACCATGAGATCATGACCTGAGCCGAAGTCGGATGCTTAACCGATTGAGCCATCCAGGTGCCCCAGTCTCTGAGGGTTCCTTATATTTTTTTTCATTTCATCGATACACTTAAAAACAGCTTTTAAGTATTATGTGTAGTATATTTAGTTGTTTTAATCAGGAGAATTTTTATAGGATTCATAGTTAGACAAATTGCCAGTAACATAATCTTCTGTAGTTTCTTTTTGTAATTATACTAAATAAAAATGCATAGATTTTTTTTTTGCACAAATGGATACTTTTGTATATATTGTATTGAAGCCGGAGTTTTTTTCATTTCATGGTGTGTCTGTCTCGAAGATCTTTTCAAGTCGTACATGAAGGTTTTTTTTAGAATAGCAATCTAGGTAATTTGAAACTTCTAATGAAAGACAACTAGAAACATTGAACAAAACATAAAGAGCATCTGATCGAAAGCAACAGCAAAGTAACAAGATAAAGGATTATCAGGCCAATGCAAAAAAAAAAGTTTCTGCCAGCTGGCTGAACCCCTATTGGAATTTTTTAACGGAAATCTCACCCAAAGACTTTGTTTTAATTTTATTGGTCATCCAAATTGTAAGGAACACGCAGATTTTGTTCTTATTTAGATGTGTACATGGTCTCCCATGATGTGATTGTTTCCAATGAAGTGGGGGAATAAATATTCCCAGTGTGAGAGTCCAACAGGTTATACTCAAATATTTTTTTTCCATTTAAATTTAGGGAAAAATTTAAAAATCTTTGTGAAAAAATTTTCAAAACCAAAAACTCCAATTGTGTTTTTATTGGGGTTCATCAATTTTATGCATTGATTTAGAGATAATTGACACCGATGTCACACAATTTGTTTTTTTATGTCACACAATTTAATTAGTGATTTTTTGTTGTTGTTGCTAAGTTCCTTGCTGGTGTCCATGTCTGGTTCCTCCTATTGTTCATAATGTCTTTTACAGCACTCAACCTCAAGTAGTAATATTTGCCGAATAGATACATGAAGGAATACGTAATCCAAACGCCTTAGTTTTCAAAGGAAATAGAAAGATTTGTATTGTAAATAACATTGTTCCTTCCTTTGAGAAGGTTACAGCTGCTGTTATGCTATTCTTAACTTTTTAGAAGTAGGAATGGTATTTTAATGCTGTGATGAAAGTAAAGTATTTTCTTCTCAGAAAAATATGAATTCATACCAAGTTTCGTACACAGTTCTAGAGGATTTATAGAAATTTTAAATGTCCATTCCTGAATCCCAACTAAGCCAACTTTGCTCCAGCAAGGTCTCAACCTTGGCACATTGGTGGTTTTGGTCTTGCTGTGGCCGGAATGTGTACTCCCAAATTCGTATGTTAAATCTTAACCCCCAAAATGAGGAGGTGGAGCCTGTGAGAGGTGATTAGGCCTTGAGGGTAGAGCCTTTATGAATGGGATTAGTGCCTTTATAAAAAAAAAGCCTGAGGGCTCCCTTGCCCACTTCTGCCATATGAGAATACAGCAAAGACACAACCAGTCACCTATGAACCAGGAAGCAGGCCCTCACCAGGCAATGAATCTGCCAGAACCTTGACCTTGGACTTTCCAGCTTCCAAAACTGTGAGAAATAAATTCCTGTTATTTGTAAGCCACCCAGTCTATGGAATTCTGTTATAACAGCCTGAACAGACTAGAACAAGTGTATAGATTGGATCCAAAGTCAGTTCAACCATGATCGTAGTACTATCAAGACCGCTACAACTCTAGACATGGCAATAGCTCCTTCATGGAAAGATCTGGGGGTGTTATACTTGTTTGTTGATAAGAGCCAGGGCAGTTCACGGTGACTCCTTTCCCTTTTCTGGCCTGTGGAAGCCACATGGTATTGTCTTGCCTCTGCCCCTCATCAGACTGTGTTGTCTATCTTGAGTAACCTACAAAAATCAGAATTAAAATGGGGGCACCTGGGTCACTCGTTTGGTTAAGCATCCAATTCTTGATTTTGACTTAGGTCATGATCTCATGGTTTGTGGGATCTGTTAGTGCGGAGCCTGCTTGGGATTCTCTCTCCCTCTCCCTCTGTCCCTCTGCCACTCATGCACATGCTCTTTCTGTCTCTCTCTCAAAAAATAAATAAATAAACATTAAAAAAAAAAAAAGAATTAGGATGAACATACAACTGGGGCAGTTCTGGTTTCCATCTGTTGTTCTAGTGTTATTTCTTTTTCTTTTCTCTTCTTTTCTTTAGAGAGTGAGAGAGACTGAGTGGAGGAGAGGGCAGAGGGAGAGAGAGAGAGAGAGAGAGAGAGAGAGAATCCCAAGCAGGTTCCACTCTCAGTGGGGAGCCCAACGCTGGGCTTGATTCCGTGATCCTGGCTGAAATCATGACCTGAGCCGAAATCAACAGTTGGATGCTTAGGATGCCTGGGTGGCTCAGTCCATTAAGCGTTCAACTCCTGGTTTCAGCTCAGGTCATGATCTCGTAGTTTTGTGAATTCAAGCTCAGCATCGAGCTCTGCACTGACACTGTGGGGATTATTGGGATTCTTGCTCTCTCTCCCTCTCTCTCTGCCCCTGCCCTACTGCTCACGCTGTCTCTGTCTCTCTTTCTCAAAATAAATAAACTAAAAATAAGAAAAAGAGTTGGACACTCAACTGAGTGAGCCACTCAGGCACCCCTCTAGGGTAATTTTTTTGAATGTCTATTATTATTTTTGAGAGAGAGGGAGGGTGCAGGGCAGAGAGGTGGGGAGGGCGGACAGAGGATCCGAAGTGGGCTCTATGCTGACAGCAGAGAGTCCAGCACAGGGCTCACATTCATGAACTGTGAGATCATGATCTGAACTGAAGTTGGATGCTCAACTGACTGAGCCACTCAGGCACCCCTCCTTCTAGTGTAATTTGTAATAGTGCTTCCTTTCAGTCTCAAAAGTGCCCTGGTTTGGGTAATAAACTACAAGCTCATCCTACTCAGAATGAGCGAGTCTTGATCGATTTTAGCTTTATTTCTGGTCAGCCATGTAGATTCCATTCCCAAACCCCGCCTTCCCAGAATTCCCATTGTGCTAACTCTCCTCGTCCTCATGCTGAGTCCAGACTTTGATCTGCCTGATCAGGAGCCAAGACTCTTGAGATGCTAGCACAAGCAGTCGTATACAACTCAACTCCTCCACAGAATCTTCTTCATAAAATACCCTCTGATCCAAATTTCCTTCCATCAGTGGGCCTAGAAGGGTATAGCGGGTGCAGCCTCTGGAATTCTCCAAGGGATCATAGCCCAGTTCCACTTGTCCCTGCTGCAGCCAGTACAGCCCTTTTTGCTCGGAACCTGTCAGCACCTCTATCCGGATGACTTTTTGCGGCTTCTCCAAAATCACGGTCAGGAAGTTGCCTCTTACAGGATTGAGAGTAGAGTAGCACTCTTTGTTCAGTACGTAAGCGGATAGTGGAGTAGAATTCATTTCTGCCATCATGTCCGTGACGATGCTGGCAACAGGGTTGTCCGGTTCGCCAAACGCCTCCTCCTCCTCCACAGGAAAGCATGTGTCCTCAAAGGCAGAATGATTGCCTATGTGGTAGAAGACCGAGGGACTGAAACGAATTGGAACACTTTGGGCCAAGAGAAGACGGAATTCAGAGAGAAACAAATGAATGGGAATATCCTTATGGAAAAGGAGAAAGAGATCGGTCAGGCGGGAGAGGTCGCTGGTGTGGAAAACTTTCCCGGAGAGGCTCAGGCTGGAGAACTCTAGGACCGCCCACCGGAGTTCTTTCCAGGCTGATAATGTCCAATAGACGGTAGAAATAAATTTGGAAGTGCAGTAAACATGATCTTCTATCATCAGAAAGTATTCAGAGAGGTGGATAGCATAGTTCATGAGGAGGGCGTAATTGTCTTTCTGCCTGGAATAACGTGCTGCGCAGCGTGAGGCGGGACTAACGTTATTCAGATCCCCTGGGCGAGGAGAGTCACCGAGACTACCGTGGATCACAAGCAGCTTCTGGGCCTCAATATGTGGTTTGAAGAGGTCTGAGATATTGGCAACGGTGGGTCTGAGCCATTCGGGGTCAGGATCTGACAGGTGCACCAGCACCACAACGCAATCCAGCTCGCGGTCCGAGGAAGCTTGGAACAGGGAATGCAGCGTGTCCAGGAGGTAGCTCCCATTCGGGTGCCGCTCTGAGGAAATCCCTAGGGTCAGCAGTTCTAGGGGTGGAGGGAGATAAGGAGACTTTAGCGCCCCCAGATGGGGGAAAGGTTCCCGGGACTCCTCTCTCAGGTCTTTCCCTTAATGCCACGCCTGTGACAAATTCACACTTCCTTTCCTTGGGAGAGCGTGTTCGGATGTGGGGATAATCTCTGGTTAGGAGTTGTGAAGTGGTTTTATTTGATCACAGCTTTAAAAGGCTGTCGGTGGAAACTTTATGAAAAACAAGCTTCTCTCGGATGGGGGCGGTTGCCATGGACCAAAGGTAAATTTGCTGGCTTGGTCAGTTAGCCAGGCCTTGACCTCAGAGTTATTTCAGCTACCTTGGATCCACCGGCCCCGGATTAGAAGATCTCCAAGGACCCACGGAAACCCGAGGGTTCTGGCAGCCTAGTGCACAGCTCGTCAACATTCACCCGCCCCTTTCTCCCTCTGCTCAGTGCTTTTTACCATAGCTCCCTCCAGGTCCTCTCTCATCCTGTCTTCCTCTCCCTAGGGAGCCGCACGTGAGCTTCAGTATGGGATGGCTCCTTAATGGGTCACTACGGACTTCTCAACTTGTTAGTCGTTCGAGGGGGTGGCCAGCGGGAAGAAAGCACACTCGGAACCGTGGTGCACACCACATTTCATAGCATGGCCCTCCCTCAGAGCACTCCGATTTCCCACCAGACCCCAGCTCGCGCTCCCTTTTTACATACCTTCCTTTTTCTTTTTTAAAAAAGTTTATTTATTTTAAGAAAGAGAGTGAGGCAGAGAGAGAGGGACAGAGAGAATTGCAAGCAGGCTCAGCACTGTCAGCGTGGAAACTGACGCAGGGCTCAATCCCGTGAACCGTGAGATCGTGACCTGAGCTGAAATCAAGAGTTAGATGCTCAACCGACCGAGCCATCCAGGCGCCCCCCTTCCCCGCCCCCACAATCTTCCTTTTTCTTGTTGGAATGTCTTGTCTGACCTTCTCCTGGTCTGACCACTCCTTCCCCTACACTCACTCTTTTCCTGGGGAGGGGATCCAGCCAGCAGTTTGTAGTCGGCCTGTTGGAGTAACCGGGGGGCTTTCTGCATGTCCTTGAAGTCCTCTAGATGGTTCTTGCTCTCCAAGGTCATTTGCTCCTGATTGAGCTGCCACAGTATTTTCTTCTTTTCCTCCTGCTGAGGGTAAGATCAGCGTCAGCCCTGATGTTTACCCCTAGACCCCTGGAGACAAATCTGGGGCAGATCTCCCTGTGGGGATGGGCGGGGCAAGCCCTATGATCTGGACACCAGGGAGCCCACGTGCTAGGACTCAGCGGACTGCTGTCCCCGCCTCGCCATGAGAACACACAGGACTTCCCAGAAGGAGGGGTGGGCCCTGGAGTCAGGTAGGAAGTACGAATGCCTACAGGAAGGTCCCAGGCCTATGCAGAGCAAGGACTTGCCTGTCCTCCCCTGCCCCACATCTAATTTCTCCTACCATTCTCGGGCTGGCAGAAAGTCATCTCACTCGGCTTAGACTGTGTTAGGTTCTGTGGCAGGTGCTGAAGACCAGTGCCTGGTCCTGTCCTTCAGGAAGCTACCCACAATGCCTCAGTTCTGAAGCCCTTTCTTTTCCTCCACTCTGACCATGCACACGTCTCTGAACCACTTCCCCACATCGCTTATGTTTTGCTGTAGCCGATTTGAAGCATTAAGGAAAAATGTAGACTTCCAAAACCTGAGAATTTGGTTTTCTCTGCTTGTGGATGTTGCACACGAGGGAGAAGTTATTTTAGGGCTTTGTGTCTCAATTGCTTCATAAGAGAAAAGGGATGAATAACATCTCTCACGCAAGGCCCTGGTGAGGACAGTGGCCAGACCCAGGGAGTCCTCATCACATGCAGGTCCTGCCAGTCAGCATGGTTTTCTAGAAGTATCTGTGCATTGCTCTCTCTGCACTTACACTGCCTTCTCTTCCTCCTTGCTTTTATTCAAGTCTTCTCCATCTTTCAAGGCTGTTCAATATTTATCTTTTCTCTGACACTCTCCTGATTCTTCCAGTGCCCTCTTCTTAGAACTTCTATGATGATAACTAGAATGTTTGCATAACTGGAAACCCGTGCCCCAATACCGAAAGATTGCCAAACAGTCCAGTCTCCGTCGCTGGTACTTACCAATGATAAGTTATACCTAAGATGCTCTTCATTATACTTTTGGAGGAAGAAGCTCAGGAAGATTAAGCACACAGTAGCTAGGATATATTTCCACAGGCAGCGATGCATGGTGCGGGGCTTGGAGGAGCTCTGTAAGGAAACGTGAGCAAGATATGGATCCTAGGTGCCTCCAGCTTACAGAGGCATAAGGATGTCCTCCTACCAGGAAGCCTCCCACCTCCTTTCCCCCTTTCCTCCTCTGGGACACCACTGCCAAATTATTTCCATGGTCTTTTCTCCACCCACTTCAACCCTCCCTCCTACTTGTAGCCATCGACGGAGAGACAAAGTCAGGGAGTTTGATTTGATTTCCCTTCTACCTTCTTCACCTCCTGTCTGGGTTTCCAGGTGAAATTGGAGTAGCTTCTTTTGTTTATCCACTCTTGGAGCAGAGACCCAACCACAGCGGACGTGTCACCGAGAAGAGGAAATCAAGGGTTAGGCATTAATCATATTCTTCCCTAAACTCTGCATTCAAGTCAAAGACTCTACTTGGATGTTATCGATCAATACATTGGGTCTTGTCTGTTGGCTCCCTGTTTACTCTTGTGCCTGGTCCTTTCCGGGATCACGTTAGGCACATCATGATGCTTCAAATCAAGTCAGAGGGACCAAGAGAAACTCTTGTTAGTATAGCTTCCCCCCATCCTGGACTGGTAAGTAGGTTGGAAACTAAAAGTGACCAGAAATTTCTGATCACGTGACAGTTTTTACCATGTTTGAAGTGCTATGTCCTTTGGAGTCTTTTTGTTTAGCAGAAGATGTGGCTTGAGGGTTTATCGGAGGGCTGGAATTTCTCTGAAATAAAGGAGAAAAAACTTTAATATTTTTTGCATGCAGGATAGGGTCCCAGAGTGACTCTTCTGAGGTAGCAGAAACTAGTCACCCCTCCCAGGAGACCCTGCTTGACAACCATTGTCCACCCTGAATGGGGGGCTGGTTACCACACCAGCCTCGCATCGAGCACCTGTTTCTGGATAAGGTAGGGCTAAAGTTTAAATTTTTTTTTTTAACATTTATTCATTTTTGAGAGACAGAGCACAAAGAGGGAAGGGACAGGGAGAGAGGGAGACACAGAATCGGAAGCAGGCTCCAGGCTCCAAGCTCTCAGCACAGAGCCAAACGCAGGGCTTGAACCATGAGATCATGACCCGAGCCACCCAGGGGGAGTTTTAGAAACTGCTTTCTAGTCTTTTACCTCAAACCCAGAATTGCGGAAATAAACTGTAAGTTTAAACCTAACCGATGAAAGTGGATACTGAATGTTTCCTTCCCCTATTAGAGGGCTGCCACAGAAGATTCCTGGAGGAGTTATTGTTCCTATTCTGCCCCCTCCCCCACCAGGCTCTGTCACACTGTGTGGCCTGGTGGGTGTGGCTGTCACCACAAACTGGTCCTCAAATCTGCAGTTCTTACATGGGTCTCCACTTTCCAGAACTGCCCAGTGGGCCTCTGAAGTTTCCTTTTCTTCTCTTTATCTGCTCTTTCTCATTATTTAGATCATATTTCCAGTTCTTCCTTGCTCTCCCCACCTCTCCTCCCACCATGCTTGACTTGGCATTAGGCAAAATGTAGATTTGGCCTTTAATAAGAAAAGAAGATAACCAAATGACATTGTCTCTTACCAATTCAGCTTTTTAGATATGAAAAACAAAACCTGCATTTAGGATATTTTACTTATAATACTGTTTTTTTCAAGTTTATTATTTTATTCTTTAAAAAATTTTTAATGTTTTATTTATTTTTTTGAGAGAGCGTGAGCGGGGGAGGGGACAGAGAGAGAGGAGGACAGAAGGTCTGAAGTGGGCTCCAAGCTGACAGGCTGACAGCAGCAAGCCCAATATGAGGCTCGAACCCAACCGTGATATCATGACCTGAATGGAAGTCCTATGCTCAACCTACTGAGCCACCCAGGCGCTCCTATTTATTTTATTTGAGAGAGAGACGGAGCATGAGTGGGGAAGGGGCAGAGAGAGAGAGAGAGAGAGAATCCCGAGCAGGCTCTGCTCTGTCAGTGAAGAGCCTGATGCAGGGGTCCATCTCACAATGGCCTGTGAGATCATGACCTGAGCTGAGATCAAGAGTTGGGCACTTAACTGACTGAGCCACCCAGGCGCCCCAATTTTTCCTTTCAGTTTTATTGAGATATAGTTAACATACAGAACTATCTAAACTTAAGGTGTACGGCATCATGCCTTTACTTACATATATTGCAAAATGATTATGGCCATAAGTTTAGTTAACATCCATCATCTCATACAGACACACACATGCACACACACACATACACAGGAAAAAAAATGTATTTTTTTCTTTGTGATGAGAACTTTTAGGATGTACTCTCTTAGCAACTTTCAAATATACCATACAACAGAATGAACTACCGTCATCATATTGTACATCGTGTCCTCAGTACTTAGTTCTCTTGTCACTGGGAGTTTATACCTTTTGACCACATTTCTCTACTTCCCTCTCCCCTCAACTCCCCACTCTGGTAACCACAAATCTGATCTCTTTTTCAGCGAGTTTGTTTGTTTGGCTTTTAGATTCCACATATAAGAGAAATCGTACAGAATTTGTCTTTCTCTGTTTGACTTAATTTCATTTAGTAGAAAGCCTAATAGGTCCACCCATGGTGTCACAAGTGGTAGGATTTTCTTCTTTTTGATGGACGGTTAGTGGTACACACATATACAATTTTCTTTACCCATAATAATGTTGTTTTGAGAAGGCCATGTACTTAAAAACTACAGTCTTCTACCAGGGCACAACTTCTTCATAGTAAAACCCTTTTTCCTCCCCCTCTCTTCCCCTCTTTGGATCTTCTTCCAATTTTTCTGTTCCCCTCCTTTCTCCTCTAGGAAACAAAAACCAAACAAGCAAATAAGTACAAAGCTGTTATATTAAAGTTAAGATGATTAGAGAAATTCTAGGATAATTTTTTTGAATTAAAACATATGTATAATTTTGATGTTCGATTTATTGTTTTTTCTTATATGGTCAGTGATTTTTTTTGTCCAGTTTAAGAAACATCACACACTACAAGGAGATAGTTTCTTACATTTCCTTCTAGAAGCTTTACAGCATTAGTCCTGCCTCCTCCTCCCTCCCTCCCATTTATTGAGGTATATGATAGTTGACAAATAAAAATTATATAGATATTTGAGGTGTACAGCTTGATGGGTTTTTTGTTTTTTTTTACAACTTGATGTTTTGATATATGTTTACATTGTGAAATAATCACCACAATCAAGCTAAAAATCTATCCATCACCTAACCCATTTTCTTTCTTTCTTTCCTTCTTTCTTTCCTCCCTCCTTTCTTTCCTTCCTTCTCTCCTTTCTTTCTTCCTTTTCTTCCTTTCTTTCTTTCCTTCTTTCTTTCCTCCCTCCTTTCTTTCCTTCCTTCTCTCCTTTCTTTCTTCCTTTTCTTCCTTTCTTTCTTTCTTTCTTTCTTTCTCTATTTCTTTTCTTTCTTTCTTTCTTTCTTTCCTTTCTTTCTTTCTTTCTCTCTCTCTCTCTCTCTCTCTTTCTTTCTTGTCTATTTCTCTCCCTCTTGATGAAAGATCTTATTATCTACCCTGTTAGCAAATTTCATGTATACAATACAGTATTGTTAACTATAGTCACATTACTGTACATGAGCTCTCCAGAGCTTATTAATCTTGCATAACTGAAACTTTGTACTCTTTGACTAAGTTCTCCCCATTTTCCTCTTTCCCCACCCCTGGCACCCACCTTTCTACTCTCTGCTTCTAGTAGGTATGCACTGGTATCTCATCGTGCCTTTTTTATTTTTTCTTTTGTAAACTAAGATACAAAAGATACATTTCATATGATAAAATCACCCTTTTCTTTTTCTTTTAGCATAGAGTTCTATAAGCTTTGGCGTACATATGCAGTCATGCAGTCACCACCATATTCAAGATTGAGAACACTGTCGTCACCTCCCCAAATGTCTTCATACTATCTTGTAGACAATCCTTTCCCTCACCTCCAGCCTCTGGCAATTATCACTTGCTTTCTGTATCCATAGTTTTGCTTTTTCCAGAATCTCATATCAATGGGATCATGTAGTATGCAGACTTCTGAGTCTGGCTCTTCTCATTTAGCATGCTGCATTCGAGATTCATCCATGTTTTTGTGTAGATTAGTAGCTCATTCCTTTTTACTGCTGAGTAGTATTCTACTTTATGGTTAGACCACAGCTTCTTTATTTCTTTCTTTTCCTAAAAGTTTATTTATTTTTGAGAGAGAGAGAGAGTGAGAAAGGGGCAGAGAGAGGGGGAGATATAAAATTCCAAGCAGGCTCCGTGCTGTCAGCATGGAGCCCAATGCAGAGCTCGACCTTACAAACGCTGAGATCATGACTTGATCTGAAATCAAGAGTCACATGCTTAATCAACTGAGCCACCCAGGGGCTCCCACAGTTTCTTTATTCATTCATAATTTGATGGGTATTTGGGTTGTTTCCAGGTTTTGGCAATTACAAATAAAACCACTAAAAATGTTCCCTTTCAGATTTTTGCATAACTTGATATTTCATTTCTCTCAGATAAATACCCGGGAGTACAATTGCTGAGTCATATAAGTACATGTTTACTTTATAAGAAACTGCTAGACTTTTTTCTAAAGTAGTGGATCATTTTGAACATCCTCCAGCAACGTACGAAGAGAACTCCAGTTGCTCCCAATCAATATTTGGATGGTCAGGTTATTTTTAAAACATTTTATCCCTTCTAGTAGGTATACGGTAGTATCTCATTGTGTATTCAATTTGCATTTTCCTAATGTCAATGTTGTTGATAATCTCCCCCCTAAAACAGGCTTTTAAAGCTATATACTTTCTTCTAGGGACTGTTTTAATTGCAGCCCTCAAATTTAGATCTTGTAAATTCCTTATTATTCAGTTCAAATAATTTCTAATTTTATTTGTAATTTCTTTTTCGACTCATGAGCTATTTATAAATGTTGCTTAGGGGGACCTGGGGGGTTCAGTTGGTTGAGCATCTGACTTTGACTCAGGTCATAATCTCATGGTTTGTGGGTTTGAGCCCCATGTCAGGCTCTGTGCTGACAGCACAGAACCTGGAGCCTGCTTTGGATTCTGTCTGTCTGTCTCTCTCTCTCTGCCCCTCCCCTGCTTGCACTCTGTCTCTCTCAAAGGTAAATAAACATTAAATAAAAAAAGAATAATAAAAAGAGAAATGTTGCTTAATATTCTAAATCTTTGGAGTTTTTCTAGAATATGTAATTGTTCTTGGTTTCTACTTTTATTACTCTTTGGTTCGAGAATATATTTTGTACAATTATAATCCTCAAAACTAGGGTAACCCTCTAATACACAGTCATTAGTATGCTGTGGCAAAATATTTGGTGAAATCTTCTTGCCTGTCCTTCCTTTTGGTTTCCCACTTCCTTGCAATCACGACATTTTAGCTTCATCTTTCCGTCTCTGACCAGATCGCTCTTTGAATCTGAAGCAGATCTGGCTTCTCTGGCTTGTCCTGTCAGTCCTCTCTTTGGTACCATTTTGTCATCCGCTGGCTCCCTCCATTTCTGGCTGGGCTTATTACCATCTTGTCTCGATAAGCCCTAGCCTGGGGCCCGGCCCTGACTGGCCCTCTTGGTGCAGGCACCCTAGACAAGAAATAACCAATTTTTCTCATAAATCCACAATGCTCAAGGGATTGTGATGGGATTAAGAAACTCTGGTGGCTAAATTTTGTTTCACCTAATCAGTCTGAGTGAAGACGCTCAGAGCAGAAAGGGTAGTGGTCCTCAGAGGCCAGTTGCCAGTGATGAGAATGGAATGTTTCCTTGCGCTCACGGACGTAGCCAGCCTTATTCTCTTTCCACTGATGTTTTTGGTACAATTCCATGGATCTAATGCCAACTTCGCACTTTCACGATGCAGCTCTGCCTAGACTTGAAGACCTACACCTGTGCATTTTGTGGGTATGCTGAAAGATGGATTTTTCCTTGATCCTCTTTAACAGGGATTTGAAAAGATGGATTATCCCAGATAATCAGCTACCCAGCAAGTTGCCCGGGAAGAATGTGGCAGCATTCCCGGCTGCCTTTCATGGAGCTCTGTCCCAACTGCTCAGCAGTGAACTGCTTCGCTGCTACTAGTCTTCATCATAAAAGGAGCGATTCTACTTTTTAAAAATGTAATTGCAGGCAGGGACTCCTGGGTGGCTCAGTTGGTTAAGCATCCAACTTCGACTCAGGTCATTATCTCACTATTTGTGGGTTCAAGCCCCATGTCGGGTTGTGCGCTGAGAGCTCAGAGCTTGGAGCCTGCTTCGGGTTCTCGGTCTCTTTCTCTGCCCCTCTCCTGCTTGTGCATACTCACTCTCTCTCTCTCAAAAATAAATACATAAATTAAAGAAAATGTAATTTCAGGGAAAGCTGTCAGGGATAATGTTATAGGGGCTGGGCTGGTTTACTGAACCAGAGAGCCCAGCAGAGCTGCCAGATGCTTTGTCAGGTTTTGGACACTGCTGGCCACATGTTCTCATTGGCTTTGCCCAGTGCAGGGCAAACATCTGTGTAGAATGGGGAACTCATGCAGCTGAGGTCGGTATCAAGACAGCAAGTAGTGTTGTGCCTGAATCAACGTGGGATGAATAATAAAGCCCAGGGGCTGAGCAGTCCAGGACCTGACTGGCAGCCAAGGAGCCTCAGAAAGTGCTCAGGGGTAGGCTCAGGGCCAGCTTGTAGGTCCTCTATGGACACTAGAACCCCAGCTGATTTTATTTCTTTTTTTAAATTTAATTTATTATTTTTTTAAATTTACATCCAAGTTAGCATATAGTGCAACGATGATTTCAGGAGTAGATTCCTTAATGCCCCTTACCCATTTGGCCCGTCCCCCCTCCCACACACCCTCCAGTAACTCTCTGTTCTCCATATTTAAGAGTCTCTTTAGTTTTGTCCCCCTCCTTGTTTTTATATTATTTTTGCTTCCCTTCCCTTATGTTCATCTGTTTTGTATCTTAAAGTCCTCATATGAGTGAAGTCATATGATATTTGTCGTTCTCTGACTGACCAATTTTGCTTAGCATGATACCCTCTAGTTCCATCTACATAGTTGCAAATGACAAGATTTCATTCTTTTTGACTGCCGAGTAAACTCCATTGTATATATATATATACACACCACATCTTCTTTATCCATTCATCCATCGATGGACATTTGGGCTCTTTCCATACTTCGACTATTGCCAATAGTGCTGCTAAAAAAATTGGGGTACATGTGCCCCTTCGAAACAGCATACCTGTATTCCTTAGATAAATACCTAGTAGTGCAATTGCTGGGTTGTAGGGTAATTCTATTTTTAATTTTTTGAGGAACCTCCAAATTGTTTTCCAGAGTGGCTGCACCAGTTTGCATTCCCATCAGCAGGGCAAAAATGTTCCTCTTTAATAGGATGTTCTTTAGTCTCCAAGTATTTG
Source organism: Paguma larvata (assembly GCA_030068075.1). NCBI lineage: Eukaryota > Metazoa > Chordata > Mammalia > Carnivora > Viverridae > Paguma > Paguma larvata. The sequence goes on along the minus strand of CM057840.1, from coordinate 3,298,921 downwards.
TTATCTTTCCACATTTTTTGCTGGGTTGTAGGGTAATTCTATTTTTAATTTTTTGAGGAACCTCCAAATTGTTTTCCAGAGTGGCTGCACCAGTTTGCATTCCCATCAGCAGGGCAAAAATGTTCCTCTTTAATAGGATGTTCTTTAGTCTCCAAGTATTTGTTATCTTTCCACATTTTTTCTTGTGGTTGATTTCGAGTTTCATAGCGTTGCGATCTGAAAATATGTACGGTATGATCTCAATCTTTTTGTACTTGTTGAAGGCTGATTTGTGTCCCGGTGTGTGATCTATTCTGGAGAATGTTCCATGTACACTGGAGAAGAATGTGTATTCTGCTGCTTTAGGATGAAATGTTCTGAATCCACCTGGTCCAGTGTGTCATTCACACTGCCACTGTTTCCTTGTTGATTTTCTATTTAAAGATCTGTCCATTGCTGTAAGTGGTGTATTGAAGTCCCCTACTATTATAGTATTATTATCAATGAGTTTCTTTATGTTTGTGATTAATTTATATATTTGGGTGCTTTCATGTTTGGAGCATAAATGTTTACAATTGTTATATCTTCTTGGTGGATAGACCCCTTAATTATAATATAATGCCCTTCTTCATCCTTGTTACAGTCTTTATTTTAAAGTCTAAATTGTCTGATAAAAGTATGGCTACTTTAGCTTTCTTTTGGAGACCATTATCATGATAGATGGTTCTCCATCCCCTTAATTTCAATCTGAAGGTGTCTTTAGGTCTAAAACAAGTCTCTTGTAAACAGCATACAAATGGATCTTGTTTTCTTATTCATTCTGTCACCCTATGTCTTTTGATCAGACCATTTAGTCGATTGACATTTAGAATGAGTACTGAAAGATATGAATTTTTGCCGTTATGTTGCCTGTGGAGTTGGAGTTTCTGGAGGTGTTCTCTGATCCTTTCCAGTCTTTGTTGCTTTTAGTCCTTGTGTGTGTGTGTGTGTGTGTGCGTGTGTGTGCACGTGTGTGTATTTTCTCCCTTCAGAGAGTCCCCCCCTTAACATTTCTTGCAAGGCTGGTTTAGTAGCCATAAACTCCTTTAATTTTTGTTTGTCTGGGAAAATTTTTATCTCTCCTATTTTGAATGGCAGCCTTACTGAATAAAGAATTCTTAGCTGCATATTTTTCCAATTCAGAACATTGAATATATCCACTCTTTTCTGGCCTGCCAAGTTTCTGTGGGTAGACCTGCTGTGAACCTGATCCGTCTTCCCTTGTAGGTTAAGGACTTTTTTTCCCCTTGTTGCTTTCATGATTCTTTCCTTGCCTGAGTATTTTGTGAATTTGACTATGATATGCCTTGTTGATGGCTAGTTTTTGTTGAATTTAATGGAAGTCCTCTGTGCTTCCTGGATTTTGATGTCTGTGTCATTCCCCAGGTTAGTAAAATTTTCTGCTGATTTGCTCACATAAACCTTCTACCCCTTTTCTCTTTCTTCATCTTCTGGGACCCCTATGATTCTGATGTTGTTCCTTTTTAATGAGTCACTGAATTCTCTAATTCTTACATTGTGCTCTTTTGCTTTAGTCTCCCTCTTTTTTCTGCTTCATTATTCTCTATAAGTTTGTCTTCTATATCGCTGATTCGCTTCTCTGCTTCATCTATCCTTGTGGCTATGGCATCCATTCGAGATTGCAGCTCAGTTAAGCCTTTTTTATTTCATCCTGACTAGCTTTTACTTCTTTTATCTTCATAGAAAGGGATTCTAATCTATTTTCAACCCCAGAAAGTATTCTTATTATTGTGATTCTAAATTCTGTTTCAGACATCTTGCTAGTATCTGGCCATCATTTCTTCCTGTTCTTTCTTTTGGGGTGAATTCCTTTGTTTTGTCATTTCGAAGGAGGAAAATGAATTAATAAAGTAAAAAAAATAAAAATTAAAAAATTAAAAATGACACAAAAAATCAAATAAAGGATTCTGGATCTTAGGTGTGTTTTGGTCTGGTTGTTGAAGACAACCAAAGGTAAAGGTTAAGATAAGAAAAGGAAAAAAAAGGAAAAAAGAAAAAAAAAAGAGAAAAAAAGAAAAAAAAGGAAAATATTTGAAAATTTGAAAAATTGAATAAAATAAAATATAATAAAGTGAAAGTATAGAAGTAAAATAGAATTTAAAAAATTTACAAAAAAGTAAAAAATATAGTACAAAAAATGAAAGAAAAGTCTTTTTAATAAAAATGAAAAATAAAATATTTTCTTTCTGTATTCAAGAATAAGAAAAAAATTGAGTAGATGAATCAGTGAACAGACTGAAATACGATTGAAATTACATCAGTTTCTCCTAGAAGTCAAACTACTTAGTACTTTATAGTCCGTAAACTAAGGTGGAGAGACTTGTGGTGGTCCTCAAGAACGTGGTTGGCCCTGTTGGGCAGCGTTTAGTGTAACGGTTCTGTTCTCCACTAGATGGTGCTGCTTAGCTTACTGGGGTGGATTGTTGTGACGTATGTAGGCGTCTATGTGCATGCGCGGGAAGGGTGAAAACGGTGTTACCCAGCTACCCAGTCTCTAGTATTGGACCTTTGTGCTCTCCTGGACAGGCAATCAAGCATGTCTCATTTATCTCTGGCTTCTGTCCACTCCCCGCTTTTACACTGTCCCTGACCAAGCCATCAGGCTGCCAGGTGGCACTTCCCCCGTGAGTTTTATCTCAGACACCGCTTTTTCCCAACCCCTCACTTCTGAGGACTGCAGCTTTGACCCATTCTGATCCTCTTGGGGAGGGTCTTACTGAGCAGTGGCCGGGTGTCTGCTCACGCCCCCGGAATGTTCACGAGACTGTGTTGCTGGTGATGACCAGAGAGTGCAGCTGGGCGCCAACCCACCCCAGAGAAAGTTCACGCGATTGTGTAGCAGCAGCACTTCAGGGATTATGGTAAATCACAACACACATCTGGCACCAAGCTTCCCCCTTAATGTCCCTGTTCCAGCACCAGCATATGTGGTTGTTCCCCAGGGTCCACTGGAATCTTTGCCTCTGGAGAAGATTCACAGCCTCTACCAAATGTCTTCCCAGCAGGGGAACCGTCTCTCCCCATGTGGCCCAAGGACCCCTTGGGCCTCGTTCTCTGCTCCTGGGGATTTGCCCTTCCCACCAAAGCACCACCGGGTATTGAGCTGTGGAGTTTCAGACTCTGCTTCACCTGTTTATAGAGTCTTAATGGAATTTAAACCCTCTCTTTTCTCCTTTCTCCCTTTTATTGTTCAGTCTCTTGCATACTCTTCCTTTTCTCTCCAGCTGCTTTGGGAGGGGGGATGCTTTCCTGTACCCTCCCACCCCCACGTCTCCATTCTCTCTCAGCAAGCAAAACAAGCTCCCTACTCTCGTGGCTTCTCTCTCTCCCAGTTCACCTCCAATGTGTACCTTGCTGAGTTCTGTGGTTCAGGTTGTGCAGATTGTTGGGGTAATCCTCAAATCAGTTTTCCAGGTGTGCAAGATGGTTTAGTATTGATCTGGCTGAATTTCAGGGATGAGAGATGCAAAAAAAAACTTCCGTGCTGTTCTGCCATCTTGGCTCCTCGCTTTCTTTTCTTTTTCTTTCTTCTCTCTCTTCCTCCCTCTTTTTCTCCCTCCCTCCCTTCCTTCTTCCTTTGTTTCCTTCCTTCCCTCCATTCTTTCCCTCTGTTCTCCTTTCTTTTACTTCTTGTCTCTTTCTCTCTCTTTTTTTCTTTCTCATCATCTAAGTCTTTTAAGTGCACAGTTCAATGGTATTAAATACATTCACATTGTTGTGGAACCATCACTAAAACTGTTTTCTTCTTGTAAAACTATACTCGTTAAATGAAACTAAACTAAAACTTCTTGTAAAACTATACTCATTAAACAATAACTTCTCTTTCTCCTCTTCCCCTGGAAGAGCTCCTGGAAACCAACATTATAATTTCTCTTTTTATGATTTTGACTACTCTAAGTACCTCATGTAAATGGAACCATACAGTATTTATCTTTTTTGTGGCTGGCTATTTCGCTTAGCATAATGTCCTCAAGTTTTGTATGTTGTAGCATATTGCAGAGTTTTCTTCCTTTTTTTTTTCATGAGTTTTCTTCCTTTTTATGGCTGAATAATACTTCATTGTATGTATATACCACAGTTGCTTCTCCATTCATCCATTGATAGCCACTTGGGCTGCTTTCATGTTTTAGTTACTGTGAATTATGCTGCTATGAACATGGGTGTACAAATATCTCTTTGAGATCCTGGTTTCAATTATTTGGGGGTATATACCCAAAATTGGAATTGCTGGAACATATGGTAATTCTATTTTTAATTTTCTGAGGAACTGTCATACTGTTTTCTACAGTGGTTGTGCTGTTTTAATTCCCACCAATGGTGCACAAGTTTCCAGTATCTTAACATTCGTTTTCTGTTTTTTGTGTTTTTTTTTTGATAGTAGCCATCCTAATGGGTATGAGATGATATCTCACTGTAGTTTCAATTTACATTCCCCAATGATGTCAAATATCTTTTTATGTGTTTATTGGCCATTCATATATCTTCTTTGGAGAAATGTCTATTCAAGTCCTTTGGGCACCTCTCAATCAGGTTGTTTTGTTGTTGTGTTTTAGAACTTCTTTATATATTGATTGTTAATGCTTTATGGGATGTATGATTTGCAAGTATTTTCTCCCATTCTGTGGGTTACCTTTTTACTCTGTTGATAGTGATTTTTAGTGGACAGAAATTTAAAATTTTCATGAAGTCCAATTTGTCTATTTTCTTTCTTTTGTTACCTGAGGCTTTGGCATCATATCCAGGAAATCAACGCTAAATCCAATGTAGTAAAGTTTTGTCCCGTGTTTTCTTTTAAGAGTTTTATTGTGTTAGGTCTTACATTTAGGTTCTTGATACATTTTGAGTAAATTTTTGCATATAGTGTAAGGTAAGGGTCCAACTTCATTCTTTTTCATGTGGACATTCAGTTTTCCCAGCACCATTTATTGAAAACACTATTCTTTTCTCCACTAAATGGTCTTGGCACTCTTGTCAAAAATCATTTGACCACCTATCTATGGGTTTATTTTTGGGCACTCCATTCTATTCAATTCTGTTTTTATGCCAGTACCACACTGTTTTGATTACTGTAGCTTTGTAGTAAGTTTTGAAAGCAGTAGTGTGATTCTTCCAATTTTTTCTTTTTTCAAGATTATTTTGGCTATCCGAGATCTCAAGAGATTCCATGTGAATTTTAAGATGGATTTTTTTTCTTTTTCTCCAAAAAATATCATTGGGATTTTGAAAGGGATTGCATTGAATCTACAGATTGCTTTGGACAGTACTGACATTTAACAATATTATGTTGGCCAACTCATGAACATAGGATGTAACTACATTTATTTACTTGGTTTTTTTACATTTCTTTCAGCAATGTTTTGTAGTTTCATTGTACAAGTCTTTCACTTGTTAATTCTTACATATTTTATTCTTTTTATGCTATTGTAAGTAGAATTGTTTTTATAACTTCATTTTCAGATTGCTCATTGTTTATGTACAAAAAATGTAACTGCTTAAAATTTTTTTTAATGTTTATTTATTTTTAAGAGAGAAATAGATAGAGTTGAACAGGGGAGGGGCAGAGAGAGGGAGACACAAATTCTGAAGGAGGCTCCAGACTCTGAGCTATCAGCACAGAGCCTGATGTGGAGCTTGAACTCACAAGTCACATGGTCACATGAGGACATGACCTGAGCTGAAGTCAGACGCTTAGCCAACTGAGCCACTCAGGTGCTCCAAAATGCAACTGATTTCTGTGTGTTAACTTTGTATCCTACTTTGTCACTGAATAGTTTATCAGTTCCAACAGATTTTGTTTGTTTATGAGGAATCTTTAGGGTTTTCTGCCTATAAGATCATATCACCTGCAAACAGAAAATTTTACTTCTCCCTTTCCAATTTTGGATTTTTAAATTTATTTTTCTTGCCTAAATGCTCTTGCTAGAATTTCCAATAGTATGTTGAGTAGAAGTGATGAGAACAGGCGTCCTTGCCTTGTCCCTAATCTTAGAGGAAAAGTTTTTAGTCTTTTATCCTCGAGAATGAGTGTTTTATCATGAATTTTATCACGAAAATGTATTGAATTTTTCAAATGCTTTTCCTGCACGTGATGAATTGAGATGATTATGTAGGACTTCTTCCTTCATTCTGTTGATGTGGCATATTACATTGATCAAATTTTATATGTTGAATCATCCTTGCATTCCAGGAATATATCCTACTTGGTCATGGTGCATATACCTTTTAATATACTGCTGAATTTGGTTTGCCAATATTTTGCAGAGGATTATTGCATCAATATTCATAAAAGAAATTGGGCTGTTTTCTTCTCTTGCGGTGTCTTTCTCTGGCTGTGGCCTCATAGAACTTCCTTCTCTTCAATATTTGGGAAAAGTCTGAGAAGGATCAGTATTAGTTCTTTCAATGTTTGTTAGACTTCATCAGTGAAGCCATCAGATCCAGGGTTTTTTGTTGTTGTGGGGAGATTCTTGACTACTGATTTAATCTTCTTACTAGTTACAGATCTATTCAAACTTTCTATTTCTTCATGGCTTAGTCTAGGTAGGAATTGAAAATTTCACTTACATTATCTAATTAATTGGCCTTCAATTTTTCATAGTACTCTCTTATAATTGTTTTTATTTCTGTAGAATTGGTAGTAATGTCCCCACTTTCATTTCTAATTTTTGTAATTTTAGTGTTCTTTTTATTCTTAGTTCATGTAGCTAAAGGTTTTTCAATTTTGTTGATCTTTTAGAAGAACCAACTTTTGGTTTCATTGATTTCTATTCTATATTTCATCGGTCTTTGGTTTAATCTTTATTACTTCCTTCCTTCTGCTATCTTTGGGTTAAGTTTGTTTTGCTTTTTCCAGCTCTTTGAATTGTAAAGTTAGATTATTGATTTGATATTTTTCTTGCTTTTTGGTGTAAGCATCTATAGCTATAAACTTACCCCTTAGAGCCACTTTCAGTGTGTCCCATAAATTTTGGTATATTGTGTTTTTATTTTCATTCATTTAAATATTTTCTAATTTCCTTTGTGATTTCTTCTTTGATGCATTCGTTGTTAAAAAGGAGCACCTAGGTGGCTCAGTCAGTTAAGCAATTGACTTTTGATTTCAGCTCAGGTCACAGTCTCATGGTTCTTGGAATCGAGCCTCATGTTGGCCTTGTGCTGAGAGTGCAGAGCCTGCTTGGGATTCTCTCTCTCCCTCTCTCTTTGCCCTTCTCCCTCCTCACATATGCTCTTTCTAAAAAAAAAAAAATTAAGCCTGTTCTTTAATTTCCCCAATTTCATGAAATTTCCAGGTTTCCTTTTGTTACTGATTGCTAACTTTATCCCATTTTGGCAAAAGAACATACTTTGTATGATACCTATTAAAAAATGCATTAAAGCTTAATTCATGGCCTGATATATAGTCTATCCTGGAAAATACCTCATGTGCCCTTGAGAAGAATCGGTGTTCTCTTGTTATTGGGTAAAGTGCTCTGAAGTGCCTCTTAAATCTAGTTAGTTTATTGTGCAGTTTAAGTCCTCTATTTCCTTATTTATTTTGTGTCTAGTTGGTCTATTCATCACTGTCAGTGGGGTTTTGAATTCTTTATATATTATTGTATTTCCGCCTTTAATTCATCAGTTTTTGTTGCTTATATTTTGAAGACCTACTATTAGGTATGTAAATATTCATAACTGTTGTATCTTTTTGCTGTGTTGAATACTTATTAATGAGCACTTATAATGTCCTTCTTTGTCTCTTGTAAACTTTTTTGATTTGATATATATTTTATTTGATATTAATTCAGCTACCCCTTCTCTTTGGCTTACTATATGCATGGAATATTTTTTCCATCTTTTCACTTGCAACCTGTTAGTTTCTTTGGATCTAAAATGAATCTCTCATAGATATTACATAGTTGGATCCGATTTTTAAGTCAATTCTGCCAATCTCTGGATTGGAGAGTTTAATTGATTTGCATTTAAAGTAATTACTCCTAAGGAGACGCTTACTTCTGACATTTTGCTATGTGTTTTCTATAGTATTTTTGTCCCTTATTTCCTACATTACCATCTACTTTTGTGTTTGGCTGGATTTTTTTAATAGCGAAATGTTTTAATTATCTTCTCATTTCCTTTTGTGTATATTTTATAGCTATTTTCTTTGTGGTTGCCATGGGGAGTATATTTAACACTCTAAATTTATAACTCTTTAATTTGAATTTATACTGGTTTAACTTCAATAACACAGAAACTGCTCCTTTACAGCTCTACTCTCTCCCCTTTTCGTCATCGTTTTCACAAAATTACACCTTTATACATTGTGTGCCATGAACTTAACCTTCTTTTAAATGCACTAGTCTCTTAAATTATGTAGAAGATAAGATTTAGAGTTACAAACCAAAGTTAAAGTAATACTAGCTTTTATACTAATAGTGTTTCTTTAAATTTTTAGTTTCTCAAGTCATGTAGAAGACAAAAAGTATAATAAAAAAACATTGTTACAGTAATACTAGCTTTTATAATTGCCTGTCTATTTACCTTTATTGAGATCTTTGTTTCTCCATATGGCTTCAAGTTACTGTCTCATGTTTGTTCACTTTCAAGCATTTCCTTGAGCATTTCTTGTGAAGCAGGTCTACTGGTTGCAGACTCCTTTGGCTTTTATCTAGTAGTATCTTAATTCCTCTTCATGTTTGCTGGATAATGGATTCTTGGTTGACAACTGTTTTCCTTTTAGTACTTTGAACATGTTGGCCCACTGTCTTCTTGCCCCCAAAAGATTCTAATTAGAAATGTGTTAATAATCTTATTGAGAATTGTATGTATGTGATGATTTGCTTCTCTCTTGCTGCTTTCAAGATTCTCTCTCTGCTTTTGGCTTTCAAAGCTTTGATTACAATATGTTTTGGTGTGAGTCTCTTTGAGTTCATCTTACTTGGAGTTTCAAACTTCTTGGATGTTTATAATGATCTAAATTGGGATGATTTCAGTCATTATTTCTTCAAATATTCTCTGTGCTCTTTTCTGTCTCTTCTCCTTCTGAGACTCCCACGGTGCTTGTGTTGGTCTGCTTTCTGAGCCGAGATATCCATTTTTTGCCCTCAGACATCGACGTGCCTGGTTCTCAGGCCTTTGGACTCAGAGTGTGATTACATCATCAACTACTCTGGTTCTTGGGCTTTGGAGTTTGGACTGGAACCACACCACTATCTTTACTGAACCTCCAGTTTGTAGATAGCAAGTTGTAGGACTCTTAACCTCCACTCTATAACTGTGTGAGCTAATCCCTCATAATAATCTTTCTCTATCTATCTAATAATCTTTCTCTATCTATCTATCTATCATCTATCTATCTATCTATCATCTATCTATCATCTCCTATTGACTTTGTTTCTCTGGAGAACCCTGACTAACACAGGCACTTATTATGGATCTAAGATTATTAATGCAATCAAGTCTGATCCAGGAGACAATCTCCCTTTTTGACTTGAGACTTCCGTTCCCTCAAGGCTTTTGACAAGGCAGTAAGGAAGTTATATGAATATATATATATAGGTTCATTCATATAGTCATATAAAAATCATATATATAAAAGTTTCAACCACAACACATGAAAGTCCTCACCTTTACTGGAGGTGTCGTTCTGAGACTTTTTTAGGGGGATGCAGAGGAATTCAGCTTCGCAACCCTTGAGAGTTCAAGACTTTCTCCAAAGTCCAGAAGAAAATATAATGTTTGTGGGAGTTGGGACAAGGCCAGAATATGCATCCTCTGAGGCAAGACAAAGTTGGTAACTGCTTTCAGGTGACACTCCACGTGACAACCATTGTTCTCTCTGAATGGGACCTGTTTACCCCTCCAACTTCGCAGGAAACACCAGCTCCTTGGTGAGGGTTGCAAGGAAATGGTAAGGAAGTTCTGACATCAGCTTCCTGGGATTCTGACATAGATCCAGGACTGTAGACTGGGCCACATTTTTCTCCAAATAAGAATACTTTTATTGGTATTTCTCCTAAACTTAAATACATGTTTAATGTAAAACACTGGATCAATTACACACACAAAAAAAGAATAACAATTACTCGAAATCCCAATGGCAGAAGATAATTTTTGGTTAGCATCCAGTGAACATCTAGAATCAAAATTGGAAGGGGAGATTGAAATCTGGCTTTATGGCAACAGAGGTCAAGTCACTCAGAAGCTCCCCAAGAAAGTCATTTGGGCAACATAACTTACCAAGTGTGGCAATCTCTTAAAGAGTTTAGAGAAGCAGTAAATCTATCTCCACAAATTTACCAATTTCAGTTTCCTTGGGCAATTTTCAATTTACACTTTTCCCAGACATTCCTGTCTCTTTCCCTAATAATCTTCCACTTTATCCTGTCATCTTCTTTATGATCCTTAATAATTAATGTCCTAAGTTTGTCTTTCCAACTTCCAGCTCCCTCCTGCCATTCTTGGACTGCTCTGAATAAAGCATATGCTTAGTCACTGTCTAAGAAAAAATAATGGCAATAGAATATTATCACTTTTATAAGTCCAGGATTACAGAGTCCTCTTTAAGAATGTTTCTCCAAAAGAACTAGGTCTGCAATAAGAACCAGATTTTATTTTGTGATGATGTTGCTTTGATAAAGCCATTTGCTTAAAAATGGGATTCCCTCTTTCCTTCCCCTTTCTTCTTTTTGATTCAGCATCCCCTTCCTCTTGGCTCCTTAATCTATGTTATCCCCCTTATATTCTTTTGTTTCTTCTCCCTGTAGCCAAAGACCACTTTAAAAGAATTATGTTGAGGGGCACCTGGCTGGCTCAGTCTGTAGAGCATGCAACTCTTGATCTCAAGGGTCATGTGTTTGAGCCCCTTGCTGGGTGTAGAGATTACTTAAAAAACACCCACACGACAGAAATAGAAGAATTATGCTAAAAATAATGGACATAAGGAGCCACAGGCAGAGTATAATCTCAGCAGGAGGAGGCTGTGACCAAGGCCTGGTGTGTAGGTACAACTGGATAGTGCATGGCTGTGGCCTGGGCCCACAATGCAGGCTCACAGGTGGCACCCCTGGAAGCCTCTTCAACATGCCCTCAATGCTGGTGGGGCTCTATGGGGTCGGGCCAAGGGCAGAGTAGGAGGCTGGTGTGTACCACTGTCTTCCTTAGGAGAAGCAAAACACATCTATCTGCTCTGTTGCAGGACTGTTGCCGTGGTTGGATATTTAGAAGACATTACTATGGATGAAGGGTTCTAGGTGTTATAGAGATATTCCATGGAGAAATACTATCAGGAATTGAATATGGGAATTATAAAATTGTTTATGCTGCTTATTTTTTTTAACAAACATACTTACTTAGTAGAAAAGCATATGAAAGAACAGCTGCTGAACTTTCCTGAATTAAATTTGGTGTCTTTCATATTACAGCCCCATGAAGATGAAATGGTTGGTGACATATTTGGCAGGCTGCTCCCATTTATGGATTTTCTGTCTTTCAAAGAAATGTTCTGGACGAAGCAGAAAAGGGAAGTCAGGCACAGGAAACAACCAGTGGTTTAGTGGCTACTTCACTGTGAAAATTATCTTTCTGTCACGCAGAGCACTGCAACACTAGCTTTCGCCTCCAGCCAATGGGATTGCTTCGGACACTACAGCCCAATAGGTTGGGAGAAGATTAGGCTAGCAATGACAGAAGAATAGGTCTTAGAAAACCTGAATTTGTTTGTATCTGCTCATTAATGTTAAGTATTGATAAATAAAGAAAAAACCCCCCAGAAGATTTCATGTTATTAAGACAATACTCCCCAAATTGATATGCAGATTTATTACATTACCCATCAAAATTCCAGGATAAAACAACTCTGCTTCTCCTTCTAGGCTGCTCACAACACTTCGCCTCTGACACCAGTCTTATGGGTTTTTCCACAACAAGCAATTTAACTCAGTTCTGATACTATCAACCTAGAGTTAACATCAGATCCTGCAGGTTAAGGGCTCAGTCCAAGACTGCTTCCCACTTCAGATACCAATTGCAAGTTTGGGCCTCTGGTATTTCTGACCAATAGGCTATAAATTGGAGATTCCCACAATCCCGTCTTTGGATTTGATAATTTGCTAGAGTGGCTCACAGAACTCCGGGAAACACATTTGCCAGTTTCTTATGTAATAAAGGATACAAACGAACACCCAGATGAAGAGGTACATAAGGCATGATCTGGAAGGGTCCCAAAGGTAGGAACTTCGGTTCTTATAAAGTTGGAGTATGCCACTTTCCTGGCATGTGGATGTATTCACCAACCTGGAAGGACTCCAAACCCCCTACTTTAGAGATTTCTATGGAGGCTTCATCATGTAGGCGTGATCAATTATTAACTCTATCTCTAGGCCCACTTCCCTCTCTGGAGGATGGAGAGGATGTAAGACTGAAAGTTCCAAGCTTCTAATGATGTCTTAGTCTTTCTGGTGATCAGCCCCCATCCAGGAGCCCATCAAGAGTTGGCTCATTAGAACAAAAGACACTTCTATCACTCAGGAGATTACAAATGTTTTAGGAGCTCTGTGTTAGGAAATGGGGGCATGTCTATATCATCTATATCTATATCTATATATCTATATACCTATATCTATATGATTTCACAACACCAACTGCTTTTTTTTTTTCTTCTTCGAGAAATTGATGAGGTGATCCTAAAATTTACATGGAAATCTAAGGGACCCAGAATAGCCAAAACAATCTGGAAAAAAACAATAAAACACCATCAGACAAAGTTAGAGGACTCACATTTCCTGATTTCAAAATTTAACTACAAAGCTACAGTAATGAAGACAGCTGTGATAGTGGCATTAATGACACACAGATCAATGGAATAGAAGAAAGTTCAGAAATTGCCAAGATAATAAAATGGAGAAGGAATAGGTTTTTTTTCAACAAATGGTGTTGAAACTGAATATCCACATGCAAAAGAATGGAGTTAGGTTACTACTCCACAAAGACTGACTCAAGATAGATAAAGAACTAAATTTATGAAACTCTTGGAAGAAAACATAGATGTAAATCTTCACAATCTTGTATTAGGCAATGGTGTCTGAGACATGACAATAAAAATGCAAGCAACCAAAGAAAAGTAATGAGGACTTCCTCAAAATTAAAAAAATATGTTAATGTTCATTTACTTTTGACAGAGAGACGGAGTATGAGCAGGGGAGGGGAAGAGAAAGAGGGAGACACAGAATCTGAAGCAGGCTCTAGGCCCTGAGCTGTCAGCACAGAGCCCGATGCGGAGCTCAAACCCACAAACCGTAAGAACATGACTTGAGCCGAAGTCGGTGCTTAACCAATTGAGCTACCCAGGCGCCCCTCAAAATTAAAAACCTTTGTGCTTCAATGGATACTATGAAGAAAGTGAAAAAGACAACCACAGAATGAGAGAATATCTACAAATCATATATCTGACAAGGGACTAGTATCCAGATTAAATAAAAAATTGTTACAATAAAATGACAGACAACCCATTTATGAATGGGCAAAGTATTTGGATAGACATTTTACCAAAGAAGATATGCAAATGGCTAATAAGCACATGAATATATGCTCAATATCATTAGTCAATAGGGAAATGCAAATCAAAACCACAATGACATACTATGTCCTACGTACTGGAATGGCCGTAATAAAAAAGATAGACAATAACAAGTGTGGGTGAGGATGTGGAGAAGTTGGAACCCTCATACATTGCTGGCGGGAATGTAGACTGGTACAACAGCTTTGGAAAACAGCTTGACAGTTCCTCAAAAAGTTAAACATAAAGTTACTGTATGACACAGCAATTCCGCTCCTAGGTGTATACCTAAGAGAAATGGAAATATATGTCCACACAAAAATTTGCACATGAATGTTTGAATCAGCATTATTCAAAATAGCATAAAAGTGGGGTGCCTGGGTGGCTCAGTCGATTAAGCGTCCGACTTCGGCTCAGGTCATGATCTCACGGTTCATGAGTTCGAGCCCGGCATCGGGCTCTGTGCTGACAGCTCAGAGCCTGGAGCCTGCTTCGGATTCTGTGTCTCCCTCTCTCTCTGATCCTCCTCCTCTCATGCTCTGTCTCTCTCTCTCTCAAAAATAAATAAACATTAAAAAATTTTCAAAATAGCATAAAAGTGTAAGCAATCCGAATGTCCATCAGTTGATAAACAGATAAACAAAACATTATATTTCATACAATATTATTCAGGCCTGAAAAGGAATGGCGTGCATACATGCTATAACATGCATGAACCTTGAAAACATCATGCTAAGTGAAAGAAGACAGACATAAAAGGCCACATATTGTATGATTTCATTTATATGAAATGTACAGAATAGCTTATCTATAGAGACAGAAAGTAAATTACAGGTTGCTAGCAATTCGGGAGAGGGAGAATAGGGAACATTGAAAATTAAAACTGGGAGAAATAAGCCCACTGACCCAACCAAAGGAGGGACATGGAGATTGGGAGCACAGTTAAGCAAGGCTCTAATCAACATTCTTGCAAGAGCAGGTGTCTGATGGACAGGCACACTCGGGGCAGTTACAGCAGATAATTTATCTCCTAGTGTGCAAGTCCCTCCTCTGATTCCTCATTGGCTGAGTGCTACAGAGGTTACAGCCTTACTCAGGCATCACCTATGCCCATGTAAGGCAAAAAGTAGTCTGATTGGAACAAATGTACATTTCCTGAGGTGATGCAGAGACTTTCATTCCCTCCTTTGTTCTTTGGTGAATGCTCATTGCAAAGCCCATGAAAATAAGCCCGCGAAATGGAATGGGGAAGAAGACCCAGGAAGTGAAGTATCTAAGAGTTTGGGGCTCTGTTATGGGGGTGGTTCGTATATATTTCCAATAGATTGTAAACCTACTGTTAACTAGACAGCACAGCTTTTATTTGGTATTTCTGAAAATGAATCATCTCCCTTCTCACAAACAGTTTCTTTTAGGGGTGATTAAAATGTTCTAGAATTAGATACTGGTGATGGTTGCACAACTTTGTGAATATGCTAAAAAAATCCCTACTGAATGGTACACTTTAAAAGGAAGATTTTTATGGTGTATGAATTATATCTCAATTAAAAAAAAAACCCTTAAAGGCCTGAAAACAAAATTATCTGACTCTTCAGGGACTGCTGTTTCTTCTAAAATATTTTCTTGTATTCAGTAACTCTAGTATTTCTCCCAGAGTAGATACCTGTCCCAGGTGTTTCTGAGTCAAGCTATTTCAGAGTAAGTTGATGTTGAACATTTCACCTGGGAGCTCCTTCCCCCTTGCTCCTTCCCCACATACAGAACCCTCTCTTCCAGATACTAGAGACAGGATTTGCACAAATCTTTTGTGTGGTCACAGCTCTTTCACTTGAGCAAGCATTTCAGTTTTTCAGCCCCAGAGGCTCAGCTGTGCGGTGATTTTGAGGGTTTGGGAGCATTTACCTAAGGTGTTACTCAAACTAGCTGCCTCTTCTTAAGTTTTATGAAGACCCTATTTTCTGCCCACCATTCTAAGAAAGTCACAGCTGGTTCTGGCTGTAGGAATCAATTGAAAGAGATGTTCTTTACCTAAAAGATAGATGTAAGAATCAACTCCTAGGTATATGTTTGCAGTCCTTTTTGCTAAAAGGACCCTATCTTCTGCTGATCTGATGTAGTTCCACTGTTCTTACGAGAAACCTCTTTCTTAAAAAAGCATTATTTTTGAAAAATATTTTTAATAGATTACTATTCAGGTTAACTTAATGGATTTAATCTTGGAATTTCAAATGATCACTTAAGGATAAAATATTACATATCGTATGCTCTCTAGTTGTTAGTGCTGTGAAGAAAAGGATAGTATATGTATTGGGGTTCCTCGTTTCCTGGGCACCCACAAATGTTTGCTGGAAGCAAACTAAACAAGGCATCCTTTTCATATGGCATGTTAAGTGTGTACAGGTTTGCTTGAAATCCTTTTTGTATAAATGAGTTCATCAGGTTTTCTAATCAGGCAATTATACCCACCTCACAAAACAACTCCTTCAGTCACAGTACCTTGTCTGCCAACCCTCTCATCCCAGGACAAACAGCATTAGGGGGAGACATTCCTCCAATTGTAATTCATTAATCCTCAGGGATTTAGAAGAAGGTATAGGGAAGCAAGCTCCCAAATTTAGTTCCTACTTGCTTTACTTATTCTCACAGGCACAGTGTTTTTGAACTATCCCGACTTTACCTTTGAAGATACCAGAATATATATAGAGAGAATCCTTGGACTGCTTGAATGATAGGGGGAAGGTTAAGGGTAAAAGGAAGGAAAAAGACATCCTTTAATGTAAAAAATCCTTTTGAGAGCACTTGCTTATGGAATTGGGTGGGGAATGAGCAGAGGAAAGAATCCCATACTTAGGAGTTATAGATGGAGGTCATAGGACATGGATGATGAACAAGACCTAGTAATCCAGTTGTCCATTCTTAGGCTCTCCATGTTAATTTCTCATCCCACACCCGCACTTGCGTTACTGAACCAAGAAGAATTTATGCAGTTGTCCAGTTTTGGAGCAGTAACTGGAGAAGAGTGCCTCCCTGCTATGGGTGGAGTAGGAGCTAATGAAGAGTTCCCCCTCCAGGTGATGGTGACTCTTGGGGAGGCAGAGTTGAGCTATAAAGTTTAGCTGTCCCTTTCCCCATGAGATTTTTCTCTCCTGTGCCAGTCCAAGAGGAGACAGAATTCAGGGCTTCCACTGGGGCTTCATCTCAGACAATGAAAGCAAGGGTGGAACTGAATAAAATCCAATAGGGCTTAAAAGTCAAAGTTGATTGCCCCTGCCAGGGAACGCCCTTCTGACAATCATTGCTCTGAATGGGGGTGCGTGATGAGCAGAACCTTCACCTTTATTCCAAGGGTGGGGGTTACTTGAAGGAAGGAAGCACTGATGCCCTTTGGTGAATCTGGTGGATTTGTTTGCTCAGCAGCCAATTCGATGTTTTTCTAAATGTGCTTCCTTGTTCTGTAGAGGCTGGCAAGCTAAAACCTACATTTCTCAGATTCCTTAGTAAGTAATGTTCCAATATGATTTAGATATAGATTTAGATTTAGATTTCTATATTTAGATGGACATGTATGAGATCTCACTGAGGTGAAAAAAGTTTCATTTATAAAATGATGATAATAATACCTACTTCATTGGGTTTGATGTCCTATAGCTATATGCATATATAGTATAAACTATATATAGTATATGCTATATGGCATATTATACATATATAGAGAGAATATAGTATATATATTTGTATACTACATATATAAAATTACTATATATATGGCCATTGTATAATTATATACCATATTTTATATATATAGTATAATAGAGTGTCTGGCTCATACTAAGCAGTACATGTATGTTAGCTATGAATATATTAATATTAAAATTTTTTTTAAATGTTTATTTTTGAGAGAGACAGAGTATAAGTGGGGGAGGGGCAGAGAGAGAAGGAGACATGGAATCTGAAGCAGGCTGCAGGCTCTGAGCTGTCAGCACGCAGCCTGATGCAGGACTTGAACCCAGGAACCATGAGATCATGACCTGAGCCAAAGTCAGATGTTCAACCGACTGAGCCACCCAGGCAGCCCGAATATATTAATATTTTAAAAGATCTCCAAGTAATTTTAAAATGTATGCAAGGTTAGGAACCACTGATTTAAGATCTTATAACCATAGTAAGAAATTTGGGCTTAAATTTAATGCAATTGGAAAATACAGAAGGGCTTCAGGCAAGAAAATCATATGGTTTTGTTTATATTTTTAAAAACTGCTCAGGCTTCAGTGTAGAGAAAGAATTTGAGAGTGGGCGAACAGCAGAAGGAAGAAAAGACGTATTACAGATGTTCAGGTACAAGAAGACAGTAGTTTTATAATGGAAACAGAAAAATAGTTGGGTTTGTGATGTTTTGGAAATGGATCTGAGCAGCAGTACTGATGGATAGAATGTGGGTATGTGAGGTTATGTGACATGCCCAAGTTGATTCCAAAGGAAATGAATCAGAATCTCTGGGCCATCGCTGACAGCATCTCAGTCTGCCAGACATGTTAGCATACCATTGGGTCGCTGGGTCATAAGGCCCAAGTGGCAGGGTAGTTTGCTCTACCAGCTTACCGGTTACAAAACGGCTTATTGCTCCAGGCCCTGCAAAGCTAGCAGTAGTACCATTGCTCTTCCCACTGAACAGATGAAAGGATAATCAGATGAGGTTAAATAATCGGTCCCCAATCACACAGCTGGGGTAGTAGGAGAGCAGATATATGAACCCAGAAGATGCCAGAGCCTGTCCTTTTAGCCATGTGCTGTACTACGTATTATAAACAAATGTCCTGTTTAGTTTGGTTTTAGTTGAGTTGACTAATGTTATTTTCAAGGAGTTTTAACTAGTGTGCATCCTCCAATGCTTGGCACTGTTGGCTGCCCCTTCTTCCCCAGAATGCTTAGATTCCCTTTGCTTTGGTGATACGGCACTCTTCTGGTTCTCATATCTTCTCTCTTTTTTTTTTTTTGGTTCTCTCTTCTTCCCTCCATCCACTCGTTACATAACAGTTTCCCCAGGGATTGTCATTGTTAGCCCTCTGCACTTCTCACTGCACACACTCGATAGGCCTAATCTCCCACGTACTATGGCTAGCACTTTTGTTCCCATACCACTGTATTTACACACACACACACACACACACACACACACACACACACACACAATGTATTTATATGTGCTGTAATGAAGAGAAGATTCAAAACGAGTGAAACGGGGGAGAAAGTACAATAGAGAAAATGAATAAAGCTAAAAGTTAGTACTTTTTAAAAAGCAGTAACACTGATAAGCCTCTAGTCAAGACTGATCAGGAAAAAAGTATAAACAAGTCTCCAGAGATATTAAACTATTAGCAAGATAATAAACCATAAATTTTACAATATTTTAGATAAAGTGGACAAAATCCTTGAAAAACAACTTATAAAAATGAACATAGGTAGAAATAGAAAATCCGATTAGTTCTATATCTACTAAAGAAATTGAATTCATGATTAATTTCTCCCACACAAAAAAGTATGGGCCCAAATACCTTCATGGGTGAATTCTTCTAAACATTTAAGGAAGAAATAATACTAATCTTAAACAAATTCTCTCAAAAACTACAGGAGCTTCTACTTCCCAGCTGGTTTTTATGAGGCCAGTATATTTTAATACTAAAATCTACGAAGATATCATAAAAGGGAAAATTACAACCAATTTCTCATGAGAACATAGAGGTAAAAATCCTAAGCAAATATTAGCAAACTGAATCCAGCAATATATAAAGAGTATAATACATCATGACTAGATGATAAATTTTCCAAGACTTAGCATCTTGATAAAGGAAGGAAAACTAGTGGGTAAAACTCAACATTCACTCATGGTAAAAACTCTTAGCAAGTAGGAATAGTGGGGAGATAGGCTTAATCTAATTAGACTATTTACTCCTTTTCCCCAAAATTCCTAATGGTGAATTATTATTTACTTATATTTATTTATTTTTAAAGTATATAACATTTTGATTTGATAGACTTACGCACTGTGAAAAGATTCCCACCATCAAGTTAATTAACACATTAATCACCTTACAATTTACCTTTTTTTTGTGTGTGAGAATACTTAAGTTCTACTCTTTTAGCAAACTTCAATTACACAATACAGTATTATCAATTGAAGTCACCATGTTATACATTATATCTTCAGATCTTGTTCATCTTTTTATTTATTTTATTTTTGGGAGGGGAAGAGAGAGAGGGAGAAAGGATCTGAAGTAGGCTCCCTGCTCTATAGTTTTCAGAGAACAGATCTTTTACCTCTTTGGTTAGATTTATTCCTAAGTATCTTATGGGTGAATTTAGCAAGGTCACTGAGTACTAGGTCAATATATAAATACCAATTGTATTTTCTATAGACTAACAAATCTAATTCAACAGTACATTAAAAGAATTATTTACCATGCTACCTGGGGCTCTGACCCATGAACTGGGAGATCATGACCTGAACTGAAGCTGAAAGCTTAACTGACTGAGCCACCCAGGCACCCCATTCATCTTGTTTTTTGTTGTTTTTTTTTTTAATTTTAATTGTGTGTGTGTGTGTGTGTGTGTGTGTGTGTGTGTGTGTTTGAGAGAGAGGAAAGAGAGCACAAGCAAGGGAGAGGGGCAGAGGAACAGAGAGAAAATTTTAAGCAGGCTCCACACAGTGCGAAGGCCAATACGGGGCTTGATTCCATGACTCTGGGATCATGAACTGGGCCAAAATCAAGAATGGGATGCTCAGCTGACTGAGCTACCCGGTG
The DNA here is from genome assembly GCA_030068075.1 of Paguma larvata. Lineage (NCBI taxonomy): Eukaryota > Metazoa > Chordata > Mammalia > Carnivora > Viverridae > Paguma > Paguma larvata. The sequence goes on along the minus strand of CM057840.1, from coordinate 3,278,551 downwards.
CCCCAAGACCTTATTCATCTTATAATCGAAAGTTTATACTCTTTTTTTTTTTTTTACCAGCCTCATCCTATTTTCCCCATCCCTTAAGACCCTGGTAACCACCATTCTACTCTATTTCTACGAATTTGCCATTAAAAAAAAAGATTTCACATGTAAGTAATTATTTGTCTTTCTCAGTCTGGCTTATTTCACTTAGCATATTGTCCTCCAGGTTTATCCACGTTGTTGCAAATGGCTGGATTTCCTTCATTTTTCAGGTTGAATAATATCTCATTTTGTGTGTGCATGTGCGTGTGTGTGTGCGCGCGCGATGGTAAATTACTGAAAGCTTTCCCACCTCTGAAAATGAGAATAAACAAGGATGCCCACTGTCACAACTTCTATTCAACATATTACTGAATGTCAGCCAGTTCAATAAGAGGAAAAAGTAAGAAAAGGCATATGGCTTGAAAAGAAAGAGATAAAAATTTAATGTGATTATATACAAAAAAAATAACAAAGAGTTTACAAACTATTAGAATTAATATGTGAATTTAGCAAGGTCACTGAGTACTAGGTCAATATATAAATACCAATTGTATTTTCTATAGACTAAACACAAATAATCAGAACATAAAGATTCCAAATGATATTATTTATAATAGCATCAGAAAATATCAATCCTATGCAAAAATTCTCAACAAAATACTAGCAAATCTAATTCAACAGTACATTAAAAGAATTATTTACCATGCTCAAATGGGATTTATTCCTGGGCTGCAAGGCTGGTTCGATATTCACAAATCAAAATATATGATATACCACATTAATAAAAGAAAGGATAAGAACCATATGATTCTCTCAACAGATGTAGAAAAATTATTTGACAAAATCCAGCATCCTTTCTTGATAAAAGCCCTCAAGAAAGTAGAGATAAAAGGAATGTTCCTCAACATCATAAAGGCCATATATGAAAAACCCATAGTTAATATCCTCGAAGGGGGAAAACTGAGAGCTTTCCCCCTAAGATCAGGAACATGATAGGGATGTCCACTCTCACCACTGTTGTTCAACATAGTACTGGAAGTCTTAGCCTCAGCAACCAGAAGGAAAGCAACCAACAAAAAGAAATAAAAGGCATACAAACTATCAAAGAAGTCAAATTTTCACTCTTCACAAATGACATGATAGTGTACATGTAAAACCTGAAAGATTCCACCAAAAAACTGTTAGAACTGATACGTGAATTCAGCAAAGTCACAGGATATAAGATCAATGTGCAGAATTTGGTTGCATTTCTACACACCAATAATGAAACAGCAGAAAGAGAAATCAAGGAACTGATCCCATTTACAAATGCACCAAAACCCATAAGATACCTAGGAATAAATCTAACCAAAGAGGTAAAAGATCTGTTCTCTGAAAACTATAGAAAGCTTATGAAAGAAACTGAAGACAACACAAAGAAAAAGAAAAATATTCCATGATCATGGATAACAAATATCGTTAAAATATCTATACTACCTAAAGCAATCTACACATTCAATGGTATCCCTATCAAAATAACACCAGTATTCTTCACAGAACTAGAACAAACAATCCTAAAATTTGTATGGAACTACAAAAGACCCCAAATAGTTAGAGCAATCCTGAAAAAGAAAACCATAGCTGGAGGCATCACAATTCCAGAATTTAAGCTGTATTACAAAGCTGTAATCATCAAGAAGGTATGGTACTGGCACAAAAACAGACACATAGATCAATGGAACAGAATAGAGAACCCTGAAAGGGACCCATAACTATATGGGCAACTAATCTTAGACAAGAAAAGAGTATCCAATGGAAAAAAGGACAGTCTCTTTAGCAAATGGTACTGGAAAAATTGGACAGCAACATGCAGAAGAATGAAACTGGACCAACTTCTTATATCAAACACACAAAAATATATATAAAATAGATGAACGACCTAAATGTGAGACAGGAAACCACCAAAATTCTAGAGGAGAACATAGGCAGTAACCTCTTTGATCCCAGCCACAGCAACTTCTTACTAGACATGTCTCCAGAGGAAAGGGAAATAAAAATAAAAATGAACTATTGGGACTTAATCAAATAAAAAGCTTTTGCACAGTGAAGGAAACAATCAACAAAACTAGAAGGCAACTGACAAAATGGGAGAAGATATTTGCAAATGACATATCAGATAAAGAGTTAGTATCAAAATCTATAAAGAACTTACCAAACTCAACACCCCCAGAAACAATCCAGTAAGAAATAGGCAGAAGACAAGAATAGACACTTTTCCAAAGAAGACATCCAGATGGCTAAAGGACACATGAAAACATGCTCAACATCACTTATCATCAGAGAAATACATATCAAAACCACAATGAGATACCATCTCATACCAGCCAGAATGGCTAAAATTAACAACTCAGGAAACAACAGATGTTGGTGAGGACGCAGAGAAAGGGAAACCCTTTTGCACTGTTGGTGGGAATGCAAACTGGTGCAGCCACTCTGGAAAACAGTATGGAGTTTCCTCAAAAAATAAAAAATGGAATTCCCCTAGGACTCAGCAACTCCACTACTAGGTTCTTATCCAAAGGATACAAAAATGCTGATTCAAAGAGGCACATGCATCCCAATGTTATAGCAGTGCTATAAACAATAGCCAAATTATGGAAAGAGCCCAAATATCCATCGACTGATGAATGGATAAAGAAGATGTGGTATATATACACAATGGAATACTACTTAGAGGTCAGAAAGAATGCAATCTTTCCATTTGCAACAATGTGGGTGGAACTGGAGTGTATTATGCTAAAAGTAATGTCAGTCAGAGAAAGAGAAATACCATATGATTTCACACATGCGTGGTATTTAAGAAACAAAACATGAACATAGGGGAGAAGAAGGAAAAATAAGATAAAAACAGAGAGGGAAGCAAACCATAAAAGACTCTTAAAGACAGAGAACAAGAGATTTGCATTTGATTCAGTAGAGTGAGTGAAGAGATCCATTCTTGCCCTTGTGAGACTTTTTTGGTGTACAGTTTTAGAAATGTTAACACATGCATAGACATATGACAACCACCATAGTCAACATACAGAACAGTTCCAGCCCTCTAGTAAAATTCTTTTGTGGTATCCCTTTATTATCACACCCTCCTGCCCCCCCCCCCATTCCCAATCCCTGGCAACCTCTTCTTAACTGTTCTCCATCACTGTATCTTTTTGAGACTTCCACAGAAAACAAATCATATTAATTTTTGAGACTACTTTCATTCAGCATAATACCTTTGAGATTCATCCAAGTTTTTGCATGTAGAACAAGTCTATTCCTTTTTTCACTGAATACTATTCTATTTTATGGATTATCACATTTTGTTTATCCACTCGCTTATTTAAAGTCATCCAGATTGTTTCCAGTTTTTGGCAATTATGAATAGAGCTGCTAAAACATTTGTATTTAGGGGTTTGTGTGAACACAGATCTTCATTTATCTTGGGTCAATATCCAGGAATATGATTTCAGAATAATATGGTAAGTGTATGTTTAAAAGAAACTGATAGGTTGTTTAAGTTTTAAGAAACTGCTAAATTGAGGCTAAGTTGTACGATTTTACATCCCTACTAGCAATGTATGGAAGTTCCAGCTGCTCTGCATCCTTGTTAGCCCTTGGTATTGTCAATATTTTTAGTTTTAGCCATTCTAACAGTTGTATAATTGTATCTCGTTATGATTTTAATTCAAATTTATCTAATGGCATCTTTTGAACATCTTTTCATGTGCCTATTGCTGTCTGCATATCCTTTTTGCTAAGGTGTCTAACTCTTTAGCCCATTTAAAATATTGAGTTGTTTGTACTATTCCTGTTAAGTCTTGAGAGTTCTTTAAAGGACGTCGTTCAAGTCCTTGGTCAGATACGTGATTTACAAATATTTTCTCCCAATCTAAAGCTGGTCTTTTCATTCTTTCAACAGTGCCTTTTGCAGAGCAAAAATTCTCGTTTTGAAAACCAAGGTGAAGACCAAATCATCAATTTTTGTCTTGTGGATTGTGGTTTTGGTGTCATATTTAAGAACTCTTGGCCTATCCCCAGGTCTTAAAGGCTTTTTCACATGTTTTCTTTTAAGTATTTTATAGTCTTACATTTTATATTCATATATGAAACTTTTTGAGTTAATTTTTATATGAAGTGTGAGGTTTAGATCAATGCTTATTTTGGGGGCACCTGGGTGGCTCAGTTGGTTAAGTTGGTTAAGTGTCCGACTTCAGCTCAGGTCATGATCTCGCAGCTCATGTGTCTGAGCCCCATGTCGGGCTCTGTGCTGATAGCTCAGAGCCTGCAGCCTGCTTCAGATTCTGTGTCTCCCTCTCTCTCTGCCCCTCCCCTGCTCGCACTCTGTCTCTCTCAAAAAATAAACAAACATTAAAAAAATTTCAATCAATGCTTATTTTTTGCCTACTGATGTTTATTGCTTTAACACCTTTGTTAACAAGATTACCTATTCCTCACTGAAATTGCTTTTGCACTTCTGTAAAAAATCAATGGGCCACATTTGGGTGAGATTATTTCAGGACATTCTCTTCTGTTTCATTGACCAGTGTGTCTATACCTTTGCCAATACCACACAATCTTGATTACTGTAATTCCACAGTAAGTCTTATCATTGGGGGTAATGCTTAATTTTATGTATCAATTTGGCTAGGCTGTGGTGCCCAGGCATTTAATAAAACACTAATGTTTAAAAGAAAGAAAGGGGAAACTACCTCAGATAAGTTTGCAGACTCAAAGTTCAAAGCATAAAGTCAAAGATAGCCAACAAACTCAATGAATAGAAGCATTGACTCCTGAGTAAAGGTAAACAATTGAGCAGTCAATTAAGAGGGATTTAAATGAGTATGATCAAGATTCCTCAAAGAGATAAATAAAAGAATATTACCCTTAAAGCTAGAACGAAAGGTTATAAAACAAAAGAGTCAGATATTAATTAGGGTTGTGTAGCTACGAAAAAAAACTAACTAGGGGTGCCTGGATGGCTCAGTAGGTTAAGCGTCTGACTCTTGATCTTGGCTCGGGTCATGATCTCACATTCGTGGGATTGAGCCCCATGTCGGGCTTTGTTCTGATTGTGGAGCCTGCTGCAGATTCTCTCTCCCTCTCTCTAACCTCTCCCCTGCTTGTGCATGCACGCTCTCTCTTTCTCTCTCTCTCAAAAATATATTTTTAAAAAGAACTAATCATAAATAAAACAAAAAAATACATTCACTGAAATATATAAAAATAAGAAGCAATAGTCAGGGTTATTTCTTAGTGGGGTTCCTTCTGATGGCTCTTGGTGTTCTAGCTTCTAAGTTCTGTGGTTCTGGTCTCAGGCACAAAGATACCGGAGAAGCAGGCCCAGAGATCATTTTATGACTGTACCTTATGTTGGAAGCATCTTGTTGGGCTGAGCTCGGTAAAATTAGATCAAGATTGGAGCAAAGGAGTGAGATAGTCCTTGCTACAGATGAATGCCAGATAAACCTCTTCTTTCCTTTTAAAAAATTTTTTAAATGTTTATTTTTGAGAGAGAAGAGAGAGAGAGAGAGAGAGAGAGAGAGAGAGAGAGAGAGAGAGAGAGGAGTATGGGCAGAGAGAGAGAGAGACAGAATCTGAACTAGGATCCAGGCTCTGAGCACAGAGCCCAACGTGGGGCTTGAACTCACAGACAGTGAGATTATGACCTAGGTCGAAGTTGGATGCTTAACTGATTGAGCCACCCAGGTGCCCCACCCCTTCTCTTTCTTACCCACTTGTCTCTGGGTTCCATAAACAAAGAATAGGTGCTGAACTGTTGTTCTTATCCAGTATTCTCTGGAGATTATTGGATATCCTTGATTATCCAGAGGCTTGCTGCTCCAGGACCACTGATAACTTGTCCAGCTTCATATAGATGTCTTGGAAGGATAGAATGTGTTGAAGAACTCTCCCTTTAGAACTGCAACTATAAATTTCTCAAGATTATCTCAGAGATGCTGTGAGCCCAGATCAGGGAATCATGAGAGGTTAAATGGGCATATAAGTCAAGATGTCATCTAAACAGATGACAACTATTCTATGAGGCTATGAGAAATCCATTCATTAGTCCGAGCAAGAATACAAGGTTATCTTTCACAAGAGCCCAACATACTCTTTTGGCTAATGCCAAAAGATGGAAATTCATTAAAATCTAAGGTCTACGGTGATGGCCCAGAATGTTGGTCATCTGTTTATTTGCCATCCTGTTGAAGCTGCATCTATCTTAAAAATTAGATGTTTTTCTTGTTCACAAAATGTACTGCCCTCCCTCCCCCGGGGGAGCCAGTGGCTTGCTGAATCTGCACTGCAAAGTTGGTACACGTAGAGAGGCTTAGAGAGCAAAGCAATCAGGATTCTTTAGTTACCAACAGAAAGAACAAACTCAAAGTAGCTTAAGATCTCAGGGGTGTCTCATGAAAACGAGGAAAGGAATGCACCTGGATCTCAAGAGGAATTGTAATGACACAGAAAACCTAGTTTGAGTCAGAAGTCTAGGAAATACCATCTTCACTTCATGTGCTGTGTTTCTAGGAGTGTTTGCTTCCTTCTTTCTTGCCAGATAAGCCTTCTTATACAAACCTTATTCACTTGACCAGAGAGTAGTCCCTTAGAACCAGGTATATCCAGTTATACTTAAGATGTCAGGATCAGTTCTTTTACTTCAAGTTAAGAAACATCTCCTGGTATGTGATTTATTTATCTAGGCTTCAGATAACAAAGCAGGATAGGGAGGTTGTTTTTGATTTGCAGAATATGTAAGCTGATATGTGAGGTAAAATAGAAGGTTTAGGTATTTTAGGTAATAATATGGTTGTCGGTTTGAGCCAGAGTCTGAGGGTCTAGAGGGAAATGTGTCCAGCATTTCAAAGTTCTCCCACATGCACAGTTGGAGCTGTCAACTTGTCCCATGTGGATAAGACTTGGTCCTCAAAGCCATTTCACGTAGCTCAGATTATCTTAGCATTCACTGAGAGGTAGATGTAGAGTGACTGAGCACCCAGGTGCTCCTCCTCTTCTCTCCTCCTCCTCCTCTTCCTTTCTTCTTCTCCTCTTATTCTTCTCCTTCTTCTTCCTCCTCTTCCTCCTCCTCTTTCTTCTTCTCCTCTCCTCCTCATCCTTCTTCTTCTTCTTCTTTTTTTTTTTTTACATATCACAGAGCTCCTATGTTACCCAGAAGAAAGGAACAGAACATCCTAAGAGATGTCCTAACAGAGGATAAAGTGTAAAGGCCTCTAAGATTAGACTTGAGTCTAGCCCTCAAAGTTGACTGAGTCACAAAGTGTGGGCTTATGAGGCTAAGGAAGGTCTACCCCCTAACTTATGGTCTGCCCTTTGAACATGATGGTTGATCAAACCTCTTCAGTTAATACCAATTCCTCCTGGGGCTCCTGGGTGGCTCAGTTGGTTAGGCATCCGACTTCAGCTCAGGTCATGATCTTGCAGTCAGTGAGTTTGAGCCCCGCATCAGGCTCTGTGCTGACAGCCTGAAGCCTGGAGCCTGCTTCAGATTCTGTGTCTCCCTCTCTCTTTGCTCCTCCCCTCCTCACTCTATGTCTCTAAAAAATGAATAAATGTTAAAAAAATTTAAAAAAAATCAATTCCTTCTTACCCGGCCCTATTTCATATGAAATCATGCCTGCCCCTTGTAAGTTAGCAACCTGATTCCCAAACTTTGTAGGGCTAGTAACAATTTACAAAAGCAAAGCATTGCACGTAGTTGGACCGATACCCACCCTAAACAGAGCATATTTAAGAGAATACAGGTTAAAGGAGAACAAAAGCGTTTTCACTGTGAGAGTGGCCAGATAGCAAGAGAACTAAGAATGAGAAGTGTCATGGAATAGAGGGTTTCAAGGAGGATAGGATCTCAACAGAAATACTAGAATGGGAATTCAGAAAATGCAATTAGGAGGTCATTGGTGACCCTAGAGAGTACCCTTTCAATGAACAAATGAGTTTTGAAGCCAGAGTTCAAAGACACCAGAATGACTAGGTGCTGAAGAAACAAAGACCATGGGTAAAAGCTATATTTTCTAGTCATGAATGTGAGAGTAGGGATCTGTGTTTGGCATTGATTTTTTTGAAAAAGATCTTATTTTTAAGTAATCTCCACACCCAACATAGGGCTCAAACTCACAACCCGGAGATCAAGACTCATATGTTCTACTGGCTAAGCCAGCCAGGTACCCCTGGCATAGATGTCTTGAAGACAGAATAGACTTGTGCATGATTGGAAACTGGGGAAAGGAGCTTATAGATACGAAAAATATGTTCATTTCCATAATTGTTGATATGTTTAGTTTAGCAGAATCGATTTTCAAGTTTTATTGTCCCGAAAATCTCTATCGTGTAGTGAAGCTATATTGCCCCCATGTGGTGTAGGCTGCCCAGCAACTTCATTCTAAACTAGGAATTGACAAACTTGGTGTAAACAGTAAATATTTGTTTTGAGTGAAAGTAGCCACAGATAATACACAAACAAATAGGTGTGACCACATTCCATTAAAACTTTAAGTGATTTGCTCGAGGGTTGAGGGGATCAGAATATGCCACCCCCAAACATGCCACTTTGGCATAAAGATTACTTTAAGCTAAGGGCATCTGAGATTCAACAGATAGAAAAAAAGAAAAAAAAAAAGTCTTAGAGCTTTCCTTTTCCGACTAAAAGTAACAACTCCTGGGAAATAAGACTACCATAAATTCTTCTCGAGGGGCAGATCTACTCCCAGAAGGAAGAATGAGAATAAAATCTACCTCGAATCCCTTATTTAGGGAAATTTTGTGGTCCGAAGAAGATGAAAACACCACTCATACCAAGATAGAAAAACATTATCACAAACTTTTTATTTTGTTTGTTGTCCTGAAAATCATTTCTTTCCAAAAAGTCGTTTGTTTTCTCGTTTGTTTTCCTGTAAGTGCCCTTCTCCTCCTCTCCTTTACCTAGGAAGGTGGTATATAAACCCCAAATCCTAATCACTTCTTTGAGTTAGCACTGAGGTCTCCCATGCGTGTGGATGTGGCATATGTAAATTAACTGTTTTTCCCCCTCCTGTTCATTTCTCTTTTGTCAGTTTAATTTGCAAGACTCCAGCAACAGAATATAAGAGGGCAGAAGAAAAGTTGTTTTCTTCACCTCCAAGGTCAGGTAGCTATTAAGTGGAGGAACAGGGATTGAAACCCAGATATCTGCTCTAGAAACTGAGCTCCCCCTTACTAAGCTACTTTACTTATTATTATTTCTAACTGAAAGGGACTCCATCTTAACATAAACTATTTTTACCATACACTATATTCTATTTTTTTAATGTTTATTTATTTTGAAGGGGAGAGAGAGAGAGATAGGGAGCAAGCATGTGCCTGGGATAGGGGCAGAGAGAGAGGGAGAGAGAGGATCCCAAGCGGGCTCTGCACTGTCAGTGTAGAGCCCAACTTAGGGCTCGAACTCAGGAACTGTGAGATCATGACCTGAGCAGATATTGAGTCAGATATTGAGCTGATATGGATTCAGGTAGGCGCCCTACCATACACTATATTTTAAATCAGGTATATAAAAAGTTAGTCACAAGCACTTTTCTCCGGTTTAATTAATGTACTTTTTCTAGTGCGACTGAATCTTATTTTGAATCAGATTCTTCACACATCTTGTCTACAGCTTGGGCGCATCATAGAAATTCATTAAGTACCTTTCAGTTTGTTTTCTGTCTTACAGGTTTTCCCCCTTTTAGCCACTGTTTGACTCCACATCTGTTTAGGCTATTAATATTATTCGAAGGCAAAGCTTTCATATGATTTGCTTCATTTTAGAGGTAGTAAAGTACAGCGGTTTTACGTATGAGCTTTGAAGCCAGACAGTCCTCAGTCTGACTTCTGGCGCTGTCACTGCATGGGAAGTACTCAATAAATATCAGCTAGTCTTTTAGCATTTCAATCAACCAGAGTGTATGCCTTGGTTCAATTTCTCCATGTTTTCTCTCTTCATGCAGAAGCAAAAAGGACTTTAGTCATCTTAGGTCCCTTTAAATAACAACAACCACCACAATTTTAACTATCACCACCATAATAATAGCTGACATTTACTGAGTGATTACTATGTATTATTATTTTTTTTCCAAAATTTTATTTAAATTCAAGTTAGTTAATATACAGTGCAATACTGGTTTCAGGAGTAGAATTCAGTGATTCATCACTTACACACAACACACACTGGGCATCGTAACAAGTGCCCTCCTTAATGCCCATCACCTATCTAGCCCATCCAGCAACTCTGTTCGTTCTCTCTAGTTAAGAGCCTCTTATGGTTTGCCTCCCTCTCTGTTTCTACCTTATTTTATTTTCTCTTCCCTTCTCCTTTGTTCATCTGTTTTGTTTCTTAATACATATGAGTGAAATCATACGGTATCTTGTCTTTTTCTGACGTATTTCGCTTAGCATAATACACTCTAGTTCCATCCGCATCATTGCAAATGGCAAGATTTCATTCTTTTTGATGGCTGAGTAATATTCCATTGTGTATTAAATACTTTCCATGAATTAACTCTTTTATTTCAATAACCCTATGAAGCAGGTTTTATCATTATCTTCAATTTATAGATAGGAAACTGAAGCCCACGGAGATCAAATAACTTTTCCGAGGTCATGTGGATAATAAGTGACAGAGATATTTTTTGAACCCAGATAAGTCTGGCTTCAGAATCCATACTCTTTATTACTTTTCTGTATTGCTTTATACTGTCTCCAACAGGAAATTCTACTGTGATGTATTTCTTCGAATTAGAAGGAATAATATTCCAATGTCTCCAAAGCAATAGTTACTAGGCTTTAGGATTTCACATGCTATTAAAACTTAAAAGATTCTGGTAAACGGTACATATTTATCACTTTAAAAAAATTTTTTTATTGTTTATTTATTTTTGAGAGAGACAGAGTGCAAGCGGGAGAGGGGTAGAGGGAGAGGGAGACACAGAATCTGAAGCAGGCTCCAGGTTCCAAGCTGTCAGCACAGAGCCCAACACAGTGCTCGAAGCCACAACCTGCGAGATCGTGACCTGACCTGAAGTCAGACGCTTAACTGACTGAGCCACCCAGATGCCCCAGATTTGCCACTTTTAAGTTTTGACAAGAAAGGACCTCAAAACAAAACAAACAACCACCACCACTATCATTTACTATTAGCCTAAAATAAAGGATGATTTAATACCAAAAAAAATATGATAGACATAACCTAGAACTTCCACTTTGGTGAGGATAAAGATTTTAGAACAATATTCTCCTTCCTTCTTAATACCAGGTTAATAGCTACGTGCTACTTGCATTTAGATATAACAGGTCTTTCAATAACTTTTACTACTTGCCTTTCCAGAAAGAACCTATGTCTTTGAATCAGGAAGCTAAGAGTGCCATTAATTAAAAGTTGTTGCTTTTTAATAAAAAGTGGAATAAAAGATTTATAGGTGTTTTGTTCCACTAAAGTGGCCAAAGGACTTAACAGTCTGAGTAGCCTTACTTCTATTCTTGAGATTTTGAAAGATGAAATACACAATTTTGGGATTAGATTTCTTTCATTCCAATGCATTAGAGGAGTAATTATACCGTTGAAAATGAGAACATTTCAGTTAAAACCTTACTATTTTTTGCACCTTTGATTTCCTCCAGAATCCTGATGCCTGAGTGTTTTCAACAAAGTGCCACATCAGCAGAAATCAACATGGAAGTTGGCCTTGTTAGTTTTTTTTATCGATTATACTGTGCTGGCTGCATTTTGAACTTGACGACAAACATGAATTATGTACACATGGAAAAATTTGGAACAATTCTCTATTAGTTAACAGCCTATTAGACCTTGTTTTATGTTATACTTTAGTTAAATTTGAATAGTTCAATTATAATCAATGATATTCAGCTTCAATTATAATTCCTAATTGACTCAAGCCTATTAGCACAATGTTAATAAAAGGCAAGTGGTTTGCTCCTAATGAACTTTTATGTACTAGGTAATCACGTTCAAAACCGGATTCTCCGAAATATCTTCGGATGGCATTTTCTAGGGAGCCAGGCAGTTTGGATATCAAGAACAGTATTAGCATCTTTTGGGAGCTGCAAGGAAGTCAGAAGGACAAATAACATAACTTAGAACACTAAATAACTTCTTATTCGTACTAGCGCTTAGTCCAGGGTCCTGCTGTAACCTTCACTCAGTGACTTTTTTCTCTATCAATACAAAAATAGTTTTCTTTCCTCATCGATCTTTCTAGTATTTTGCTTGGAGGACGGTGGTACCTCGAAAAACTTTTAAGAACCTCTTTCTCCATTTTAAGAGTGCAGAACTTTACAACTTTTGTATAAGAAATCAGAGTGAAGACTCTTAAAGACCCAGGTTGGACTAGCAAGCACAAAGCGGACCACGTACGGATATTTGAGCCTGAAGTGAATCTGGAGTGTGGACAGAGGCGGTTGCAGAAAAATCGTGGATACCAGGGTGTAAATTCAGTTCTAGTCAACGCGGGCGTGGGTTCCAGGTCTGCGACCCCAATCACCTCTCAAGAGGTGAGGCGAAATCCACATAGTCCAGAACGACACCAACGCGGACTCAGGTCGATCCCGTACTGAACCCAGACGCAGGCGACCTCTGGGCGCTGGATGATGACGTACGCCGCAGACCAGGCGGTGATTGGTTTCCGAATGGGGCGTCGACCGCCAACGCGACGCGGAGCCCTGGCCTAAGTCCTCGCGAGAGCGGCGGACTCCGGTGCGGGATGGCCGCTGAGCCGGGCGGAGCTGGCTCGCGGCTCGCGGAGCCGGCTCCCCGGCCCGAGACATGGCCCGGGGTCCCGGCCCGCTAGGCCGGCCTCGCCCCGATACGGTCGCCATGCCCAAGAGAGGGAAGCGCCTCAAGTTCCGGGCCCACGACGCCTGCTCTGGACGAGGTGGGCGAGGGGGGCGGGGGCGTTGAAAGGCTCATTGCTGGCGGCAGGGAGGGGGGCTGGACAGCGCCGAGGCGAGCGCTCGCTTGCCTGTAATGGGAGAGCGGCTGGGGCCGGGGTCCTGCAGTGATCAGTGGTCTTGGCGGGCGGGGGACGCTGACGAGAGAAGGCCTCCTCCTTTGAGGGTTGATGCTGTATTTCAGTGACCGTGGCGGATTATGCCAACTCGGATCCGGCGGTCGTGAGGTCTGGACGGGTCAAGAAAGCCGTCGCCAATGCTGTTCAACAGGAAGGTAGGCTGCCGACGAGTCTTTTCAGACTCAGGCCGTGAAGACAGAGCTAGGTGTGTCATTTTCCCGGGATCTTGCCTCAGTGTTATTTTCCCGGGATCCTGCCTCAATATTTTTCTGCCCATAACGTGTTTGCTGTCCCGAATAGTCACTTGTGTATTCGGAGGAGGGGAAAGGGCGGATTAGCCAAGAGCAGTAGCCGTTTCTGCAGCAGAAATATTTTATTTCTGTTTTTGCATCAAAAAAAAAATATTTGCTTACTTTTCTGTGATTTGCACTGCTTTCTTCTTGGTTATTCGTCTTTTTTCCTGTGGTTCACATGTGCTCTCAGTTATTCTGCAGCTTGCTGCTTTGTGTGAGAACCTTGAAGTATGCTTTTCTTTTTCTCATGCTTCTCTTACTTTCAAGCCTTTTACTCACAGGTCCCTGAGTCTTGTGCTTTTACGGCACCTACTGACTCTAGCTTAGGAACAGGGTTAAATTGGATTCATTTTCTCTCAAACATTGCTCCTCAGAATTTATGCACATGAGAATAGCATTCCCCTTTTGTTTTTATCCTACAGGGTTTATAGCGGAAGAATCACGATGCACTCCCTTTTTCTTCAGGTCTGAAGTTGACACTTGTAAGGAGTCAGTCTCTGCATCTTTGGCGTCAGTTCGCCCATTTGCTTTCCAGTTTTTGTATTTCAATGCTAAAATCTCCTTTTTGGTTCTCAGCCTTCTTCAGCCGACTCTCTCACACTATTGCTCCCCCTCCCCCCTTTTCCTTTTTCCTCATGGATGCTGATGTCCTGTCGAAGTCGTGTCATTTGTATTTCCGGATGGGACTCTGCCATCTCATTCTCCCCTTATTTTCTTCTAGTAAAATCTCTCTGTGGCTTGGAAGCCTCCCAGGTTCCTGCGGTGGAAGCTCTTTCTGGGGTTGGTGAGCCCTGTGACATCATTGACAGCAGTGATGAGATGGATGCCCACGAGGAGAGCATCCACGAGAGAACCGTCTCCAGAAAAAAAAAAAGCAAGAGGCACAAAGGTATAGGGCTTGTTCGCTTTTGGTTTAGTCCTGTCTGTCGCGATAACGTGAAGCTGTGCACTTTCTCAGGAGCACAAGACGTGAAGCCAGTGGAGAGCCAGGGTTTGGATCTTAGTAGCGGGGCAGGTGTAATATACTAGCGGTTTTGTCTCAATTTGAGAGGAAAGGCGATTGGTAAGAGTCAGTAGATTTCCGGAGCTGTAAACGTGACCATAGTAGCCTTTCACGGAGAGTATGTCATTGTTGGGTAAAAACCCATGTGGTAACATGAAAACAAAAAGCCTTTGCATTTCTGGATTTCTGAGCAGGTAAGGAAGCAAAGATGTGACCCAAAAAATGTTTTCCCTAAATAAGTGGATTGTATATAGCCGGTTTCCTTTCAGCCGAAGTTAGATATTACTATGGACTTTTAAGTGTTCTGCAGTCGTTCGTGTCTGTTTTATGTCTAATAGATACTGTGGGAAGTAGAAAAGTATGTGTGATTTTATGCTTTAGCGCCAATAAAACTCACACAAAGGAAACCAAGAAAAAGAAACTAACAGTATATAATGTGCCAACCTGTCATGCCGTGGTTTACTCTAGACTTAACGAATCAGACTTTTCTGGGGCAGCACCCAGAATAGCTCTTCTTAAAGCTAAAGGGGTTCCGGTGATCAGCTGGAGTTAGGGGAAGCTAATGTATAAATGATATGTGTATTTTTGGTTTCAGATCTACTAGAACTTTGACCTGTACTTGAGAGTCAGATAACAGATATTTGGATTTATTAAAATACATTGAAATAATCAATAATTAGTGAACTGACATCGCTTTGCAATTATGCCAATTGTTGTCAGTGATGCCACTCTTTTCCAGAAGGCTACAATTAATACATTCCTCACATTTCTTCGTTTTCTTAATTTTTTGCTTGAACTCCCTACTC
Organism: Paguma larvata; assembly: GCA_030068075.1. NCBI lineage: Eukaryota > Metazoa > Chordata > Mammalia > Carnivora > Viverridae > Paguma > Paguma larvata. The sequence continues at coordinate 3,263,346 of CM057840.1, read as the reverse complement.
ATCATCACCATGCTATTAGAGATTTATCTTGCTTTGTTTTGTTTATGAGTCCCATATACCTATTACCCAAAACAAAATTATCTCACTCCATTGAACAGCTTACGGACTTTTAAAATATCTTTCCTGACATAAAAGTCACTCTTTTAATGTGTACAGTTCAGTGATTTGAGTATGTTCACAGAGTTGTGCAGCCATCAACATGATCTAAGTTTAGAACATTTCTATCACCCCAAACCAATTAGCATTGTTCCTCGTTTCCTCTTAGCCCTCCCGCTCCCCCTAGCCCACTCCCCAACCGCTAATTTACTTTCTGTCTCTATAGATTTGCCTGTTCTAGACATTTCATATAAATGGAATCATATAATATGTGATCTTTTGCGTCTGTTTTCACTTAGCATGTTTTCAAGCTCATCCATTTCGTAGGATGTAACAGTACTTCAGTTTTATTTATTTGGCTATTTTTTTTTAAATTAAAAAAAATTTTTTTTAGTGTTTATTCTTGAGAGAGTGACACACAGAGTGCGAGCAGGGTGGAGGTAGAGAGAGAGGGAGACACAGAATCCAAAGCAGGCTCCAGGCTCTGAGCTGTCAGCACACAGCCTGACGCAGGGCTCCAGCTCACAGACCGTGAGATCATGACCTGAGCCAAAGTTGGACGCCTAACCAACAGCCACCCAGGCGTCTCGTCCTTTGCCCGTTTTTAAGTTGGGTTATCTTTTTATTACTGAGTTGTAGGAATTCTTTGTATATTCAGGATACTAGGCACTTATCAGATACATAATTTGTGGCTTACAGACTTAACTATAATTCATCTTTTAGTTCTTTGCTCTGCTTTCCTTTCATTAGGTTCCTTCATTCTAGTCAGACTGGTTTTTTTTTTTTTTTTTTTTTAACCTTCATTTAGCTTCTTTTTTAATGAAACAAATACAGAAGAGAAAACAGTATGAGTCCCATATACCTATTACCCAGCATTAACACTTATCAACTCATGGCCATTTCTATTTCAACCAGTACTCGCCCACCTTAGCACACACACTGTGGATTATTCTGAACCGATTTCTAGGTATCCTTTTATTATCTCTAAATATTTTGATAGTTCCCTCCAAAGGAAATATACTCTTTAACAACAACAAAAAATTAGTCATATCTAATTTTAAAAACGTTCACAGTAATTTCTTAATATCATCAGAACCTTGTTAGACTTGTCTCTTTATTGCTGTCTCATGCGTTTTGTTTTTCTAGGTCTCTGGGCTTCATGTTATCTGTTTATTTCACTTGGAATACCTTTCTCTTAACCTGTACCTATCACAGTTTTTTATGTCTTCATGGCTTATCTCCATTTCCTGCATCTTGAAATTTCTTAATAATGATGTTTAAAACCCTGACGTTTCTTCAGTAGTTACTGAGTTTTGTCCCTACAGATGGGACATTTTTAAATAACACTCTGCTTTGTAAAGGTCCTTATGGGACTCTGTGGGAGAAATTCTGATAGTCATTTACCTTCTTCAGGGAGAGATTTAATGTGGGAGAAGAGAAGGTGCGGCCCATACATGGTAGACTGAACCTTAAATGGTTACCAGAAATTATAAGGAAGAATTGGAACCAGAAAAGAGGATGTTGTTTTAGAGGCATTGGTCTCTGTTACAAAGAACCTAATGCAATAACCTGATTGAGTCACATAGCTGCAGGAAGCAGTTAGCTAAAAAAGTAGAGGGGAGGTAGTAGTGTAGGGTCTTTTTGCCCAGGAAAGAGAAGGAAGAAAGCTGGTTTTTGGATAGTTCTGTGACGAGCTCTGAATTATAGGTTAGGTTAGGGTTTGTCCAGATGCAGGTGTCTTTATAGAGTGTGAGTTTTTATTTGAACTTGAACATTTGGTGGACCTCAGAGTTAAGAGAATGAACCCTAATGAAGTCTGAAGGAGGAGGAGGTGGGGATACATTGTCACAGGACATCTTTGAGTACTGAATGCACATGGCAAGGATCATAGCTCAAACTGGCAATGAAACGAGGAACTAGAAAGAAACATGTCTGCAGGCATTTATTGAGTAATGAAAATATACTGTAACTTACCTGCTGTTTAATTTAGTTTGTACTTTGAGGTTTCATCATACCATCTTAAAATCAGCTTTGTTTGTTTGTTTGTTTGTTTGTTTCTTGAATGACCGAACTGAAGAAAATGTTTAGTGGATGGGGACTGTGGAGGGAAACCAAGGGCAGAATTTTTTGTTTTATGTTTTGTTAAGTAGGCTTCACGCCCAGCGTGGAGCCCAACATGAGGCCTGAACTCATTACCCTGAGATCAAGACCGGAGCTGAGATCAAGAATCGTTTTTTTTTTTTTTTAAGTTTTTTTTAAAGTTTATTTATTTTTGAGAAAGAGAGAGAGAGAGAGACAGAGTGTGAGCAGAGAGTGGCAGAGAGAGAGGGAGATAAAATCCCGAAATAGGCTCTAGGCTGTCAGCACAGAGCCTGACGCGGAGCTTGAACTCCGGAACTGTGAGATCATGACCTGAGCCGAAGTTGGATGCTCAACTGACTGAGAGTCAGAAACAGAGTTTATAGTGCAAAGCTAGAATTTGGAGTAGAAATATAATGTATGCAAAGGTCCTTTGGCAAACTTCAAAATAGTGTGTGAATAATGGTTTAATACTATGACCTAATCACTTGGGCAACAGGAAACAAAAGTTTCTAGCAGCTAGAATAAGCAGGAAATGATGAGCCTAGAGGCTTTCTTGGACCTGTTTAAAACTGGTTTTTTAACCATGCAAACAGTGGGAGAATTGAAATGATTGGGGATCTTTAGGTATGTGTGTAGTAGGAGGTCAAAGGTTATAGTTCTCTTTTCTGTTTCAGAAGACCTGGATGGGGCTGGAGGAGAAGAGTATCCCATGGATATTTGGCTATTGCTGGCTTCCTATATCCGTCCTGAGGACATTGTGAATTTTTCCCTGATTTGTAAGAATGCCTGGACTGTCACTTGCACTGCTGCCTTTTGGACCAGGTTGTACCGAAGGTGCGACCACAGAGAGCTCCCTCTGTTGTTTGTGTAGCTGATTTCATTGCTGATTGTGATTTGGAGCTACTCCCTGGCTGGTGACCTGTTTTCACTTTCTCTACTCCATGCCGGGCGTGAACCTAGCTTTGGACTCCTTGAGCCCCTCTTTAATTTAAAATTGGTATTATTAATTCATCCAGGTAATCATCTTCCCTATGGTTGCCCCCTCCCCCATCCAGTATCCACTTTCAACAAAAAGTCTTACTTCAGGTCTTAAAAAGAACTGTCTTTGCTTTTTCTTCAGAAGTTTATCTTAGCTAGAATTTTCAAAAGCTACAGATGCCTATCTGCTTATCTTTCTAACTGGGTTCGCTGTTTCTTAGTTTGCTAGTTATCTTGAAGTATCATAGAGTTTTTGTACTCATGCTGCCCTGTGTATAGTTAGATGTAGAGGTGAGAGTGAGAAAGTGAATGATACGATTAGTAAGATGGCTAGCTTTTGATGCCAGATACAGAAATGTAACGCAGATGATAAACTCTCGAGATGTTGTGGGGAGAGATGTTGAGGTGGAAGAGCGTAGAAAACTTGCTGAGACATGAAGCACTAGAACCTGGTGGCTCTTCTTCAGTACAGCTTTTTGAGCAACTGAAGTATATTGTGTCAAGTCAGAGACTTGCCATTTTTTAGGGTAAAACAGGATTTAAAATTTTAACATGGGTGAACTGCAGGATTATAAGATATATGTGAATTGGGTTTTGCATAGCAAAGAAGTAAAAGTAGCTAAGAAATGAAGGAAGCAGTGACGGGATATGTGTGTGTGTGTGTGTGTGTGTGTGTGTGTACGTGTACGGGAGAACACTGGGGACAAGCTAAGTACTGGCCAGTAGAATCGTACAGTTAGGCTCACACAGAGAGTAGGAGTCCTAGGGGAGCCAGAGCAGGGGAGCTAGGTCACATATTGGTAGGAGTAATGTGTTATGTTTCAGGCACTACACGCTGGATGCCTCTCTGCCTTTGCGCCTGCGACCAGAGTCCATGGAGAAGCTGCGCTGTCTCCGGGCATGTGTGATCCGATCTCTGTACCATATGTATGAGCCATTTGCTGCTCGAATCTCCAAGAATCCAGCCATTCCAGAAAGCACTCCCAGCACATTAAAGAATTCCAAAGTAAGTGAGTATTATTGTTGGCGCCTAACTAGTGGACTCTTGTAGGGTGGGCCTATTAATATGGCTTCTCTCCAGCTTTCTTGATGGGGAGGGCTAGGGCTCTAGGTCCCAGGCTGCTAGAGGACTAATGTAAACTTCAGGACTCAAGGGTTTCACTTCTGTAGCACATTCCTGCTCTGCTGGGCTGGCTTTTCTTATCTTTACCTTAAAGCTTTCTCGTGCTTCTAGCATATTCTTTATTCTCTTTACATTATTCTCATGCATTGCACATTGGATCACTTTAGATGGTTTTGATGGTTTGGGTTACACAACTCAGGTAGATGGAAACTGTAATTCTTATAAGGTGCTTTAAATCATGATGCAAAGATATAACATGAACACCTTAGAAATTTTCTTTTCCGAATGTGACCTTGACATCTAGGGTTCTTCTTTCTTGCTGACCTCCTTAAAAGATTTTGGTGTAGACTTTAGCATGTGCTAAGTGCCCACTGTTGCCAAGCTCTGGGTTAGGTAATTTCAGAGACTATAAGGTACTCCTGCTCATAGATTTTAGCTCTCTAAGATTCTTGCTGTGTCCTAGACTATTTCTTATATCTTGGGATTTCCCCAGTAGGTTTTATTCATACATTGTATTCAAGTATCTGGCATTCTTCTGATTTGTAAATAGGTCTGTTAGCCTTTGGTCCTTTCTCTCCTTTTCTCCATGATGAAATATCCTGCAAACCCACTTTGCCAAGCTAGCCCAGTACAACAGATATGATCACTTAGACAAGTTGATGCTTCAGCCTATTTCTCCTTCAACTAATACCATTGTCTAAATTCCGTCTCTTTGGAGTTGTGGGTAATTTTTATTACTCTGTTCCTTCCCTAAATCTGGTGTTCTATAGCACTTTTTATTCTCTTCTATTTTGTTTCTGTGCTTTGGATGTTTTGTAATGATTCTTCTCGCCTAGTTTAGCTTCAGTGTGATAATATTCTACCTGCTACTTATTGGTTGAAAGGGTACTATTGGTTTCAGGATTATCAGGGTTCCTTCTAGGATTGCAAACTGAGATGATCAGGGCTACGGGCTGGGCTCAAGTTAATATCACACTTGCTGGTTGCTTCAGGGCAAGAATAGAATGCAGGGCGGGTAGAATTTCACCCAGCAGCTGCTTTTGCTCGTAATGTGAGTGGACACTGTATCATCTCACATTTGCAGTTTCCCTTCCCCAGAAACATTTGATAGTATCAGACCAAGTATGAAGAGGTGGGGATCATCCCACAGCTAACCATGCCAGGTGTGAGTCAGTTGCTGGGAGTAGAGCAGCGCTGGGCAAACTCCTCATGCCTGACACATCCTAGCGGCTCCAGTGCACAATGCAAGTGCTGCTGCCTAAATCGAAAATACCTATGGCTTCATAGTCTTATCGCTGTATATTAATTTTTAAAAAGTAGATTATAAAAAGCCAAGGTGGTGAAACCTAAGGTCTTATTCCGGATAGTAAGCCCAGGCCACCTGGCTGCTTCTTTTGTGCCTTGTTGTTAGAGATTTCTTAAGAGGATGTGGGACCTGCAGTGACAGGTGTCCCATGCATGGCCTTGCCACTTGTATAACCACAGTCGCATGGCATTCAGGGAGTTGGCAGCATGCCTAAAGGAAGTTGTCCCACGTTCCTGGACTCTAGCTTTTCGTATTTGATTCTCCCTCTCTCTCTTTTCAATAGCATAGCTTGTATGGGACACTGGAGCCGTTGTGATGGCAGCAGAAGTGTCTGCCCCTTAAAGCCAAGCCCATTATTTTTGATGGAACAGCAGGACGTACAGGGCATGTCTGAAGGGCAGGACAGCTGGCACGGCGGACGACCCACCCCTTATTCCCTGGGAGGTACTTAACTTCTTGTGTTAACCCTAGCTGTAGCCTGACTTTCGCTGAGGGGCTTACTCTAGACTGAATTCAGCCCAGCTCTGTAGTTTTCACACCGGCTGTCTGCTCCCAGAAGGTCCTGAGTGGCTTGCTCCTGTTACAGGGCCGCCATCTCTGCCTGCCTTATGGCTTTGTTATCATCTTGCCTGGTGGCTCCTGGCTGCCCTTATATTTTCATATAGCGGAGTGGCTTGCTGAATCAGAGAACGTCCCAGTCTCTAGAGACCATGTTTCTGTCTTTAAAGATGAGAACAGTGGGGGCTGACCTCAACAGCATCTGAGGTTGACTTATATTGGTCCCTCTTCTCTTTACTGAATAGCTCTGGTGTCTTTTCATGTTGCACCAGCGTCAAATTGGGGGGGAGGGGTCTCTATCTGTGCCAAAGTAAAATCTCAGCATTGGGACTGTGACTGGCTTTAGAGCTGTCACACAGGTTTTTGCTGGTTATTTTTTGTTACCTTATTTTGATTTTTTCCTTTTCTGTCTTTTATTTATTTATTTTTGGTTTATTTTCTTCTTCTTACAGTGCTTACTTTTCTGGTGCAGAAAGATTGTTGGGAACAGACAGGAACCAATGTGGGAGTTCAACTTTAAGTTCAAAAAACAGGTATGTAGTCGTGTCTTCTCTTTGTTTTTCAGGCAATATGTTGTTCTAATAAATTTCACTTGGCATAAAATTGCCTTATTAAAATCAAATAGTACACATCACAACTTATAGAAATGCCATGAAAAGAAAAGGACGGAGGAACTCTCCTATACAAAAGAGACACAATGGTACAGTAGCTTAATGCAAAGTGGGTACTGAATCAGGGAACAAAGAGCTATAAAAGACACTTCGGGAAATTCAAGAAATTTGAGGGTGCTGTGAATGTTAGATGATATAAAATTGTTGTTAATTTCTTAGGTATGATGGTGACACTCTGGTTATATATGCGTCTTAATTCATGCTGAGTAAGGGTGGAGCATCAGTGCTTTCAGATGGCTTTGCCCCTTCCACCCCCAAAGTGCGTGTGATTTTTATATGTGCATATACATAAAGTGAGAGAGAGGTGGGAGGGAGGGTGGAATATCTAATGGTAGAGGGTATATGGGAGTTTATTGCACTATTTTATTACCTTTTCTGTATAGTTGAAGACTTTCTAAACATGGGAAAAGGGGAAAACTTGTTATACCAATGTACTGGGGTTATTTGCCTATCACTTTTTGGTTTCCAAAGCAAATGTATTTGCAAACAACAATGATTTATATGATTTTACACCTGAGGCCGTTTGGGGAAGTCCTGAGGAACGGGGCCGCCAAGAGGCTATTTATAAGAAGAGGAGATGGTATTCTACTCTGCCTCTGCCTCTTGCTTGGACCGTACCTGAGATCTTGGCCACAGTGAGGGTCTGCTCTGCCTGTCTTTACTTCTTATCCTCAGCAGGCTCATTTCTTCCTTCTGTCTCCCCGACTTAGTATCTCATGAGGAGACACATTACAAATGCGATTAGTTATCCCGCACTTGATGGTAGGTGAGTTACAGATAAGTTTATAATTAAAGTAAATCATATTTTTCCATTTGAGTTTTTCAAGAACATGGTTTTAGGGAAGAATTTTGGCTCTAATCATTTGATGTTAATAAGATGTCCTCGATCTGTGATACCCATTAGATATTGATAGGAGGTCCACCATAGGTTCTTTGTGGGAAGGGGCTGCAGGGCAGTCTCGGCAGTGTTCCAGCTGAGACCGGAATTAACTGCAGGAAGGTGGATGCCGAGATTCCTTTAGTTCTGAGACTCATGACTCTCTCATTTATGGTGACTGGAATTAGATGGCCGCTCCTGCTTCCATCCCATTTGGACTGGTTGGAGTCCAACAAGTCACAAGGAATTTGTAATCTTTCATTGGAGAGCCTCTGATAGAGCTATAAGTTTCCATATTTTGCCAGATGGCAGGAAATACCATCTAAATGAAGCACGTACCCACTGCCACATTGCTTATCCTAATGTGTTTCCTCTTCTTTCAAAAGGCAGGTTTTCCTCAATCTGTATAGAAACCAATATGTATATAAAGAGAGGAGATAGCAAAAAAGGGATCTCATCTTTTCGTTGAGCCATAGGACCCTAACTGGTGGAGTCTTAGAGCCATCGGCATTTCCTCGAAGCCGTTAAGAGTAATTCTCAGTTCTCTTCAGTCCCCTAGATTAAAGAGCAAGTGTCTGGGAGGGTTGCAGCCTCCCATTCAGTACGAAGATGTTCATACCAACCCGGACCAGGACTGCTGCCTCCTGCAGGTCACCACCCTCAATTTCATTTTTATTCCAATCGTCATGGGAATGATATTTACCCTGGTAAGTGGATTCAGGATGTCGTTCTTAGCTCTTTTATATACTCTCATTATACCTAGGGTTTGAAAGAAATTTGTTAATTTAATCATTGGGGAAGAAATCCTTGAAGAATATTTTTTTTCTTTTAAAAATCTGAAAGCAGATTTATACATTAGGAGCAGATTTATGGAGGAGTTAATTACATCTGAGAATATTTTATCTTTGTTTTGTTCTTATAGTAAAGGGAAGGGAGTGTTTTTGTATCTTCTGTATAGTAATTGTTAATATTTGAGGAACATTCTCCTTACAGGGATCATATGGAGACGTATATATGAGCACCGTGTGTCAGGACCTTGAAGCATGCTTGTAGTGTCATAAATGGAATACTAAAATATAGGGTGACCACTCTGTCCCTTGTGTGATGGTGACTATTCAAGCCTTAGCTAAGAATTAGATTAGTAGGGGCGCCTGGGTGGCTCAGTCGGTTAAGCGTCTGACTTCAGCTCAGGTCATAATCTCACAGGTCGTGGGTTCAGGCCCCGCATCAGGCTCTGTGCTGACAGCTCAGAGACTGGAGCCTGCTTTGGATTCTCTCTCTCTCTGCCTTTCCCCAACTCATGCTGTCTCTCTCTCTTGAGAATAAATAAATATTGAAAAAAAAAAAAAGAATTAGATTAGTAAACAACAAATATGTCTCTGGCATATTTCCCATCCAATTAACTGGTTTGGGAATTTGAGGGTTCACGCAATTGGTCTTCTCTGTCCTTTAGGCTTATGTTCAGAGATATGAGGGGTTCCCCCCTCCACACTGAAAACAGTTTTATTCTTTTTTTAATGGTAAAATAAATAATAGTTACTTCATGTAAAGAATTTAAATAATACATAAATACATCAAGAAAGTAAAGGTGACCTAGACGTTGACTGTCCTATAACTATTAACCTTTGGGGAGTTGTTCCTTAATGTGTCTGTTATTATGTACATGCATACACCCACTCTCTTAAATAATTTTGTATAATTGAGATTATATCATATATGCTGTGTTGGTGGTTAGGCACTTCTCCCCTCCCTCAAGGTTAAGTTACATTAATGACCTAGTTGTATGTTCATATTCCATGTACTTCATACTCCTACGGTTCTGTGCAGACCAACATATATGTAAACATATTTAGAGATTTTGTGGTTTATTTTACCAAAAATGTGATCAGGTGTATATTCCATGCGTCTTGTTTGACTTGCTCAACAATACCTCATCAGAATGCCTTCAAGTCATTTCGTATAGCTCTAACCCGGCTTTTAAAAATTGGCTTCAGTGGTAGTCTGTGTGCGTGTATCTTCTAATTTATTCAGCCATTTGAGAGGCTTTCTGTAGCATAGTTGAAATATGAAGAGATTTCATTTTGTGGCTTAGCCAGTGTAAATTTTGTCTAGACTGTCTTTTTTCAGAGCGAGCCGTAGGAAGACAAAGCTGTTTAGTTTGGGTACTGAATTTGCCTTTCCCTCCTAGTTTACTATCAACGTGAGCACAGACATGCGGCATCATCGCGTGAGACTGGTGTTCCAAGATTCTCCTGTCCATGGTGGCCGGAAGCTGCGCAGTGAACAGGGCGTGCAAGTCATCCTGGACCCAGTGCACAGTGTTCGACTCTTTGACTGGTGGCATCCTCAGTATCCGTTCTCCCTGAGAGCATAGTTACTGCTTCTTGTCCCTGAGGGCAGCCCTGAGCTGGGCCGGTCCATTAGTAATCAGATTCCAGTTTGGAAGGGGCATCTGGATTGTAGATCTGGTTAGTAATGCACATGCTGTCTCAGTTCCTGGGGCTCCTGGTAGGGGAAGGAGAAGGATTGAATCAAGAGGAAAAACAACTATGATTTATAAACATATTTTAATGTAAAAAATTTGCATTTGAAAGGAGAAACCTGGCCCTATTTTCTGTGTTAAACCCCATTTGGTGCTATTGAGTTTGTTGTTCTTTATTCTTTTATCCCAGCAAAAATGGATGATCTTGCTCTAGGGAAAAATTAAACTCTTGAATCTCCAAACAAGGAAGTTTCAGCATTCCCTTGTGATCAGAGAGGAGCCTTAGAGGCCTAAAATTGTTGCTACTGTTGCTTCCCATTAAGCTCCCCCTCAAATTCAAGTGAATATTTTCTCTTCTCCCTTTACCCTCCTCCAGAAATAAAGCAGGTGACAGGGTTTTCAGAATCTTATAAGATTGACTTGTGTATCTTTCTTTAAAAATAATTTTTGGATATTTGCATAGATATTCTTTTGCGATTTTGGATTTTTGCATGAGGCTTGATAGTGGTGGTGGTGATTACTTCGTGCCCTGGGTACTTTACTAGGAACTTTACATAATAACACTAATTCTCACGATCCTGCGGGGTAGGTGACATTGTTCCCATTTTGTGGTTGAGAAAACTGAATCAGCGACTTACCCGAGGCCATACAGCCAGTAAGTGGCAGAGGCAGGATTCCGACCCAGGTCTTTTTGCTATCCCACAGTTAAAAAGTTCAGTTTCATTCCCTTCTGGTAGATGGTGGCAAAAGGGAGGAGGCAGAGTGTATATAGAAAAGAAAGTAAAAGGGTAAGTAAAAATTTAATTGTGGTATACCTTATCCCTGATCAGCCTAAAAGGCATATAAGATTGATGAAAGGGTCTTTGCAATATGGGTTTCTAAGTAAATTGTAAAACAAACCAAGAAAGGCAGAGGAATAATGATATTTTCATCGAATCATTAGAAAGGCACTTATTATGCTGGAGGTCATTTAAAAAAATGCATTCTGTGTTGAAACCAGCCTCCTGAACTGCAAGCACTTAGTGATCTTCCTCCGCCGTGCCCGGCCCTGTGCAGCCTGTCATCCTGTGTGCCCACGGGAGCCTGGCCTTCCATCCCCGCAGAAATGCTGATGTCTTGTTAGAGGACTTGCTCTGGCCCGGGTACTCTGAGAAGAGGTTCATGGGTCGGATTTTTGGTTTTATTTTGTTTTTGCTAACAAGATAACCTTGCTACTTGTCCTCCCTCCCCAGACCCCCAGATTAGCCGGTGAGCTGGATATTGGCTGGATGTTGCCAGGAGATGGGCATTCGGATAATATTCTTAAAACATGAACATCTTATGGGGGCAATTATTATCACAAACCAAACTGTACATTAGTGTGTGGCTTTTTTCCCTTAACCATCCTCCCTAACCCCTGCTATTTAAAGAATATTTTTAGGAGGCATCTGCTTAATACTGCTGCTAATAGCTAAACCTTACCCCACACTGAGAATGGTACTAAAAGCTGTTCACACAGAAAGTGAGCCTGAGTCAGTGAAAATCAGAATTTGGGCATGTAAATGATAAAAACAACCAACCTCCCCTCCCCCCAAGGATGAGAACCATCTTGCAGAGCGCTACAATCAAAAGTTGCTTTTTGGAGGCAGAAGGGGAGAAGCACAAGTTCTAGTTCCCTGAACTAACGATGCCATGAAGCAGCGGAATTCCGGCGATCGTGTATACCCCATTTAGGAGGTCCCTTTAAAAGGAGAGTGAAATTAATTGGGCTTAATAATTGTGCTCTGACTCAACTTCTAAGTTTTGGTATTAAACTTTATGATGATGATAGATATTAGATATCTCCTCAGCTGTTTTCTTAGCATGATATTGACAGACACTTGGTAAAGTATGTTGTGGCTTCAGCCTTCCCTCTGCATTGGCCTTTTCTAGGATGATTCATGTTTTAGTGAAAGGATGTGTGAAGTGTCCCAGGGATTTCCTTTTGAAGAACCTCGAACCACCTGGAGAAGAGTTGGAACTTTCTGGGCTACTTTTGTAAAAACTGCTTTGTAATTTTCACTTTTAAAAATATATCTCTTGATTTTGCTCTCAGGGTCAGACAAAATAACACAAATTTAGCTGCATTTCTCACCCTCGTAATAAATCAGAATTACTCAGATTTTCCTGCCTTCCACTGAAGATATAAGGAAACTAAGCCAGTTGGTGAATATATTGGGAGAAAGAGAAGAAAAGTAATAAATGAACGGTATTATGTGCCGTTCTGATTTCAACTACATACAGCATTTGTTGCAGAAGATCCAGAACATGTTGTGTGTAAATCTATAAATATGTACACATTGCATGTATATAAAAATTCTTCACACTTGTAGCAGTGCTCACTGGGTATTGTAAAGAATTGAGTAGGCACTGTGATGAAACTTCACAAACCAGATGGGTAAGATGCAATTAATAGCCACACGGGACAGGGTATGGAGCAATTCAGGAAAATGGAGAGATTTAACTAAAACTTGTCAGTCAGGAATTTGGCACTGAGACTGTCTTCATGCTATGTATATGTAGCAAACATTTCATATTCTAGTAACAGTGTTAGCACGGCCGGGTGCCTGAATTCAGGCTAGCAGTGCAGTTCATTGAAGTGCATCCTGGGGAAATGTATTTGGAGTTCAAGGTTCTCCACTTATGAAATCGATGCAACCAAGAGAAAAGTAATAAAGTGGTGCGAGAGAGCAGGTGTGAAAGGTGACAAACCATTGGCAACGAGTCCAAGGCCAGGACAGGCCAATTTAGGGAGCAGGTGGTTAGATTAGGAATAAGGGCGGAGTACAAATGGAAGGACAAGATGTGTGCTGCGCCTCACAGGGAAGAAGGCAGGGCACCGCTGGACCCTGACACTTTAGCTGGGTTTTACCCTCCAAGATGGCGCGCAATAGCACAGCGGCTCCTGTCACGTGCCGGGGCGGGGGCGTGGCCTCGGAGAGGCAGCCAGGCCCCGCCTTTGGGGGTGGGGCCAGGGGGGCCTTCAGAGAGGGAGAGGCGGGGCCTAGAGGCGAGGCGCTTAGGCGCTGGCGGAGGCTGCGGCTACCTCCGCGATCGCTCCGCTCCCTAGGACGTGTCTGGCTCCCCGAGTCGGGGGCGGCTCCCTTCCGCCTCGGAGCTGAGCTGCCCAGCTTTCGACGACTGCAGGCAGGTGAGCGCCCAACACCCGGGCTGGGAAAAGGATGTCTCTTCTTGCCACCTCCAGGTCCCCTCCAGTTTGGGGAGGGGTCTGCGTCTAGCGCGCCTTAGAAAACAGCCCCGTTTTACTCCGGATGTGTCGTCTCCGGCTGGCATAGATACTCTCTTCGCAGCCCCTCGCCGGCTTTAGCAGTGCCCTGTGCCCTTGGGGGTGAGAATGGGGGCGATGCCCGGTTTGCGGGAGGGCGTGGAGTTCTCCCTCAGCTCCATCAGCCTCGGAGGAGGGGGGCTGAGTTGGCAAGTCTCCCGGTGGGAGCTGGATGGACTGCGCCCCCATTTCCCATCCATCAGAGAAAAAGCACCTCTTAGCTCCTGGGCCAGCTCCGCTCCTTTGGGCACAGGAGGTACTGAGGTCTTCGAGCTTACGGGGGGGGGGGGTCTTAATCCTTCCCGCGTCGCTACTAACACCCCCTCTTAATATCGCTAGCTCTCCGTTCCTTGAACTACCAGTCTCAGGCTGTGCCAGAAATGCCCCCGTCTCCGCAGTGCTGGGGCTGGGATGGAAGCAGCGGCCAACCCGAGGTCTGGTGGGGGTGGGGGTGAGAGTGGGCGCAACCGGAAAAGAGGGCTGGAATAGATTCCTGAACTGGGAGGATGGGAGTGGGGAGTTGACTTTGAACCACGCAGTAAGAGTGTTTTCCAGTATAGATCCTGCAGGTTCTGATGGTGGGTGAGAAGAGAGAGGTCAGGTTGGAGGACTTGGAGATGTGGTGTGGGTGGTTTTCTCTGAGGAGGAGGAGGGATCCAGGACAAGGTGCCACTAGGAGCTGATGTCACCTTTGAGAAGTATGCTGGTAGTATCCATTTAGAGGGATATGGTTCTTGGGGCTGCTGTTCTGCCGTTCTATGTGGTAAGCTAGTGGTTAAGGAGGAGGCTTTGCTTAGCACGGAGATCCCCTCCTGGTGGGAGCTTAAGGGGCTCCTCCAGTAGCCAGGTTTCAGGGACTTCCCCGTCTTTCCAGAGGTGTTGGAACTGATACCTAGTACTTTTGTTCAACACCCAGCAAACATTTATTTGGTACCTACTGTATGCCAAGCACTGTGCTATGTGCTGGGTCTTTTGAAGGCAATTTATGGCCATGGAGCAGCTGAAAGAAACACACAGTAGGCTGTTAACAGCCACCTCCCCCCCCCCCGCCCCCCATTTTGTTACATTGCTCTTGGATTAGAAAAAAAGCAGAGCCCTGTCTACATGCCTTCAAACAGCTTTGAACTGGATTCCAACCCATCCACCCACTACCACTAGTAACCGGACAGGTAGTCCCAAGGGAAGCTGCCTTAGCAAAAGGAACAGTTTGAATGATTTCCCTTGGCCATTTTCTAGGACTTTGTCCCGAGGCCCGAGGAGGCTGCCTGAGATAAATTGCCTCTCAAAATACTGAGATGATGAATCGCACAGTGATTATTAGAGGCCAAGAATGCACGAGATACCTGGCACAGTGGGAGATGCCCTCTGTGGAGGCTAGAAGAGCGTGGGGGAAGGGGGAGTGAAGAGAAATCTCGTTTGGTGGGATCTGGGCGTGTGCCGATGAGCATGTCATGATGTCAGAACCATGAAGTGTGTGAGGTCTGGCAGTTGGGTGATAAGGAGAGATTGGGGGCCGGGGGAGCAGGGCAGGGCAGGCAGGCGACCAGGCTCTTGGGTCTCTTCTCTGAGTTGACTGCTGGAATCTCAGAGTTGCCAAGAGTTGTCAGGGATTTCAGTGAGTCTTTCAGAGCCCTTGAGGATAGCAGGGTGCCAGCTGGGGAGAGGAGGAGGAGTCAAGTTTGAAGGCTCAGTAGAACCAGGATGCTGAGGACCAAGGGGGCTTTAGGATATGGAGACACTAGCTGAGGCGTCTTTATGCCAGGGCTACTCCCCCCTCTCCCCTGGGGCTTTAAGCCCCTGGGTGGGTTGCTGTAGGAGCAAGGTGTGGCTTCTAGTTGGTATGGGGTTGCCTGTGGCAGGTGTGTCCTGGAGAGGAGCTGGTAAGAAGCAGGGAGGACCACAAGAGTAAAAGCCGTCTCAGAGTCTAGGTCCCAGGTATGGAGTCAGGAGAAATGGAGGGGAGGTCACAGGGAGGAGTGGTGTGTATTGCAGCCACATGAAGTCACCATCTGTCCCCCCTCTGGCCTGCTAGCTCACTGACCTATAATTAGCTCTGGAGGGCATACGGCGCTGGCTCGCAGGAGCGTGGCACTTTGGATGGCTAGTGGGGTTAAAAAGTACTCTGATGGGCCGTGGTGCTTGGCAAAATCTGAGAGGGGCAGCTTCTGGGGGACCCTCGGTCTTTGCTGAGCAGGGAAGGGCCTGCGGGAACTGAGAATGCCATGGGGGCAGGGCCAGTGGTGGGGGAGAGAGAGCAGTGGGAGAAAGAGCTCTGAGCTTGGATGGTGTGAAACTCCAGGACTGGGCGGGGCTTGAGGACTGCCTTCTCCTTGGCGATGGCTCTCCGGTCACACAGGAAACATTGCTGCCCAGTGCATTGCTCTGGTCTGAGAGAGCCTTGAGTGGTACAGACCCCCGCTCCCCTCAGGTGTCTTCTGTTCCGCCAGGTGAAGCCAGCTCCGACACAGAACAGCTTCTTGTCCGTTGGTCTGAGAGGCCTTGGCTGGGGCTGCTTCATTCTGAGAGAGCTGGAGGAGAAACTGCCCCTGGTTAATTCAATTGGTCATGCTCCAAGTGGTGCTCGGTGCTGACCCTGAGGCTGTGTCAGAGACGGGCTGTTTGGTCACGTGCCACTTTCTGTTGCTTTCGAACCATTACTTGTATATGGTAATGTTGCGGGGGAACCCGCGACATTCCAGGACCCTCAGTGGATGCCTGAAACCATGGATAGTACTGAACCCTCTATGTAGTGTATTTTTTTCTTATGCTACACACCTGTGATGGTTTAGTCTAGAAGTCAGGCACAGTAAGAGCTCAGCGACAGTAACTCATAATAAAATAGAACAATTACAACAATATACTGTAATAAAAGTTATGTGAATGTGGGGTCCCTCTCCCCAAATGTCTTACTGTACTCGCCTTTGTTCTTGTGATGATATGAGATGACAAAATGGCCACAGGATGAGACGAAGTGAGATGAATGACGTAGACGCTGTGATGTGGCGTTAGGCTGCTCTTGACCTTCTGATGATACGTCAGGAGGATCAGCGGCTTCCATTTGTGGTCGACCGCAGGTCACTGAGATCCCAGAAAATGAGACTGTGGATTGACGAGGGGGCAAGGGGGACCACTCTACCTGTGTTCTCTCAAGTAGACTGTGAACTTCTTGAGGATTGACAGCATATCTCACGTGCCTTTTGTATCTATAACAACTCTTAGAATCCAGTATTGGATTCATGGAAATCAGTTCAATATGTAGTTGTTAGATTGAATCAAAGAGGTCTGCGTTCTGATTGCCTGGGTTCAGAAAAGCAGGGCTGCCTTGCAATTAGAAATATTTACCCTAGAGCGGAGAAGCCTCTGGGGACCCCGTTCAGTGGTCTTATATCCCAGTGGGAGAATTAGATTCTATAGGCAGTAGGTAAAGTGAAAATCCCTAAATCTCCCATTAAAGCATGGTGTAATGGGTTTAGGTCTAATGCCAAACAAGAGCATTAATGTCTATGAACATATACATTATGTTAATAGTGTTCATTGTATATTAATTATATGATATGTATAGTGATTTTTAAAAGAGAATTTATGTACAATATATTTTTGTAGTTAAGTGTCAGATGAAATAGCTGGTTTGCATTAGAGGCTTTTATTGCATATTTTCCTTGGCCAATATAGTTGCGTTCTTGTAAGTAAAATATGTGGCCGATGTGACCTCATGGCCACATCTTCAGATAACTGTCATTTCAGAGGGGAGATAGGTTTCCATTCAGTTTAAGAAAAAGTTTCCTTAGGACAACGAGGGCTTCCTTGTTTAGTAGTGAGCTCCTTTTCCTGAAGGATAATCAAATAAAGACCGAGCTGTCAGGGATGTGTGGAAGGAACTCCCACCTTGTGCGGGAGGTAGGCCTACGTGACCTCGGAGAACCCTTCCAAGTAGGACTGTGCCGTTCTAGGTGAGGGACAGCGGAGGGTGGGCAGTGGATGGCAGATGGACCTTTGACTGGGAGGAGGATGCTGAGAGTGGAGGACTTGGGGGGGAAGTGGTGGGGGCCCGGCCAGGACCTCGGCCTGGGCTGTTTCATGAGGAGTGACTTCTGGGAGATCCAGGGGGTGCCCACCGCCGTCTCTAATGCACATGGAGCCCTGGGCCTGGGAGGACTGCAGGGCCACTCTGATGGATGGCAGTATAGAAGGGTGGGGTGGGCCCAGTTCCTTGAACTCAGCTCACACTGTCCTAACTGTGGAGTACCCAAAAAATGTTTGGCTCTTGTTTGGGGCAGAGCGCCCGGAACAAATGGAGTGTTCATTCTTTCACTATCATCCCCATCCTTCCCTCTTCTCCCTCTCACACAGGTTCAAGGCCATGTATGCATTTCATGCACTTACGATCTTTCATGACCAGCGATATATGCGTTCATGATCACACACACACACACACACACACGCATAGGCTCTCATGGTGCCCACGTGCCCGTATGAGCACACGTGACTTCTTGACTCCCAGATGCCCGTGCTTATGTAACCACACGCATGTTCACTGTCATGACTGTGCACACACTCACAACACATTGCGATGATCATAGTCGTATATGTCATGAACCCTTGACGTATGACCACACACGATCTCTCTCACCATTCTACACACATACCCACCATTATACGTACCTTACGCACCGTCTCACGCACCTGCTCTCAGGACCCCGTTCCCATGATCAGACTCTTAGACCCGTGCATTCTCTCATGGCCACGCTACACACCACACATCCTCGTGACTGTTATACAGTATCGCACGGATACACATGTCCCCACACACATTCTCCCTCTCCTAACCACAGCCCCCACACCCTTTTGTGACCACGGACACAGGCACACTTTACGGTACAGTTCCGAGTCGTCTGGGCCTTTCATGCCCTGGCACTTGATAGCACTCCCATCTTGTGTTCCCGATTCCCCCTGGGAAGTTCTGTTTTCTGCTATGTGACAGCTCCCTAATCTGATGGGCTGATCTACTAATGCAGAGGCTTCTGAGCACTTTTATTTTTTTTCAACACCAGAAGAACCATATTCGTCCTACAGGGACCCCTAATTCTGAAAGATTTTTATTCTCCAAATAAATATGCCAGACTTATTACTTTGTTTCTCTTTTTGCAAACATTATTTAAGGACATATATGAGTGTTAATCGCTGGCTCTGATTAGCAGAACTTGCCTGGGGTTACTGAACTTATGATGGAAGTTCAGCCAAAGGCACGTATGTGCTGTGTGCAGTGGTGCAGCCTTGTATCTTGGTTTGGGCAAGCGTATGTTCTCTGTGAGACATTGGAATGTGGGAGAGAGTTGGTGGGCCCTCAGTGTCACCTGGGTAGCCTCCTCAGGTGTATCGCTCTGTGCCATTGACACACTGACCTCCGAGGGAACATGTGTTTGTTTTGGCAAGGATCTCCTGTAGCCAGTGCTTAAACCGGGCGTTTCCTTCCGAACCTCTCTTTAGACTTGGAACCCTCTTCTACAGATGAAACCCTAATCAGATGGTCAGCAACATTGACAGATTTGGAGCTGATGAGGTTAAATTAAGAGAAGGAAGTTGAGGGGCGCCTGAGTGACTCCATCAGACCTCTGACTCTCGATTTCAGCTCAGGTCATGATCTCAGGGTTCGCGAGATCGAGCCCTACGCCGTGCTTTGCACTAACAGCGAGGAACCTACTTGGAATTCTTTCTCTCTCTCTCTCTGCCCCTTCCCTGCTTGTTCTTTTTTTCCCCCCCTCTCTCAAAATAAATAAATACATTAAAAAAAAAGAAAAGAAAAGGGAGTTTAGAGCCTTTTGCATTTGCCTCACGTCTGTGCCCCTAGGCCTGGGATGCCCCTAGGCGTACTCTCTCATAGTTTGCAAGCCCTGTCTTCATTTAAAGAGGTAGCTGTGATGGCTCTACTTTTGGGTATTTTAGAAGAGGAAGTATTTAGAAGAAGAGACTCATAGTCTCTAGCCTTTGACGTTGATCTTCCCGGGGTGGTGACAGTGAGGGTGATCATGCAGCCAGGCGTGTCCAGGGTAGCCCTGGTTCACGCCTGTGTCCTGGTGTGATTGTTAGCAGTGCCTCCGTTCATTCTCAAGAAGGTCCTGGTTTGGGGCGCCTAGGCGGCTCAGTTGATTAAGTGTCCCGACTCGTGCTCAGGTCATGATCTCACAGGTTCCTGGGTTTGAGCCCTGCATCAGGCTCTGTACTGACAGCTCAGAGCCTGAGCCTGCTTCAGGTTCTGTCTCCCTCTCTCTCTGTCCCTTCCCTCACTCATGCTCTGTCTCTGTCTCTGTCTCTCTCTCAAAAATGAATAAACGTTAAAAAAATTTCAAAAAAAGGTCCTGATTTAGACAGTGAGTTGTATGTTCACCCAAGTGATAGGCCATGTCTTGGGAAGAAGTGACCCATACCTAACTGCTGGGAACCAGCTGGGGAGATGGGCTTCACAGATACAGGCCTGGGGAGCCTGCCGGATACAGACATCTCTCCCGTGTCTCTCTGAAAGCGCCCGGCATTAGCAAGGAGAGTGCCCGGGTCTGGCAGTTGATGCTAACTGGCCCTCAGGTAGCATTTATATTCCTCGTAACAGTTTCTGTCTCTTATCTCCTTTGACCCTCGTGACAGCCTATACGATCACTAGAGCTGTTGTCTGGACCTTCATTTTCTAGGTTTAGAAACTGGAAGCCCAGAGAGATAAAGTCTCACTGCTGGTCTTTTCAGGGGCCCGGAGAACTGGATGTTTTTGAAGAGACTTGTGGCCAGCCGCGGGAATCTGTCAGGAGGGCTTTTCCAAGAGTTTTTCTCTGGGAATGGCTTCCTGTGGCTAATATGGATTTTTAGTGTTCTTACTGTGCTTAGAGTGAGCCCTGGCCTCGAGGCGCTTCAGAGGCCTAGGGTGCCAAGAGTTGACACTGAGCGTGTGCCGGATGGTGACCTCAGCACTCTGGGTGCATTAACTTAGTGATCCTCATATCAGCTGTCCGAGGTGGGTATTGCTATCGCCCCCATTTCACAGATGAGGGACCGAGGCTCAGAGAGAGGAAGTCTCTTTCCAGAGTCACACGCGTGGTCAGTGGAGGAGCCGGCAGTCAGGCGCACCGGCCTGCTCCAGAGTCTGCCATGCAAGGGAGGAGGGGCGCCTGTCTTGCTCTCAGGAAGCTTTAATTTTCAGAGGGCAAGAGGAGTGAACCCGTTCGCAGGCCTTGAGCCAGTTTTTACTGTTTCGGAATTCCTCTTCTTCGAACTTGGTCAGGGATGGTCTGCCCGGAAACGACTCCGCCACACGTATCTGTTCAGGT
This sequence comes from Paguma larvata, assembly GCA_030068075.1. NCBI lineage: Eukaryota > Metazoa > Chordata > Mammalia > Carnivora > Viverridae > Paguma > Paguma larvata. The sequence continues at coordinate 3,242,556 of CM057840.1, read as the reverse complement.
CCATGTCTGTTAGGCCCCTGGCTGGAGCATCCAGACAAGCAGGAAGCGGTTCTCACCCCGGAGTCCTCCAATGTGGCGCGTCACAGAGACAGGTATAAAGAAAGGGCTGTGCTGGGTTCGTAGAAGGACGAATTCTACCTGTAGGAGAATCAGAAGAGGCTCCATGGAGGAAGCAGTGTTTGAGGTGGGCTTAGAAGGGTGATCGAAAGTTCCTTAGACATGGAAGGGGCACTGAGGCAGGCTGGGTCATGAGCCACAGGTGGGTCTGGAGCAGGACCCCAGGGTAGGGCATAGCAGGGGAGGAGGCTCGCTGGGCTCTTGGAGGAGTGGAAGAGTGAGGGCAAGGCTTTCTGGGGTGGTGGACTGAGGGACGTGGGAGGAGGAGAAGGTTCTAGGTTAGAGGGAAGGAGACGTGAGCAGCTGGACTTCATTCTCGTGAGAGGATAGTATCTGAAAACTCTGCAGGGTGAGGGGCGCTAAGGGCTGTCTCTGTAGTTCCTGTGGGAGTATGGTGTGGTGTGCGGAGCTCGGGGGACTGTTCACAGCTCAATTTGGAGTCCTTAGAGTGTCTGGGGTTGGGGGAAGGATTCAGGTGGGTGGTGGATGAGGCCTTGGAAATGGGTCACTTCTGACGGGCAAGTGACCATGGTGGCTGCTGTGCAGAAGCCTTCCCCAGGGGGGATGGGGGTGGAAGACGCCGAGGCGAGATGTCCCTAGGCTGCCTTGTCCCTGGGCAAGGGCGAGAAATGGCGAAGGAGTCATGGCCTCTCTTCCCCTTTCTCAACCACCTTCCCCTCCTGGGAGTCAGACGGACTGGGATCGAATCCTGGTTCTTCCTCTTACCAGCCTCTCCTCCCCTCCTTCTCTTCCTCTTACGCGTCACAGAGACCGCCTCTTACCAGCCGCACGGGCTTTGTTACATGACTCTGAGACCCAGTTCTCACATCTGTGAAGTGGGAAGAATTGGGTCTTCCTTGTGAGGAATTGTGAGGTTTGAAGTAAGTTAATATATGTCAACCGACAGCCTGGCGCCTGGCACACGGCAGATATCGAGACGTCTGAGCTGCTATCATAATCAATGTTATTTTCCTAGAGGACCACCACTCTCCCCTTCCTCCAGTTGAGTGGGAGCACGGGAAGGAACGGAGCACGGCCTTGTTCTTTTGCCTCCTTGCTCTGAGGGGCTTCGCCCCGAGGTCACCTCTTGGTGAAGCTCGTGGCCCACTCACACTTGAGCACAGCTCCAGCCGGCTTTGCCCTAGCCCTTTGGCCTCCACAGGGCCTCCAGCTTTGCCCTCCATGAGGTCCCTCACCATGGTGGGGCCTGCCATCTGGTAGGGCAGTAGCGAGTCAGTCCGTGTGTGTGTGTGTGTGTGTGTCCAGACGGAGCATCAGACCCGAGTCAAGTGCACAGCCCTCCTGTTTGTTGGGAAGAAATGGGGATGACTTTTGGAAAGCCAGAGAGGCCTCCGATTTGCCTCTTCTGTGTTTGCAAGCCCAGCATCTGGTGTGGGTCTGACCACACACACTCACACACTCACACTCACGCCTGTTCTCTCTGGAGCCCTCTTCCTCTGTTTCACAGCCTGCCCATAGGCCTCCCTGGCAAAGCCCCTCAAATGCTTACTTTGGGGGCTGGTAGCTGTCACCTCTGAATCAGGACCTGGGAGTGTTACTTAGAAATTGTGCAGGAGTCGAAGAGGCTTCTGTGAGGCTGAGATGATAATTGCGCTATTTAAAGCCGGCTCTGGAGCCGGAAGGAGCCAGGTGTCCCGACGCGGCTGCCCTAGAGCTCCCGTCTGTTCACCGTGCTGCACAAGTGGGGCCAGGGTGGGGGGGGGGTCCTGGACGGCCATCTCGGGGCATCTGTCTGGCGTCGCCCTCTGGGCTTATCCTCAGCCTGCTCTATGTGATGCCATTTCAGTAGCGGAAGTGGAGTGGTTACCTGGCACCTGGTTGGGAGGGAGGCTGGGAAAGGGCTCGTGGCAGCCAGCTCCTCAGTTGCCAGAATGACCAGGAGGATTTGGGGAGGCCAAGTTGGACCAAATAGCCAGCACAGCGGGCAGCCCGAGGTCTGTTCTTCCTTCCTGAGAACTTCCAGCCCCTTTCCTGTAAGGAGCTAGAACCAGCCCTCCCACGGGCCTGCCTTTGCCCACCACTAAGGTAATTCACACGCCCCTGCAATCATGGGGTGCTTTCCGCTTTTACGAACTCTGGATTATCTGTGATCTCATCCCTCGAAGGTGGGCAAAGCAAGGGTGGCGGGTTCCATCTTACAGCAGAGCTCTCGGTAGGTGGCGACAAGCCCAAGGTTATCCAGCTGGTCTGTGGCGGAACTGCGCCCTAGGTGTCGGTGTCCAGAGTCCCAGCTCTGGGCTCCTTCGTCCCTTACTATACTGCAGGTTGCCTGGGGGTCTGTTCCGAGGCTGTTCCCGGGACCCCGAGCTCTTGAGCACGCTACACCCTTCTTCAAAAGACAGATTCTGCCACAGGGGAGCCCCTTCCCCAGCCGGACTTTCGTTCCTCTCTCATTTCTTCTTGGAGTGGGGTGGGGGGAGTGGGAGGGGATGAGGGCCGGCAGCTAGTGAGTTTGGAGAGGTTGTGGTTTTTCAGCCTCACAGACTGGAGCATCTGGGGCGAGGGTCCTGGGCACAGTGGGAGGGAGAATTGGAGGAGTTGTCGTTATTAGAGTTAGCGAGCTGGCAGTTCTGGCAAGACTGGGATAGCAGCCCCTCCTGCCCACTCCCATCTGCTCTGTGGGGCAGGGATGTTGGGGTCGGGAGGGTGTAGACCAGGGTGCTACTTTGTACCTCCGTAGCTTCTTGGGACCCGGCCCTCCACAGTGGCTGTTCAGCCTGGGGAGAGGATCCCCCGGCTCAGTGTCTGTGTCCAGTTGGTGTCCGGGAGCATGCGCCTGGCCACATGTGTATGTCCTGGGTCCCCATGGTTCCGTGTCTGCCTGTATGCGTGTGTGTGTGTCCCCACATGCCTGCCCGAACTCCTGCGCCCTCTGGGAAGGGCTGTGGGGGTGAGCCCAGGAGTTCTCAAGCCGGCGCTCTAGCTCATGTCTGCTCCAGGCCCACTTCCCTCCCCAGCCTCCCTCTTGCTGTGCCCCTTTCTGCCTCGATCATGAGTACTTTGTGGGGGGGCCGAGTAGGGGATGATAGGTGGGTTCAGGTAGAAGAGGCTTGGTCCTTCTCCAGTTTCCCTGCTGGGTTCAGCCCTGCCACAGGCTGGGGGCTGCCCAGTGTCCAACTTCTCTCCTTACACTGGGTCCCGGTACCACCTGTCTTTTCCCTGACCATCCCAGTCTGCCCGTTGCCCAGTCTGCCGCCTGGGGCGGGGGGTGGGGGGCGGGTGGACAAGACGCAGTCCCTGTGTCTCCCAGATGGTAAGAGGAGGGGAAGGAAGGAAAGCACCATCTATAGAGACTCTCCCGTGTGCCCATTACTGTGCTGGCTGCCTCGCATCTCGTGCAGCAAGAGCTCTGAAGACAGCTTCTTTCGAAACTGATTCAAGTAGGGGCCTCCTGGCAATGGGCAGGGGGGTTGGAAGGCAATGGCAGGTGGAGAAATCCCCAGCTGCACGCTGCCTTCCTTGGTAGGCCATCCTTTGCTCTGACCACTGGGCTTCCCTGCGCTGGGTTCGAGGTGTTACTGAGGCCGGGCCATACATATGCCAACCGCCCTGACTGGTGACTGCCGGCAGTGCCAGCGATGGGCCGCTACACGGAGCGAGAAGATTCCCAGCCATGAGCAGGGGCCTACATGCCCCAGGAGAGGGACGCCCTTTCCCCCACCTGACCGTGGGTTCCTCCCCATCATTCACTTCGTGCTCCAACACAGAAGCCGTAGGCCACGAATCCAGAACGGAAGCCTGCTCTCCGCTAGGTTTCAGGAGTAGGGGTGACTTGAGCTGGAACCTCATTTCCAGATGATGGGCATGGAACAGGTCGGGGCTCTCTGCCACCCAGTGCCCAGCCCATTCCTTTCTAAGGAACCATACTGGGTCATTGGTCAGGGAAGGAGCTACACTGGCCTTGTTTCCTATGACCCTAATAGTCCACCCTGTGTGGACTCACACCAGCTTAGAGCCCTTTAACCCCTTCTGTGCTTACCTTGGCCTAAGCGCAGGGGAGAAGGCTGTGGTGGGGGCAGAGACCCTATCTCCCCCCTTTCACTTTCCCACCCCTGGGTCTCAGGAGGACTCTGGGCAGCCTGCTGGCTGCTCCCCTGCCACCGACTGAGTCATTTCTATATTTGGCCAGTGAGCCACGTGGGTGGGGAACCACTCCACTGCGGCTGCACTTCTGACAGCTGGGGGTGGGGAGAGCTGGAGGCAGAGGCTACGGCAGCGGGCATGTGCGTTCCTTGGGAGAACTAAGGAAGGCGCCATCTGAGTGAGTGAGTAAGCCCGGAGAAGGGGCCTGCGCTAACATCTCCCTCTCCTCCCCCACGGTCTGGTCCGGGTCCTGTTTGCTCTCCCCCCACCCCCTCCCCTGGATGCCCTTCTCTACTCAGCTGGTCCTCACCGCAGCCTCTTCTCCCACAGACCACTGCCCTCCAGAAACGATGGGCGTCGCTCGCCCCAGCTGGGACTCTGCCAGGCTCCAGCACCGAGCCTAAGGAAGGGCCCTCTTCCAGCCCTGCTCTCCCTGCCTGTCATGGCCACACTCGGCTGCTGCCCGCTTGTCTGGGGACATAGGGCACCCAGCCCCAGCCCTGAGAGGTTAAGCCAGGCCCTCTGGCACCATTCCACAGGGGCGCTCCGGGCACCAGGCCCCTTTCATAGCAAGAGCAACTGATGCCATGGAAGAGGCCCCTGCCCACCTGTTCACTCACCTGGCGCCGCCTGCTCTGAGACCCATGTACTGGGTCTCCCTGGAGGTGCCAACCCTGTGAACCCCTCCCCTGTCCCCCGACGCTGAGAAGGCCCCGTCCACCCCCACCATGTGTGAGGTGATGCCCACAATCAACGAGGGGGACCCCTTGGGGCCCCCCCATGGCGCCGATGCTGACGCCAACTTTGAGCAGCTGATGGTGAACATGCTGGATGAGCGGGAGAAGTTGCTGGAGTCCCTTCGGGAGAGTCAGGAGACCTTGGCAGCCACGCAGAGCCGGCTCCAAGATGCCCTGCATGAGCGGGACCAGCTCCAGCGCCACCTTAACTCCGCCCTCCCCCAGGTAAGGCCTGATTGTCTGTACCTCCCCACATTCCCTCCCCCAACTCCCCCCACCGGCTCTGCTGAGTCCTTGCAGAGCCCTGCACACTCTGGGCCCTCAGCTTATCTGCATCTGTTTGCATATCAACAAATGGAGTTCACAGAGCATTTAACTTTCCTTCATTTCCCTACATAAATCCTTTCCCTGTCACTCTCAAGCTCCTCAACCTGCCATTGGCCTCACCTGGAGAAATGGATAGAATTTGATGCGGGAAGAAAACCCAGCCATAGCTGCCAACTGCAGTGAGCCCATGCGGCCACCAGGTGGCACTCTAGACTGGAAAGACACCTCTGCCTTGACTGTTCCTCACCAGTGCCCTATTCTTGGAGGTGGTGGGTGGGGAATCACAGAGGGTGGAAATGGAGAAGGCTTAGAGATCATCTAGTCCTCTTATTGCCCAGATGGAAAAAACAAGAGGCATCACATAGAAATTCTAGGCAGAGCTGAATCTAGAAGCCAGGGATCTTGACACCTGTCTTATGCTCCTTAACGGCACTACTACTACTGGCAATGATGGCCACCATTTCTGTGTTTTCTGTGTACGAAGCACTTTGTGTGCAGTTTACCCACTAAACGCTCACGGCTATGAAGCCGGTACTATTACCACCATCATCTCTGTTTTACAAACAATGGAACTAAAGCTTGAGGAGATTAGTCAGTTGCCCAGCCTGCGAGGGTGCTGCTGGGACTGGGGAGGAAGCCCTGAGGAGCCACACGGTTCCAGACTCAGCCCCAGGGTCTTTCCTGACATGTGAGGAGAACTGGGGTAAACCCAGGTGGGCTCCGGAAATCTCCTGCTGGGGGCTCAGGAGTGGTGGGGGCAGAGTCTTGTGATGTTTTGTCGAGAGGGGATCTGGAGCCCTGGTGGAGAAATGGAGTGGGGGGTCCTCTCTGACTGTGCACGAGGCCCCAGACAAGCCCCAGAATGAGGGAGCCAGTCCCTGCCCCTGGGGCTCACAGGCTAGAAAGGAGATAGATCAAAACCCAAATGACTGGAAGACCAGGCAGGGGAAGAGAAGAGGGGCTCCAAAGGGTTGTGAAAACGGGGGTAAAAGAGCCACCTTTGGTGGACTTGTGCTAAGTGCTTTCCATACGTTGGCTCATTTGCTCATTGTAGCAACGCATGAGGGCGGTCTCTACTTGTATCTTACAGATAGAGGTGGAGGTTCAAAGAGGCTAGGTAACTGGTCCAGGGTCACACAGCTAATGGGGTAGAGCTGAGATCTGATTCCAGCCCCACACCTGGGAGCTTCAGGAGGGCAGGGATTGTGTCTTTCTTGTGTGTGTACCCAGGGACCAGCACGGAACCTGGTACATGGTAGGTGCTCGCAGTATTTGTGGTCAAACCATGGGCTCCTACGCTGGTGCTCTTAACCACTGCTCCAGACGGTTTTCAGAGAGGGAGAGAGTCTTCCACTGGGGGGGTCTCAAAGGTCCCAAGGAGGTGTATCCATTGAGATGGGCTTTGAAAGATACATGCTGGTGGTGACAGAGGGTTGGACTTCCCATGGGGAGGGAGCCCCTTGAGCGAAGGTGTGGAATCAGGGTGGTTTGCCGGTGATTGGATGTAGCAGGTGACCCAGGTTGACCAGATCGTAGGGTCTATGAAAAGGAACCATGAGAAAGAAACTTGAAAACCAGGATAAGAAGTTTATATTCAACTTCGTAGACAACGTCGTGCTTTGGGAGGTTATCCAGGCAGCAGTGTGTCAGATGGGCTAGAGTTGGGGAGGAGGCAGGTGTTCTGGGGTGGGGGGGCCCAGGAAGGGAGAGGAGAGAGCCCTGGTGGTGGTGTCAGGGCGTGGGGCTGGGGGCGTGCTGAGTCCTGCCTCTGGGTACCGTGTGTGTGTGTGAGCGAGTGTGTGTGTGTAAACTAAGGTGTGGAGCAGCATTGGCACGAGGCCTGGTTTTCCAGGGTGTGAGATGCTTGGCCACCTTTGGCCATGGCCTTGACAGAGAGGCAGTAATCAAGGAACAGGGTTAGAAGTCTTGAGATTTCTCAGTCTCTGGTATCCCCGGGTCCCTGTCCCCTTCCCACAGCCCTTCTTGTCCCCTGTTGCCTGGTCTGAAGTGATCAGAGGGGATTGCTTTGGAATTTTTCCTTCTGTCACGAGTCTGTGGTGTGTGAAGGAGACTTTAGGTAAGGACTGGGCTGCAGCCACCGTTCAGTCACCCCCAGCTGTTGGGCATCCACAGAGTTTGGGCCACCTCTCTGAAAACTTCTGGAATAAGGTGATATCTACTTTAGTTTTATTAGCATTTATTTATTTTGAGAGACAGCGTGAGCAAGGGAGGGGCAGAGAGAGAGAGAGAGAGAGAGAGAGAGAGAGAGAGAGAATCTCAAGCAGGCTCCGCACTGTCAGAGTGGAGCCTGATACAGGGCTCGAACTCATGAACCATGAGATCATGACCTGATCTGAAGCCAAGAATCAGATGCTTAACCGACTGAGCCACCCAGGTGCCTCGATGTCTAATTTAATAAATAGGATATGACGGACCTGGAATGTGGGCCCAGCGTCTCGCCCCCGTGTGCTTGTCTTGACCCAGCTGGGTGGGCCGAAAAGGTGTCTCAGGGTGTGTGGGCCTGACAGTGTGGGAACAAGGCCCCTGGAAGGGATACTTTGAGCATGGCTGCTCAGTAAGGCCGGGGCGAGTGCCCTGACACCAAGCCCCGGGCTGCAGCCTCAGACTAAGTGACTGGGGATCCCTAGAATGTGCACTAAAGCCAAATGGCCAACTGGGGAGAACTGCAGGCTCTCTTGCTCCCAGGTCCGTGGATCCTTATGTCAGCAGTCACCTGCAGCTTGCAAAGCCCTGGGGAGTGGGTAGGAGGGAGCTCCCTGGGGCACTCCCTTCAAAGCCCCCTCTGTTCCTTGACTAATATCTGTCAGTCTCTCTTGGGACCTTACCATAAGGTGAGACTCCCCTCCATCTGTTTCTAAAGGATGATGTCATTGGGTTGCTGGGGAAATAGAAATACAAAAGAGGAAGGATGTAATCAGGTTATAGTGTTGGCTGGAGGCGGGGGGGGGGGGCTGCAGAGCAGATTCGGTGACCTTCTCACTCTGGTTTCCACCTCTGTCCCCTGGTACCCGCATACATACTTGGAATGCATGCAGGGCCCAGAGATGTGGACCCCCTAGGGATGCACCTGCTGGCCGCGGGTTACAGCCCTGCAGTATGGATGGATGGGGACCTTTCTGGGGGCAGGTGCTGGAAGTAAGGGATGGGCGCGAAGATCCCACGTGGGCATGCAGGACACTGGTTAGGGGGCAAATCCCCAAGCACTCAGGGGCCTTGGGGGTTTTCAGGAATTTGCCACCTTAACCCGGGAGCTGAGCATGTGTCGGGAGCAACTTCTAGAAAGGGAGGAAGAGATATCAGAGCTGAAAGCAGAGCGGAATAACACAAGGGTAAGTGGGTGACCTGGTGTGTGTGCGTGTGTGCGGACCCCTTGACCAAGGCAACTGGCACGGCCAGGGCCAGGCATACGCCCCGCCCTTTCCTAATGTCTTCTCGTCTTGTGTTTGGGGATTCAGCCGTCAGTACTAGGTTGTTAACCTGGAGATGGGGGTGGTCATGGGAAGGTCAGGGTCCTGGGAGAGAGGCCAGGGCGGCTGGCCTGGGGCAGGTGTTCAGCAAGTGTTTACCAACATGAAGTATTTCAACGTTTTAACAGCGGCGCGCACGGCCGTACTCCTGTCCACTCGGTGGTCAGGTGGACCCTGCTCGTAGCCCCTGGGGCACATGCTCACGGCCCTCCCTCTTGCCCTCCCCTGCTCCCTGCCAGTTGCTTCTGGAACATCTGGAGTGCCTGGTGTCCCGCCACGAGCGGTCGCTGCGTATGACTGTGGTCAAGCGCCAGGCCCAGTCACCTTCAGGGGTCTCCAGTGAGGTGGAGGTGCTGAAGGCCCTCAAGTCGCTGTTTGAGCACCACAAGGCCCTGGATGAGAAGGTACCCAGCCTGGCCCACCGCCTGGCCCGCCCCACCATCCTGCCCCACTTCCCTGGGGCCTCCGTGAGACCCTTCTCTGCGATTTCTGCATCCTGTGTTTGGGGAAGAACTGCCTTCTCGCTTCATAACTGGCCCCGCCCACCACTACCACCGGCCTGATTTCCAGGTCCTCCTCTTAGGTTCCCTCTCAGAAATTTGCCTCTTGGCAGGTGCCTGTCTTTGCCTCATGCCCAATGCTGGTAGATCAAACCCAGGCTCCTCCAGCCTGAGTCCACTGGGGTCCCTGTTTCTTCCTCCATCTCCCCTTACCTCGGGCAGGTGCGGGAGCGGCTCCGAGCAGCCCTGGAGCGCGTTACCACCTTGGAAGAGCAACTGGCAGGTGCCCACCAACAGGTAAGCTGCCTGCCTACCCTCCACCTGCAGACTGCAGCTCCTGGAAGCCCAGGCAGGTTTACTGATCCGCCCCACCCTGTTCTGCAGTGGATTTCTCCCAGTGTCAAGGCTAGAGACTGCTAGCCAAGGCGAGGCTGGGAGGCAGGGGACTCAGACGGGTCTGGAATAGACAGGAAGTTCTCTCCTCTTTGACTCACTGCCCTGGGGGCTGTGCCCTACAGGTGTCTGCCCTGCAGCAGGGGGCAGGGGTTCGGGATGGAGCGGCAGAAGAGGAGGGGGCCGTGGAACTGGGACCGAAACGCCTGCGGAAGGTGGGTCATGGGAAACTGCGTAGTAGGGGCAGGTCCTCCTTGAGACGGGAGATGAGGGCCCTATCCCACTTTAGTTCAGTAGAGCAAATGCTTGAATTAAATTTGGGGCTTTCTCCAATATTCCCATTTCTCTCTCCTTCTTTCCCCCGCCCCACCTGCAATGAAATTGTGTGTGTGTGTGCCCAGCGTGCTTCTAGGCACCTAATAATGTTGTCCGCTTGAATCGCTAGGTGCCATCTCCCTGGCGTGTCAGTGTCAGGCGAGATCCCTTCTCTCTCAGAGCCTTTGTTCCCCTAGCCACGCCCCTTCCTAGGTTACAAGATTCTGAGACGGCAGGTAAAACTAGAAACTACTGTTTTGCCAAAGAAACACAGGAGAGTGAGGGCGTTTGGGCACTGTCTGAAGCGAGCTCCTGGGGCCCAGAGGAAGGAAGGGGCGCCCGGCGGTGTGCGCTGAAATTGGAGGCAGAGCTGTGATCCACTCTGTGTGTGCTGTCCCTGGGGCGGGCCCGGGGAGTGGGATGCCCTGGGCCCTGATGACTGACTGGTGGCTCACTGTCCCTGGAGGATGACACGGGCCGGGTAGAGGAGCTGCAGGAGCTCCTGGAGAAGCAGAACTTTGAGTTGAGCCAGGCCCGGGAGCGACTGGTCACCCTGACAGCAACCGTGGCTGAGCTTGAGGAGGACCTGGGCACGGCCCGCCGGGACCTCATCAAGTCGGAGGAGCTGAGCAGCAGGCACCAGCGGGACCTCCGGGAGGTGAGCAAGGGCCCCCACCTGACCCGGTCTTGTTGAGTGCAGGCATTCGGCACTCGGTGGGGGGGGGGGGGCTGCTTGGATGCCCTAGGGGTGGAGGGAGGACTGGACCAGGGCTGGGGAGTTTAAGACAGAACACTGGGTGAGCTCCACTGTGGGGAGGAGTAGCGGGAGGGATGGGTCAAGGTCAGAAACTGGCAGGGCGGCATGGGGAAGATACAGCCAGACAGATAGTTTTGGGGAGGTGCAGACAGGATGGGGTCAGGGTGGAGCTGATGACCTTCGCTTCTGTCCCTTCCTGTCCTGCCCAGGCTCTGGCCCAGAAGGAGGACATGGAGGAGAGAATCACGACACTAGAGAAGCGCTACCTGGCTGCCCAGCGTGAGGCCACATCCATCCATGACCTCAATGACAAACTGGAGAACGAGCTGGCCAATAAGGAGTCCCTGCACCGCCAGGTAACTCCTCCCGATGGGGCGGGGGCAGGCATTGTACTTGACCCCGGAGGCCCTGGTGGTCATGCCGGAACCTCCCCTTGGTGGCCCAGGAGCCCTTGGGGTCCTGTCGGTCACCTTGTGAAAGGGGAAGCCAGGCCTCTCGGGCAGCCAGGAACCAAGGTCGTCCTTTGCTTCTCCGGCCCGTCACCTGCTCTCTCCTGAGGCTGGGACAGAGGGTCGGAGATGCTTCGGTCCCCCCTCTTAACTCTCCCCCGCCCCGTGCCAGTGTGAGGAGAAGGCTCGACACCTGCAGGAGCTGCTGGAGGTGGCGGAGCAGAAGCTGCAGCAGACCATGCGCAAGGCGGAGACGCTGCCGGAGGTGGAGGCCGAGCTGGCTCAGAGAATCGCGGCCCTCACCAAGGCAAGTGGGCCTGGGGCCCGGGGATCTGGCCCCGCGTCCGCTTCCAGAGCTCTCATGGAGCCGGGCAGCGAGCGGAGCCGGCGGGAGGCACCCGGGCCGGGAGCCGGGAAACCGCTTCTCACGCTTCTCACGGCATGACTTCAGGAAGAGCGCTGTCTGTGTCTTTCGGTTGGAAGAGTAATCCCTACCTTCGTCACCCCTCAGGGATGTGACAGTCCCCTTGAGAAAGGGTGGAGGCGGCCTTGGAGAAGTAGATGAGACTGTGTGGATGCAAAGTATTTATCATTACACTCTTGTGGTAATAATACTTCCTTTTGTTGGGGGCTGGAGTGGAAAAATTAGGACTTTCATCTCTGGAAAGATAGTATCTGAGAGGAGATAGGATCAAAGGGGACGGAGGGTGGGAGTTTAGGCTGAGTAGGCCTTTATTTTTTTTTAACGTTTTATTGTATATTCAATGATTTTTTTTTTAATTTATTTTGAGAGAGACAGAAAGAGAGGGGAAGCAGGGGAGGGGCAGAGAAAGAGAGGGGGACAGATGATCTGAAGCAGGCCCTGTACTGACAGCACAGAGCCCAATGTGAGGCTTGAACTCACGAACTGCGAGATCACGACCTGAGCCAAAGACAGACGCTTAACCGACTGAGCCACCCAGGTGCCCCAGCATACCTTTTTAAATCAAATTAAAGCCTTCAGAATTTAGGGACCAACTCTGGTTGCTTGAAGGTGGCAGCTTCAAGATTAATAAAAGGGAATAGAATTGGACCTGATGGGCAGTTAACTTTGTGGAGTAATAATTCTTAAGAGGCGTGAGCCTTAAGAGGCTGAAACCGTCCCAGGATCTGGAAGAGCCGGGTAAATGCACAGACATAGGCACGCGGTAGGTTAATCAAGAGAATTTAGGGGTGTCTGCGGCAGGTTGGATGCTTTCGGGGGTGGCCTCACTTGGGATCACCTTCGCTACTCTCCCTCCGACCCACTGAGAGAAGGAAGTCAGAAGTGAGTAAGCATCAGGCCCCGGAGCCTCTGAGGATACCGGCTGGCCAGTGTGCCAGTGTGGCAGCTTGGGGGCGCTGCGGCCGGAACCCGCACCCTGGCTGCCCTTCGGGGAAACCCAGGACCAAGTCTGCCTCCGCCACCGACTGGCTCCGCAACCTGAGAAAAATCACCTCCTCCCTAATCGGGCGTTACTATCATTATCTCTTCGATGACGCCATCAGACGGGGTTGGACTTGGTGGTGTCGAAGGCCTCTCTGGCTCCTGGGGATGACGCGCTGGGTTTAAAGTGTAGCAGAGGATGTCACGTGTGGGATGCTGGGCCGCCGGCTGTAGGACCTCCCAAAACTGCCAGGAAGGGATGGGCTGAACTGAGTAACACGCTCAAATGACTCAGTAGGGGGGCTTTAAGGGAGGATTTCCTGACTGGAAGATGTGTGATAGTCTGGAATGTCTTGTCAGCAGAGATAGTGGGGTCTCCATCTCCGGATGGAGAGCGGAAGGGAGCCCACTCTACTTTGGCTGCTTTAGTTACACAGATGATAACCATGGCTGGCATTTACTGAGTGTTTATTGTGTCCTAAGTGTTGGCCATGGATTATCTCATTTCGTCCTTGCAGCGGTCCAATGGGCATAGGTGCCATTGAGGAAACTAAGGCACGGAAAGGTTCAATAACTCGCCCGAGGTCACACGGCTGGGAAGAGGGGAAGCCGGGGTTTGAACCCAGGCAGTCTGGCTTGTGTCCATACTCTTAAGTGCAGGTCCATCTCCCTGGAGACATAGAGATTTGTGGTAGCTCATGTTTTCAGGTGGAGTTCTTTCTAGAAGCGTGGAGAGAAGTTACAGTTCATTGGGCTGCCGGCTCTGGAATTTTTTTTTTTTTTAAAGTTTAGTTATTTTGAGAGAGAGAAAGAGAGGGAGAGGGAGAGGGAGAGAATATAAATGTGGGAGGGGCAAAGAGAGGAAGAGAGAGAGAATCCCAAGCAGGCTCCATACTGTAGTGCAGAGCCGGATGTGGGGCTCAAACCATGAGATCGTGACCTGAGCTGAAACCAAGAGTCGGACGCTTAACCAGCTGAGCCACCCAGGTGCCACCGACTGGCTCCGTGACCTGAGAAAAATCACCCCCTCCCTAATCAGGGAGACCCTGAGCAGAAAGAAGGGGGTGGGGGCAACGCCTGGCAGGGGATAGAGAGTACTTGGGGAGAAGGGCAGTGGTGATGGCAGTTCCGCTCCAAGGTGAGAGGTCAGAGGCTAGGCTTCGTTGGCACTGAGGCCCTGACCCCCCAAGAGCACCCTGGGGTGCACCAGGGTATGTGGGATATGGGGGCCTGAGCAGGAGGGCAGACGATCTACGGCCGCGCTGACCCATCCCTGCTTCCAGGCTGAAGAAAGGCATGGCAACATTGAGGAACACCTGCGGCAGCTGGAAGGACAGCTGGAAGAGAAGAACCAGGAGCTGGCAAGGGTGAGGGCACCGGGCTGGGGCTCTCGGTTCCCCTCCCTGTCCCCAGGGCAGCCTCCCAGGATGGTGTGTGGACAGGCCTGAGGAAGAGTGGGAGCTGGGAGGGGCCTGGCCAGGGACAGAGCCCTAGAGGGGCAGAAGGAGGTAGTCAGGTGAGTGGGCTGGAACTGGGGCGGGGGGGGGGGGGGGGGGGATGGACGGCTCCCCGGGAAGGCCCTGGGGTGACGTGGTACCAGGTGTGCTGGCTATGCAGGTGCGCCAGCGGGAGAAGATGAATGAGGATCACAACAAGCGGCTGTCAGACACCGTGGACCGGCTGCTTAGCGAGTCCAACGAGCGCCTGCAGCTGCACCTTAAGGAGCGAATGGCGGCCCTGGAGGAGAAGGTGCGGTGGGTTCCCGGCCTGGGTGGGCGGGGCTGCCGGGGCGGGGCGAGGGGAGGGTGTGGGTGGAGCCGGACAGACCCCCGCCCCCCGAGGGGAGGAGTCGGGATGTGAGCCTGTTAGAGGCGGGGCGTGTCTGGACTGCCCTCACCAGTGGAGAAGGGAGGAGCGGGAAGGGTGAGGAGGGGAGGGCTGGTCTGGAGACGTGGGGCAGGGAGGGGAAGGTGCGGGGCGGAGTCCCTAGCTCGCAGCTGTTCTCCCCCAGAACACGTTGATCCAGGAGCTAGAGAGCTCCCAGCGGCAGATCGAGGAGCAGCACCATCACAAGGTACCCAGCTGCCGGCCAGCCCCGCCAGCCTGGGAGGGCCAGGCTTGCGGTGAGGAAGGAACACGCCTGTGTTTCATGCAGCTGCTCTGACACCCAGCACCACGCTAGTCCGTGCACAGACGTTATTTCACTGATCCTCGCTAGAGCCCGTCATGGGGTGCATCACCACCCACATGTAAAGAAGAAACGGAGGCCATAAGCATAGGGCATAGGGTGGGCAGCAGAGAGGCAGGGCCCAGGGAACGATTTGGTGGGGCCCTCAAACCTGGTCTGGTGATTCTGGAGGGATTAGGCACTGTCCCTGCCTCAGCAATGGCTGTGAGGTCTGGGCGGGCACCGGGTGCCCCTCTGCTGCCCAGCCTCCGTTGCCATGCGTTTGTGTGGTGTGAGGGCTCAGCAGGCCTATTCCAGTAGAATCCTTACCAAGACCGACCCTGTCCCAGCCCCGCCCCTCTGCCTGCCCACTGCCGACCTTTCTGCTCCCTTTCCAGTTGGACCTCTTCTCTTGGTGTCATCTGTGGGCCTGGCCGGGGTCCCCTGGCTTTGGACTTTGCAGTACATTCTTCTGCTTCTCCCCAACTCTGCTGTCCTCTCTGTCCCTCTCTCCCCTCTCCGCCCTTCCCTGGTCCCACCCCCACCCCGGGTCTGCCTGGCACAGGGCCGCCTGTCTGAAGAGATTGAGAAGCTGCGCCAAGAGGTGGACCAGCTGAAGGGTCGAGGGGGGCCGTTTGTGGATGGCGTCCACTCCAGGTACTGGAGCGCGGGAGGCTGGGCGTGCTGGGATGGGGTCCTGGATGGACCCTGAGGAAGGAGACTTCCTCCCACCAAAAGACCGCCCAGGACCTCAGGGTCCTCCTCCTATCCAGGGTGGGACACTGAGGCTCCAAGAACTTGGTCAAAGTCACCTAGCTCACTTGGGCAGCTTAGAAGGAGCACCTGTCCTCTGAGCTGAGGGATGCTGAGAGGCAAGTAAAGACAGAATGCTCCTTCCCCAGTGCCATGGGACACAGGCCGTGCTGTTTCCTTGACAGAGGGCACACCCTCACAAGGGGTCTGCTGAGTTACGTGCTCACCCATGTACTACAGGACTTGCTCATGGAGAGTGTCTGGTTCGTTCTAGTTCTTTTGAGACACCATCTTTAGGGCTCTGGAGGATTGTTGTTTGAGAGTTAAGGACCAACTAGGTTCAGGGGGGCAGAAGGGCAGTGTGGGAGATTGAAATGAGGCATCAAAGACTTCCTTCCTGTTGGAAGTTGATGCCATGTCCGTGGTTGGTGACATCCCTTTTTCTGAAAACATTTTAAGAGATAGTGAGTGGAGCCTTCCATCTAATGTTAGAATTAGGTCCATGTTTTAGGGAACGACTGGATCCCCCCCCCCCATTTTGTGAAGTCATTGACATTGAACTCAGACCTCAATCCTGCCCCTACTTCTCTGCCCAGAGAGGCAGGGTGAAGACTGAAAATACTAGTAGGCGATGCCACTCAAGGTTCATGGCTCCTGGCTGTTTGCTTTCCAAACTAAAGGGTCACAGAAGAGAGAGAGTCTCTGAGGTTCCCTTCAGGTGTGCTCTTGCCACATCAGGGAAATAGGGCTCAGCTTCCCTGAAGGAAAGGTGTGCATGCATATATATGTGTGAAGGGGTAGGGCTTGAATTAGGGAAAGGGGCGCTGAATTTGAAGAAGGGAAGCCTATGGCTGTCTCGAGTACTGGAGATGTAAGTACCATCTTCAAGTTCATCAGAAATTGTCTCGTAGGAGTATGGAGAGAAGCAGGGGGTGGGGACGGGAAATAGTAGTTGGGATTCCTCTGACTTTTTCCTTCCCATAGGCTTCTCAGAAGAGACCCCCCCCCCCATAAATAAGACATGACTTTGAGTATACCAAGCCATTTGCCGCTGCTTGCTTCCCTTAATGGTTGAGAATTCTTGGCTTTGACCATAGAAGTACTGGACCCATCATTGAATTGGGACTGAGTTGCAGGGGAGGAGAGGGGGACAAGCAGAAACTCCCTCCCTTAGCTGCTTTTCTGCAGCTATCTTGTGCAGTCCACTGCAGGCTTGCCCTATCCCGTTGCCCTGGGCCCCCTCAAGGCTTCCAAATTGGGAAGGCGTAGGGAAGAAGTGTCACTAGGGAGGGCTTCGAGACATTCCAGAGTATCATAACCGGGATTCTAAAGTCTCAGAGTTGAAATAGACCTTCGGGGCCTGTCTAGCCCATGTCTCCGATACAGTGTCAGGGCGTCCTGAAGCTTCCTGGGGATAGGGAATATGCCTGGGCCGAATTTTGGCTAGGGACTCATTCCAGATTATGGGGAAACCCAAGGAGTGTTGCTTAGGAGAAAACGAAGACCCTCAGGATTAAAAGGACTTTTCGAGACCCTTTCTTCCAAAGTCTCTCTGTGCCGGGAGCTCTCCCACACTGTTCTTGTCGGGTGGCCCGAGAGCCGCTGCTTGAATAACTCGTTGACGGAGAGCTCAGCTTTTGAAATTTTTGTTTAATGTTTGTTTATTTTTGAGAGAGAGAGGGAGCGAGACTGTGTGCGAGCAAGCAGGGGAGGGGCAGAGAGAGAGGGGAGATAGGGTCCCAAGAGAGCTCTGCGCTGACAGCAGAGAGCCCGATGCAGGGCTCGAACTCACAAACCATGAGATCATGACCTGAACTGAAGTCAGACGCTTAACCAACTGAGCCACCCAGGCGCCCGCCCCCACCTTAAAAAAATTTTATTTTAAATGTTTGTTAATTTCAGAGAGAGAGAGACAGACAGACAGCCTTTTTAAAGCCACCAGATGCATCACAAGCCAAATTTTACCATTATAAGGTGCTTTTTATGTTTTCTTTAAAAAATTTTCTTTGAACGTTCATTTATTTTTGAGAGGGAGAGACAGAGCACAAGTGGGAGAGGGGCAGAGAGAGAGGGAGACACGGAATCAGAAGCAGGTTCCAGGCTCTGAGCTGTCCGCACAGAGCCCAACACGGTGGTGAAACTCAAAAATCGTGAGATCGCGACCTGAGCCTAAGTTGGACACTTAACCGACAGAGCCACCCAGGCGCTCCCAAGGTGCTTCTTATGTTAAATGGAAAGCTGCTTCCCTAGAACTTTCTCCCCTGGATCATTCTGATCTTTGGGGCAGCAGAGACTAAATCGAATCTCTTGTTTACATGGCAGCCCTTAAACCATTTACAATAGCTCTATGCCTGCTAAGATTTCTCTTCGCCAAACTGAAGATCCCTTAACCCTTTGGGCCTGGTGTGTGTGAGCTGGGGCACTCAGTCCTCAGGGCTGGCCTTTTCTCCCCCTGAACACTCAAGGTCGCATATGGGCAGTACAGCGGACGTGCGGTTCTCCCTGAGCACAGCCTCCCACGCGCCCTCAGGTCTGCATCGCCGCTACTCGGCACTGCGGGAGGACTCTGCCAAGGTGAGGGGTGGAGGGGAGGGGTGAGTGTGGAGAGGTCTCCCCAGGGAGTTTGGGGTCAGTTCGGCCGCGTGCCTGGCTCCGGTTTCACAGACGGCTGGCGTGCGGTGCAAATCCTCCCCCTCCCGTCCCCCGTGTGGACAACAGCTGCAGCGGGGTTTGGGGCCATTGTCAGCTGCAACAGCTGTGCCCCCTCGCTTTGGCCTCCTGGTGGGCAAGCGGTCGGGGCTGGCGGGCGGCCAGCCAGTCCCTGAGGCCCCGCTGAAGCGTGTGCACGTGTGCCTGGGTGTGCAGGCGTGTGTTTCTGGTGGTCAGGGTGGGAGATGCAGGGGCGAGATGGAATTGGCAAGCTTTCTGGAACAAAAGCTGTGGTTTATGGGGGAGTCGAGGGAGGGGTGGCAGGTTAGCCGGCCCTGGGGATGGCACCTGAAGTTTTCTGAGAAGCAGCTTCGAGTTCATGCTGAGACCGCCTGGGGGACTGGGACGGGAGGAGGGAACAGGAAAGATAGGGGCAGAAAAGGACCGACTTCATCATTTTGGGGGGGGGGAACGTGATTCTGCCTTAGCCCCATAATGGTTAAGCATGCTTTGTCTTGAGCCTAAGCACTACAACATAATGTAGAGAAGGAGGGGACTCCTAGCCTGATGGGGAGGGTCATCTCTGCCCTTAGGAAAGCCCTAGTCTGATGGAGTCGCAGTCCGAATGAAGGCATCTCTTTCTCTCTCCCCTCATCCTTTGCTCTTTCTGTTTTTAAGAACACGACAGGTGCCCAGGAGCTAGAAAGGAGCCCTAAGGGGAATTTGGGAGTTTGGGTCCCAGCGGATGGGATTAAGGCGCCTCTCTGTCCCTGGCCCCTTCCCTTTCCTTCCCCTGCTCTTCTGGCTTGTTCAGTTCTAGGCTCTTTCCTCTTCCGGGCCTTTGTCCACTGAAGAGGTTTGCAGGATGACTTCTGAGAAGCCACCACCTCTCAGGGTTGAGACTACAAGGCCCTGTGGTGTGCTGAAACGCTGGAGGACGCAAGGCAGTCAGGACTGCTTGGTTTCTCTTGTCGCCTGGCTCTAGTTACTCTTTGAGAGTTTGTGTTAATAGGAAGGGATGGCTTATCTATACTGCTTACTCTGTGCCAGACACTGTGCTAAGTGCTTCTCATGCATTTCCTCATTCAGTTCTCATAATTACCTGCAAAGTATGTCCTACTACTATCCCCATTCTACAGATGAAGAAACTGAGGCACAGAGAGGTTACACAACTTTACCACGGTTGCACAACAAAGAGTCAGGTTTCGAAGCAAGGCGGTCTCTCTCTGGCCACTCTGCCACCTGGCTCCTTGAATTGCAGTATTCTTTCCTAGACTTTAACGTGCACGCAAATCACCTGGGAATTTGGTTAAAATGCAGACTCTGAATCATTAAGGCCTGGGCCGGGGCCTGAGAGTTTGCACTTCTAACGAGTCCCCAGGGAGCTGCCAGTGCTGCCGGTACAGGTGGGGAGGGCCCTGTCCTCGGCCCGTCTGGTGTGTCTTATTACTACTCTTCTCCCCTCCTTTGCTAAGGGCTGGGAGCCCTCTCCACTGCCTGGGGTGCTGGCCCCCACAGCCACCCCTGCCTTTGACAGTGACCCTGAGATCTCCGACGTGGACGAGGATGAGCCAGGGGGTCTGGTGGGCTCCGTGGATGTCGTCTCCCCCAGCGGCCACTCGGACGCCCAGACCCTGGCCATGATGCTGCAGGAGCAGCTGGACGCCATCAACGAGGAGATCAGGTTAGGGCAGGGGCGGAGGCTCTGGGAGGCACCCGGGAGGACAGGGGCCCCTCTGGGTTTGGGCACTGCAGGAAACTTCTACCTGCATTTGCTGGTCTCCAACAGCTGCTCCTTCTGAGTGCTCAGTCTAGGGACTCTGCGTGGGGTCTCAGGCCCACTACTGGACGGAGAGGGGTGGGACCTCAGACTGACGTCATTTCCCCTCCTGGGGCTGGGGAGGCTGTGTTCCTGCAGCTCCTGCAGCTAAATGTAATCACTAAGAGCCTAGTTCCCACTTACTGAGGTCACCTCAGGGCGAGAGCTTTGTATAAATGCCATTGTCCGTCTTACTAGTCTCTCGGGGAGGCAGCATTCTTTCCACGTCACAGACAAGGGAACAGAAACCAGATAGGTCAAGCGATTTGCCCAAAGCCACACAGTAAGTGGCAGAGCCAGGATTCAGACTCCGGTCTATACTCAGTGCACTGTGGCATGCCTTCCGTCCCTAATGAGGCATCAAGCAGACACCAGGGGCAGGGAAAGTTATCAAGCCTCCGTCCTCTTCCCTGCCGTCGTAGGGGGTTTATTAATGTTCATGACCAAGGGCAAGGGAGAATCTGGGCCAGAGTGCATCACAGCTTTAGAGGGCTGTAGGGGGCATCTGATCCAGTGGGTCCCACACTTGTGGATTTCACAGACCAATGAAAAAGAAAAGATCGTACACACACACGCGTGTGTGCGCGCGCGTGCTCGTGTGCACACACAGAAGGGTAATAATAACATAGGGCCGCCAACTTTTATTCTGGAAAGGAGAACTGGAATGGTAACTGCTGTTTCCTATCACAACCATTGAACAAAAGAAAGGGCGTTTTAGCATTCCCTAGGGTTGGAAGACATACCCTCAGGATAAAACCCTGCTCCTGGAGGACAGTGGGCATTTGTGACGTCAGCGCGGGCGCGTGAGGGTGCACGCGTGCTCCTCTCTGAGTGCTCCCGCTCCCCCTCCACACCATTGTCACCAGTTTTCTCATTTTTCTCTAGAACAGGGAAAACTCCACCGGGGTCACTGTCAGTTAAAGGACCTGAGTTTGGGAACTGCTGGCTCGGACCCCTCCTGACATCGGGTTTATGGGGAAACCGAGGCCAGAGAGCCTGACTCAGGGTTGCCTGTGTCGTTAGTGGTAGGTCAAGAATTCTACTCCCAGGATGGCTTCTATGCCACTGACTAAATGCCTCCTTTCCCCGCAACTTCTTTTGTTCAACTGGGGAATTTTATTACACGAGGCCAGCTGATGAGAGAGAGAGCGAGAGAGCAATGTTTCTGAGCTGCAGTGAACAGGGCCAGCTGTGTCGGCGAGGCCTGGCACGTCCCGGCAATGCCAGAAACCGTGTGGCTCTCCTGCCCCAGGCGTTGCCTTCTGCCTGGGGTCACAGGGTGGTGACCACAGATGCTGCCAGCCCCTACCTCCTCTGGGCCTCGCGGGGGCCCACTCAAGGTCTGGTTTCCCCAGGATGATCCAGGAAGAGAAAGAGTCCACGGAGCTCCGGGCCGAGGAGATTGAGACCCGAGTGACCAGCGGCAGCATGGAGGCCCTGAACCTGACCCAGCTGCGCAAACGCGGGTCCATCCCCACCTCTCTGACTGCCCTGTCCCTGGCCAGCGCATCCCCTCCGCTCAGCGGCCGCTCCACACCTAAGCTCACCTCCCGCAGTGCAGCCCAGGACCTGGACCGCATGGGGGTCATGACCCTGGTGAGAGTCTTGGCGCCGTTAATGAGCAGCCTGGTCATCGCCGGGCTCTGCCGTTGGGGTCTGGCCGCGGGGAGCTGCCGAGGCATGGGTGGGCTCCCTCCTTCTCAGTTGGGGCTGCTTCCTGTGATGTGTGCAGACCCCGGCCTGTCAGGCCACCGACATGTCCTTCTGGGTTTGGAAAGGGCCCGTCATACCTTCCTGAACCCTCTCTCTTGGATAAGCACAGAATGTGTAAGAAGCTCGCCCTTTCCTCCAGAGGTAGCCCTGACGTATTTTATCAGGCCTGCTTTTGTTCTGCCGTCGTATTCTCTCGAGGCCTGTGTGAGCCACCGAATCCTATCTTCTCATCCTAAGACCAGCAGGCTCCCCTGGGGGGTGACTTTCGGGCATCCGGAGGGTGATTCTGAGGTCACCCCTCACTCTCTCTTCCAGCCCAGTGACTTAAGAAAGCATAGGAGGAAGCTGCTGGTGAGTGCTGCGTGAGGACCCAGGTGCTAACGGGTTAGTTCTCCCAGGCCCTTCCCTTTTGGCCTCTCTCCCCTGAGCCCTTGAGTCTGAGTCTGGGCTCAGGGAGGCCCCAGGCCTCCCCACAGCGCTTCTCCAAGCTCCTCTGCTTCCGTCCGGGTTGGGTAGGCAGGCCCCAGATCTCTCCCTCTATCCCCTGACGGCTTCACTGTCTGTTCAGTCGCCAGTGTCTCGGGAAGAGAACCGGGAGGATAAAGCCACCATAAAATGTGAGACTTCTCCTCCTTCCTCACCCAGGACGCTGCGGCTAGAGAAGCTTGGCCACCCAGCCCTGAGCCAGGAAGAAGGCAAAAGGTAGAGTGGCACGGGCCCCGCCTGGGGTCTCTCTCCCGCCAGGGTCAGGTCCTCCCAATGTCAAGAGAACGTCCCACTTCTCTTTGAAACGCCGTCACGGAAGGACATTCTCACGTCTCCTTTGGTCGCCTGCTCTGATCGTACCCCTCCCCCGCCCACCTCCCGTTAAGTTCTTCCTGAGGTCTAACTTCCCTGGCTCCTGTTATAATTAAAGTGTGTCTCTTTTCGTTCCGCCCGCTCCTGGCCGTCATCCCGTAGTGCTTTGGAGGATCAGGGCAGCAACCCCAGCAGCAGCAACAGCAGCCAGGACTCCTTGCACAAGGGTGCCAAGCGCAAGGGCATCAAGTCGTCCATCGGCCGCCTGTTCGGGAAGAAGGAGAAGGGCCGGCTAATCCAGCTGAGCCGAGATGGAGCCACGGGCCAAGGTCTCTGTCCGCTTCCGAGCGAAGGGGTGCAAGTAGGGGGGCCAGAGCAGGAGGGTGTGCTCGGACCCACCTCCTCCCCCTGCCTCCCAGGGGCCAGCGGGTGGAAGGCACAGCCAGACAGATTTCAGCTCCGGAGGGCAGCCGCGTCCGCGAGAGCCCCGACCGGCCTCAGGAGGTGCTGGCTCCTGCCACTGGAGGCTCCAGGCTGCAGGGAGGGTGATACTTATTTGGAGTGACTTGGAAGGGATTCCTGTCTGGAGCGAGAGATTGGCCCTCTGAGGTTTCTTCCAGTTTGGAGGTTTTTTGGCGTTCTCAGGGCCTTCGGGAAGAATTTCTTGGTTCTTTTCTTAGGAGCGTCAGTTCTCGATTGGAACTTATGTCTAGTCTATCTGACCTGCAGGACGCAATATATCATAATGCCTTCTTATGCCTTCATAGACATTACATTCGCATAAACGCTAGGGAAAGAGTATTACCAGCTTTGTGCGAATATTAAGTTCTTGCATGTGCTTGGCACGTGGTAGGTACACAATAAACATCAACTGTCTTCCTTGCCTTCTTCCCCTCCCTCCTGCTTTCCCTCATCTATTCAGTCATGTTTTCAGCAGACATTTATTGAGTAACTGCTGTAGACAAGGCTTAGTGTTGGGCGTTGGAACAGAAGGCCATTCCTTTGAGGAGCTCAGTGTCTAATGGAAAGAAAAAACTAAAGAGGTGATTCCAAAACAATGTAGTGATAGCGATATGCTTAGGGTGCTTCTGGAACTCAGAACTCAGCCGTGGAGTGGCGGGGATGCCAGCAGTGGCTTCCTCTGCCAGGTAACAGCTGGGCGGAAGCTTGAAGGCTGAGTAGGAATTAGCCGAGCTAAGAAGAGTTGTATGTGACGGAACCGGGCATCTGGGAGAGACAGCTTCTGGGTGCGAGAGCTTTGTTTGCTATGGAGTCTTGTCAAAGTGGGGCAGAAAGGGGCGGGAGGAGTGGAGGGGATGGCTTTGGACCCTAGGCTGGGGCCAGCTCATAAGGGCCTCGAGAAGTTCCCCCAAGGCCGTGGGAGCATTGACAGTTGCGT
This sequence comes from Paguma larvata, assembly GCA_030068075.1. Classification (NCBI taxonomy): domain Eukaryota; kingdom Metazoa; phylum Chordata; class Mammalia; order Carnivora; family Viverridae; genus Paguma; species Paguma larvata. The sequence goes on along the minus strand of CM057840.1, from coordinate 3,218,666 downwards.
GCAGGGGGACCTGATCAACTAGAAGAAAGGAACCTTTGAACCCAGAGGCATAATCAGACCTTCTGGCATCTCAGGGAAGGTGTGAATCAGAACAAGGTGTGAATCAGAACGTAGCTAGCTTTGTGAGGAGGAGGAGGAGAGGCAGACACCTGTCCCCTGGGAGGGGAATGAGGTGGAGCGCCCCGCTCCCGGTGCAGAGGGGTGCAGGGAGTGGTGGAGCTGGCCACAGATGGGGCTGGGACGGAGCTGAGAAGGTCAGATCTGCGGAAGAGGCTTTCTGTGCCAAGTCTCATGGTTTTCTACGCTCCCCGCACCACTGTGGCACCTAAGGCAGCATGTTTTTCTGGGTTATTCACACCTACTGCTATCTGTGCTGCATGGAGCGACCAGAAGCTAATGAGTTCTAAGATGTGGCCCTTGCCACGAACTCTGGGGCCTTTGGCATCTGTTCAGGAGATCCTTATAGAAGAAGACAGAGCTGGGAATGTTCCCCTTTGCGGTTTGTGCAAGTGTGCCCCCTGAGACCGAGGCCGAGAGGCGCGTCTCTTGGTGTGCCCATTTCCCCGCCCCAGCGGATCACTCTCTGAGCCCATAGCCCACTCATGTGTGGCCCTCCGGGTTTCCTTTGCACCTTGGTTTGGAGGAGGCATAAATTCTGTCTAGGAGTTTGCTGCCGTAGGGTGTGACAACTTTGGTCTATTGGGCTGGAAACTGCCTCCAGGGCTGAGGTTCCCAGGGCAGACTCTCTGGACTGGGGGACCCATGGGATGCCACTGTGGGGCTGCCTGGATATAGGGACACCAAGCGGAGGCTCCAGGAATAGTGGATGGTCCCATCAGGCCTTGGGGGTCGTTATACACTGAGGATGTTACACATCTGCTGGTTTGTTCCCCACTCCTGGCCCCGGGCCACAGGAGGAGGAGGGGAGGGCCTGGGTGACATGCCACCTCTTCCCTTCTAGTTGTGCTGACAGACTCCGAGCTTGGTCTGCAGGAGCCCATGGTGCCTGCCAAGCTGGGGACCCAGGCGGAGAAAGACCGGCGGCTGAAGAAGAAGTAAGAGCCACAGGCCAGGCTCTGGCAGGGTGGCACCCAGCCCCTCGCCCACTGGGCCTGTCACGGGACTGAGCTCAGACAGCCAGAGCCTAGCAAGGCCCTTTCTGAACTGAGCTGGCCTGGGCCACACGGGCATATCACGGGCTGGGAGGTGGTTCTTAGGACCACCTGCCCAGAGAAGGAGGCTGGGGGCTGTGGGAGAGGGACCTGGCCCCGTGGGTCTCTAGTAGGGTCAGGCCATGTGCAAACCAAGTAAAAGCCTCCCCTTGCCACGTGGGGATGGAGGGGACTTCCTGCCCCATGTCTTGGCGTCATTCTGCTTCAGGCATGGAGCAGGGGTGGTGACCCGGTGATGGGGAGTAGGGTCGTGGGAGTCGCACTCAGCGCAGCCATGGTCTCAGGGGTAAGCATGGTGGAGAGACAGGGAGAGACTAGTGAGTCTGTTGTTCCTCTTTCCGCAAGACACCAGCTGCTTGAAGATGCCCGCAGGAAAGGAATGCCCTTTGCCCAGTGGGATGGCCCTACTGTGGTCTCCTGGCTGGAGGTAAGTCTCGACAAAGGGAGTCTACTCAGAGGCCTGGTGGGAAGGGTATGTGGGGTGGGACAAGGATTCCCCTGTAGGTGGAGGGGTGGGGTCCCTAGAACTTTCCCAGCCTGTCTCTCCCCTGCCAAGTGCACGTGTGCCCCACCTAGCATGTAGCCGCACTCCCTTCCCCAGCAAGTGCACATACCAGTTGCTTTGGAGGGCAGAACGGATGCCACTTAACTGATGATGCCTCGTGGGTAACTTGGTTTGGACACGGGGAACTAAGCATCCCCAAGCCACGGGCTTTCACAGGCAGTTTGACTCTTCCCATAGGCTGTCCCCAGGAGCTAACCACCCAAACGAGGTTGGGAACAATCTCCTCACATTCGCAGGCCTCGGATTTTCCGTCTATGAAAATGGGAAAGAGAGGCATTCGGTGATTGTCATCTCCACATTTCTAAGCTCTCCTGCTCTGTGTTTGCTATTCTGAGTCCGGGAAGGAGGTCTAGCCCTACCCGCTTGGTGTTGTCAAGCTCTTGGCAGCGGGGCCCCGGATCTCGGGGGAAGGAGCTGGATTTACCCCCCGTGCCTGTCTCTGCAGCTCTGGGTGGGGATGCCTGCCTGGTACGTGGCAGCCTGCCGAGCCAATGTCAAGAGCGGCGCCATCATGTCGGCCCTGTCGGACACAGAGATCCAGCGTGAGATCGGCATCAGCAACGCCCTGCACCGGCTCAAGCTCCGGCTGGCCATCCGGGAGATGGTGTCGCTGACCAGCCCCTCCGCCCCGCCCACCTCCAGGACTGTGAGCGGCCTCTCCCTCATCCAGGATGTTTTTGGAAGCCCTGGCATAGTATTTGCCAAGTTTCCCATTGGTCTTTGGGAAGATAGTAGCTCGATTCCTGCCCCTTACTTCCAGTCCCCTCAGAGGGCTCCACCTGGTCTCCAGGAGGGGCTGGCGTTGATCCCAGGAGGACCCCAGAAGCCTGGTTCTCTGCCCTACTCTGCCAACAACGGCACATCTCCGGGCAGAGTTTCCAGGACGGGGCTTCTGGGAGTTCTGTGTTGTTGCCGGATTCGGGGGAGGCAGAGGGGATAGGACATTTGGGAATTCTGTCCTGGTCCTCCAACCTCTCCACAAGAACGCAGACCACTCCGTGGGCCCTCAGGGTAAAAGTCTTCTATTACTAGCTGTCTCTTCGATTGGGATCAGCCGCCATTCCAGATCTGCACCGTTCATTCGTATTCCTTCTGGAAGAGTCTGTTGAGCATTTCTTGGTGCCAGGCACTGTGTCGAGCGGTGTGGATACAGTCATACAGGGAGTTGCTCTGAGCCAGACAGTATGCGGGGCTCGGGGCTGGGCCTGTGGGAGGACTCCGGAAGGGATGTTTGTCCTTGCCCTTGGGGTTCCCAGCCTCAGGGGGGTCTTGGGGACCCGCACGGAGGACCAGCTAGGTTTCCTCTCTGCCTACAGTCTTCCGGAAATGTCTGGGTCACCCATGAAGAGATGGAAACTCTGGCAACACCCACCAAAACAGTGAGTCTGGCCCTGGGCCCTGGGCTTGGGGTTGATGACCCCCACGAGGATGAGGGGAAGGTTTGGGAAGTCCGAGGGGGTTGGAGTCGCTCTCATATGAGATTGGCATCCCCGATGTGCATTGGGTTCTGTTCTCAGGGTGGTGGGTTGGGGAGAAAGAGGTGGGAACGATTTGTGTGTGTTGGGGGATCCATCCGGGGGGGGGTGTCTCCAAGGCCAGGATCCTTGGTGGAGGAACGCGGAGCCCCTTTGCGGGGCTGTGAGGCAAGCTGGGGAGGGGTGGGAGCGCATTTTTGCCACACACGCATTTGCTCCCCGCTCGGTGCGAACACAGGCACGTGCACCAGCCTTATGTTCTCACTCGACCATCCCAGCAAGCTCTCCCTAGTCGCCCTCCCAGCCGCTGGTGTGTCTGCTCCCTCTTCTCAACGGGGCCTGGGGTGGACGCTTCCCGGTTCCTTGACTTTGCCTGTTTCCCCTGACACGCTGCACTCGTTCCCGCTAGGACAGTGAGGAGGGCAGCTGGGCTCAGGTAAGAACCCCTTCCCTGTCCAGAACCACCGCCCAGGAGTTCAGGACAGTATTTTCCCAACAGGTTCTCTGCTCGATGGGACTCCCTGAGTCTCGTCTATTTATGTCCCTCTTCACATGAAAAGCCCTGGACAGTTTTCTCCCCCCTCCTCATTGCCTGTAGCTTCTGGTTTCTCGGGACGGCAGGTGCGGAGCCCTGGAGGGTGTGCCCGCAGCACGCCTGCCTCTTCCCCTGTCTTCCCAGGAACCATGAAACTGAGATTGTACAAATCCTCTTCCTTACCCCATCCCTTTCAGGGGCACTGCGGTGAGCTGGACAAAGGCCTTTGGCTCGTTCACTCGGTGGGCAAATATTTATTGAGCAGCCACTAGGTATCAGGCCTTTCTAGGCTCTCTGGATACAGAAGTGGACAAACGAAGCCCCACAGAACTTCTATTCTAGGGGAGAGAGAGGGCGTAAGCGCAGAAACCCATCAGTGAGCACTGTGTCACTCGGATCTGCATGCCGTGGGACAGCACAGGGAAAGCCATCAACCGGGGCCCGGGCAGATCGTAGTGTATTCACACAGGACAACAGTCAGCAGAGGAGACGGCCGAATTTTAGAAATATAATGTCGAGTGAAAAATCTGAGTCCCAAAAGATTCATAGAATTTTATACTAAAACTCAAAAACAAGCAAACTTAATGTTTCTTAGAGAAATCTGCATTGGCGATTGTAAAGACTATGAAAATTTTTTTTCAAGCAAGGGAATGATAGAAGACTCAGCATACACCTACCTTTAGAGAGGCAGCAGGGGACAGGAGGGGGAAGGAGAGCGTCAGGTGGACACGGCGGTGTGGTAACAGGGTTGGTGTCCATCCATGTTAACTTCATTTATTTATGCTTAACAGCGAACACGTGCTACATGTATTTTTATGTGTATAACAGTGTCATTTTGAAAGATAAAATAGGGACACCTGGGTGGCTCAGTCGGTTAAGCGGCCGACTTCGGCTCAGGTCATGATCTCGCGGTTTGTGGGTTCAAGCCCCACATCAGGCTCTGTGCTGACAGCTCAGAGCCTGGAGCCTGCTTCGGATTCTGTGTCTCCTCTCTCTCTGCCCCTCCCCTGATCGCTCTCTGTGTCTCTCTCTCTCAAAAATAAATAAACATTAAAAAAAAAAAGAAAGGTAAAATAAGTTTCTCAACCTAAAAAATATCAAGTAGGGTCAGGAAACAGAGTGATGGAGGGTTGCTGTTCATACAGCCTTTCTACGGATAGGTGGTCAGGGGGGTCCCTGCTGTTGGCAGCAGGTGACAGCCAAACAGAGCAGGTGGGGAGGGTTGCAGGGGTGTGTAGGGTACTTGAGAAAGCAGCACACAGGGGGCCTGGGGAATTCCTGAGCGGTCGCCAGGCCTCAGAGAACCCAGTGCTGGCCACTCAGACGCCATTCATCAGCCCGTAGCTTTTGACGTCATTAGTCAATACAGAACTCTTCTGTAGATGGGCGAGCCGGTTTCCCAAGCGAGATTGGCTTTGTTTGCCATTCTGCGGGTCCTCTGTAACTCGGCCTGTCCCCTGGGCGCAGCGGGCTTGCGGCTGCCTGAGAGCCAGGAAGGCAGTTCTGCCACACGATACCACAAATGCATTCCTGAGCCGACAGGAAGGACTTCCTGTTATCTGCTGCCTAGGTAGTTGCTTCTGTTCATTAGGGTAGATAATTGATCCATGAGTGGGACTGCATCATTCCGAGATCTTAAAAAGTTCCATTTAAAATCCCCACCGCCTCCCCCTCCCAGCTTCTCCGTGAAAATCACCTGCCGCGGAGGACTGAATGGTGTTTCTCTCGAGCGGATCCGCCGGCCGCGCTCGCTCGCACTTCCTCCTCTATAGCTCCTCTCCCTTGTTCTCTCCCCCCCCCCCCCCCCCCCGCCAGACCCTGGCCTATGGGGACATGAACCACGAGTGGATCGGGAACGAATGGCTGCCCAGCCTGGGGCTCCCCCAGTACCGCAGCTACTTCATGGAGTGCCTGGTGGACGCTCGCATGCTGGACCACCTCACCAAGAAGGACCTGCGGGTCCACCTGAAGATGGTGGACAGCTTCCACCGGTGAGCAAGGCTGGAGCCCGGCACGGGTCTCCCCCAGCCCCGGGGGTCTGTCTCCGGGAATACAGGTGCCTCCGAGTGGCCCGTCTGGGCGCCAACAGGTCTCCCCGTGGCGAAAGCCGGGTCCTTGTCTCATCCTGCAATCTGAGGGAGGATTCTGTCTCTCACCTCCAGCCCTTGAGACACAGAGAGTCATTTGGTCTTAGCTTCACTTGCCGGGAGATTTCCCCTCCACTCGGTCTGAATTGCATTTCTTTGGGCTTGCCGAGGTCTCTCTGCCCTGGGAAGGCTCCAGCTGAAACTGATGTCTAAGAGGAAGGGTCTTTCTGGGCCCTTGTCCTGCCAGCATCCCAGCTCTGAGCTGCTCAGCGTTGAGCCCACGCCCTTTCGTACAAGATGCCATCAAGTCCTCTCCTCCCCCTCGAGGAAAAGGTCTTCTGTTCAGAAGTGTCTGTGGCGGAGGTCTCCAACTGGCAGCCCGTGGGCAGCGTTTGGCCCACAGATGTGTTTTGTTTGGCTGACACGGTATTTTAAAGACGATGAGTTTCGTTGCCAGTATTCAAACACTAGGAGGCTTTACGCAAAATTCTGGATGTCTGGCTTCTCTTAAAAAAAAAAAAATTGGAAGATGTGTTGACGCATTCCAGCATGGGGACAGCCAGCTGGGGCCAGTGGCGGCAGCCCTGCCGAGACGCGTAGGCGCGGTCTCCAGGTCCCGCTTCACTCACTGCATTCCGTGCTTGACCCCAGGAGGCACTTGGGGTGGGGAGCGAGGTGGGTGCTAACGTTCCGGGGGTCGACGGTTGTTAGGAAGTCCTTGTTAGGGAGTGTGTGGCTTTACTGGCCTCTCTTGGGGCGCCTCGGATGTCCCTTGGTCTCTCTGACTCCTAAACCGTGGAAGGTTAAATGCATAAGGGATCTAGTTAGCCTCCCCATTTTATGGGTGGGGAAACTGAGGCCCAGGAAGGAGCATCAGGGATGACAGCTGAGTGCGAGTCTCCTGACACCGAGGCGGGCCCTCTTGCCACCACACTGCAGAGCCTTCGATGCTGGAACTCTCTGTTGTGACCTCCCTCGCCACCCCCTACCCCTTCTGGGGGCTGAAAGGGAATCTTCTGTCTCAGTGGGTCCGGGAGGCCGCCAGGCCTGGCTGCACCTGTCCCCTTGTCAAGGACTGAGTGGGCTGCAGAGAGGAGGGCCACTGCCCTGCCAGCTGGGATGTCCCTGGGCTGCTGGAGGACCAGTCCGCTCGGCCCCACCCAGCATTATGGAAGTCCTCCCAGTGACCCCCTGCTCAGGCCCCAGCGGGCCTCGGCCTGCACTCATGTTCCAGATTCAGCTCCAAATCTCGAGTACTTAAGGGTTCCTAAAGCATTTCCACGTCCTTTACTTCACCTCTGGGTATACCTGCTTTTATTCCACCTAACATTCCACAGAGCGTGTTCTTACATCTTTAAAAATTTTTTAAATCATAATTATGATGAGAAAAAGACATTAAAAAACCTCCTTTTAATGAAGAAAACAAGCCCAGTAGAGATGGAGTGTCGCCAGGTCGCTCAGCCAGGTGGTTACAGAATGGGGCCAACATCCTTTCTTCACACCTAACTCCGAGCGCTTTTCCCCAGAACATAGTGTTCCGTTGAGCAGCTTTCCTAGAGAGGCGGCTGTGCTGAGAACCAGTGCGCACAGCATCAGTAATGTTCTCCCAGTGGTGGTACCATTGCTGAGTGCCCGGATGTTGCAGGGGCTGGGCTGAGCCCTTCCATGCGTGACTACCAGTAGGCTCCCGGCAGCGGGGCCGGAGAGGGGTGACCTCATCTCACGTGTGCTGAGGGCCACCAGGCTGGGGAGTGGCTCAGCTGGCATTCAAGCCCAGGTTGATCTGACTTTAAATATTTGCTCTTCTATGCAACAATGTTGAGAGTCCTGGGAACTGGACCGAAAAGTCCAGCAAGCAGGACTGGAAGGAGACAAAAGGCATTGCTAGTCAGGAGGCGTGTGTGCTCCTGCCCCCCTCCAGTGGACCCCGGCTGAAGCCAGTGGCTTGAGCAATGACTGGGTGCCCTGGGCCAGGAAGGAATTCCTAGAAGCGGGGTCTCTGAGCTGTGAGGGATTGTTCGAGGCTCCGGGTAGAGCTGAGGGCGAGAGAAGAAGGGAGCGACGGCATAATTTAATTTCACAAAGCAGTGGCCACAAAACAGAGTTCAGACAGAACGTCTCTTCTTCCATTCAATGGATGACAAAACTCAGAGAGGCCGCATGACCAGCAGTGTTCAAGTTCAGGAAGGACAGTACGATGGAAGCTTCCCTCGGGGGAATGAGCTGCCTTAAGAGGTAGTGAGTTCCCCGTCGTCAGAGGTGTTGGGCCCAGGTGTTCATGCTGCTCAGAAGGATGGTACACAGGTGACACCTGCATGAGAGAGGAGCTTGGACCAGTGGCCTGGGGGGGGGAGGGGGTGGGTCCCTTCTCACCTTCAGACTCGATGGTTCTTGGTCTGGCTTAGTTATTATTTAGTGAATGCTTACTAGGGACCTGGTCCCGCTGAAGTACTTTCAGTACTTTCCGTGAGCCATTTCATTTACTTCATTAAGGATTTATGGTGTTTACGAAGTGGCGGATGCTATTCTAGGGGTTCGAGAAATATCAGTGAACAAAACAGAGTTGCCCTCGTGGAGTTTATGTACTAACTGGGAGGGACAGACAAGGAATCATATATATATATATATGTACATATATATATACGTATACATACATATATATATATGTGTGTGTATATATATATATATATATATGTATATATATGCTAGGAAGAAAAATAGACCAAGGTTAGACCAGGATGAGGGGGGTTGGGAGTATGGGCTGGGGGTAGTGATGGTGGTGTTGCAGTTTTAAATCAGGTGGACAAGGTGACCGTTGAATTGAGACGATGGCATTTGAGCAGAGGCTTCGAGGAGACGGGGTGAGCCATGCAGCAGATTGGGGGAAGAGTGCTCTGGGCAGAGGGAACAGCCAGTGCAAAGGCCCTGAGGCACATAGGCCAGCCGTCCTGCTGTGTTAGAGGAAGATCAGAGGTGTCACTATACAGGGGCAAATCATGTAGCATGTGTAGGTCACTGTAAGGACTCTGAGTGAAATGGGGATGCAAAGAAACATCTGTAGGGGTGTTTCTGTGGGGTCCTATCTTTACAGGTCAGATATCTGTAGGGTCATTCCAGTGCCTGGGGTGGGAGGTGGGGAATGTTGCTTCATTCAGAGAACCTTCCTTCCATCAGTCAGGCCCACACCCTGGCCAAGAGGGAGGACGTGGGGTAGGCAGAGGAGGGGGCGTAGTCTTGGGCTGGATCACGCGCAAGCCCTGGGAAAAGGAGGAGCACGAGTGGGCTGGGGTGCTCTTTGTGCTGGAGGACGCAGGCCTGGACATGCCGTGGCGACATGCCGTGGCCAGTGCTGGCTGTAGGACAGATGTGGCAGGAACGTGGCCCCACGGAGGCTCTGGCTCAGGGGGGCTGTGTACCTGCAGAACCAGTCTCCAGTATGGCATCATGTGTCTGAAGAGGCTGAATTATGACCGAAAGGAGCTGGAGAAAAGGCGGGAGGAAAGCCAGCATGAGATCAAGGGTAAGCTTAGCGGGCTCAGCGGGCCGCCTCTGAAAGGCCCGCGAGCAGCGTTGGGGAAGCAGATGCCTGCCTCACTGTCCCCTGCCCTGGGTGAGTGGGGGGAGAGGAGGCATTCTGTACCTCAGGGAGCCTCCAAACCTGAGGGGAGCTCCGGTGTGTGATGAGGGAGACACAGTCCATGTCCGAAGGACGCTGTCATCTGGCGGAGAAGAAATAGCCCTGCCCAGTCACGTGTAACCCCACCCTACCCCCTGACAATGGCCACCAACTGGACACATCGAGTGAATCCCCTTGGACAGTGCTATGGACTGGCATGGGAAAGTGCTCATAGAACTTGTTGATATGGGTGGCATTGGGCAGGAAAGAGAGACGAGTCTTAGATTCCTCTTCAAAGGTGGAAAATAAGAGGACCATTCCCGCCTGGGGGCAGGGGATGGGCCGGCCAAGGGCTCGGGGGAGAAAGTCAAGAGCCTTGCTGGCCTGACCCTTGAGTCCTACAGGCTGGCAGGGATGGAGGGAGGTGGTGCTGGTTCTCCAGGAGCCCAGGTGCCAGGGAAGACAGAGAGAAGACAAAAAGCAGGGTAGACTGGAGCTCTGGGTCCAGGGAAGCCTGTTTCTGTCCCTGGAGGGGGTGTGGCCAAACCTACTGTCTCTTCCTAACCCTTTTCTTGCCCCGCCCTCCAGATGTGCTGGTCTGGACCAACGACCAGGTGGTTCACTGGGTCCAGTCCATTGGGCTCCGGGATTACGCAGGAAATCTGCAGGAGAGCGGTGTGCACGGCGCCCTGCTGGCCCTGGATGAGAACTTTGACCACAACACGCTGGCCCTGGTCCTCCAGATCCCCACGCAGAACACCCAGGTGGGCATCCTTGCCATCGGTCAGTCTCAGTCCCAGGCACCCCTCCGCCCGACTCTCCTGCTCGCACTCACATGTTTACAGATTTGTGGGGGGACTGTTTTGGGGCCTGCCTCAGAGGGGATCACGATGTCCTCAAACCTCCAAGTGGTCCCTGTGCGTCACCAGGCCACCTAGAGAGCAAGCATCCTTCACATACAGAGCACACCTAGCCCCGGCCCAGAAAACGGTGTTAATCCCCTCCCAACCCCTTCTTTGCATTTGACACTCTGCTTATTTTTTAAGTTAATTAATTACTTAATTAATTTTAAACTTTTTTTAAACTTTTTTTTATTTTTGAGAGACATAGAGACAGAGCATGAGTCGGGGAGGGGTAGAGAGAGAGGGAGACACAGAATCCGAAGCAGGCTCCAGGCTCCGAGCCTTCAGCACAGAGCCCAACGTGGGGCTCAGACTCACAGACCGTGAGACCACGACCTGAGCCGAAGTCGGCCGCTCAACCAACTGAGCCACCCAGGCACCCCTAATTAATTAATTTTAATATAATTTATTGTCAAGTTGGCCAACATACAGTGTATACAGTGTGCTCTTGGTTTTGGGGTTAGATGCCCGTGATTCATCGCTTACCGACAACACCCAGTGGCACTCTGTTTTTCCTCACTCTGCTTTTCTGACCTTTCTTAGAGGAGAAAAGGCCTGGGGGCCCGACGGGATCAGAGAGGTCACGTCTCCTTTGTCTCCCACCCCAGAGATCTGCTCCAGGGCTCCCAGGCTTGAGAAAACTAAATATACCAAATAACACAGCCCAGAGCCTCTCTGTGCCAGGCCTTCGTCTCCCTGTCAACAGCTCAAATGATTAGACATCTCCTTAAATTACATTTCATCATTTTTATGGAGCTGTCATCCAAGACTATATCTAAACTCTCTTGAACCTATTTATATGTTTGGCCTTTCTAGCTTCCTGTGGGTAATGGACTCCAGAAGTACTACCTGTTGTGTTTAGTACTTCCTGATTTTATTTGTCCCGAATCGTGCCCCGGTCAGGCTCCCCCTGGGGAAGGGAACTGCCTCCTCCTAATTTACTAGGTTTGGTGAGGCTACGCGTGTTTGACCCGTCCTCACCTTTTGTGATTTCATAAACTCTGATTGTGTTGCCTCGGGGCTCAAGCCTTTGTCTCTCCAGACGGAGTGGTCTTAATTCTTTTAGGCTTTCCTCATATAGACTCGCCTCCGTGCCCTGATCATTTTAGCCGCCCCTGTCTGGACTGGTTGCAGCTGTCAGGTCTCTTGAAATTCAGCCGCTGGAGTTGCACAGGCTATTCCGGGAGCAGATGCGTTTTGGCACGTGTGAGGGTAGGGCTGTGTGGTCTCGTGATGCCGGGTGGCGTGTTGGCTTCTGGGGGATTTGGCAGCACACAGGGCCAGTGTGTCCCATAGGCTCTCAGTAGTGACCCCTCCAACTGGTCAGAACGGAGAGCACAGATCCCCCGTTCTCTAAGAAGAGCTGGGGTTCCCCTGCCCCCCTACGCGGTTTTTCTGTCCATGCCCACCTCCACCCTCACCTGCTTTCTCACCTGCTCTCACAGCGCTGGGACCTGTTTCTGAAGGTCGTGTCATCCTCACCTTTCACTACCCAGAGGAGCGGTGTTATCTGGATACTTGGAAATGTATTATGCTTCTCCCTTCCCATCACTTTATGAGAATATTACGTTCTCGATACTGACACAGACAGTGCGGACGAAGCTCCATGGTTAGCGTTTCCCACCCAGAAACAGGCTTGTTCTGTCGTTTGTCTCCTGTCTCTAAATGTGTCCGGGTTTTGTGGCTAGCACTGCCTCTGTAAGAGCAGCAGGAGACCTCTCTGGTGCTTGCTAACCTTGCTGGTTTTCCGGCCTCTTCCATTTAGCTCAGCTGTGAGCAGAAGTGGAAGACCCAACATGGAATTCTTCATCAACAATGGTTAAAAAATGTCGGGTGGCAGTTCTGAAAACTTCGTTGTTTCTGGCGTTTCCCAAATCTCTGGCTGAGTTAGGTAGGGTTAGTCAAGGTCTGTATGCCCAGTCAGCCCAGGGTCACCACAATCTGGGACTCAGCCGTCCTCCTCATTTAAATTTTTGATGTGGAGCCTGACGAAACACATTTCTTTAATCTAAATCAATTATCCTTATCATTCATGGTCTACACACTCATTTATCCCTTCAGAAAGGTAGTAAGCCATGATTTTCCCTTATAGACACAATATGGGGTTTCCCCCAGTAAGGGACGCCTGTGCATTCGTGGGTTCTGTGGTCCTGCTGTGTACAAAATCAGTTTCCCAACGTGCTCCATATGAAAGAATCCTAAGGTTTACAGTTTCGCTGCCAAGAGGACACTGAGGTTTGCCTGAAGCGGCATCAGAGCTCACCGGTTAAATGCACTGAAAACCCCATCTCTGCCCTTGGGTCCCTATGAAACAGGAGCAGGATGGCATAGAGGTCATTGACTGTCCTCCTCCTACCTCTCCCTCTTTCACCCTGTGGACTCCAGGCTCGCCAGGTGATGGAGAGAGAATTCAACAACCTGCTGGCCTTGGGCACCGACCGGAAACTGGATGATGTGAGTACCTGCCTGCGAATTAGGGGCCTTTGGGATTTGGCTATCGTTGGTCAGTTGGGTTGAGATTCATGAGTTGTGCTTCCCTTGGGCCGATGACTGGTGGGGTGGCCTAAGCGAGAAGAGCCAGAGGGGATGGGGACGATGTCAGGGAGGTGGGGAGGGGGGCAGAGCCAGGCCTAGCCGTAGGCCTGGAGAAGTCTCCATGAAACTCCTTGTACAAAAACTAAAGGCTCCTATATGTTATACTTCTAGCATCTTCCAACTCTGTGCCCTGCCGCTGTCCCAACCATGCAGGAGCAGAGGCTCCCCCAAAGGCCAGCTCCTGGGGATCATACCTTTGTCTTGCATTTCTCAGATCCCATCTCTCAGTGCTGTTGGCACGGCATGACTCCAGCCAGCTTATGAGGAGTCCCAACCTGTCACAGTGTGGTTGTTTGGAAGCAGGCGTTATGCTGAGGTCCTTAAACGACAGGCTTGCTCACTCGTTCCGCGGTGCAGTTTGGCACCCTGGCTCAGACGTGTATCCATCACTGCTTCCTCTCCAGTTTTACTCTTGAGTTTTTACTCAAGTTAAGGTTCTCCTCTCTTGGCCTCCACGTTCAATGAAAAAACCACCTTTGCCCCTGGGTTTTGTCAGGCCTTTCCCTTGAGTTTAGGCTGGACTGTGTCCGGGAAGACCTGGATGTCCTGAGCTCTACTGCTCCCCTTGGAGATGCCTGCCAGAAGATTCCCGGTTTTCTGAGGGTGCGGCCCCCTCCTCAGCCCTCCTCTCTCCTTCCCGCTTCCTTCTCCCCCTCCCTACCTCCTCCCTCCCTTTCTTCCTACTCACATTTGATCACCAACCTTCCCTGCTTTTGCCTGTCGGGTCAGGCTTGGCTGCCTTGGCTCCAAACAGGTTAAAAAAGAATTCAGATAATTTATTTTTAGCTTCTGCATCCTCCATCAGATCTAGTTCTTCTGATCTCCACTGTCTGTGTAACTTCCCTTTCTACACACCCCCTTCCGCGAGCCAAGGCCTCTGTTTAGACTACTGGGCCTCTTTTTTGGGACACCATTAGTGTCACCTACTTATCAATTAGTCTTTCTTGGTTGGGTTGACCAGGGCTAAAATCTACCTTTGTGGAATGACTGCTCTGCTTCAGTAGATAGGACACGCTCGGGGATACGTGGACTTTGTGGAAGGGTCTGTTCTTCACAGAGGTACCTTGAAATCAGGAGCATGTTATTGATACACACACACATTATATATATATGTGTGTATATACATTATATATGTGTGTGTGTGTGTGTGTGTGTATATATATATATATATGTATATATATATATAAGATCACGCACACACACGTACACATATGTGCGTGTGTATTCCTGTCAAGGAGATAAATTGCCAGACCCCACCTGCTGTCTCCCCCCTCAGAGATGTTAACATTCCCAATGCTCCTGCCATGTGGACCCTCCTCTTGTCCCCTACCCACGTAGGATCTTAGCTTTCTTTGGTGCTGTTTAGCAAAATGGCTCCTATATATCTTAGTGCGGTGCTTTCTAATTAGAAAGCTGTTTATTCCTTCAATCCTTATAAAAATATTCTTTGAAGGCCTCCTCTGGGCCAGGCATTGGCCCAGGCATAGGGGTACAGTGGTGAGAGACGTCTCATTTTATGCTGACAATCATCAAGTGGGGCACATTATCATCCCCTCTGACTGATGAGGAACTAAGCTCAAAGAGGCCACTTACCTTCCGTCACAGGGTGACACGTGGCAGAACAGGACTAGGGGAAATGTATGCCTGACTCCTGATCTCTCCCCCGAACTCTGCTGCGGCCTAGAAGCACGTAGAGCTAGCCAGCCTCTCCAGCTTCAGCCGCCGGGGTGGGGTTATTGAGGAGGTGACGTCATCTTGGCAGCACAGCTGGATTTCCGGGATGCCGCAAGGTGTGGGGCTGCGGAGGACTGCTTCTTGCAGGAAGCTGAAAGTTGAAGGGCAGGTTCTGGGAATGAGGTGGGATTTGGTGGTGGTGGGCACAGGGGAGGTCGGAGATCCAGGGAGACTGCTTTCCGTCTAGCCATCTAGCACAGCATCGGCAGCCTGGAGCTGTCTCTTGCTTCCTCTGTCGATTCTGGTTCTCAAGCTTCAAGGCCCTGGAGGGCTGCATCCGATTCTCCCCCTACATGGAGAGCAGGACTCAAGGAAAAATGGGAGGGGAGCAGGAAGAACATCTGTTAGGGGACAAGTGTTACAGAAACAAGTCTTAGGGTTGGCTGAAGGTGGAAATGGAGAGAGAGAGAGAGAAACCATTCTGGGCTAGGTTAAGGGTAGGATCCTGGGCCAGACAGAAATGATACGGAAAGTTCCTGATGAACTCAGGGATGGGATGCCTGCATAGGAAGCCAGCTGCCATCCATTCATTTACCAAATATTTATTGAGTGCCTACAGTGTTCTCGAGCACTACTCTGGGGCTGGGGACACCTTGGTTGGAACTAAAAAGATTATGGTGTCTGTCCCATGGAGGACAGAATTTGAAAGTGAGAGGGGGAGAGTTGAAGGAGGGGAGTGGAAGGAGAAGGAGAGATTGATTAATGAAATAGAGTAAAACCTTCGCTTTCAAGCAGAATTTGTTCTGGAAATTCATGCTTATAATCCAAAATACTTGTCTATCAAAGCAAGTTTTAAGAACCATTGGTTCAGTTGTGGTCATGTGACCTTGAGCCTCCGGTACTACTCTGTTGCAAGACATTGCTCGTTTATCAAGTTAAAATTTATTAGAAATGTTTGCTCATCTTGCAGGACACTTGAGGAACAAGTTACTCTCAATCCAAGGTTTTACTGTAATCCCATAAGTACATGAAAAAAAATGATACCAGCATGGGTGCTGAGACTGAGGTACAGGGGCCAAGAAGTGATAGGAGGCTTTGGCCTCCTCAGCGCACAAGCAACAAAGGGGCTTGGGGTTGGGAGGGGTTGTTGAGGCAAGACTGGTGGGTTAGTGTCTCTTGTTCCTCCTGCAGCTCTCAGCTTGTACCGGTTCTGAGGACACCAGTTGGTTTGGGGAGGGGGCGGGGTGCTGGGGAGATTAGACATGGCTGCCAAGCAGGGTGGAAGTGAGCTCTTCAGCGTGGGATGGGAAGGCCTGTGCAGAGGGGCATCCTGTAGAGTTTTGGCTCTGGGTGCCTTTTGGCAGAGATAGTTTGGAGACTCGGCTGGCAGATGGCCTACCACCTCCTTGGGAGGAGCCTGCCTCTGATCCCGCCATCCACCTGCCCCATCGCTGTCACAGAATACTCTCACTTGATCCCATTAGGGATAGGCAGCCTGAGAAAGAGTTAGGGCAGATAATGTTCCTCCTATTTTATGCACGCAGAAAGAGAAGCTCAGAGAGGTCACTTAACTTGCCCAGGGTCACATAGCTAGTAAGAATAGTAGTCAGGTCTCTTGACTCTGGCCCTATCTGAAGACAAGGAATCTGAATCCCCCGGGCCCCTGGAGCCCTCTACTTCGGTCCCATTCATTTTACGGACGGAAAAACGGGGCCAGAAATTGGAGGTGACCTTGCCGCCACCGCCCCCCGCCCCCACCCCCTGCCTTCCAGTGGGACGGGCGTGGCACCGCAAGAAGCAGCCGCGGGCGCGCTTCCCGCGGGGCAGGGAGTGAGGGCCTCCGCGTGTCCCGTGCAGGGCGAGGACAAGGTGTTCCGGCGCGCGCCGTCCTGGAGGAAGCGCTTCCGGCCGCGGGACCCGCACGGCGGCCTGCTGGGCGCCTCGGCGGAGACGCTCCCGGCCGCCTTCCGCGTGGCCACGCTGGGGCCGCTGCAGCCGCCGCCCGCGCCGCCGAAGAAGATCACGCCGGAGGGTGAGTGCCGGGCCGCCGGAGGGGCCCGCGGGCGCCGCTGCACTAACGCTGCCGCCGGGCCGGCGGGCGGGCCGGCGGGCGGGCCCCCGGAGCGCGCGCACTAACCGCCGCTCTGTGTTCTCCCGCGGCCGCCGACTCCTCCCAGCCGGGACGGCGGGGGCGCAGAGACTGGAGCCCTCCACGGTTCGGACCTACTCCTGCTGACCCCCCGTCCCGCCCCGGCTCTCGCGGGGGTGTGCCCGTGGCGCGGGGTAAGTGGGCCGGGCCCGGGCCGGAAGGCCCCCGCCGCCGGCGGCCCCCGCTCGCGCGCTCCGCCCCCGCCCGGCCCGCCCCCGCCCGGCTTGCCCCCGCCCGGCTTGCCCTGCCCGCTTCCACCGCCGCCGGGGCGCCTGGCGCTTGCAAGCTAGCTGCGCATGCCTGCACCCCACCCCCACCCCCCCGGGACGACTCCCAGCTCACCGCGCAATGCATCTCTCTCTCTGTCTCTCTCTCTCACCCAGCTCGCTCCCACTATCTCTACGGACACATGCTCTCCGCCTTCCGGGACTAGCCACGGCCCCCAGGGCCAGCGTCCTCCCGTTGGGTTTCACAGGCTCAGCTGGCCCTGGCCCCTCCTGCTCGTTACCCGGTCCTCTCACGGCTCCTAGTCTCGTCGTGACTTTCCAGTTGCCCTGGATCTCAGAATATACTCGTCCACCCCCTTCGGCATCCCACTACCCTGAGTCCCACCGTGTGTCCATTGTTAAGTCTCTTGTGGCTGTGGCGGGTACTCTAGGTTGTCCATGCTTGGGATTCTGCAGAAGGGACCGGACAGCAGCAGCCCATGCGGGGTTGCGACTTCACCCTCCCTCTTCTGGGCCAAGCCTGGTCTGGACTGCGACCTTCACCAGATACCAGGATGCCGTACCAAGGGCTGAGGATGGCCCTTCCAAGAAAATGGCACTTCGGACTCTGCCCTGCTCAGGCTTTTGGGCCTTCTGGTCCCTGTGCACATCCCGGTTGTCTGACGTCTGGTTTGGGCACCTCCAGCATTACCCCCTTTCCCCACCTGGTGTCCACAACAGCAGCTCCTGCCTCCAGAACCTCTTTGGGGGCTGGGAGGGGCTGCAGAAAGCCCCGTTCTCCCTCAGATGGTGAGGCTGGGGAGGAAGAAGGTGAAGGTGGTGATTCCAGGCTATTGCTTAAGATGAATCTCAAATGTGAGTTGGGGAAGAATCTGAGAGAAATGGGCCCCGTGAGCTTTGGGCCAAGGGTAAGGATGGGGAAACTCTCAGCCCTCGCACCCAGTAAGAAGTGCAGGCAGGTCCGCTGGACAGAGAGCCAATGGCCCGTGGTAGCCTCAAGCCCAAAGAGTAGTGGGAAGGCCTCCTGCCCCAGCGATAGGGTGGAATTACTGTTGGGGCAGGACTGGGGGTTGTGCGGGGTCCTGGCTCTGGGCCAGAAGAGAGCTGCCACCCATGCGCTGTCTACTCTGCTCAGCATCCCCTCCCTAGCTGTCCTCCTCTGCCCCACTTTAGTAATCCAGCCCCTAAGAATATACCTGGCGGGTGGATTGAAGATACGCTGTCCTTCAAATCAGATCTGGGAAAAAAAGGTAGTCTGGGGTTCTCTTCCTCTGATCTCTTAGGAAGAAAATAAAGCTTCCCCTTTAGTGAGTCATATCCCAGGTCCCGGAAATCCAGTGTTGATGAAGGTCTTCACTCTCCTGCTTGCCCTTAAATCAGCCAGCCCATGTTCAGGGCTCTCTCGGTGTGCAGGGATTGCCTCCTCCAGAAATTCCTGAGACCCACCCGGCTTCCACCATTTTAATCGCTTTCTTCAGCAGCATGGTGGCAACTGGGGCCGGGGGATACAGGTCCTGGTTCGGTCGGAATGTCATCCCCAAGAAACCCCTCTTCATCCACTTCCTCATCCTGCCAAAATGCCCCGGACATGTTTGGGACCCAAGTTCAGGGGGAGTTGATGGAACCCAGGGCTTCATCCAAGTGAGAGGAGAGGAGAGGACACGTGTCTGGAGCGTGTTTCCTGGAGAGGCGCCAGTTCCTCTCCTACAGGTGGCCCAGCAGCTGGTTGGCAACCTGATTGACTTGGGTTCTGATCAGGGGCACAGCTAGCAGGGGGGATAGTGGGTCAGAGCACCCCGGCCCGCGGGAGTGATGGAGCCTGGGGCAGCGCCAGGGCTCAGGGCCTTCTGCTGATTTTCGGTCGAGCAGAGGTCCGCCAGCGGCAGGGCTGGGCGGGCTCCCCAGGGTGTGGGGAAGGCACCCACCTGCCCTTGTTCTTCCTGGTCGTTCCTCGCCCTCCCTGCCCATCCTGCTGCTGCAAATGGAGCCGGAGGTGTTCTTGAGCAGCAAATGAGTTGGATGGAGAGAAAAAGCCCCTCTCCTTGGGTCTTGGATGTTAAGATTATGGAGAAACCCCAGATTCCTAAGATTGGTGGAGTTGGGGATCACAAAGCCATCTGGCTGTGTCAGGGGACTTTTGATGGACTAGCTAAGTGGGAGATTCAGCCCCATCTTCTCCTCTACAACTTGACCTTGTCGTGGTTGGCCATGTACCTGCGTCTTTTCAGGGCATCTGGGGAGGTATTGCAGGGAAGTGATGGACAGGAGAACGTGTCCATTCAGCGATGGAAGGCTGTTGTCTTGGTGTATCCTCCCTTGCCTCACAGTCCGTGTACTTTTTATTTGGAGAGTCACCAGTGACCCGAAGCCCCCTTACCAGCCTCCTGTATCTTGTCAGTCTCCTTCTCAGTACTGTACTGGCCCAGTGCATCAGGAATGGGTGTGCGGGGGTGTATGAGTGTGAGTGTGTACGTACCAATAAACAACCTGGTGGTTTTAAGACAACCTACACATGGCTCTGGTCTTTTTTTAACTTCGAGTTCAGCTACATGTCCAGCTTCTTCCGCAGTCCTCGGGCTGTGCCCCTCTGGCAAGTCAACATCAGAATTTTAAAAACATACAGTCAGTAACTTTCTTCTCTTCACTTACATAACCATGGGGTTGCTAGAGATTAACGTTCAGGTTGCTTGTGCAGGGGGTTGAGGAAAAGGAGTGAGGATCCCCAACGCTGGACCTGATTTATTCCTTCTCCCTCTACTCATCTGGTCGCGCTCCACCGCCTCGTAGCCTTTCCCACGGCCCCCAGAGCTGCCGCTGCTACAGACCCCCTGCTCGGGATCACCCCTGGGCTCACACTACAGCAGCCCCTGCCGCCTGTAGGTCAGAGGCCCGCCTCCTCCATGTAGTGTGACAGGCTGCCTGTGACTTGACTCCAGGCCCCCCCTCCTCTCACCAGTCTGAGTCCAATGACCTCAGAAACCTGTGTCCGCCAGCCCCATCACCAGAAGGCAGCAGGAGTACCTCTGGCCTTTGCAGCTGCGAACCTTCCAGACTCACTTGGAGCATCACCTGGGAGGCAGAACCACCCCCTCCCAAGCAGAATTGGAGAAGTGACAACCCTTTGCTCGCTGGCACTCTGCAAGCCACCATGCTGTGTGGTGTCTCTTCCCACAGGGGGCTGTGAGGGAGCCCCTGGGGTCTGTCTTCTTGATCTCTGTATCCCCTCGATAGACACACTCGAGAGAATAAATGAACCAACCTTATCTCAGGGTTCTTACGAAGATGGTTATTAAATAAAGCTCAACACTACCGGGGACTATTGTGTGCCAGACGCCGTTCTAAGCGTGCTCCGTGTATGAGCTCACTCAGCCCTCACAACCCTGTGCTGTGGTATCCTCGCCATCTTGCAGAACAGGAAATCGTTAAGGCTAAGACCACACAGCTGGTGAGGGACAGAGGTCCCCGAACTACATATGTGTTGTCCTTAACAAGAACACATATGTAAAGCTAGGTCTGTTGACTGTAGTGCCCTGTCCTTAACTACAACATGTATGTTAAAAGTTCTGACCCGGTGCCAAGACTGCTTACCACTTACTAAATGTTACTTGCTTCTGTCTCTCTCTTTCTCTCTCTTTTTTTTTTTTTTTTGGTACTTTTAAGTGAGCTCAAGCCTCTGCCCCTTGGCTAAGCCTCCCCCAGCTCCCTTTCCCAAACCCACACTCCTGTGGTGCTTGGGTTTATGTTCTTCTTTGGCCTTTGTTTCTTCTCACCTAAATTGTGAACTCCCTGAGAGCGGCATAATACCCCATATCCTTCCCAAGGCTAACGCCGTCCCAAACACTGATGGTATAGGATGGCAGAGTCCACGGGCACATGTGACACGGTGCGAGCCGGACAAGGCAACCTGTGACCCAGCGAGGGCACACAGGTGAGGGAAGGTGCTGGCCTAGTGTTTACACTAGAGGCCTTTGGGGGGCCCTTCCCTCTCACTCCAGGACCAAAGGTAGAATCGACCAGCCTTGGTGACCAGCTGTGGCCACAGGATGAGATCTGAAGGAATTCAGACAAACTTCTCCTTTTGAACGGAAAGCTCTTGCCCGGTGTCGCCATCCACTGGGGTGGGGAACGTGGAAGGAGCAGGCTTATGTGGAAATGGGAGTTTCGTCGCTGACCCGCTGAGCTTGAGATGAGACCCCAATATCATGTTTCTGTCAGCATTTGTAGAAAGAAAGAAGATTCTAGGTTTCTCTCCTAGAACGCTTGCCTTTGCCTCCCCTAGGAATGTTCCGAGCAGGGCGAGAGGCCTAGAGTCTGGGTCTGGTTGTTGCCTGCGGCTGAGGGGTGAGGCACAGCCCGAATTGCCGTGGGGTGAAGATTTGGGTCCGTCGCCAAGAACCTTCAGTCTTTCCTGAGTCTGGGCGCACCTTCAGGCATCTCTGCCTGAGCCTGGAGCCCAGAAGCCGGGAAGTCAGACAAGTCCCAGGGGGGTGACATCTTGGGGGTAGGATTTCATCGATGAAACAGATACCTGAGCTGAGGGGACTCCTCTCTTCTCACCCTCCATTGTCCCCCCCTTCCACTTCCCTCTCCAGGTGCAGCACTTAAAATATTTTCCACTTTGCCAGATAGACTACCTTGAGAGGTTAGATCCCCAAGCCACAAATAGTACTTGAAGCAACGAATAGTACTTGAAGTTTGCACTAATTATCTGAACACCCTAAGAAGTTCCTATCTGCACTCCGACAACTGGCATGCCAATTCCAAGTAATTCTTCTTTTCGTTCGAGCACATTCCCTGAAGTCCACTGTTAGGTAACATTTGATTAACCTGGTTTGATTTATTGCAGGTACTTCCACTGGAGACTGGATTGAAGCTAATTTCCCTAAAGAACTGCCACTCATTATTCACTAATTAGAGCCTTATCTGTAATTTAATCGTGAAGGCTAAGCACTTATTTTAAGAAAGGCCCAGGGCGTTGATGCCAATTGCTTATTCTGTGCAAATAATGAGTGAGGTTGGGGTTCCCAGTTGGCAACGTTAGCTAGTCTCACCTGTGAGATTCCAGCAGCCCGTTTCTCTGGTGGAAGGCTTAAGGACTTAAAGGTTGAAGAAGAAATAAATAGACCATAGCCACCCCTGACAATGTTCGGGAACTATTGACCCCGATGGCCTTTGCTGAGGACTGTTCATTCTTAGCAGGTTATGGATATGAGCGTCAGTTTCCTGTTGACGTGATAGGTAAAGAAGAATAAACTTAGCAAATATGCGCGGCCACTCTAGAGCTTACCAGCACTGTAGTAGAGATAAGCACCCTTCTTCTTGGCCACCCCAACCCCCCAGTGAGAAGCAAGTCAACTGAAGATGGGGGGATTACATCCACTCAGGAGCTCGGGCGGTGCCAGGGACAGGGAAAGTGAACTTGAGGGGAGCAGATCCCCCTTGAATGTGTAGTTCAGTATTTTCAGTGGCTAGCAAGGGAGTGAATGCACATTTGAGAACCAAGGTGGTTGCCCTCAGACTTGTGGCCCTCCTCATCTCCAAGGGCACGCCAGGGGGAGTGAGGAGTCATAGAAATGACCTCAGGATTCCTCTCTGGCCCTTCCGAGGTGGTAAGACTGTAAACCCCGTGACACAACTCAAGAAGAAAACCCCACAAATGGGGCAGATGAGGCCAGTTTGTGACTCCCAGTAGGCCCAGCCCTGACTGGTTGGTTGGGACAAATACGTCGCGGGTGGGGGGGCTGCTCCCTTCTGCACCCTCATCTCAGTCTGTGAGCCTGCTCTGAGGCTTCCTTCTTCTCTTCTTTAGGCAGAGTTTCTGGAGAAACTCCAGGAGCCAAGAGTTGACCGCCCTTTGCAAGAGCAAGTCAGGAGGGCAGATGTGGGGGAGATGGCCCAGCTGAGCCCAGGGGTACACTGCAGAATGGGTCACAGAGGCTGGTAGGTAACACAGGGTTAAGTCCATTGTCAAGGGCCCCAAAGAATTGGGTGGGGGCTACAGTGTACCACGCCGTGAATCCCCAGACTTCTGTGATGATTCTGAAATTTATAATTTGCAATAAGTCAGACAAGTTTAGCCTAAAGCAGTTAGAATTAATAAAATTTTTAGTAGATGTTCATGATCCATTCAAATTCTAGCTCCTGCTATATCTCCTCAGCTAGTCCTTATGTAATTTCTGTCCAGAATCTTCTCTATTCTCCACCCACCTTCTCCCCTCAGCTGGGAGTTGGAAGATAGCATCCCATATGAAGAAAACCCCAGCTTCTCTTCCTCTGATTGTTCTTTGCGAGGCCCTCCCCTCACCCCCGGCAGAACTGTCGTCATCCTCTGAGCTGTGGGCATGGGCCAGAATCCTCTTCAGCCTGGAGGAATGGAAGGGTTTGGTGAGGGGACACGCTGGTTGGCCTGCGAGGAAGTGACAGTGTCTGACCCCAGTCATGCTGATTTAATCACCTCCCACTTTCCTGCAGGGCTCCTGGTAATGTCACACCAGAGGAGAGGCAGGGCTTAGGGAAGGGAAAACCCACACATTCCCACCCTACAACCCTGCCTGCTGGCTGCTGCGGAATGAGCGCTGGGCACACAGCATGCTCATTAGTTGGAATGGACCCCTTGGGATTGAAGATGGCGCCCATAGACCGTCGCAGTGTCCGTGAGTAAGAAAGAGTGTCACGGAATGCTTGCCAGGGCTTCCTCCATGTCTCCCAAGGCCTTTGTGGACCTGGCCCTCACCCAGCCTGTGGATCACCCCCAGCTCCCTTCAGAATGGTAAAAAGAGTGGGGCTCCCAGCACCTGGTGACCAGCAGCAAGCTGGTGCCTCAGCTGCCTTTGGAGCCTCGTCGGCTCCAATCCTTCTCAAACCGGGCTGTGTTTGCGCCACTGAGGGGGAGGGGCAGGAGCGGCGGGCCCTCCCTCCCTCCACACCATCACAGACACTTTTCTAGCACCCAGTCTTTATTCGTTTTTTAAAAAAGAAATCCAAATAAGTTAGCAAAAAGAAAAAAAATTACAAAACAACGGCACAACCACACGATGCTTAGTTAAGAAAAGAAATCACCCCAAGAGCCCCTGCCCCCCTCCCTGCCCGTCCCCGGCAGCTTGTGCACAGGAGACCTTGGTCAGATGGCAGCTTTACAAACAACACAAAACATAAAACCACTGGAAGGTTCCCAGTGTTCACTGCAAAAGCTTGGCCCCCCAGGGACTTGGGAACAGAGGCTCGTTCCTCTCCCTTTCTTCTCCCTCGATTCGGGGCAGGCCCAGCCCAGCCCCTGGCATCAGGAAGAGACAAGAACAGGAGATGTACACAGCCTGTTCTGGGCAGGACACCGTCATCGTCTCTCAAACTGTGTCTTTCGAGGGGGTGGAATTGGAGGCTGCACTACGAGCTAAGGGAAGCTCCTGAGTTTGCCCCCTGAGGCAGGGCATACACGAGGGGCACTCTGGTCCCCTGCTTTATTTCCCCAGAAACGGGATGCTCCTTGCTGTGAGGACTCAGCTAAATGAGAGCATCCATTTCCTCTCTGGGTGGCGAGTTAACCTTACGTGGATGAGGAAGGGGATAGCCTGGCATTTGGCGGCCCCAGCAGCGGCCCTCTGGCCTCAGGACAGCCTGGCTGAGGCAGCCCCTCAGCCCCTGGCCTCTGTGGCCAGCGTGGGGGCTCTCATGGACGCCCGGCCTGGCAGACAATCTCAGTTAGGCATGGTTTCATCTGGGAAGGCCACAGAGACGTCTTCCACTGTGATGCTGTCCACAATGGAGGTGAGAGAGTGCAGGTTGTGGGCGTCCGTGGGGTCAGCGGTGAGCAGGTGATCTGTAAGGAGAAGGTGGGAGGATGTCACTTGGGTCATGAAGGGAGTTTCAAGACCCAGGACAGGGAATGAGGTCTCTGGGGGTGGCACGGGTTTCCCAGGACAGATGAGTGAACCAAACTCCCTAGCCCATGCCTTCCCCAGTGCTCCGTGTGCGCGCGCCCGCGCATGTGCGTATGTGTGTGTGTGTGAACACTGAACACATGGGCCTTCTCTCTGAGCTCCCCTAGTGGGGTTAGGATTTGAAAGCAGCTACTCTGAGGTGGCGCCAGGACGGCGTATCCTGGGAGACTGGGACTGTCCTTTGCTGGCCCAGTTTCGCAGCACTGACTCAGCAATTCCCAGGGACCCCTGGGGCAGGGACATTCCCTTCTCCATGGAGAAGGTCAGGCACCAGGCATCGGCCGGGATGCTGCAGGAGGCCTAGACTGCTCCTTAGCTGGTCAAGGTCTCAGGGAGGCACAGAGCCTCACAGCCCACCATTTGGGGCCTCATTTTCAGCGGTTCCCTGGAGAAGCCGAAGGCGGAGGACTGGTGCAAGAAGTAAGGTAAAAGGAGGCAACTGGGCCTAGAGACAGGCTGGTGGGGTCGAGCCAAGGTTATGGGGGTCCAGGTCTTACTTACCCCCTGTGTTGGGAGCGAACTCCAGTGTGCTGCCCCACTCTGGACTGCAGGAGGCGCTGTGGGAGCTGCATTCATTGGGCACCTGCAAGACAGGGCGAAGGCCCAAGGTCAGAGCACGGCCATTCTTGATGGCGTCTCTCGGTCCAGTGCCAATGAGCAAAAGCTCCCTGTGGGGCTGGAGGGTGGGTCACAGGCTACAGCCCTCCAGCCCCGGGCGCCCCCAGCCTCAGGATCTTCACCATCAGCAACTTTCATGTCCCCCACCCCCACCCCTGCCTGGCCACAGGAAGCCCCTGCTTCCAGGCCTTTCCTGTCCTCCATTCTGGGTGGTCATTCTGTCCTCACAGGACACCCGGCTTAAAGGGATCCCCGGTTTTCCTGGCCCTAGGATAAGGGTGAAGGATAAGGGCGAAGGAAGCAGGTGCAGGCCCGCTGGGGTGTGAGTGGCACCGGGTAGGTGTTCTCTCTGCTCAGCCACACTCAGGATGGGGTGGTGGGGCAAAGCACACTTGGCCTTGCCTTTTAGACTCTGTCCCTAGGCGCTGGGATTAGTTCTTACTCCCACCCAGGCTGACTCTGGACTTGCTCTTGGATCCGTCCTTCGGTTCTCTGCCACGACCCCCCACCCTCCACATCTGCTTCTCCCTTTGGCCCTTAGCTTGGCCTGAAAGGACAAAGGGACACAGGAAGTCAACTCGACCGCCCAGCTCTGAGGAAGGAGGGGGTCCCATAGCCCCCACCTGCTCCAACCCTCTGACTGAAGCCCCACACTGGGGTCCCTGAAGCCGTCGAGGGGCCTCCCGCGCCCCCTCCCCCTGGGGCAGCTGGGTGGGACGGCCACTTACCCCTGGCTGGGGCCCGCCCCCGCCCCGGTACCGGAGGTCACGCTCTTCCTGGTTGAGGGAGCTGAGCAGGGCCTGCAGGCGCTCGATGTACTGGATGGCGCTGCGCAGGATCTCCACCTTGGGCAGCCGCTGGTTGGGGTTGAGTAGGGTGCTCCTCTTCAGAGCCTCAAAGGCCTCGTTCACCTTCTTGAGCCTGCGCTTCTCCCTCAGCGTGGCTGCACGCCGCCGGTCCACGGACACCGACTTCCTCTTACACACCTTGCACGCCCACGGCAGGCACTGGCCCAGGCAGTGCTCGGGGGTCCCCAGCCCCTTGTCTTCGAGGGGCCCTCGGGCCTCAGGGCTCAGGCTGAGCTCAGTCCGCTCGTAGCCTGGCGGCTCGAAGGCCTGGAGGTGGACGGGCAGGTAGTTCTCCCCGTCATAGAAGTGGGGTTCCTGGTAGAAGTAGGGGGATGTCTCATATAGCTCCATGGGGTCGGAAAAGACTTGTTCCTGCCACTGGCCCCCAGGCTCCTGCAGCCCCTCACGCCAACTGCTGGGTGCCATTTAAACCCTCCCCGCTGGCATGGAACCAGAGATAAATATAGCCAATGCCGCAGAAACCTGAGCCCCCCCTAAGCTGTTGCTGCACATCAAGACGTTTACAGTGGATTAGATGTGATTCCCCTTCCCTCTCCCCCCAGCCCCCACCCCACCCAGCCCGCCTGCCCCAGCCTGGGCCGGTTCCTGTGCACGGGGAGGGAGGCCGTCGGTGTAATTTGATTAGTTTTCATTTCTCAGCAGCCCCCGTGGGGCAGGGGAGGTGGGGGAGGACACACATTCTCCTCTCATCTGCTCCTTTCAATTACTCCTAGCCGGGCGGCCTGCCTGCTCTCTCCTTGCTAGTCCCAAAGAAGTCAGGGGGGAGGGTGGGGTGGTGGTTGAGGGAGGGAACAAGGAAGGGCAGGGTTCAGGTTGGAAGGGGCCTTAAGAAGTCAGAGTAGCCACCCCCCTGCTTCCTGACAGCACCTTAACCAGTCTCCATCAGTCAGAAGCATGAGACTGCTTCGTGTGGACGTGTGTGTGTGAGCTCAGTGTCCAGGGGTAAGAAGGTTGAAACGTGGAGGGCCAAATGGCTTCACCTTCTGGGTGTCCAAAGAAGCCTTGACAGCTTATGTTGCTTAGGTCTCCTGTGATGGGGGAAACTGAGGCAAGAGGAATTTTTTGGTCTTTTTGGCGGGGGTCAGTAGAGGTTTTCCCTTTAACTCAGCGGGTCAGGGGCAGAGCAAGAATTAGAAGCAATAGGCTATACCTTTCCCTCCGCGGCAAGTTCAAGATCTATTAAACCCTCTGTCTCTTCCCTCTCTCCCTCTGGATCATTTATCTGTCCTTCTGTGTCACCTCTTCAACTCCGTTTCCTGCCCCATTGGGACACCAAGCTTTTCCCGAGTGGGTGGAGTGGGAGGGAGAGAAAGCAGAACCCTCCAGGCTCACTCTGACTCTCCCTTCTCCTTGACCGCCTGGCTTGGTTGTTCCGCATCTTCCCGTCTAAGCCGTCAGTTTTACACGTAGCATGGAGGTCTCAAATGTCAGGGGGAGGAGGGACTACTGAAGCTCCCAGCTTCTCAGTCCATAGTCACCTCTCAGCAGAGTTTGGGGGCCTGCTGTGGGCAGGCCTGAGAGCCCAGCGGAGAATAGGCTCAGTCTTTGGGATGAGGGGTTGGTCACAGGGACGCCTTGGGCAGGGTCTCTGCCCTCGAGGACCTTACCATTAGTAGACCTCTATGGTCATCTAGTTTCACCCAACCTGTGGTGCCTCAGTCCCCTTCACGGTGGCCATTGTCCAGCTGCTACTGGACATGTTGTCCTTTGGGGATCCAATCTGCCTTGCCCCTAAACAGTGTGTTCGCGTCCTCTAAAAATGGAAGCGGGAGAGCTGGGCCTGTTCTGATTTCCAGGATCTTACTATCTGGTTGGCAAGCATGGACACCGAAACGTGAATGTTAAATTATAATGTGAGAGAGAGCTATTTTAATTCAGCAGTATACATAGGGGCCGCGATCGATTGCCAGTGAGTGGGCTCACCCACCGAGTGTCTGAGGAGTTTATAGAAAGTCAGAATCACCAAGTCTGGGTCTCTGGGGAAGGCTTGAGGAGGAGGAGGGGGCTGGGCTGGGTCTTGGAGAAGAGGTGAGATTTACATGAGAAGAGAGGAAGGGGTGGAGGGTTTGTATCGTACTCCACACTCCGGGTCCAGTAAGTGGGTGACTGGACAAGTATGTAAAGACGGGAGGAGGCCCATGGGGAGCCTCGGTTAAGTGCCAACTTCAGCTCGGGCCATGATCTCGCAGTTCGTGAGTTCGAGCCCCGCATTGGGATCTGTGCTGATGGCTTGGAGCCTGGAGGCTCCTTCGGATTCTGTGACTCCCTCTCTCTGCCCCTCCCCTCCTTGTGCTCTCTCTCTCTCTCTCTCTCTCTCTCTCAAAAATAAATAAAACATTAAAAAAATTAAAAGAAAAGATGGGAGGAGGCCCAGCATGGCATGGAGGGACTTGAAAGCTGAGGCAGAGACCACATAGAAAACCACCACAATAACCCAGGAGTGAGGTGCTGGAGGTCCGAGCAACCCACTCAGGCAGGAGGATGGGTTCCACCAGAAAAGGAAGCATATTTCACCTGGCAAAGGGATGGTGTGTGTGTGTGTGTGTGTGTGTGTGTGTGAGAGAGAGATAGGAGAGTGGTGGTTGTGTTAATGAAAGGGCATCCGGTACATGGAAGCACCCAATAAATATTAGTCCCTTTCCTTGCTTTGTCCTGTCCTCTACTCTTGATCTCTCTCTCTCTCTCTCAGGCTATTGCCTTGGCCATTACTGCCTCTAGGGGACCAGAAGAGCAGGGATGGGGGAGGGAAAGCCTGGCCCCCACCCCAGGTGTGCAAATATTTATTCACTCTTTTAATCAAGAAACATACATTGCACATCTTGTGCTGGGCGTTGGAGTCGCTGATGTGAATAAGATGTGGTCTTCGTGCCTGCAAATGGTCACAGCTGAGTGAGGAAGATGAGTACACAAAGCTACCTAACCAAGGTAGGGAGTGTTAGGTGGTGAAAGAGTAGTATGCTATAATCTAGAGAAAGAATTTATTAATTCCCCTTTTCATCGGCTGAAGCCAGATCCCTAGGAGCCCACTCTGTGTCAGTCCCCGGGGCTGGGACGGGACCTGGGTGAGAGCGCTGAATAGGCTCAGCACCTATGGGGTTGATGGGAGTTTGGCTTTGTGTGTGTAACGTCTGCTTCTTACCAAATGTGAGGGCGGGGCTGCAGGGCCACAGTGATCTTCTGTGTCTGGGTTTCAATGAATCCCTGTCCGTCGATGTGCTTGCGTCCATCTGCCCAAGTAAGTGCCTGAGGACCATGTCGGGGCCCAGCTGTGGGGCACAAACCCTCCCAGGATGGAGAAGACAGGGTGGCCCAGGTATCTCTGATCTCAAAACCCTGATGGGGGTTGGCCCTCTATCTGTCTTGTTCCTCTTTCCTAGCTGAGCCGCGGAGCAGCCGCATCGAGGGGCTTGGCCTTCCTCCCCTGCACACTCATCCACCCCATGCGGGCTGCCCTCTGATGGATGGGAACACATTGGTGCCAAGCACAGAACAGCCTTTGTGCTCCACCACCAGCGGTGATCCATCAGCTCTAACCTGACAGCAGGGCGTCGGGCCCTAATCCCCACTCCCTGCCGGCTTGGGCACTCAGGGCCCCCTGCCCCGGCTGTAGCCTCCTCCAGCCGTCCCCCTGCTCCCTCCAGAGTTAGCCCTTATCCCTGGCGGGGGCTCCAGGGCCAAGCTGTTTGTGTCCCCACCCTGTCTGTCTCAACTCAATGCTGTCTATTTGCCTGCCGGGCTGATCTCATTTGCATGGTAGTGGTTGGGTTTCAAAATGCCCAGAAATCCCCTTCACCTGCCTTGCGGGTCCTTCCTTCCCCCTCTGCTACACACTCAGCCCTGCTCTCTGACTCCTGGCCTCTTCCAGTCCCTGCTGACCTCGAGGGTGGGCTGACCTGGGCTGCCATGTTGTTTGGCTAGCATCAAAGCCAGTTTCCCATTCTGGAGTCTCAAGTGCCTGGAAATAGAGGAGCAAGAAGGAGAAGAGTCTGGAATGGTGGGGGCCTCTGGCTTCTTCATACAGGCCCCACCTTTTGTTTTCTTAGCCTGGGTCTCTGGGTGTTATGAATGGGAACTAGGTGAGGCTTCGGTGGCAGGAACGTGTGTACGTTTCAAGGACCTAGATGGATGAACATGAAGCATTCGTATGATGGCATAGGAATCAGCTTGATTATTTGGGGAGCAGTAGCCTTGCAAGCAGAGTGAGAACCTATCACGGAATCATAGAATATCAGAGCTGGGAGGTAGCCTAAGGATTAGTAGTCCACCTTCTACCTTCTACACACTGGGAAACTGAGGCCCAGAGGTGGGATGTGACTTGCCCAAGTGGGCACAGAACGCTAGTATCAGAAGTGTGAAGGGGGCCTGATTTTAGGCCTTGGGGTTGAATCGCGGTGCCTCATCTCCCTCCCTGAGTCTGACGGGTGAGGAACGTGCTTCAAGTGAGTACATGCTTTCCAGAAAGAAGGCAGTGAGGAGACCGGAGCTGCTTAAGGCTTCGAATGGAGAGTCAGGGAGATGTGGAGAGATGAACAAAAGACAGGAGAGAGGGGTGAGAGACACTAGGCTGGAGAGACCGAAGGAAGCCCGGGGGTTTGAGACAAGAGGAGAGGTCTAGAGGCAGGTGGGAGCCCCAGCTGAGGGGTGAGGGGCAGCAGGGGGCAAGGGGACCCTAGGCCTCCGGAGGCCACACATTGTTTCCATTGAGGACTGAGCATCAGATAACCACTGGGAAATCCGTCCCTGCCTGGAATCTGGAGCTCGGATCCAGGCTCATTCATCAAGAATCTCTAGCCTTGGGGTGAGGGTAGGTGTGGGGCTGGAGGCGGAAGGGAATGGGTCCCCAGGGAGTGGGGGTCATGGAGAGGTGATTGGTGGACACAAAGCACAGTGCTAGGTTTAAAAATAACCAGACCAGATTTCAGCGGAGTGTGTGGCAGTGTGAACCTGGGCGCCTTTGGACATATGGCCGAGGATTTCTTATGAGTGTTCTGTGTTCCTATGTGAGCCGGGCCTTAGCTCTGGATTAAGACAAATACTGTGAGGAAATGAAGGACAAGTGGAAGAAGGAACCCTGGATAAGGAGTCGGGGCATGTCACTGTTGTTTCTCCTCTCTGGTTCTCATTTTCCCTGTTTGTAAATCAAGATGCTGATATGAATGATCCAAAGAGCCCTTTGAGAGGTAACATTCTTTTTCTGACTCAGCAGGTAGGTCTGGAGGAAGTTCTCATAGGGTCAGAGTAGGACTGTTTGGAGAGTTGTTTGAACTGGGCCTGGCCCTAAAGAATGGACTTGTAGGATCAGAGAGGGCAGGTTTCTTTGGATCTTTTGTCCTTTTCCCATCTCCTCTTCTGCTCCCATACTCAGCTCACTGAAGTGCAACCAGATGGTTCTTGGGACTCATTTCAGCCTACCTAGAACTGCCTGGCATATATTTGTCATACTCGCCCCCGGACTTAGCCCCCCACCTAGTCCCCTTCCTTTCTAACCCCACCCCATTCTGTCCTCCCTGTGGGTTCAGAAGCTGCTGCCCTCACTGTGGGTTCAGAAGCTGCCCCACCCCCTTCCACTCCATGGACAGCTTCTATTTCTGCCTCTTTGACAAGTTGTGACATATTTGGGAGCAGCTGCTGCCTGGGTGGAGATGCCTTTGCTTTTCTTCTGGCTCTGTCTTCTCCTCCCCAATACCTCTCCCAACAGCCACCCCTTCCCAGAATGTGCTGGAAGACCCTCCCTGCATTCCCCTCTCTGGAACTCAGGCAGCCAGGTTTTCCTAGGTTTCTGCAGGAGTGGCCCAGGCTCTCGACCGATAGAAAGGGAGCCTTCTGGGATAGAAAGTCAGGTGGCTGGGTTTGGGGGATAGGATCTCTTCTGCCAAGTCCCAAGCTGTGTGGGTTGAGGCAAGTCTCTTCCCTGCCCTAAGCTTCATTTTCTATCTTTTAAGATGGGGAGCTATGAATGATGTCTTCCCTGCCAACAGCAAGTTGTTTTGCCACCTGTTAACTGTGGGGACTTGGGAACTCTCCCTGTCCTATTGATCCCATTACTCTTGTCCTCTCTGAAGATTTTATTTCAATGTGACTCACAAACAGAAATCAGTCAATTGAACTAGATTCAGGAATGATAGGGAAGATAGAATTAGCAGGCAAGGCCATTTAAAAGAGCTATTATAAATATGCTCAATATGTTTAAGGATTTAAAGAAAAGCATGAACATAATGAAGAGAGAATTAGAAGATACAAAAAAGAATTATAATTTCACTGTATCGGATTATATAGTAATCTGCTTTTGTTGCTATGACAAAATATGATAGATAGGATGGCTTAAACAGCAGACATTTATTTTCTCACAGTTCTGGAGGCTGGAAGTCTGAGATCAGGGTACCGGCATGGTTGGGTTCTGGTGAGAGCTCTCTTCTTGGCTTGGAAATGACTGCCTTCTTTCTGTGTGCTCACATGACCTTTCTTCAGTGCATGTGTACAGAGAGAGAGAGATATCAAGCTCTCTTGTGTTTCTTCTTATAGGGGTCACTAATCTCATCAGACTAGCCTCTCACCCTCGTGACCTAATTGCCTCCCCTAAGCCCTATCTCCAAATACTATCACACTGGGGGCAAGGCCTTCAATATATAAATTTTGGAGGGAACACAAACATTCAGTCCATTGCATATCAATAGCAGATTAGACACTGCAGAAAAAAGTTCACTGAATCTGAATACAAAGCAATAGAAATATCCAAAATGAAACAAAGAAAATAACATGAAATACATTTCACTGACCTGTGGAAAAATATCAAGTGGACTAACATACATGCCCAGAAAGGGGCAGAAAAATGTTGGAAGAAATAATGGCTATAAATTTCCAAATTTGAGGTGCCTGGGTGGCTCAGTTGGTTAAGCGCTTGGCTCTTGATCCCAGCTCAGGTCTTGATCTCACAGTCGTGAGTTCAAGCCCTGCATTGGGCTAGGCGTGGAGCCTACTTAAAAAAAGATTTCCAAATTTGGTGAAAACTGTAAACTCATAAATATAAATCATTTAACAAACCCCCCAAAGAATAAACACAAAGAAAACCACACCAAGGCATATCATAATCAAATTTCCAAAAACCAAGGATAAAGAGAAAATTTTGAAAGCAGTCAGAGAAAAAGAATCACACTATATATAGGGGAGCCAAGTTAAAAAAAAAAAAGTACTGATTTATCATCAGATACTATGAAGACCAGAAGACAATAGAACAACATCTTTAAAGTGCTAAAAGAAAAAACTATAAATCAAGACTTCTATTCCCAACAAAAGTATCTTTCAAGAATGCAGGTGAAGTAAAGGCTTTTTCAGACAGGGAATAGCTAGCAGAGTTTATCACCAGGAGATAGTCATTATAATAAACGTGAAAGGAAGTTCTTTAGGCAGAAGGAAAACAATACAAGATGGGAACTTGAATTTGCATAAAGGAATAAAGAGCGTCAGAAGTGCTAAACATGTGGGTAATATGAAAAGGATTCCAATATCCCCCCTATTAAAATATTTATTTAAAAGATAGTTGCCTCTTTAAGGCAAAAATAGTAACAATGTGTTGTAGGGCATATAATATAAAAATAGAATGTACCAGAACAGCACAGAGAATGGGAGGTGGGAATGAGAATTATACTGTTATAAGGTTTCTACATTTTATGTGGTGTAGCATAATATTATTTGAGAGTAGACTGAAAAGCTAAAGATGCATATTGTTAACACTAGAGGAGCTTCTAAAAAATAAAATGTAGCTAATAAGCCAGTACTAGAGATAAATTGGAATATTAAAAACTACTCAGTTAATCTAGAAGAAGACAGGAAAAGAGACAAAGAGGAACAAAGAGCAGATGGGACAAATTGAAAATGATTTACAAGATGGTAGATTTACTCCCAACTGTATAACTGCATTAAATATAAATAGTATGACTGAATAAAAAGCAATATCCAACTATGGACTGTCTATGAGAAATTAACTTGACATGTAAAGACACAGACAGCTTGAGAGTAAAATGATGGAAACATACATACCATGCAGACACTAATCAGGAAATGTGGGGGAGCCTGGCGTAGCATATGACTCTTAATCTTGGGGTTGTGAGTTTGAGCCCCATGTTGGGTGTAGAGATTATCTAAAAATAAAAAATCTTAAAAAAAAAAAAAGAAAATGTGGAGTGGCTATATTAGTATTAGAAAAGAGTAGATTTCAGAACTGGAAACATTACTAGGGATAAAGAGAGATACTACATAATGATAAAGGGGTCAATTCATCAATAAGACATTTTAATTTTTGAATGTCTGTGCACCTGATAATAGACCTTCAAAATAGATGAAGCAAAAATGACAAAACTTAAGGAGAAATAGACAACCACAAGATTTTAGTTAGAGATTTCAAAAATCCTCTCTTGGTAATTCACAGAACAAGTAGGTAAAATCAATGAGGAAATAGACGACTTTACTTATTCCATCAATTTGCCAGCTGACGGTTGTAGGGTTTTCCACCCAACAATGAGTGGCACATGGAACACTGACCAAGGTAGATCATATGCTGAGCTACTAAAAAGTCTCAAAAGATTTAAAAATACTTAAGAAAGAGCATGTGCTCTGACCACAATGGAATCAAATTGGAAACCAATAACAGAGACTTCTAGAAAATCCCCAAATAATTGGAAATTAGACTTTTAAATGACCCGTGGATCATTACGTACTGAGTCCTTTCTGCCAAGCCCTGTGCCAAGTGCTAGATAACTGCAACTCGTTTAATCCTCACAACAATCCCTGTAAGATAATTAACTATCATCAGCATTTTGCAGATGAGCATCCAGAGCCCAGAGAGGGTAGGCAGTTGGTAAACTGTAAAGCTAGGACCAGAAACAGAGCTGTCTCATGCCAAAGCCCAACTCGTGATCAGTATGTTAGCCAACTGTCAACTAGTTAGAGTATTTGAGATGGGTGCACCAAAGAGAGCTGTGCTAGGGAGCCCTGTTGGACCTGGGGGTGGGGGAGTGTGTGGCTGAGTCATTGACAAGCTGCTTGCCGCCTCTCCAACTCCCCATCCCCAGTCTCACCCCCAGGCTCAAGAACCTTCCCTGTGGAAAGTTTCACATTGGGTGTTTCCTTGTGCTCTTCCCCACCCAAATTCCTCTCTGCTTTGGGGCTCCTGTGTCCCAGCCACCTCTCTCCATGGCAGGTTCACTGACCTTTTGCAGGTGTTCCATCTCAACTCTTCACAAGTGTTCCCGGTCTTCCTCCTCCAGGGGTTCTATGTCTGCTGCCCCACTCCTGGCTCTCCCATCCAGACCTCAGCAGGCCTGCTCCCTGCTCCAGGGCTTTCTGGAACCTTATCCCGAGTCCTCAGTTCTAAGCAAGACCTGAGACACTATCCTTCTCAGGCAGCTTTCTCAGACCAGATCTACTATCGTCAGTCACCTGGAATTCATGGCAACCGAAGTATCCCAGACTGCCCAGCACTGCCCATGGCTTGCTTTTTCCTGGTCTTTTACTTGAGAGACCCCTGAGCCGGACTGCCTGGGTTTTAATTCTGCCATTGTCACTTTTTAGCTTAGTGATCTTAAGTAACCTTAAGTAATCTTGACCTCTCTGTGTCTCTACTTTTTAATTCTTTTAATAAGGATAAGAATAGGACCTGTCTCATAGAGTTGTATAGACTAAATGGGTTCATACTTATAAAGTGCTTGGCAATTAGTGTATATTCAATAAACTTTAGCTCCATTATTATTGAGCTTCCTGGGAGCAACAGTCATGTTTTTTTTTTTTTCTTTTGCTCTATCATCCTGGGAGCTCTCTGGAGAGAGGGTCTGCATCTTCCCTAATGAGTGGGGGGCTCCCTGAGGACACAGAATATGTCTCTTCATTAGATAGGGACCGTGTCTGCATCCTCAGGCTCTGAATTTCCTTTTTTGCCGGCCCCGCGGTACTCAGGACTGGGGTGTGAATATGGGAGACCCAGGAGAGCTCCCACGTGGTGAGGGTGTTGCAGGGAGGGGCCCTGTTGAGGGAGCCATGGAGTCCTAGAGAGAGATTCCTACCCAGGGGCGGCCCCCAGAGAGAGCTGAGCAGCTCCAGGATTGAGGTCACAGAGCAGCCTCCGAGAGCTACTTCTCCCCACAGGAAGGGGCCAGCCAGAAGTCATCCCAAGACCTTCTGTCCATGTCCGCCACTGAGGATATCAAGCCCTCGGCAAAATCTTTATTCCTTTCTCTCCATCGGAAGACCAGAGGTGTGGATGGCACGGGGCAAAGAGCAGACAGAGATGGCGCTGAGTCCCAATTCTGCTGCTTGCTAATTGTGTGATCTTTTATTCATTTAATATCATGGAAACTGTTTTCTCATAGCAAAATGCTAATTAGGAAACCTGTTTCTCTGGGCATGTCATATACTCAGTAAATGTTGAATGAACGAATGAATGCATGCATGCATATTTGTTTCCTTTCTTTTGAGGGGTGGGGAGTTAGGGAGGGGCACAACCAGCCATGCTCTGGGTGAGTTGAATTCTAACATCTGCGGGCTGAACAGGTCATTGAGATGACATTTAGTTCACTCCAGCCTTTAATCCGTCCCAGGCACACACTTAAATAAGCTCCCAAAATGGAACCCTTGGTAATACATTCCCATGCTTTGGCCATGAGAAAATCCCATCTATCACTTCACCCCCTCCCTACCCCACCCTAATGGCACATTATAGGCATATCTTGTCTTTGACTCTTTCCTTTAGCTGGGATAAGGAATGTGGTGTAACTCATTGAGTTGAGAGTCTGGACATTTGTATTCTAGTCCTAGCTCTGCTGTTAACTCCTGCGTGCCTTAAGAAATGGAAGCTAACATTTACTGAGTCTCTACTGTGTGCTGGCCACAGTGCTAAATGGTCTATATACATTACCTCACTCATTTCTCCCAAGTATCTAGAGTACTGACAGAATCCCTGTTTCATAAAGGGGAAACCTGAGACTCAGAGGAGTTAAGGAACCTGCATCAAATCACACAACCTTTAAATGATTAGTTCATAGTTTCTTTCCATTGTGCTATGCTGACTTCTCTGGGGGCCTCAGTTTCCTCATCTGTAAAACAAAGGGATTGGACTCAGTGTTCTGGAAGTTCCCTTCCAGCTTTGGCATTTTGTTACCCCCTGCTCAAAACCTCTGAAGGATCTTAGGGAATTTGCTTAGCTTCCTGGCTTGGCTTCCCCGCCCTTCCCAACCTTCTCTTTTGTTCGTCTATCTCCAGGCCCTCCTATCCTCTCCAGCGAGTCAGTGTGAGACAAAGAACCAAATGTTTCCCTGGAGTTGGGGCAGATCCATCTGCCGCATTCCCTGAATAGCGGGCTGTGGGAACACTACGTTCTGCCCTCTGGCCCTGGTGCCTGGAGTGTTTTCCGTGGGCCATATTGCCTGTCTGCGTTCCCCTTTCTGTGGGAGCTTGGGCTAACCCAAGGCAGGACCCATTTGCTTTTCTGCATCTGAAAGCAGATGGTCTCCTGGTGGTAGGGGTGGGGTTGGATGGGCTTGGTTCCCAGGCCCAGGGTATTTTCCTCAGCAGGCTGTTTTCATTCCTAAAGTGCCGAGCCTTGAACCCTCAGACCATTGATGGAGTTCCGGTAGCCAGACATTCACTAACTCACATGCTCCGTGTTCTCCCTCCATCTTGTCTCCTCCACAGAGGAGACATAGCCCTGACTTCAGATTTCTAGCCACGGCTCCCCTCAGCCTATGATTTGCTTTTCTGCATTTATAGATGGGGAAGTTGAGGCCTCGGGAAGTGGGTCAGAGGGCCAGATTGGGACAGGAACTCAGGCACCTGCCCTTCCCTGACTGGACTGGACTCCCCACCCCTGTCTTTCCATAAGCCTGCTTTCCCAACTCTGTGTCTGGCTTCCCAAGTCCCCAGTTGCCTGTTCCTCATATTTCTTGGCTGTAACCAGATTTTCGAAAGAGACTGTTTCCTTTGTTGGCTAGTGAGGCTCTCACACTTCCTGGCCCAGGGGCGAAGAGCAGTGTTTTCTTGGATTCCTGAACCCAGAGGCAGCTGCATTCTCCATCTAGTGCCACCTGGCAGGTGTTGGCTGGTCAGAGGAAGTACTCTGGGTCCAAAGTAGGATTGACTCAAGGGGACAACGTGACTATCCTTACTAGGTCAATCAACAACTACATCACCATTTAGGACTTTCCTGTTTATCAGGTACTGTGATAAATGCTTTACATACACGAACTATTTGGTCTTAACTATTTGTTAAGAATGGTTAAGAAATTCGTTAATAGTACTAATAGATTGGGGTGCCTGGGTGGCTCAGTCGATTGAGCGTCCGACTTCGGCTCAGGTCATGATCTCGCGGTCTGTGAGTTCGAGCCCTGTGTCGGGCTCTGTGCTGACGGCTCAGAGCCTGGAGCCTGCTTCACACTCTGTGTCTCCCTCTCTCTCTGCCCTTCCCCCAGTCATGCTCTCTCTCTGTCTCAAAAATAAATAAACATTAAAAAACAATAGTACTAATAGAAGATGGAGGCAGGATTAGAACCTAGCCTGGCCGACTCCAAAGATGGTGGATGGTCTCCTCCATTACTGTCTACTACCTCAGACTCAAGTCTTGGAAAACCTTGGTGAGCAACTCTTCCTTACAGTGGGTATACAGTAGGTATTCAGCAAGTGCACATGTAGATGTTCATTACATACTTACTGGTTAGCTGAGCTAAACAATGGAGCCCATGTCATCAAAGCAAATCCCTTCTATGGCACAGAATGAGAGTTCAGCTGTTTTTCTTTCTCTGGGCTGACCGAATGCCATAGCCTGCATGTCATGCTCTGTGACCTGGGGTGAATCCCTGGCCCTTTGGATGCTGGTGGTACCCACTGGGATGAGTCAAGATGTCTTTCAGAGGGGAACAGAATTGTAAACGGATTGAAACAGGAGGCTGGACACCTTGACCTTTGAAAGGGCTGTTGCAGGAATGGTGAGTTGCATCAAGCTGCCTGGGGATTTGCTTATTCTGAGACAGACAGCCTCGCTTCTAAAGTCGTGAATTTAGGAACGTTCCATCCCTCATTGGCGAGCACGCCTGGCACCAGTGCCTAGAGCCCTGGGAGTGGGTGTTGGCATGATCGTGGCCTTGTTCCCTGCCACATGGAGCCAACAGACTTGTCTTCTTTTGCTTTGCTCTTGCTGGCTGTCCTTGCCACAGCTTGGTTCTTGGCTGGGGAGGTTGGTAGACAAGAGCTTGACTTCTGACCTCTGACAACCTCAGCCCTCTCCCTCCCCCGCACTTGCTAGCTCCAGTGACGTCACAGATGCATAGATGATCAGAGCTGGGAAGACTCTTAGACCAACTGTCTCATTTTAAAGAGGAGAAACTGAGAAGTAGGGAGAGGGAGGTGACTTGCTTAAGGTGACAGATGGCAGAGTGGAGTAAGCCATATTGGACTTCAGCAGCCTGCCTGCCTTATCTTCGAGAGCCAGGAAACATTCATTTAATATACATGGAATGTCTTCTCTGTATAATCACGTTGCCTTCAGCTGAGTGATCACCTGGATGTACGTACACACATACACACACGTGCGCACACACGTACACACACGTGCACACACACATGCACACACACGTGCACACACACATGTACACACATGTGCGCACACTTTGTCCAGAGCCTCCATCTGTACCTCTCCTGGCTCTGACCGGTCACCGTTCCCTTCTAACCACATCAAAGTTCCTGGTCCAGATTTCTACCCCCTGTGATCTTGCTTTTTGAGGTGACCAAGGGCTGAAGTGACAGTGGAAGACGTCTAGACCCTTGACCTTTCCGCCTTCTCATACGAGGCGTCATCACTTAGAGCTATGAGGCCTTAGATCTGTTACTTTTCCTCACCAAGCCTCAGGTTTCTCATTTGGAAAATGGGCATAATAATACATTGAGCTTAATGCCTGGCACTCAGTCAGCTAATAATGTGTGAGTTACTGTTAGTGGGACTATTATTATTCCTGAAAGCAGTGGTTCTCTGGGGGATTTCTCGCCTAGCTGATAGGATGGGGCTTGGGTTCCATAACCTTTCCGTGATGTATCCCCATCCCCCTACCACACACACACACACACACGCACACAGACACACACATGTACGTGCATGCACACACACACACACACACACACACACACACACACACACACACACACACAACTAGCATTCTAGGAGTCCTTGGGGAGGTTTCAGTCCCTACCCTGGCCCCATCCATTGTCAGCCAAGCCCCTGGCATTTCACGGATCTCAACTCTGCCTGTTGCAAGTTATAAATAACCCCTGGCCATCTGTTCTATGAAACCCCAATACCGAGACCAAAAGCAGAAGCTTCCTAGATCTCTGTCTCCATCCTTCCCCATCTTCTTCTGTTTCTGGCAGGATTTTTATTTTCTCTGCTTTAGAATTTAAAGCTCTTCCCAAGCCTCTGTGTGGACTCTCCATCATTGCCGATGTCGAGGAAATCTCTGGGGAACAGTTCTTTTGGAAGGAAATGCCCGTTTAAAGAAATTGCCCAGAAGCACTGTGCTCCCTCTGTTGGCCCGTGAGGCAGGCGCCGCCCACAGCAAAGGGGCTCAGAAGCAGTGGCTCTCTTGAGTCCCCAGAGCTAAGCAAACCCTTAACCTTGTTGGGGGGAGGGTGGGGGAGGGGATGAGGTGAGAATCCTCGGGCCCTTCCTTTTTTCTCGTTCCTACCCACTAAAAACACATGTAAGTCCTGTGTGCCTCAGCCCCTCTCAACCTGCAATAGTTAGCTAGTTAAAATAATATATTAGCTAAAAATAGCAATTAGCTCATCTGGGTGGCTCCATGCTATGGACTGAATGTTTATTTCCCCCCCAGACTCAGATATTGAAGCCCTAACCCCCAAGTGAGATGGTATTTGGAGATGGAATCTTTGGGAAGTAATTAGGATTGGATGAGGTCATGAGGGTGGGGACTCCACCATGGGATTTGTGCCCTTATGATAAGAGACACCGGGAACCTTAGTGTCTCTCCAAGTATGCTCACTGAGAAAGGGTCATGCAAGCAGAGCAAGAAGTGGAAGGAAGCCAGAAAGAGGGCCCTCACCAGAACCTGACCATGCTGACACCCTGGTCTTGGACTTCCGCCCTCCAGAACAGTGTTTAAGCCACCCTATCTCTGGCATTTTATTATGGCAGTCCAAGCTGACCCATACACTATATAAACATATTGGTCAGGACATTCCTTCTTCTCAGGAAGAACATTCCAACACGGCCTTCCTGGAGACAGTGTCAATGACTGTGGTCTGCTTCTCAGGTGAAACTTGCTACAGGGGCAGCCATGTTTTTTCCATCACAAGGCAATTGATCAGAAATCCATATGTATGTGAAATACATAAAGGTTTAAATGTTGTATCAAATTTAACTAAATAGGAGCACCTGAGTGGCTCAGTCAGTTTTGCATCTGACTCTTGATTTCAGCTCTGGTGATGATCTCACAGTTTGTGAGATCGAGCCTTGTATCGGGTCCTGCACTGTTAGCACAGATCCTCCTTGGGATTCTCTCTCCCCCTCTCTCTTTGCCCCTCCCCTGCTCTTTTCTCTCTCTCTCCCTCAAAAATAAACAAACATTAAAAAATTACTAAATAGGAAGTAGCATTTATAAGTTATAATGTATGTACAACGATAAAAATTCAACAAACACTCATGGTCCTGCTATCTCTTTTAAGGAACAGAACATGATGGCATTGCCTTTGAATGCCTCCCTAATATCCCTTGCCTTCTTGATCTGAGGTAACGCTCATCATTAATTCTCTGCTCATGATTCTCTTGCTTCTCTTTACGGTTTTATCACATTTCTATTCCGAAATGACATATTGTTTGATTTCATATATTTTCGAATATTTTATCAGTGGAATCAAAGCACACATCTTCTTTTGTGACTAGCTTCTTTCATCTGTGTTGCGTGTGTTGCCATTCATTTTTTTTTTAATTATAGTCCAGAATTCCATTGTGTGAATTACTTCTCAATTCTATTGCTGATGAAAAGTATCCATCATTCCAGTTTGGGAGTACTGGATGCTAGGCTGCCATGAATATTCTTCTTCTACAGGGAAGACTTGCGCTAGGGTGTATACATAGAAGTGGAATTGTTGCCTTACAGAGTACATACATCTTCATTAGATAATGTAAATCCTACTTTCCTGGCTACATCAATTTCCACTTCCACCAATAGTGATACTGTCAAACTTAAAAATTTTGTTTGTTTATCAGGAGGGAATAAAATGGCATCTCTTGTGGTTAAACTTTGCGTATCGCTGATGACTAATCAAGTTGAGCATTTTTTTCATATATTTTTTGGCCATTCAGATTTCTTCATTTGAGAAATTCCTGTTCAAGTATTTCGCCCATTTTTTCTATTAGATTGTTTATCATTTCCTTATTGATTGTAGGAGTTTCTCATGTATATATTTTTAAAGTTTATTTTGAGAGGAGGGGAGGGGCAGAGAGAGAGGGAGACAGAGAATCCCAAGCAGGCTCCGTGCTGTCAGCGCAGAGCTGGACATGGGGCTCGAGCTCACCAACCGTGAGATCATGACCTGAGCCGAAGTCGGAGGCTTAACTGACTGAACCACCCAGTATCCCCCTCATATTCTTGATAGTAGTCTTTTGTCAGAGAGAAGTATTAC
The DNA here is from genome assembly GCA_030068075.1 of Paguma larvata. Classification (NCBI taxonomy): domain Eukaryota; kingdom Metazoa; phylum Chordata; class Mammalia; order Carnivora; family Viverridae; genus Paguma; species Paguma larvata. The sequence continues at coordinate 3,175,571 of CM057840.1, read as the reverse complement.
AGATACTGGCTCCCACTTTGGTTTCCTTTTTACTCTCTTAAGATATCTTTTTGCTTACTTTCCTTTAGAGTTAAGGATTTGTGTTCCTGTTTCGGAAATCTTTGTTTATTGCAAGGTCACGAAGATACTTTGTTTTTATCCAGAAGTTGTTTCATTTGAACTTCCATACTTAGGTCTCTATATCTGAACTGAGTTTTGTATGTAGTGTGAGGCTGTTGGTTACCCCACCGGCAAAAGCTGCTGGTGTCCCCATGGAGCAGGCCACTGGAGGCCCTGATGGCACTGCCATGTGGCTGATACTGACAGCCCCCACCCTTCTTTATTCCTAGGCGTCTCCAGACATCTCAGCTAAGTCAACGTCCCTAGCAATCTTTCTCTGTAGTTTTTCTCAATTTTTGCTCCATGACATTGCTATAGATTCTTAATTGGACAACTGAGCCCTCCCAGGGCTATTTTTGCTTGTGGAGAGCTGTCTGTTGTTTTTTGTGGGGGAACAAAGCCTGCTGTCCCCTACTCTGCCATCTTGCTGATGTCACTCCAAAGTTATTTTTGCTGTTTATAAATTCTAAATCTGAAGTTATGTGTTTTTAGCACTTTAAAGATATTATTCCATTGTCTCTGGCTTTCGTTGTTTCTGTTGAAAAGTTTGCTAATTGTGTTATAGTTGTTCCTTTGCAACAATGTATCTTTTTAGTATGTCTGCTTTTAAGATTTTCTCTTTGTTTTTGTTTTCTCCAGTTTTACTATGACGTATTTATGTTTGTTTTTTTTTTCTGGGGGTGGGTATGGATATTCTTGAATCTATGACTCCATTTCTGTGGTTGTTGCTGTTTTGTGTTGTTGTTTTTCTTCATTTGTTTTTTCACTCTGTGTGTGTATATGTGTGTGTGTGTATTTAAGTATAATTAACATATAGTGTTATATTAGTTTCATGTGTACAATATAGTGATTCAGCAATTCTGTGTATGACTTAGTGCTCATTATGATTGGCATATTCTTAATCCCCTTCACCTGTTCCAACGCATGCCCCCCTCACCTCCTCTACCATTTTGGAATATTATAGGATATGGAATGCCTATATTTGAAGTATCTCTTCAAATACTGCATCTGTCTTTTGTCTTTCTTTTCTCCTGGCACACCAATTACACATATGCTGGGATTTTAATTGTATGCTATGTGTCTAACATACTTTCCACATTTTTGGGAGAGTCGTTTTAATTTTAATCTGAATTTTTCTATTGATTCATCTTCCAGCTTACCAATACTCTAATCTGCTGTTAGACCCATCAAATAAATTATCTGTTGTTAATTATGTTTTTTTTTTTTTTTACTGTAGCATCTGAAATTCTTGCTCTCTACTCATTTTTTTTTTTATTATATAATAGTTTATTTTCAAATTGGTTTACATATAACACCCAGTGTTCATCCCAACATGTGCCCTTTACTGTTAATTATGTTATTGTATTTTTCAGTCCTAGGATTTCCATTTTGAGATTGTAGCCCTCTGCTTGAAATATACCATCCTTTAGTGTATTTCCTTGAATACATTAATCATAGTTATTTTAAAGTCTGTCTCTGGTAAATAAAAAATCGGAATCACCTGTGGGTCTGGATTTTCTTCTTCTTGGAGATAAGGGTCTTTTCATTTTTTCCTCTTGGCTTTCAATATTTCGTGTTGACAATTTTTGATTGATTGTTAGATATGGTTTCTGATAAATCGTAGAAGCTCTAGATGATGCTAACTTCCTCCAGATAAGGATTTAATTTGGCAGGCAGATAGCTTATGATCAAATTAACTTGATTCAATTGAGACTTGTCTGTTTCCATGTTACTCTTACTTCTAGGATATAGTTCTTCTACTGGCTAAATTGAAAGTCCGAGGTCCTGAACTCTAATTTGTCTTTCCTGAACCATAGCATTGCCAAAATTTCTACTTAGTTTCTTGAAGCATTACCTTACATATGCACAATTTAGGCAAATTACTTGATGAAAAATTGTCTTTAAAATGTTGGGATTATCTGAGTACATTTCCCTTTTCTTTGGATCTTGGTCCTTGAAGCTCTGGCTGCCATGCTTTGTGACTTCAAACAGTTTTATCTAGCTTTTAAAGTTCTCAGTGTGAGGGATAATTTGATACCAATTATGTTTTTATAGGTAGAAGCAAAAGCCCTCCTCCCCCCCAGATTAAAAACTCCATGAGAGTGGGGACCACATCTATCTTGTTCTTCACCGTATCTTAGTTTCTAGAGCAACGACCAGAATAATAGTAGGTGCTAGATACATGGGGCAGCCCAGACCTTGACTTCTACATGGGTCACATTAGTGGTATGATTTGCCTCCTGCGTTGCAGATGAACCTCAAAATCTGGACAGAGGCTGCACTTAAACTACTGTGGCATCTCCTGGGATTTTAACTGGAATTGCATTGAAGCTATCAATTCATTTGGCAGAGAATTGACATCTGTATAATTTTGTGTATTCCAAACTATAAATAGGATGTCTTTCCATTTATTTAATTCATGAAGAAAGGTGCATAATACAAGATTAACAGCATGGATTCTATAGCTAAACTGCCTGGGTTCAAATCCTAGCTCTATTGCTCAGTAGATATGTGACCCTGTGATAGTTTCTAGTGTCCTTGCCTAGAAATGGGATGATTATAATAATAAAGTCTTTCCCATAAGGGTGATTATGAGGCATTAATAGGTTAATAATTATAAAGCATTAGAACCACTTGACATGTAATGGGTTATGCACAATTGTTTGTTACATGAAATAATAATTCCCCTTTAATGCTTTTCAATAAAGTTTTAAATATTTCTTCATAAAAATCTTGCAATATTTTGTTCGATATATTCCTAGTTACTTTATATTTTGATGTTATTTTGAATGACTGTGGTTTTAAAAGTTATATTCTCTGTTTTTGCTGATTCATGGAAATAAAATTAGGTGAAATTGATTTTCGTATACTGATTTTTTTGGCCAGTAACCCTGCAAAATGCTTCCATTTATTCTAAGTATTTACCTGTGGATTCTTTAGGGTTTGTCAAACATAGATGATAATCTTATCGTCTATGAAAAATAACAATTTTGATTCTTATCAATTCTTACAACTTTTTTCCTCCCTTCTTTCTCTCCATTCCCACTTTCTGTGTCTTGCTTAGAACTTCCAGGGAGCGATAATGTATAGTCTCTTCTTGTTCCTGATCTTGTAGGGAAGATTTCAAAGATTCACCGTTATGTATAGTGTTTCCGGTGAGTTTTTAAAGGCTATCTTTTATCAATTTCCTTCTGCTTCTAGTTTGCTAAAAGTTTTCATTAGGAACAGATATTTAATCAAATGGTTTTTTTGTTTGTTTGTTTTGTTTTGTTTTGTTTTGTGTTTTGTTTTTAGTAGCAAGGGAGATGATTTATCTCCTTTAATCTGTTAATGTGGTGAATTACATTGATTGATTTTCTTAAAAAAATGATAGAGCAGCTTTCATTACTAGAATAAACCCTTGGGCAAGATGTAGTATATTCCATATGTTGTTATATATGGTTTGCTAATATTTTGTTTAGATTTTGCATGTATATTCATGGGAAGAATGGCCTATAAAATTATGTTCTCGTACTTTTTTTGACCTGGTTTTGGTATCAAGGCTATTCTAGGTTTGTAAAATGAGTTGGGGATTTTTTTCTTTCTTATATTTCTAAAAGAGTTTTTGTAAGATTGGAATTATTTATTTCTTGAATTTTTGTAGAACTGCTGACTCGATTTCCTTGCTACAAGACTATTCAGATTTTTTTTTTTTTGAGTTAGTTTTGGTAAATTATATTTTCCTGGAAATTTTTCCATGTCATCTAAAGTTCCGAAATCTTGCACATATAATTTTTCTTAATATCATCTTACTATCTTTTTAAAATCCTTGTGGCCCATGTAATTTTGTCCCCCTTTTCACTCTTAATTTTCTTTGTATGTTGTGTCTTCTCTTTTCAACTTGATTATTCTTGCCAAAGGATGATCAGTATGCCAGAGAATTTATCAATTTTATTAGGCTTTTCAAAAGAAACCTAACTTTTGGCATTATTGATCGTATTTTCTATTTTAGTAATTCTGGGTCTTATCTTTATTTTCTTTCTTCTTCTTTGAGTTTAATCTATTATTCTGTATTAAATTTTTGAAGTTGAATGGTTAATGCATTAATTTGCAATCTTTTTGTTTTCTGACATAAGCATTTAAAATTATGATTTCCCCCTTAAGCACCACCTTAATTATATTTAACAAATTTGACGTGTAGCGTTTTTGTTTTTGAGCTTTTCTAAATATTTTTAATTTCCATTTTAATTTACTCTTTAATCCATTCATTATTACATATTTTTATGTGACTTTCTTTCATGGATGATATTTTCACTAAGAATAATAATTCTAGGATGACAGTTATTTTTTTTAGTAAATTAAAAATGTAAGTCTGTTGTCTTCTGGCTTTCACGGTTGATGAAAAAAGCAGTCAGTCTAATTGTCCTTTATGTGAAGGTTATATATTTTCTCTCTGACTGCTTTTAATGTATTTTCATTTTTTTGAATTAAAAAAAAATTGAGACATTCTGAAAATTTCACTGTGATGTGGTGTGAGTGGGGATTATATTGTATTTATACTGTTTGTGATTAACTTGGTTTCCCAGTTTAGTGGAGAATTATCAGTTATCTATTCTTCGGTTCCAAGAAAATTGCAGCCACTAACTCTTCAAATATTACTCTGCATCTTCTTTCTCTCATGCCTTCTAGAATTCCAATTTAATTTTTCTGTCATACTTTTCATCTCTTTGTGTCTCTGAACTGCATTCTGGATACTTCCTTCCATTCTGTCTTCTAGGGCAATAATTCTCACTTCAGCTTTGTCTAATTTGCTGTTAAACCTGCCTACTTCATTTCAGAAACATTTTTTTTTAAACTGGGAAAATGCAACACAATTCAGGAAAGTGTGAAAAAATAAACGCATATCTTAGCAATTAATTATAAAAAATATTCCAAGTAATGGCTTTACAAATAGAACATTGCCAATAGTCTAGAAGCCCCTCGTGTGTCCTTTCGTGCTTTTTAACCCCTTCTTCTACCAGAGGTAATCACCACCTGGACTTTAAAGTAGTTAAAGTCTTTGCCTTTTTTTAGTTTTATCAGCTCTGTCCATTTTTGTCTGTTTTCTTTCAACTTAATCATCTGTCTATACTTGGAGGCTTCTTTCATTCAGCATGCCGTTTGAAAGTTAATCCATATTTGTACCCGCAGTTCATTCACTGCTGTGAATACAGGTACTTTCACTGCTGTGACATAGTCTGTTGTATGAATATATTATACATTTTCATTCTATTTTTGTTGGATATTTCATCCTATTTTGTTGGGTTAGTTCTTCTCCCTTTTTGAGAAGAAACTACTTTCAACAATGCTCTCTCTAAATATTGTATATGTATTTGTGTATGTTTATATCATTTCTTATGTATATTGGAACATACGTGCATGAGTTTCTCTAGGCTATATACTAGAAACGACATTGCTGGGTCACAGATTCTGTATATTTTCAATTTTGGTAGGTAATTCAAAGCTGTTTTCTAAAATCGTTGTTCCACTAATTACAAAAATTTTTTAAATGTTTATTATTTATTTTCGAGAGAGAGAGAGACAGACACAGCATGAGCAAGGGAAGGGCAGAGAGAGTCATGGAGCAGGGAGGCACAGAATCCGAAGCAGGATCCAGGCTCTGAGCCATCAGCACAGAGCCCGACGCGGGGCTTGAACCCACGAACTGAGAGGTCACGACCTGAGCCGAAGTCGGACGCTTAACCGATTGGACCACCCAGGCACCCCTTTCCACTAATTTTTAATTCCAGTTGTTTTATTAATTCACTTTTAGGATTTTTTTGGTTCTTCTTCAAATCTGCTTGTAATACACTCCCTTGCTCTTTGCTCATATGTCGAATTTCTTCTTTTATATTTAAGTTTGCACCTTTCCTTCTTGCATACTATTCCGTAATTCCAAAGCAAAAGTTCTTCACGTTTGATTCTGCTATCTCAGGGCTTCTCGACCTTGACACTGTTGCCACTTTGGGCCAGACCCGAATCCGTATTGGGAGAAGCTGTTCTGTGCATTGTAGCAAGTTCGACAGCATCGCTGGTTTCCACACACTAGATTCCCGTAGCCCCCAGTTTTCCCTTTCCACTTAGGACAACCAAAAGTATCCCCTGCAGGGCAAAATTGCCCTGAACTGTGAGCCACTATGCTCTCTCTCTTTTTGCCTTGTGGGGCCTTGCTTATGGTGTCCTGTTTCTTTGTGTTTTGCGATGTGTTTTTACTGTATGCTCATATTTTCTGCGGAGAGTCTCCGATACCTCGGTTGAAAGTGTTTTCTTCCAGGTCTGTTTTTCGCTTACTGCTGCAAGGCACCCGAGGGCAGTACCAGCTCAGGATGGCAAACAAGTAAATTCTTGGTTTTGATTATTTAGGCCACCGAGATAACGTGAATTCGGGCGGCAAACCTGCACAATGGCTGGCTGGCAGTTATTAATTCTCCAGAGAGATGTTTTTCTCCCTCCTGTTCAGTGCAAGGCTTAAGGGAAGTAGATAGAGCATGGATTTATTTTGAATTCACCCTTATAATACCTTGTGCTTCGGGCTCCAGGTTCATAGGTTTATGCTGGGGGTGCAGGCTCCTGTTAGACCCCTTACCATGGATAAGCCCTCCAGTGCCTTGTGAGGTTCGCGAAAATTGAAGCTTTCGTAAGTGCTGACGTCAGTGGGAGCCTTCTCTCTGGGCCCCTGCCTTCACGACTTGAGGCTTCCAAATTCACCTTTCACTCTTTTCCAGTCAGATCGATGCATTTAAAAAGAGTTTTTTGGGGGCGCTTGGGTGGCTCAGTTGGTTAAGCGTCCAGCTTCACTCAGGTCATGGTCTTGAGGTTTGTGAATTTGAGAACGTTCACTTCAGATCCTCGGTCTCCCTGTCTGCCCTTATGTGTGCGCTCTCTTTCTCTCTCAAAAATAACTAAATACTCAAAAAAAAAAATTTAAAGAGGTTTTTTGTTTGTATGTGTGTTTGCTTTGGTTTAAGAAAAATCCCCAAATCAATACAGCTTTTATTCCATCTTTAAAATATCACGAATAAGTCTGAAAAAATCATCTGACATCTTGCTCTTTCTGTAGCTGGACAACTTAGATCTTATTCACCGGCCTGCCGAACCGTTCCTTTTTCAGAAACATTGATACCCTCCCCATGTTTTCTGATATCCTTGTTTTCAGCTACTGCGGCTTGCTGAATCAAGGCGGCTGAGTTTGATACAAGTTCAATGTCATTTCCGTCAAGAATTCACTCATCCTTCTGGGGTCAAGATACTGAATAAGCAACGGCTGGCCTCATCCAAACCCTGCGGAGATATTTTTCACCCACAAAATTTCGGATTTCCACAAGGGAACCATTCTCCTGAACAATGACGTTGATGGCAAAGTGAGCATTCCCAGATCTCCTCTTGTAACAGGTGTAATGCCCTTCATCATGTTCTGTACGTGACGACAGATAGAGCGAACGGTAGCCCGTTCTTTTCCATCTCCCCACCATTTGTCAGCTCAGAGCCTCTTCTTTTTCCTTCCAAAGACACTGAGTTTTGCATTGATGTGATTGAAATCCCTTCTCAGGGTCCCTCTGGGGCCCCTCACAGTAACAGTGCGTCCTTCTAGAGCGATGTCGACGTTTTCTGGAATGTCAACAGTCTGATCGCTGAAAACGGTCTTCATTCTCCCAGTAGATGCGGCAAAAGAGGCCAAGAAAGTTTTTTAAATTATTTTGTCCGGTATTTTTAAGAAGTTGTCTTTAGTGAGAAGATCAGTCAGTAAATTCCAGTGCTGTACTTTAGGGCCCACCACTTATAAAAATTAACAACAACCGCGAAGCTAGCTGAACAAATGCATGGATCTTTAACAGCAACACAAGCGCAGTACAAATCGAATGAACGCAGTTTGTGCAGAAATGCACTCCTGAGGGCCTGCGCTAGATGCGGGTTTGGAGAACACCGGTGAAGTCCCTGAGGACCGGTGTTTAACAAAGGGAGCAGGGCCGTGTCCTCCGGGCAGGCACGCGTCGACACAGGCCCCGGAGGTACATCACCAGCGACAGTTCTCAGCGTTCGTCTCAGTTGTTTTACGAAAAGAAAGAAATGGACCCAAACACAGCCCCCCAGTGAGACCACACAACCGGCGCGTTATCCAGTGTGTTCTGAAACTCTAGGAAAAGCAAGTCTACTCGGTGAGTGTAATTCACTTTCGTCGTATAAATTCCGTGGAGATGATGCCCCATCGACAGGGCTGCAGCTTCATGATTTGGACTCATCCTCGAGTTTACAAAAAGTGGTCACGAGCACTGACCTCAGACCGCCGGGGTCAGAGTCCAAGGTCTCCCACTTAAAAGTTTGCTTCTTAACCTGTCTGCGTCTCCATTTTGTTATTGTGCAATGAGCATAATACCAGAAGCTACCCCAAAGATTTATCGTGAGGCCAAGGCTAGTGCCTGGAACATATAAACACTCAGTAGATGTTAACTTTAAAAAGGTAAAAAATACGGAAACTTAAAGCAAAATTCGTGCTTGTCAAAATCTGAGAATTTCTCCTCAAAGGTGATTTCATGCCCATCAGATGGCGCTGCCTTTCTTTCCCACTGGTGAGTTCATTGTGCTCAGAGCAGTCCATCGCTAAGAAGTGAGAGCAGATTCCCGTGGTCGGTCACTGCGTCTACGGGTCCAGCTCAAGTTCAGCATGAGCATTTCCTCCCTCCAATGTGTCAGCGGTGTTTTACATTCAAGATGAGAGTGTTTATAAGTCTTGTCATATCAGTAAGACGTGAGCCGCCTGAGGTCTGATGAGTTGGGTCCTTCAAAGCCTTTTAATTCCCTGTGGTGGGAAAGCGGTTCAGTAAATCTTTCCGACAAGTTTCTGTGATGTCATCACCCAACAGCATCAACATAAACAATGTCTCCATAGTCTGCTTCATCTTCTTCCAAACTTCAAACAAAAAGTCCACGAAGAAAGAAAGTCCACAATTTTGGTGACTTGCTCCATGGTATCTTGCAATGAATGTGATTTGCAAAGTGCATGGTCCATACTCATCAAACAAATGATGGATGCCGTTCAGACTTCTTTCAGTGGAACTAAACTGCTGAGCCCCTCTGCCTCGGTCTTTGCTTTTCTTTGCAGGAGCCGTATCAGCAGTGTACTCTGTTTTTATGTTTATACCCACCCACACCCACACCTACACCCACACACACACACACACTCTCCCTCTCTCTTTTTAAAGTTTATTTATTTTGAGAGGGAGAGAGAAAGAGAGGAGGGGCAGAGAGATAGGGAGAGAGAGAATCCCCAGCAGCCTCCATGCTTATCATGGAGCCCAACGGGGAGCTCTATCTCACTACCATGAGATCACGACCATGAGATCATGACCATGAGATCATGACCTGAGTCAAAATCAAGAGTCAGATGCTTAACCAACTGAGCTGCCTGGGCGCCTCTAGCCACACTCTCTTTTTAACAACCTCTTCTTGGGAGGTTGAGGTCTGGTTTGGCCACAAGTCTCTGGTGGAGTGCTTTTCTGGGCCACGGGGCCACAAGTCTTTCCCTGGTCTTATGGAGAGAGGCAGCCTGTTAAATGTGAATCTTTTAAGTTTCTGCACGTTTTACTTGCTTCCTTTAAGTTAGCATTTGTTGGGCACTTACTCTGTGCCAGGAACTATTCTAGGTGCTTTCCATGTGATTCATTCAACTGGGATGGCAACAGGCAGCCTAAGCCACATTTGGCTCTTCTCGGTGGGGTAGGAGCAAAACAAGAGTGAGAGGCCCAAGTCACAAGCGTCGTCTGCCTGCAGACACGCCTCTGTCCTGCACTCTCTGACCCAGTCAATGGCTCCACTGTCCATTTAACATCTGAGGCAGGGACCTGGGAGCACCTCCCTGCCTTCCACAGCCCATCTGTCCCGGACCCCACCAGCCCTCCCCACCGGCTTATCCCTACTGTGGTACTTTTCCTGTCTATCTAGAACCATCTGTCTCCCCGGTCTATCTTCCCCTCTTAGGACAGAGACCGTCTCTCATCTCTGAATGCCGAGTGCCATAGCAGACCCTCAAGGATGTTTGCTGCATGAATGAATAATGTTGTATCATTTCTACATGAGAATTTCTCAAGTTAGTCCCTCTGCCCCCATCCCATTAACTACCTCAGTTCGGAGCCCTGCTCCTCCTCATCAGAACACTTAAAATAACCTCCTAACTGATGTTCCTTTTCTCCAATTTGGCTCACTCCCACCCACTCTCCTCATTGTCTCAAGGGTCATCTCTCCAAGGCACAACTCAGAGCGTGCCACGGCTCTGATCAGACACTGCAATGCTTCTCTTTGCCCTTGGATAAATTCAAGACCTCATCACATGCATCCGTTTCTCCCAAGCCCTATGTTTAGCCATGCTAAATGGTGGTGTATGTGTGCTGTGTGTATGTGTTTAGGTCCCAGTGCCTTTGCACAAGTGCTTTCTAACTAGGATAGATGCTACCCCCTTTTCTCTACCTGCCGATCTCCTGCCTCTCTTTGAGACCCAGCTCGTGAAGCTTTCTGGGAACCTCTAGCCTCCAGCTTCAGAGGATTGGACCTCTAGTTAAACATTTGTTGATTATCTGTCATTACTTACGTAGCTATGCCCTCACCTCTCCCTACCTGCTAGACCGAGTCCCTTAAAATCCTGAACGTGGTAGCCCAACTCCTTGGTAGGCTTTAAAAAATACTGGAGGGCAACAGGAGGGGGGAGTGTACCTCTTCTGTGTACGGTGAAAACTCTTTTCAGACCAAAGACCCTGGAGGAACAGCCTGAGTCAAGTTTGTGGCCGAGATGACTGCTAAAGATGGCCCAACCGCCAGAACCCAGGCTTTTCCTCCAACCTCCCTTCCTCATCTCTTCATCCATGACCTCCTCCCTCCCTTTATTCATTTGCCTCCCTGCCTTCTTCCAGTTGCTATTTAGCATTAATCATATATTACACAAAACAATATTATGGCCATGGTAATGGAAGTGAGTGATAATAATAGTGCACCCACAATCCAGCCACCACGGCAAATCCGGTTGTGTTCATTTGTCTCGGTTCCCTTCCCGTCTTTGTACGCCCACATCATTTTGCAGAGTTGCAATCATAATGCAGTCTTAATTTTGTAGTCTACTTTTTAACTTAATATCAGAGGCATTTTCTATGCTCCTCCATGGTCTTCATAATTATCATTTCAATGGCTGCATAATATTCCGTAGAATAGATACACTGAGTTATTACTTAACTGTTTCCTTTCTGTCAGACAGCTCCGGGATTTCCCTGTTGCAGAGAGGGATATAAGACGCGGGTTCTTTTATTTCTCCTTCTTGTCTCCCCCTGTTCACCAGCTCCTCTCGTCGCTCTCTCGCGTGTCTCTTTCTGCCTTCTTGACCACAGCTCTTTTTTCCAGAACAGGAATTTGCCCCCGAGTGGATACGGAAATCACGTTAGTGGTGTGGTTTGTACATACAATGGAATACTACTTGGCAATGAGAAAGAATGAAATCCTGCCATTTGCAGCAACGTGGATGGAACTGGAGGGGTATTATGCTGAGTGAAATAAGTCAGTCAGAGAAAGACAGATGTATGTTTTCACTCACATGTGGAATTTGAGAAACTTAACAGAGGACCATGGGGGAAGGGAAGGGGAAAACAACAGTCAAACAGAGAGGGAGGCAAACCATAAGAGACTCTTAAATACAGAGAATAAACTGAGAGTTGATCGAGAAGAGGGGAGGGGGGAGGGGAAAATGGGTGATGAGCACTGAGGGGGGCACCTGTTTGGGTGTTGCATGTAAGCGATGAATCATGGGAATCTACTCCCGAAGCCAAGAGCACACTATATATATGCTCTATGTTAGCTAAATTGACAATAAATTATATTCAAAAAAAAAAAAGGAAAAAGAAATCATCTTAGTGGGACCCAAGATTTTGAAAAAAAATTACAACAAATTGGTTACGAAAATGCTCCTAACGTCACTTTTGCTATTTGTGTGTCCTTAAGACAGTGTAAATGAGAAACCTTCTTGCCCACAAGGCGTGGGGACATAGGATCAGGCAGGACTATGACAGAAAGCTCAAACCTATGACAGGGACACAATGTTTGTCATGCAAGAAGAAGAGAGACAACCTGAATGTCTCTCCATAGGGCAATAGCTCAGTATACCATGATGTGTCCACACTCAGAATATTACATAGCATTTAAAGAGACTGTTGTAAATCTGTATGTACCGACTCAGGAAGATTAAACCCTTTTTTAGGGAATTTGTAGTTATAATTTATGTAAAACTTAACATCAAAACCCAAACCCACAGGGTAGTACCCTAGATTTTCTGAGGATATATTATGCAAATATATGGACAGGCTGGTAACAGTGGTCACCTCTGAGTTTAGGAGAAGGGGGTCTGGATGTGGGGGTCAAAGGGAATTTGAGCCTAAACTGCAATGGCTTCGTTTTTGTTTTTAATCACGGAAAATGAATTCACATATTGCTTGCATAACAAAAAAATTAATTAAACCAGTGTTGCCACCGGGGTGTCTTTCTGTTTACATTGTGCACTGACCAGCCCGGATTCGGGCACTGGCCATGAAGAAATGAAACATAATAAGAGAATGTTACTAAATATGCAAATGTCCTTTCCGGAAGAGTGGGGATTTTTAACCGCCCCCCCGCCCCCGCCTGTATGTACATTGTTTCAGACAGTGCCATGGGCCTGGGGCGGGGAAAAAATGCGGCCTGCTCTTCCAGGAGACAAGGAGGCACCCTTGCCTCTCAGCCGGTCCTCCCCACCCCCATCCCGGCAGGTGGAAACTGGGGGTTTTGAAGTTTAGTCTCTTGCGCCGAATCCTGGATGGAGGACAACAGATGGGGCCACACGGCCCTGCTGCTCAGACCGAGGGGAACAGGTGGAGGCTCTGGGGCCAGAGTGTGAATGCTGGCGATTCACGAGCGCTGCAAGCAGGCGGAGTGCCCAGCTCAGGGCCGGTGACAGCTGGGCAGCACGTGGGTGGGAGAGGGAGTCGGGCCACGGGAGGGGTGGGCTGGGGGTGTGGGTATAGCCGTGGAGAGGAGGCACAAGAGGGCAGAGGATAAAGGAGGGAAAGAGGGAGAAGAGAATGCCTCCCACCCACCCCCACCCGGCCCACCCCCACGATTAAGGCAGTAGGGAGGTCCGAGGTTCGAGGCTGACCCGAAAGGCTTAGGAAACAGCAGGGTCAGTGGACAGAGAGAGGAGACTGTTCCTTTTCTGCCCCTTCACCCTCCACCCCCGTCCCCAGCTGTCCTCTACCTAGTCCTAAACCCGAAGCATTTGGGCCATTCCAGCAGCTGGGCCAGGCCCTTGGCTGGGTCAGGGCCCGGGCAGGGGCGGGAAGCAGCTGCCACCCCTCCTCTTGCAGATAAGGGGCGGGAACACAAGGAGGTGACCAGGTTGGGAAGTCGCGAACACACGACGGGCCAGTCCCAGCTTTTCTGCCCGAGCTGCCCGCCTGCTGCACCCTCACCCCGTTTCTCTTTAGTTAAGTGAAAGAGTAGGTAAGAACTATGGAAATAATGATAATTATTCGTAACACTTACAGAACCCTCGCTAATGCACAGTGCTATTGATTTTGTAATTTATCATTGAATCCTTCCAACAGCCCATGACGAAAGTATTATAACTTCCATTTTACAGGTGAGACAACCGAGTCTTCTTGGTTAAGCAATGTCTCAAAGTCTGACACTAAGAAGGGGCAGCAATAAGATTTGACGTCAGATTTGTTTGACTCGACAGACCAAACCCCTAACCTTCGAGGAGGATTTTTTTTTTAGCGTTTTTATTTTATTTTTGAGAGACATAGAAACAGAGCGTGAGCAAGGGAAGGGCAAAGAGAGAGGGAGATACAGAATCTGAAGCAGGCTCCAGGTCCTGAGCCGTCAGCACAGAGCCCGATGTGGGGCTCGAACTTATGAACTGTGAGATCATGACCTGAGCCGAAGTCGGCCGCTTAACCGACTGAGACACCCAGGCGCCCCTCGAGGAGGATTAAATGAACAAAATGCTTGGCTGAGAGCCAGCAGTCCCCCATTTCCAGAAGGAGCGAGAGGTGGATGAGCCTAAATTGACCTTTTTCATTGTCAAAATTGAGAGCAGCTAGATGAGGTAGGGTGGAAAGTAAAGGAAGCTAGAAAATCCTTTTCTCCAGAGATTTTTCCAAACAGGAGCGATCCCATCCCTTTGGGCTGGTGTGGGAGACTTTGCCTGGAAAAATAGGGAACCAAGCACTCTGGTTTGGGCATCAGGAGACAGGAGTCTCTCCATTCCCTCCCGGTGGGCAGATTTGCTGGCATTCCTAGGCCCCAGTCCTCTTAGTCTTAGAGTTTTCCGGATGAGCAAGACAAGCCTGGGGAGGCGGGGGCAGGGGCGCTCTGTCTCCCACTGGTCTGGTGCACTCTGTTGGTGGAGCATCTAACTGACGCGTGGCGCAGTGCACCTGTGAGTCGCCCAATCCCTGAGCCCAGATATGGCTCCTCCTCCCAGCCTCTGGGACCCAGAACTGAGCGGGCTGGGGAAGGAGCAGGAACTCCAGGGAGTCGGGGGCCGGCCCTGGCCCGCAATTCAGCCCACGCCCAGACTTCCGTACGGCCAGCAGGGGGAGCCCGAGGCCTAGGCAACGGCCCTGAGCGGGGAGGCTGCCTCCGGCTCGGATGCTATGGCCCCGCAGTCCACACACCTCCCGGAGCCTCAGTTTCCTGGCCTGCGAAATGGGAAAGTAATTATACTAAATTCACCAGCAATGCTGTGAGAGTTAAATGTGTTCCAAACAATAAGGCGTTGCTAGACTTTCTTCTTGTTGTTTTCTCGTACTATGTTATTCTGAACATTCAGCATTCAATCAGTACTTCCTGAGCCCTATTAAGCCCTAGAAACCTATTTTCAGCCCTGGATGAAGTCTGTCCAACTTGTGGGCCATGGACAGCGGTTAAAATGGAAAAGCCTGGCAGCTGGACGGCTTTTCTGTGCCTCCCACCGCACCTGACCAGCCGGATAGAGTGAGTGGCTCTTCGGTACAGGTGGACACTTCCAGCAAACTCCTGATTGTTCCTCCGGCCCAGAATTTGGGACTTTGGGGTGGGCCTGCGGAGGAGGCAGGGAGCCCAGGCACAGCCCACCTCGCCGCCCTGACTTCAGGAAAATGCACTTAGTGCAAAGACCTTTCATGGCCTGGGCTCTCCGGTGACAGGGCCTTGGGTTCAGGGTAGAGGGGCGAGGCAGATGTGAACGGAATAATCTCCAACTGGCATTCAGAGTTCTGCTTAAGACCAGCATAAGACTGGAGCTGAGAGAAGGGGCCGAAGCCAGAATCCGCGGCCAAGCCTGAGATTGTCTGTTCTTTTCCCGAGAATGTGGACCAATTTGGATTCCGCAGCATGAGACAGTCAGTGCCTAGTGTCCTGGCTCCCGTCCCTGCTGGGTGGGATTTCCGTCGGACCATCACCGTGGAAGCCTGTGTGTGGTGGGCTCTGTGACAGACTGCCAGGGCTCCCAGTAGAGGAGAGAGGCCTTTCCACCCATGAACCTGGCCCCCTGCTCCTTCCAAGAAGCCTCGGCTTCCGTTTAAACCCTCACCCCAGGACAGGGTCCCCAGAGCACCTAATGAGGGGTTCAGCGTGACGAGGTGACTGTTCATATTGATTATGTTGCTTTTCAAATTCCAGATGTTTTGTTCCCTTGGGTGGACGGCAGCCTCTCTGAGGGGGGCTCATTGTGATGCGTTGCGAAGAACCCTGGGCTGGGAATCGGTTTTAGCCTTAGGTGGTTCCAGGCCTCCCTTCGGAGCCTCTGTGTTTTAACCCATTAAAGGGGGTCATAATAGCTTCGGCACCAGGCAGCCTGCCATCACCTGGGGTAGATGTGACAAAGCCCCAGACACGTGGCTCTAGCCCTCCTTCTGTCTGCATCTATCCAAGACGAGTGAAAACATATGTTCACACAAAAACTCATACACGAATTTCATAGCGGCATTATTTATAATAGTCTCAAAGTAGAAACTTTGTCCATATAGGTTGATGGACAACCCATATGTCCATCAACCGATGGACGGATAAACGGAATGTGGTATGGACGCATGATGGAATATTATTCGGTCCTCAAAAAGAATGAAGCACGGACACACGTACAGTATAGATGAACTTTGAGAAGGTGATGCTAAGTGAAAGAAGCCGGTCACGAAGGACCACGTAGTGTCTGGTTTTATTTACAGGAGGGGTCTGGAGCAGCACGATCCATAGAGAAGCAAGGAGATTAGTAACTGCCTGGGTCTGTGTAGGAGTGGGTAGGGGTAGGGAAGTGATTGCCAATGGGTGCAAGGTTTTTTGGGAGGGCGATGAAAATGTTCTAAAATTAAATTATGGGGATGGTTGCACAATTCTGTAATTATACTGAAAAAAAAATCACTGAGTTGTACATTTCAAATGGGCGAACTTTATGGTATGTAAATTATATATCAACAGAGCTGTTTAAAAACTTTAACTGGGTGTCCTGAATTTAATCTAGAAACCCTACTTCGGCCCTTTCTTCCCTCCTTCCCCCAATCTTCATGACTTTCTTGTCCCTCTCAGAACATACAGAAGGTAGGGGGCATATTTCTCTTTCCTGCGGGGGGCGAGGGCACTGTTCGATGCGTGGGAAGGAAGATGGAAGCATTAGGGAGTCCAGATGCCAACCTGCCCCACCTCTAACAGAAGGCACACGAGCCCCTCTGCCTTGATTTCCCTTTCTGCCCTCTGTGGGGAGGGAAAGTAGGGGATCCCTGCCCGTGCAGCCCTGGGGGTGGTGTCTGGGGAGTCCAGGAAGGTGGGGAGAACGCATTGCCCAGGATGGGGTGGTCTGTGCAGGGAGCCGTAATGAGTCTGTTATGAGGTGGAGCCAACTTGGGGTCTTCTGGGAGCTGGTGGGGTGGCAGGTGGATTGCCCAGAGGTACCTCTTTGGCTGCAGTCAGGGCCAGAGAAGCCAAGAAACCCATGGCTGGCGCCCTGTGGGCTGGGGTCAGGGGTGGAACCAGGCCACGGGCTGCCAGACGAGGAGTCGCTGGTGCCTGGGGAAGGCTGATTCTTTAATTGGTGTGCAACGTGGCGGGGCACGTGGGTGCCCTGGTGGGGGCAGGAGGGGAGGTGCAGGAGAGACAGCCTGGGGCAGAAGGCCTGGGGGCCTCCCCTCGAGACTCAGTGGAGGTGGGGGAGAGGGGCACGGAGATGGGGGGAGTTAGTACTTCCGGATCTGTGTGCCTCCAGAGCTCCGTGCCCAGCCAGCTGTCCTCAACCACTTAGGATACTTGACAAGTGGGGTCCGTTCTCAGTGTCTCTCCCTTCTGATTCATCTCTTCCTTGCCCCTGTTTCGCTCTCTCAGGCTGTGAGCATGCTCAGATCTCCCCTCCTAAAACCAACCTCTGGTTGACCCCAGTCTCCTGCAGCTAACAGTCCATCTTTTCTTCTCCTTGCCAAGCTCTTTCAAAGCCGTGTCTGCACCCGCGGCGCCCCCCCCTTTCCCTACCTGCTCCAGCCTTAACCCTGGAGATGGTGCTCCCCACCGCAGCCCTCCCACTTCTTGTCACCAAATCTTACTACTTCCCCCTCAGAGCCTTCACCGCCGCTCTCCAGCCCTGAACCACTCAGCGCCCTTCTGTCTGAAATACCTGCTTGCCTGTTCCGTCCTCCGGCCGTTCTCCCTTCCGGGGCCGTGGGTGCGGCCCACTTCTGTCCAGCTTCTCTCCTGCACCCTCCCTCGAGTGATCTCATCTCTCCCAGAGCTTTGACCACCACCTCAATTGAGATGACCCAGCTAGAGCTCTGACTGTCCCCCTTGGCCATTTCCACGAGCCTGCTGGCCCTTGCTCCTGGATGTCCCCCTTAGGTACATCCCACCCAACCTGTCATCCTTCCCCCAGGCCCCAAAACCTGCCTCTCCTGCTTCGTGTCCGCCTCAACAGCTGCCAACACTCCCCGGGAACCCAGGCTGGAAACCCGACTCGTTGCCTCTTCATTCTCCCTGGCTCTTCTGCGTGACTGGCCAAGGAGCCTGAGAGTCCCACGCGGCATCGCTCTTGTCCATTTTCTCTGTTCCCCACTGCTGTCCTCTTGTGTTCGGATTTTAATCTTCTTTGGCCAAGACAGGTCTTTCTGTACTACCTCTCCTTCCTCCAGTCCCCGCTGCACAGGGTCACAGAATGGTCTTTCCAAAGCATTTTTCAGATCCTTCAGCCTCCTGTTCGAAAAGGCCTCCCGTCACCAAGAGTAGGCCATGAGAGATGGCTAGTGATTCACAACCTGAAAAGCACATTCAAACAAACAGAATGGATAATGTAATTATTGCTCTTTTATGGATAAAAGGACGGAGGCTCAGAGAGACGTGGTGAGTGGCGGGGGTTCACCCAGTGCTACAAGACGGAGCTGCGACCCGGGGCCAAGGCCTCCTGGATTTAACTGGGTGCACCACCCACTCGGGTCTTCTCAGCCTAGCCTCCCCTGGGAGGCTGCCAGCAGCATGGCTCCCGGCTGTCACCCTGCTGCCCGGCCCAAGGCCAGTGCCTCAGCCAAGCCCCTGGTCTTGCCCAGAAACGCCTCTTCCTTGCTACCAGAACTTCTCCACAAACGCAGAGCATCCGGCCCCTTCTCCAAGGCCCGTCCCAACCTGGGCCAGCCCAGTGAGCTCTCTGCCTTCTCCCTGGCACCTGGAACACTCCCCCTGGCACTCTAGCTAATTCCAAGCAGGCATGACGCTGGCCTTGCCTTCCGGGCCCCACACTCTGAGCTCTTGGAGGGCACCCTACAACAGTGCCATCTTCAAAATAGGGCCCTAAGAAATACCAGCTGACCAAGCAAATGCATGGATGAGGCTGCCGGAGATTTTCTTCTCCAGGGACCTCTTCCAGACCGATGGGGCCAGTGATTCCAATCACCTCCGACCCTCACACACCCCTCCGTGAGTAAAACACACCATATCCAGGTCAGGCTCTGCTCTGCCAGGTGGCTTCCTTTTAACCTCTCTGGGCCTCAGTTGGCATCTGCTTTGCTACCTGCCAGGTGTGTGGTGAGCATTCAATGGTATGTTCTATGGGGCACATAATGTAAATCTTCATAAATGGTAACTTGCCGTGCACCTGTCGCGCCTTTATTACTGTGGAAATGAGCGGCCACTTGATGCTGGCTCTCTCAGGGTAGATGAGCAGCCTACCCTCCATCCCTGTGACTTGGGGACGCTGCGAAAGCCAAGACTCTGCGCCCTCACCGAGTTCTGGGTTTACAGCGCTAGTGCTTGAGGGGGGTTCCCTGAGGACAGACAGGGCCAGGGCCCAGAGGAGGGCTCCCCTCTGGGTGTGTCCTCCTGGGCACCAGGCTCTTCCCCATCTCGAGGGTGGGTTTGACCAAGTTTACCACCTCTCTGGGTCTGTTTCCTTATCTATACAGTAAACAGGTTGCGTTGAAGTTCAGATTTTCAAGCTTTTTAAAGCCACAGAGCTAACGAGATCTTAATATTCAAAGCAAACCTCACAGCAGGAACCCACACAGGGGGTAAGTCGGAGCCGAGTTGTTCTAGCTAAAGCCAGGAGTGGCCGTGGGCCCGCAAGACCTGACCCTCCTTCCCGGCCTTGGACGTCCTGAGGCTCCTCTGATGAGGCCTGAAGGGTCCTCCGCTCACGGTACCCCCAAACCCCACTGGCGAGAGGGCTGCCGGGCCACCCCTCCAGGGCCGGCATTCGCTCTCTTTCTTTATTTTTCTTGAAAGTAGGCTCCACACCCCGCGTTGGAGCTCTATGCGGGGCTTGATCTCAAGACCCTGAGATCAAGACTTGAGCTGAGATCAAGAGTCTGATGGCTTAACCCACTGAGCCGCCCAGGCGCCCCGGGGAGAAAAGAATGAAGGAAGAAATGAAGGAGCAATGAGGCCAAGAAAGAGAGAGAAGTGCCACCTTCCTTCAGGAACGGTTCTGTGCTGTCTGGCGGGGCCTGGACTAGCTAGCCCCGACCTATCCCAGGCCTCCCTGCCCTCACGAGCACGCGCACACACAGGGGAATACTCAGCCCCCGCTGAAGCTCCTTTCCCCAGCGTCTCTCCCCGCAGGAGCCTCTGACCTGGGAGAGGGGGGAAGGCAGCAGAGAGACCTAGATTCCAAATCTGAAGAGGGAGGGGACTGCTCGGAAACCACTGCAGGGGCTTGGAGGTGGGGCTCCCCAGGGTGGGGGAGGGAGAAGGCCAGGGGCTTCCCAACCCCCCAGAAAGCCTCCCCTCGCACAGCCCTCCTCCCCCCTCTCCTTGGACACATACTGCCCAGAACAATGCTGAGAAACAACACGGGGCCCAAAATAACCTCCTGCCTGCTGGAAAGGGAAAGAGGCAAATCTTAAACCCTCGTCCACTCCCCCAGGCCTCTCTGGGGGCCTAGCTGGCCTTGCTACCCCTTCCCTGATGGCATCTTGAGAAAGGGGTGCTCGGGGATGGCTTCCTTCTTTGGCCAGGCCCCCCCACTGCCCAGTGTGGAGAACTCCAGGAAAGAGGGCATGCAAGGTTGCCCCTCAGGAGTCCTTCCACTTCAGCCCTCCCTCTTCCCCCCTGCACCCCTGCCTGCAGCATGGAGGCTTCAGGTGTGAGGGGCCCGGAGAAACCCGGGATGGGGTCTTGGAAGGAGAGAAGGAGGACCAACAGGCAAAGGGGAGAGGGGTTGAGGGCTAGGTGGGTTACTTAGACTCACTGTGACATTATCTTGCCCTCAGAGCCACAGGCCAGATAAAAGCTTTTCGTTCTGTACCTGTGAGGGCCCTCAAAGCTGGCACCAGCCGCACAGAGCAGATTCCAGAACTCTGCACTCCCCTACTCTTTCCCCCGCCGACACTACTGCCTGGTGCTGCCTACTTGCCTTGTTGAGAAAATGTCTGTGCTAGCCGCCCTCCGTACGTCAGCCCATCCAGCCCTCCCGACTCTGCTGTGAGGTGGTGTTTCTACGCCCGTTTTATGGAGGAGGAGACCAAGACTCAGCTATTCGAGGCAGGGGCAGGCATGGAGGGTGACGCGTCTGCAGGGCATGAGCAGACCCTGGTACGGGGCGGGTCATCTACTCAGGGGGTCCTGGACATGCCTCCAAAGCCAGAGAGTTTGGGGCTTAATGTAAATTCTGGTTATCTTATCCCACCTGTTCTGTCTACACCTTCCCACGTTGTCTTCTTCCGACTATAGACCTCTGATGGCCCCTTCGCCCACTACAAACCTCTCCCCCTCTCGGCCCTACGATCTGCCCTAGATGGGGTAGCCGGGACTCAGAAGGTTCTAGGTGGAAAGGCCCGGCACCCGTGGTCTCCATCTTGGCCTTCTTTCCCACCTCGGAATGAACTTACCAGCTGTTGGAGCAGGACAGGATGAAAGACGTCGGTTGTCTAAGTTGACCGATGGGCAAACTGACGCCAAGAGAGGAAAAGTTGACCTGCCTGGACCACCCACTCAGTGAGTGGCCGTGTAAGGCCTAGAAGCCAGCTCGCAGCTCTTCTGACTCTGAATCGAGTGCTCTCCTCACTGCACCAAATGGCTTCGCTGCCCAGGACCACGGCGTCCACCACGGACACCCCCACTCCTTCCTGCCCGGGAGACTCAGAGGAGATGGCGTGCTTTTTCCAGAGCCGCTGTCTGGGATGGACCCTGACTGGGCCGGCTCCGTTCTCAAACAGGCTGGTCTAATCCCCCAGGAGTCCTGGCCCTGGGAACAGGCAAAGGTTGAGGGAGGAAGGGCAGGAGGGAGGGAGAGAGAAGGGAAGAGAGGTTTGGTCTATCTCACCCAGAACTGAGGAAAACAAATGATCTGCAGGTATCATGCAGACGTATCTACACACACACACACAGTAAGGGCTGGGGGTGGGCTCAGGCGCCCTCCCGAGCCGAAGATGCTGGAAAGTTAGATAAGGTGACCCGGTCGCCCACCCCACCCCCTGCCTGGGTCTTCCTGGGTTTTTCTGTCAGCTGCCATGAATGAAAATCAAAAGAAAGCCTTGATCCCCGAAGAACAACTCAGGCCAAGGCAAGGGTTCCAGGCAGCGGGATGGACGCGCAGGCCGGGGCGTTCGGGTGGCACGGGCAGTAAGAGGAACAGTCAGGAGGCCTGTTGGGAGTGTCTGGGGTGGGGCGCGTGGAGGGAAAAGAGGGGGAAAGAGAGCGGGCACTTCCTAGTTTCTCTAGCTGGGCTCCAGGGAAGGACTGCAATTTTGCTGGCTGAGGCACAGATTCCTTGCTCCCCCTGAAGGCAGAAATGGAAGTGATCTTTTCCCCAAGCTGGGTTTCTTCCTGTCCCCCCCACCCCCAGGAAGGTTCAACCCCCTCCCCCCTTACATCCTCCTCCCTCCTGGATACTCAGCTTCAGGTCCCAGCCCACCCCCCCCACCCCCCCACCCCCGCGCCTCAGGGCAGACACCCCACAGAGGCTGTGCATTCACCCTCCTCCAGACAGAACCTTTCTCTTGATATCCTGGGATCCAACAGGGGGCAGTGCCCTCAGGGACCAGATTCTCTGGTTCTCTTGGCTTGCTGGCCTCTTTGCCCTCCCGGGGGCCCATTTCCAGTATCTGTGGACAAGGGTTCCTCAGGTCAGGATCTCCGCAAGGCACGCATTCTTGGGTGAGGGATCTGCCCCCCAGGTGGTCCTTGGTGGGGACCAGTGAGCCCCCTAAACCGTAGCTGCAGCAGGAGGCAGCCAAGGGAGGGATCAGGATGGGCCAAGTGTGGAGAGCACTGTGTCAGGAGTCAGGAGCCTGGTTTCCTACTCTGGTCCTCTTAGGATTGCTGTGTGATCTTGTGGCAGTCCCCTCCTTCTTTCTCTGTATGGGGGTCTGCTTCTTTCTCTATAAAGGGATTTAGTTCATCTTTGAGGGGATTGGACTGGATACTTTATGGTTTAGGTACTTAGGTGCTATGAAGAAGGAGAAGAAGGAAAGAAAAGGGGCACAAGAGGGGGTGACACGGGCCAAGATAATCTTGGGAAAGTAGGTCACTCATCTGAGCCCCGGCGCCCTCATTTGTGAAATGGACATTGCTAATAGACTAACAGGCAGTTCTGAAAGAGGAGAAAGAAATATAATGACTCAGGATAGAGCCCGCAACCTAATGTGCTCTGGAAGGACGTTCGTTCCTGAAACTGTGCAGGGGCTGCTGTCATGGGAGAGCAGGGTTTCAGGACCGAGGGGTGGGAGAGCGTGTAGAGAGCTTCCAGCTGACTGTTGGGGGAGGTGGGGGTGGGGTGGGGGACACCCTGGAGCCCTGCAGGTGAGACGCTGTGCGGTGTCGGGTGCAGGGGTGCCGCCAGAGGCCAGACCGGGGCCCCGGGCATCCCGCGTGGAGAAGGGAACGACTGAACACAGGGAGGCCGCCCCTCTGTCCACTCCCGAGACTGGATTCGCACACCAGCCCCTGCGAAAATCTCACATTTTCCCAGCTTTTCTCACCCAGAATCACTTCCTTTGTTTAGAGGAGGGGGTGGGGGAGGAGACGGAGGGCGAGGAGGGAGGGGCCCGCGGGTGCCGCCGCCGCCCCCGCCCCCTCCCGGTGTGCGGAGCCCGGTTGTCACTCAGCTCCCGCGACGGAGGCGGCGGCGCCCGATCGAGTCCCAGCCAGCTACCGTCCCCCTGGACCTCCCAGGCTGGCCCTGGATCGTCCAGGCATCCCCGGAGCGGGCGGCTGCCGGAGGCGTCGAGCTGGGAGGGCGCGTAGACACGACCGTTCAGGTAGCCAGGAGCTCTGCCAGCTTTGGTGACCTTGGGTAAGTCTGTGCCTCGGTTCGCCCCTGTGGCTTCCCAATGGGGATGCAGGAGAGGGTTGAGAGGGGCGACTAGACGTCCCTTGGGGGCAGGGGCGGGCGAGGGTCCGTGGCCTGGGAGGGTCCCTGGAGCGGGACCAGGGCACTGCTGGGAGGCGGGCGCCAGCAGAGGCTTGGGCGGGCGGCGCCGGACACGTGTGTGCGCCAGCTGGGCACCGGGGGGGCCCGCGCCCCGGGTCCGCAGCTGGGCTCAGTCCCCCAGACCCACGCCCGCCAGCCCAGTCCCAGGTGCGACACCGGGGCGCTACCTCTTTAAAAGCGCCTGGGGCTGAGCCTCCGCCGCACCATGTGATTGCTTGAAAGGCCGGGCTGGGAGAGCTGCGGCGGGAGCCCGAGGACGATGAGGCGCCGCGCGGTTCCCGGAGCCCAGCCCTGCCCCGCGCCGCCCCGCAGCTCTGCGCGGCCGCAGGTGCCCGGAACTTTGGGCACCGCCTCCGGGACCCCCTGGCGGCCAGCGGGCAGGAGGGTGAGCTCCCTGCAGCCTGGTCCGTGGGCGCGGGTGGGCAGAGCCAGGCACTGGGACCCCCGTGGGGTGCGCGTGTGCCCCGGGAGCTGGTGCCTCCCACCTGATAAAGGAGCCAGGGGAGCAGCGCTGCTATTTTAAGTTGTTGAATGGAACCTCTGGGGAAGATAAGGGGAGGGGACAGAGATGGGGCAGAGGAAGGGCCAGGGTATCCCGCCAGCCTGGGCAGGCACTAGATGTGCCAAGTGGGGCACGGCTCCGAAGGGCGGCGGGAGTTTCGGAGCTGCCGGGGCTCCCCCTGCACCTCCCGGCAGGCCTCCCCACCCCAGGCTTCCGTGACCGCAGGTGCCTGCCGCGTGCCCCTTGGTGCCCGTCTGCTGATGTGCCTCGCCCGTGCCTGTCATGCCGCCCTCCATCTCGGCCTTCCAGGCCGCCTACATCGGCATCGAGGTGCTCATCGCCCTGGTCTCTGTGCCCGGTAACGTGCTGGTCATCTGGGCGGTGAAGGTGAACCAGGCGCTGCGGGATGCCACCTTCTGCTTCATCGTGTCACTGGCGGTGGCTGACGTGGCGGTGGGCGCCCTGGTCATCCCGCTAGCCATCCTCATCAACATTGGGCCACAGACCTACTTCCACACCTGCCTCATGGTCGCCTGCCCTGTCCTCATCCTCACCCAGAGCTCCATCCTGGCCCTGCTGGCCATCGCAGTGGACCGCTACCTCCGCGTCAAGATCCCGCTCCGGTGAGTCCAGAGCAGCTGAAGCTTCCCCCCACCCTTGAGCCCCATGCTCGGTGGCTGGAGGGCCGTGGAGAGAGGAGAAAAGGTAGAGCGTAAGACCCCACGAAAGCCAGATATCCCCTGGGCCGTTGCGCCCCAGCCCTCGCTCTGCCTTCCTGTTCTCTGCTCTACTGAGGGAGGCCGAGCTGCAGTGGAAGCCGTGGGGGGCTGGGCTGCTGGAGGAATGTGAACCTGGCAGTGCCCGGGACCCCGGAGCCGAAGCTGCTGCTGTTCTCCTGACACGGCCAGGAAACCCCAGGCTGCCCGTCCAGCCTGGGGGTGGGGGGTTTGGAGGGGCCACCGAGACAGTCACGGTGAGCTCTGGCTGGGAATAAACTGAACTCCACCCATCCCAGGGAGGTGGAAGGGCCAGAGCAGATTGCTGGCGTGGGGCGAGGATGTACTTGGGGGGGGGGGGCGTGCCAGGGGCGGGAGTGCCGCTTCTCTAGCCAGACCCTGGGCAGCCTTCCCGAATGCACTCTTCGGCTCTCCTGTTCTCTGGTGTCTGCGGCCAGCTCCGCCTTCCCGGGCTGTCCCTTTGAACCCAAGCAGTCTGATTACTTACTTCTGCCCAACTCCCCCTTATGGGATCTCTGTTGCAGGCAGGAGGAGGGAGAAATGCAGGCACTTGCTCTTGCTGTCCCTGTTCTGCCGCTAAACCACGTGTGCCCTTGCCGGTCACAGCAGAGGCACTTATGCTGCGTCCAGGCGGCACCAGGGTGGGTGCCCTGACAGTGGCAGCCCTCATGCGGGTGTCCAGTCCACGATGGGGCCTGCCAGGCCATAATCTCGTCACCAGGCAGTGCCTGGGCCACCGAGTGCCAGCGAATGCCTGGGCGCGCTGCCAGGGCTGGCCCTGCTGGGACGCTCTTGTGAGGCAGGCTTGCCCCCTCTTTAAGTCTTGTCACCAATAGATTCCCTTTCTACCAGGGAGCTCCGGCCTTCTCCGGCACCTGCCATCCCCAGAGTCGCTTCCATATCTGGGACACAGGGCCTCTGGCCTCACTTGGCAACTTGCCCGGGGAAGGCCTAGACGCCCACGTGTCTCCCGTTTGCATTGCGTGTGTACACGCTTACCTTTTGAAAGCTTTTCTTCATGCACCATCTTTTCCTAGTCTCTCCACGATCCTCGAAGGGAGGCGGGGTAGGAGCTGGTAAAGGAGAAACTTCAGAAAGACCCAGAGGGTCTCCCGAAGCTGGTCGGGAGCACAGCCTAGATTCCGCTGCCCACCTTCCTTCCTGATCCCCGCCCCCCTCCCGTCTCAGCATCGCCTCTGCGCCTTGCTTACCTCCCTCACAATTTCCCAGGGGAGCTGGGTGAAGAAGGCTGCTCAGGGGACAAGGGGAGGCACAGGAGGTGGCCCTGGAGCCCCGCAGGCACCGCGGCGGAGGGGCCTTCATGCTGACATCAGTCCCAGGTCTTGGCTGGGCCGTGCAGAGGAAGCTGGTCGCAGCCTGTTAGGGAGGCCTGGGTCTCCAAGCGGGACCATTAAAACAACAACGTGTTGCCACATGAGGAAACTCCCACAGATACGCAGATGTAGGAAGGCTGCTCAAGACAGTCTGTGTGCTGAGTGGATGCCAAGGTGAACCAAAGGCCTGATCCTGCTGTGACAGAGGTCACAGGCCTGCCGGATGTGCCCTACTTGCCCTGCGCCGGCAGGCACCGCAGGCTCGTTCTTCCACTGCCTTCCCAGGAGGCAGCTGTGGTTGTTCCTTGCTCCAGCCTCCGGGAGCCGGGGGTCTTGAGGAGCTGTCTTCTGAGGGCTGAGGCAGGCGTGCACAGAGAGGCTAAGAATACAGGCTGGGTTCGAATCCTTGCTACGAGTTCCTAGCTGTGCGACCCTGGGAAAGTCACTTGTTAACCTCGTGAGGCTTCCACGTTCTCATCTATATAAGGGGGCATTGATAATAGTACCTTCTTCCTAAAATGATTGGAAGAATATAATAAACTCCTATATATAGAACACTTAGTACTATGTAATATACTTAGTATTACCCGCAAGCCATTAAGTGGTACGTTTATTATCATTATTAACATATGGCTCAAAGTGGGTCTGAATAAGCAAGCCCTGGCGCCCTACCCCACGC
Source organism: Paguma larvata (assembly GCA_030068075.1). NCBI lineage: Eukaryota > Metazoa > Chordata > Mammalia > Carnivora > Viverridae > Paguma > Paguma larvata. The sequence goes on along the minus strand of CM057840.1, from coordinate 3,148,318 downwards.
ACACTCGTGCTTTTAGACAGCATCCCATATGCCCAGACACACGTGCACACAAGCCCACGCACAAACACTGCATTTCCAGGAAGGGTTCCAAATACTGTGAAATTATATTCGGAGATGTTTTCTTCTTCCTTGGCGGATTGTGTCAAGGGCAGTGACCTGAGCAGCGGCAATTGCGTTTTGTCCATTTCTGCAAATTCTCCAGAAAGCCTCGCCCAGTGTCTGGCACACGGAGGACACTCAGCCAATGTCGATCAAATTGGACGAGTTTTCAGAGCGCACAGGGTCGAGCCCCAGGCAGGCATTCCAGATGTCTAACCTCTAACCTTCTTGAGGGAGACTAGACCGCCCCTTGCATTCTGCTTCAGGGATCTGACCACGGCTGCCCCAGTAGCTCAGGCCGTTCCTTCGGAGCCGCACCCCAGCAGTGGCTTGGGATGGCCCTGCCCCATGGAGAGGAGTCTCCTTGGTTAGCGAAAGGCTGCTGGGGCCTAGCTCCTTAAAGCCAGGATCCTGGAGGCTGGGCTGACATGATGGGCCACTTTGGGCCCTTGCCCGTCGCTGCCGGGTCCCCCTGCAGGAAGAACCTCATGATGCTCCGTGGGCAATTAGAGTCAGCGGGCTGCTGGGTCTGGGGGAGTATCTCTCAGCCAGCGGTCCCCAGGCACTAGACTGTCTCCCCTGACAGGGCCAGCTGGAGGTAGATGCCTCGGACACCAGGGAGTAATACTGAGCCAGCGTTGGTGAGGCATCCGTGGGGCAGCGGGGTGACAGGGAGCTTGGGCCCCTCACCAAGCAAAGCATGGTCTGGTCAGCTGACCACAAATTTTATTTCATTCCATTTGGCAGAAAGCCAAGAAAGAAAAAAAGGTTCGCATCGCATAGTATGGTCCAGTTACAAAAAAAAAAAAAAAAAAGGAAGAAAGAAAGAAAGAGATCCCAAATTGTTGATTCGTCAATAACTTATGGTCATTTACATGTGTTTTGCATCCTATTTGCATAGCACCTCTACAGGCCTGGTAATCCATACCCTCTTCCCCTGAGCTCGTACTTCTAGGGACTCTCCAGCCTTCATCCACCACCCGCCTCACCCTGAGTCTCCTTGGTGGCCCTCTGTGGCCTACTCCAGGGGGCCGGTTATGGGGAGGAGTGCCGACGAGGGGCTCCCCAACCAAAGCCCTCTCTGTGGGAAAGAGACTTGAGCAAGGGCTCTCTGTAGCCAGATAGGCTGGGGTGGGGTGAAGGGGGGGGGTGTTTGGGAGTCAGAAAAACTTGAGTTTGAACCTTGCTCTGTTACTCCTAGCCACGCGTCCTTGGATAAATTATTCAAACTCTCTGAGCCCCACCCCCTACCTCATCTGTTAAATGAAGGGACTTGATTTGAGGTCTCTGAGCTTCCTTTTAGCTCTAACTCCAGAGTTCTTCCTTATCATGACTCCCGGGAAGGTTGTGTTTTTTAGTTCCTAATGGTTATGAGCGAGGCACAGTGCTATGTTTTTTTTAACACGTAGCATCTCATTTAATGCTCCTAGCCTCTCACTAGAAGAGGGTATTGCCATCCCCATTCTGCAGACACTTCTGTAAACAGGCCTGGGGGACAGGGAGGTTCAGTAATTTGCCCCGACAAAAGTCTCGTCGCGAGCAGAGACAGGATTTGAATCTGGGCCTGTCTCACGGACGCCTTTAACCAGGGAGCCCACGTGCATCTTGAATCGGCCCCAAGAAACCATGGGATGTATGGAGGAGTTTCCTCAAGGCTGTCAGTGGGGCGATTTTTCTCCCCTGATCTTGGCCAATGGCCTGTGCGCTCTGCTCAGCCCGTGCTGGGCGCCTCCCTCTCAGACCTCGTCACCTTCACTCCAGTGCCGCGGCTCTGCTCCTGGCAGCCCTGCCTCTGCCCACAGCTGGAGGCCTGCCCAGCGGGGCTGCTGACCCCGGGGGAGGCACAGCGGAGAGCGTGGGAGGCCAGCGTGCCGGGGGCCGGGGAGGAATCCGGTAAATTAGGACAAGTTTGCTGTCAGGCGTCAAGTTCGCGGGCCTGGGTCTTTCCTCACGACGAACGTGCCTCCTGTGCTTGTGCCCCAGCAAGCGACCGTCTGTGATCCCAGAGGCCCCGAACGATTGTTCTCTACTGTGACACTGCTTTCGAGGGTGGTAGGCCGTCTCCAGCGTCCCTGCGGGGGTGGGGGCTAGGGGGGTGGGGGGTCGTAGGCTGAGAGTGGCTGGGGAGAGGAGAGCTAGCAAGCCCTGAAGCTTGACTCCCTCACACTTGCCGCAGGGGAAAGAGAGGCCCGGGGCTCCCGTGTGTTCCAGGTCGGTCGGCCACCCGCTCTTTCCTCCTCCCAGTCCTGACTCTCGTCCCCAGCCTCTGAGGTAAAAGGCTAGGGGAGGAGGAGCCCTTGGCAATCGCCTCTCCTGCAGGAACAGAACGGAGAACGCAGCCTCCCCAGGTCAGTCCGCAGATCAGGGGAGGGCTTAGAGGGGGCAAAGTGAAGAGAGATGACACGCTGAGATTAAAAAGGACATTTCTTTGTTTGAACGAGGGCTAGCCTTCAGGTGGCTTATGCCAAAGAGCGTGCTGAGTGAGGGGGACATAGACTTTAGTTGAGAGAAATCTGGATTAGTTTCAACGGTGAAAGAAAGCTTCTCCCAGCTGGCCTCGGAACGGCCAGGAGGCCTCTGAGTGCTTTAGGAGTAGGCTGCCCAGGTGTTGGTGCTGCTCGGAAGCAGGGGAATGGCCACGATGCCCTCCCGAGAAGCCCTCTACCAAGGGCCGTGGGGTGGAAGTTTAGACGCCGTGCCCTGACATTTGATACTTAGTTCTGAGCATGAAAGCCTTCTCTGTTTCCTGTTAAAATGTTGAGAATTATAGGGAAGAGTGAAGATGCTAAAGTCACCAGTAATTCTGCCGCCTACGCATAACTAGTGTTAACATTTTGGTGTTCCAGAAAGATTTTTCCGTGTGTATCTCTCTATATATATCTGCACCTCTAAATATAGATAGATATAAATATAATTTTTACACAGTTGAGAGCATGTATGCTTTTATGTCCCATCCTGTTTTATTTACTTAATGTATTATGAGCCTTTCCCCATGTCAATAAAAATGATTTTGTAAGAATTTTATGAGGGTAAAAATTGGATTGTCTTTCCGTCCATCTGTTAGGTCTCGGCTAAAACAGCCCCTCCCTCGGGAGGACTTTTCTGACCTCCTCTCCACCTGGACCGGGCTAATTTGCTCTGTCGGGCACTTAGCGTGTATCTACTTCTTGCCCGTCACTCGTGGTCCAGCGCTTTTTCTGGGCTTGGTAAACACCGAAAGGGCCAGCGTATATACCTACATATCCCCGGCGCCTGGCACAGAGTAGGCATGCTGGGAGCACTTTTTGAATAAATGAGTCTCATGTTCTATTTACTCATTCTTATATTTGGGGCTATGTGGATTGTTACTGATTTTTTATTAGTACGAACAACACTACAGTGATACCCACAATTCACGTTGTGAACCAAGCGTAGAACCCTGGCTTCCAGCCGCCGGGACTTTTTAATGAGGTTGAATATTTCCCATCTCCCTTTACTCCACCTCTCCCCACTCCTCCGGCCCGGTTTCAGGGAAACTGCAGGTCCCCAGACGGGCATCTGGTTTTCCTCTGCCCAAGGGCCTTTCTGGGCTCGGCAGGGCAGGACCAGCTAGGGCCCGGGCCCAGTCCTCATCGCCTAGTCTATTCCCTGAGGCCTGGACATCCTGTTTCTTTGCCTCTTCGTGAGGAGAGCTGTCCCTGGGTGGGAGAGGCTTGGAGTGTGGCACTTTCTAGTTGGCCCCACTTGGCAGGGTGGGCACAGAGTAGAGAGGAAGGAGGACAGATGGTTCCTTGGGCTGCATGAATTACCCCGTCAGCCTCAGCCTCCTTAACTCAAACCCGGAGGAGGCTGTCAGCTGCTGTGAAATGAAGAAAAGGCTGGTGGGTAGCCACGGGACGGGAGAGGAAGAGGAGGCAGGTGGGTGAGTGGGCCTCGGTCTTCATGTCCCCTTGGACGTACTGGCTTGGGGGTGGGCAGGGAAGTGGAGACAAGGGTCTTCCCTGACCCCAGAGAAGAGACGAGGCACCTTTTCCTGCACTGCTCTTCACCCTGGGAGTTTTATCCGCAGCGGGATGAGAGGTATCACCTTAGGGAGATGGTGACTTCCATAGATCTCTTTCATAAACTGACTTGGAGCGCCTGCCATGTCCCAGGCACTTTGCAGGGCTCGCACCCGGAGATACAAAGATGAGTGGGCTGGGCTGGTCTCTACCTCCATCTGGGGGCTCTTAGCCACTGTTGAGCTTGCGGATTCCTACAAACCAAGGTAGCCGAGGGCAAACTCCCAATCTGCCTGTGGTGGAAGTCGGGGTGTCAAGAGACTGGCACTTGACACCTTACGGTGCTTGGGTAAGGCCGCTGGACCCTTCTCTACATCCACTGTCTGCAGCCCAGGTCAGGCGGGACATCCTGCCACCTGCCTCCGGAACTTCTTTGTCCTTTGAGAGAGTAGGGCAGCCGGTTCCTCTTTCTTGTTCTCACGCAGGGCCCTGATCTGTTCATTCATTCATTCATTCATTCATTCATTCAACGAATACTTACTGAGTGCCTCCTATGTGCCAGGCATTGTTATAGATACTCTAGATATGGGATACATTCATTAACAAAACAAAGATCCCCTAGAGTCTGCATTCTAATGGGTTGGAGGACAGATGCTGAGTAATAAACGCCATGCCTACTATGCGGAGTGTTAGAAGGTAGAGTGTGCCAACGGGAAAAGGAAAAGAGCAGTCTAAATGGGCTTGGGGACGCCGGGGTGGGGGTGGAGAGAAAGGGTTGCAGTTTAAAATTTTTTTTTAACATTTGTTTATTTTTGAGAGAGAGCACGAGGGGGGGAGGTGCAGACAGAGAGGGAGACACAGAATCCGAAGCAGGTTCCAGGCTCTGAGCTGTCAGCACAGAACCTGACATGGGACTCAAACCCACGAACTGTGAGATCATGACCTGAGCTGAAGTCAGACGCTTAACCGACTGAGCCACCCAGGCACCCTGAAAGGGTTGCGGTGGTTTTTTTTTTTTTTTTTTTCATTTTTTCCATGTTTATTTTTGAGAGAGAGAGAGAGAGATAGCGTGAATGGCGGAATGGGCAGAGAAAGGGGGAGACACAGAATCCGAAGCAGGCTCCATGCTCTGAGCTGTCAGCACAGAGGGCTCGGACTCACAGACTGTGAGAATCATGCCTGAGCCAAAGTCAGATGCTCAACCCACTGAGCCACCCAGGCGCCCCAGGGTTGCAGTTTTAAATGGTGTGTCACTGAGGCTCCCTTGAGAACATGCCATTTGAGCAAAACCTTAGAGGCGAGGGACTATGCCGTACAGATATTGGGAGAACATTTCACGTGGAGGAAGCACTTAGGGCAAAGGTCCTCGGAAAGGAACGTACCTGACGTACCTGACATGTTTGGGGCCTGGCAGGGAGGTCGGTGTAGCGGGGGTGGTGGGATAAAGCTGGGAAGCGGTCAGGGAGAGGGCTGGAAAGATGACAAGATACCGGCTTGGAGGCCGCTGGAAGGACATTGGCTTTTATTCTGGGGGAAACGGGGAGCCGCTGCAGGGTTCAGAGCAAAGAAGCGACACGATTCGACTTAGGTTTTAAAGGTGCGCTCAGCCGCTGTGTTGAGACCACACTGAGGGGGCAAGCCGGGGCTTGGTAGGAGCTAATCGCACGAGAGCAGAGGGAGGTGCCCCGAATCAGAACGAGGCAGAGGGGGCAGTGGGAAGCGGTTGATTCTGGATGTGCGTGTTCCAAGCTGATTTTTTATTAAGGTAAAAGGTTTGTATAGTGAGGTGCACAAACGCCTTAAGCATATAGCTCACTACGGTTTTGCACGTTGAAATGCCTGTGGAACCACCGCTCTGATCAGTATTTGGAACACTTTCAGCACCCCAGAAGGCTCCCTTGTGTCCCTCCCATGCCCTCTGAAAGGTCACCACTCTTCTGACCTTTATCCCCATAGACTGATTTTCCCTGTTCTTGAACTTTTATAAAGGGAATCACGTGGTGATTTGTGTCTGGCTTCTGAAGCTTGAAATTATGTCCGAGATGCATCCCTGTTATTGAGCGAAACAGAATTTTCTTGTGGGTTGGTCGGTTTTTGTTTCTGTGTTTTTCTCGTTGCTAGAATTCCATTGTATGAATGTACGCTGACTTGTTAAAATTCTGGCTGTCTTTTGAAGAAAGAGCCAGTGAATTTGCTTCCGGATCGGATGTGGGATGTGCGAGAAAGAAGAGTCCAGGCTGACCAAACTTTTAGTCCGAAGCCACTGGAAAGATGGAGTCGGCGTTATCTGAGGTGGGAAAGGCTGCGGATGGTCCAGGTTTCGTGAGCCATAGAGTTCAGATTTAGACACGTGGAGTCTGGACTGTTGAGCGGGTGGTTGGATGGATCTGCAAGGATGGGGTTCAAGAGAGAGGTCTGGACTCGGGACATAAACGTGAGAGCCGTTGGCCTGTGGACGGTGTGTAATTCCCCGAGGAACCTCGGCGAGGTCTCCAAGGGTGGAAGCAGAGACGAAGAAGAGGTGGGCACTGAGGACCAAGCACTGAGAGGTTGGGGAGAAGAGAACGCTCCGATGTAGGAGGAAAACTCAGAGCTCCCAGAGCCCCCGTGTGCTGTCCTGGAGGCAAGGCTTAGAAAGTGTGTCAAGGAGAAGCGAGGGGCTGGCTGTTTCAGATGCCGCTGGTGGATCAAGTGAGGTGAGGACTGAGCATTACCATTGGATTTAGCAAGAACAATGTCGGCGGAGGGGTGGGAGCAGAAAGCTTCATTGGAGAAAGCTCAAGAGAGAAGAAGAACGAATTGAAGGCACCGGCGTAGATTGCTCTTTTGGAGAATTTTGTTACAAAGGGAACAAAGTAATGGGCAGAAGCTGTCAGGAGAAATGGGAACAGGCATTTGGTCTTGTGTTGTTTCCTAAGGGGGGAGAGACGCTGGCACACTTGGGTGCCCACATCTCACGGTCCGGGAGAGAGTGCAACGCTAATGTGGGAGCCGAGGAGAGAATTTCTGGAGTGTAGGCTTTGCTTCGGCAGGCAGGGTGGGGACAAACACGGATGGGCTGGCATCGAGGCGCTTGGAGATCGTCTCTCAGGCAGGAAGTCAGGGTGCGTGGGTGCAGACGCTGTTAGGTGAAGTTTCAGCTTTCTCGGTGAAGCGGGAAGCAAGGTCGGCGGCTGAAAGGGAGGATGCGGGAGGAGGCCGTGGAGAGAGCAGCAGTCGGGAAATAATTCTCTGGAAGCGGGGGAGGGATTAGACTCGAGAAGCCTTGTATAATTGGGGGCAGCATTAAGGGCCCACCCAAAGTTCACGGTGATGAATTTGAAGCGAGACTCTGGCAGCGTGGCCGTGTGCTTATCACCAGCAGTGCTCAGCAGCCTGGCACGGGCACGGAGCCGACGGAGAGTCCCTTCCTTCCTTCATTCAGAAGTGCCAGACTGTGGGCCAGGCATTAGGTGTCTAATCATGGTCAAGAAGTTGGCCCTGGTCCCTGGCGCTTAGGCACTGGTGTAGGGAGAGAGCTAGTCCACAGATAAGCAGGCGGGTAGCTACAGTTATAGCTTCAGAGAATTCAAGGAAGGAAGCCATCTTTCTCTTCTCTGTGGCTGGCTCTGGCTTCTCCGAACCTCGAGTGTGTCCAAAGAGACCCACAGGTGTTTGAGGACGTAGGTGGGGCCTTGTAAGGCCTTGTGGTTCATGGTCAAGAGTTTGGATTTTATTCTAAGTGCGCTATGAAGCCTCTGAGTGCTTTAAGCAGGGAATGACATAATCTAAATTACATTTTTAAAAGGTCAGAATTAGTCAATGAAATATTAGCAAATCAAATCCAGTGATAGGTAAAAAGGGTAATATATCATAACCAAATAGGATTTATTCCACGTGTGCTAGGGTGGTTTAACATTAAAAAACTCAATCAGTGTCTTCACCACATTAACAGAGAAAGGTCACCCTGCCTGCTGTGTGGAGGGTGGGCTGGAGAAGGCAAGAGGAGATTACAGGAGGTCATGGCTATGGGGGAGGGTGGGTGTGGGCAGGGAGTCCCGGAGGCAGTGGAGATGGAGATGGAGAGAACTGGAAAGATTTAGCGTACGTGAGAGTTAGAACCAATCGGTAATGGATTGGGTGTGCGAAATGGGAGAAGGGGTCACGTATGACTCCCAGGTTTATGGCTGAAGCCATTGGGTAGATGGCGGTGCTGTGTCCAGAGAGAGGGCGGGGAAGGAAGAAACTGGGGGAAGATTTGGACCCCAGTAGATACTCAAGTGGAGGTGATACTCAAGCAGGTTCTCTGGTGGCCTTCTCTCTCACTCGTCCCCCAGCTTCCGTCCTTACAGGTGGCCCGGCCGGTGGGCCCCTTCTTGCCTCACACAGCCTTGAGGAAGGGGCCCCTCAAACGTCTAGCAAGTTTCCTGGGTGCCTCCAGCTGCTCCTTCTCTTCTCCTCACTTCTTAGGAGGCTATTGGCTTTCTTAGGCTGGAACCACAGCAGGAAGGATGTATGCCATTGGGTGCCCTGAAGCTTCCAGAAGGAGGCGGCAGACTTGGGGACTCTTCCTTCCTGCCAGGCTCCATTCAGAATGAGACGCAGTGGCTTCTGGGACTGCTAAGGCCCCCAAGCGCCTGTCCATCTTCGGTCTCCCTTGGGCGGCACTGTCCCTGGAGTCTCTGTGTACCTCCAGAGCCTCATGTTCCCCCCCCTGCCCCGCCCCCACATTGCTGGAACCTCCCCAGGCTTGGCACTGTGGATTGTGCTGATCCCCTGCAGGGTGGCTGTACCTCCCCCACCCTACAACAGGCTCCTCCGACAGCCACACTGCAGGGCACTGAGCGGTGCCGTCTCAGCTACGGCCGCAGAGAGGACAGTCAGTCCCTAAGCAGTTATCAAGTATCAGCTCTGGCCCCCTCCGACAGTGGGCAGAGCAGGTGGGATCGAGGAGCCCCCTCTGGGTGTCTGTCACCCTGGCCTGCTCGGAGAAGCGCTGTCTGTCCTTCCCCGAAGGAAGCGGCCGGGGCGCAGCCTGATCTCGGAGGCCCGACCGGTTTCTGATCCTCCCCTCTCCGCCCTGACTGGGGGCCCAGACTACAGCATGGCACGTGCTCGCTCTCAGTTCTTTTATTTCTGTCCCAGCGGAACCAGGAGCTCTGCTGCTCACCCACCCGGCTGGAACAGGATCTCACCTGGCAATGAATCTCGTGGGGGTGCAAGAGGGGAAGGCCTGTTTGAAAACGGCCCCTCCGCCCTAGATATTTGCAAGGATCCCCTTTTCAGAGAGGCTTCTCTCTTCCCCTGCTTTGTAGAGGTGCATCCGTGGGATGAAGGATAAGGGCAGCCTCCCCGAGCAGATGGTTCAGGCACTTAGAGCGGTGCCATTTTGGAGCGGTTACTTAACTTTTTTGAGCTTCCGTTTCCTCTTCTGCCGAAGAGGCTGCTTAATACTTCCTTCCTTCCGAGGGTTGTTAGAGGCCTAGAGATGAGATACGTTAAGGGCCTGGCACACAGTAGGCGCTCAGGAAGTGGGGGCTGTTACTGTGGTCAAATAACCCTAACTCGGGCTTCATTTACCGCTTGATGTTGTGTGGCCACTGGGCTCCCACTGGGCTCAGGTCTGTGTCGGATGGGCTGTGTGCGCTGGGAAGGCAGGGTGTGGCTCTCCCCAGCTGCCTTGCTCATTGTATCCCAGTACCTAGCACATGTCTGGCTGGCACCTAGTAGGCGGCCGAGTCAGTGTCCGTCGGGGGAAGAAATGAGAGAATGCTCGCGTGGAGGAAGGAAGGCTTAGTGGGGCAGATGGAGTGGCCGCCTTGGGAAGAAGTCGGTTGGATCTTCTGTAGTCACTCACAGAGGTACTGGAGCATGAAGGGTTTCATTAAAACATTCCCGAGAGATCAGAGGGTGGGGGGCTGGGGTGCAGAGCCGCGAAGGGTCTCACCCAAGCTTACCGAGCAGGTTGGGGAGAGAATCCTGGACCCCAGCTTGGCTCCCTCTGGTCTCCACGCTCCTGTCTCTCTGAGGGGAGGGCGTGAGCAACCCCTCCCAAGCCCTCCTTGTCCTCCCGAGGGGCTGGCATCTGAGGGAGCTGAAGCAATGGCTCCCCAGGGGGCCGGTGGCTCTGTGAGTGCTCTCTGGGGAGGAAAACATTGAGTGTGTTTGGGGCCTCGGCAGTGCTCAGCAGACACACCTGCCAGGGTGGCTTGTCCTCTGCAGAGTAAACACAACCCTCCCCAACCCCCCACGCCATCGGGCTCCTAGGGCTGCCTCGATGACAGTGGCCCAGCAAGGGCTGGGGAGAGACACAGATACCATTAAGAGTGGCTGTGTCAAGCCCCAGGGACTGACAGTCTGCGAGTGAGCCAGGGAGCCAGCTAGGGGTGTGAAGGCATGAGGCCTCTGTCACCACCACCTGTAATCGCAACTGGAGGCCACTGTGGCTTCAGGCTCTTAGTGGGGTGCGCGTATTCATATATGCACACCTGGGTGTGTGCGTGTGTGTGCGCGTGCGCGCGCGCGCAGGGAGGAGGTTGTAGCTTTTTAATTTTTATCTTTACAAATAAAAAAAATAATACCCTGGGCTTCCAAACCTTTCATTCAATCCTGTTTGCTCCCCCCCTGCCCCCCTCCACCCCAGCTCTCACTCTCTGAGGCCCAGACAAGAGTCCCAGCCAAGCCTCTTTCCTGTTTGTGTTCCCAAGGTCTTCATGCCCCACCTGCCATCATTAATCCTCCCTGACACAGGAACACAGTTTGCGAATTCAAGTCGACAAGGGTTTTCTGACGACACAGGTCCTGTCTTCAAGGGCACAGACTTAGAGTCTGGTGGGTGAGACACGGTTTACCAGCTGCCACTCAGCAAGAAGCCTGAGCAGGCCTGGCCTGCACCCAGACACACAGAGCCAGGGTCACTCCCCCAGGCTGGGACGCTCAGCCCCGCACCTCCACGTACCTGTGCTTAAAACTCACTTTCCCTGCCTCCGAGGCCAGTTACTTCTTAACCTGCGTGTCCTTGGAGTTAAGAAGAAGGACAAAAGAAGGGGATTTAACATCTGAGACTGTATCTTAAGCATGCGCCCGTACACCCCAGAAAGCTATTCTCTTTTCTTCTCTTGTCTAATTCCTCCTCATTCTTTAATACTCAGCTCAGATGAGACCTCCTCCGGGAAGCCCTCCTTGCTCTGCCTCCATGTTCCCACAGTTCTTCTTCAAGGGCTTCAAACACAGCTCTTGCCAAACTGCATGGAGGTAATCTCCGTCACTTGCTTGTGAGCAGTTTGCAGGGACGGGGGTCCAAGTCTCTGCATCTCTGTCCGCGCAGTGCCCGGCATGCTTTCTGCCCATTTTTTATTCCCATGACTGGTCCAATGAATCAGCGAATGAAAGGTAACAGTAGCAAGTGATCCTTTAGCACTAAAATGTGCCAGGTCCTATGCCGAATACTTTATATGGACTCTCTGATTTCAATCGTCGCAAAATGTTATGAAGAGGCACGAATAGTATTTGACCTTAGTGGTGTAATATATCCCTAATTTCCACATTTCCTGAGAAGCTGAGGCTCAGAGAGGCGGGACAACACCCTGTCAGTCACCTAGCTGCGAAGCGTAACCGGGATTGTTGAATGAACTGTTGAATGGACAAATGAGAAGATGAATGAAAAGATCTATATTTGAGCCTTGACTCCAACACTTATTCGGGGTGATTCGGGATCAGTCACTTCCGTCTTTGGGTCTCGGTTTTCACATCTCTAAAATGGGCCCAACCCCTACCACAAAGAGTTGCCTGTGAGACAGTGTTCTTGCAATGGGAGGGGAGAATGGCTTCACCGTTCAGGGATATGTTGGCACGGGGATGGATGGCGGGGAGGGAGGGGTACCTCACCTGCACCCACACCCCGAATCCGCTCTCTGGCCAAGGGCTGGCCTGCCTGCCGGCACTGAGGTAGCAGAAGGAGCTGATGTTTCCTGCAGGGCTGTAGGTGCGCGAGGGAAGCAGAGACCCAGGGGCCAGACGGAGCTGCCACTCGGAGGTGAGGAGGGTCAGAAAGTGGGTCTGCCGCACGCTTGGCAGAGGAGCCAAGTTTGCCTTTGGAGCTGGTGTTTCAAGAGAAAGCCTCTCCCCCCTCGGGTGTCGGGTGTCGGTGTCAAGCCCGCCGTCTACCACCTGCTGGAGCTGAAGACAGCTCCCGGCTGCTGCGAGATGGGCCCTCTCCGCAGGCAGTGGTGTGCTGGCAGAATGGAGAGACTCCCAAACCACACGAGGCGGGAGGTGTGCCTTGAGGTTGGCAGGGAAGGAACCAGCAGCCACTGAATGTGGGGGCTGGCCCCGGGGCTTTAACTCCTCAGTGATGGGGCAGCCCCAGGCCCTCAAGGGGTCCGCATGGGAGTGGGTGTCTCCTCCCACTGCCGGAGTCACTTAGGCAAGGAGGGGCCTAGACAAGGCCTGTCAGAACATGGCCTGGGTTTGAGCTCCGTCTGCAGGTAAGGCTTGAAGAAAAAAAATGTTCGGGGCACCTGGGTGGCTCAGTCGGTTAAGTGTCCGACTTTGCTCGGGTTATGATTTCACAGTTTGTGAGTTCGAGCCCCATGTCGCCTCTGTGCTGACAGCTCAGAGCCCGGAGCCTGCTTCGGATTCTGTGTCTCCCTCTCTCTCTGTCTCAAACCCTTCTCCTTTCATGCTCTGTTTCAAAAATAAACACTAAAAAAAAAATTAAAGAAAAAATATTCAAGCAAAATACGTGTGAGGAGAATCAAGGACAGGCAGCTTTCTCCCAAACCAGGGGAGGTGGGGAGTGGGGGTGGGGATGAAGAAGTGATTTCCCAGTCTGGCCAGTCCAGAGGTCCAGAGGGAATCTGGGGACTGGGAACTGGGAGGCCAGATCTCAGGGCCGGATCTGCTGCTTGGACCAGCCACCTTGCCTCGCCCCACTGGCCCTGCACCTTCACTGGTAGAAAGGACTCAGGCTTCTCAGGGGCGCTGCAAGGATCCGCTGAGCGGTGTCTGGGCTGAGTCTGATGAAGGAAGGGGAGAGCCGAGGGACACAGAGTCCCGAGCGCATTGGGAGTCAGGCCTGGCACACCGCCCCCCCCCCCCCCACCCCAGCCCGGCCGGGCTCTGCTACATACGTGTTCTGACCTTAGCCCAACTCTCTGGGCCTCAGGTGCTACATATGAAAACGGAAGTAATATTTACCTCGCGTGACTCTTGCGAGGGTTAGACATGAAAACGAGCGTGTAAACCCAACAGGTCCCTTCAGGATCATGGGAGGGATCTTGTTCTTCCCCTTTCCTGCTGTTTGGGGGGAGGGAGGCAGATGAAGGGATAATGGTGTGTGTGTGTGTGTGTGTGTGTGTGTGTGTGTGTGTGTGTGTGTGTGTTCCGTCTCTGGCGCGGTTGGGGTGGACGGCAGACACGCCCATCCACCAGTGTGGCTTGAGGGGTTCCTTTACCTGCTTGCCAAGGCCTGACACCGGTGAGCCCGGCCTTGGGGAAGTGGCTGCGTGGCAGGCCTGGGAGGCGCAGGAAGGCCTGTGCGCAGGTAGTGTGTCTCATCATGGCTCCGGATGGAGCGTTTGGGCACCTCCCTTCCTGCTCTGCCATGAGCACAGGGACGAGGGGAGTCCCGAGGAAGGAGGGGTGCGGGCTGGTGGGAAGGGAGTGCTTGCATGTGGAGTATCTCCTCAGTGTCCGGAGCGTAGTTGATTTTATGCAGCCCTGCAGGGCTGAAATCAGCAACATCTTACACATAAAGAAATAAGGAACCAGGGAGGTAGAGTCACTTGAAAACTGTTACCCAGCTCCTCAGTAACAAAACTTGGATTGGAGCTTGGCGCCTGCCAGATACCAAAGAGGATGCCATTTGTGGAATACCCACCCCCCACTGCCACTCTGCTCAGGGAGTGGCAACCACAGCCCCTATCCTCAGAGAGCTTCTGGGCAGAGATGGACACAGAACCCAAGAGTTTGCAGATAGCGAGCTAAATCAGCACCGGCTGGGCTAAGATGGCCGAGACTTCTGGGGCAGAAATTGCCAGCGGGTACGGGCCTGGCCTGCCGCCTGGTTTCCTTTAGGCCCCGCCTGCTTTCTCCCAGCCCCCGGGGCCTGCATGTGCTCATTTGCACGGCTGCTTCAATCACAAGTGCAGGGAAGCTAAATCCGGAGGTGTCGTCAGCATCACGGCAGCAGGAAAGATCCCACGAGGTCCACAGAGGTGAGAGGGGTGGAGACGGGCTAGAGAGGCGGCCCCGCAGGCCTGGGCCGGGTCCTGGGCTGGGCGCGGCAAGGGGTTCAGGAGGGACCCTCTGTGCCACCCGCAGGTAGAGTGCATCCTACAAAGAGCACTGGGCCCGAGTCAGAGGAGCCTGGGTTCAGTTTCAACTCAGACACCAAGCAGCCACGCTATGGCCTTGGGCACTCACTGAACCTCCCTGGGCCTCCGGTTTCCAGTCTGTAAAATGGCAATCCCCTGTTCTTTCTTAACCTGGCAAGCTGATGTTTGCAACGAGTAGGCTCCCTGGCTGGGAAGCGCCTTGTGAGTGGTGCTGGGCTGTGTCATTATCCTGTTGCCAAGGAGGGGAGCCTCTTTCTTCTCCCAAGCTGGCATGGTGGGGGTAGCTATCCATGAAGAGGAACAGGTCACACAGGTGGATTTGCGATGAACCTGGCAGGGACTTGTGTTCCTGTTTCCTGTGGGATCCAAGACAATGTCTTCCCTTTTTCTGCTCCTCAGTCAGCCTCTCCACAAACAAGGGTGTGGGGGGCCTGCTTTAGTGCCAGATATTGTGCTGAGTGCCGCCGGGTCCTGCCGCCCACACCTACTATAGTCCGAGAGGCTCAGACAAGGAGCGCCAAGGGATGGAAGGCTGCGGTCCCTCTCCTCGCTTCCCTCGCAGCCTCATGGGAACACGGGGGTGTGACACACAAACCACCACCTTTGGAGGCAGCCCGAGCCGCGATTCCGGTTTGGCCAGCAGCTGTATGACCTTGGGCAAATCGCTCCTGGGATGACTGAGAAAAGAGGGAAGGAGAGATTGTGTGCAAAACTCAATGCCAGAGGGTGACAAGGGACACTCGGGGAGCTGGGCCGGGCAGATCGTAGTTCCATTTTACAGATGCAGAAGCCAGGATCCTGGGAGGTGATGCGATTTGCCGACGCAGCAAGTTTGAATCTGATTCAAAGCCAGGCCCTCTAGTGCCTGCTAAGAGCCTGCAGAGTGCGGGGTTAACCTAGAGCTTCTTGTTCCCTGGCCAACCACCAATCACCTGTGTGGCTGTCAGGGACGTGAGTACCGGCTGTGGAGGTCGGAGGAGGGAGAGGGGTGCACGGTCAGGCCTCTGCAAGATTTAAATGTTGGGGGCCTCCGCAGGTGGACCTGCCAAGTAGCCCAGATCGTCGGCATTGGTATCGGGAAAGCCACTTCGGTCCCCCGGCCCCACCTCCCTCACCCCTGTGGCCGCAGTGCACGTCCTACCTGATTCTTGCCTGCTCGAGTCCCCAAGGCCCGTTACTGCCAGCTCTCTGCCTTCTCTTTTTTCCAGCTCTGAGCATGGCGCTTTGAAGTTTTCGTGAATGGTAGATGGAAAAAAAAAAAAAAAAAGAGCTTTGATTTAATAAGCTTCCTCCTCCCCGCCCCACACATCAGGATGTGAGATCCCGGCACCCAGGGTCGTGGCAGGTGTGAGTGATTTACAGGGCTTTGCAGAAGCGGGAGTGCCTGAAAATGCGTTTATTGATCAGCCCTCGCAGAAGCTGCCTCGCCAGGCCCCTGCTCTGGGACGCCGCCAGCGGCTCTGGCTGCTCTGTGCCAAGGACAGGGGTGCAGGCCAGCTCCCCGCAGAGCAGAGAGCAGGCTGGGCCCTACCTCCACCCGGGGCTGGCAGTGAGGAGAAGGGCTGGCCTTGCAGCAGAAGGGAGTGTGGTTAGACTCCTGCTACAGCTACCAAAATAAGTGGCTTAAATATACCGGGCTGGGTGACAGAGGCAGGACCCGAGCATGAAATCCCGAGGCTCCCATAGCAGGGGCCTGATCTGTGTGTGCTGGGCACAGCATCTTCCGCCGGCTGGGAGGGGTGGTGTGGGGTGGAGCAAGCCTCCTCTGACCCAAGACCCTCCGACTTTATCCACATTTCTTTTTTTTTTTAATGTTTATTTATTTGTTTTGAGAGAGAGAGGAAGAGAGAGAGAGAGAGAGAGGCAGAGAGAGGAGGAGACAGAGAATCCCAAGCGGGCTTGGCGCTGCCAGCGCAGAGACCAAAGCGGGGCTCGAACTCATGAACCGTGAGATCATGACCTGAGCCGACATCGAGAGTCGGATGCTTAACCGACTGAGCCACCCATGAGCCCCTGACTTTATCCACATTAAAAGTGATTATTGACACAGTCGGATTAATATCTACTGTGTTTGTAATTGTTTTCTATTTAATTGGATTTGTTCCTTATTTCTTCCACCTGCCCCCTCTTTTTCAGCCTTCTCTGGTTTCAATCGAGCATTTTATACGAATCCATTTTCCCTCCCCAAATATTATTGGGTGCCTACTGCGTGCCAGGCACCGTGCCAGCTGCTAGGATACAACATTGAGCAGGCCTCGTTCCTGCTCTCGGGGTACTTGTGGTTTTATGCTTGTGAGGAAAACAAAGAATTCAACTTATTGTCCCGTGTGGGGAGGAGGGGGGCGTCCGTCTCCAACTGTGACCCGGGAGATCCAACATCCTACCTCCTGCCACGTGCTGTCCTGGAAAGGGGGATCTATGCCCTCCTCGAATCCATGCAGGGGAGCGAGGGTGCAGGGGCCCTCCTTCCCACTGCATCAGGGCTCCACCGCCCACAGATTCATTTCCGTGGCTGGGGCAGAACAGACGGGCCACCTGAGCCAATCAGGAGGGTGGGGGGTGCTGCTGGCAGGGCTCAGGGCTAGCAGCTGTTGCTCGTTCTCCCGTGTGCTGCTGATCGGGAAGGACTGGAGTCTGGGCTGGGCCTGGCCTGGGCCTTGGCCGTGTGGGGCTCGGTGAAATGCACACGTGCCGTGAGTCGCACGGCAAACAAGGCATCAGGAGACGCCAACGAGCAACCGTGGGCAAGTGCTGGAGTGCTCACCGCTGTTACCTGGGCTCCAAACCCCACTGACCTAGACGTTCGTGGGGAGAAAGGACAGAACCTGGGGGAACACACACCTTCTTCCAGATCCTAAGAGCAGCGCTGCTTTGGATTGTGAGGCAGCAGAAGGAACTGAAGTTAGAGCCGGGAAGGACTTTCTGATATAAAAGCAGTGGAGTGGAGGCCTGAGGGTGGGGGTGGACTCTTTGGAAAGATTTTCATGGGAAAGTTAGGAAGCCCCATGGGCCTGTGTCCTAGGCCGGGGAGGGTCTGGCGGGGACATTGCCTGTGACTCCACAGTGCCTGCAAGGAAGGCCCGTCTCCTGGGTCCCAGCTGGGCTGCTGCTGCCTTTGGGATGCTCTGGGGTCTGCAGGGGGTCTCCCTGGCTGGGGTTATGTTATGATCCCTTGATGGACATAGGCCTTTAGGCAGGTGCTGAGTATCCCGTGGTTTCTGACAGGACAGGAGATACTCAGGAGGGAGGAAGGAGAAAGGACATGGGCTCCTCCTGAGTCTGCCTGCCCCTGTCTGCAGTCTCCTCGCCGGCCACTTCCTCCAAGAGGGCTTTACTGGCCCCAGCCAGGGAGTGTGGCTCCTCCAGGGCCCTGCGTGGGGTTCAGTGCTGGGCTGAGCCAGCTCTGCCCCCCCCCTGCCCCCTCCTCCCCCACCTCAGGCAGATCAGGGAACACAGACTAATTCTGTACCAAGGTTGAGTGAGGTGGGAGAGGTCGCTGCAAAGAGAAACTGAAGCCGTGTGACCAGTCTTCCAAAATGTAACAAGCAACTTTTTAATCTGTGTCCCTGCAACCTGTTTTGTATCTCTTTGGGAGCTGACCGTATTTTCCCGTGGAGTCAGGGGTGTCCCCGGCGTGGGGGAGTGATAAGGCGAGGTGATAACGCTAGGCACCAGTTGCTACTATGTAGCCGGGGCCTGGACGAGTTCGTGCCAGCAAAGGGCGTCTTCTCAAGAAGGCCATTGTACCAGGGACGGAGCTGAGGCTCAAGGAGTCGTTACTTGCTCGAGGCCGCGGGCTGTTAGCTGGTGGAGCCGCAGCCTGAACTCAGATCTGACTCCGAGGCACACTTCATTCGTTCCCTTACTCATTCACTCACGCCACACACACACACACACACACACACACACACACACACACACACACACACACGCTTCTTTCTCTTTCTGTCCTTTGTCGCTGCCCATCTTCCTGTCTGTGGGGCACACAGCTAGAATGTGAAAGCCGAGGGGAGGAACCCCCTTCTGGGAGACTCTGTGTGCCTCGCCCCCACAGCCCGTGGGCCCCTCCTCCCTAAATTGGGAGAGGAGTTTGGTTCCCAGGGCTCCCCATTCCTTTCCGTCAGCGCCAAGCTCAGCTCGCCATATAGGATGATGGGATGCATTCCAGAATGGGGGCACGCCGTGCAGAGCTTGGGAGACATCTGGTTTAGTCCCACATTATCTCGATCGAGGACACGGATGCCCCAAAGGGGAGGGGGTCTCACCCCGGCCGGCTCACTCTCAGCAGAGCCTGGACCAGAATCCCGGTCTCCTGACCCACGCCCACCAGGAAGGACCCCAAGGAGGGACTCTGCCTCTTTGGGGGTCCTGATGTTGCTGCCATGCGGGCGGGCACCCCTCGATTGGCAGCATAGGCCCCTCTGTGCTCTCGAGCCCAGGGTGGTGGACACGTGCCCGGGTCCCTCCTGCCCTGGCTCTGCCGGTGTGCCAGGCACACTGGAGGGTTCTTGGCCGCCTTTCGGAAGTGGCCACTGTCTGCAGAGGCCAGAGAGGCCTGTGGGAATGATTCCATCGGCTCCCTTTCCCCAGAGGGCAGGTCTTTCCACTTCACTGGAGAAGGAATTTGGCCCCCTCACCACCGTGGTCGTCACAGTAAAGGCCTCGCTGCACCAGCCACTCACAGGCCATTAAATCCGTATGCAGACAGGATGGGTTTTTCCGTCCCACCCACTGGGTGAGTCAGAAAGTCACCCACGGCAGGTGGGGCCATTTGGCCTTGGTCTTTTTGTCATCCTGGCCTTACCTGAGAGCAGGAGAGAATTAAGTCAGAGCAGGAGATGGCCAGGAATGCCGAGACCTGGGTCCAGTTTCCCAAGCTGAACCCCCTCCTCCTCCGGGACCAGCTGGTCGCTGGGATGTGGGGCCGCACCTGACCTTGGCAGCCGGAGAGCTGCTTCCCGTGGTGGGTGGGGAGGAGGTGGCTGCATCGCAAAATCACCCGAGGCGTCGTCTGTCTGGGGACATTCTGACTCACCCCGGGGGGGGGGGGGGGGAAGGACTGGGGTTGGCAGGCGAGTGTACCTGGAAAATGTGCCTTCTCCAAATCGGAGAATCCTGCTCCCTACGCCCCACCCCCTGCAGCCGCCTTTGCGGCTCTGACAATTCACATCCCTCTCTGGAAGGAGCCCACACCCACAGGAGAAGACACCCACAGGGAAGAGGCGCTTCGCGGGGTGGGGAGTGGGGGGCGCAGGCCTGGGGCAGAACCGGTGATGCCGGCTCTCCGTGCAGCCTGTGAGCCTGGGCTTCATGCCGGGGAACTTCGGCCTTGTGTGTTTCAGCAGGGTTGTGTGTTTCAGCAGGGGCTGCTCTCTCGTCACACCGGCCGCTCCCTTTGGGCAGGGGCTGTGCCTACCTGTCAGATGGACACTTCTTTTAGGGCAGGAGTTAGGTTTTTTTTCTGCTCACTCCCAGATCCAAGGGAGAGGCTCTGAATCTCAAGGGGGAGGGGCGGGGGGGGGGCAGTTGGTTTCTGAATCGCATTCGAGCACTCGATGGTCTTCTCACCAGGCCGTGGAGTGATCTGTCCTCAGCAAGTGACCAGCAGCTATTTCCAAGGCCCATTTACATTAATGACCTAATCAATTTATCCAGCTCTTCTCTTTCAAGATGCTCAGAGCATCCGCCCCTCCTCTCTGTAGCCTTTGGGCTGGCGCTGGAGGTATCAGACTGATTTCCCTCTTGGGGACCGGTGACACTCATATCGGACACGGTAGCTGATGCCACAGGGTCTGAAGTGAGCAAAATTCAAGGCAGGATTGTCAGGACCTAGACATCCTGGCCCCTCCCCATGGCCCCTGATCCAGACTCCCCTGGGCAATGTTACTATTAAATATTTGGCCCCTGGAGTGTGCCCAGCACCTTTGATTGTATCTGGTTTCCTGTTCTCCTTTGGGAGGAAGAATTTCTCTGCAGGAAGTAGTTTAATAGTCTGAAAGCCTTACTTCCCTGGTCTTGAGATCCAAGTTTCCAGTTGTAAGTGGCCAAGATCCTTGATAAGAAGGGAGGCAGGAAGGGGGGGTGGGGAGCAGAGCTACTTAGCATCGCTCCTTCTCAGACACTGAGGAAGAGGGAAGGAGAGAGGGAGGATTCAGTTCCTGACTCTCCAGACTGCAGGGCTGCAGACACACGCTGACAGCTCCCCCCTCCCCCACCCCCAGCCCTCTGGCGACGTGACTGGGAAACAGGGACAGCCAGACCTGGGGACCTTCCCTGGCCTCAACAGTTGACAGGACACTTCATCACCTCTGTCTTCCAACAAGGCCACATTCAGCCTTTTCCAAAACGACCATGTGGCTTCTCTCTCTCTCTCTCTCTCTCTCTCTCTCTCTTCTGAGTCAACACATATTTGTGAAGAGTCTGGTCACTTCTCTCCTCCCCCGGGGCAGAGAGTTTTCTGTGATGACTGTATTCAGTTCTTCCTGTTTTGGCTTCACTTCTGAGCCGTTGGGGTCTAACCGGGAACTCAGACACCATTGACGTGTATACGGCTGAGGACCTTTTAAAGCCAGGGATCGGCTATGCAGGTGCTGAAGCATCTGAGAAGCCAGATGGGACAGTGAGGTAACCTGGAGATTAGCAGCGACAGGAAGTTAGCCCTGGGCTGCAGGACGAAGGGAGGAGGAGGGTCCTGGAGCCCCGGGGGCTGGTGGAGGCTGGGACCTCGAGGTGGGCCTGTCTGCTGGGAGGGAAAGCCAAGGAGGAGACTTAACGGCTGCCTGAGGCATGGAGAGAGGGGTAGAAATATTCTGGCTTTATTCTCCTCCCTCGGGGCTCCAGCGCCCCCCCTGGACCCCAATGCCGACTCAGGAGCTTGGGAAACGCAGCCCGCAGGGCTCAGCCCCTGGTGATACAGAGCCGGGCAGAAGGAGGAGGGAGGCCGAGGACAGCCAGCTTCAGGACCACGTCTTGTTTGTGCCCTGACGAAGTGGCTGCCCTGAGCGCTCCCTCTGTTGGCAGTTCTCCCTCCGAAGAGAGTTCTTTCAGGCCTCTCCCCTTCTCTTTTCTCTGTCAGATGCTTCTTTCCTGCCTACGTCTCACGGTCTGTTCGTCACCAGATGACATTCTGAGCTTTTGCCTGCTCTACGGAGGCTGTTTTTGCTCATGTTCTCAGAGTCAGCCGAGGAGGCAGCGCCCAGTCGTGTCCAGGGGGATGCTCCGTCCGAGGCTTTGGGCAGGGAGAGGCCACCCCTCTGTGCACAGCCAGGGCCTCTGACCGGAAGTAATCTTATCTGTGAAAGGGGTCTATGCATGAGACACGGGACCAACGAGGAGGGGCATGCTCCTAGCTCCCTCTAGGATTTAGTTTGAGATGGAGACACGGCTTCTCTGGGCTGCCGGCTAGAAGACTCCGGGGAAGTTAGTTCTGGCCACGGTACGCGGGGGCAGCGCTGGGGTTGGGGGCTGGCTGGTGACCTGGTGGCACTTTCTCATCCCTCTCATAAGAGGCCCTCGTCAGAGTGGCCTTACGTCCCAGGACCTAAGCAGGGGACCAGTAGGTACCCAGTTCATCGGTGGGCTCCCATAGCTCCCAGGGCAGCGGGGAGGGAAGCAGGAAATGATTTTTCTCATCCGGGGCACTGTAATTACTTCCGGGCTACGGCGATGCCTTTCTCATCTGACTTTCTCCAGCTGAGCAGCTACCATTTAATCTTTATTTCTGGTTCCCTGAGATGTACTCACGTGATAGGTCCTCAACCAGTCGTAAATGATCAAATGAATCATTTTTATTTATCGCCGAATACATTTGATTTATCATTGAATAAATCATAAGTGATTGAATAAATGGCCGTGTGGATTCACTTACCCTTTTCTACATGTATTTATTCATTTATTCGGCAAATAATGATTGAACGCTGTTCGAGATACTGGGGTTGCGGTGTTCTTGAAAATTAAAAACAAATTTGCAGGGCCCGCAAAATAAGGGCCCTGTCCTGAATGGAGCTCACATTGTGCTGCAGGGAAACCGATGATAAGGGCATTTATGTGTGTACATATGAAGAGAGAATGAGAGAGAAACAGGAAGTGAAAAGTTCTGTCAAGAAAATTAGGGGCGCCTGGGTGGCTCAGTTGGCTGAGTGTCTGACTGATTTTGGCTTGATTTAGGCTCAGGTCATCATCCCGGGGTGGTGAGATTGAACCCTGCTTTGAGCATGGAGGCTGCTTAGATTCTCTCTCTCTCTTTCTCTCTCTCTCTCTGCCCCTCTCCCCTACTATTGCACTCTTTCTCACTCTCTCTAAAAGAAAAATGTAAAGGGGCACCTGGGTGGCTCAGTCGGTTCAGCATCCGACTTCGGCTCAGGTCACGATCTCACAGTTCGTGGGTTCGAGCCCCGCGTCGGGCTCTGTGCTGACAACTCAGAGCCTGGAGCCTGCTTCGGTTTCTGTGTCTCCCTCGCTCTTTGCCCCTCCCCCGCTCACATTCTGTCTCTCTCTCTCAAAAATAAATAAACATTAAAAATTTTAAAAATAAAAGAAAAAAGAAAAAAAGAATTAAACATGACAAGAGGTACAGGGTGTTAGGGGCTCTTTTGCAGGGCAGCCAGGGAAGCTTCTCTGAGAAGGTGACATCCGGGCTGAGATCTGAATGAGGGGAGATGAACGGAAAAGTGCAAAGGCCCTCAGCCGGACACAAGCAAGGGCCCAGCAGTGTGGTGTGGACCTCATGGGCAAGAGGAGTGGGGTTCAGAGTCAGGGGAAGGGCCCCCCCGCAGGAGCCAGGGGTCGGCGAGACTTAGGAAATGGCACCTCCCTCTGCTCAGTGGCCAGGATCACAACCTGAACATCATCTTGATGATTCTTCCTCTCGCCTGGACAGCCAGACTCAGCAGCAGGTCCCGTTGGTTCTGTTCCCAAGTGCATCTGAAAGCGGTCTGTGGTCCCGTTCCTCCCCCACCCCCCCCCATGCCAACTAGAGCACCCATCTCTTGCCCGGATGGCTAAAACAGCCTCCCGGTTCTTTTCTTGCTTTTCCTGCCACGGCGCACTCTCCACATGCGGGCCGAGGGAGCTTTGAAAAACAGACATTGGACGATATTACACCTTTACATGCCCTGGCTTCCCTGCACTTCGTATACGCCCCAGAACCTTTACTGTGGCCCTCCCGGCCCTCGGTGGCTGTCCCTGACCACAGCTGTGACTGACCCGCCCTGGTCCTTGCCCTCACTGGCCTCGCTTGCTGCTCTCTGTGCCTTGACTTCCAGCTCAGCGCCTTCGCCTGCCTTACCTTGTTTTGTTTTTTTCATTAATTTTCAAAAACCGCTTATTACAGCAGCACGAAGCCCTCCACGCTTAAGGCATATTACTAGTATGTTTCCCAATTTTTGTATTTTGCGAGTGGACCTGCCCTACCTTCTGCTGGGAAGGCTCTGCCCGCCCCCTGCCGCCGCCACCCCGATCTTTGCCTCTTGGTGATTGTTTAGCGCTCAGCTCAGCGCGCCGTCCTCAGAGAGCCCTGCCGCCCAACAGCTCTTCATTTTCTCGGGGTGGTGGGGGGGGGGTCCTGTTGATTTCACTTTCTGAAAGGATCTGTTTATTTGTTTTTACATCCATTTCCGGTCCCCTTGCTTCTAGAAAGTTACTTTCATGAGAGCCTGTTCTCTTCAATATTTCAAGATTTCTGGACCCTAAAGGTGCTCAGTGAATATTTGTTTAATGAATTAAAGGGAGGTCCCTTGCCCTCCCGGTTGCCCCAACACCTGCCACGAAACATCCAGGCAACTCATGAACAGACCAGTCTGGGGGCTGTGAAGAGGTCAGACCCAGAAGGAGGAGAGAGGAGGGAGGAGGAAGGAGGGAGGAGGGAGGAAGGAGGCTCCCAGGCAGGTCTAATGGCATCTTCAGAACTGCTCAATCCAAGGAGCCTGCCTGGAGCTGGCAAGGCTCACCATGGCTCCCTTCCACTCTGGGCTCCACCCTCCAAACCCCTCATACGGGAGTGCCGGAGCTGGGTCCAGCCCGAGCTTTGGACTGGGAAAAATCTGATCTTAGAGATTCCATCTCTGCCTCTGTCTGGCTAAGGGATCTTGGATGGGGTCTCATAATCGGAGTCTCGGTTACTGTAGTTGAAAAAACTGGAAATAATAATCATAATAATACCTAACTCACAGGACTATCTTTAGTCAGCGCCTGGTCCACGAAAAATATCAATAAATGTTAGCTCTTATTAACGTTGTTGTCATCTTTACTGATCGTTCAACGCCCCCCTCCCTTAGCCTCCGGAACCTCCCTCTTCCCGTGTGGCACCCCTGCCAGAGTGTACAGGGGTATGGCAAAGGTGTCCTCTGCCCTGCCCTCTTGGGTGAGGGATTTGTGACCTTCCCCCCCCATGTCTGCCTCTGAACGACTCTTGCTCTGGCAGCATCTGTCCCCATTCGGCCAGGCCAGCACTTGGCGACAGGAACTCCCCTTCCCCTCTTTCCTGAAGCTCTTCCTCTCGCTCTCGGAACCTGCCACCCCACTGCTCAGGGTGCACAGACTTTCTGTGTTTTCACTGTCGTCGGGAAGGTGCCGGCTCATAAACTAATTCATATTCTGGAGTTAGTGCTGTCTTGGCTTTTAAAAATAACACCCATAGGGGCCAATTCTTAATCCAAAGGGACGTATCTCACCGATGGTGGGATTTCAAACACTGTGAGGGAGATACTGGAGGTGAGGGGGCTGGTTCCTTGCCTGCCCTGGTGTTTCCTTGTCTCCATTGTGTTACTCCCCCGCCCCCCACCTGTGTCTATCTGAGACTGCACGCTCCTGAGAGCAGCCATCTCTCTGGCGAGTTCTTAATCCAGCCCTGGGGGTGGTATGGCCTCGGGCCCCAACTTGGGAGGGATAGCCCCAAGTACTGGAGAACATTCAACTTGCCCCACCCCATGTGCGCCCCGGGACTTGCAGCCTCTGCTTCTCTTTCCCACGTGTGGGGTGTGGGGAGAGGTGAGTTTCTCCCTGGCCCTGGGACACAGCCCTTCCTGTGAGAGCCTGCCCCACCTCAGCTAAGGTCCTGGGTCCAGCCCTTTCCCACCGTGGAGAAAATAGCAAGAAAAACAGATGAGAACTGATACCCTAAGCTGCAGGTCTGCTGGGACCTGGCTCTGGAGGAGCCCAAGGAAAGCTTTAACCCCGGGGCTCCAGGGCGACGGGAGGAGGGGAGCGGGCGCCTCTCTAGTGGGACGTTGCCTCCTCCCTCTCTGGCACCTGGGTTACTGTCGGTACCCACCTCCTCTCTCAGTGGGTCATCACTGCCCAGGTGTAGGTCCAGAGCACCCCCGCCCCACCCCGCCCCCAGTCCTCAGGCTGTCAGATGACAGCACGAGGTCACCTTGTCCATCCCCCTATCTCTGGGTATATCCTCTTTGAACAGGGTCCAAACGTTCTCATTTTAAAGCTCGTAGGAAAGGGACATTCCCAAGCTGCCAATCATCCTGTATCTAAGTGACCTGTAGGGAGCCCGGTGCCCCAAAGGAGAACTGGTCAGGAAACCCCGGTAAGTTACTGGCCGTTTCTGGGCCTGGAGTTCCTCATCTGTGAAATGTTCATCCCATTATGCGCCGCGTTCTCAGGGTGGTTATGCGGATTACCTGAGACATGAATGTAACGGGCTTTGTAAACGGTCAATGGGATATAAATCAGATGTGCGATGGCCGCGGTGGGGGTGGGGGTGGGGGTGGGGGGGGGAGCGCCTGGCCTCCATCCTTCCGCAGCTGCAGCCGCATTTGGTCCTGCGGAGGCTCACGCCGGAAACCTGCCTCCCCCAACCAATGCGACAGCGGTGGCCACGTCCGCCTTCTCTCCCGACAGAATGATCTGCGCTCCTCTGGTCTTGCCCCATAGACTCCTCCAGAGCTTCTTTCACCAGGAGATGTGTGGGGAGCACTTTCAGTAACAAGCCCCGAGCCAGGTATCTGCAGAGCCGTTAGGCGTGTTCTGCTGAGCGTCTAGACCTACTGCAGGTTTTCCAAGCGTGAGTGTTTCCAGGGCCTTGAAGGGGTAGGAGCTCAGGCACAGGAGCATTGGTGGGGTGTTTACAGACTACTTCGCTTATGGTATTTCGCCTGTCCTTACTCTCTGAAGTGGGGTCCACTGTCTCATTTTACAGAGAAAGCGTTGATCTAGTAGGTTGCAAATTCCAGTCTCTGACTTCCGGTGTGTGCACCAGGCTGGCTGTCCTGCTGGCGATCAGAGAGGTGGGAAGGGGCTTCAGTTACAGCAAGAGAGCAAGGATTCTGTACAAGAAAACTTAAGGAGGCACAAGGGAAAGCTTTCAAGGCGTCTTGGTGCCCTGGGGACACAAGGACCCTGTGCTCACAGTAGGGGAGGGGGCACCACACTGAAGATGTCAGTCATCCGGGCTGCTCATTTCCCCACTGAAACGATAAGGAGATGGGAAATGAGGTTCCTAAGGCCCCTTCTAGTGCTTGCTCTCTAGATGGGCGGGGGGGGGGGAGGGATCTGGTTTCTCCCTCCCCCTAAATCATTCCCCTTCGCATCCCTGTAAAGTCTTCACAGAGCAGTGGGCTTTGGTGTGTGGAAAGGTGTCCAGGGTGAGAGGGACCTTGAGTATCATCACTGTGAAGAAGAAAGCCACGGATTCCGCAGGCACAGGACTGAAGCAAACAGAGGCCTGGGGAGGCCTCCCCTTTCACCCCCATGGGCCTCAGTAGCTGTTTATGCGCTCCGGAGGGCCCTCCGTCCATCTCAGATGCTGCTTTGGAAAATAACAACTCGGCAAGTCGCTGTGCTGAGCTGGCTCCTCGGCACAGAGCCGGGCGGGCCCCAGCCCCTGGCACTCACTCCAGGGCAGTTTTGTGGGCAGAGGACGTGCTGGCTGCTGGCTGGATTGGTTTAAAGGGAAGCGGGGAGCTCCCAGGACATTGAAACTCTCTGCCCTCGGTGGGGGCACAGTCACCGCCCGTGGGCAGCCTTGTCCATTTTCCGTGTCAGGTGTTCTAAATTTCTCTGTGTGTCATGACACAGAAAAGCCTGGAAAACTCTATCCCTTGACATGATCTGTTCATTTCCGTCCAAGGACATACGACAACCTGTAATTGTGTCTTTATTTCCATGTTGTCCGTCTCTTTGCCCAAAATGTGAGCTGCAGAGAGGCCAGGGTCCTTTATCTAATTCCAAGCACAGAGACCAATGCTTGGCACAGAAAGCACCCCGTTTACTGAGCGAATGCACCCACACATGCATGCATACATTCAAGTATCTTGTTTGTAGCAAATGCTCAATGAACATCAGTTATCTTTCCTGATAATTCTCCATTAGCTTGGGGTGCAGAGGTGGTGTTTGAGCTCAAGCCCTCAGGAGATAAACGCTGGACAGTGACTGGAAGGGGAGAGGGAAGGTAAGCATGGAAAGGGAGATGGGGGCACCGGTAGAGAGGTAGGGGGCAGAGCCAAAAGGAAGGCTTTTGTTGACAGCTGAGTCAGCTGGCCCAAGGGAAAAAGTGGCTCTTTAATCATCTGGCCATTTTGGGTCAGTGTAGACGTGTGTCAGGAGGCACAGGAAAGTGCTGCCACCTTCCATGTGGCCTTGGACAGATCACATGATTGCTTCAAACCTCAGTTGCCTCATCTGTCCAATGGGCACTCATTCTTCCAGTGCTTTCCTACCGCACAAGGGCTGTCGTGAAGCGATGATGGGAGATGACCAAAGGGGATGTGCCGAGCACATGTGATTGATTTTTACTTTGGTAATTTTATTAAAACTCCTCCGGGAGGTCCTTTATTATTTTCTGTTATGACTTTTATCTTGATTTTTAGTTTGTTATGATTCTTATGTTAACCAGGTTCCCACCCTCTGCAGGCGAGATGAACCAGTGCATGTAAACTCTGGCCCAAATCTTGGATCCTGAAGACTCGGACCTCTAGGCAAAGACTGGCATCTCCCCACTCGCCGGGTCCTGGCTGGGGAGGGAGACTCCTATTAAGGCCCCATAGGGGCCGATCGAGCCTAGGCGGGGGGGACTCACGCTCTGCCCTCCCCTCCCCCAGGTACAAGACGGTGGTGACTCCCCGGAGGGCGGCGGTGGCCATCGCCGGCTGCTGGATTCTCTCCTTCGTGGTGGGCCTGACGCCCCTGTTCGGCTGGAACAGGCTGGGGGAGGTGGAGCGGGCCTGGGCGGCCAACGGCAGCGAGGGCGAGCCCGTGATCAAGTGCGAGTTTGAGAAGGTCATCAGCATGGAGTACATGGTCTACTTCAACTTCTTTGTCTGGGTGCTGCCCCCGCTGCTGCTCATGGTCCTCATCTACCTGGAGGTCTTCTACCTGATCCGCAAGCAGCTCAACAAGAAGGTGTCGGCCTCCTCTGGCGACCCACAGAAGTACTATGGGAAGGAGCTGAAGATCGCCAAGTCGCTGGCCCTCATCCTCTTCCTCTTCGCCCTCAGCTGGCTGCCCCTGCACATCCTTAACTGCATCACCCTCTTCTGCCCTTCCTGCCACAAGCCCAACATCCTCATCTATGTCGCCATCTTCCTCACGCATGGCAACTCGGCCATGAACCCCATCGTCTATGCCTTCCGCATCCAGAAGTTCCGGGTCACCTTCCTTAAGATTTGGAATGACCATTTCCGCTGCCAGCCCGCGCCCCCCGTTGACGAGGACCCCCCAGAGGAGGGACCCCATGACTAGACTCCACCTACCGCACCTGCCTGCCCCCGTCGGGGGCATCTCAGCCCAGTCCCACCTCCCCACTGGTCCCGCTCCCTGAGCCTTCCTGGCTGGGCTGTGGGGTGTGGGTGCCCTACACCTTGGGTCCCGGAGGAGGTTTGGGGGGGGCGGTCCGTGGGGAAGGAGCCAGGTAATCTGAGGGGAGGAGGAAAGTGGCTTGAGCCTCCCCACCTGTGTGGCCATCCCACAGGCAGCCCGGTGCTTCAGGGTGGACTGACCTGGGGAGAATGAGGCTGGAGAGGGGCCATGTGGGCTGGGAGGGCAAGCTCGGGCTCCCATGGCAGTCAGGGGGAGCGTGCTTGTCTCCGGTGGTGGTCATGCAACCCTGGGACCACGCCTAAGGAAAGGCATCCAACATGGATGGAGGGAAAGAAACTGGACTTCATGGCCTTGCTTTCTCTCCTGTTCTGTAGGAGAAGGTGGCAGAGCCATCGAGGGGCAGGAATCAAGGAGCCTCAGTCCCGGCCTCCCGGGACCCTGAGCTCCCAGCTATGCTGGGCGCCAGGGTGCCTGCCCTCCTTGCCCTGGGGAGCCCAGGTTTATACTTGGGAGAAGCAGAAAGAGCGGGTCCAGAAATCGTCCCCAACCTTTGCTTGCCATTGGACCCTAGGCGGGGGCTTCAAGCCCCCGCAGAGCTGGTGTGGAGTTGATGTGCAGGCCTCACACAGCCACCAGGTGGCAGCACTGAGCCGTTGTTCTAAACCTGAGTGTCCCGAGGAGGAGCCCGGGAGTATAACTACCTGTCATCTGGGCCAACCAGCCCCACTAGCCCCTGATGATGGCCTGGACTCCCCGAAGCGACATCCATTTCTGCTGTTTCTGGACCAGATGGAGAGGAGAGCCCCACGTGCCAACATGAGGGCGCATTCTGCCTGCCTGGGGAGGGGGTGGCCAAGGGAACGTGCTGAGGTGGGGCACTCCTCACGGAACAGGCTGGACCAGGCCCGAGGAGACCACAGTCCTGAGAGTAAGGGAGGGGAAGTCTTGCTGGAATTTAAATACCCTCAGTATCCCTGGCATCTAGCACAGTTTTCAGGGGCTCAGGGCTCTGTTGCACTGTCTAGGCTTTAGAGCATCTGGGGAAGGATCCGCCCTCTGCCAAACTCGGGGGGGCCCCATGTACAGAGGGTTGGGGGCAGGGTTCTGAGCATGATCAGCAACTCCGGGCCTTGATTCCAGGCCCTTCGCTTTCTCAGAGGCAGGATGTTCCCTGGGTCCCAAGGAGGGCCACCTGACTAATAAAAGACTGTGAACCTGGATGGAGAGCACACCCTTGGCTACCCCCCCCCCCACTCTGAGGGCAACAGACAACCTCAGCAGAGAAGAGCAATGGGGGGGGGGTGCGGGGATGGGAGGAAGAAGGGAGAGGAGAGATACGGAGGCGTTCAGAGCCAGGAGGGTTCCGGAGAAGAGCGTGTCTGTTGCTGTAGGTACGCTCTAGGCATCGCAAACCTTGAGTATGAAAGCAAGATCCTAAAAAAATCTCATGTCTGGAACTCCCCACCCTCTCATGATACCCTGAGTCCCCTCCCACTGGAACCTTCCTCATGATGTCATATGTGGAGACCCCCCTCATGGTGACACATGCCGCCCTCCTCACTGTGACACAGCGCCTCCCCCATCACAACGATGCTCACTGTCGTAGAGGCCCCCGCGCTGTAATACCACACAGCTTTATTTGAATACTTCGCACCCAGAGTGCAGCTCTCTGCGGGGGTACTCCAATCTTTGCCCTTGCCGGGCCCCCTCGTGCCCAGGAAGCCTGGCCTGGGGCCTGCCAGGCCGACTCCTGGCTACTGGGCTCCAGCCTCTGGGGGAGGAGGCTAGGCAGGTACCAGGGAGCAAAGCCATCAGCCGTCATCATGGAAAGCGGGGTCTGGGAGCTTGAGTCCAAGCCTGGTGGCCCCCGCCCCCCAGGTCTGCAGCACCTGGCGGGGAACATGGTTCATGAGCCCTACGGTTGGGCAGAGCTGGGCTCCACCTGCCCTGTGGAAAAGGTGAGGCAGGGCAGAGGGACACAGCCCCCTCTTTCCTTCCCAGGCCTCCTGCCCCGGGGGCCCCGTGTCCAGCTCTGAGCTCTGCCTCTGCAGTTTGGAGATACTTCCCTGCTTGTCTGGAGCTTCAGAAGCACCTGGGGAGGGAAGGTGGGACACAGGGGGTTGCCCCTACTTTGCTGACGAGGGCACGCAGAGCCGAGACTAGACCCCCGTCTTATGTGCATATTGCCTGAGACTGTACATTTGTACCCAGAGCTGACCCCCACCTTCCCCTCTCACCCCCACCCCCTGCTCTGGCCTCTGGCCCCAGAGACAGCGGGTCTAACCATTTACCGTTCTCATCACAGCCTCCTGTCGCTCTTCAGTGCGTGGCTGAGGCTGGAAGAGAGGCCACAGTTAGAGTGGGGGAGGGGGACATCTGCAGGGGCCCCGAGTTGGGGGGAGCGGGATGAGAGAGGCTCAGGGCTACACCCCCTCACCCCAGCCAATCGATCAGTCTGAGCGGCAGACTCTGCCACGCCTTCCCCTACACGGGACCAACCTCCCGCTTGGAATATCCTTCTCCATCTCTACTACCCCTCTGTCTTGCCGCGGTTTCCAGCACCCAACCTCGTCTGCTCTAGCAGGAGAAGCGGTGGCTTCTCCTGTTCTCCTGTCCTTGGGAGGACCCTCCTCCTCAACTGACCTTTGACCTCCAGCCGGCAGTCCACAGATGCCTCCCCTAGCACATTGACGGCCTTGCAGGTGTAGACCCCAGAATCGAAGGGGCTGGGCTTCCGGATCTCCAGGGTGCAGACGCCTTGCTCAGAGAGGGCGCGGTATTTGGGGTCACCCTGGATGTCCATCTTGTTTTTCATCCAGGTGATCTTGGGCTAGGGGAGCGTCGAGAGCAGAGGAGGGCTGAGGAGGGCTGAGGAGGCCCGCGGGCTGGGCTGGGCTGGGCTTTGAAGGCGCTGCCTGTGAAGATTCTTCAAGCCACGGCCCCGCCCGCCCCCAGCCCCACCCCCACCAAGACCTTTACCTTGGGCGATGCTCGGACGCTGCAGAAGAGCTGAGTGCTGTAGCCCGGGGTGGAGGTGTGGTCAGCCAGGGGCTGGGTAAACGAGGGGGCTTCTGTGAAGTCTCGCCCGACAAACCCTTTAGGCTTGGCAACGATATCTGGGTTCGGGAGAGAAAGGGGGGCAAATTTGAGGTTATGGGAGTAGACCTCTTAGAATCGACCTCATCCATTTTCCTAAAATAATCACTATAGCTGACACTTAGGTGGCTCATTTAATCTACGTCGTGTCGTGTTATCCCCACTTGACAGATGGGAAAAGAAGCCCCTTCACGGATACGTGACTTGCCCAATATCACTTAGTGAGTTTGGGGCTTAAAGGGTAGAACATGGCGCGAAGACCACGGCTCTCTGGCCAGAGAGCTGCTGGTCTGGAGAAGGATCTCAGCATCACAAGGGCAGGAGACAAGCCATTCCATGGCTGCCAGGGATGAAGGAGCCCCGTGGTGGGATCCCAGGCTCCGGGGGGCTTTGACGCCAGGAATGGCCAATGTGTGGGAACTTAGAAAGTCTCAAGGAGGCCGAGAAAAGCTGCGACCAAGGCTGGGTGGGTCAGGGAGGGGACCAAGAAGGGAATGGGCAGGAAAACTGGATAGAGGAGACGCACTTGGCTGAGGCTGGGGACTTGCAACCAAGAGATACCATATTTCATTTCTGTTTGTCTTTGGAGACCTGACTGGCTTTCCTTTTTTAAACAAAAATTTCTTCCTAATTCTGTGTAGCTTGGGCTGGTGTTAAAAAGAGTGTGTTTTCCCAAGCCCACATAGACTCTGCGTGGTGGGGTGGGGTGGGGTGGGGTGGGGGTAGGGCAGGGCGGGGGGAGCTGCAGATGACAGGGCGACGAGGAGAAAGGGCTTGGCGGTTCACATTTGATGCAAGCAGGTCATGTGCCTGTGCGGAGGGGACAGTAAATACCCCTCTCTCTCCCTTCCATCTATGTGGTGTTAGGTTAGGGTTGGGGGCCTTGCGATTTAGCAAACTCACCGGGCAATACCTGCCCGCGCGCTCTGCCCTTCAGTTCTCTTGGGACACTGAACATTAGCCCCAATGACTGCTACGATGCTGGCGGCTCCCAGCGCCGGCGGAATAAGTGCACAGCCTCCCAAGGGGCGCGTCTCCTCTGCGTGGGTCTGCTCTGATGTGTTTGTTAAAATCAATCAACCCCATCCATTTCTTCACAGCCGCTCGCGTGAATGCGTGAGCGTGTGCAGAGCTGTGGCGAGGTGCAGAGAGGACAGCAAATGTCCCAGCTTGTGGCATCCACAAGAAGCCCGGGGGGGCGGGGGGGGCACTGACACGCCAGGAAAGGCCGAGCCGGGGAGCCAGGCCCAGCTCGGTGTCTGGTCCCTGGGGCCCAGACCCACCTGCTTTCTGGATGCGGGCTAGCTCCTTGGTGACGGCAGCTGAGGAGCTGAGTCCACACAGGTTCTCCGAGAAGACCCGAAAGGAGTAGGCGTTTCCCACGATGAGGTCGGAGATGGTGCAGGTGGTCGGGTGGTAGCGCTCCAGCACCGTGAACCATTGCTGCGGGAACCCCAGCCCCGTGGTCCTCACCCCTGACCCCTGACCCCTGCCCTTGCCCATCTGGCTCGTCCTGCGGCCCCTTCCTTGGAGGAGCTCATTCCATGCCCTGTCCCTGGGGGGCTGGCTGAACCATCCAGCTTTGGGAGAAGGGGTCCCTGGGTCACTCGGATGACCTCTCTGGGGTCCTCAGAGAATTCTAGATTTTTATTAATCAAAGGGTGGCCTGAGGACTTGCAAGCTCAGAATCACCTGGGAACTTCTTGGAAGTGCAGGATCTCAGTCCCCCCGCAGAGCCGCTGAACCAAGATCTGCATTGTAGTCAGATTCCCAGGTGATTCATGGGCATAATTACATTTCCAGAAGCACTGCTCTAGACCTTAGAGGGCCTCAGAGAGCTCGGCCACCTTGCAGCCTTCAGGGGGAAACCGAGGCCCAGAGAGGACAGGGGTCTTGCTAAAAGCCACACAAGAAGTCAGGTGAGCGGCAGTTAGACTAGAACTTGGTCCCTGGACTCTCGGAGGGCTGGGCCTTCCTGGCCACCTGGGCCACCTCCCCCACCCCACTCTGCTCCCGCAGGCCTCACCCCTGTCTTTTTGTCTGCCTTCTGCACTGTGTAGCCCAGGAGCTCTGTGTTGCCTGTGTCCTGGGGCGGTGTCCACTCAAGGGCCGCGTGGCAGCCCCAGACGTCCAGTAGCCGGATGCTGCTGGGGGGCCCAGGTTTCTCTGCAGGACCGGAGGGCGAAGGGGGAGTGAGGGCGGGGGCTGGGCTTGCCACAAAATCCCCACACCCAGGATCTGGCTCCTGTCACAGTCTCTGGTCTGATCCCTTCAGCTGTCAGCTCTGGGGTAGGAGGTAGGGTCTCTGGGCCCCCGGCAAGTCAACGCTGCCTCCCCTGGCCCCGTACCAATCACCAGGATGTCGATGGCTGCCCTGGCCTCCAAGCCTTCCAGACGCACAGTGAGCTCATAGCAGCCTGAGTCAGAGCGCTGGGCCGAGCGGATGAAGAGGATGGAGTCCTGGTCCCCAGTACGCACGTTCACTCGCTGGCTGTCCAGGGCGTGGCCATTGTGGGTCCAAGAAGCCTGAGGCTTGGGACTCCCCTGGAAGGGAGGGGCTTTCAAGGATGGGTGCAGGAGGCTCCAGCTCCCCCATATCCACTCAACTCCAGGGGTCTCTGGAGCCATGCCCAGGTAAGCCGGCTTCATCAGCCCTTCCCAGGAGGGGCAGCGGAAGCCGGAGACACACGTGCTGCTCACGGCTTCGTTCTCCAGGTGTCCAGCCAGCCCTGGGGCCACCCGCCCTGTCCACAGGCTGGGGAATCACAACAGAGTCATGGGTAAAACAGAGGGAGGGTGAAGCTATCGTGGTGGGTCTTAGGACGCCCCC
Organism: Paguma larvata; assembly: GCA_030068075.1. Lineage (NCBI taxonomy): Eukaryota > Metazoa > Chordata > Mammalia > Carnivora > Viverridae > Paguma > Paguma larvata. Next base: position 3,113,231 of record CM057840.1, on the reverse strand, counting down.
TGGACTCTTCTGACACATCTCGGATGGGGACCCTGATTTCTATCCGGGTCGTTATCCTGGGCAGGAGCCATACCTACCTGGAAGGGGATTTGCAGATTGACCGCCTCTCCCACCTGGCGAATGTAGGTCTGACGAAGGTGGCGGGGGACACGGATCTTGGGGGCCTCTGCATCAAAGCCAGAGTTTAGGCTTAGCACAGCAATGGGGTTGCTGGTTGGAGGCTACTGTGGCTGGGGTGGGAAATAACTGGTGAGGGTCGCTGGCTGGTCAGGAGGGCTCCGAGGTGTGTTCTGGGGCTGCCTCCTTGTGGCAAAGACAAAGCTCACTGCTGGAGATCCAGGGACCCATATCCCCTAAGGCGCTTGGGGAGTTGAGAGCTAGGAGGCTTCAGGAGGGGAGGGCCTCCATGGTGTGAAGTGGTAGGCATCCTGGGCACTCCCTTCGCGCCCTGACCTTGCCAGGCTGGGATTTGCCCCGCAGCCCAGGCATTCCTGGGCTCCAGATGGGTCCTGGCGGGCTCCTTGGCTCCCCCTAGTGGGGAGCAGGTGCGGCACCTGTTGGCCTTCATTCCCAGGAAAGGTGGCAATGCCCTCTTCTTCCTAATCCGGCGCCCTCCATTCCACGCCAGCCACGGGCCTCCGGAGGAGCCCTTCTGAAACCTATTTGCCCATTTCTCTGTCTCGAGGCCGCATGGGAGGATTAGGAGCTTTCCCTTCTTAAATGAGGCCAGAGCAGACATACCCGCTTCTTTCTCCGTCACCCCTTCCCCTGCCTTTCAGTCTTACAGTTGGGAAATTTTTCCTGAAATCTTACTTCAGTCCCATGCCAGGGCAGGGAGCCACCTTCCTGACCGTCACCTACTCAGGTGCAACCGCTAAAGCCCCTGGGCATTCCAAGGGAGGCTGCAGCAGGCCCCTGCCCTTGTTCCCCCCCCGGGCGGGGGCAGCAGCAGTGGTGGCTGGGGCTCCTCGGCAGCAAACAGGTGGCAGCAGTTGGTGGGTGGCATGCAGGCTGGAGGGGGAGGAGACGGTGAGAAGGAACACTGTGTCTCCAAGGATTAGCTGTGCAGGCACTTGGCTCTGGGAGCATAAGGAGCGGAATGCTACAAGGGCAGCTGCAGGGGGCCAGGAATGCTTGGCAGCTCCAGGTGGCTAAGAAGGGACAGCTGAGCAGCTGAGGATTCTGGACAAGGTCCCCACCCTGCCCTGCCCAGGACGACGGCCTGGCCGGTCCCCGTTTGTTCAGGGCCTCCTCCCCCCTCTTCTCTCCAGGAAATCCCCTCCTCTCCTGCCAGAGGAATTTTAATGGAGTCATGGGTGCTGAGGGTGGCTGGCTCCTTCAGTGTTGTGACTTGGAGTAGAGGGCCCTGCCCCTGCACCCTCTCCGAGTCTGAGCTCCCTGGGGGAGGTCCAGGACCCTCCCAGCCAGAAGGGCTTCCTGGCACCTCCAGGCTAGAGTCAACATGGCCATACTGTGGCTGCCAGGGCGGGACCTTGTCTAACCCGCACCCAGAGAAGACTCCCTGATGCTTGGTGGCACGCGAATGGTCCTGTGTGGGCGTCAGGTTCTGGGATTGCCGCTGTTAGGCTGGGTGACCTCGAGGGAGTCCCTGGGCTCCTTGGGACCTGCTTGGCTTGGATGGACCAGGTGTGAAAGTCTATGATTCTAATCTCCCTAGCCACGTGGCCCCACATCTCTTGGGCCTTGACGCTGAGAAGTATTTCCTTGAATCCAAACTTGACCCCTCCTGTGGCCATGAAGCCCACTCTTTTTTGGAGGCCTTGTCCAAAACCATGGGGTCCCCCTTTGGGTGTGGGGGAACAAGAAGGAAGGTAGAGAAGACCTCAGGCCACCTGCTGGCCTGTGTCTCTCTTCACCCTGGGCCCTGGGCTGTCCCCAGAGACCTCGGATCAGACCAAATGACTCACTGCCATTAACAGACTGAAACCTGATCAGCTCTGGGAGGGGAGCAAGGGTAGGCTTGAGGCTAATGCACCCTGCAAATAGAAGTCTTAGCTAGCAAGGGGACAGCAGCTGGCCTCCTAGGTCCCCAGGACACCGCTGCCCTCTGGAGATGGAGAAAACGTCCCAGGCCTTCTGCAGGCTCTTGTCTTCCTCCCACTAGGGACGTGGTGGAACAAGAGGCAAGCAAAGACTCCTCTCGGTTCCAGAACCTCCGGGAAGAGCTGGAGCCCGGGCCATGAAGAGAACAGAAAATGGGCAGAAAAATGAGCTTGCATGGCTGCTGGAGGGGTTCGGATTAGACAGGAGCAAGAACAGGATGGCTCTTAGCATTGGGACCCTGAGGCAGGTGACTTGGGGGACTTGAGCTTTCATTTCTGGGGGTCAGGGAGCCCCTCCCCCAATGTTTGGGGGCTGGGCCGCTCAGGGAAATGGCTTCTCTGACCTCCAGAGGCTTGCTGCTGAGGAACCTGGAACTTTCTTAAGGCAAGCTGGTGATAGCATGTGGCTCGTGCACCTGACGGGGAAGAGAACTGTCCTGTTTCCTCGGCCCTACGGCCTCACTTTCCCTACCTGTCAGATAAGGTGCCGGGGAAGGGCTGGGGAGCCGGGGGCGGGGGAAAGGGCGGGCCTTACCGATGACCTCCTGGATGTGGACGGGCCGCTCTAGCACAGCTGGCGGGCCGGCCCCCGCGGAGCTCACCGCAGCCACACGCAGGAAGAATTTGTCCCCCACAGCCAGGTTCCGTACGGTCTGCTGGGTCACCATCATGGGCCGGGCATTCACGGGCACCCACTCCGAGGCTGTGGAAAAATGGGGAGCATGCAAGGCCCCGGCTTCACGGCCATCACGGCGGCCACGGGCATCCTTCTCAGAGGGGATTTCCTTCTCCCCGGTGATCTGGAGAAGTTGATCTCCCTCTCTGAGCCTTATTTTTTTTCCTTGCTCTCCTTCCCTGACTTCTTGTCAAATGGTATCAAAGACACCTGGTGTTGCTAGAGCCCAGAGAGGGTTGGACACATTTGACAAGTCACACAGCAATGTCGGGCCAAAGGCAGAAGCCGGGCTGAACTTGGCCGCCGTGGAGGTGAACAGGACAGCGGCAGCAGGGATCAGGCCATTGCTCCGGTCCCCTGTTTCTCCTCACTGTCTCCTACTCTTAACTACCTCCTGCTCCCAGCTTCTCTGGCCTCCACCTCCTGCTTGCCCTCCCCCAGCAGGGCCCTCTAAGACCCATCATCTCCTTCAGTTCTCAGCAGAGCAGCACCCCGGGGGCCCCGACCCTTCTGTCTCTGTTACTCACTCAGAGGCTCCCTGGAGCTGGAGGACAGGGGGTCTCCTGAGGTCATCGGGACACCCCCTGCCTCCAAGGTACATGGAGGGAGCAAGAAGTGGTAGGTGAGTGGTTTGAGGGAATCACCTGCCCTTCATCCTTCTGTATCTCCCCCCCAACACTGGCCCAGCTGCAGGGTCTGGGGGCCTGTCCCTGCTACCGCCCAGCCCAGCACCCCTGGGTGTACGCAGGCCTTAGCCCAGAGCTCACCTCCCTCTCGGCAGAGCTCCAGCACATAGCCCTGGAGCCCCAGCCGCCCTAGCCTCTCTGGGGGCTCCCAGCTCACGGTCACTGAGCTGTCACTCACATCCTCCACGGCCAGCAGCAGCGGGGCACTGGGGACATCTGGGAGAGAAGTAGGGGGAGATGAAGAGGTGGTGGAGAGCTCTCCCCGCTCCACCCTCCATTCCCTGCCATCCCCGCTTCCCTCCTCCATCTGCCTCTTCTCTTGTCACCTTCACTTGGAGGTGCAGGCTTAGTGGCTGCGGGGGCCGCAGGGGCAGGTGCCTGAGGGGCGGGCTCCTGCGGTGCGGGAGCCTGCGCTTCCCCAGCAGACTCCGATGCTGCCGCTTCCGCAGAGGGCTCTGTGCTGGGTGCCTGGGCAGACTCAAAGGCGGCCTCCTCCGGACCGCGGGTGGGGGGCTCCGAGGTGGCTTTTTCTGTCATCGCTGGACTGGCTGGAGGGGGGGAGGGGTCAGGCCGGAGTGTGCAAGGGTCAGCAGGGCTAGGTCTGGGCCTCCAGGGTGCCTGGGACACCTAGGACCAGGCTTATATAGTCAGGGCCTGCCCCTCCCCCAGCCAAATGATGACTCCCAGCTGTGGGGTCAGGTCAGGCGGGAGGCCTGGGGGGTGGGGAGCCGCCTAGGCCAGGAATAGCTCCGGGGGAGGAACTGCAGGGTCCCCTGAGGAGCGCACAACCTCGTCCATCACTCCGATTGGAGCTCAGCGGCCAGGGCGCTGGTGCCCGGATGGCAGGAGGGCACAGATGGCTGAGATGGGACATTGCTGGGAGCCTGTGCCAGGGGTCAGGGCAGTGGGAACAAGAGCGTCTGTTGGAGAAGGAACCCAGACCAGGCTTTGTGTTTGGCCTCCGTGGAGCCACTTGGACCCAGGGCTTCTCAGCCTGGGTGCTGGGGCCCAGGCCGCCCGAAACCGCCTTCCCCGGGGAGCACCGCCAGGGCTCTGGGCTTCCACACTCCTCTTGACCTCACATTCCCTGGGCATTCTCAGCTGTGCTGTGTGAGGTTGAGGGTTCTAGAGAGGGAAGGAACTGAGATGCCCAAGGTGGGGCTAGTTGGAGGAAAGTCTTCCAGAAATGGAACCCTGGGAAGGGGGTCAAAGGCTCCAGGTTACTGCTTCCGCTGGAGGGGCTGGAGGGGACACAGTCTCCCCCAGTCCCTGCTCAGGGCCTCAGCTTCTCCATGCATTACAGAGAGCCCTGTGACAGTCCCCTAGCCCTTGGGAATGAGATAAAGTCATGAGGCAGAGCTGGAAGAGACCCTGGAGGAAGACAGTACTCCGAAACTTCTAGACTCTTTGCAGCAGGGCGTGGGCACGGGCGTTTGCAGTGGGGGCAATGAGGCAGGTGCGACCAAACGTCTAGCCATTGGTTCATTCACCCAATAAAACATTAAGATTGGGGATCATTTAACAAGCCTGAAAATACTACGTGCCAGAGAGGAGGGGAAGCTATAGGAACTGTCATCGCTCGCGGGAGCAGAGATGGAAGAAATCCCTTCGGAAAAAGTGAGACAGCATCTAGTAAAAGCAGAAAATGGGCATAATCTGTGACCCAGTAGTGACATCCCTAGAAACCTTCATGCACGTACCCCTGAGACATGAGTGAAAACGTTGACAGCAGTCTTATTTGTAACAGCCCGCATCTGGTGAAAACAGTGGTTCCTCAACCCTGGAATGCATGGCAAGGGTATGCACCTATAATCCGATATACGGAATGAAATGAACAAACTTCAGCTACGTGGACGATCTCACAGACACCATGGTGACCCAAAGGAGGAAGGCTCACGGAACGGGGAGGTGCCATCCAAGTTCAATGCAAAGGCACGCAGCCCTAGGTTCTCTTCTTCCAGGGGCTTCTGTAGGCGGTGAGACCGCAGAGGAAAACAGGGGCGGTCAGGACAGGAGCCACCTTGAGGCAGAGGGCCGGGGAATGTATGTGATGGTGGAGTTTTGGGAGCACTCCTGAGGTCTCACTTCCTGTCCTGGGTGGTGGGTGCACAGGTTTTCACTAGTTAGTGATTCTTTAAATTAAACAAATGCATTTTATGCATTCTTTAAAAATTTTTTTTAATGTTTATTTATTTTTGAGAAAGAGAGAGAGAGAGAGAGAGAGAGAGGCATAACGTGAGCAAGGGAGGGGCAGAGAGAGGGAGACCCAGAATCCGAAGCAGGCTCCAGGCTCTGAGCCATCAGCACAGAGCCCCATGCGGGGCTCGAACTCACAGACTGTGAGATCATGCCCTGAGCTGAAGTCAGACGCTCAACCGGCTGAGCCACCCAGGTGCCCCTTATGCACTCTTTAGCATGTACAATATATCCCATAATTTAAAAATAAACACACGTGTCTTTTATTTAGGGCCCCCAGCCACATGCATGCTCTCCCCCTCCCTGGGGCTGGCCACACAGGAGTGAGGGCACCTTTCATGTCTGGCCATTCTCTTTGGGGAGTGGCGGTGAGGGCCTGGGGAGCCTCGGGGTCCGGCCCTGCCTGGGTGCCTGTGTCCTCTGCCAGGTGACTCAGTGTCCTGCCAGGCAGGGGGCGGGCCCTGGAGACCCGATCCCCATCCCTGGCCTCTGACTCGGCAGCTATAAGTGAATGTGACTAACTCTGCCGGTCCCTGAGTCAGCCCTGCGGAGCCTGTCCCAGGCTGGGGGAAGGGTGGCTCCAGGGCGGAGGAGGGGGATTGGCTGCCCTGGAGGGGTTTCAAAGACCCTTGTGTGAGGGGATGGGCCAGGCGCAGGGATTGAGAGTGCCTGGCCCCACTCTCCTGCGATGACATGCCAGGTAACGCCCCCCAGCCCCCACCTGCGGCCAAGTTCTCATTTTCTTTGCCTTTAGCAGGGCTGTGACCTTGGGATCAGCTGCATCTGCCCAGCTCCAGCTGGTTCAGATTTCAGGGTGGCCGATAGGTACGTCCTTCCCTACACCTCTAACCAGCGTGCAAACCACTAGGCCAAGTCACAAATAATCGGAACGGGAGGGAATCCACCCATAATTCTCTCTGACTTCGGAGTGTGCACCTGGAAACTCGGGTAGAAGCCGCGCCTGGGGCCCTGGGAATGCTGATGAGAGCGCATCTACCTCACAAAGCCTGGAAGACCGGCTTGTCTTCTGAGCGCATCACGTCTCATCTATGTTCCCATCCCATGTGCCTGCCACCTCCTGTCCCGGGCCAGCCTGAGCAGAGGGGCCTTGGTCTCTGCTTGGGTTGAGGGCTGAGGGTGTCCTAGGAGGGGAAGACCGTATCTGAACGGCCATCAGTCCTCCTGGGTTAAGTCCACAGCAGATGGATCTGTGGAGGCTGGCCTCCTTTTGGGACCCTCTGGGGCCCAGAGGAGGCCAGGGTAGCCTCACCTTCTATACCTTCTACAAGCTCAGAGTCCCCAAGCCTGAGAGAGAGGAATCCAGAAGACATAGGGGAGGGGAGCCCAGGGGGTCCCATGGGGCCACAAAGAGAGACTGAAGCCGCGCCGACATACCATTAAACTCTGATGCTTTATTGAGCAGCCACTGGGCAATTAGGAAAGGGAAGCAGGAGGGGAGACGTGATAAGATTTCAAGTTGGGCTTCACAGAGGGTGTAAATAGTGTGGCCGCTGCTTTGAGAGTGATGTTTGGCTCCTCGTTGGTAGAGCTTGCCAAAACGGGGTCCTTTGGCAAGGAGGCCTGGGGGGTAAGGGAGTTGAAGAAACGGCTGGGGCCGTCCAGCATTTTCATAGATCAGCAGGTGTGGCTTACACTGTGCTGGCCCCCAGGCCTCACCTGCCCACGGCCCTGCCTCTCCCCGCTGGCCTGCTAGAGCCGAGCTCGGAAGGCTCCACTGTGGCCCTCTGCGTGGGGTCCGAGGGAGGGAGACTCAGGCTTAGTCGGGGGCTCAGAAGGGTGGGCGATCAGGTTCCTGGCCAGCTGGAGCTGAGGGGGAGGGGCATCCCTGCCCCACCACGTGCAGGACAAGGGCTAAGCCGCAGCGAGCGCATCCTTGATGGCAGTGGTGAGAGGGAAGTGCTGACCCCGGCCACAGAAGGTGCCCCGGAAGTCATCCAGATCCACGGCCCACACCATGGCGCCAGCTAGCTGCCTGCTTCTCAGGTACTGTACCTGGAGGGGAAGACCCGGAGCGGGCAGAGCTGGGTTCCCTGGGCTAGAGTGTGTATGGGGGGGAACGTACCGTCTAGGCCCCTCCCCAGGGAAGGAAATAGCAGGCGCCTCAGTGACCGCCCCCCCCACCTCAATAACCCACTCTGCCCTCAGTGCGGGTGACCTGAACATGACTCCTTGGAGAAGCGGCTCCCTCTCCCTCTTCAACCCCGGGGAATAGCCTTGAGGACCTACCTTGGTTTTGACGCTCTCCTGGTCATCGTACCCCACCCACTGGTTGCCCTTGGTGGCATAGGGGACCTTCTGGTCAGAGAGTCTGTGGACTGTGGCTCCGTTGAGGAAGTTACAGATCTGAGCAGAGAACAGGGTAAGGGTGGCACGGGGAGCTGTGTGAGACTTCTCAGGTCACCGAGGAGATGCCACTCTCCAAATCTCTTTCGGGGCCCTTTGCTTCATCCTGCTGACTACATCCGTCGGGCCCCCAGCCTGCAGTCTTCATGCAAATTTATGTAAAACAGATGCAAATGCCCCAGGGTTCTGCGGGTGCTATAGCCTGAGGGCATTAAAGGGACTCTGGTTTGCTTCTGGTATTTTTTTTAAATACAGTTTATTGTCAGATTGGCTAACATACAGTGTGCACAGTGTGCTCTTGGCTTTGGGGGTAGATTCTCGTAACTCATCGCTTACATACAAACCCTGGTGCTCCTCCCAGCAAGTGCCCTCCTCAATGCCCATCGCCCATTTTCCCCTCTCCCCGCCCCCTCATCAACCCTCGGTTTGGTCTCTGTATTTAAGAGTTTCTTATGGTTTGCCTCCCTCCCTCTCTGTTTGTAACTGTTTTTTTTTCCCTTCCCTTCTCCCATGGAATGCAAACTGGTGCAGCCGCTCTGAAAAACTGCGGAGGTTCCTCAAAAAATTAAAAATAGAACTACCCTACGACCCAGCAATAGCACTCCCAGGAACGTATCCAAAGGGTAAGTTCAGGATAAATACGGAGCGCTGATGCATCGGGGCGCGTGTACCCCGATGTTTATAGCGGCGCTTTCAACAACAGCCAAATCATGGAAAGAGCCTAAATGTCCATCAACTGACGTATGGATAAAGAAGATGTGGTACATATATACGATGGAATACTACTTGGCAATGAGAAAGAATGAAATCCTGCCATTTGCAGCAACGTGATGGAACTGGAGGGTATTATGCTGAGTGACGTAAGTCAGTCAGAAAAAGACAGATGTCATATGTTTTCACTCCTTTGTGGAACTCGCTTCTGGTATCTTAAACAGGGATGTGGGAAGCGATGGGCGGACAGTAAGGACTGGCCCGAGGCTGTGCAGAGCAGCGGAGGCTGGGGCAAAACAAAGAACCTGCCGTTTAGCCCTTGCCCTTTTCTGGGCCGGAAAGGAAACTTCAGCTCAGTGGCCAGAGTATCTGGGAGCTTAGCAGTGACCCGGCGTGCCTGCAGGAGACTTGGTGGCAAGAGGCCTGACCTCCCCCTTCCTCCTCCTCAGGGCGCTATGTTCACTGGAACATTTTGTTAGTCCCCAAGGAGCAAATGCGGGGTGAGGTGGGAAGCTCACCTTCCCCGGGGCCTCTGGGAGTGTGGGCATCTTACCTTCTCCCTCGTCCATACCTCATAGTAGGCCAGGATCCCTTCCTCCTTGGTGAACTGGCCTGGTAACCCGGGCCCGGAGATGGGGGCACCCACGCCCGTCTTGGAGGAGGCCAGAGTGAAAGTCCTCCCAAAGGTGGGGATGCCCATCACTAGCTTATTGGCTGGGGCCCCCAGCCTCAGCATGTAGCCCACGGCGTAGTCCTGGCAGGGGGGAGGAGGGGAGGGTGTGAGCGGTTAGCGGGACTGGCAGTGCAGGACGGGCCAGACTGCACAGTTGCCAGCACTGCCTCAATGGGCCGAGCTCCAGGTCGGCCGTGCGTCTGAGATTCCCTTCCTCTCAGGAACTGATAATATCAGTGTCAAATGCCTTTCGTAGGGACGCCTGGGTGGCTCGGTCAGCTGAGCACATGACTCTTGATTTCGGTTCAGGTCATGATCTCAGGGTTCGTGGGAGGGAGGGAGCCCTTGGTCAGTTCTGCGCTGACATCTCAGAGCCTGCTTGGGACTCTCCCTCTCTCTGCCTCTCCCCTGCTCATTCTCTCTCTCTCTCTCTCTCTCTCTCTCACACACACACACACACACACACACAATACATAAATAAATATTTAAAAATGCATTCTGTAGTTTCATTCTCAGAAAACTCGTCTTAGGTATAGGCAGGGATTATTACTATTTGGCGGCCATTACCACTGGGAGCCACTCAGGTGACTGGCTCAGGTTACACAGCAGGTGAAAGGCTGGTCTAGACTAGACTCCTGCCTCCTCCATTCAGGAGCCATGGAGAACTCAGACTTTGCGCCTTAGTTTCCTCATCTGCAGAGTGGGGCCCATAAACCCCCCTCCCTTGCAGGAATTCCTGAGGTGCACGGGGTTGGTATGTGAGCACTGGCAGGTGACGCGTCTCTGGGGCCCCTCCCTGGCTGCCCACCCTCCTTCCAGGCACTCACGGCATTGTTGAATCTGTCAGCACTTGCGACCTCCTGGCCTCGGAACAGGGGGCTGTGATGTCCTGCGGTCTGACGCCAGGCTCCATGGAAGTCATAGCTCATGAGGCTGATGAAGTCCAGGTGCCTGGGGAAGACAGGTCGGAGGGCGAGGCAGGAGATTAGAAAGGCCTCACATCCATCAGCCTGGCACGTTGTGAACAGGACAGGCCATTAACCCAAAACCCCGTGGGGAACCTGGGATCCGTTGTCCAGACCGCCCGACCACTTCCCCTGCGCCGCGCCCGGGAGTGGGCTCAGAGCCCAAGTGCATTTAAGGCAAGAACAGAACTCTTCTGTTATGCCCCCGGCGCACATTTGGGAACTGGCTCTATCCTGTCTTTTAAAGCAATTTAAAAGTGGCATCAACAGACAGCCTGGTGGGGACAGAGCAGGACCAAAGCAAGGCCTGAACTCAGGACCCACTGGGGTGGGGAGGGAGGTTTACACACACCTGGGCGAGAGGGACCACAGGGAGCCTGCATGATTATGAGCTTCAGACGTTTGCGGCAAATGGTTGAGAGCCACCTGGTCCCTACCTCCTAAACGATCGACTTAAACACTGAATCTCCACCTCCCCAAAGTGTGAAGATTCTAAAAAGTCATAGTAAAGAACCTCTGTTCTTTATTTCTAGGTTCCCTAACATCCGTGTCTTTGTTCCACGGGGACATCAGCCCCTCTGGGGAGGGAACTGCTCATTCTCACATGCACCAGGGGGCAGGGGCAGGAGGAGGCAGAGATTGCTAGGAGAGAGGCAGGGATTACTGTGCCCCATTTGACAGATGAGAAGACAGGCACAGCGAGTGGAAGTGACTTGCTCAAGAACACACAACAACTTTTTTGGAAAAACGGGGACTAGAAGTCCAGTCTTGTGACTTGACGTGGAGTGCTGAGGCAGGGTGGGGGGGCGGGGGACTCACTGGGATATCTGGGCGATGTCATAGCCATTGTCGATGGCTACCTTCCCTGCAGACACGGCCGCGCTGAGCAGGAGCTGTCCTGTTCCCGTCTGGGCTTCCTTCGCAAACTCGTCCTTCATTTCCTGGTCGGGAGAGACGCAGGGGAGTGAGAGGGGCCCCGGCCGTGTGAGAGGGAGCCTCGTGAGAGAGGCCAAGGCCTCTGGGCATGTCATGACCTTCGCCACCTGCTGGGATCCCCAACCTGACAGGGCTTCGGTGGGAATGATAAAGCAACCCAAGGTGGTCCCACCTCGGGCTCCCCCATCCTTCTCCTAAAAGACTGTTTGGACCAATCACGTTCCCACACCCCACATATACCCATCGACACTCAGTCGCTCCCCGTCCTAGAGGGACCAGGAGGACAGACGGTGATCCTAGTTGGCCCACAGTTGATGGTGGAAGAAATTTGCTTTGCGGTCTGTTTTGTTCAAGCCAGGACGTGAGACAACAAAATGAAAGTGCTCTTTAAATTTATACTTAGTAGTCTTTAAAATAAAAAATTATATCGGTGCTGCGGACAATTTATTTAGACGATCATTCTGTCCCTGGGGTGATGGAGATGCTTGGGCTGCTGTCAGATGTGGCCAAGTGTCCCCGGGGCGGGGCATGCTGGGGAGCGGGCAGTGTCAGTCTGGGACCAAACAGTGGATAAAGATACCACCTCACTAAATGGGCAGCGATGATCGGGTGCCCCGCTTAGTGACCCTCTGCCTCCGAGGACCCCACCCCGCCTCGCACCGTGGTAATAAGATGTCTTCCTTATGGTGTAAGATCTTAGGGCCCAAGTCAGTTCGTCTTTCCCCGGCCCGGGTCCCAGGACCCCGCGGCCAGGAGGTCTCGGCCCTCTCTCTGCCTGTCCTCAGGAGGCCCAGCAGCTGAAGACCGCTCCCGCCCGCCCCGCTCCCTGGGGCCGGCTCTCGCCCCCGCCGTCCCCACCGCTCTCCCCGACCCCACCAGCACCTTGACCAGGGTGGTGAAGTGGGGCTTGTCTCTCCGCCCAGGGTGGAGCCAGGCCAGGTCCAGCCCGTCAAAGCCATGGGTTCGCAGAAATGGTGGCACCGACTTGATGAAAGTCCTGCGACTCTGGGTCTTGGAGGCTATTTTGGAAAATCTAGGACCCAAATCACCCCAGGAGAGTGCTCAGTGCCCACGTGCTGGGAGCCTCGGCCGTCTGGCGGGATTTCTGAGGCCTGCGCGGCCGGCCGGGGGTCCTGAGCCCCACAGCTCGAGAAGGGCGTGGCTGGGGCAGGACCCAGCTGCAGGCATCTCAGAGAGAGAGCTTTGGTAGTTTCGTTCTCGAAAAAAGCGTCGTACGAGCCAAGCCACTTCGGAAAGGTCATGACCCGCATCTCAGACTGTGAGGCGGAGCAACGACCGTGTGTCACAGGGCTGCTGTGGGGCTTACCCGTGACTGTGGCCGGATGGGGTGCCTGACGTGTAGCGGTCACTCATTAAGTGGGAGCTAATAGGGCCACGTCTCGCCCCCTTTTTAAGCCCTGCTCCAACCCTACCCACTCCGGGGAGTCCTCCCAGGTCTCGACGCTCTCCAATCTTCCATCCTTACCATCCCTCTCCTTCCAGCCCTTAGGGCAGTATCTCCCGGAAGTTGTGTTTTCAGGTCCGAGGGGTGTAAAGTGGAGCCCGGGCAGGGAGTCATAAGGTCCATTGGCAACGTGCTGTGTGACTCTCTGCAAGGCCCTCTCCCTCTCTGGGCTCTGGTTTCTCGGCTGCACGTGGGGTGGGCACCTGATGACCATTTAGGCCTAACCAGTCTGGGGCCCCCTGTGACCCCATAGAGTGGGTGGGGGAGACTTAGGCCTCCTCACCCCTTTTCCATCACCCTTTGGGGGAATCCATCTTACCTTTGAGAACCAAAGCTCCATCCTCCCACAGAGAGAAGGGTCTTCAGGTTGGGGTTCCTGTGGGGAGCAGGGAGGCAGGAGGGCCGGGGTGGAGTGAGGCTCTTGGGACACAGGCCGGCCCCTGTTTGAGAGGCCGTCACACCTTCTAGCTAAGGCGGGATGTCCTTCCAACCCTGAGCCAGGATTCTAAGAGGCATAGACTTTGCAGCAGTTACTCTGAGGTCCGCTGCCCATTCGTGTTCCCCTGAGTGGGGAAGCCAGGATCTGGCAAAAGAGAGTCGTGAGTATTTTCCATGCTCCCTGGAGAAGCACCCCGGGGTGGGGGAGAGGGCTCCTCTTCCCCAGGGGAGCTCAGCCGGCCTTCTAGAGCCTACCTCTGTTGTCGCCCGACACGTGCCCTCATCGCCTGCTCCCACGGAAGCCCAGGCCCTCCCGTCCCCGACCCTGGGTCCTGGGGGCCCCTCCCCCATCCTCCCGAGCGAGGCGCCCTGCCCTGGGAGCAGCCAGCCTAGCCCTCCGTCTCCCTCCCTGCCTGGCAGCCTGTGGCCGGACCTGTTCTTGAGCGTGCGCAGCGCGTTGTAGAGCGAGACGTCATTCCACTCCCAGGTGTCAATCTCGTCGTTGCTAATGTTGGCGAAGCTGTAGATGACGTGGGTGCAGAGGAAGGGGTCGATGGCATCTGGGAGGCAGCTCCCATCGCCCTCCCGGTACTGGGACCAGTTGGTGTAGTAGCAGACCAGTTTGTATGCAGAACCTGAAGACGAAGCCCGGGGTGGCGCCTGAGCCGGGACTGAGCACCCATGGGGGTCCTGGGTGCCCCGCGCTGAGCACCGATGGGGTCCTGGGCGCCCCGGGGCCGAGATGTGAGCACACTTAGAATTCTAAATGCGAGGGGCCGGCTCGGTTCCCTCTGCCTCTGATGAAAATAAGGCCGATTCTGAAAACGCTTTGAACAGATTAAATGCAGTGGATAATACCCTGTGGATTTAGGACTCGGTGCTGTGTGCGCTGAGGGGAGGGGCTGGTGAGTAAAGGTAAAATGGGACTCGGTGCAAGTAAAGAAGGCTTCCTGGAGGCAGTGGCTTCGAAGGAGAGGAGGGACCCAGCCCAGGCCGGCCAGGGCAGAAGACCCCGGCCCTCAGGGCGGAGCCTCACAGATCCTGCGGGGCTGTTAACCTGGGCCCATTTCTTCTCTGCCTTCCTTCGGGAGTGTCCCCAACTTGTAACCCACCCGGAATGGTGGTCCCCAGGCCCCCTCAGCCCATCCCCCGAGCGGGGGCACCATCACCATGGGCCAGGAAGTTCTTCTCGTTCGAAGTCCTCCTGGTGCAGGGTAAGCCTTCTCCGCCCTCCTGGTTATGGAGGAAGAACCGTGGGCGCCCCGCACCCGCGCGGCTCGAGGGGCCATGAGCCCAGGCCTTCAGGGGACCCGAGCCTTTGAAGGATTTTTATTTTGAAATGTTTCAAATACGCAGAAAACTAGAGCATAGTATAATAAACGGCCCCATGCTTATCACCTTGGGTGAACAGATGCTAAAATTTCTGAGCCATCTGAGTCACGGAAGAAACTGGAAAGGGCCCCCCTCCTCTGCCAAGACTTCAGCCACATCATCCTCCTCAGACCCCTGTCTCCCGGGACGTGAAGGAGGGTTACTTACAGCTCTGCAGCAGCACCAGGACCACGAAGCCTGAAGGGAAATCCAGAGTCAGACCCCCTGCGGGGCCAGCCTGCCCCTTCCTTTCTGCTCACCCCCTTCCCAGGCAGTCTAGGGGTTAACACCGTTCGCCCTGCCTCCCCCTCCCCCCCCGCAGGGAGGAGGCCAGCCTCTCGGTGCTGGGCCGTCTGGGCCTCTCAGCCTGAAAACCCACAAGCAGACCAGCCTTGACCAACCCGCCCAGAGACCTGTCTGAGCCGCCCTCAGAACCTTCCGGGCTGCGGCAGAGAGGGGCGCGGAGTGGCCCATCCCGGCGCTCTCGGCTCCTGGCGTCCGGCTGCTTAGCCAGGGCTTCGTCCCCACGCCCCACGCTGCCTTTTTATACCTGTCGCACTCCACTCCCACGGGCTCCAAAACATCCCCTTTATGGGAACTGACCTGTGGTGCGGAAGGAAGTACCGGGCCGGGGCGGGCCGGGAGGCGCAGGGGAGGCGCCCCGTGGGCCGCCAGCGGAAGATTGAGAAACCTCGGGGAGTTTTGAAAACTTGGGCCAGATCCTCCAGGAGGCACATGCCACCCACCGGGGTGTTGATCCGGTGGCTCCTGGGGGGCGTGACCCAGCCTCCTTCCCAGACACCTTCCTCCCTTCCCTTCTGCTCACCCCGCCCCACCCCACCCCCACATTCCTGCAGTTTCCCGGCTCTTCTGGCAGCCTCCCGCGGCGCATTGCCAGCCCTCCGTCCAGGCCCCTGGCCAGGTGGGAACTGGGCGCAGTGAGTTCTGGAACCCGCAGCCCCCCAAACCAGGCGGTTACTTCTTTCCTCCCCAGGCCGGCCGCAGCCCGCTCCCCACTCCGGCTTCCTCTCTCCGTGTCCCACAGCCCGGCCTGAAAGTCAGGTGAGGCTCAGACAGCTTTTTAGCCGCGCTGAAATTGATGTGCTATTTTCTTTTTTTTTTAATTTTTATTTTAGAAGAGAGAGACAGGGAGAGCTCACAAGCAGGGGAGAGGGGAGAAGGGAGAGGCAGAGGAGAATCACGGGGTGGAGCCCAACAATGTGCTGATTATTTTCTCAGGGAAAGCTGGAGAGGAGCGGGAAATTCCCCGGCCGCTCTCAGGCCTGCTACTGTTTTGCTTCCTTTTCGAAATTCCAGTTCTAGGCTTCGCTGCCAGCCTGGGGCGGCGGGGAAGTGCCGAGGAGTTAATTCCGGCAGCTCCAGATTTCCCCCGGGTGCAGATCATTCCAGAAGATTGATAACCTCCATAATCTGTCTCAGCGATGCTTCTGAACCCCACACCTAATGGTGTCACCCCCTAAGCCCTCCTGTGACTCTTTATTACTCTCAGGGGGAACACAAAACTTCTTAAAAAAATTTTTTTTAATGTTTATTTTTGAGGAAGAGGCAGAGCACAAGCAGGGGCAGAGAGAGAGGGAGACACAGAATCTGAAGCAGGCTCCAGGCTCTGAGCTGTCAGCACCGAGCCCGACGCGGGGCTCGAACTCACGAACCGTGAGATCATGACCTGAGTAGAAGTCCGATGCTTAACTGACTGAGCCACCCAGGCGCCCCGCCCCCCAGAACCAAACTTCTGAAGGAGGCTCTGCATGGTTTGCCCCCTTTGTGGGGATACTTTTTTTTGGCCAAAGATCCAGGGCAAGTCCATTCTTCGTAGGCTGTAAGTTAATTAAGAGGCAGTGAGTGAAAAGTTCCAAATTCCAAGAGCCAGAGCGGGGCAGAGGGCTTCTTAACAAAGTCCTTTTATTTTTACCGCAAAATTGGGTAATGATCCAACGTCAGCCACCCTGGTTTCACAGCCCTCTCTTGCTGAGTGAGGTCTCTCCCTTTCTCCCTCTTTCCCCCCGCCTCTCCTCTGTAAAACCGGAACAAGTCCCCTTTATTGTATGAAGAGTGGACAAAAAGGAGTTTGTCCGGAGTCTCTCTGTGCATACTAAAAGGGTCACTGCTTCTCCCTTTTTTTTTTTTTTTTTAATTTTTTTATTTTTGAGAGACATAGAGACAGAGAGTAAGCAAGGAAGGGCAGAGAGAGAGGGAGATACAGAATTCGAAGCAGGCTCCAGGCTCTGAGCCGTCAGCACAGAGCCCAGTGTGGGGCTCAAACTCACAGACGGTGAGATCATGACCCGAGCTGAAGTCGGCCGCTTAACCGACTGAGCCACCCAGGCGCCCCTGCTTTTCCCTTTTAAGGCGACTGCCTCCTTTCGGACCCTGGATGGTAGATGGTAATGTCTAAACAAGAAAAAGTTTCATTACGGGCACAGTACGTTCAGAAAACACTTGTAATTTCCACTCTTCCTTTGCTAAAAGTTATCTCCTAGGCTCAGACTTGCTCAAGCCTTGTTGTCCTATGACCCTCTCCAAACCAGTTTATTAATTCTACACATTCTGTGGTGGCATCGCAACAAATGGCAAAGACGCATACCCCTGGGCCTGCCTCTGCAGCAGCGGCCAAGCCTTGCTTGGCGCCTCCCAGCCTCATGTCACCTCATGACCCCTGCATCCCTATGCTCCCCCCTTCTTTCATATCCTGAGATTTGCTTTACTCTCTCCCACCACAGGGCTTTTGCACATGCCATCTGCTAGCCTGTCAATAACTGAAGGGCCTGAGGTCTTATGCTGCTTGCCAGCTAATGAGCTAGACGGCCACATTTTCACGGACTCTGGCAGAAGACATGAGAATCCTGGGTCAGAGGCAAAGGACTTATTCTTCACGGCAGGGCAAGAAGCATGGATTTCATGTCTGTGCCATTTCCTGTGATGAGAAAACAGATATTTTGGATTGCTGCCTTGCCATTTTGCAGTATGACAACTTTGCTCACCCTCGGAGTCTGAACATTTAGGTAGGGACCCGAGCTTAGGATTCCCGCCACAAGTCCCTGCTTTGCTTTTCTTGATACACCTTTTTTTAAACAAATTTTTTTTAACGTTTATTTATTTTTGAGAGACATAGAGACAGAGAGTGAGCAGGGGAAGGGCAGAGAGAGAGGGAGACACAGAATCTGAAGCAGGCTCCAGGCTCTGAGCCGTCAGCACAGAGCCCGACGCGGGGCTCAAACTCACAGACTGTGAGATCATGACCTGAGCCGAAGTCGGCCGCTTAACCGACTGAGCCACCCAGGTGCCCCTTGATACACCTTTTAAAATAACCACTTAG
The DNA here is from genome assembly GCA_030068075.1 of Paguma larvata. Taxonomy (NCBI): domain Eukaryota; kingdom Metazoa; phylum Chordata; class Mammalia; order Carnivora; family Viverridae; genus Paguma; species Paguma larvata. The sequence continues at coordinate 3,095,350 of CM057840.1, read as the reverse complement.
AGCTGAGCTGGTGAAAAGTTACGCCTCAAGCACCTCGTAAGTAACAGGTGCTTGCTCGTTATCTCCGGCCCGCTCGTGACCGGGGACAGAGGACTGTCCTGCTCCTTGCCGATTGCCATTCATCCTCATTTCTGAGGATTAGAAGTAGGAAATCTTGTGGCTTTACTTCTCTCGTGTGACTGTCTTGGAACTGGGTGGAGGTTCCTCAAAAAAATAAAAATAGAACTACCCTACGACCCGGCAACTGCATTACTAGGAATTTACCCAAAGGATACAGGAGTGCTGATGCGTAGGGGCACATGTACCCCGATGTTTATAGCGGCGCTTTCAACAACAGCCAAATCATGGAAAAAGCGTAAATGTCCATCAACTGACAAATGGATAAAGAAGATGTGGTTTATATATACAATGGAATACTACTTGGCAATGAGAAAGAATGAAATCCTGGCATTTGCAGCAACGTGGATGGAACTGGAGGGTGTTATGCTGAGTGAAATAAGTCAGGCAGAGAAAGACAGATACCGTATGGTCTCACTCACATGTGGATCTTGAGAAACTTAACAGAAGACCGGGGGGGAGGGAAGAGGGGGGAAATAGTTATAGAAAGGGAGGGAGGCAAACCATAAGATTCTCTTAAATACAGAGAACAAAGTGAGGGCTGATGGGGGGTTGGTGGAGAGGGGAAAGTGGGCGACGGGCATTGAGGAGGGCACTTGTTGGGAGGAGCACTCGGTGTCGTATGGAAACGATGAACCACGGGACTCTACCCCCAAAACCAAGAGCACACTGTACACACTGCATGTTAGCCAATTTGACAATGAATTATATTTAAAAAATGAAAATAAATGTTTACTGAGTTTCAAAAAAAAAAAAAAAAAAGGCCTGGGGGCATTCACGTCGCCAAAGTGGGAGCCCTGATGCTGAGGGTGTTACCTGCCGACCCCGGGTGGATGGCTCGTGCCGCTTCATTCAGCAGGTTGTATCTGCAGATTCTTCTTATTTCTCTGTATTTTATTTTTTCTTTTTTCTAAATTTATTTAGTTTGTGAGTGAGAGAGAGAGAGAGAGAAGGGGCCCGCGCATGCACACGTGTGAGGTGGGGAGGGGCAGAGACAGAGAGAGAGAATCCTAAGCAGGCTCTGAGTCGTTAGCCGAGGGCCCAATGCGGGGCTCAGTCCCACGAATTGCAAAATCATGACCTGAGCCGGAATCAAGAGTCGGATGCTTAACCGACTGAGCCGTCCAGGCCACCCCGCCATATTCCTTTTTTTTTTTTTTTAATTTAAATTTTATTTGGTTACCATACACTGCAAAACTGGTTTCAGGAGTAGAATTCAGTGATTCATTACTTACATATAATCTGCATATTCTTTTTTTAAAAAATGTTTATTTATTTTTGAGAGAGAGAGAGGAAGAGAAAAAAATCCCAAGCAGGCCTCGCGTCCAGCACAGAGCCCGACACAAGGCTCGATTTCAAACCATGAGATTTGAACCGTGAGCTGAAATCGAGGGTCGGACGCTTTACTGACTGAGACACACCCAGGTGCCCCAATCGGCATATTCTTAATATAACGCACCAGCTCTGGGGCCCCCAACACACTTCCCTTGGCCCCAGGTTCTAGGGGTGACGTTGCAACAGCGCATGGATCCCATGCAATGTCTTGCATCACAGGAGAGGAATTGAGCTTCAGGAACCCGAATATTTCACAGCGAGCAGTAAGCTGACTCTCCCCGGACCTGGCGGGAGACATTATCCTTCTTATACTGTAAAGTCAACAGAGCTGCCTTTTGCTCCAGGGGAAAACGCTGTTTCTATCTTCCAAGGCTGTCTGCTATCCAAGCATCATCAAAAAGGTAGCCCGGAACAAGGACGGCCTGTTCCTCCGTTCATAGAATGTGCAGAAGTGCAAGAGTCCGGTGGGGAGTTGTCTCCCAACCCCGCCCTTCTGTGGCCAGTTCACTCCCACGCATCCTTCAGATTGAGGTTCAGCCAGCACCTTCAGAACAGGCAGACTCCCTGGGGAGGGAAACCTCCCCATTGGGGCTGTCGGAGTCCATCCTACCCCTTTTCCTAGTACCTGGCTTGGTTGTGGGTTTACCTCTTGTGTGTGGATGAGGATGCTTTGTTAATGTCTGCCTCCCTCACTAGGCAATTCAGGAAAGGCAAGGACTGAGCCAATTATTTTTAAGTTTTATTTTTATTATTATTATTTTTTAGTTCAAGTACAATTAACAGACGGTGTTCTAGTAACACCTCTATACATTATGTAGTGTGTGTCACCGCAAAGGTACTCTTCATCCCCCTCACCTGTTTCACGCATCCACCCCGCCCCCCGCCCACTTCTCTCTAGTAATCATCAGTTTGTTCTTTTTATTTAAGAGTCTGGTTTTTGCTTCTCTTTTTTCCTTTGTTTCTTTGTTTTGTTTCTTAAATTCCACGTATGAGTGAAGTCGTATGGTATTTGTCTTTCTCCGACTTATTTCGTTTAGCATTACGCCCTCTGGAGCCATCCATGTTGTTGTAAATGGCACGATTTCTTTCTTCTTTATGGCTGGGTAATATTCCGTTGTGTATGTATGCATCCACTTATCCATTTATCTATGGATGGACACTTAGGTTGCTTCCATATCTCGACTATCGTAAATAACGCTGCCGTAAACATAGGGGGTACATGTATCTTTTCAAATTCGTGATTTTGTTTTCTTTCAGTAAATACACATTACTAGGAATTACTAGGTCATATGGTAATTCTTTTTCGAATTTTTTGAGGAACTACCGTACTGTTTTCCACAGCGGCTGCTCCAGTTTGCATTCCCACCAAGGGCGCAGTCCTTTTTCTCTCCATCTTCGCCAATGCTTGTTGTTTCTTGCGTTTTTGACTCTAAACCACTCCGACAGGGGTGAGGTGACATCTCACTGTAGTTCTGGCCTGCACTTCCGTGATGGCGAGTGGTGGTGAACCCCTTTTCTCTCTCTGTTGGCCACCTCTGTGTCTTCTTTGGAGAAATGTCTGTTTATGCCTTCTGCTCATGTTTAATTGGGTTATTTGGGGTTTTCTTTTGGCGTTAAATTGTGTAAGTTCTTTATATATTTTGAGTATTAGCCAGGATTGGGTCAATTTTATTCATCATTGTGTCTGTCTCCAGTGCTTGACACATAGTAGATGTTTAAGTAAAGTGCTCACCGAGGGCGCCTGGGTGGCTCAGTCGGTTAAGCGTCCGACGTCGGCTCAGGTCGTGATCTCACACTCTGTGAGTTCGAGCCCCGCGTCGGGCTCTGTGCTGACGGCTCAGAGCCTGGAGCCTGCTTCAGATTCTGTGTCTCTCTCTCTGACCCTCTCCCACTCATGCTTTGTCTCTCCTGCTCTCAAAAAAAAAAAAAAAAGAGTAAAGTACTCACCGAATGAATGGATGAATGAGTGATCTCAAGATGGTACCTAACGCCAAACTCTTCTATTTTGAGTTTGGCAGCCGATGTTTGTGAAATTGCATCCCATGCAATAGTTCTTGTCACTCTGGTTACCCATTCATTCATTCAACCAATGCTTGTTGAGCACTTTAGTTGCACCGTAGGAGGTGGCAGAGACAGAAAGTTGAGTAAAAACGCAGTCAGTCCCCCCCCCCCACCTTGAAGTATATGGTCTGGCAAAAAAGATGGACATTAAACAAAGAATCACATAAGTAAGGAATTTACTACAATTGGGAGACATTTACCAAAACAATCATGAGGGTTGGGCGACTTCATAATGGGGTGGTGGCGGTGGTATGGGTGGTCAGGGAAAGCTCCCGCGGGAAGTGATGTGTAAACTGAGAAGGAGGGAAGGGTAGTTGCTGGTCTGTCTAACAAGCACGTGAGGCGGAAGAAGCAGAAAAAGCCTGTGTAGGAAGAGGCAGCCAAGTTCCACGAACTAGAACTCAAGAGTGGTCGAGGCAGGGAAGGGAACGAGGGAGGCACAGATGAGGCTGGGCCAGGAGCCCGAGCGTGGACAGAACTACCTCTCTGAGGACAAGTTCCTGGACCCCTAGGGTGGCCTCTGGGGCGTAGCTTTCCCTTTGCACAGAGTGTCAGAGCAAACAGATGTGGTGTGAACGTCCCGCCAAATATTTGAAGGCAAAGTTCTCTTCTGGCAGACAAATTTTTCCTCCAGATAGGAACTTCTGCCAGGTAGGAGTTCAAATTTATTTCCAAAGCCTCACCTCCAGCTCCGTGTTGCTGTTGGCACGTAGCACACGCTACCAAAGACTCAGAAACATTTAGGCGAGAAAACAGTTACTTGGGAAAATGGAAAAGGAGTCAGGCTTCAGAAAGAAAGACTGGCCTGTCAAATACAAAACACAAGTATTTGAAGGGGAAAAAAAGATGACTAAGGCTATGAATATTCATGGTGGAGGTCAGCTGCTTTCTTATATATATGTTCATCATGTTTACAACATATCTTCACTTAGCCTGATCAAAATCAGGGATAAAATTGGTTTTGTCAGAGCATCCATACTTATGAGAACTAGTGAAGGCTTATTATTTTGGAGCCCTGAACCAGTCAGGATAAATTGTCGTTTTTGGTTTATCTCCAGGTGAGCAATGTCCCCCCCCCAAAACCTCCCCCCCCAACACTAATGGTGTTCAGTGATGAACGGAACAAGGTAGGGTTTTGCTTCTACAGTTTTTCTTTCCTTGTGGGCAAGTTCTTCCATTGAGAAAAGTTTAAGTTGATTAATTCAGTGTCATCAAATTAGTATTTTATTTTACTTGATGAAAATTTATTTTCATAGGCATACCAAGAGGCATTGACTGATGCATAAACACTTTCTTTTTGAATGACTAACAAAACTTGAGCCGTGTGGTACCGATGCTTTCTGGTGAACTTCTGTCTAGGGGCTTTGGAAAGCTCTTCGAGTTGTAAATTACTCTTCTGTGTCAGAAGGATTTTTACCATCTTTATTAGCCTGATTTTCTCTAAAATTCCCATATTTGTTAATATTTCTGGACTGCCAGGAAGTGAACATTTTTACTGCCCGTAAGGCTGGAATTTCTTGAGTCATAAGGATTGTTCCCAGAGAAGTTTCCCTGGGAGGACTTCATAGAGATCATTCCCACATGTAAATTGTAGTCTTTGTTCTTTAATTGTGGGCTTGTCACACCTAATTAAGTGGAATTTTTGGCATAGTCAATATCCAATTATATCTGGGGGCGAGAAAAAGCACAGATTCTTATAGAACCTATGTAAATAACCTACATGATCAAAAGTATCAATTCCCTCTAGACTTCCCTTATGTCCCTTAATGTAAATATTAATCATAATGAAGTCAGTTCACTTAGTCCCAGGTAACAAATATTTGTTTTGCTGCTCTTGGGTTAGGTAGTCTACATCTACAAAGTTTTATGCTTTTAATTGTTTGCATGTGCGACCACTCGGCTCTGCCGTTGCAGTGAGAAAGCAGCCAGGGACGATGACAACCCAACGAGCACGACTGTGTTCCAATAAAACTTTATTTACAAAGACAACTAGCTGGATTTGTCCTGAGGGCCATAGGTTGCTGACTCATGTTCGAATTTAGACCAAAACCATTCTACAGATTCTGACTTGATCACTTAGTTTAGTCTAACAGGGCCATGGTAAAGATGTCTGCTCACACAGGGAAACCTGTACCTATGGGTATATGTCCTGTGGTATCAAAAGTCAATAGTTCAGTTCTTTTTTTAATGTTTATTTATTTTGGAGAGAGAGAGAGACAGAGTGTGAGCAGGGGAGGGGCAGAGAAAGGGAGACACAGAAGCAGGCTCTATGCTCTGAGCTGTCAGCACAGAGCCCAATGCGGGGCTCGAACTCAGACACCGTGAGATCATGACCTGAGCTGAAGTCAGACGCTTAACCAACTGAGCCACCCAGGCGCCCCAAGAGTTCAGTTCTTTATTGACATTCTTCCGTTATTTCTTCCAGAAGACTCAATTCCTGATCTCGAGCTTGTAGCCAGGGGCCTTTATTAGATGCAGGGAAAAAGGAAATTTCATCTGTAATTATAAGATTAATTAATTATCATCTGTAATAATGAGATTAAATGGTTCTAGTTAATCAACAAGAATGGAGGAATTTGGAGTCTTTTATTAAGGTATAATATGCAATCAATTTGTGAGACTGAGGGCATTAGCAAACCTCTAGGGCTTTTATTTTACACTGTAAAGTAAGAATGTTACCAATTGATGAAGATAATTAAACCTAGGGACAAAATTTAAAGTAAATGAATGTGTCGACAATTATTGTGTCAGTCTCTGTACATGAATATCAGAATATTTCTTTTCAGAGTGAAATGTGAGCATGATTGTTTTCAGTAGAATCATGAAAATGTTTAAATCAATGCATTTTGCTTATAAATACTTGGCAAAGCTGAATGTTTCTTTTCTGATAAGCAGGAATAGATAGGATGACTCCGACAATTGTGTCAAGCTAATCAGCCATCTGCAGAATGGCAAACAGAACTCATTATTTTTCATATATCCCAATTCATAAAGGGAAAAACTAAATCCATGCGTTAACCATGGCCGTCTAAAAAAACCTATCAATGGTTTGGTGTGAAAGATGTCTTCACAGTTTTACTATTCTGCATGATGGGCCTGAATCTGGGCAAGGTCATGTTTGGAAGAGTTATGAACTTAAGTATGAGATATGAACTTAGTATTTGAAGGCAAAAACTAATTATAAACAATGTTTTAACAATACACTTTTAATTTTTTTTAAGTTGCTTTATTCTGAGAGAGAGACAAAGAGAGTTAGTGGGAGAGGGGCAGAGACAGAGGAAGAGAGAGAACCCCAAGCAGGCTCCGTGCTGTCAGCGGAGAGGGCGACGTGGGGCTCAGACTCATGAACTATGAGATCATGACCTGAGCCAAAATCAAGAGTCCGATGCTTAACTGACTGAGTCACCCGGGCACCCCAACAATATATTTTTTTAAAAAACATAGAAATAGGTGGTAATAATTTAGGAATAGTAATGTTTTCAAAAAGAAGGACTTTATGTTAAAATGTTAAAAAAAATGCCAAAAGAACAGAGAATTAACAGAAGCTGTTTATAAAAAGGGACTGGCCTTGTTCAGGAGAAGGTTATATTAGTTAGAAAAGCGGGCAGCAAATCTCAATTCTAGGTGTGTTCTTTGCCTAGATCATTAGTGTAACAATTTACAGTAAAGAATGCAATACTGGCGAGTAATTTAATTAACATCAAGCCAACCCATTAAAAGAATTAACACATCATTTCTCCTTTCAGATTCATTATTTCTAGCTATTTTATACACAAGAAGATGGATTTGACTTTCCCCTTGGACCATCCAAGCTCGTTGCACAACCTCGAACTCGTTGCTTACTATTTTCTTTTATGTTTTGGCACAAGGACATTTTTAGTTTATGATGAACTGTTTCTTTTTTTCTCTCTTGATAAAAACGTACCTGTTATCTTGCATACATGTCTTATTATAACAGAGATTTTTTAATCCTTCTTTTAAAAAATCTGTATGTACGTTAACATAACCCGAAGGCATTTACACAAGCTTTCGACCTGTTACTGCTGGCGATGCTATGCTGTATTCAGTAACAGCAGGGGTATTGGAAAATTATGCTGTTCAAGTATCCCAAAATTGTTTTTTATTAACTCAAGTTAATATTAGTTTAAGGTCTTAAAGTTAGCTCAGGCTCTGGAAGTTTTAACTTGACACATTAACACTGTGTCCTTTTAGCATTGTACCAAATAATCTCTTTCTATAAAGATACTATCCTTTATCATTAATTTAGCTGGACTCTTTATGTTTGCAATTTTATGATCTTAAGTAAATTGATGTTAGTTGATGGTCAGAAAAAATGGTAGAGAAAATATAGGCAATTCAAAATAATTGCACTTTCTACAAGTAAATAAATCCACGTTGTACAGACTAGAATACTGCATTCACATCGGTTTTATGATGGTGGTAGAATCAGGGAGAAGGCATAGAGCTTTACAGACCAAAATTATTCATTGAATTTAATATTAATTTAATTATTAGCCTAATTTTTCCAAAGAATCATCTCGATTAGAATATCGTGCGAATTTTTCGGCTTACACCATTAGAGTTTAGATATTAAAACTTTGAAGATATGTTAACAGTACTGCTTTTGCTTATTTTATAATCTGGTAACCAAGGTCATTAATTAAACCATGGTTTTTTTTTTCCTTTTTATCCCTAAATTATAGTTTTAGCAAGAAAAGAATTCTCAAAAAGTCAACAGATTTAAAGCACGAAAGTAGCAAAATATTTTAGGAATCTATGTGTTCCTCACATTTCTGTGAGTCTTGATATGGTAATATTTCTTTTAGAAAAAAGACGTTTGGAATAGGTGCTGACTCCATTAGATTTAAAACAATTTTACACCATAATCTGATCAATTAACTTCCTCCGGAAATGAATAAACGGTATCAGTTGGCTTGCTCAAAATTTTTTCATAGATGTAAAATAGATCATTTTACCAACTCTTGTACAAGTTGGAGGGGCTATGAGATTCTAAGATAGAAACAGGCACTACCAGTATCTTTTAAGAAAGTTGATCAGTTAAGTCCTATAATTAAGCACCATCAGGTCATTTGGGCAGACCCATTTTTGAAAGTCCGAGTAATTTGGGGATTTCCTTTTGAATTTAGCAGCGTAAGTTCTCTCTCTTATAATGTCCACATTCCTTACAATAATAATGGCCTTTAACCTCCTATATAAGTTTCTGAAGAGATGTTAATTTTGAATCATTAATTATTTAGGCACATTAAAAAGAGTTTTTTTGTTTCTTTCATCTTTGGTATAAGGTTTTCACTTTGTCACCATCAACAGCTATTGGGACCATAATTGAGTACACTGTAAAAACCAGAACTTTGGGAGGCACCTGGGTGGCTCCTGGGTAGCTCAGCGACTAACTTCAGCTCAGGTCACGATCTCCCGGTTTGTTGAGTTCAAGCCCCACGTCTGGTTTGCTGCTGTCAGCACAGAGCCTGCTTTGAATCCTCTGTCCCTCTTTGCCTCTCCTTCACTCACGCTCTCTCTCTCTCAAAAATAAACATTAAAAAAAAAAAAAAAAAGCCAGAACTTTGGGATAAGGAGATGATTCAGAAGTGAGAACTTCTTTAAGGGCCTTCAACATTAAAAAAAGCAACTAGAGGTTTCTACAGACCCTCTGTCTTAGGAATTTTAAGCCCGGGCCCTTTGGCTTGAGATGACTTAAGAAGGTCCCTCTGGAGCCTGGGAAATGCATGAGGTTTGAAGAGAACAGCTTTATATGGTAAGAAGATTATGGTCCAACAGAATAATGGTTCCCCAAACACACCCCATCCCACTCCCCAGCACCTGGGAATGCATCGCCTTACATGGCAAAGAGGGCTTTGAAGATGGGTCTAATTAAGGAGAGCTGAGAGGGGGGAGATTATTTTGGATTACCTGGGTGGGCCCAAGGCAATCCCAAGGGTCCTCTAGACATAGAAGAGGGATGTGGTGATGGAAGGCAAGGAATGCAGGAGGCTTCTAGAAGGTGAAAAAAGGAAAGAAAATGGATTCTGCCCTGGGGCCAGAAGGAGTGAGGCCTGCTGATTTCTGGACTTTAGCCTCGTAAGCTTCCTTTGGATTTCTGACTGTCGGATAACAAATACGTGTTGTGTTTGGCCACGAAGGTTTGTGGTATTTGTTGCAGGAGCCGCAGGAAAAGAGTACAGAGAGGGTTTTCTCTGTCGAACAAGAAGCTGAGAGTAGGTGACTTTGTTTCCAGGCCTTCCAGCTGCCTGCCCCAGGGCCCGGCCTACAGGTTTGTTTCCGCAGATGTGGCCGGAAGCAGAAACTGCATGGCCTGCAGCTAGTGCCCCTGACACATTGAAAGGAAGTGCCAGCTCCCTTAATAAAAACCAACTCCAGGCAGGACTGTGTGGGTTGGCCCCAGAAACAGAATTGCCACATGGGCAGGGGCAATGGGGCTGCATGATCCCCTCTCTGTCCCCAGGAATCACCTGGATGCACCTTCCCCTTGAAAGGTTGCCACCAAGGAGCCTTAGATCAGTAGACATCCCTTCGCACTCCAACCTAGGAGGTGGCCCCCTGTCCATCTGCAGAGCTGAGTCGGAGCCAGGGCACCCAAATAGCCTGGAACCAAGGGGAAGTGCACACTGGGTGATTGGTGCCAGATAAACAGAGTTCCATCTTTTCTCCTCGTTCCACATAGAGAGGCCATCTTTCGCCCCCTGTTTGGGGACGCACCATGGTTCGCAAGCCGAGGCCTATGAGACCCAGGCCCGAGAGATGGGACACCCTTTCCCATCTGCCTAAGGCCTTCTGAACTCGGGTTTCCAATAAAGATTTGTCCTTCCCCTGGGGCTGGAACTGAGCACTTTTCCTCATCAGGAAGCCTGAGCTCCCCACCTACAGACATGACCTGGCTTCCCGGTCAGGCCACAGGAGAACTGAGAGAAAGCGCCTGTCACTCAACAGCACATTAATTATCCACGTTTGGATAAACGTTATTAATGTTTGGTTAAAGCACCAAATTGCTCACTAGGACCCAAGAGTCTTTTGGTTGAACATTTCATGCCATTTATCCATCCTGAGAGGGAAGGGGGGACTTTCTATGAGTGGCAAATGCTCAACACACACTATGCCTCTCATCCCTTGCCAAATTTTGGGAGTAAGGTACTGTTCTTATTCCTACTTTATGGGTGAGCAAACTGCGTGTTGGAGAGGGTAGTTTTCCCAAAGTCACACAGACTTGAATATGGTGGAGCAAGGGCTTGAACCTTGAACCTATGGCCTTTCAACTCTTCAGTGTGAGGGTGGTTTAAGAAAGGCCACCCAGGTGGGGAGGAGAGCAGGTGGAGAGGGCTAGAGGGACCATATTGTAAGAAAACTCACGATACAGAGTCAGACAATGGAACGGAACAGTTGAAAGAGGGACTGTCCTAGATAACTGGTAAGATCTTGCCAAGAAAGGAAGTCAGGAGCTAACTATAGAGCATGGCCATGACTGTCAGAACTCGGCCGGGCTCCGGACTCCACCACTTCTCCCTGTTGGTGATTTTCCATTCTCCCACTGTTCCCCTGCAGGACTAGCTTTTAAACCCTGAAACCGAAAGAGACAGCCAGGGAGCTAGCAGCCAAGGAGTCTTTGTCCGGTTCTGCAGCTAATTTTGGAGGAGAAAGGAACCGTACAATATGGTGTTTGTGTGGGCAGTTTTGAGAAAGTGTAAAAATAAAGGGAGCGGGTGCTGAATCCCGGATAGCAGAGAAGGAGGAAGATGGGAGCTCACAGGAGATGGCCTGGGATGGAGGCCGTACTTACCTTTTCTTTCAGGAATAGTTACTGAGCCCCTATGCGGTGCCAGGTCCAGGGCTAAGTTGGGGTGTGGAGTGGGGTTTAGTTTGGATGGTCAGACCGTCCTCTTGGAGGAGGTGATCTTAAGCTGGAATCTGAGAGATGAGAGGTGAGTTAGCCAGTCAAGAAGCAGGGAGAATGATCTAGATAGAGAATACCATAGGCAAGGTCCCAGGGGTGAGAAACAGCCTTGGATATTAAAAAAGAGAGAGAGAGAGAGAGAGAGAGAGAGAGAGAAGAAAGAAAGAAAGAAAGAAAGAAAGAAAGAAAGAAAGAAAGAAAGAAAGAAAGAAAGGCAGCCTGGCTAGAGGGTGAGAGGCCAGAGGCATGGTGACGAGAGAGAAGGGTCTGGTCAGGTGCCCCTGTAAACCATGGAGGGGTTTGGCCCTCAGTGTAGTCAGATACCACTGAACGTTTGAGCGGGGGGTACGCCATAGGATTTGTGTTTTGAAAAGCCACTCTTGCTGTCTGCAGAGACCAGCTTTGGAGGGGGCCTGGAATGGAAGAAGTGAGAGCATGAACGGCCATCAAAGAGGTCCAGGCAAGACACGTTGCCGCCTGGACTAGGCTGGTTAGAGGGGGAGATGGAAGGAAGTGGGCCGATGCTAGACATTTGTTGGAGGGAAAGTCAAGTTGGTCCGAGAGTTGTGGGTTATCGTCAAGCTGTTGGAGGGAAAATCAAACTTACTGACGAGTTGAATGTAAGAGCGGAGGGAAAAGGAAGAAGCAGGAATCACCTTGGGGTTCCACCTCAGCAACGTGGGGAGGCTCTCGGTGATTTTCTAAAGCGAGGCACGCTTGAGGTGCAGACAGGTTTTATAATAAGGGATTCTATTTTGGGCAAAGATGAGCTGTTTACCCCTCATCTGAGTGGAGAGAGCAAGTAGGCCACGGGATATATGCATCTGGAGCTCAGAGGGGAGGTCCGGGGAGTCATTAGCATAACCATGCTATTTAAAGCCTTGGAAATTGAGGAGATGATCTAAGGAGAGAAGGGCAGAAAGCCCTGGGCAAGCCTTGAGACATTCGGATGGGTAGAGATTCCGCAGACGTGGAGTAGACCCAGAAGTTGCAGGGGGCAACCACCCCAGTCACCTAGTTAGCAAGCCTACAGGTGGCGAGTTGGTGCATGCGCAGCAGAGGCTGGGGACGCCATGGCATTAGGACAAAGCCCTTGCCCTCAAGGGGCTCACGGTCTATGCAGGAGCAGCCGTATGAGCCAATACTTACAATACAATGGGGTATAGTATTTATAGAGATGGGCCTAGAAGAAGGCACTGCAAGATCTGTCTGTAGTCTCAGGTGCCAGAAACAGGAATGGCCGAGTCTATGGAAGGGGCTGTGGACCTTGGGAAGATGGAGAGAGAGGATGCAGGGGTTGGGAATTCTTTGGGATCCGGCATCCTTCCTGGAGACCCCTAGATCCCTTGGAACCTAGCTTTACCTCTCCACTGGCCTCCTTCTCCCAGAGCCCCCGTGGACCATGAGCAACACTGGGAGCCCTGCTCCCTCCCCATTTCCACCCCACCTCCAGCCCTCTAGGTCTTCTCCTCTTTCTCACTGGCCTCCTTCTCCCAGAGCCCCCGCGGGCCATGAGCAACACTGGGGAGCCCTGCTCCCTCCCCATTTCCACCCCACCTCCAGCCCTCTAGGTCTTCTCCTCTTTCCTGACAGGCTTGCTCCCTTAGGAAGAGAACTGTGTTCTAAAACAGGATTAAAGGGACGACGGAATGGCCATAGCCTGGAGCCTTGCCCCCCATTAAGGCGGGATGTTGTCTCAAAAACTGTTGCTTCATTTCCTGCTGTTGAGAAATCATGCATGTTGACCAGCTTGTATTTCACACTGCTTGAGGAAAAGAGAAATCTGTCTCACTGAGCTTTTCAGAGAGAAATGAGGTCAGTAACCACCCCTCCTCCCCACTTGACCGCAGGCCAGAGCCCTCCACCAACAACTCCCCGCTCCTGGCAGCTGCTGAGTGCGATGGACTGGGCTCCTCTTGGTCACTTTGCTGCCTGGGTCACGGGGCCACGTGGCTCACTCTCCTGTGGCTATGTTGAGTCCACAAACCTGCACAGTCTGGCTCCAACATCTCCCTCCATCTCTTACCTCGTGCTGCCTCCTTCCTGTGCCCCATGCCCAGTCCAGTCTGGACAAGCCCCGGGGATCCTGGCTCTCAACACTTGCCCGGGGGTTAATGCTCTGCCTTGGCTCTGAACCAGCCTTTAGGCTCAGTCTCAGTGTCGGTGCCTCTATTTGTCAAAGCTCTCACTGCTCACTCATTCAGAGAGGATTTCTCCTTCCTTTGAACATGTTTAGTGTGTTCCTATTTCATTGCTTATGGCTCGTTTAATCTTGAATTATAATGCTTTGTGGGCAGGCTTTATCTCCCCTCATGGACTCTGTAAACTATAGAAGATCAAGCCTTATGTCTGGGGTCAAATCTCATTTATCTCCATCCACAGCCTCAGCAAAGAGCTTGGACATGCTTGTGAAGTGGATGAGGTGTGGTTAAAAGTTGCAGAGCGGATGTGTGCTGATGTGGGAAGTACAGGCTAGGGCTCGGTGTAATTGGTTCCCTGGGAAAATGCACCTCTGCTAAGAGAGTCAATGAAGGGATAGAGAGTAGTTTGTCCATCCATCTACCCATCCATCTACTCATTTATCCACTCATCCATTCATCCATCCATCCATCCATCCATCCATCCATCCGTCCGTCCATCCATCCATGTATCCATCCATTCATCCATCCATCCATCCATCTACTCCTTTATCCACTCATCCATCCATCCCATCCATCCGTCCATCCGTCCATCCGTCCATCCATCTATCCATCCACCCATCCATCCAACAAATACTTATTAAGCATCTGTGCCAGAAACAGTGTTAGATCCTGGAGATCTAGTCCTAAGGCTGGATCAGTTCTCGCTCATGTGGAGATTCTGTCCTAGCCCAGGGACATATAAGAATAAACAAAGAAAACATCACATAGCGGTAAGCGTCATGATGAAAATAAGTTAGAGTGATGTGCTCGTGTGACTGTGAAGCGGTTGGGAGGGCTCTCTGAAGAAGTGAGGCTAAGGAGAGACCTGAAGTGGTGTCAAGGTGGCTGGGGGAGGTGTGGGCATGAGCCATCCCAGAAAGGGGAATAGATGAGAGAAAGCTTTGAGGTTGGGAAGGTGGGGACTAAGATGGGATGAGTTTAATGGGTACAAAGAACAGAAGGAAGGCAAGAGTGACCAGATTCTGGGGAACAGGAGGTGATGGACACAGATGATCCACAGTTCAGCAGGGAGATGGTGGTGACACAGACATATGCGGTGGCAGAGTGCATACAGCACGAGCTTCTGGCCAAAGTATAGATTTGGTCCTCGCTCTGATTATTACCGATGTGTCAACTTGGGCAACTCTTCTGAGTCTTAGCTTCTTCTTTATAAAATATCTAATTTGTGGAGGTTTTGTGAATCAGATGGGATAATGGAAATAAACACCCACCCTGTCGACTATGACTACAGATGGTAACCTGAAATCCAAGTAGTAACCTAAACACCAGCATTACAGGATTAGGGATGACCAGGATTCCAGGGCTGAGCAGGGACGTGTTAGCCCTTGTCCAGCTTCCTGGCTCTGTCTTCCTTCTCTGCCTCTCCACCACCCAGCCTCTCTCCTTCCATCTCTTTCTTACCTGTTTACATTCGTTTTATTCTCACCACCATTTCTTACTCTTGCCTCTCCTTTACCTTATTTCAAATCTCATCAGCTCGACTGCCCCACCTTTAGAATCAAGACATAATTTTAAATATTGATTGCTGAGTATGGTGTTGTCTTCCTTTAAAAATCAGGTGTGTCGAAGGCTTCTATATCTCTGTTAATAAAAAACTAGCAGCAGCATCCACACCTAAATTAAGTAATTTTATATGATCGTTTGGCCCTCGGATGATTATTTTTTTTCCACTGAGATCACGGTCTCTTAATAGAAGACGGCTCCCACCACTGGATTAAAGGATTAGAAAGAGATTGTCTCAAGGCATTTGGGGACTGGTGCGCCAGGAGAAAGTCTCTCCTCTGGCTGGAGGGTGGAGATCTGGATGCCCTCCGCAGGCCAGGAACCCCTGAGTCACTCCAGGGATGCTCTGGAACGTAGCCTGCACATCATGTTCAGCCGCTGGCAGGCTTCAGAGCTGTGGCTTCCCCTACAGATGTGGAACAGGGCAGATGGGAGGGCGAGGGCAGCCTGGCCGGGGTCGGCGGGCGGAGATGTGTAAAGACAGACTCCAGATAAAGGGTAACGTGAGATGCCCTTTTTCCATTCTTGCAGCTGCCTGTAAACAAAGGTCAAGAAAGGACAGCTTTCATGGCTGTGAGTGTGTGTGTCAGGTGGAAGAGGGAGTCACAGAGCGAGATCCCCACATTCTGTTCAAGGCTTATGTTGAGAGGGACCTTGTGCTCAGGAGAGCAGGGTGAGGGGCCAATGCTTAAGCCAAATGGAGGCTCTGGCTCTCCTTTGCTTTCCTACATTCTGGGAAGGGACAATCCAGTAGCTGGAGGTGGCTAGCTGTGGCTAGGGGGTCATCAAGTCCAACTGCTTACTCTTCGGTGGGACCCAAGATGAGAAGTGACTTGCCCAAGTCCTCTCTCACACAGAGGTAAAAGCCTCGAGTACTTTCCTCCACCCCAAGTCATCTTTGAGTCTGGGTGATGGCGGTAGGAACATGGGACAGTGACAATCTTTCTATACTCTGACTTTAGGGATCCCAGATGTCTAGCTTCAAGTCCTACCCTGGCTCATGTTCCAGAGTCTGAGCCTCTTATATTCAAAGTCTGCCTTTCAGTGAGGCAGGGCTGGAGTGGAGCCTAGACACAGATAAGCCACAGGTGGCAAATTGAGAGCTAACTTTAAAAATGAATAAGATAGAGATTTTCATCCCCACAGAGACCCAAAATAAGGTCCCATGAACTATTGCTACAGCTCAAGGATCTCAAATTACACTTGATCTTGGCCAAAAGGCGAGAAGTGATCAAGGATCTCAAATTAGATGCCAGGAAGGAGCTTAGGGAAAACAAGACCACCAGTCTGTGAGGCTGGTCCGATTTGGAGGCGTCTGGCTCCTTGGTGCCTCAGCGGTTCTGTGTCAGAAGGTCAAGGGCAACTTGTAGCCACAGCAGAAGTTATGGGCACTGACTGAGTCCTCCTGCCATTTTCCTTTGATGCCTCCCATTCTCAGTGGCCCCTTTAGTGCCCCTTCTTGGAATGAAGAGGCCAGGGGGGTGGGAGGACCAGGAGGGTATCCTCAGCTAAGCCTGGGCTCCTGGCTGCCTGGCCTCATCAGTTTATTACTGGCCTGGGCGACAGCTGGGAATGGCAAGGGCACACTGAGGAGGGAGCGGGTGGTGCTGGGGCTGTCCTAAGCTCCTAAGATCTCACACGCCATATGGTGGGGGCCCAGGGGCAGGGGACCGGCAGGAATGTCTGTTCCCTCCTCCCTGCTCCCCTGCTAAATGGAATGGCAACGCCCAAAAGGAATTTAACAGTGGGCCTTTGGAGGCCATCTTTCTCTCCTTGCGACAAGTTTTAAAGACATATTCTTTTTGCCAAAATCGCTGAATTAATGAAGAGGAATCTGGCTATTTTCTCTTGGCACCAAGCTCTGAACACGACCACAGACAGAGGAATGGGCATAAGGAGGGCTCCACAGCGGTAATTCCGCACTGGACCGGGGCCTGGCCTCAGAGCAGGTGCGTGACCTGGGCCTCTAGCTGCTCCCCACTCCTGATAAAATACACTCCGGCACCCTCTCAGAGGCAGCTCCTTCTAAGACACTTTGTGGTCCTCTTCCATTCTCTGTCTCCTCAGCCAGGATCCCTGCAGTCTCCCCCAAACTTAGCGACAGCAGGCCCTGCAGTGAAGGGAGGTCTCTCCCAGGTGCGAGCCTTACAGTGTAGGGAGAGTGACATCCCTAGGCTTTCATCTTGAGGGGGGGTGGGCGATGGTCAACATGGAGGGAGGAAGCCATTTCACTGAGCCTGGATCCCCTGGGGGAAACCTGGGGACCTCTTCAATGGGAGGAGGCGAAGATGGCGCCTCTCGGTGAACAACATTTCCAGGAGGCTCATAACTCTCCGCTGACCTTCAACGACCTAGGTCTCCCCCCAGACCCAAACCCCTCCAGGGCCACTTGGGAGGGACAGATGGAAGGGAGAGACAACCAGCAACCTCTCTGACTTTATCTCAAATTAGGGATTTTACCCAAGGGAACGCAGGGATGCTGACTTCTGATTAAAATAAAAGCAAGTTTAATGCCACCAACTCTCGCCCTTAGGCCCCTAGACCCTTAGTGAGTTCAGCTTTCAGCCTGGTCGCAAATGCGGTGGTTCTGCGACCACCACAGGACACCAAATCAGCACTTCCAAATCAGCCTCAAGAAAGCACGGAACCAGATGGCTTTCCTGGCGACAGTCACCAAACATTCAAGGAACAGATAAGTCCTGTGGCACAAGTTTTCTGGAGATGGAAAGAGGGAACCTCCCCAACTCGTTTAACGAGGCTAGCAAAACGTCGATACCCAAAATCAGTTTATTATTAGCCTGGCCGGCAGCGGTGATGGCAAGGGCATGCTAGAGTCTAAGAAAGAAAACACGCAGACCTGTCTTACTATTAATATATAAACACAAAAATGTGAAACAAAATATTAGCCAGATCCAGTGACGTGCGGGAAAGATAACCTATCATGACCAAACTGGATTACTTCTAGGAATGCAAGATGAATTTAACAGAGAGAATCTGATTAATGTAATTCACTTTATGAACAGAATAAAAGCAAAAATCTATTGTAAATAAAAACTGCCTGACAGAATTCAGTCCTTCTTCTGGAAACCCTCAGGAAACCAGGAATAGAAGCAAACTTCTTAGTCTTATAAAAAACATTTGTGTGGGGCGCCTGGGTGGCTCAGTTGGTTGGGTGGCCGACTTCAGCTCAGCTCATGATCTCACAGTCTGTGGGTTCGAGCCCCACGTTGGGCTCTGTGCTGATGGCTTATCAGAGCCTGGAGCCTGCTTCGGATTCTGTATCTCCCTCTCTCTCTGCCCTTCCCCTGCTCATGCTCTGTCTCTATGTCTCTCAAAAATAAATAAACGTTAAAAAAAAAAACACATTTGTGAAAAACCTACAAGAAATAGCATACTTACCATTGAGATGTTGCAAACACCCCGTCAGCCCAGGAACCAGATTAGTTATCTTGTTTTTATTATCTGCTGCTTTTACTCGCCACTGTATTGGAGGTCTCAGCTAGCACAGTCAACTAGAAAAATAAACAAAGACATAAGATTTGGAATAGAAGAAACAAAACTTATTTGTGTAGATGGTATGATTGACTATATGGAACCCTCTGCAGAATGATCATTAAAGTTAGTAAGAGGGTTTGAAAAGTTTCCTGGACACAACATCAGTATCCAAATGTCAATGATGTTATTATAGGTTAGCAACAATTAGCTAGAAAGTTTAATTTAATTTACTTTTTATTTTATAAAGTTTATGTATTTTGAGAGAGACAGAGACAGCACAAGTGGGGGAGGGGCGGAGAGAGAGAGAGAATCCCAAGCAGGTGGGGTTTGATCCCATGAATCAGAGGATCATGACCTGAGCTGAAATTAAGAGTCGGTCACAACCGACCGAGCCACCCAGGTGCCCCATTTTTGTTTTTTTTCTTGTTGTTGTTGTTTTTTTAATTTAAGTAATCTCTGCACCCAACGTGGGGCTCGAACTCACAACCCTGTGATCAAGAGTCACATGCTTTTCTGACTGAGCCAGTCAGACGCCCCTAGAAAAAGATTTCTTCAACAAGATGCAGGAAGCACAAACCATAAAGAAGAGGATTGGCAAAGGTAACAACATTAAACAATACTCAAAAAGCGAGAAGCCAGATCTCACACTGGGAAAAGATATAGTCAAATCTGCATCAAAGATCTGTGCTCAGAACATGTAAAGAACTGCTACATTTCAATAAGAAAGAGACCACACAATAGAAACATGGGCAAATGACACCACAGATTATTCACAAAAGAACAAACACAAACAGCTTGCAGACATAGGAAGATGCTGAGATACAAGTACGCAAGGCAATGCGAGTTTAAACTCCAGTGAGATGCCATTTGACACCTCTCAGATCGGCGTAAAGGAGGGGGTAGGAACGGTTAGGATGGTGTTCACTAGGAACGCTTCAAGGGTAGGGAACGGTTGTACTTCCACTTTGGGAAAACCCCTGCCCGCACCTCGGAAAGTTGGACTTGCACGTGCCCCAAATTCCACACACATGTACCAAGAGACAGGCTCAAAAGTGTTTGTAACAATGTCGTCCACATTAGCCCCAAACTGGAAACAACACCCATGCGTATTATAGCAGAAGGTCAAAGACATGGCACAGGAGTATGGTGGAATATTACACGGCGGTGAAAAAGGTATGCCCTGGCTAAGTGAAGATAAGAAGCGAGCCACAGGAAATGCCGCACGGTACTTTTCTATTTATATAAGGTTCGGGATAGTTTAGACTAGACAATTTCTTGTTTAGGAATATGTGCAGAGTTGGTAAAACTATAAGAAAGTGAGAGAAGGAATAAGCAAAATCTAGATAGAAGGGTGTAGGATTAGGGAGGAGCATATCAGTACTTTCGCTGGTACTGGTAGTGTTCTGTCTCCTTATCTGGGTGAGTGATTCATGGGAGATACTCAACATACATATTTTAAACAGTCTTTGGTCTATATGGTAGATTTCAAAATTAAGCCACAATAAAAACAATAGAGTGTCACTGCTCACGTAGGGTGTGGCACATTTGGAAGTGGGGACATGTGGGGGTGGGGGCCTGTGGGCCCCCCGGGAATGCTGGGTCCCGGTTGGGAGAAGAGATGGGGGGTAAGTATTTGCCTGGATTCTGGCAGGTGTAGCAGACATGGTGGTGAATACCCTCAGAGACAAGGCCAGAGAGACCCGTCCTTCACGGGACTGAGAGTGGTCATCGCTGTTAGGGAGAGTGGCCAGACATTCATGGGTTAAGCCACCAAGACATGAGGGATACAAAAATTCTTTTCAAACACTATTGCTCAAAGCCGATCTCACCAACAGCTCAAGCAGCATTTGCACCTGACTCGAAAGGCCTGCTCTGTACAGGGGTGCAGGGGGTCCCCTCTGCACGAGGGTCCCCTCATCTATAAGTGGAGTGCGTGGGGCTGGTGGGACAGTCTGATAGGTCAAGGGAGAAAGTTTAGTTTAAAAGTAGTATTTGCTTTGAGGCTGGGGCCCAAGCCTCACAGGGGTGATGACAGACAATGGGAGGTTTCTCACGAGAAGCTGGCAGGGCTGAGCCATGGTGATCTGGGGACCCGACACCAACCGGGGGTGGGATGAAAGGAAACGAGGCCAGGAGATGAGGCTGGGGCCTAATAAAGGATTTTTGACTCTATGCTGATGATGGAGACTT
This sequence comes from Paguma larvata, assembly GCA_030068075.1. Lineage (NCBI taxonomy): Eukaryota > Metazoa > Chordata > Mammalia > Carnivora > Viverridae > Paguma > Paguma larvata. The sequence goes on along the minus strand of CM057840.1, from coordinate 3,074,524 downwards.
GATGCTCTGTCTGCCGGAAGCTGTCGGTAGCTATTAAGCAAAGGAAGTGTTAGGATTCAATCCAAATTTAGAAAGATTGAGCTGGTGGCTATATGGAGGTTGGCCTGGACAAGGGAGGGATGGGAAGCAGGGTGACAAGTGGCCCTGGCCTGAGTTGACACAGGGACCATGGGTTTGGAGAAGATCAGAGAGAGGATCTGCTTAAAACTGTCCTGAGTTCGAAGCTGGCACCAAGGCCACGGTGAGGACGTAGGGGGACTTGGGCTGTTTGGAGACCCATGCAGACTGCTAAAAGGAGACTCTTCGTTAAACTCTTGACTTCTCCAGCCTGCAGAAGGTAAAGGAAGGACAGAGATGGGAAGACAGAGGGAAAGAGTGAGTGCTGATCATGAAGAGGAGGCTTAACCCTACCCAACAGATGAGTTGATGAGGTTCTGATTCTTTGCCTAAAGTCACACTGCGAGCAGGTTGTAGAGCCAGAAATCGGCTCTGCACCCCCCCAAAAGGAAGCCGCCACCCTGGACCCCATTCTGAGCTGTCGGGAGGCTCTTGTCAGGTGTGGATGTGGCACGTCCCCTTCGAGTTGAGACCTCAAAGGAAGGGATTGTGTGCAAGAGCAGACCTGCGCTCGGGCCTGAAGAAGAACGGATTTGTAAAGGCCCAAGGACAGACAGAGTGTAGAAGTCCTTTTTACAGGGATCTGGTACTGGCTGTCCTAGGGTGAAAGGCCAGGTCCCCTCCTCTGTCCCACCTGTCCCCATCTCCAGCTGCCTGCCTGAGTCCCGCCCCGAAGCTCAGTTCGGGCGAGTGCACGGCAAGATGGACCAATAGGCTATGTGCAGATTTTCTTCCAATGGAACAACCGAGCTTCAACCCAAAGCTGCAAGGACCATTTGGATTGCTCAGTTATCCAGGCTCCTGTGTGTGCGTGCTCTTTCCGGCTCGACCGGGCCCATTAAGCCTCAGTTCTGGATGCAGAACTGGGTTAGTCAGTCTTTGGTTTAAATATCTGCAAAATGAGAATAATAATTGTCCCTATCTTAACTGGCAAATAGGAGCAGTAGAAGTGATAGAAGGCCTAAAACAGGATTTATCTCAAAGTGAGATACCTGCGGTCTGGCTTCTTATTTTAATGCCCGGTGGCCTCTGCAGAGCCCTGAGACAAGGAAAAGCTCTGCTGCCATCTAGTGTGAAGCTTGGGAATAACACCTGAGTGGAGGCCGGCAGGAAAAGCTCTCCAGTGAGGTCATCGGTGCCTAGAAAGTTGCCCACTGGGATGTGGGGAGACCCCACCCAAGGCCTATCACACCCTGAATGGCCTGCCTTCTCATCTGGCTCAGACCTATGATGTCTTATGCCACTCTCTCCTCTAGGCTTCCCCACCTTCCCAGTTTTGAACTGACAGTGTGCTTAGAGAGGCTCTGTAAGTCACCACACCCAAGGGCCGTGGGGTGCAAACCGTAGATTTATTTTGCAGGGAAAAGGGGCCGTCCAGAAAGACCAGAAGAAAAGGGAACTCAAGGCTGAGAGCAAAAAGCTTGGATACGAAAGACCACAGAGAGTTCGTAGGATTGTAGCCCCCAGGGAGAGCTGCAGAGGCAGACTATGGAGGGACCCCAGTGCCTGCCCCGGTGGCTGGGGCTGCAGGGGCCTTGGGCGCTCAACTCCAGGTGCAGCATTTGCAGGAGGAGCTGAACACCAGGCTCTTCGGGCAGCTTTGCTGGAATAGCCGCCCCCCCGCACAGCTATAGTAGCTGGACCGGTCCCCAGGGTTGGGGTAGAGCCCATCAGCTTTGCCCTGGCAGAAGGTGTCTTGTTCAAGCCTGGGGCCATGCTCAGGTTCAGAAGGTTGGCCTGGTATGGGGACTTCAGGTTCAGGCGTGCCTAAGGGAAGACCTGGAGAAACAGTGAACGTTCAGCCAAGTCTCCCCCAAGAGATCCCAAACCCGCAGGCCAAGCACACAAGCCACAACCACAGGCAGGCAGTGGCTCAATACCTCACCCCCCCAAAACCCCAAGGGCAGAGCACAGCCAGGTGCCCAGGCAGAGAAGAGCCAGACAACAGTCACACCTACAGCTGCGGCACAGCTCAACAGGAAACATGGGGGTGACCGAGGCCATCTACCATTTGCAAAGACCAGCCATATACTGGTGAGGGCCACCGGAGGTCTTGCACTACAGGTGAGTGCAGGCTTTCTCTTTGCAAAGAGAGGAGCAAGCTGCAGCCCCCCGGCTGAGGGCCCCCCGAGGGAAGCCCTGGTTACCAAAGCCGTGGACAGGCATTGCTACAGTCAGAAAGGGGAAGAAGAGCCTGAAAAGAGAATGGTTTCAACAGTTTCCTTAGCTCCTGGGGGTGTGTGAAATTTGGGAAATTACAGTATTGGAACAAGATTATTTCCCCAGAAGAAGCCAGGACCTGCAGTTCAGGGAGGAGGTGTTCATACCCTACCCCCAAATTCTGCCTCTGGTCCCTGGCCCCTGACTCACTCAGCTCCAGCTGCAGGGCCTTGATGAGGGGGTATGGGCCCTGGTTACAGAAGAAGCCAGTGAAGTCATCCATGTCCAGCGCCCAGACCATGGCGCCACCCAGTCCCTTCTGCTTCAGGTAGTTGGCCTGCGTGCGAGGAGCGAGATGCTGGTGGAGGAGCCCAGGGGAGCCTGGCCAGGCCCGCCCCAGAGCCCACTTCCTCGTCTAGATGGGGGGGTCAAGGCTTCTGGACATAACCTTGGGCGGGAAGCCTAGACGACTGAGTCTTAATCCCTGCTGGGCACGAGTCACTCGGGAATCCTCCGCTCTCAACAGAGGCATGGCCTGGGGTGGGGGTGAGGACGGAGGTATGAGGAGTGGGCGGGCGTGTGAACTTCCCTAGGTTGGAAGCTTTGACATCTGGGTCTTTTCTGGGCTGAGCTGCTGTGTTTGGGGGGCACTGCCTGCTGGTCGTGATGAGTCCAGTTACCATAGGGATGACTAAGCTTCCCCGGAGATCTGCACAAGGTCCTGTCTTTAAGTCTTTGTCCTCCCTGAGGGCCTTCTCTCCTCCACCAGATCCCTAAGTCTTCCCCAGTGAATGGCTGTGTGTTTCCGCAAGTGGGCTTCCCTGTCCCCTAAGCCTCACATGGCATGCGGGGGGTTGGAGGGTAGGACTGGTCTGGAGCCCCTGCTGGCCCCAGCTACTTCCCTTCCAGCGGTGAAGGCCGACAGTATGTTTTCAGAGTCCAGCTTGGCCTCTCCTCTCCGCATGTCTTTGCTTCTGCGGTTTCCTCCCCAGCATGGCCACCTTCTCTGCTTTCAGGCCTTCTCGAAGCCCCTTCGTCCATCTCTCCGCTGGGATCAGGCTGCCTTCTGAATTCCCCCAGAGCACTTTGTCTACACCTCTAGGAGGACCTGCCACTGTCTGCCCTGCGTCTGAGCTCACGTGAGATGTCCGGAGAGACAAACCAGTACAGGTGCCTCTGCAGGAGTTCACGACCTCACGGGGGAGAGAGGCGCGGCAACACACAGATGCACTAGTTTCGAGCCATCAGTATTGGGCAGGCGTGGGGAGTCACATAAGTAAATCAAAAGGTCTGTAATCTGAGCATGCATCAAATATTGTCATTGAGCTGAATACAATGATATACCTCACTGTATGTATTTCTCCTCTTCATATGGCTGTAGAATTTGTATTTTCTTAAATGCAAATATATATATGTAATAAAATACAAATTTATTAAATGCAAATATATATATATGTAATAGAATACAAATTCTTTCAAGAGTGGTACTTAACGTAGAGCAATTTTTTGTGATCATGCCTTTTCTTCATCAATAGTTGGTAAAAATACAAAATGCTATCGCATGAAGAGTCGTGAAATGTTTTAAAGGAGATTCCTCTTTGGAGAGGTTCTGGATGCTCTCATTCAACGTTATTGACAGGCCTGGGCCCATCCAGGACCACCCCCCCTCCCAGCAGGGCTGGGCCTCACCTTGGTTTTGAAGCTCTCCACATCATCAAAACCCACCCACTGGCTGCCCTCGAAGGCATAGGGCACCTTCTGGTCCGTGATTCTGTGCTTAGTGGCCTCCTTCCAGGAGCAGACCTGTTAGGAGCAGAGGACAGAGCTGGGGAGGAGGCAGAGGCACCATAGGCATCTGTGCCTCCTTGCCCAGAGGAGACTAGAGATTGGAAAATTCCTATCTGAGGAAGTCTGGAGAACCTAGGAGGTTTTAGATTGAGTGATCTAGAACCCTGGGTTCAACGAGGCACTGGGGTTTATGGGTAATCCAAATGGCATAAATGGGATGGACTTCACTTGGCCATCCTCACTCGGAAGCTATGGGAGAAGGAGCACCCCCCACCCCAGCCCATACTTGGGGCCCTGTGGGGGTTTCCCACCTCATAGTAAGCCAGCAGCCCTCCCTCTCTGGTGAAGGGGCCAGGGGTTCCAGGCCCCGTGGCTGGGGCCCCCACTCCAGTGTTTGATGGGGAGGCCAGGGTGAAGGATCGTCCATAGGCGGCCATGCCAAGGATCAGTTTGTTGGCAGGAGTCCCCTTCTGCACCCACAGTTGCACGGCAGAGTTCTGGTGATGGAGAAGGAAGGGCAGGGTTAATTTACTTTGCTTTCAGCCTCGTTCTGGTTGTCTAAGCCTGGGGGCTTCAGACAGGCTTCATAGGCCTTATTAGTGTTCCAACACTGTCCTGTCTTCGACCCTCAACCCCAGACAGTCATTGGAGTCAGACAACCATTCACTGAGCAAATATTTATCGATGGCCTGTTGTTGCCAGGCTAGATGCTTGGGATACCTCAGTGGGCAAAGCGGCCAAGGTCCCTTCCTTACTCAACAACTTACTTAACCTTGCTGAGCCTCGGGCTTCCTGTCTGTGAAATGGAAATAATAAAAATTGCAAGGATTACAAGACATAATGCATGTATAGAGTCCAGCACAGTGCAAGAAAGGAAAGCTGCAGTCACCCTCATCACACTCATGATTGTTGTTCTAGGTCTCACCCAGAGGACAAGAACAGGGAATGGGGCCCGCTTTATTCATCTCTGTATCCCTCGTGTCTCGAACAATGCGTGACACTTAGATGCTCAAATAGAAACAACAAATGAGTACATGGCTTCCTCATCTGCCTCTGAACAGGACCGTCCCCATCATGCATTACTTCACATAACACCCCCAGCCTGTGACGCGAGGAGGCACCCACTATAAGTATGTGAAATAAATGAATAATGAAGAGTCTCCCCTCAAGCCAGGATTACAGGCTCACTTCCCCCGGGAAGCCACTCTGTTCAAGTCCAAGTCCTTCCGTACTCTGTACCCTCTTAGCACGTAAGTCAGGAACAGTTTTCTTTTTTTTTTTTTTTAATTTTTTTTTTTAACGTTTATTTATTCTTGAGAGACATAGAGACAGAGCATGAGCAGGGGAAGGGCAGAGAGAGAGGGAGACACAGAATCTGAAGCAGGCTCCAGGCTCTGAGCTGTCAGCACAGAGCCCGACTCGGGGCTCGAACTCACGGACCGTGAGATCAGGACCTGAGCTGAAGGCGGCCGTTTAACCGACTGAGCCACCCAGGCGCCCCAGGAACAATTTTCTCTACGTGTATTTGTATTTATTTCTTTTTGCTGGTCTACATGATTTAGCTTTGGAGCTTTTCCAAAGGCAGAGGTCAAGCCCCTCTGCCCAGCTCTATGGCACTTTGTGTAAGTTTAGAAGAGCCCCCCCTTCTGGCCAGAGACAGTCCCAGGCACACGGTGTAGAGAGTGGAAGGTCCCCTTGTAGAAGAGAAAGGCCTCCCTCCCCTGTGTGGTTCCAGAGCACACAGCCTGGAGAACAGAGTGCTGCTGGGACTTCGGGGCCCTCACCTGTCAGCTGAATGTCTCTGGGTATCTCCCCGCTGAGCTGGGCTGGCTTCCCCCAGGACCCATCTAGTTTTCCTGATGGGGGTGGAGGGGGCCGGGCTCCGTGTAAATTATGGATGCCTGCCTCAACCACCCAAATTTGTGAAAGAGCCACAGAAGTCTAGATTGTTCTACTCCAGCCGATATACCAAGATGTGGGGTCCCCCAAATTAAAAAGCATTTTAATTTGGGACCTTTTTGTTTAAAAAAAAGAAACAATATGGTCGTTCTTAACTTTTAAAATGTAGGGTGGGCTTTATAAAAACCCTCTAGGCTGCTGGACGAGGGTGAGTTGGGCAGGAAACTGTCACTCACCCTAGTCTGAAACCTAACCTGCCCTTTCCAGGTGCCGGGGTAGGGGGTGGAGGTGGCTCTGCCCTGAGCCACGTCCCTGGACCCGTTACCAATTTGGGAAAACTCCCACCTCTGGAAGCACCTTCCAGAAGGTCAATTAGTGACCAGGAGAGAACATTTACCCTTTGTCTTGAAGGAAATGGGGTAGAGGAGGGGAAGGAAGACGAGAAGTCATTTTCGCTGGACACTCAGGCTCGCAAGCACTCACTGCATTATTTGATGTCGTTAACTTGGTTTGCTGTGTCGAACATCAGTCAGGATGCTCAGAGAAGTAAGGCTTCCCCCCAGCGCTGGCGCAGGACAGGAAAATAAACAAGCAAAGAGATGAAAAGTCCCGGCTCCTCTGTGCCCTGCTTGGTGATCCTCCTTTTCTTTTCCATTAGGGCCCCGAGGCTCAGAAGAGGCCACCTGACAGGGCCTGTGGATGGGGAGTCCCGCCTCACCTCTGCAGCCACTCACCACGTTGAGTTCGGCCGCTGCCCCGCTCTCTCCCTGCCTCTGGTAGAGGGGGCTGTTATGTCCTGTGGTCTTCTCGTAAGAGCCATGGAAGTCGTAGGCCATGAGGCTGATGAAATCCAGGCTCCTGCAGGAAACATGGAGAGAGGGGGTGATGGGCTAGTGAGCAGTCCCTCCCTGCTCCTGCCTGCCCTCCGTGTGCGGCTCGGGAAGGGCCCCCACCGTAAGAGGCAGCAGTGCAGGCTCCCGCCTGGTTCTGGGAGAGGGGATTAGACAGCACTCCCTAGTTCCCCCCACCCCCTCAAGATCAAAGTCATTGTCATTCAGACTGTGGGGCTGGCAGCCCTGGTGTTTGGCATCCTCCCCACAGCACCCTCAGGACACCTCGTACTCTTACTCTTTTGGAGGGAAATCTAGCTCAGTCTAGATCTTGCTAAAACTTTCGTGTGCACGTGAATCACCGGGAACCTCGCTAAAGCACGGGCTGTAATTTAGGAGGCCTGGGGTAGGGCCCGAGATTCCGCATTTCTAACGCTCAAGGCCTTGGGGAGCAGAGAGCCAGATGGCTCGTTCTCTTGTCCTCCTTCTTGTGCTCCCGCGGTGCTTGATGTAACACAGAGTTCCCAAGGAAAAGGGCAAGGATTCCAAAAGAGAGAATCCGGGATACTGGAGGAAGCGGACACGGTGAGCCAGTCCTTCCTGGATCTGCTGCCAGGGGTGTAGGGCTTTCCCCAAACGATTCCTTGCAGGTGGACAGCTGCTCTGCTCCTGAGGCGGCTCGGCCTGACCTTGGACTCTCCCACCTCAGAGAACACACGTTCCACACCATCTGCCCGAGACTCACTGAGCGATTTTGTCCACCTCGTATCCAGCCTCTATGTTCTTTCTCCCGGCCGGGACGGCTGCGCTCAGAAGGAGGCGTTCCTTCCCCGAAGTCTGGGCTTCCGCCTGGAAGGCACTGGCCAGGTCCTGCAGAGGCAGCTCACAGTGGACATGGAGGCAGGGACCAGGCTGGCCCCTGTTTGCCCCAAGCAGATGGTCCCTCTCCGGAGTCTGGAAACTGACCGCAGGGATGGCCTGTGCTATGCAAATACCCAAAGCAACGGACCCTGGGGACAGAGCAGCACCCGCGTGTCTGGTGAGGCCACCAACCTGGGCTCCCCACCCTGGCCAACTAGGCGACCCCAGTCATACCTGCACCAGGGCTGTGAAGCGCTGCTTGTCTGAAGGAGGGCTCCCCCGGCTCCCCGGGTACTCCCAGTCAAGGTCAAGGCCATCGAAATCATATTTGCGCAGAAACTTAATGGCTGAGTTGACGAAGGTCTGACGGTTGCTGGCTGTAGCCACCATATCTGTGAATCTGTGAGGTGATGAAGGGCAGTATGGGCCCGCCTTGCTGACAGGAGGCCACTCTCTCCCGCACAGGCAAGCGAGAAACTGCACAAAGTGTTTGTGGCTGGCCGGAGGGGCCAGGAGGATGCCGGGAGGGCTGCTTCCGATGCTGCTGGGATATTTGCTGTTGACTTACCAATCAGGCCTAAGAAAAGGGACCATCTAGAAGCGTGTATGGGCCCCTAGGGCACACTGACTTGCTAGGAGCTCCCTCCCCAAGTCTCCTGCCTTGTCCCTGCTCAGGGAATTGTCCTCCCCTGAATCAAAGCTGGCTGTCACCCCGGTGTGGAGGTTTCGAAAAGAGGAATCTGTTTCTAATACGAGCAGAAAGAGAAGTTTGAGGAGCTGAATAACCTGGGAGCCTGCTGCTTTCGTTCTCTGGTGGTTTAAGGTGATCAGTTCCTGCAGACTCGCACTTGTAAAATGCTTTGTGCTATCACTATTACTAGTCCGGAGCTCCTGAAAATCCCAAGCTGCCCCAGGAACCCCCTCCCCACATCCTCCTGATTCCCAGGATCCCCGTAAGTGTCTCGAGGTTTTTATGGACCGATCCTACTTGAGTTGGTTTTCTATTCATTTACCAATTTAATTAACAGCGGTGCTTCTTAAGTGGGGTCCGTGTGCCTAGGAACCCCAGGCTAAGGATCCCCTCATTCCAATAAGCGATCTGCATTAGAACAGTATTTGGGGAAGGTGGGACATAAATTTTATCAGGTTTTCAGAAGGGCTCATGATCCGAAGAGTTTTAAAAAGAGTAGTTTAGAACTGTGGGAACCATATATTCTGGACTTTGTAGGAAAAGTCTAGTTTCAAATATTCTATTCCATTATCTTCATAATTCCTGAAAAGTGTCTAGAAATGCCAATATTTTGGCATCCGAGCTCACTCTCACAGACCGCCCTTGACACCCGGAAGCGGAACAAAAATTCTCAAGCAAGATATCTGTTTCAGAGCTCAGGAAATGCGGACACTGTGTGTCGTCTGAGATGAGTTGGGACTCTCCGTCTGCCCATTTCATGCAGGAAGAGACTGAGGCCTGGAAAGAGGCCAGAATCTCTCCTGTGCTCCTGGCAAGGCCGGATGTGTAACGGTCAGAGCCAAGCTCCCTCCACAGCCCTCCCGATGAGGCCCCACGAGCCCGGGAGGAAGGCCAGTCCCCAGAGTCCAGGCCCCCCTCCTGATCCCCTCACCCTGACTGTACTTCCACCTGGCCTGATTCCCTGACCAGGGCTCTCTCTCCCCAGTGAGTCATGTCACCACTCAGTGGCTCTGCCGTACGGGTGCCCGGGGCCAACTCACTTCTGGGTGCCGAAGTTCCAGCCCCCGATGGAAAGCAGTGTCTTCAGCTTGGGATTCCTGGGAAAGAGAAGACAAATGCCGGAATTTGCAGATTTTAATGCCCAGCCAGCTCCCCGGGCTCACCTCACTGACTGGGACAGTAAGGAGTTGTGGGCGCCCTGATGGGCACTGGAGGGGTGGGGGGAATGTGTAAGTCCCTATGCATCGATCCTGGATGAGGGGAGCTCTAGACTCGCAAAGAAACGGCATGCTCTTGTCTTCAGGGGCCTCCTATCTGGCTGGAGAGTCGTGAACATGAAGAACTCAGGAAGAGAGACACCCGCAGAGCGTATCCGCAGAGTGGCTTTGTCAAGACGGTGATTACACCTGAGCTGAAAAATGCATAGATTATAGGAGGAAGAAAGGCATACATTCCAGCAGAGAAAACAGTTTCCCAACCCAGATCCCACCTAAACCTAAACTGGAAGGGCCCTTAAGGAGTCCCTATCTACCCCTACTCCTCCCATGTAAGCACAGGAAAGCCCGGAGAGGTGATGTGACTTGCCCAAAGCCACATAGCAGGTCTGTAGCGGGACTGCAGGGCTGGGGACGGTTTCTGTCTCTGAGAAGAGGTACCTGCCTCCACCCCACCCCCCACCATCCAGTGCAGCTCACATCTTCTTCAGGCCATTGAACTCCTGGTAGAGCACCTCGTCATTCCACTCTACTGTGCCGAGCTGGCGACTGGTCATGCCCGCGAAGGCATAGATGACGTGGGTGCACAGATGGGGGTTCATGTCCTTGGGCAAGAAGCGAGCAGCTCCCTGTCTGTACTGGGCCCAGTTGGTGAAGTAGCAGACCAGCTTTGCCGCAGAGCCTGGCCATTCGGGGCAAAGAAAAGAAATAGTGGTCACAAGAGTCTGTTGGGGACCGGCACCCTCTACCTAAGGCCAGAGGGTGTTAAACATGACACTTGATCTGCTGACGGTGGGAAGGTGGGACTTTCAAAATGTAGCTTGGAATACTTCCGAAGGTTAATTAAAATGCAAATGCATCAAGTAGCAGAGATGAGGCCCCAGTGACAGGCCTGAGTTTGTGGCTTAGTCTTGCTTTAAATATTTTACATTTACTTGTTATCTCTTGCAGAGAATCTATGTTTATGAATGTTGCTAATAAGGTTCTAATAAAGAGCTTGTTTTATCTAGAAAAAGACAGCTTGTTTCTGGAGTCCTCAGAGAGTTTGGGGACTTTAGTTGGGTGGGTGGGTGGGTGGGGGTGTCTGTTTCTATGAGGTTGATCTAGCAGCAAGGGCTCCCACCGCGGTTGGTGCCATGCTAGGTTGACCAGATGACCAGAAAGCAAGAATGCTGGTTTTTACTCCTGCATCTGCCAGAAATGGCCGCCCTGGCCCGGGGTCCCCATCTGAAAAGGACTGTGTGGTCTCTGAGGGCTCTTCTAGAACTTGTCATCTATGAGGGTATGGTTTGCACAAGCCAACATTTTATGGTTGAAGGACTTGGCAGAATGGTGAGTTTGTACTGGAGCACATCTATGGCCCGTATGGCCAGTGTCTAGACCCTAAGACTTCTTTTTGTCCCAACAGGGTCTTTCTGCATTCCCCTCCAGCCTCCATTTGGCCACTGAGAGATCAGGGGAGGGGGAAGAGGGTGCAAAGTGGCTACAGGAGGCTGCGTGGGAATCCAGCACATGAAGGACTGTCTGGGACTCCCCTGGGCAGACCAGTGGCTCCGGAAGGAGAAGCGGGAGTTCTTGGGCCATCACTGGCTGTAGCCAGAGGCCACTTAGGAGTAGAACTTGCCAGAACTTGCCAACCAAGGCCATGGCCCCCAGGCTGCCCACTTTCTTGCCAGTGGGGACTGAGAGTACAGCCTGTAGTGATACAGGAGGAGAGTTGGTGAACTCCTCAAAGCAAAGGCACCCAGGAAACACATCCTAGGACCATCTAGGAAGAAGCCCGCAGACTTCTTACATCATATCCTGTCATACCATATCAAATACCATGCAGTGCCTGGGTGGCTCAGTCGGTTGGGCAACCGACTTGATCTTGGCTCAGGTCAGGATCTCATTGGTTCATGAGGTCGAGCCCCACATTGGGCTCTGTGCTGAAAGCACAGAGCCTACTTGGGATTCTCTCTCTCACTCTTTATCTGCCCCTCGTCTGCTTGTGTGCACTCTCTCTCTCTCTCTCTCAAATAAATTAAAACAATAAAACATTAAAAAAACATCATGCATGGATTTTTGTGCTATAGAGACAGTAAGTATGATGGTTAAGAACAGGGTCTCTGGAATTTTAATGCCTGGCTTGAAATCCCAACTCCATAGCTCTCTAGTCAGGTAACCCAGCTTCCTCCTCCATACCATGAGAACAATCATCGTTGCTACCTTCATAGGACTGTTGTATGCATAGCGAGTTAATATATTAAATACTCAGAACAGTGCTAGCAGAGAGTAAACTCTGTTCTAAGTGCTTTACATATATTAACCCTTCATTCATTTAAAACTCTGTTAATATATATATATATATATCATACCACACTATATGCCTGGAAGTAGCTTGGACTTAAACTTTTTGGGAAATCTTCAACCTTTCTTTATGTTATTTCCGTGGCCCCCGGCTGTTGCCTCCTGTGAGACCAAGAGGGAAAATACTTGTCTAATGTCACAGCCCAGTCTCAGGACGAGGGTCTGAGGAGCCAGTATTTCCAGGGAAACTGACACACAGGGAGTGGGGTAGAGTGGGAAGAGAACCCTGGAGTCCAAGTTGCTGAACATCCCCCAGAGATCTCTCTCCCGTCTGATACGGGAAGAGCCCTCTTGGCTCCGCCAAGCTCTACATGCAATCAGTTCAACAGAAACGGGAGTATGTCATCCATGCTGAGTTATGGGGCTGGGACACGGAGCTGGGTAAGACTTAGGTTCCTCACCTCCAGCAGCTCAAGCCTGGTCAGGGAGACATCTATGCCAATAATTAGCAGTCCTGACATACATACTGGAAAATGTGTTCAGAGCTTTGAGAGCACAGAGGTTGGAGCAAGTGACCTCGGGAAAGACCTGAGCGAGGCTGACATTTAAACTGGCCCCGTGGCCATGCAGTTCAGCTAGTGGGTAAGGAGGTGAGAACCTTCCTGGAAGAAAGTGTGGGGCATGAGGACACTTGTAGGGGCTGAGCTTTGGAGGAGAGGCCTCACTGAAATATGGCAAGAACTCTTGGTGTGGGGTTGGGAGGGGGGCTGGGGGTTGAGTGGGGAGGGTAGCAGAGCCCAGGGAAAGGGCTGTGGGAATCCACAGCTAGCCTCAAGAAAGCATCCCTTATGGGGGCGCCTGGGTGGCTCAGTTGGTTAAGAGTCCGACTCTTGATTTTGGCTCAGATCATGATCTCACAGTTTGCGGGTTCAAGCCCCACATTGGGCTCTGCCCTGACAGTGAGGAGCCTGCTTGGGATTCTCTGTCTCCCTCTCTCTCTGCCTCTCTTTCTCTTTCAAAAATAAAATAAACATTTAAACAACCAAAGAAAGGTGCCACTTACCCCACTGGATCATCAGAAGAACTATCGAACCTGTAACAGCACAAGAAAGAAGGCCGAAGTTATTTGCATTTTCCCGGGCCCTGTATGCATATTGAAACACAGGGGGTAGAGGTGGTCCGAGAGGGGTAGACCCAGGATGGTTTCCTACAAATCAACCATCCTCTGTGTCCAAAAGGGACCCAGGAGGGCACCGTGTCCATCCCTTCACCCAGGCCAGACGCCAGGGGCCCCTCCCTGGCCTAGATTAGTCCTAGAGCTGATTTTGAGCCGAGGTTGTTTCTGTGAGCCGAGGTTGCCCCTCCCTAGCGCGTCTGTGCAGGGCAGTGTGCACTTAGAAAGATTCTAGGAAAACCACGGACTCGTGAGGTTTTCAGAGAGGAAGTTTGTCTTTGGGAACAGGCAGGAAACCTGTCGTGGGGCTGGAAAGAGCCAATTTGGAAGGGCGAGGCCAGAGGTCCCACCTCTCAGGGAGGCCTCTGTGCCTCTGCTCCCAGCCACTGTTCACCACTTTCCGCTGCTTTCCCACCACACCTCACAGGAGGTTAGCTGAGTTCCCGACATCCTTGGAGATCTAGGGCTCAGCAGGACTCCTTTGAAAAGATTTATTTCACCTTTCTGGTGACCTTGAATTTTCCCATTCACCTAATAAAGCCTGGGTGAAAACTTGCAAGGACAACCAAGGCCATGGCCCCCAGGCTGCCCACTTTCTTACAGGACAACCAGCATGGGGTTGGGGAAGAATCTGCTGGCGGTGGGCATCTCTTGCATAAGGGCCAAAAGCAGAAGCCTAAGAACGTGGGAAAGACAAAACCACCCATTGTAGCGGTGTTCACGGACTCTGGGCTTCCAGGACTCGAGCGGGGGCTTGGGGGGAGGAAAAGTCCATTTCAGCCTGTTGAGAAAAGCCTTTCCTTGCAACACGAAGGCCCCATAGGGGGCCCACAGGAACAGGGGCAGAGGAAGGACAGGAATGACCCTATGAAGCTCTCCTGAATGCTTCTGTGTCCTTGCAAACAGCTCCAAGAAGCCACCTGATAAACACCTCCTCCCTGCCTTACAGCCCCCGGGGCCCAGCCCACTGTCTCTGACAGCGCCTACTCACCTGTCCAGGCCACGCACCATGCCATGCTGCTGGCTCGGCACCAGACTCCAGCCTGTGCAACTGGCTCTCTAGCCCCTGCTCTCCTTTTATCAGGCTGCTTTGTTCTACCAGAGCCTGGAGTGTTGAAATCAGGGGGTGCCAGAGCGGGGAGAAAGGGGTTGGGGTGTGGCATGAAGGGCCGGGATGTCACATAGCATGGGTTGGGCAAACCTGACCCAATGGCCTTTAGCAATTCTTGGTTTTCTGGAACAATCACGGAGTGTAAACTGGGCCCTTAACATTACCAAACTGGGAGGCAAAGAGAGGGAGGCAGGAAGTGTTTCCAAGCCTCCTGCTGCACAAGGATGGTTCTGAATTCCTTGGTGTGAGTTGGTGAAGACCATGAGTGATCTATGAGTTACTGGGCTTTGGAGGAAGAAGAATGACTCACAAGTCAGGGGAGCTGGGCTCCAGACCAACCTGCTTGCTTGTTTCTTCACCATTCCCTCTGGAATTCGCATGCCCTCTCTGTAAGATGTTGGGGTTGCAAATATAATATATATTTCATAAAAGTTATATTTCATTACTATCCACATGATAGTGATATATTTTATATCCATTGACTGGGAAAAATACACAATGATGGATAGCAAGTATGAGCTTAGTAATAGTTTTAAAAGCCTTTGGTTTTTTTGCCTTTTTTTTTTTTTAAGTAAGTTCCATGCCCAACGTGGGGCTTGAACACATGACCCGAGATCAAGTCATATGCTCCACCAAGTGAGCCAGACAGGTGTCCCTTAAATGTCCTGTTTCTTACGAATTGTAGAGAGCTGTATTAGTTTCCCACAGCTGCTGTAACATATTTCCACAAACTGGGGGGCTTAAAACAACAGAAATTCATTGTCTCTCAGTTCTGGAGGCCAGATGTCTGAAATCAAGGTATTGGCAAGGCCACCTGTCCTCTGAAGTTTCTAAGGAAGAATCTTTCCCAGTGCCTTCCAGCCTCTGATGGCTCCTGGTATTCTTTGGCTTGTGGTGACATTATGTCAATCTCTGTCTCACGGTCTTTCCCCTGTGTCTCTGTGTCTCTTCTGTTGCCTCTTAGTAAGATACTTGTTATTGGATTTAGGGCCCACCTTAATCTCGGATTCTTGAGATTCTCATCTTGAGATTCTTACCTCAGTTACATCTGCGAAGACCCTTATGCCAAATAAGGTCACATTCTGAGGCTCTGGGTGGAGATATCTTTGGGCTGGGTGGGGAGGAGTACCATCCAACCCACTCGGGGACCTAACCGTGTTCATGTTATTCATTCAGTCTGCAGACAAAGCCTGGGGCGTGCGTGAACTCCAGGGTCCCAGGCAAAACTTGGCAGCTTTTAGATGATCCGATCTTTGGTCCTTGACCTTAGCACAAGTGGCCTGGATGGCTGAGTGGGGAACGTTCAGGGACAGCAGGCTCTGGGGTCAGGTTGCCTGGGTTTGAACTCCAGCTCTGCCATTTACTATCTGTGCAACTTTAGGCCAGTTCCTTAACTTCTCTGAGCTCCAATTTCTTCATCTGTAAAATGAAATGCCCAGAGAATTGTTGTAAAGGCGCTGCAGGCTGGTAGTTATTATTCCTGGTTCTGCTCAGTCTCTGTGTGTGCCGGAGATCAGGGCCCTGGTAACCTCTGTGAGGTCCCGAAGAGGCTGGAGCCTCATATCCAGTGTCCCCAGGCCCCGTGTCCTCCCTTTCCTGTGGCAGGCATGGCCTCTTGTTTTGGTCATTTCTGTTTCCTCAAAGGAGTCTGTTCAGGGTCACCCGAGGTGCCTCAGCCCCTGGGTTGTGAGTGAGAAGGGGAGAGCAAACGTGGGAGTAAAGATTGCTTCACCAGAGAGGCCGGTGGCCTCCTTCACTTTCCTGCCACCCCCGTATACATACACTTGTCAGCTTTGAGCTTTTCTGACTCAGCTTCCTGTCCCCAAGAGGACCCTGCTCTGGAGGGGCCCAGGGTTCTGAGTTGCTCCAAATACTGACCTCCCCTGACTCATCTGGGGTCTCTAGTGTACCCAGTAGCCCATCATTAACATAACTTCCTTGATTAATGCAGCTGATTCTCCTCCCCCTCCCCTTCTCCTCCTCCTCCTTCTTACTCCTCTCTCCAGCTCCCTCCTCTCTCCTCTTTCTTCTTCCTCTTCTCTTTCTTCTCCTCCTCCTCCTCGTCCTTGTCCTCCTCGTTCTCATCCTCCTCCTCCCTCTTCCCCTCCTCCTCCTCCTCTTCCCCCTCCTCCTCCTCCTCTTCCCCCTCCTCCTCCTTCTCCTCCTCCTCCTCCCCCTCCTCCTCCTCCTCCTCCTCCTCCTCCTCCTCCTCCTTCTCCTTCTCCTTCTTCTTCTTCTTCTTCTTCTTCTTCTTCTTCTTCTTCTTCTTCTTCTTCTTCTTCTTCTCTTCTTCTTCTTCTTCTTCTTCTTCCTCTTCTTCTTCTTCTTCTCCTTCTCCTTCTCCTTCTTCTCCTTCTTCTTCTCTTCTTTTCCTTCTTCTTTAGATTATTATTATATCGCTTGCTTTTAATTTTTGTCCCAGACCATTTCTCCAAAGGAAATTAAGTAGAAACCTGACATATGACATAAGATCCTCTAAGTTGCTCTGCTAAAAATCTGGTGAGGCTCAGGAGCTCTGACTCTTGTCTTCTCGATACTAAGATCAACACCTCCTCAACATCAGCTCCCATGGGCACCCCTGTGGGGGACAGGTACCCTGGCAAAAGCACATATGGGCCCTATTTCCTAAAAACCAACAATAAACACCATAAACTTTGAAATGCTAAAGACGTTTCCATTAAAATAAGTAATAAAAAAAAGCTTGAAGGCTATCACCATGTTGCTCGGCATTGCTTTAAAATTTTGGCTATTATACTAAGAAAAGGGGGAACACACACACACACACACACATATGGTATAACTGCCAATAGTTATAGATATGTTTAGATATCTACAAAACCCTTCAGTTTTCTGCCCACTCCCACTCGTTGCTGACCCTCTCTCAAAATAAATAAATAAACATTAATACAAAGAATAGAGGGAATGGTTGGCTTGCTCAGTTGGTGGTATATGTGACTCTTGACTCTTGAGCCCTATGTTGGATGTAGAGATTACTTAAAAATGGAATCTTCAAAAAAAAAAGAAAGAAAGAAACGGGGTGCCGGAGTAGCTCAGTCGGTTAAGTGTTTGACTCTTGATTTTGGCTCAGGTCAGGATCTCATGTTTGTGAATTCGAGCCCTGAATAAGACTCTGAGCTGACTTTACAGAGCCCGCTTGGGATTCTCTCTCTCACCCTCTCTCTGTCTGTCTCCTCTCCGTCTCTCTCAAAATAAATAAACTTTAAAAGAGAAAAATAAAAAAAGGAAGAAAGGAAGAAAGAACTTCCTCAGTACGTTGTTAAGGGGGGGAAAGCAAGGTGTACCCATAGCACGCGGCAAGTTGAACTGAGGTTTTTATCTCCACTCTCCTGAAGCTCCCCCAAAATAGCAGTTACAGGAATAAAATGATATAAGACAAAGCAAATGGGAGAGGGGACCAAAATAGATGAGAGATGTCAACAAATGTTTGAACATGTGTTCAGACGTTCACCTTGGATGATGAACACAGAATGAACAAATGGAACTGACTCAGCAGACCTGGAGAAGCCGAGACCTCAGACCGCAGGTGGCGAGCCCACAGGAAGGAAGGGATGCGTGCCAAGGTGCCCTGGAAAGCCGCAGGAGTTAGCAGAATGTCATGAAGTGGGGTGAGGCTGACAATAAGTATGGGTGAACTGTTAGATTCCCAGATCCTCTTCTTCTAGTAGCCTTGCCTGTCCGAATGGGCTCTGCCCAGCCTCTGGGGAGCCAGCCATAAAACGCAGGGAAGGACCAGAGCGACTGTAGACTTGGGAGCACCTTGCTCAGCACAGAAGGGAGTAAGGATGGGAGTGTGGATGCCAGACTGAAAACAGAGAAGGATGACTGGAGAATTCCAAGAAAGTCTGTGTGTGGGATGCTCAGACCCCAGCCCTTCGCTGCACGAGAGCCCCAAACGGGGCATTGAAAAGCTCCTTTCAGGGAAAACTGACAAGGAAACATTGCTGAAGCTCAGACCACCAAAACTCAAACACCATCTGGGAGCCCCCAGAGGAATACCCGTGTCTTGGTCCCATCACCCCAAGACGGGGCCTCAGATAAGAAACTGCCCAAGCCTACAGAGTTTCCAACAGTGCTGACTCACTCTTGCATTGGGAAGAAAAGCCAGGATCACCAGACACTTGATGAAAGAGTCCCCATGCGAAGGATGGACCAAAACAAACAGAAAAAAAGGAACTTCAAGAAACCAGAGTAGGTGGTAGGCAGGGGCTTCTGATTTTTAACCCCAGACAATTATGTTCTGACTATTAACAGTGAGCAAACATTTCTTTCATAATTTTAAAAAAATGTGTTAAGGTGCCTGCTTGCTGTACACCTTCTAGCTAGTAAGTTCTGTGCCAGGCATTGGGCACCCTGAGATGAATTCACAGCCGCTGTCTCTGTGGAGCTAATAGCCTGTGGGGTTAAGCACTGCTTTTTTTGTTGAGGTCATTACTCAATGCAAATCCCTCTGTGAGGTGCAACCTTCTGAGTAACTCGCACTTCAGCCCCTAGGAGGGAGCACTGTGTTGGTCCCAATCACAGAATGTGAAGCTTTTCTTATCTTCCCCAAACTTGAAGCTGGGACTCCTTATCCAACGTTTTAAATGTGTGTGCAGCAGTGGTGGCCTTGAGCTCAGGACCTTGGGTCACAACTTGCTGATCCCCCCAGGGATGGGTTCCACTCAGCCTCTGGGGAGCCAGGCAGACAGGATGGGCAAAAAACAAAAACAACAACAAAAAAACCCCCAAAAAACCAAAAACCCGCTCCTTGTGGGAACATCTGAGCCCTAGAAGGGTTTCCACAGCTCCTACTCAGAGGTTGCCCACAGGCTTCTATTTCCAGTGCTTCCACCCACTCCCTGCCTGCTGACTGAGTGACTCCAAGTACATGCTTCCTCTCCTGTGGGCTCCCCAAGGTCATCATGGGGTGCTTTATCACATGCCCTGGGCTGTGGGCAGAGACAGTGGGCCAGGCGTGTCATACATTGTGCCCTTGTTTACAATTCTCACTGTCAATGCTGGGCCTTTGAGTTTTCCTTTAAAAAACAAAACAAAACAAAAAACTAGCATGCCCAAGCTGTGTGTATTTCACTCATCTTTTGAAAGGAACACTCTCATCTGTTTATTATTTGATTCTACAAGTTTAATAAGCTGGTAGGAACACTTAAATAGTGATTGTGATGAATTGCTGGAGGCTTGAGAAGTAAAAGCAACTGGGGGTCCAGTCTAAGTAGTGGTGTCACCCTTTATAGATCTTCCCTCCAGAAGCCCCCCTTGCTTCTCACAATAGAGTTTAGAAAAAAAATCTCTTCTGGGGTGCCTGGGTGGTTCAGTCAGTGAAGTGTCTGAGTCTTGACTTCCGCTCGGGTCATGATCTCACAGTTGGTGGGATGGAGCCCCAAGTCGAGTGTGGGACTCTCTCTCTCTCTCTTTCTTCTTCTCTCTCTGCCCCTCCCCAACTTGCATGCTCGCTCTCTCTCTCTCTCTTTCTCTGAAAATTAATGAATAAACAAGGAAGAAAGAGAGAGAGAGAGAGAGGGAAGGAGGGAGGGAGAGAGAAAGAGAGGGAGGGAGAAAGAATCTCTTTACATTCCCTGCAGGGGTAGGGGGAAAGCAACTATTTGGAATTATGCCTTGGGCATTGTCCATAACAAAGCTTATCCTCTAAGGAAGCTACTTTGCCAGGAGCCTTATCTGAGCTGGGGAGAATCAGTTAGCCCACTCTTGTCCCTCAAGCCTTGTCTTATGTAAGGGGAGAAAACACAAAAGCTAAGAAATTATTCTGAAGAGCACAGTCCAGACACTCAGGTCCACTAAAAAAATTGAGATTTAATCATAAGATTAGAGAATGTGTCACCTCCCCAACAATTTACCCGCCACACCCAACAAAGCTCCAGTATGATAACAATGGATTACAACTGAGAGAGCTGCATGACACGGATTTTATTTAAGAAGCAGTTCTAGAGGAGGGGCACCTGGGTGACTCGGTCCGTTAAGCACCCAACTTGATTCTTGATTTCAGCTCAGGTCATGATCTCACGGTTTGGGAGTTCGAAACCCACGTTGGGTTCTGCTGCTGACAGAGCCTGCTTGGGATTCTCTGTCTCTCTCTCCCTCTCTGCTCCTGCCTCCCTCTCTCTCTCTCAAAATAAATAAAAATGAAGATTAAAAAAAGAGAAGCAGTTCTAAGAGAAACCCAGAGACAATAAGGGAGGCAGAAAAACAACAAGGAAACTGAAGCCTCTGGTACTTAAAGCCACATCAAACATGAAACTCAGGCCAGCTCCTTGCTTGGTGTTATGTTAAAAGCATCATTATTTCAGTTTCTATTACCTGATATATCATCTCTAGCTTTCAACAAAAAATGACAAGACATACTGAAGGCAAGAAAAAACAGAGTTTGAAAAGAAACTCAAGACACAGATTTGGGAACGATCAGATATGGAAGTTCAAATTAATACAATTAATATGTCAAACACTCTAATGAAAAAGTAGACAACACACAAGAACAGGTGTCTAATGCAAACGGGAAGTGGAAACTCTCAGAAAGAAGCAAAAGGAAATGTTAGAAATCAAGAACCCTGTAACAGAAATGAAGAGTGCCTTTGATAGGCTCATGAGTAGACTGGACACAGCCAAGAAAAGATTCAGTGAGCTTGAAGATATGTCAATAGAAACTACCCAAACTGACATACCAAGAGAAAAGTAGAATTCTAAGAAATGGAATAGAATGCCCAAGAAAAGTGGAACAGTTACAAAAGGGATAACATACATGGAATGGGAAATATCAGAAAGAGAAGAAAAAAGGAGTGGAAGACACATAAGTAAGAGTGACTGATAAATTCCAAAATTAATGACAGATTCCAAACCACAGATCCAGCAAGCCCTGTGTACACCAAACAGGATAAATATGAAACAACAACAACAACAAAAATACACCTCGGCATATTATATTCAAACTGCAAAGCACCAAAGACAAAGAGAAAACCTTGAAAGGATCCAGAAGGAAAATACGTCTTACTTTTAGAGGAAAAAGGATAAGAATTATATCAGACTTTATATCAGAAACCATCAAGCAAGAAGGGAATGGAGTATAATATAAAAAGTGTAAGTAAAAAAAACCCCATTGACTTAGAATTCTGTATCTAGTTGGGGCGCCTGGGTGGCTCAGTCGGTTAGGCGGCCGACTTCAGCTTAGGTCATGATCTCACGGTCTGTGAGTTTGAGCCCTGAGTCGGGCTCTGGGTTGATGGCTTAGAGCCTGGAACCTGCTTCTGATTCTGTGTCTCCCTCTCTCTCTGCCCCTCCCCTGCTCATGCTCTGTCTCTATGTCTCTCAAAAATAAATAAACCTTAAAAAAAAAAAAAAGAATTCTGTATCTAGTTAAATTTCCCTCAAAAGTTAAGGAGCAACAAGGTATTCAGATAAACATTGAAGGGGCGCCTGGGTGGCTCAGTTGGTTGGCATCCGACTTCAGATAAACATTGAGGGAATCTATTACTCGTAAGAAGTGTTGAAGAAATTCTGGGTGCCTGGGTGGCTCAGTTGGTTAAGTGTCTGACTCTTGATTTCAGCTCAGGTCATGACCTCACAGTTTGGGAGATCAAGCCCTGCACCAGGCTCTGCACTGATAGTGTGGAACCTGCTTGGGATTCCCTCTCTCCCTCCCTCTCTGCCCCTCCCCGTGCTTGTGCTCTCTTTCTCTCTCTCTCTCTCTCAAAAAAACTTAAAAAAGTGTTAAATTCTTCAGAGAGAAGGAACATGACATAGGTCATAAACTCAGATCTATATAACAAAAAGAAGAGAATCAGAGAAGGAATAAATAAAGGTGCAGTACAATCTTTTATGTTTCTTATTCTTAATGGATCTAACAGATAACTCTTCAAAGTAATAGTAGCAACAATGTATTAGGTTATTACAGCATATGGATGAGCAAAATGAATGACAGCAATGTTATGAGGGTCAGAGGGAGGAATCGGGAATATTCTGCTGTAAGGTAGCTGCATACTCATGAAGTACGATAGAGTTAGTTGAAACTGGACTAATGTTAGTTGTAAATGTATATTGCAAATACTAGGACAACCACTAAAAGAAGTTTAAAAGAAGTACACCAGATACACTGAAAGAAAAGAGAAAGTGCAACCTTACGAAATGTTCAATTACAACTAGAGAAGGCAGGAGCACCTGAGTGGTTCCGGTGGTTGAGTGACCGACGCTCAGGTCATGATCTCACAGTTTGTGAGTTCGAGCCCCACATCGGGCTCGCTGCTGTCAGCCCAGAGCCTGCTTCGGATCCTCTGTCCCTCTCTCTCTGTCCCTTCCCAGCTCACATACTCTCTTTCTCTACAATAAATAAACTTTAAAAATAAAATAAAATAAAACTAGAGAAGGAAGAAAAAGGGGGGGAAGACTAAAAAAACAAGTGTGACTAGTAGAAAACAGTTACCAACATGGTAGATATTAATCCAGTTATATCAATAATCACTTTAAATGTGAATGGATTAAAGAACAAGGCCCAACTATGTTGTTTATAAGAAATCCACTTTAAATATAAAGACACAGGGGCACCCTGGGCTCAGTCGGTTAAGCGTCTGACTTCGGCTCGGGTCATGATCTCATGGTTCGTGTGTTCGAGCCCTACTGACAGTGCAGATCCTGCCTGGGATTCTCTCTCTCCCTCTCTCTCTCTGCTCTCCCCCATTTTCTTTCTCTCAAAATAAATAAATAAACTTAAAAAAAATAAATATAAAGACACAGATAGATTAAAAGTAAAAGGACAGAGGGGCACCTGGGTGGCTCAGTTGTCTGAACATCCAACTCTTGATTTCAGCCCAGATCATGATCCCAGGGTCATGTGATGGAGCCCCACGTTAGCTCCACAATGAGCATGGAGCCTGCTTCAGATTCTTTCTCTCTCAGGACTTCCATTCTGAATGCTTCATTCCTTTCTCTGATCTTGTTAGTTTCCACTTGGAGTATCCTCTTTCTTGAAGAGAAGGTCCTGCATGATGAAAGATTTTGAGACGCTTCTCTGTGTAGTTGGTAGTTTGGGTGGCGAAGAGATGGCTGACAGGGTCAAAACCTTTTTCCAGGACTTTGCCGGGGAAATCAGAGACTCCTTCTAGGGAATTTGTGCCACCTCACAGCTCGACGCTCAGATTCAGCAAAAGAAAGAGGAGCAGGCGGAAAGAAGGACAAGCAGTGTCCGGACGCAGAGGCAAGCCCAAAGTACAGAAAGGAAGCAAGAGAGTGAGTCACGTATCGTTAGTCGAGTTTTCCCGTGCTGCACTTGGAATGGTGGTGCATTCTGGCGAAGTCTCCTCTTGTTTTATCGAGTGTCTATTTCTGTGCTACAGTCAGGAACAGCCCAAATTATTGGTGATCCATCACTACATGGAGACGCTCGGTCGTGGCTGGAATTCTTCCTTACGTCCATTTTCAGGGCTCTTTGCCTGCTTCCTCTGTTTGTGCTTAGCAAAGTTTTCACTGCCATTTGTTTTCAAGACATAGCTGATCTAGCATTTGAGGTATCAGGGAGGAAGCCTCACCCACTCCCTAGTCTCAGCAAAATAATTGCTGACATGTTCTACAACCTTTTGCTGCAGGCTCTTTTCCTCATCCAGGAAATGTTTGTGAGTCTCTCTCCCACCCACCTTGTTGGTCAGCTGGTTAGTCTTCTGCATCTGTCCCTTCTCTACTCACTGTACTGTTCTGCATATTATTGGTTCAATAAAGGAATTGAAATGCACCAGCAGTTATCAAACATAGAAAGGAATTGGCCTTACTACTTTGGATTTGGTTTGCCCTTGGCTTTCCTCACAGCAACACCGTCCTCATATATTATCAGCGGATGCCTCTTCTCCAAACTCTGCTCTATTCATTATCAGCGACAATGAAGCAAAGACCCCTGGCACAGTATGCCTTTTCCAGTTGCGCCTCTTCTCCCTGGTGGTTTTCTTAAGCAACGGACTTTTCCACAAGACGGTCTACCTACAGTCTGCCCTGAATACGTCAACCTGCAGAGATATTCCCTTCACCACATCCATCTCTTGCCAAACTGAAGGCTACGGCAGACCACTGAGTCACCTGGCATCCAGAAGGGATGGGTGGGATTGCAAGGAGGCCATAGGAGTTCTTTTCCTTGTCACCTCCTCCACCAGGGAAGGCAAGACCCACTCTGCCAAGGGCCTGCTGCATATTCCCTTCTCTCCGAGGAAATGGGGTTTTTGTCACTGGTGCGTGTAAGGCAGAATCTTCCTGACACCAGTATGTGGAGTTTTAACACCGGTGATTCTGAATGG
Source organism: Paguma larvata (assembly GCA_030068075.1). NCBI lineage: Eukaryota > Metazoa > Chordata > Mammalia > Carnivora > Viverridae > Paguma > Paguma larvata. Next base: position 3,050,089 of record CM057840.1, on the reverse strand, counting down.
ACCACAGGGTTTTCTGCAGCTCTTTTCTAGCACTTACCAGCCCCCAGGCTTGGAGTGATTTGAATACTTATTTTCTCCCTGTGTCTTTTATCCTTGAAACTCCCCTTCCTGCCTTCCACCACCCTTGGATGAATGGATCTTGTCATTTTTGCTGTTGTATTTTGTGGAGCTGTTATTTTTTGTTGTTTTTCTGAGAAGCACATATATTGGATGTGGGAGGTAAAGGAGCATCTCATTTGCTCCTTGTCACTCCCTTTATAGCCATCACTGTCTTGTTTCTTGTAACTCAGATTAGATTTTAGTCTCTTGCTCCACTGCAAAAACCAAGCCTGAAGAGATGGGACAGGAGGAAAGACCTCACAGCCAGATCTGCTGGGTTTTGAGGACTGATTTTCTTTCTTCCTCTTAAAGGGGAAAAAGCTTTTTTCACTGGTACATTTAAAGTCCCCCAGCTGTAGGGAGGTACCAGTTTCAGACGAGTGCCACTGCAACATCAAATGCTCCGAGAACCTGCACTTTTAACTCTGGAGGTCTGAAGCATACTGTTGGCCACAGCTGGGTCTGTCTGGCATTTCAAAGAAATACTGGATGCTGCAAATAGGAACTGAAGGGGAAAATTTATTTTTTTTAGTGTTTATTTTTGAGAGAGAGAGAGAGAGAGAGAGAGAGAGCGAGCAGGGGAGGGTCAGAGAGAGAGGGAAACACAGAATCTGAAGCAAGCTCCAGGCTCTGAGCTGTCAGCACAGAGCCCAACACAGGGCTTGCTTGAACCCAGGAACCACGAGATCATGACCTGAGCTGAAGTAGAATGCTTAACCGACTTAGCCACCCAGGAGCCTCTGAAGGGGTAAACTTATTAAACCCATTAAGCCTGTGGGGGGAAAAAGATTCTCTCTCTCTCTCAAAATAAATACATCAACTTTAAAAAAGAAAAAGTAAAAGGATGGAGAAAGATATACTATCCTGATACTAGTCAAAACAAATCTGAAGCAGCTGTTAATTTCAGGCAAAGCAGACTTTAGGACAAGAATATAAGAACAAGAAAAATGACCAGAGATAAAGCGAGACATTACATAAAGATAAAAGTGTTAATTCTTCAAGAATACATGGTAATCCTTAATGTGTCTATGCCTAACAACAGAGCATCAAAACATCGAGGAAAAAACTGAGAACTTCAAGGAGAAACAGATAAATCTACTATTATACTTGGAGACTTCAACACCCCATCAGTAACTAACAGATCCAGTTGACGTTAAGATCAGTTAGAATATAATTGAACCAAGCAACACTACTAATCTAACTGGATCTAATTGACATTTATAGAATACTTCACCCAATAACAACAGCATAATCCACATTCTCCACAAGCTTACATGGAATAGTCACCAAGATGAAACAATTCTGGGCCATAAAACATATCTTAACCTATTGTAAAGAACAATAGTCATGCAAAGTATGCTTTTAGGTCATAATGGATTTAAACTAGAAATCAGTAGCAGAAAGATGGCTGGAAAATCATAAAATATTGGAAGGTTAAACAACACACTTCTATCTAAATAATACATGAGTCAACGAAGTCTCAAGAGAAATGAAAAAATATTTTGAGTCAGATGAAAGTGAAAATACAACACCAAGATTTGTGCGATGCTTTATTCTGGATATTTCCTTTGGATCTATCATACAGTTTACTAATTCTCTCTTTAACTGCATCTAGTCTGCTGTAAAATTCTTTTTTTGTTTTTTAATTCTTATGTTCAGTTTTTAAGGTTTTTTTTCAGTTTTATAATTTATATTTGGATCTTTTTCAAGTCAGTTACATCACAGTATTTAGTTTCCAGTTCTCTGCAAAAATTCATCTATTTTCTATCTCCTTGAAGATAGCAAGCACAGTTGTTTTAAAGTGTGTGTCTGATAACTCCAACAACCCTTTTGGGTCTGTGTCTATTTCTTAGTTGTTTCTATTGGTTTTCATTTATGTAGTTTTGCCTTCTCCTTTGCCCAGTTAAATTTTATACCTATTTATATCATTTACTTTTCCTTTGTGTTGAAGTATAACTTATATACACTACAATGTATATATCTTACATGTGCAGTTAAATGAATTATAATAATGTGCACACCTGTATAACCTATATTTCTATTATGGTAGAGAACAACTTTATCACTCCAGAAAGTTCTCTTATGCCTTTCCCAATCTGTAACCCCTCAAACGAAAACCACTGACTTTATTCTACGATCATAGATTTATTTTTGTTTGTGTTAGAAGGTCATATAAATAGAATCGCAAAGTATATGGCTTTTAGTAACAGGCATATTTCAGTCAGCACAATGTTTTGAGACTCATCCATAGTATAGTGTTTCTCAATATTTGTTTCTTTAAATTGCTGACAAGGATTTCATTGTAAAATTATACTACAGTTTGTTTATACATACTCCTGTTAACTGACATTGGATTGTTTCTATTTGAGGGCTGTAACATACATGTTATGAATATTCATGTGTAAGTCTCTTTGTGGACATATGTGTTTATTTTCCTTGGTGTCTTCATCAGTTTGGGCTGCTATAACAAAGTACCATAGACTGGTTGGCTAAGATAATTAGCATTTACTTCTCACAGTTCTGGAGCCTGGAAATCCAAGCTCAGGATGTCAGCATGGTTGAGTTTTTGGTGAAGGCCCCCTTCCTGATCTACATCTGACATCTTCTCATGGTACCCTAACATGGCAGAGAGAGTGATCTCTCTCTTGTATCCTTTTATAAAGATACTAACCCTATTCATGAGGGCTCCACCCTCCTTCCCAAAGACTTCATTAATTACCCCCCAAAGTCTCCATCATATTGGAGGTTAGGTTTTCATGAATTGCGGGGAGAGGAGACACACACATTCAGCCCATAACGTCTGCATAAACATATAGGTGTGGAATTACGGGATCATTGAATATGTGTGTGTTTAACTTTATAAGAACCTCCAAGCAGCTTTTCAAAGTAGTCGTACCATTTTACACATCTAAGAGCAATGCGTGAGAGTTCCAGTTACGCCAAATACTTGCCAACGTCGTTGCCACTTTGAAAAATCTTAAATATTCTGGTGGGTGTGTAGCGATAGCTCACTGTGGTTTTTATTTTTTCCTGCTGACTAACGATGTGGAGCACTCTCTCCTGGGTTTACCATCCTTTTGCATGTCTTCTGATGTGAAGTGTCTGTTTGAGTCTGTCATCCATATTTTTCCTGAGTTGTTTGGCTTTGTTGCTGAGTTATGGGAGTTTTTAAAATATATTCTGGATAGAAGTCCATGTTCAGATACAGGCATGGTGATCATTTTCTACCAATCTGTGGTTTTGTCCATTTCTTTCCTTAGTTGAGTATTTTGATGAGCACTGGTCTTTAATTTTGAGTAAATCATATTCTAAGACTTCATGCAAGAAGGATTTTTTTTCATGGTTAGCATTTGTTTTTAATCCCGTGCAGGACCTCACTTGACCATGTGTGTGGGGCTATTTCAGAACTCTGTTCTCCTCCACTGGATGACTTCTTTTGACCTGTCTTCAAATTCACACGCTCCAATACCTATTGACATCTCCTTCATTAGATGAAAATTTTAACCTTGCTACCTCCCAGTTTTTGTCAAAATAAATTGTTATATAAAACCCCAGTTTGTAATGATGAAATCTTTATTATACAGTATGTAATGGGAAGAATTATCTTTGTCTCATTTTCTTGAAAATTTGCATCACATGAATCATAATTATTTAGCTTATGTAGTTTTATTTGGTTCTACTGATTTAATTGTTCTTTGCCTTTTCCTTTAGAACTTCATTTTTTGAGTTCTTCATTTTGATTCCTTTCTTAGCTGGCAGGGATATTCCCTAAAGTAGTATTTTTCAAAAAGGTTTTGTGGAAGAGCCCTCCTACTACGCCCCCGCCCCCAATGGAACTCACTAACATCAATTTATCTATATCAATTACAATCAATTATTAATTTATTGCCTTCAGCTCCGAATCCACCCTCCACAGATGTCTGGAACAGCTTTCCCTTGCCAGATGGTACATGTTAAACTTTGTCGGTAGAGGGCGCTAGAGGAACATGGTGGTGGGGAGAGGAAACTTCTGTTCCGGATTCCGGATTCTGGGACCCCATCCCCCCCTCCCCTGCCACCCAGGGGGATCCCTGGGGGAGTTCACGCCCAGCAAGTCTCGGCATCACTCCTGCTGGCCTCTCCGTGGCTAGTTCTGTGGGCGTCCCTCCCACCTGTTTTCCCAGATTCTGCAGCACCTTCACGGGTGATTCCTAAAGAAGGGCAGAGGTGACTTAGCCAGTTCCCGGTCAAGTGCAGCAGGCAGTGCTCTCCCAAGAGCAGCTTCCCACAGGTTTCTGAGTGAGCTCTAGGTGGCTTCGCCATGAGTTCATCAGCACCCCCCAAAAGCAACTTCCTGGGGAATTATGGAGACATCCAACAGAGAGCTTCCAGCCAGCAGCCCCAGCCTGAAAACCTTTGCCCGGCGGCGTTGGCTCTCTGAGTATGGACCAGCTTTTTGCAGTAACAACCCCAACAATTTCTCTGGCATCCAAGGAGCTGTAACCACGCTTTTTCCAGCAAGGGCTGAACCCCAGCATTGGATGCTCCCCACTGCTTCCAAGTGTGTTTCTTCTTTGTGTATTCTCCATCAGCACTAGGAGATTCTTTAACCTTTCCCTCTATTCCCACTGTGTAGTTAATTCCCTGAAAAGAGTTGATATTTCTTCTATCAAACCTTCCCTCTTCAAATTACTATGTGATTCCTCTCTCCTAGAGCAGAGGCTAGAGAAAACTGTGGGTCATTTTTTGCCTTCTCTCCTCTGAATAGAAAGTACCAATGGCATCTTAATGCTTTTAACATCTCTGAATATTGCACTGGTTTCTAGAATCTTCACAGGGCAGGAATCTTGCAGAATTATGGCTTGCTGGAAAGGTGCTACATAGGGCGAGGTCACTGTAGACACCATAACAAGGCAGTCAAACCAGTTGGAGAAAGCGATCAGTGTTCCATAAACACTATCCTTCCTGATTCTGCCCCTGGGTCAGTGGGCCTATTGTTCTCTTATAACCCGTTGGTTGGACTCGTAGTCCTGTTTCCCTCTTTGAGGTCCTTCACACCCACCCTTAGCCATCCTCGCTGCCTTGCCCTGCCCAGGCCCCCATCACCTAGCCTAGGCTGGTGGCTTCCTCTGGGCATGTTATCTCCCATCACCCCATTCGTTCCTGAGTGCCCAGCTTAAGCTTCACCTCCTGGGAAGCTTCCCCACCAGCTTCACCCAGTGTTTCTCCCTGTTCTGTCCTGTCCAATGATCTGCGCAGGTCTGAAGACATTTTCCTAAATCCGCTCTGCATGTAACTGATCACCCCTACCACCCTGAGCTGCCTTGATGAAACCTGGTTCAGAGTAGCCCAGAAAACGCACTTATTTGTGTGGAAATGGCGCCCTCTGTTGGTAAATGTATATAATGACTGAAATTTTTTCATCAGCTGCAGGACCTTTGCTGACTGCCCAAATTCTGCCGCCCCTCTCTGCTCATCCCATTGCCTTAGCAGGTGAAATTCAATCCACTGACCAACCCGCCAGATTTCCATCCCTTACTGTCACCCTAGGAGGTTTCTGATGCTCGGGTCTCCTGGATAACAATGTGTAACATTTTTTGAACACTGGCTGTATATCAGGCATGGGTCTAACTTCTTTATCTATATATCATTTTATCTTCACGGCTATTTTATGAGGTAGAAACTTGGGTCAGGTTCCCTAAAAGCAGATTTCGGCACGTGTGATCTACTGAGGAAGAACTTTCAGGAGAAAGAAAAGGAAGCAGGATAGGGCAGGGATTGGAGCTAAGTGAGGCTGGGGTCTCAGCTGTGGACCAGCCTCAGCCTGATCTTGAAGGGGGAGCTCCGGAGCATGGATGGTCCCAGAGATAATCCTCTCGTAAGGTAAGGAGGCTGGCCTTTCCTACTCCTGTGTCAGCCAGTCATTGGCTGCAGGCTCCCAAGGAAGGCAGCTTCCATTCAGCCAAGAGAACTCGCTGGAAAGGAAGACCTGTGAGCTGTTAGCAGCTCCTCACACAGCCTGGGGGGGTGAGCCCACCAGCTCAGGAAAGAGGATCTGGTTGGGCACGAAGCGTCAGCAACAGTGTTTTCATTTCCGCTGCACAAATGCGGAATCATAATCTTTCACATCTGTAAATGCTTTGCGGGGTTTGGAGTGTTTTCATCAGTGTCTCCTCCAACGTCGCAGTAACCTCGAGAAGCAGTGATTATTGGGCCCATTATAGGAGCCAGGAAAGTGACAAGGTGGGAGAGTTCCTTCAGATCACGCAGCCGGATAAATGTCTTCTCTGTTTGTGAAGAGCCTCGTCTCAGATATACAGCCAGCTCTTGTGACTCCTACTTCAGACTCTCCCCGGCGATGTGGACGTTCTAGTGGTTTACAATAGGATCTTAAAGCCCTCTTATCTCAGACTATATCCTAGTACCTTGAAGATGCCAACTACTCCTTTTGAGATTGGGTAAGAGAAAATATACTTCCTTACCAAAAGGGGGCCATGACTTGCCTCTGCGAGATTGTTCTGGGCTCACGAAGTTCCTGTAAGCTTCCCCAATGGAAAGAGGATGCTCCTGGGGCATTGCTCACCTGTGTTAGCAGGCTTCCCTAGCAAAGTTTCCTTAGAGGTGTCCCAAGTGACCAGAGTCTGTCGGAGGAGACGGGGTTGGCTGTAGGGGTCTACTTGAATGCAGCCTTCACCTACCACAAGAGGCGGCCATGTAAGCCCGACGGCAGAAAGATGAAGTTTCCTGGATCTTAGGGGGAATGTTACCTCCACCACCCTCTCAGGGACCTGGGCTTTGGCCCCAAGATGCCTCTGGATGCATCAAAGGCCCCGGGGCTGTCCTTGAATAAACGAGTGTGAAGAGTTATATTAGACAAGCTTCCCCCTCCTCCTACTCCCACACCATCATAGTTCCAAGTAATACTTCACACCTAAGACCTTGTGGTAGTACAGCTGGGATACCTATGGGGGGTCCCAGAAATAGCACATTGTAGTAGGAGAATATGGGTTTAAGATCTCATTGACTCAGGTTCAAACTCCCGCTCCATCTCTTACTAGGTATCTCAGTTAGGATGAGGTACAAATGAAGGTAACAGAAAACCTGCACCAACTCGGCTTTAACAAGGTAGAAGTTTATTTCCCTCCCACGTAAAAGCCTAGAGGTAGTCTTCTTCCAGTTCACTGTCCTGCTGTCCCTAGTGGGTGACCCTGGTCCTCATGGTTCAAGGTGGTGCCTACCTGCCAAACAGCAAAATAGAAGAAGGAACCAAGAGGAAGGGGCAGAGAGCATAAACACAAACTGTGCCTTAAAAGGAAGGTTCCTAGAAACTGCCCCAGACACTCCATTTACTTCCCATTGGTCAGAACTCAGTCACATGACCACACCTAGCCACACAGGAGGCTGGGAAATGTAGTCTTTTTTCTAGGCAGCTCTGTTTCTCTAACTGAGGTAAAGTAGTAGACAATTATTGGGGAACTACTAATAGCTTCCACCACAGTAGGTGTGTGACCTTGGACGAGCCTCATGACCTCTCTGGGTATGGAGGTAATGCTACCTTACCATATACAAATTGTCGTTATTAACTGAAACCTCACATGCAAATCATCTTGCCTAGAGCCTGCAGCATACTGTGCACACCCTCCCTTTTTTAATCCTCTCTGTTCCAGGATTCTGGAATGTGCAGTGATAGCTCTCATCCTCTCAGATGTGGCCAGAGCTCCTGTAGCCAGTTTCTGAGTGCAGTCCCCAACCTAATTCCCAGAGTCAGCCCCCAAATCTCCCAGGGCTTCCGCGTTGGGCCTCGGAGTACCAGAATAAGCCATAGTGACTTGCCTTATCCCCACGCCTACCACCCTGGAATCTATGAAAAGAGATTCTCCCCACCCACCTTTCTTTTTTTTTTTTTTTTAATGCTTTTATTTATTTTTGAGAGCAGGAGAGACAAAGCATAGTGGGGGAGGGTCAGAGAGAGAGAAGGAGACAGAGAATCTGAAGCAGGCTCCAGGCTCTGAGCCATCAGCACAGAGCCCAACACGGGGCTCGTACTCACAGACTGAGAGATCATGACCTGAGCCGAAGTCGGACGCTCAACCGACTGAGCCACCCAGGCGCCCTCCCCCACCCACCTTTCTTAATCAGCTAGTAATTTTGCACCAGAGAACACCTGCCGTAGCCCCTCCACTGAAGCCTCAGATTCGTGTCCTGGGGCTGGTGGCTGAAGCCCAGGAGAGCCGGGATTATTCGAGGACAGATCTCAGATGTGCAGAAGCCTGTACAAAGTCTGGGGCAGCTGCACCGATGAGGTCTCGCTGTGCACAAGCAGGGACCGGCTCCTCGCACGCATCAGACTCTTCCATCAGAAGACTCCCAAAGGCTGAGAGAGCGACCCTTAACCAGCTGTCTCCTGCCCCCCAAATTTAGAGCGTAACCCAAAGCAAGTGACCCTAAGTAAAAGCATTTCTTCCAGTCTCGTCTTTCTTCTTTAAAATGCACTCCCGAGTTTACATTTTGCCGGTTTCCTTCAGAATATATTTCCCCCAATTTTTCTAGTTAAATTAACTCTCCAGCAAGCTGTACCGTGTTTGTCCATTCATCTGTCCTTGGCCCAGTGTACGTACTCTTTGGAGTCTCTGCATTCTCCCCTTCTGTTCCTGCACAGCCTCATGCCATACAACCATGGCATGTGGGTCTTTGAACAGCATGGGTTTTGAACTGCACCGGTCTGTCTGGATATAGATTTCTTTGGATAAATACACTCCAGTACTGTAAATGTAGTTTCCCTTCCTTATGATTTGTATAATAACATTTTCTTTTCTCTAGCTTGCTTTGTTGTAAGAATACAGTATATAATACAGATAGCATACAGAATTAATGGTTAATCAACTGTTTTTATGTTATCAGTAAGACTTCTGGCCAACAGTAGGCTCTTGGTAGTTAAGTTTTGGGAGTCAAACATTATACTCCAATTTGTGACCGTGTCAGGGGTTGGCACCTAACCGCCCCAAGCTGTTCAAGGGTCAACCGTATTATCCTCGCTGACAGATTTGTAAACTGAGGTTCTGAGAGGTTATGCAGATTGCCCAAGGTAACACAGAGAGTAACAGGTTGAACTGGGATTCGGATCCCAGTCTATCTGGTTCTGAATCCTTGTCCCGTCATTATCATGCTACAGTAAACAGGAGTTACCCACGGCCCATATGACGGAACTTGTTGTTAAGGGATCTTGGCCACACAGCAGAATGGGTGAGGAGGGTGTGTCATGAAGGAAGTCCTCTCCCAGGGGAGGAGACGGAGCTTGGAGGACAGTGGGGTCATTGAGCCCAGTGGGTACCACCAAATCGGCCTAGAAAGAAGTCCAGAGGCTGGAGAGGTGCTATGACTAAGAACACGGGGTCAGTTTGGGGCGCACCCACACACTCCTCATATCACCCTGACCTCAAGGGCAGAGGGTCAGGACCAGGTAGGAGGAGAGCCCCCTGTAACCCTGGGCAGCAACTCTGAAAAGATAAAGCTCCTTGGTGAGCTGCTGTCAGCCATTAGAGTTTATTTCAGCCTGAAATCTAGGGGGGTCCAGGAGAAGTGAGACCCAGGTGGCCTGGCCCAACAAAAGCAGGACAAGGACACTGCCTCAACATGCATGTTCTCTAGAAGACAGAAGGGGGGCCCCTTGCTAGAAGGACAAGCAAGTAGCCCCTTGTAATCCTGGAGAGGCTGGGTGTGGAAGGGAGGATGATACAGGAGACTCCTGACATGGAGGGAATGAGCTAGGCTCGGCTCCCCGCCAGAGACGCCATCTTGGCCCCAGCCTCAGGAGTTCCCCAACCTTCTTCACCCTTGGGGCCATTTCACCTTCATGTGTAAATTCAGTACGGCTCCCTGCCCGAGGATGTGATTTCTTGGTAGGTCCATGAAATCCTGGCTGTTTTTCCGATGATTGAGGGCTTCCCCTGGGGAAGGCCATGGCAGGCTTCTTCTCCTGGACCCCCGGCTCCTCCCACAGGACCCCCTACCTTCTAGGCACTTATTCCATAGTGGCGGGTGCCTGCGTTGTCCCACTGCACCTGTCTGACTACGTACCTGTTGAACATCAGGAATTCCTTTGGCCTAGATGCTCACCGAGTGGGCCTACGATGTAGAAATGGCTCCTCACGCTCCTTCAGAGGAGCTTTCCGTGTCACACAGCCACCTCAGGTTGCTCAGAGCGCTGAGTGGGAGGGGCTGCTGTTCAACAGGTCACGTGGAGCCCGATGGCGTCCGTGGTGCGGCGTCGGCCGCTGCGCAGCCAGGGAGAACATGGTAAGGAGGAGAGCTTGGCCTGTGGAGATGGGAAGACGCCGTGAGGACTCCGTGGGCCCATCTGCCTCCTGGCTGGTTCTGAAGCTGGAGGCCCCGACTTGCTGTGGGGTCCCGGGAGAGTCATGTGAGCCCTCTGAGCCTCGTGTTTCCTTCCACACCTCAGGGAGGTGAGTCCTGCCGTTGGGAGACTGAATGGAAGTAAATCGATCTGGTTCCCTGGAAGAAAAGGAGAGAGGAAGACAGGAACTGTTCTCGTTTGTCCCTGTATCTCCACAGAACCCAGTACAGAGGTGTTTCCTGGCGTATTTGCGGTGGCGCAAGCTGGTGTAGGTGTGCAGACTCGCCAGCAGGGGGAGCCAGGCCTCTGTTTTGGTCTGCGCGGCCTGCTGGGAGCTGGGCAAGTCTCAGCAGGTGTGGTTCCCGGCAAGGTGTGTCCCGCAGCCCAGGAAAAGGCACCCGTCCGAGAGACCTAAAATAGCTGATCGTGTTTATTTAAAGCCAGTCACCATTTCTCACCAGCTGACTCCCCCCGGGTGTGTGTGTATGTGTGTGGATGGAAGTACTTGAGTGGACAGAACTCGAGACAGGCTGAATGACAGGGGCCATGGCTCTGTGTGCCCCTGGGTTTGTCCTGAGTGGAGGGAAGGGGCTTCTCCTGGGTTCCACGCAGTGGCCAGGCAGCATGTCTCCTACGGTTGGAGAGGGAGTCCCCGGTGGCAGGCAAGGGTCTGGAACCACTTGCCTCTGTGGTCAGCCTGGAAAGGAGTCACTCTGTAGGTCCTACAATGGGAAGGACCCACTTGGGTGGCCTCCAGAGAAAGCCCCTGGAGGCAGCCCAGCCGGTGACCCCTGTGGTACACCCCCTTCCCCCTCACACACACACCCTTGCTCCCGCTCCAGTCAGTTAACTGGGCCCAGGATGGAAGAAGTCTCCCTTGCTTCTCTGGCCAGAGGAGAGGGGCTAATGGTTGCAAAACAGCTCTTAGGTTCTTGGACAAGAAGGCAAAACAAAACAAAACACAAAATGCAAAGCTCAGCGAGATCACTGTCTTGCCCCGAGGCAAGTAATTGCTCAAGTCACACAGCCGGCCTGGGCTCTGTCAGCTGCTGAGCCCTGGGAACGGACCCTGTCTGGGTGGGCCGGTCTGACTGGGGACAGGTTCAGAAGCATGGCCTCTGCCCCGGGGCTCTGGCCTGAGGGGGCAATGCTGTCCGCCCCTTAGGAAATGCAGGAAAGAACAACTTGCAGGACAAAATTCTACCAAAGACAAGTCAGGCCCTTTCGAGAAAGGCCTGAGGCCCTGCGGGGGCAGGGAAGGTGAACTCCGCTGGCCAAGTAGACAAAGCATTAAGGGCTTTTCCACCGCCCAGTCAGCGCCCAGTCAGCGCCCCGTCAGCGGCTGGCTCTCTTGCTTCCTGACTCCTCAGAGTGTCCCCTTTTAAACACTTACTGAAGGCCACTGTGTGACCATCCCTCCCAGGTCCGGGACACAAACAAAGAGTTTACAGAACAGGGCTGGTGCTGGACGAGTCACCACAGAGCAACAAGCCCTGAAGAAGCCTCTTGATGGGAAAGGTACCAGGGAGAGCCAGCTACAAGGAAACCTTGAAGGAAGCAGAGAAATTGTCCAGGCAGGTGACAGGAACAAGGCCCCACTGAGCTTCCTGCCCTGGAGGGACTTGGGAGCAGTGGGCAGGGCAGGCACATCTAGTGGTAGTGATGACTTTATTCTGTGAGGTAGATCAGAAAATGGAGCTCAGATAAGTTAAGTAACTTAGCTCAGGACACACAGCCAAGAGCTCCGGCTGAATGTCCCAAGCCTTGACTGGTTCTTGAGCTAGCTTCTGCCCTACCCCCACCCCAACTGCCTGAGGCAGAACCCTGGTGGAAACAAGAGGGCCTGACTCAGCTTGACAGGTCGAGAACTTGTCTTTGTTTGATTTTTCAGGTACCAGAGTCGGTTAACTTTGGGGGGCCTGGCTCACACCAGGAGGCGGAGGGGCCAAAAGAACGCCAATATGTTCAGCACGAGCTTGTCGTGCTGGTGTGGGGAAGCGGCCGGAGCCAGCCCTCCCCTCCCGCTGGTGCCCACGAATACAGGACCAGAACAAAGAAAGCTGGAGCTCAGCTTGAAGGACTTCTCCGTCCGCCAGACTGCGGGGGAGATGCCGACAAGCGTCACGGAACGGGGGCCCCGGAGCTGCCCCGGGGTGGAATCTTAGCTCTACCAGTGCCTCACCGTGTGTCCCTGGCGGGTCACTGAAGCCTCAGCTCCTTCATCTGCTAGGTGGAGACAATCACGGAAGGACCCGGAATCGCTGGGAGGAGCGAAAGAGGTGATGCGCGTACAGTGACGCACGGTAAAGGGTAGCTCTTCCGCTAAGGGAGCTGGGAGGCATCCCTGGCCCTACAGAACGTGTATTACGACTGTCACCACCGCTGGCCCCCCTCCCAGATTCTTGCCACCCACCCCCACAGCCCTTCTCTTCCACCGTGTCTCTCCAGACAGTCAGGGGCCTGGAAAATTCCCTGGGCTGCCACTTGGTTTGGTGATGCTCTTCTCCCGAGGGTCCTCTCCACTCGACTGGACGGAGACAGTCTCTGTTTTCGGGGAGATCTGAAGACGCCCTACTTCACTTCCTTCAACCCTAGGCCCTCCCTGGAGAGGCCATTATCCAAGGTCACGGGCTTCCGAGGCTGGGACCTGGATGCTGCTGCTGTGCGCGACCTTGGCCATGTGCCTTCCCCTTGTGGGACCCCAGTTTCCTGACCTCTCAGTTAGGGCGCAGCCACCCACAGGGCTGTTGGGAGGATTAGACCCGGGGATCAGGTGTCTGACACCTTGCCGGGCGGGTAGCCGGGACTCCGTAAACGGTAACTGTTTTGTTATCACAGCGACGTGGGTTTTATAAGTGTCAAATTCAGAGATCTTGTTCTTGTCACGATGGCACAGCTGGGGTGCAGGATGACAAGACCTCACATAATGGGCGGCTGTTATAGCCCACGGGCGGGAAAGACCAGCTTCGCAAACAGGCCGATGCGGGAGGCTTCCTGCAGGCGTTGGAACCGGGTCTGCGTGCGCCTCTGCCCTCCCAGGGCCCTCCCCGCTGGTCCCCCTTTCCAAGGTCCGCTCTGGGCACTCCGGGTGTGGGATCTGGGGAACGCAGAGTGGTCTGCTGCCCGACACCCCGGAGTTCTTCTTGCCTGGAGACCGGAGGGCCCCTGAGGAGTCTGGAGATTTGGGGTAGCTGGGGAGGAAAGAGGCTGTGGGTAGTTTGGTTGGGCCAGGGGTGGGGGGGGGGATGGAGGGCTTCCTAAAGCTCATTCCTTGTCCCCTGACAGCCCCCTCCCAACGGTGATCCCTACCCTACATTCTGTATACAGGGAGGGAGACAGGCAGTTCCCAAACAGGTCTTCCTGGGGACACCCAACTCAGGCATACCCTCTGAGAAAGCACACTCTGGCTGGCTGTCCATCCCGGTGTGGCCAGGAGCCCGGTGGGGCCATGGAAGCGTGCATGAGCCCAGAGCACACGGGCCGGTCATGCACAGCTTACAAAATCCCCTCGGCGCTGTCACCTTGATCCCTGCTCATAGCAGGCCCGCGGGGTTAGCGGAGCAGATGTTGGGGTTTTTGTCTTGTTTTGTTTTGTTTGTGCATTTCAGAAACTTTTATTAATAGTCCCTAAACCACAAGAATCGGATGGGTGTTTTGAAAAGCACTCAATGCGTAATGATTTCGATCTTGAACATTTCGTTAAAATTCTGCTAAATCGTAGATTGTACTCAGCCATCTCAGTTCGCTAAGGCTGTGAGTTTTACTGCCTTCTTCGTTGGCTCAGGTTCAGGGAAGGGGGGGTTCATACCATGGTGTAGACCCTGCACGGGGACACTTGGGCCACCCGAAAATTTGCCCCACACCAGCCTCGATACAGAGGCCACCGCCTTTCAACCCAAAGTCAGTGCAGATGAAGGAATGGGGATTCAAGCTTGGAGTCAAAGTGCATGATCTCATGCAGATACTGTAGTCTCAAGCTCTTGAACAACAAAAAAAAATCTCTCACTGCGCTGCAGGGGGCCTTCCGTGATGCTGGTGACACAGACGGGCAGCAAAGAAATGTGGTAAAGGGCACAGGATCTCGAGTCAGGCTGCCTGGCCCAAATCCTGGGGGAAGACAGTGCCTCGGGCCAGTGACCCACCCTCTTTGTGTCTCAGCGGCATCATCTGTAAAACGGGAGAGCAGCTTTTTTTTTTTTTTAATTAAAAATGTTTTATGGGGACGCCAGGGTGGTTCAGGCGGTTGAGCGTCCGACTTCGGCTCAGGTCATGATCTCGTGGTCCGTGAGTTCGAGCCCTGCGTCAGGCTCACCACTGTCAGCGCGGAGCTCACGTTCGAACCTCTGTCCCCCTCTCTCTGCCCCTCCCCTGCTCGCGCGCTCTCTCAAAAATAAATAAAAATCAATTTTATTGAGGTGTAATTGACATATAACGGATGAGTTTCGGGTGTACAACATAATGATTTGGTATTTGTCTATATCCCAAAACGATCACCACAATAAGACTAGTTAACATCGTCACCATACGTAGTGGCCAAAAAATTATTTTTCTTAGAATGAGTCTCTTAAATCCACTCTCTTGGCAGCTTTCAAATACACAACGCAGTAGCATTCCCTGCAGCCCTGTGCGGTACATCATGTCCCCATAACTTCCCTCTTTCATAACTGGAAGCACCTTTTGACTCCCTCCACCCATTTTGCCCCCCCAGCCCCCTTCCCCTCTGGCGGCCACCAGTCTGTTCTCTGTATTTACAAGCTTGGAGTTTTGTTGTTGTTCCACGTATACGGGAGATCGTACGGTAGCAGGCGTTTCTTTCCCCTTTTCCAGGTGAGGAGACTGGGGCCCAAGAGGGAGAGGACCGTATCTCACCCTGCAGTCACACGGAGAACAGGACTCTGCTGTCTCCCAAGGTGAGGGAGTCTCCCAAGGTCCCCGCGGCTCCTGGTGCACAGGGTGGCTCAGGAGGGCAGCCTGGCTGCCACCGGGCTCCACTTGGCTGCCTGGTGAGACACGCCAGGTCCTGGTGCTCCCAAGGAGAGGCGGGGGCGCAGTGCCCTCCCGGATCCAGGCCCTGACCGCCGGGACGGGGCTCAGCCTCACCAAGAGCTGCCAAGAACATGGGCTCCCCCTCGGCCTGGAGCAGAAGAGGTGAGTAAGCCCTTGGGGGGGGGGTGGAGTTTCGCTCTGAGAATCCCTATGAGTCTGGGTTTTCTCTGTTTGGCTGTCCCCCTGTTTTTAGCTTTTTTTTCTCCAGAGCTGACAAGAGAGGGAGAAGCTGATACAAATTTCTGAGCTGGGGGCGTGGAAGGGGAACTAGGCTGGGGTCCGCGGCACGTCAGCGTGGATTCTGCCCTATTTGAGCAGGTCTGCCCTTGCAGGGGCTTTGAGACCACTATGGTTAAAATCCACTTTTCGTTGCCCCATCTCTCCGTCTCTGTCTGTCTGTCTCTGTCCCTGTTTCCTGTGCCTTCTTTGTCTTTCTCTCCATACATACACATATGTGGGGATACATGTATACATACTTGCGTATACTGTAACTACAGTATACATGTGTATATCGCTAGATATACATACACATGTACGTATATATATTGTCTTTCTCCATCTTTGTTTTGTCTCTCCTCATTAATCTAACTTCAAGGTCATGGAGCTTCCCACGGATGGGACGACGGTCATCCCATCCACTCACTACCTCCGACCAAGATGGTCCCTGAACCACTGGAGGGGGGTTTGGTTCTCAAGCCCACTTCCCCTTTTCATCCTTGTCACCGGGGAGTCAGTCTCCATATTTCCCCCTTTGGCCAAACTCACATCCTTTGTTCTGCAGTTCAGACACTGGCCTTGGTGTCCTAGGGGGAACAAGGTAAGACAGGTCCGATCCCCGGCCCTGCCGGCTGGGTGATGAAAGGTGGTGTTTGGTGCGGCCGAGCCTGGCCAGGGGGAGGGGAGGAGGCAGCAGAGGCAGCTGGGGGAGGGTGGCAAGATGCTGTCACGGCCCTGCGTGAGACTCCAGCCAAGCACGGTGGAGGAGTATATTTATAGACACCACACACAGAGACGCACGCGCCCGGGAGAGCACTGTTTGTTTCCTGGAAACGCGGACTGGTTCTCATGGTCTTACCAGATATGGCGAGCGGCGTCATCCCGACACAGGGCAGACTGCGTCCTCCTCTCCCTGGCACCCACCCGCCCCATGAAAGAGCCATCTTTGGAAAACGGATCTGATTGAATCTCTGCCCCTGGGGACCCTGCGGTGGTTTCCCCCCTGGCTCCCAGGAGGAGCTCTTTCCCTTGCAGGCCTGAGGCCCTGGTCGGTGCGGCAGCTGGCTCAGCCTCCCCTGCCTCCCCGCGCTCTTCCCAGACCAAACCCCGTGCGTGCGATTCTCTGGGGCGCGCCAGGCCCCTTTCCACCTCCGTGCACCGGCACACACGGGGCCCTCACCCAGGAACGCTCTTCCATCCCCTGTTCTTCTGGTCGAACCCTCCTCCAGGCCCCCACCTTCTCCCCTGAGGAGTCTTACCCCCTGCGCGGTCACCCGGTCCTCTGGGGGCCCAGGACTCTGCACACGTATCTCTTATAACTGTGCTGTTTTCCACTGCTGTCCGTCTCCTCTCCAAACCATGCATTCTCCAAGGTCGAGCTCTGTGACTCGTCTTGGCATCCCCAACATCGAGTCCACTGCCTGGCTCGGGGTCCAGGGGCCGCAGAGAGTTGCACGTGGATGAATGGATAAGACCGTCCCAGCGGAGCTCAGGGTTTGCGGTGGAAGATTGGGTTTCCATACCAGCTCCGCCACTTGCTAGCCCGGAGGTTTTTCAAGTTACGGGGAGCCTCTCTGTCCGCTTCCTGATCTGGAAAGTGCATAGAACAATAGAACCTCACTTATAGGATTGTTGCCAAATTTGAATGATTTGCACCTCAAGGATCTCGTGTAGCACCTGGCATAGAGGCACATAGAATTTTTCTTACAACCCTCATTTTGTCCATCAGCAAATCCAGGAGGCTAATCCTTTAAAACCTCCAACTGCTTTTTATCTTCCGATTGCTAACTCGTCCGCTCGAAACTACCATCGTTTCTCCTGGACTTGTTTCGACGGCCTCCTACTCGGTCTTGGTTCCCCTGTTGTCCCTCGTTGTCTGTTTTCAACACAGCTGCCAGAGGCGGTCCCTTAAAAACGTAAGTCAGATCCGGTCACTCCTCGGCCAAAATTCTCCTTTGGTTTTCCTACCTCCCTGGGAGTAAAAGCCCAAGTCCTTGTGAACAGGGCCTGTAGGGCCCTCTGTGATTAGTCGATGCTGCCTCTTGATTCTGTCTCCTTGCTTTCCTTCTTTTCCTCCTGGCTCCAGTCACAATGGCCAACGTGCTGTAACTCAACCCTGCCACACGCAGCTCTGCCCCAGTGCCTTTGAACTTGCCATTCCTTCAGCCTGGAATTCTACTCCTGCGGAAATCTTCGCGACTCTCTTGCTTACTCGGAGTCTTTACTCAAATCCCCTTCTCCATGCAGCCCTTGCTGGGGGCACTGTCACCCCATTCCCTCGAAACCCTCAATAATATACTCGCTACTGACTCTTTCTAACTCGCTTCTCACTCTGTTAGCCTTTATCGTGACTAGAAATCTAGATTTTATTTCTCGTCTTGTTCAGTGTCTGTCTCCCCTAGTGGAATATAAGCTCTGAGAGAGCAGGGAATCTGCCTGGTTTGCTCTCGGCTGGATCCTCAGCCCCTGGAGTGGGATCTGGCACAAATGCAGGACTCAGAGAGGACCTTGGGGAATGAATAGATCATCCCAGGAAGTTTTGCTGGATAGGAAGTTTCTCCTTCTGTTACCAGAGTTTGGGGCCCTCAGATCGCCCAGGTGAGGGCTGGTATTGCTGTCAAATCCTGGGACAGCGGCATCTGGGCTGGGCCGGGGCCCCTCCTCACTGCCCCTGGGCGGCAGAACTGACTCAGGAGGCTGAACCCCAAACCCGGCTTCTGTCCTCAAACTGGATTTTCCCCTTCTCCCAGCCCAACCCAGCTGCATCTGCTAAAGGGCTTGGCCGGGAACTCCAAACTCCTTTTCTCTGGAGAGGCCGGGCATTGGGCTCGGTCCCGGGGAAGAGGGAGTGGCGTGTGAAGATTCCCCCCTGGGCGGCACTGCTGTAGCCACCCCTGTCCAGTTTTCCTGGGGTTCCCACAGGGCCTTCCTAGGGGAACAGCCAGGGCTATCCTTCCTAGTTAGACTTGGTTTCCTAAGAAAGCAACACTGTCCTGGTTTCACATGTCTGGGCCCAACCCCAGGCCTGGTAAATCAGAGTCCCAGAGGAGATCCCTCCCCGCCTCCCCACCCCCCAACCCCCAACCCCACCCCGCGTCTGGTCTGCCTTCTATAGCTCCCCCTGGAGGTTCAAACAAGCCACGCAGGTGACCTCCTGGGGCAGAGACCATGACCTTCTCACATTCCAGCCACCCTATCTTGAACCTCACCCCCTCCCCTGCTTCGCTTTCCTCCTCAGCACTTCTCACAATGCAATCTGATACAGTATGTGTATATGCCACTCACTTATCCTGTTTAGTATCTGACCTTTCCCCGCCCCACCCCCTCCCCTCACGCTAGGAATGGAATTTTGTCCGTTTTAGTCACTGTTGTATGGCCAGTGCCTGGAACAATGCCTAACACATAGTAAGTGCTTCAGCAAATGGTTCTTGAATGAACAAAGCCCTCCTTGATAAGATCTCGTGGTGAGGGAGGGGGAGTGCAGGGAGGGAGACAGTGATCCTCTTAAGATCAGTAAGATTGTCCCTGCCCTCCGGGGACTCTCAGAGGCCCCAGGCAGAGCAAGACCCAACAATCCCACGTGAGCTCAGGTTGAGTCATCCTCCACCTGCTACCTGAGTATTGAGCCACTTTGCACAGAGTAGGGATCAACGGGGCGGGGACAAGCTGTACACTGCCCCCCTCCCAAGACTCCCTCCCTCCCTTTGGCCTCTACCACTCCCACTCCTCCTGTAGCCCCTCTCCTAGCCAGCAGACCTTCCTGGGCTACTCTGGGCCCCCTCTCCCCCTTCCCTTGGCTCCAAGGAGCGCCAGGAGCCAGGCAGGTGATGGGTGCACTGGATGGCCGGGAGGGCGGGGGGGTGGCAGCATCGTCACTGGGCCCCTCCCAGGATCCTTCTTGCCTCCCTGAATAGACATCGAGTTTGCTGACAGCACAGACCATGTCTTATTCACCTTTGTCGGTCAGAACCTAGAACACAGAAGGTTCTCAGTCAGTCATGAGTCTGTGGGTTTAGGGAAGAAAGGGACGTGGAACACAGTCATGTTCGGGACTTAGTGTATGCTAGGGGGTTCCCTCCATCGACAGAAGCTCTGTCTATCCTACAGGGGTCGACTGTGGAGCAAGGGAGTACACGGCCTCGATGTTGGAGCTGAGGCGCCCACCCGTTTCCTCTGACCACCACCTCTGGTAATAACAGCTAACATTTACTGAGTGTTGACTTGTTCTAAGCATTCCCTAGGGATTATCTCATTTAATTCTCATACCATTTTGAGGCAGGGACTATTATTATACACATCACATGCCAGTCAGGGCCTGAGCCATTGTGGGGGCAAAGGGTATGAAGCGGTTGGGGGAGGGGGCTGGTGGAAGCCCCAGCATGCATGGCGAGGGGGCAGAGGAGGAGATGGGGAGGAGGGAACTCCACCAGCATGGATGCCCTCGGTGCCCGTGAAGTCCCATGAGATCTTCAGAGCCGAGAGACCTAGCTCTGTTTCTATCATGCTTTCGATCCTGATACCACGGGGTCTCTGGAGTGTCCTTCGGGATTTTCCAGTCTCTACAAGCTCAACCTTCAAAATCCTAACCCAGGAAGCAAGGATCTAGGCTCATGGTTATTCCCATGACCCGCTGGCCATCCTCGATCCATTCAACCACTTAGCTTCTTGCTTGAATTGGAAGCAGAATAATTATGAAATCTCCCTTCCGTGTCCCTGTCCGCCACAGCCTCCCACAGAGTTCTCCCCTAGAGGGCGGGGCCAGGTCAATTTCGCTCTGGGAGCCCCTCCACCCTCCCTGCCGCGCCAACCCCACGACTAGGAACCTCTCCTGGGCCTCCCGCCTCTGCCCGGCTCCCAGGCCTCCGCCTCTGTCCTGAGAGCGCTCTCTCCAGGGTCCCAGCTGTGAGTGACACGTCAGATACAGGGACACCGGGTGCTCCTGGCTAGAAAAGAAGGTGGGAAGGTGGGGGACTGTGACAGGGCGTGAGAAAATCAGAGCGCAGGAGAAACTGGAGACGGCGGCAGGGCCACGTCCTCCCTCCCAGCTCGGAGGCTGGGTCATTAGACAGGGTCTGTAAATAACATCTGAGTGGCCTGTGGTGCCATGTCTGAACCGTGACGTTCTGCTCCCCAAATAGACTTGGACTGTGTGCTCCAGGCACTCCGTGGGCCCCGGGGGGAGGCACCAGAGCCTGTTCCTACCCCTCAGGGTGCCCTGGAGCCTGGACCCAGGGCACGGGGACCCCCAGCTCCTGGGTTTATGGCAGGGTTCTGCCGAAGGTATGGCAAGAGTGATCTCTGCTACATACCTGTGTCCCCGGAGCCCTCAAAGTCCTTTATTCAACAGTTTGTAAGAGTGACAAACACTGCTGTGTTTTCCCCCCTGAAAATAAGCAGGTTCAGGTGCTCAGGGGCCACTACAGTGGGCTCCAAGGAAGTCCCCGTGCGAGCCCTACAGATAGTCATCCACTCCCGCCCCTGCGTTCTGGGTGCCCCAGGAAGGCTCTGAGAGCGTTCAGTGGGCAGAGCCGAGTGCTCGCTGCTGGGGTGGCTGAGAAGAGGCAGGGTGGAGGAGGACACGGCCAGAGCCACGTACAAGTGCACCCGGGTGTTCTGTCCCCATTACAGTACCTCCCCCACCATCCTCCACGTCTCCTACCTTCTTGCCCTTCTGGCTCCAATAATCCCTCCTCCTCCCTCCGCAGGGCAGAATCTGCCATCTGCCCAGGTCCCTGCCGGGGTAATCTAAACCACTTGGATAACTCGAGATAAGCGTCTTGCCGCAATTAAACATTGACAGGCCGGAGCGTGGTGCTCGGTTGCAGAGAAACTGCCGGGTCAGTCCACAGGGAGGCAGAGAGACCACAGCAGCCCGGGTCATTAAAAATGGATGGAAACCAGCCCCTTTCAAAGGGGCTGTGTCTCTTAAAGCGGCACTTCTCCAGCTGGCTGGAGGGGGAGGGACCAGGAGGACCCAGAGAGGCCAGCAGGGCCCAGATCTCAGCCGTTTTCCGAGGCTCACTGTTCCTCGCACTTCCCTTTCTGTTAGTTGGGAGGAAAGAGCATCGGCTCTGGCATCGGGCATCCCCGTTTGTCTTCCAGTTTGACTCCATAGCGTGGCTTTGAGCACCCTGAATCTTAGTTTGTTCATCTGTAAAATGGGCTCAATCCTTATCTAAAGGATTTTATAAGATGGAGTGCAGTAGCATATACGAGTTATGTAGCACAGTGTTTGGCCAACAGAGATGATTACTGAAGGTTAGCCCCCTCTCTCCTTCCTCCTGGAGGGAGCTGACTTTCTCCCCAGGCTGAAGTGTCCTCAGGGAGACTCTGAGTGGGTGGGATCTTCCAGAGGCCCTGGTCTCATTACAGATGTGCTCGTCTGTCTCCCCCGCTGAACAGGAAGCACCTTGAAGACAGTGATCTCGACCACTGCTGATTTCCCCGGAGCCAGCTCAATGTCTGGCCTAGACTAGTTGCTTGAAGAATGTGAAATTGAATGAAATTGGAAAAAAAAAACAAACAAACCACCAAACCTTTAAAAGGACTCAAATGAGGCCAATGAACTGAAGGTTTGTTGACAAAATGACAGAAGATGGAAGGAACTGGGATCTTATTGCACAGAGACGGTCATCACAGGCTGGCCCAAGGTCACCGATGGTCTGACACCCTCACTTTATAATGGAGGGGACCAAGGCCTGGCGAGTCAGCGGCAGAGCTCAACGTGTCACCCGGCTCCTGACTCCTGGCTCCATGCTGGAGAGCTGGGGCTGGCACCAGGAGGCTCTGCACCCCTCGCCTGTGAAGAGGGCAGGATTCTTCCCTAGAGGGGTAATATGACTGACCTCACAGAGGCACACAGAGTCAGCTTGGGGTGAACCTGGAGTGAGGCAGCTCTCTGCATGTCCAGGCCAGCACTGTGCCCCTCCCCGTGTCTCCTCTCTGGGGACACCCGGGGTTTCTCGTTTGCGGGATAAAAAGGTACTTCGGCTCTCCTTCAATCTTGGCTCTAAAAATTGCACCCGGTACTCTGGACTCTGGGAGTTCCAGGCATTAGGAGGGAGTCTTAGAGAATAAGCCCTTTCCCTCCACACTGCCCCAAATCACCCACTCGCTGAATCAGTCTGTTATGAAGTCGCCCTGGCACTGTGGGACACTGAACTCTACCCCCATGGAGCCCCCTCACAGCAGTGGGGTGGCCCAGGGGCCACGCCGATGGGCCCCTCCTCAGCCCCGAGTGGCCTCCTAGAGCAGGGGTCGGGAGATCCAGCCCCAGCCAGCCTCTCCGAGAAGTTCCACCTATTCTGTGGGGTCATCGCGAAGATTAAATAACACAATAAATGTGGTAAACGCTATCAGTAGAAAACATATTTGGCTGGTAAGGGACTGAACGAATCAGGTCAGAGACACTTGGCCGGGGAGGTTTCTCGCACTGAAAAAAATCTCAGACCTTTCGCCTTCCAGTCCCCCAGAGGAGCTGTTATCACCCCACAAACAAACTATCACACCCCATTGTTGGTGGTGAACCCTCCTGTGGGTCTTCACAGTCCACAGGGGCGGAGCCTTCTCCTCTTGCTAAACCTGGAGTTCAGAGGCGAGAAGAAATACCTGTGTATACGCTGGCCTAATTCAGTGGCATCAGAATCAGGGAGAGAGCTGATTTCCTAACAGCAGAGAAATAGATCAGAAGGCCTCTTGAGTAAGGTCCTATAATGACAGTATTTACTGAGCCTTAAGTGTTATTGAGCCCTGTTGCCTCATTAGTCACAAACAATCGTGTGCCATGTTCTTATAATTCCCACCTTACGGATGAGGAAACCGAGGCACGGAGACTATTAGGGAACTTTTTCAAGCTAAGATTTGAACCCAGGCAGTTTGACACAGCAGCCCAGACCCCTGACTCCTCATTACACAATTCTGACCCCATGTGAGCACTCTGGGGAGGCTGCTGCATGGTGGGGGGCTCTGGTTACAATGATCAGCCCCAGGGAGTTTTCTCTAGACCTTTGGAGGGAGATTCAGAACACCTCTCTATCCCGCCCAGTTCTAGGTCTGGTTGATAAGCTAAGCATAGAGATATGCTGTGTCTTCTAGAACCTTCTGCTCCCTGGGACAGTAGGGCATTTATTGGAACAGGGCTTCCCACCTCAGAGGCTCATCTGCCCCAGCAACACGGGCAGCCCATTGGCACAAGCAGTGACAGCTTTCAGACAGGGAGCCGCTGGGGGCTGGGGAGCTCGCCCTTGGCCACACCTCCGAGAGGCAAGACCAGCTGGGCAGGACGGCCACTGAGAGTTGCACACCTGAGACTTTTGTCCTTCTCTGAAGGGAGAGATTTCCCCAGCCCCTCTCCTGAGGGCCCGGCTCCGCTTGGTTTTCTGGGCTCCTGGGGCAGGCAGCTGTCTTCTTGAATGCCCAGTGAATCCCGAATTAGCTCAGTTCATGAGGAAAATGCACAAAACCCTTCTATAGCCAGAGAGTGATTTGTCTGTTAAGTCCTAAGTGGTAGAAACAAAGTTTGGCCCCAAGGAGTCGTCTGGCTGTGTGCCCTCTCCAAACTCCACACTTCGACTCCCTACACTGAATGTTGCCCTGAGCCGAGGGGGGAACAAAGAGGTACCGGCCAGCCGTGGATCAACGAGGAACAAGCTTTTATTCTCACGACGCCAGGAACAGGCAGGAGCAGATAAGGCAGGCACACAAACCAGGGAAAAAACTTGAGGATGTTTGCAGTCCCCCACGAGCAACGGGTGTACCTCTCTGTGCCAGGACTTAGTAAATGGGCCCCGAGGAGACACAGGGAGAGGCACTCAGCCGCCCGAGGAGGGGAGATGATTTGGGTTTGAGGAAAGGATGGCCCCTCGTAGAGTCCGCGGGTCGTGGTGACCTGGGCTCGTTGGGGGCGACAGGAGGCCGGCAGCCACATCTCAGCTCCATCCCGCGATGGCCGCTCTGTAAGCAGGCTTCACCGCCCTCAGAGGAGGAAACTGAGGCTCGGAGAGGTTGCTGAGTGGCCGCAATCGCGGGGCTTCTGACTCACATCCTTCCCCCTACGTGGAAAGCCAGCCCTCCCGGCTTCTACAGAAGCAGCTTCCTCCCATCTTGGGCAAGGCCCGCTGCAGATGCAAAGGCATGGTGGTAAGAAGCGAGCCTGCCGAGTGCCCCGCTGACGAGCGCGGGTGTCCAGACAGCACAGGAGCAGCTCTGAGCCCCCGCGGGCCGAGCTGGGAGCTGATGGCCCAAGTGAGGGGATGAGGACGGGTCTGGCTCCGTGGCAGGCAGAGCACCCCAGGGAGACGGGCGGGGCTCCAGCCAGCCCAGGGGCAGGGGCTAGCCCAACAGAAGCCGGGCGTGCCAAGGTCTTTGGTCTCTGGAGGTGAGGGTGCGATAAAGCCGACCGCGTTTTAAGCCAATCGGCGGGAAGACAGCTGTTCTCTGTTTCCCGAGCCGGCACTCCTGTTCCCCTTGAACCGGTGGCCTGGCCTTGCGTGGGTCCGGGAGGGCCGGAGGGGCTTGGGCTAGTGCTGCAGCTGTGAGGAAGCAGAACTTGTGGACCGAGCACTTCCCTTTTAGCCTGACATTTGCTCTCCTCCCCACCCCCCAAGAGAAGCGGAGGGCAGGGGCTGGAGGCTTCCAGAGGTTTCTCCCAGCCTTGGGAACCTAAAGTAAAACCACTCAGCAGGACGGCCGGTGGTGATCCTAGGCTTTGGGAAGGGCAGGGTCCTTGAGGCAGAATGGTGCCTTCCCCCCCTCCGCCCTCCTCTCTTCCCCACCCCTTCCCTCCCAGGAGACAGAAGTCCGCCTCCCCAAATTCTGTGGGGGCCACCTGCCTTGCCCGCCTTCCCTAGGATTTGCTGATAGACAAAGGGAAACTAGCTTTTCCCGAGCCCCTCCTAGGCGCCCTGCCCTGGATACTGTGTCCAGAAAGGAAGCAGACAGACTTCCTGCCCAACGGAGCTGTCCACCGGGGAAGCCAGAACGAAACAGCCGTGAATCCTGAGGTCTGAAGGCAAAGCCATCGATCGAGCTGTGCACAAAAAGCCCACAGCTGTGAAAAGAGAGAGACTTAGATCCGGGGGAATAGGAAATGGAGGGAGAAGTCACCAAGCGGAGAATTGGTAACTGGGGGCAGTCTTCAAAGTATTTTCACATACTTTTTTTTTTTTTTTGAGTTTATTTATTTAGTTTGAGAGAGAGAGAGCGTGTGTGCACATGACTGGGGAAGGGGCAGAGAGAGAGAGAGAGAGAGAGAGAGAGAGAGAGAATCCCAAGCAGGCTCTGCACTGTCAGCACAGAGCCCAATGTGGGGCTCGAACGCACACCGTGGAATCATGACCTGGGCCGAAGTCGGACGCCTAACTGACTGAGCCACCCGGCGCCCTTTGACACACTTTTATCCCCCTGACTCTCCCAAGAAGAGAAGCCAGCCGGAAAGTATACTCCCTGTTTCAGGGATAAGGAAACGGAGGCACAGCTGGGGCCTGACCACCTATGGTGTTTCCACGCTCACTGCTCTTCCTTCGAGGCCAGGCTGGGCCCCGGGGTGGAGGAGGAGGTGGCCAGGGTGAGGAGGTACTAGAGGAACAAGAGAGCTGAGGGGCGGGGGACCCCTGAACACCTGGCCATTCTGGCTCCCTTTCCCCGCGGCGTGAGGACTGGTTCGGTTCCCGCTGCTGCTACTAATGGTGACCACGGCTACCACTTACTGCTTCTCCATGTCGGATACACATTGTGCCAGAGATGAGTACGAGAGGCCTGCTTTATAGGCGTGATCACTTTGAATCCTCCAAAGAACGAGGAACGGAGATGCTCGTTTTCTTATTCTTCAGACAAGGCGATTGAGACTCAGAGAGGTTAGGAGACCTCACAGCAAGTGGCAGAGCTAAGACTTGAAAGTCCCCCCTCATAACCACTGTGCCGGGCACTTTGGTTATCATCCAGCCCCCGGAGGCCGGCCCTTGAAGGCAGCGAGGCCTCTGTTCTGCGGTGTCTTCAATTCCCAGCCTTAAAGCCATTTTGGACTAACCCCCCTGAGCCTGGGCATCGGGGACGGGGTCCACAGTCAAGGCAAACTGGCCGAATCCTGGGCAGATCCCCCGCCAAGGAGGGCCACTGTCTCTGCGCCTGGTCCCTGTTCTCTCTCTGTGCCTGGAGCTCGGGCTGCCGTGAGGTGCCACCAGCAGTCCTCCACAGGGGAAGTAGAGAGAGGAAGCGGGCCTTAGACAGAGGCAGGAGGGTGGGTGCGTGAGCACCGTGGGCGGGAAGGGACAGTTTGGGAGGCCCTGGGGACTTTCCCCTGGACCTGAGCTCCTCCCCCAGATCGGCCAGCCAGGTTACCCAACCGCGGCTCAGCCTCTGCCTGAGTTTCTGGCTCTCCCCCCCCACCCCCCCAAACCCCCCCCTCCCGGTGTCCTACATCTCTTATATCCTCTCTGCCTCCCATCCCCTCCCTCCTTCTTGGAACCCTTACTCCTCACTGCCCCCCACACTCTCCCTCACAAGTTCAGGTGACCCAGGCAGGTCTGTAAGAGCCACACTCCAGCAGGCTTTACCTGAGCACAGCTGGACTCAGAGGCGGGCACCTCCACCCCCCACCCCTCCCCCAAGAAACCTGGTGGAAATGGGAGACCCTGAGCTTCTCTCCTTGTGGTTTCCAGGCCTCCGCCTGGCACTAGGCATCCCGAAAACTTCCTTTGTAAGGCTTCTCCTCTGTCACCTCGGAGGCCAGACCTCTTTGTATTTGACTTGGCTGGGGCAGGGGTGGGCGAGAGGCGGCTCGGTAAAAGGGAAACCAGTCCCCCCCTTAGAGCACCGCCCTTAGCGAGGCTTTCTGGGGGGACTCCGGGAGCCCAAAGGGCGGGAGTCGTTTTGTTTGTTTAAGAGAAACAAGAGATGGGATGGTCTCTCAATACCTTATGGCAAAGTTCCTCCTCTGTCTCCAGAGTAAGAATAGGCACCATCATCTAAGTGAAATATACATCCCTGGCACTTGGAGACAAAACAGACAGCAAACGCACTTGGCCGGCCCAGACCAGGGGCCCAGGACCTGCGCCACCCGGGGGACAGAAAGTACCCACGCTCGCGACCGCAGGGTCGCACCCACAGTTACACCGACTACCGGAGGACGATGCTCGGGTGTGGCCGCCCCGCAGGGGTTAACCTGCCCCGGCACTCCCCCCTTCTCCTCCCCCTCCCTGCCCCCCGCGGTACTGCGCAGCGCAGCGTCACTTGTTTTCGTGCGAGGCGCGCCGGCTCCTCCCAGCCGCCCGCTGACGTGGCCGCGCCGGCGTGTCACCGCCCGGCCACGGGAAGCTCTGCCCTTATATGGGCTCGGACTCCGGAGGGGCCGGGCGACAGCTCCTCCCCCACCCCCCCAGCCCCCACCCCCATCCTCAGCCAGGCTACCGGCTTCCAGGCAGCTCCCGGGCTGGGGCAAAGGTGAGCCAGTTTGGAGAGAGGACGTGGCATTTCCATTTCCTTCCAGAACTAGAGCCAGAGCTGAGCAGGAGTGCCCAAGCGGGCAGCCTTGCCTCCCAGATGTTATCTCCCTGCGTCCTCCCTCCTTGGGCTTCTCCAGACCAACCTTGCCTCCCAGATGTTATCTCCCTGCGTCCTCCCTCCTTGGGCTTCTCCAGACCAACGGTGCACAGCTAGATTGAAATGCAGATAAGGAATTGGCCTTTAGTGGATGCACTCAGTCCCTTAATTCCCTGCCTCCCTGAAGTCCAAGGCTGTGATGTGGAGGCCAGTGTGCGGTAGTGGGAAGGCCCTCTTGGCCTCCGCTAGCTGGCCTTCAGCCTCTGATGCCTCCAGGTCTCAGTTTCCTTGCACATAAAGCATAGAGGATACTTGTCTTATGGATCAGACGAGCATGCCACTTCGGTGGTGCCGAACAGCTTTGTAAACGGTGAAGCCTGGTGCAAAATGATGGGTGGCCACCGTGTGCCCTGGAGAACGCGTTCAGGTTGCCCCCTCCTGAGGAAGGCAGGAACAGAGGGAGGCCCACTGCTGGCTCAGCCTCCAGAACTGGCCTCTCCGGCCTCTCCGGGGCCTCACCCAGCTGCTCTGGGAATGCCCTTTGACCCTGTTGAAAAGTTTAAGCTTTGTAAACGGAGTCATCTGGTACTTGCTTCCTGGCTCCTAAGGCTGTGCACGGCTGTTTGGGGTCTCTGGTTCGTATGCGAGTGGCGAGCACGCTTGAGCTGACCCTTCCAGTTAAACCAGGGAGGGAAACCAGAATTGCCAAAAGTCAGCAGGCCAAGCCGTCGTGGTGTGAACGCCTGGGGCAGCGCTGGACCGTGCGCGGGACGGGCCTGTCTGACCTCCAAACCCAGCTCAGGGGCAGAAATTCCCAGCCGCAACAAGCCGTCTTCCTGTTGGACACCAGTTGCCTGCTAGCGACTCCAGTCCAGCCCCTTCCATTAATTTCAGACTGCTTGCGCAATGCCCACATTTCTCTGCCCACTGGCTGCTTGGGGTGCAGTGCCCTCCGTGTGCCCACTTCCTCCTCCTTGGCAACTTGAAGTTTCCTGAGGGCAGGGACCATTTCTCCCCAAGCCAGACAGGAGAGCCCCCCCTCTCCAGCCCTGAGAAGGAGCTCCAAGTCCCCTTCCTTTGATCACTGGCTCTAAGACAAAAAGGACAAAAGGTGTTCAGACCCTGGGGTCAAGTGGTTGATTTATGACCCATATGTAAATGGCAGTGAGTCATGGTGAGAACCAGACAGGGCGAATGAATCTCTATCGTGCTCACTCTCCCACTCTTCCTCCCCAGCCTCTGACTTCAGTGATCCCCATGGAACACCCTCATTGCCAAGGAGGACGGGATTGGGTCGCGGAGATGTAGATTGTACGGCGCGCAGGGAGGAACCCTCCTATGGAGTGGCTGTCCTCATTAAAGTCAAGACACTGCGGGGGGGGGGGGGGCAACACCCACAGCCATGCTCCCAATGGGTGAACTGTGTCAGCTGAGGTCAGCTGCTCTTTAGGTGCTGGCTAAGAGTTGTTCGAAGATGCATTCCAAAATATGTGGAGATCCAACGCTCTTCCTCAGAATTTTCCAGCTCCCTTCGGGAGTGGGGATGGAGAGCAGGGAAGACTGTCCTTCCTTGCCTCTGGCTTTGAGCTCCTATTTTTCTCCAGTCGGATCGGATTAGAAATCCTCTTGCTGACCCCTGGGTAGTCTCCCTATTGTGAGCTGTGGATTTCAACCCTTTTCCTTGGAGATTGCTTCTGTTTCTTTTGCAGAGTAATTCAGCTTTTTTCTACCCCCACCCCCCACCCCCACTTCTGAGCCTCCTTATGAATTCAGTGAAATCGGTTCAAAGCCTTTGTGTGTTTCAGTTCTTAAGCCGAGTCCCGCGTCCTAAGCCAGCCTAGGCTGGACAGGGCTGGTGGCCTTCCTGGACTTCTGTGTATTTTTACGTAAGGGTGCATACTTACCATAGATTCTTCTTTGAATTCAGAACGTGGCGGGCAGGGAGTTATCTTGCTAGGAGCTTACCCATTCCCACTGAGATCATCGTCCTGGTCAAATTTGGGGGCTCCCCCTTCTCAAAGCCCTCTTAGCCCTATCTCATGGCATTCCTCTCTCCACTCACCTCAGGAGCTTCTGCCAGGGGACCCGCCTCCCTTCCACACAATACCAGCGCTGGAGGGAGGCAGCGAAAAACACCTGCGGCCGTTTGCGTGACTCAGAGGACTCAACCCCTGACCCCAAGGGAGTTTCTTGAGCCAAGAGGGAGGGAGGGAAGGAAGCCATGAGCTGAGCATAGAAGGAAACACGGAGAGGATGTTGATTGCTATTTTTCCCAGCCATTTATCCCTGACTCGGATTACTCCCACTGTCATCATGGGCTCTCATTAAAGCCCAATTGAGGCTGGTACTAAATGCCAGCTGAGAATAACTTCAGATCCCTTGGCTCCAATATTCCAGCAGAGGGATTCACACCATAAATTTCTTCTTGAGTTCAGTGTGCGTGCGTGTGCGTGTGTGTGTGTGTGTGTGTGTTGGGGGGGTGACTTTAACAGACTAACTTGAATGCTTCTTACATTTCACAATGCAAACTATATAATGCATGTATTCCTTTTTTTGCCTTGGCTTCCTGGAATCTCAAAGATAATTAAGGGGTCAACAAAGGAACCAATTCAAACACATTAGCAAATACCTAACGTTATCTCTCTCTCTCATACTACCAATTGGTTTCTGATCTTTAACAGAGTATAAACATATATACACATAATTCTCCTCCTTTATATGTGGTTCAATTTTTTAAGCTGTCTCAAATTCTTCTTGGAAGGAAGCAAAACGTAAATTATAGGTAATAATAGTTAACATGTACTGACCGCTATCATGTGCCCGGCACTAACCTGAGTACCTGTAAACTCATTTAATGCAACAGCTCTATGAAGTAAGAACTACTGTTAGCCTCATATTATAGATAAGAAATTAAAAAAGAAGAGGAAGAAGAAGAAAAAGAAGGAGGAAGAGGGGGAGGAGGAGGAGGAGGAGGAGGAGGAGGAGGAGGAGGAAACTAAGTAAGCACGGAGAAGTTTAATAACTTGCTAAGAGTTTGAGTCTGGGCAGTGTGGCTGCAAGGCATGTGCTCTAACCGCTGCACTCGAATAAATAAATTACAAGCTAGTTCAGAAGTTTAATTATGAACATTAAGGTCAGTCATCAGAACAAGGCTGATATACTAAGCAGCTGATATACTAACTCTACCATTCTTCATCTGCAGAGAGACTCCTCCCCACCAACCTTATTCTTAGCACTGGGGGTGGAGACAGTAAGACAGAATCCTTTCCCTTCCCTCCGCACGCCCACCTCCACCTTTTAGTGCCTTTTCTGACGTGTCCATCACCCTATCTGTGCTTAGGTTTTCCTTCACTAATGTGGGGAGAATAACGTTTTGTCTCTTTCTACATCACTTGCATGGATGGAATTCAATCAGATTCACTGAGTCCCTACTGTGTGCAGAGGACCAAGGTGGGTGCCAGGCCCCGAAGTACAAAGGTAGAAGCCAGACCCTGCCTTCAAGGGACCCCAGTGGCACAGGGCTACGCCGTGAACCGAAACACGAGCATGTAAGCTATGGAGTCATAAACAGAGGAGGAAGTGACTAACTGCAATGGAGAATTAGAGGTTGTGGTGAATCCAGGAAGGCTTCACAAAGGAGGTAACGCAGAACCCAGGCCTTGAAGGAGTGAGTAGCCTTTTTGATGGGCAAAGAGAATTCTAGGCTGAGCACATAATACGAGCAAAGGCACAGCGGTTTCCAAGTACAAGTGTATGTTTAAGAAACACTGAGAATCGGGTTAATTGAGCTTAGAGGTTGGCCCAGATTATAAAGGCCTTGAAGGCCCAGCGATGAATTTGAACTTCCTGTAAAAAGCCTTCAAAGGTTTTTAAGCAGGAGAGAGACAAGATAACCATGTGGTTAGAAGGAGCTCCTCCAGCAGAGGCTAGACTGAGGAAAGGGCGTGAAGGGGCGGACTCCAGGCAAGAGAGACCGCGGAGGAAATTGTTGTGATTGCCTAGGCCAGATCTGCTGGCAGGGAGCTTTTGGTGATGCTGAGTAGAAGATATTTCAAAAGGAAGATTGGCGGGGCTGGGCCCCTAACGAGATGTGGGGCATCGGCTCAGGAAGTAGGCCTCCTGCTCTCTGGCATGAACCGGGAGCTCTGCGGTGTGGCCGGCGATCACAGAATCTCCCGGGCCCCAGGAGTCATCGACACGGAGCATAGATCGCAGATTAGGGCAGAGAGAGGGTGGATCTCCCGGCCAGGCCACCCACTGCCACCACGCTCTCTTGTTACAGATATGCAAACAAAGGCTCCGCACGGACTCCAGGTCTGGCCGGCAGGCCTCTTCCCCTGAACCGCAGAGATCCAACGCCCAGCCTCCCCTGGGCCTGAGCCCCAGCGCGGTTCACAGACACCTTACAGTTCCTCTTCTCCAGATTCTTCCGCGTGTCTCTCTTTCTCGAGTCTGTCTCTCCCCACACTTGAGGCCCCACCCCAGGGAGGGGGGTTGTCTCTGGCTGTCCCAGCTGTGATGCCAGCTTCCGGCCTGCCCCAGACACTCAGCAGCCGCGGGAGGCCCAGCCCCATTATGGTTCTCCCAAAATGACATCTGGGGAAAGCTCCAGCAGGCTCAGGGCCTCTCCTCTTGTTTGCTGTCTGGAGATGAAGGGGGTTTATCCCGGGCCCCCAGGAGTGAGGATGAGGACGGTTTACAACGTGTCTGCCCTCTAAGTTTGGGAAAGAGGCAATAAATTCACCTTCAGATCTGCTGCTGCCTCCAAGTCCATGTGTTCCCCTGATGAGCTTCCGGCACTTTCAGTCACACCTTCTGGTACCGTTGGAGAAGGCCCAGAGGGTGAAGGTGTGGGGGGTCACATTCTTGGGGTGGGGGTGGGGGCTCCAGGATAATAGACTTTTAACAGATAGCTTCCATCCTTTTGCTCTGGTAATACACCTAGGGAGTCACAGAAGCAAAAACATCACTGGGGACCTTTCCAGGCAAATACTGGTCTGGCCATCTGTCCGCAGTTCCCCTCCACCCCCCACCGGCTCCTCCCTCGTCCCTTATTCCCTCGCTTGCTCGCCTATGCCCCCGGCCATCCTGCCTTCCCTTGCCTCTCCCCTACCACAGGCCGGGCTGGCGAAGCAGGGACGGAAACCAGAGCGTCCTTTTGCCCGAGGATGCTGGTGGGTCAGTAGGGCACAGTAGTTGAGAAGCAACCCTCAAGGGAATAGCTGTCTTCGGGGGAGCAGAGCCCTCCCTCCACCCTGCACCGGGCCTGGCATACCGTCAGCATAGTTACAAGTTTGATGAATTAATAACACTTTCCAGCTCTCTCCCAGGGGGAGGCCAGCGAGTCTGCAGGAGCCAGCGTGATGCAGGATGATGTAGGGGGGCGGAGGGGGAGCGAAGAGGTGAGTGTGGGGAGCACCAAGCAGGTCCTAAGGGCCCAAGTCTAAGAACCTGAGGCTTCACCGGGAGGTCTCCCTGCGGTCGCCCAGTTGACTCCCACACCCCCACCCCACAGCGAGGGAGCGGAAGTGGTGGTTCCCTGCCCTGCCCAGCGCTCCCGGGTCTCAGGTCTCCTGGCTGAGCCTGGCTCTCCTGCGGCCCCTCGGTTCACTTTCCTCCCAAGGCCCTGTCAGGACTACATCCTCACTCCTTCTTGCGCTGGTGGCTGTCCGGAAGGCAAACGCTGTCATCCGCATACCTCTATGTCCGCACGCTCCGATACTGTGACTCCCCCGGCCTCCCCTCCAGACAGAGTCCCTTCGCCAGGCTGTCTTTGGTCCAACAAGTTCCCCCATATCCTCAACCCTTCTTTAGGCATTTTCTCTACCTCTTGACCTTAACTGAAGAACGCTGTACCTTGAAGGCCCCCTCGGGGGGGGTTCGTCCCTGTGTCATACCCCACACCCCTCAGGCCCACGCAATGGGGTAGAGTCTTCCGCGCTCCTGGCCACTGCCCCCCACCGCCTTCTCTGAGGTCCGTTCTGTCCCCCTGGAACATCGGCTTTGCCCTCCTGCTCACTCCTCATTCACCCAAGATCTTGCCCCTGCAAGCCTCCCAGCTTTTCTCTTTACCCCAAACTCCTGCTACCCCCCCCACTCCCCACCGCCTCCATGTTGCCTAGTGACCGTGTCCTGCTCTCAGCCTCCAGCACTCCCTTGAATCTCCAGAGCCTGGCACCCAGGTGTACCTGACAAAGAGTCCTTGAGCAAGTGAATAAACGAATGCCTGAATGAAGGAAGCGTGCGTCACAAGACAGAAGTCTGGAAGATGGAAAGGGCACGGACTGCGTGGGGCATTCAGGGTCTAGTCCGCGAAGTCGCTTCGAGACTTTGGGCATCTTTTCCCATTTTGTGGCCTCCTTTTCTTCATCTGAAAAATTAAATATTTTGTGTAGATGATTTCTGAAAACCCTGCTCTGACGGTCAATGAAAATAAGAGCTACGGTGATCTGTAGGCGCGGGGCTAAGCACCCAATCACTCCGTGAAGAGCTAGTGTCCTCATTTCAAAGATGAGAAAGTTGGGGATAAGAGAGATTAAACATTTGCCTTGTCATAAGACAGTAGGTGGCAGATGCAGGATTAGAGTGCAGGTTGGTCAACAAAAGCAAGTGTGGCTGAGGGCGCCTGGCTGGCTCAGTCGGTGGAGCGTCCCACTCTTGATCTCAGTGATGTGAGTTCAAGCCCCACGTTGAGCATAGAGCTTACTTAAACAAGCAAATAAGAAAACCAAGTATGTCCAAATGAGTTTCATGTCTTGAGATCAAAGAAGTCTCATGTTCAGAAGGACTACTGTTTGCTCCTCTAAGCTAGGCCTCTGGTCTTGAAGTCTGTCTGAGGTGGCAGGGGGTTGCCTTCAGAAATCTGGCTGGGGGGAAAGGCCTGGCTTTCATCCTTGGCAGGAGCCTGCTCCCCACCCATGCAGCTCGGCCAACAATTGTGAGGCAGGTGCCGGGGAGGCTGACTGGGGAGGGGGTTGTTGCAGGGGATACAGGGGGTTGGAGCAGCTCTTGGCGTCTGGGCAGATACATCAGATAAGCGTGGGCGTGGTGCTCTGAGTCAGGGTGCGCCATCCGGGGCCCACGGGCCACTGCATCATTGCCAACGCGTTCTCGTTACAGATGCTCGGACCCCACATCCAACCACTGAAGCGGCCTCTTAGGGAGAGTCTGCTTCATCTGAATTTTTACCAAATTCTCCAGGTGATTAGAATGACCGTCCTAGGAAGTCTCATGGTCGAGGGACTTGAATGCCAGATGAGAGATTTTTAATTCGTTCTGTAGGCAATGGGAAGCCCTTGAAGGTTTTTCAAGCCCCCAAATGACATGATATTCATCAAGGAAAATTAGTTTGGCAAGCAGTCTTCAGCATGGATTGAAGTGAGGGGAGACTGGCAGGCAGGCAGAATGCCAGCGCTAGGCTACAGCAACGGTCTAGAGGGGACGGAAGGACTGGGGGAGGGAGGGCAATGCCCGTGGCAAGGGGCAAAAACAGGAAAGGGGCTTTGCTGATAGAGACTTTCCTTGGCCACTGGTTATCAGGGACAGGGGTAAAGCTGTCGGCCAGATCGTGAGCCTGATGACCGGGAAAAGAATTGTAATGCCATTGAGACAAAGAAAGCAGAAGTGGGGAAGAAAAGAGAAAAGGATCTTGATTTGTTACGTGTCGAGCTTCAAATACCAGAAAAATATTTCAAAGATGTCTGGTTCTCAACCAGAAAAAACAGTCGTTGGAGTTCCGTTGTAAAGCTGGGGTTAGAGATGATGGTTTGGGATTTCTCCTATATCAGGAGGCAGTACAGTTTTTAAAATTATATCTCCTTGATAAAGGGTAACCACCGTGTGACCTCTGCGGGGACGTGATGGAGAGTGGTAGGGACCGTGGTGACCTGGAGGACACGCTCCCTATCTGAGGTGCCAAGTCATTGCTGAGCAGGAACGTGGGACCAGTGTTAACATACTCAGGTTTTTCCAGGGTTTTAAAAAATAGGACACTTCCTCCTAGATAAATGTTGACAACTGAATTTCTTAGCTTTTTTTAAACGTTTTTATTTATTTTTGAGAGACAGAGAGAGACAGAGCATGAGTGGGGGAGGGGCAGAGAGAGAGAGGGAGACACAGACGAAGAGGCTCCAGGCTCTGAGCCGTCAGCACCGAGCCCGACGCAGGGCTTGAACTCATGAACCGTTGAGATCATGACCTGAGCTGAAGTCGAACGCTTAACCGACTGAGCCACCCAGGCGCCCCGAGAACTAATTTTTAAAATACTGAGACACTATACGAGCCAGACAATATATATCTGCAGTTCGCTCTACCTCACGGGCCTCCACGTTGTGGCTTTTAAGCTATACGGGTGGCATTTGGGAGAGAGAGTCCAGCAAACTGGGAAGGAATCAGGGAGTGTTCCCTGGGGAGCATCAGCCTCCCTGGCTCCCCAGCTCCCCTGTGGGGGTGCCCGGGGCTCAGAGAGGCCCTGGGATTTTTAGCCGCTGCCTGGTGGTGGGCTCTCAGGTTCGTGGCAGCACAGGAACCTGCATCTCCCGTGGCTATTTCTCTTCATCCCCTGGAAGTCAGGTAGCAGCCGCTGAGGTTCCGATACTTTCCAGCTTAGATGCCACTTGGGGGAGGAGCCTGCACCCCTCCTGTGGCCAGCTCCTCCCTTCCAGTAAAGGTGTCCTGCACCTCCGAGTGTTTGCGTCCTGGCCAGAGCAGCCATCTTGTTAGCACACCCTAGATGCTTACCTTAATCTTCTTTTTGCTTCTATCTTAGGGCAAGCGGAGGAAAGGTTACTCTTTTAGCTTTCGGACTCTTCCCCATCCCTCCACGGGTTCTCCGAAACTGTCCCGAGGGACCTGGAAATCGTCGCGGCCCGGAGATGAGGAAGCCCTTCGCAGATTTGTATGTTACCCAGACTTCCTTCAGTCCAGGTGGGTGGTTTCCCCCTCAACCCTCAGCCCTGATCACCTTTGCATTATCTATTTCTGTTCCTGTTCTCGGTTCACTTTGGGGTGGGTGAAGGGGTTTCAAGGCAGAACATTCGAAAAGAGCTAACATCCTCGCTTCCAGACAAGTCTTCGTTAACAGGTTGCAAGGCCAACGTCATTTTCTTCTGTCTTTGTTGCCTGTTTCTCGTTGTAAAGGATAAACTCCCGGACTGGCTGGCCCGGAGCTGCTCTTGAGAGATACAAGACGGCAGAGGCCCCTAAAAGATGTCTGGACGTTACCCAACGCTGCTCGCAAACAGTTACGAATATATTTGGCAGCATTTGCACCCTGATTAGGAAGTGAGGAAGAGGCGTCTGGTCCTCTCCGGGTGGTGTTTCTTATCAGCTCTGGGCAGCAGAGCGGGGTTGTCACAAATGAAGTCTGAAAAGAGGAAAGATCAAATTAGCATCTATACCAGCCACACTCGGCCCTGCCCCGCCAAATATCCTCTCCCCGCCAACACACGCACTCCACCAAAACATCCACACTTCACAAAGCGGCGTTCCTCGATATATATTCTATTATAAGTGCATTTTAACATCTACGAGCACGTATCTATATTCCCCCCTCCCCTCGAACATCAGAGCACACAACACACTGAAGTGTATACTCATTCAAATATATATGCCGCCTTCCCTATCCACCCTGACACGCACACACGGGCACGCATGCACGCATGCGCGCGCCTACAAGAACTACATGCTGCCCAGGGTGCGAGTGAGCTGATGTCATCCCCCTGGAGCACCTCAGCCCAGCCTCTGCCAGCAGATCGGCTTTGCTCAACCTCAGGGCTCCACATGTGGTCAGGAACCTGAGAGGTAACCTTGGCAACCAAGCCAAGGCCCCGGAAGGCCTAATAGGACACCGGGAAAGACAAGAGTCCTAAGTGACGATCTGCCTGCTCCTGACCAGGGAGAGGAGGGCAAGGCCTGTGTCATGACCCCCCCTCCCCCACCCAGACAAGGCCATAGGTGAGGCCTAAGGAGAGGGACCCTGTCCTGGGGGCGGGGAGGGGGGAGGAAACGTGGTCTGAGGAGAGCCGTGTGGGATGCTGCGTGTCACTCTACAGTAGGCCACAGAGGTGCCCCCATGCAAGTGGGCATCCAGGACCGGAGGAGTCCGTGGGTCAAGATCACGTGGCACTGAAGCGTCTGGTCCAGCTGGAGCACGAACTGATGCCCACCCCCGCCGCCACCGGCCCACTCGGCCATGGGTAGAGTCACGGGTTGGCACAATCAGGACATTTCATGGTCAAGATTCAACCCAAGGCCCTCGGGCGGGGAGGAAAGAAAGGAATGAAGAGGAAGAAGAGCAGGAAGAAGAGGAGAGGGGAGAGGGGGGAGGGAGGGACCCATTGTCTTTATCCTGATGCTCAAAATGACACCTTGAGCATGCCAAGGATAGAGAGGCAGCAGGCAACGTGCAAAGGGGAGAAGTGAAATCTGGACTTTGGAGCTTCTAAGGATCCTGGTCCTAGCAACTGAAGGGCAGCTTCAGGAAATTTCAAAAGACTTTGGACTACTGTCATGCATTTGCCCTTATAAGAAACTGATTGAGAGGGTGCCTGGGTGGCCCAGTTGGTTAAGCATCCGACTCTTGGTTTCAGGTCAGGTCATGGTCTCATGGTTTGTGGGATCAAGCCTCTCGTCGGGTTCCTTGCTGAGTGTGAAGCCTTCTTGGGTTTCTCTCTCTCACTCTTTCTGCCCCTCTCCCCCTCTCACTCTCTTTTTCTCTCTCTTAAAATAAATAAATACGCTTAAGAAAAAAAAAAAAAAAGAAACTGATCAAGAATCCAAAGCCTGCGTTAGTCACAACTACACTGCACAGTGACTTGGAAACTTTGAATGTGGGAAAATACGCCTCCTCTCCCTAGGCTTGTGAGTAGAAAGAAAAGAAAAGAGGAGAAGGGGGAGTGCCTTCTGGTTCTTACTGATGCCCTACACAAAGCACAGGAAGTAATCACCAACGAGGAGGCTGAGACACACCCTGGGCAATGCCGACCGTTTGCCCCACCTTGTTGCTCCATCCTCCGCAATCCATCCGACTCCTGCAATCATCTAGATATGAAGAAGGAAGGGGTCTTGGGGCCAGATCTGAAGAGCCAAGTACAAGAAGAAGTCAACAGCGAGTGTGAGTTGTCAGGGTGGAGTGCCTGGGAAGGGAAGGCATCTCTGACAGAAACGAACATCAATCAGGAAGGGAGCTGGAGAAGACAGTGGGCTTAGACTGACACTGAGGTGGTGGCCGGACACCCACGGGGCAGGACAGAGCAGGTGGGGGGAGCAGCAGGACGAAAGGACACCTGGACAGACTATGCAGATTCGAAAGTCAGTTGTGAAAAAGTAAGCAGAGTGGACGACATGAATAGGGTTTCTCTGAGGAAAGCAAGTGGGGGAGAGAGAGAATAGGGAGAGGAATGAGGGGACATAGAGAGGGAACAGGGGCAGGAAGGAGTCCCCGGCAGACATATCAGGGGAAGGAGGCTGAGAAGCCCGGTGGCAGGTGCCCTGGAAAAGGAGGAGGAACTGCCTCCAGAGGTGGTCAGTAGAGCCCAGAGTCCAAGGAAAATAAGAATTTACAGAGGTCGCTGGGCTTGACTTATTTAAAAAATATATCTGGGACACCTACATATGTCAGACCCCACTCAGTGGGTTCGAAGTTCTCTCCCCACCCATCGGATATTTGCCCAGCGCCTGTGATGGGGCCAGGTCCTGAACCGGGTCCTGCATGTGCACCTCGGGACACTGAGGCTGGGTTCTTTCCAGAAGGAGCCCATGTTTACAAAAGCTTCAATCCACAAGAAGGAAGGACACGAGGGAGGGCTGGGGGAAGAGCAGAGGAGGAGGAAGAGGGAGTGGATAGGAAAATGTGTGCAGTTGAGAGCAGACCACTTATCCAAAAAATTTTCGCATTCAAAGGAAAGCGAGACTAGAAAAATAACTTGAGGGGCCAGAAAAGTCTTGCAACACTGCTCCCTTACGCTTACCCCTCAAACAGGTAAGACTTGGATGCTAGCAGGCAAGAGAAAAGGCATTGGTGTGGAGGACGGCAGAACGTGTTTGGGGGAGACGGGGTTACTGCCGAAGTAAATAGAAGACTTAATCCGTATTTCGGAAGAGCCGAGAGAAACCTATTTAACAAACAGGGCAAAGCGGTAAAAGGATGACAAAGCGTCCGAGTGGATGGTTCTGACAGTGGGCGTTGGAAAATGTGGGAGCCAGAAAAGGGACCGCGTGGGAGAAGTGGTATCAGCGGAGGCTTCTTGGAGGAGGTGGCCGGGGACCTAAATCTCCCCGCGGACCGGCGGAGAGGAGATGAGGTCCAGGCATTCTGGCCGCGGACTGGGCGCAGCACTCCTCCACCGAGAGGCTTCGGCCCCTCCCCGTCTCCCCTTTTCCTCCCCGCGCCTCCCTTGGTCCGAAAGCCCGGCTCAAGTTCCCAGCACTGACGTCAGCAGGCGATGACCTCAGCGCACCGTAGGCGGCGGGGGCGGGGGAGGGGGTTAGCGGCCGGCTCGGCCCCCGGAGCGCGCGGGGCGGGGCCAAGCGGGCGTACGGCCCCGCCCCCATCCGCTGGCAGTAGCCAATGGGCGCCGGCGCGGGCTCCCCCGCCTCTCGGAATAGTATGAAAGGAGCGTCCCGGGTAAAGTCCCCGCAGAGCCCGAGCAGCGGCCCCGCGAACAGGCGAAGCTTGAGAAGCGGCTCATCCCACCGGAGACCTCTCGCTGCTGCCACCGCCTCCTGAGCCGAGCAAGACATGAGCCAGGCCCGCTGGACCGGGAAGAGAACAGACATGCTTCCGGAGATCGCTGCCGCCGTGGGCTTCCTCTCCAGCCTCCTGAGGACCCGGGGCGGCGTGAGCGAGCAGAGACTAAAGGTTTTCAGCGGGGCTCTCCAGGAGGCACTCACAGGTGAGCACACGCCGAGGATCCTGGCGTCCGTCGAACCCTGCCGCTGGGGCCCGGTCACCCTTCCTGCCTTGGTCGTCTTTCCTCTGCTCCCAGAGCAGGGCTCCGCTCACGAGCAGCTCCGGGACTCGGTTTCCCTGTAGCCCCCGGGGCAACCCGCAATCCCCCCATTCCCCTGGGTCTGCGCTGGGGTCTCGGTCTGTGTCCGCTCCGGTCGGGCGCGTTCGAAGGCGCAGACCCTGGCCCCGGACTGCTAGCCGAGTCTCGGCTTTTGCCGCCTCCCCGGGAGAGAAGGCACCTGCGGGCCTGAGCGCGCGCTCGTTTCCCCTACTGAGACTCCCGGGCGCCACGGGCGACTTAGCCCGGCCAGCTAAGGGGTCATTATGGAAGAAGAAGGCGCAATTGAGCCTTCTTAGCAACTTGGAGCCTCAGCCGTTGTTCTTCCAGCACTGCGGGGCTGCGCTGTGCCCGGGCGGGTCGTTGATTCGTTCGAAGTTAGAATCCCGGCCCCCTTTGTATGCTTGGCCCCCCCTTAGCCATCTGCCACCCATTATGGTCCTGAGAAAGCCTTGTAAGTCGTAACTGCGCCCTGCTGGCTTGTGTGTTGGGGGCGGGGGCGGCGTGAAACGGGAGGTGGACCAGAGATAAGCAGCCGCTGCCAGACCTATCTCCCAGCTGTTCTCTAGCCGGTTGGCCGACGGTCTTGGGCAGCGATAGCCATCTCCAAACGTGCCCACACAGATCCTGCCTTCGGAGGAGCAACATATGTTTCATCAAAAACAACCCGATTTCGACTCCCTTAACCGCTGCTCAGGGTCTCCGGCAGTGGGAAACAGGGAGAGGAGGCAGAGGGAGCCTCTGGGGCCTAGAGTGGGGGACACAATGAGTCGCCGTGGATCTGACAATGATGGCAGCCTTCCTGGCCTCCAACTTCAGCTCCTAGGTTCCCAGAGGCCCTGTCTGGACATGCCCTCCCCAGTCTCACCCCTCCTCCTTAAACCGGGGTGTGCCAAAAGCAGTACACTGGCTACCTGGGACTGCCTCAGAGCTATGGG
Source organism: Paguma larvata (assembly GCA_030068075.1). Classification (NCBI taxonomy): domain Eukaryota; kingdom Metazoa; phylum Chordata; class Mammalia; order Carnivora; family Viverridae; genus Paguma; species Paguma larvata. Next base: position 3,007,913 of record CM057840.1, on the reverse strand, counting down.
ACTCCCTCTCAGCATACACACGTCCTCCTCCTAGAAGGAGTTGGGGGGTGGGGGTCTTTCCACATCCCATACAGTTTTCTATTTTCTCTGCGACAGTGGCAGGAGGGTTTCAGGAAGGTCCTGGAACTCATGAGAAACTACGTTGCTTACTTAAAATCTCTGGGTTCCTTCCCCGACTCCTGCCCCTTCATCCCCTCCCCTTCCTTGTGGTAGCATCCACAGCCCAGCCGCTCTAACCAGGGCATCTCCCTCTCGTTCCGTCTCCACAGAGCACTACAAACATCACTGGTTTCCTGAGAAGCCGTCCAAGGGCTCCGGCTACCGCTGCATCCGAATCAACCACAAGATGGACCCCATCATCAGCAAGGTGGCCAGCCAGATCGGACTCAGCCAGCCCCAGCTGCACCGGCTGCTGCCCAGCGAGCTGACCCTGTGGGTGGACCCCTACGAGGTGTCCTACCGCATCGGGGAGGATGGCTCCATCTGCGTCCTGTACGAGGAGGCCCCGGTGGCTGCCTCCTATGGGCTCCTCAGCTGCAAGAACCAAATGATGCTGGGCCGGAGCAGCCCCTCGAAGAACTACGTGATGGCGGTCTCCAGTTAGATCCCCCGCCACCCCCACCAGGCACTCTACTGTACTCGCTCTGCCGTGACAACAGGCCGCTGCATACCTCAACCTGGGGAACTGTATTTTAAATGAAGAGCTATTTATATATATATATTATTTTTTTTAAGAAAAGAGGAGAAAAAAAAAACCAAAAGATTTTTTTTAAAGAAAAATCCTTAAAGGGAGCTGCTTGGAAGTGGCCTCCCCAGGTGCCTTCTCCGGAGAGAACTGTTGTGCGCTTGAGTCTGGGAACCAGTGTCTGCCTACGGGAGGGGGGAGTAGGGAAGGGGTGGGCTGGCTTGAGGTGAGGTGGGAGAAGCTTGGCTGGCGCCCCAAGAAGATGGGGGAGGGAGCAAGCAAGGTTAGCAACTGTGAAAGAGAGGTCAGGATCTGCCTTGCGGTGAGAAGAGGGGCCAAGTTCAAACCTCTCACTCTCCCGAGCAGGACACCTGTATCCCTGGCCCCTCTCTTACTCAGGGGCATTCAAGCCTGGACTTAAATTATCCTATGTTGCCTAATCTTTTCGTTTTTCTGATGAGATCCAGGGCAGAGAGGGAAAAGGCCTCTCCTGATTGCTTCTGTCCTAAGCAGCTTTTCTTGAAATCATGACTTGTTTCTGATTCTATGCTCAGGGGCCTAGTAGATGTTGCTTCCCAGCCAGGAAACAAAAGCTTTTTGTTTTGTGGGGGGTCAGGGGAGTAAGGCAGGAGTTAGAGGTTATGGGGATTGGGACGGAAGGGTACTCTGCACAAAACCTTTGCTTTGCTGTGTGCTGCTCTGTGTGTGAGTATGTGTGGTGATTAAGTTGGGGGTGATTTGCAATGGAATTTTGGGACCCAAAGAGTATCCACTGGGCATGTGTTTTTTGTTTTTTTGGGTTTTTTGTTTTGTTTTGTTTTCTGAGTTTTTTTTTTGGGTTTTTTTGGCCAAAACCCTTCTTTTTGGAACCACAGGAAAGTCCTGCTGCTGCTGCCGCCATTATCCCTTCAAGAGTTGGCTCAAAAGCTACAGGGAACTCCAGGTTCTGTATTACTGCCTTCTTTTTGAAAGCACAACACTCCTCCCTAACTCTCCCATTCTTCTCCCCTTCCGGTCGGGTCATGGAGCTACCCAATTTTCCAGAACAAGAGCTCTCAACTCATTGTGCAATATGGCCTCCTGGGTCCCAGGAGAGTCTGAAGCAGAACCGGCTCTCAGAACCTCCTGGCGCCCCGGAGGGCTTAGGGAACTCTCCCTCCGTCCTCGGGACTCTGGCTGGCTGGTCGGCCTGGCAGGTATTCCATGGCCGAGAGGGAGGATGCTCCGAGGTCTGCAGGACTACTTGGTGTTCATGTAGGGCCGACACTAAAAGCCAAACTCCTGGGCATTATTTTCTCCCCGGTGCTCAGAGCACCTGTGGGGAAGTTGCTGTCTCTCAGTACAATCCAAATTTGTCTGTAGACTTGTGCAATATTGACTGTCCTGGGTTGGAGCCAATGGAAATCTCTACTGGGAAGAAACCCCCTTCCTGCGGTTTTTCAGTGACATTAGTGAGGGGTCCTCAGAAGACCTTGAGTTTCCCAAACTCAGAAATCACTTTCGAAGGACGTAGCTAGAGCCTCCGGTCTACCTGGCTGTCGTCCCTTAGAGAGGAATCTTTCTTCCCCACCCGAGGGTCCCCCACTCCACTGCCCGTCCCCTTCCCCGGATTTCTTAACTACTCAATTCTGATTCAAAGGTGCTATTTACCAAACACTCTCCCTACCCCATTCCTGCTGGTCCTGCCTCCTTTTCAACTCTAGACTCCGAGCTGCCTTCCCAGACCCTGCTTCCAGCCTTTATTGCTTTAAAGCTCACTTCAGGCCCACAGACCCAAGAGCTCATTTTCTGGCCTGTGGGTGGAAACGAAGCTGTGAATCACTGCACAATTGTGTTGTTGCGTCTCGTCTGCAAACAGGTCCCTGCCCTTTTAAAAAAAGAAGCAGCCTCATGGTCTCATACTTAATCTTTTCTTTCTTCTCTCTCTCTCTTTTTTTTTTGATGTTCACTTTAAAAACAGCAAAACACCCAGAGCTGGACTGTTGAGCAGGCCTGTCTCTCTTATTAAGTAAAAACAAATAATAGTAGTATGTTTGTAAGCTATTCTGACAGAAAAGACAAAGGTTACTAATTGTATAATAGTGTTTTTATATGGAAGAATGTACAGCTTTATGGACAAATGTACGCTTTTTTGGTTACTTTAATAAAAATGTAGCAGATGAAGCCGTGTCCTGTAGAGAAGGCAACACCCCCACCTCACTGAGGGCTTTCCTCAGATGCAAATCCTTTCTTGGGGTCTCCCGGTATTTCTCTTCGTTATACTCAGAAGACCTATGGCACGTGGCTGGTATAAAGGACAAATCTAGTTATGCGACAGCGCCCAGAAGTACTCCTGACCTCATACCGCATGTTCTCACTTCCCTGCGACCATGCTGGCCGGGACAGGGTTCGAGACTCTTGAGCCAGGTCTCACGCGTCTTGCCCTTGCCAGGCCTCAGCCGTGCTCCCTTGTTTGTGCTCCCTTGTTCGTGCTCCCTTGTTCGTTCGTTCGGCAAGCATGTGCTGTTATTGTGAGGCACTGAAAATATTCCAAATGATTAAGACTCACAGCCTGAGTCTCAGACCGAGATGGTAAGAAGGGGGCACTGAACCCCTTCCCAGGCTGGGGGAGAATTGTTGGAAAGTTCCTGGCGCAGGCTCTCTTGTCATCTCTGGGACTGCCATTTGGTACCCACCGTTCTTTCTTTCTTTTTTTTAATGTCTTTATTTTTGAGAGAGAGCGTGCGAGCAGGGGAAGGGTAGAGAGAGGGAGACACAGAATCTGACGCAGGCTCCAGACTCTGAATTGTCAGCGCAGAGCCCGATGTGGGGCTCAAACTCACCAATGGCAAGATCATGACCTGAGCCAAAGTCGGATGCTTAACCGAGTGAGCCACCCAGGCACCCATCTTTTTTTTTTTTTTTTAATGTTTATTTATTTTGAGAGAGAGAGCGTGAGCAGGGAAGGCGAGAGAGGAAGAGAGAATCCCAAGCAGGCTCTACGGAGCCCAGTATGGGGCTCGGTCCCACGAACCTTGAGATCACGACCTGAGCCCAAATCAAGAGATCAGACACTTAACCAACTAAGCCCCCCAGGGGCCTCAGTACCCACCATTCTTATTAGACAAGAGCAGCAGGGCCTCAGGATCTGGGCTCTGGAGCCGAATGTGTAACTGAAAGTCAAGGCTACCAGTTAGCTAAAGAGCAGCTGCTTCTGACAGCAAAGGTTGGAGGGCCAAAGGTTTGTTACCAATTTATGACTCCCTTGTCCGGATAGGATATACGTGAGGGAAGCAAGAAAGGTGTGTATCATCCCTGACTCTTGGGTTCTGTCCATGCGATTTTGACACAGGCTTTCCCACCCACCCCCCACTTGCTGGCTCAGCAATTTCCCCTGAGGTCACAAGTATATCACCGACCTGGGTTAGTTTTTTTCTTGGGCTGTATTTAAGCTAAATTTTAAACACCTTGATTCATGAACAGAACCAGCCCTCACCAATGTACACACTTCATTTCATACCTCCATGACCCCCACGTTTGACCTGGGTGTCCTGGGTGGGAGGTAGGCCAGAGAGGCTGTGTGCGGTGCGTTGGGAGGGTAGAAGAGGCAGGAGATGGGGCTGGGGGAAGCCAGCCCATTTTATCACAGACAGAATCAGTGACAGGGACCACTTGTGCCAAGAGGTTATTTGAAGGAATGGTCCCACTTTCATTTGTAGCTTCTAACGCAAATGTCCTAGGCACACCTTTGTGAGGACCTGCCTTTTCGGATGCAAGGATGGAGTTAGGGTTGAATTTTTGCCCATCCTGGTGTGCTATTCTTACCAGCACCTACCTCCTTATTTCCTAAGAGGCTCCACTCATGAAGGATATTTCATCATCTTCATATCATTTAGCGAAAAGCCTGAAAGGGAGGGGTTATTGGAGGCTAAGGGGACATCGTCACCCACCTCTGTCTCCAAGTCAGAGAGACTGCAGGGTAGCAGATTGATTTGGGGATTGTTCTCGGCTCCTGGTAGACTCACAGTCCCTCAGTTTTACATGGGAGCGTTCTGTGATCAAGCAGTGCGTTGCTTACTTTAGATCTGGCCACTGTCGGTATCGGTAGAGAGTACCCCTTGGCCAGCTGGGACTGTGGGCAGGAACACTTTGAGAAGTAGCAGCTGGTGGCTTTCATGTGTTCAGGGACTGGGCATTGGTTGGTCCGTTCTGCTCCCAGCTGCCCCACTTGGTACACTGTGCCGACCTGGGAGACCTGGGCTCCATCAGCTGTTTCTGGATGATAACACGCTGTCCAGACAGTGTAGACGTGGCCTGGGAGCTACAGATTAAGAGCCCATCCCAGTTCCTGATAAGGAGGTTTGGGTGGGGGAGACCTTGAAGTTTCAACCAGCAAGGTGGGGGCGGGGTGTGTGGGGGGGAGAAACCTTCCTCTGTGAGTCTGACATTGGCCCCATAGTGGCCTTTCGTGAGCAAAGAGAGAGAGGACTCCGGGCTTCCGGGCCAGTACTGGCACCGAGGCCCAGCTAAGCAAGGTGCAGCTGAAGGAGGTCTGGGCTGGGAGGGAGAATATATGGGTGGTAGCCCAGGTTCTTCCTAACTAGCTGTGGGAGTGTGGCCAAGCCCCTCAATTTTCCTGTCTCAGAAATTAGGGAGTTGATGAAATGACCTCTCTTCCTTTCTTCAACTTTTGATTCTAAATCATCTCCATTATCCTGGCAGTCGCCGGAGGGCAAATTCGGACAACCATTATCGTTATTTTCAATTAGTTGAACTGGAAGGTCATTTGGGCTGGGAAGTGAAGGAATAGTCTTCCCCTGCTTGGGTCTGACTCCTGCCCGATAAGGCTTCCATTTCCAAGCCCAGCTAGGGCAGGGCTGCAAACAGGTTACCAGCCCAGGCCCTGGGGTTAGGCTGCCTGGGGCTATGTGTGTGTGTGTGTGGGGGGGGGGTCTGATCTCTGTTCTACCACCTACTTCCTGTATGCAACCTGGAGCAAGTTACTTCAGCCAGGCCTCCATTTCCCCATTTGTTAAATGGGACTAAGAATAGAACCCATCTTGGGGCACCTGGGTGGCTCAGTCAGTTAAGCTCTGACTCTTGATTTCAGCTCAGGTCACGATCTCATGGTTTATGAGATCACACCCCGAACTGGGCGCTGCAGCTGACAGCATGGAGCCTGCTTGGGTTACTCTCTCTCTTAAAATAAATAAATTAATTAAAAAAAAAAAATAGAACCCATCTCAAATTGTTAGGGAGGATGAAATGAGATCTAAAGCAGTTAGCATAGCGCTTTGTGTATTCAAGTACGCAACAAATGAAAATTGTAGTTTTAAGTAGAAGTTAAGCCGAATTGGTCCCGAGATGAGTTGGGACACTGACATTCTGGTAACTGGGAGGAAAGCATCATTTAAGTACTAGTTCTACCAGTGCCTTCCAGAATGGCTGCAGCGAACAACACCCAAGCAGCCTGCGGCCTCCCCATTGAAAGATGATTTTCGATCCTTCGCTTAGAAGTCTCTACAGTCCAGGGGCACCTGGCTGGCTCAGTCAGTAGAGCATATGACTCTTGATCTCAGGGTTATGAGTTTGAGCACCACATTGGGCATGGAGCCTACTTAAAATCAAATCAAAACAAAACACATGAAAATCCTTCACAGTCCAAAGAGCCCTTCCTGGTATCACCTCGCCTGTGGCAGGTAGTCTGTAGGTACCCACAGAATGAATGAATGCACTCACGTCTGATCGTGGCCATTCTGGCTGAAATGCACCATGTCCTCGCCAGACATCTGACCTCATTGGCTGGAGGGGAGTTTTGACCTCTTGGCTCCATGGTCTGCTTGTAAATTAATACCAAACTGGGCTATGTGCTCATTCACACACAGAGTGGGAGGGGGAATGGATTTTCCCATATCAGCTTTGCTTACCTCCATCCCGCCCACCTGCGGAATCACGTTCTCCCTTCCAGGAAGAGAGAGAGATGGGGAAGCCGAGAAGGGCAAGCCCGGTGAGTTCCGGAGGGTTCTGGCTTTCTCTCTGCACCACCTCTTTGCAGAGCTGGTATGAAAAAGTTTGAACTCAGTCTAAGAGGCTGCTGGGGCCTAGATAATGATCTTATACAAACAAGCATTGCCCAGACGTGTTGCCTGTCCTTGCCTCTGCTTCGAGAGGGGCCTCGTTCTCTGGGCACCCACCAGCTCCAAGTCATTTTGCTCCCAGCCGAAGAGGCTCTCCTCGTCCCCACCCCTGTTCCCATAAACAAGGGCAGGCCTTACTCACCCCTTGTCCAGCAGACCTGACGGACTGCCCAGGGCACATCCGATAAGAGCAGGTTATCGCCGGGCAGGTTGGGACTACTTTATTTACCAACACCAGCAGGGAGGGGCCATTTAAAGTTTGGTGAGCTCCAGAGGAGCCAAGGTAGGGCCAGGCTGTCAGTAAAGGAGGACAGCCACACAGAGGCTGTGGCGAACTTGGAGAGCGAGCTCAGGCTTTGTCCGCAAAGAACCCTGCTCCTTGGCGCTAGTCCACTGTCCTCCGGGGAGACCAGTGATACTGTGATTTTTCAAGAGAAACCTGAAATATAGACCTTTATTTCGCCTCTCCCTAAATTCTAACGATGGCCACTAATTTGGTTTTAAGTGGCAAACTGCTTTTAAGTACTTATTTGCGTAGGTTCCCAGTTTGTGACTACGATGCGCCTCGGACCCCCTGGGAATGGGGATGTACGGCTTTCCGACCCGATCCCCCATCCTCGGGGTGAGGCTCTGCACTGAGGACGCCGATGGCACACTGTCACCATGGCTGTGATCTCTCGAAGGCACATGCCAGCATGTTCCCGACGGGACAGAGAGCACACTTGGGGCTGTGCTTCCCCTCCAAGGATTATACTAGAAGCGGCTTTGCCCACACTCGACTGGTGCCCATTAACTCATGCCGGCGACTGTGGCCTCTGGGCCTTTGCTCAATGCTCTGCCCCCTCCTAACCTACCCACTTCTGTCTGGTCGACTCTGGTCTCTCAAGATTCGGACCTTCTCTTCCAGCTTTTCAGTGACACTGTGTCTTCCCGTGCTGCTCAATCTTTTCTTCTCTCCTAGTCCTTATACCCCTATTTGTTTTAAAGCAAAGATTTTAAGTTTAGTTACCTACTTTGAGAGTAGGGGCAGAGAGAGAGAGAGAGAATCCCAAGCGGGCTCTGCACTGTCAGCACAGAGCCCGATGTGGGGCTCAAGCCCACAAACCACGAGATCATGATGGGAGCCGAAGTCAAGAGTCAGATGCTCAACCGCCTGAGCCGCCCAGGCGCCCCCTGAGAACCCTGAGTTTACAGTAGAATGCAGACCAGGGACCTTACCTGAGCAATGCTTGGTGTTGAATAGTATTAGTGAATATTGGTCGAACAGATGAGTCTCAAAGTTGCCAAGAGTAGAGGCTAACAGATGAAAGGAATTTAGATAAGGGGTGGAAGAAAAAAAAAAATCAAGTTCATTCAGGGTTTGCCAGTGAGGAGTCCCAGCTCAGAGGAGCTACCCTGTGATTGCACCTTCTTCTTCTTTTTCCTTTTAAAGCTACTTATTTATTTTGAGAGAGAGAGGGGGAGAGAGCAAGCAGGGGAAGGGCAGAGAGAGAGAGGGAGCTGTCAGCATGGAGTCTGACAGAGCCCGACACGGGGCTCAAACCCGCAACCCGTGAGATCATGACCCATGAGATCATGACCTCAGCCGAAATCAAGAGTCTGACATTTAACTGGCTGAGCCACCCAGGGGCCCCTGGGATTGCACCTTCTAAAGAAAACGATCCTTTGAATCTTACAGGCTCTTGGGTCTTTAAGCACCTGCTATTGAAATGTAGGTGTCACTTCGAGAGGGGTGGACACATTTTAAATCATAGTGTGGGGGAACCTTAGTTATCAATTACCTCCCTAAGTGGGTTTACCCAGACGGTGATCACCCCAGGAGGGGACTGGGCTGCGTGTGCGGAAGGAATTCTGACCAAGGTAGCTGGAGAGAGAGAAGAGACTCCACAGCTCCCGAACGCTGATCCCGCCCACAGAAATCCTTCCCAACGTCTACTCTGGAGGCCAGCTGCCCGGTGGCAGAAACACCCGTGGGCTTAGGAGTTGGGAAGTAGGAGCCCTAGCTTTGGGTCTGACAGTCACCAGTACTAGATTCGCCTTTGACATTTTGGATGAGTCCCTTCTCCCTCCTGAGCCTCAGTTTCCTCATCTGTAAAATGAGTCACTTGTGCTAAATCGCCTCTCGCCATTCTATTTCCGTTTCCAGACAGAACAGGGGAAATCTCTGATTCTTCTTTACATTCAGGCCAGCGCTTAGCCCTGGTCCTGCTCCAGGGCTATCGTATGGAAATAACAGCGGCCTTCTATCTGCCTCCCTACCCAGCCCGGCCACCACAAGCTTCATTTTCATCATGCCGTTCCTCTCTTGCTGCCTTTCTTGGCCCTTCTGAATGTCTAAGATGGGGATACAAGGCTCTCCCAATCCTCCCACCCCGAGACGCCCTGCGCAATGGCCCAACCCCGCCAGGACCCCCCTCCTTCTCAATTCTCTCCTGTTCCCCTTTCCTCGCAGCCGTGACCACATCTGTAAGTTTCTCTACTCCGCCAATTAGCATGGCCCCGAACCACTTGTCAAAGCACTTGGACACACTTTCTTCTAGAACACGAGCACCTACTGGGTGCTGAACACCCGCCGTTGCCAGGCGCTCGGCCTGCTGCCTCACCCACAGCCTCTCTCGCACAATCTCCACGAGCACACTGTGAGGTATTGTCACCTCGAGCTCACAGATGAAGGGAGCAAAGCACCGGTAACTAGAGGAGGAGGTGGTGGAAACGGATTGAAAAGCTGGACGTGTCTGTCTCCAGAGTCCATGCTTTTTCCTTTACCTGCTGCCTCCTCGGGACGCCTTCCCTGAATAATTCCACTTGAGTTCCTTTTTTTTTTTTTTAATGTTTGTTTATTTTTGAGAGAGAGACTGAGCGCAAGCAGGGGAGGGGCAGAGAGAGAGGGAGACACAGATCTGAAGCAGGCTCCAGGCTCTGAGCTATCAGCACAGAGCCCGACCGACGCTGGGGCTCGAACTCACAAACCATGAGATCATGACCCGAGCCGAAATCAGAGGCTCAACCAACTGAGCCCCCCAGGTGCCCCACCGCTTGCATTCTTCAACAACATTCTTACCTCAAGGCTTTTCAACGTTTATACATACGGTTTAAAACTGCTTACGCCTTCATACTCTATTCCTTAGCCCAGCGCCTCTTAATGATGTATACGCATCATTATCAGTGTTTATATTTTTATAACAAACATGGTCAGCACGTCTTCATGTATCGCTTCTGGCTGATGTCTGGAGGCTTTGCAAGCTCGCGTCCCCGCTCCTGCTATTACCACACACGCCTCCACAGAAGGAACCATTGCCTTCTGTGTTTTCTACCCTCATGGGCTGCCCACGACTTGGCGTGCGACAGTCTGAGGGCGAGTACCCTGGGGGTTGAATGAAAAGCTATGGTTGAGTAAACTGTGGTGTACCCACAGCGGCTGGGGGACAAGTGCCCTCTTCTCACGGCCCCCTACCCGTCTTCCCACTCCAGACCCAGAAAGCAAAGTGCCCTATCTGGGGGGTTCCTAAGAGGAGGTGAGGGAGCCCCCGTGGGCTGCCGCCGCTGCATACATACACAGTTTCCAGCACGTGGTCTACACCCCAGCAGACATGGTCTTGGGCGGATGCTGATGGTAGGGCACCATTGACTCTCCTTGGTCAAGTCTGTTCCACCCAGAAGCACAACCACTTAAAGTAATGAACAACAAGTAAGCAGGTATGGATGCAGACCTAGATAAATAAGTTTGGAAATAAGTGGAGACTTATCTTTGGAATAGACTTTGATATAACATGGGTGGCTACCTCGGTTAAGGATTCTATCTTCACACCTGGACGTCGGGTTTAAATTTACTTAGTCCAGGGGCGCCTGGGTGGCTCAGTCCGTTAAGCATCCGGCTCTTGATTTTGGCTCAGGTCACGGTCTCCTGGTTTGTGCGATCTGCTGGCGCAGAGCCTGCGTGGGATTCTCTCTCTCCCTGTCTCTCTCTCTGCCCCCACCCCGCTCACAGGGGCAAGCTCTCTCGCTTGCTCTCTCTCAAAATAAAGAAACTTTAAAAAGGAAATAAATGAATAAATGTGCATGGTCCCAAGAGTATCAGACTCTCTGGCTGAGAGTGAGGAGGCCACAGAAGGGAGGAGGGGGGCGGAGGGAGAGCCCTCTGAGCCGTCTTTTCTTTAAGGGTATCCGTGCCCTTGTGCTAGCAAAGCTGGCACGGGAAGGGATGATCCCTTCACTGGGGGACGGGGGTGCATGTGTGCCAGGGATGGCGCATTCGAGCCACGCGGCGGCTGGCGGGGGCCAAGAGAGCAGAGTCAAGCACCCCAGCGCCCACCGCAGCTCCTCACCAGCCTAATTCCTCCTGCAAACCCTTTCTTCTTTCCGGAGGAGGTCCCCTTGCCAGCTGCCCTCTGCTCCAGGTGTTTCCTGTGCTCTCTTTGTTTGCCGGCTGGGTGGCTGCGGGGCGGGGAGAGGAGTCTGTTTTGGCCTCCTGCTAGCCAATGGCGGCGGCGGAGGGGGGGGCCGGGCGCTCCTGTATCTGGGCAGAACCGACCGCAAGCAGCAGCTGCCTCCCAACACCTGCCTTTCTGAGAGCCTGTAAACAGCGATGGGCCCAGGAAGGCTTCCACGGCAGAGCAGGGAAGAGGCTTCTGTCGGGTTAGCACAAAGGGGGTCATTTCCCAAGTGAAACGTCCAGAAGCTCTGCACCCCAGATCCCCTCTCCCCGGAGGACGGGTCAAGGCCTAAAATGTGGGTCACCCCAGGAACCTCAGGGCAAAGACTGTTGCCCCGGACTTTAATTCCCACAGGACCAGCCCAGGGGGGGCCCTGGGTCACCCTCCACTGCCCACCTGCCATGAAATGGATGGCATCGCTTCTCGAGGCAAAAGCCAAGAGCGGCCAGGTAAAGCCTCCGTTTCCTTCCCTCAGACCTGAAATAACGGCACGCCGCATCTTCACTGAGCTCCCCCCGCCCAGCCCCCAGCCAGTTGGAGCAAGGCCAAGCCAGTTGGGTTTCTCGCTGGCCATTCTTCCCAGGAGGGTAGGCAGTCTTTGCGGTTCAGTTTTCTCAGTTTCAGTTGAAGGGACCCACGCATCTGGGGGATTTATTTCAGTTATGTCTCCCTGGTAGCTGTGGGCTCCTGGGGAGCCAGGCTGTCTGTTGTGATGTTTCATTTTATCTCCAGCGCTCGCACAGGGCCCGGCACCTAATAGGTTCTCAACAATACTGTAAAGGAAGGAAGGAGTGATACCCCTTAATCCTCAGCCCTTTATGCATTGCTATCATTACCCATGGACTCTAGATGAGGAAACTGAGGCTCTGGCAAGCTGAAGCAAATTATCTACAGTCCACAGGGGCACGGCTGGGAAGTGGCAGGGCTGAGCTCAAACCCAGGACTGGCTGAATAAACAGAGGAAAAACAACCAGAAAAATTAAGGCAAAACTGGACCCCTGGCTTCTTCTAATTCTGTCACCCTCAGTGCCCTGGTCTTCTGGATTCCAGAAACTTCTTCTACACCAAGCCCCAGTTCGCAGTGCGGATAGTCAAAAAATGTAAGAAGTCTGGCATCTCACTCTTAAACATCTGTGAAGTGCACACTCAGGTGGCCTCTCCTCTGTGACAGCCTTGCCATTTGTCCTTAAGGAACTTTATAAAAACCTCTGAACTCTCAGAGGAAGCCGTCGCTGCTTCCTCCCTCCTTCGTGCGTACGGTGCTTTGCGTGCACATGTTTTCCGTGGATTTCTTTTTTGTTTAGGTAGCACATTTCATCTTTAAAAAATTTTTAATGTTTATTTATTTTTGAGAGAGAGAGAGAGAGAGACAGAGCGCAAGTAGGAGAGGGGCAGAGAGAGAGGGAGACACAGAATCCGAAGCAGGCTCCAGGCTCTGAGCTGTCAGCACAGAGCCCAGCGCGCGCGCGTGGCTCGTATTCAAGAACCATGAGATGGTGACTGAGCCACAGTCCCGCTTAACCAACGGAGCCACCCAGGCGCGCCATGTGTGTGTATCACATTTCAAATGGAAATTAAGGCCCTAGAGACCACCTGTGACATTGCCCCCCATCCACCAGAGCGTCAGGAGCTAATACAGAACCTGGGTATGAATTTGACAGCAAGAGGGCTGGGGGACCAGGTAGTGTAGTCCAGACGCTCTGGCCACCAACCCCCCCCCTGCCCTTTGTGTCTTTCCAGTTGGAGAGATCTCACTCCAGTAGAGACAGACCAGCCAGATGGATCGCCCCACCCTCAGCTGCTGAGTTCCCAGCCCTGGTGCGAAACACAGGAACTCCTTGTGTTTGCTGTGACCCACTTCCTTTCTTACCCGGCCCTGGGAGGGTGGAGGCCTCGGCCCCAGTGGCTTCTCTTGTTTGCACAAAAGGAAAATAATCTCCCTGTCATAGTCACCGCTTGACCAACAGACTTTTCCCATGTCACCTCCCAGGTGGGGGAAAAAAAATGGAACACTGCCCGCGTTGTAGGGTGAGATTCGCAGACACCAGGGCGGCACAGGATGTACGAGCGCCTGTTAAAATGATAGTGTTATCCGAGGGTGGGGGGTTGATGCGGGTCGGTGCCGGCCTTGGAGCCCAGGGTCTGGGGTCTAGCACAGGGCCGGCGGCACATGACGGCTTGAAAGACCTCTTTCGGGTCCAGTTTTCTGGCTGCCCTTTTACCCCCCCAGATGGGTCCTCGTGAGAAGCACGGGGTTGGGGGAAGGCAGAGATGAGGAAACAGGGTTCGTGTCCCCAGGGCGTTGCCAGTCCAAAGGAGGTGATGGGATAATTGCATATGAGAGCACAGAAAATACTGACGGCATGGATTAGATGCAAACTCATGGAAATTACCCAGAAGGATCCATTACACATAAGTTAGTGCCCAGATGGTTGTTAGACAAATGGAAGGGATCAGAGACGGGCGAGGCTGGCTTGAGCAAGGGTTGGGAAAGAGAGATGTTTTGAGAAATGCCTTTACTATCTTCTGCCAGAGAGAAGAAAACCAAACAGTCACCTTGGCCAACACAAACAACAGGAGGTCAGGTGGGCGGATAGAAGGGCGGGGCACGAAGCCAGGTAGGAGGGGAGCCGAGAGCTCTGCTCTCTACCTCCGTCCCCCAACCCACATGTCCCCCAGCACCAGCAGTTCAGCCTTTCCGCAGAAAATGCAACTTGGGGGGGGGCAGGTTAGCGCAGAGGCAAGCCTGTGGCCTTAGAATCATAACTTTGCATACGCTGCACCCTTTTACTGTTTTAAGACACAGGGGATGGTTCTCCTTTGTTCTGAATTTATTAGCCCCTCACCCTAGAGCTCCCCCTAATCCTCCCTAGGCTGAAATTGGAAGGCAGAGAGAAGAGAGACAAAAATCGGGGATTCAGGAGACTGGAGAGGGGAGCAGGGGGGAAACAGGGGAACCTCCGTCCTTACTGTATGAAAAAAGATCTTTGCCTTGCCCTAGACCTTTCTGCTTTCAAATGCCTCACTGAAGAAGAGATACGAAGTACTTTGAAAATGTTCAAAGTGCCACGCCCACCCTACCCCCTGGGAGGTATGGGTGTGAGGAAAGGCAGAGCAAAGCCTCATATTGGCCCAGCTTCTCCTGTTTCTAGAACGTGGGCTTGCATATCCGCTTATTCTCCGCAGCGTTGGAGGCAGGGGCGGCCGGCCGGTGACTTTACCCCCCAGTTGACAGAGAGGACACTGGGAGTCCGTGAGCCCAGAATTACACAGCGGCCAGATGGCGAGCCGAGATCAGAGCCGGGTCCTCTGATCCCCGGTCCCCTCCTCTCCACGAGCTTCTGACGTTCGAAGGCACGTGTGGATTATCCTGATGGGATCCCATTCTAGAACGACTCAAACTTGATAATTAAGGGCAAAGGGCCCAGATCCCACTGTTCTCCACCTGTCCCCAAAGCCTTGGATTTTCCATTTAACCCTGTTTCTGAAGAGTGGAAACAATGCCCCGTCGGGGGAAAGCCTCCAAGTGCAAAGCCCCGAACCACTGCGGCATCGGACTGCTGCCCCAATTTGACGTCTCCCTTCCCAGGGCCCCTGGCTCTGCGCAGAGTGGGCCAGAAGCCGAGGAGGAGCATGGGGACACAGCCTCCCCAGACGAGGACAGATGGGCAGGCTGGCCCCAGCACCAGTGCTTTGAACAACCTTTTTGTTTTCCAGCCAAACATCCAGTCCCCCCACCTCCCGCTCCCTGGCAGCCCCCCCTTCCCCCCCCTCGCCAACCCCGCCA
The DNA here is from genome assembly GCA_030068075.1 of Paguma larvata. Lineage (NCBI taxonomy): Eukaryota > Metazoa > Chordata > Mammalia > Carnivora > Viverridae > Paguma > Paguma larvata. The sequence goes on along the minus strand of CM057840.1, from coordinate 2,992,892 downwards.
ACTTGTGTATTTGCGCTGGGGCTGATGTGCTCTGGAGGGGCGAGGGCTGTTCTTTATGACTGGGAGCCGCTGAAAGAAGGCTGGCAACTGTTGCCATCTGTCTCGTGGGGACGTCACCAGGGAGGTTCTCGCCCATTCACTTCTTCACGCACCGCTGGGCTCGGGCCTTTTGTTTGGTTGGCTGGTGGGGGGGTGTGGGGGGCGCTTCTGCTGGGCAGTGAAGGGAGGCAGCGGGGGAGAGAAGCAGCTTCTTTGTGTCTGGACCAAACTTTCAGTGACTCACTAAGATAATTTGCATGAGGACGCTCGCAGCCCGCCCAAGCCCCAAACCACTCAAGTGATGGACGGCCTCCAGCCCTCTCCCCCCGTCACACCCCCCCACCCCAGCTCCCCTTTCTGCCTACAGCTCCCCCCGGGGTTGGAGGGAGTGGCCCCAGCTCCTTGGCAGGGATGGGTAGCTTGAAAAGCCTTTGGGGTCCTCTCTCTCCACCCTCTGTCCCCAACCCTTTCCCAGTTCAAAGTGGGTCTGTGTCTTCCTCCCTACCCACCCCCGACAATCCCTTAGAGCTCCCCGCTTTTTGGTTGGTTCCTGTGGCCTGGCAGGCAGAAGGAGAAAAGGCCCCGTTAGCTGCCCGGCAGCTGAGAACAGGACAAGAAAGGAGCTGAATAGAGACGGTGGGGTTGGCAGCCCTCCAGCCCAGCTCCTGGTCTTTGAATAACACCCCAGGCCAGGGGCTGGGATCAGAGCAGGGGAGGCTTTGGGGCATTTAATTATTTAAAGGGCTCAATAAAAGGAGTTAAGTCCCTGGGGAAGGGGGAGGCTAGGCAGATGGCGTGCCCGAGGAGCTGGGAAGCTGGGAAGCGGGTGCGGGGCGCCTGAAGATGGGGGCGGGGGAGGCACGGAGTGCCGATCAAGAGGTCAGGGCTCAGGGAGTAAGAGGAGGAGGGCCAGAAAGGTATCAGAGATTGCTCTCCAGACACGTGGAGTGCCCAGCAAGTAGCCTTTCCCTACACCACCGGGTGGGAGCAGGGGCCTGGTCTCTCCTCCCTGAACTCCTGCCCGCCACTCTCCAGCCTCCCCGTGTCTGCCCTACACGGGGTCCATTCTGGAAACACACAACAAAACTGTGACGTGTGGGGGATCACCCCTTCACCTCTCTGCAGGCACTTACGGGTGCTTCAGATGGAGCCGACGGTGGTGATCAAGACGGGGCAGATGGGTGGGAGGATTTTCTCTCTCTTTCTTTGTTTTGTGGTAAAACTCATATAACATAAAATTCACCGTCTTACCTGGTTTCATTTTATATGGTGAGGCCATACGGTGAGTCTGTGGAAGTATCGAGAAGGCAGATAATCGCAGTTCCTGCTCTTAGGGGCACATGAGGGCTCAGAAGGCAACCCGTTCCGGCCTTTTTCTCTGACCACATTGCAGGGGGGGCTGCGTGGAGAAGAGCAAGGTCACAGGGGGTCCCGAGGTGGAAACACCCTAAGTAGGTTCAAATCTGGCTCTGTCGTTTATTAGCTCTGTGACCACAGGCAAGGTACTGAACTCAGTGCCTCGGTTTTCTCATCTTTGAGATGAACATGAACTAGAGTTCACACTGAGTGTTGTCGAGGGGATTAATCGGTGTGAAGACCTTTGAAGAGTGTCTGGCTCTTAGTAGGTAGACAGTGTTATTAAATATTATTACCGCCCTTACCAGCCCGGGAGGCGTTTATATAGGCTGCCCATTGGAAACTGCGAGAAACGGGGAGGTCGGGAATTGGGTATGAGGCCAAAGGAGAATCTGGTGTGGGCCTCACTTTGCTTCCACCTTTTCTCCCGTTTGTAACGAGCTTCGGTTGGAAATGTGGTCTTTACTGCTCCAAAGATCATAGAGCTGCTCAGGGAAGCCCCTTCCCCACCGGCACCCCTCTTCTGCCTTCACCAGGCAGAGCCAACAGCTCCAGGTCCCCAGGCGCCGAGACCCGCTGGTCCAGACCCTTGCTGTGTGCCAGTTTGGGCATTATTGTCAGTCCCATTTCACTGGTGGAATAACCAATCCAAAAGGTTAGGGCCCTTCCGCTTCCTGAGTCCCCCTCCCCCACTCCTTCACCTCTCCCAGGCCGCAGGGTCACCCGGGATGAGGTGGTCACTTGGTCACCATGGGGCACAGACGGCAAGACAACATCTTTGTTAGCCCGTCTTTAGGTCTTAGTCTGGCCCTAACCGTTTCGGGGAGGGGGCGGGGTTTGTTTTCCGCATCTTCCAGGAGAGGCACTTCTCCAGTCCTCAACTCCTTTTGGGGGACAGTGGAGGTGCCTTTCAAGCCCGGGACAGGAGAGGAGTCCACCCCCGGGCGGCCTGGAATCAGACCTGCCCAGCGAGGGTAGAGCCGCCAGCAGGAGGAAGAGAGGGCAGGCTGCGGGTGTGAGGGCAGCAGGTGTCTGGCTCCCTACCTCGTGGATATGGGTCGAGGGAGAAGCCCTGGGCCACCCACCTGCGTCCCTCAATCCCCACGGAGCAGCTGGCTGGGACCTTGAAACTCGACCAAACGGGCTCACTTCTGCCCTCTCCTCTCGGTTAGGGCGCCGCCCGCCTCCTCCCGCTCCGGGAAGCCCCATCTTGGCAACAAGCTGCTGATTGGCTGGCCTGGGAATAGAGCGGGCCAATCAAAGTCCTCCCTGGCGCTAGAGGTGCAGCTGAGAATTTATTTTAAAAGCGGGGGTAGGGGCGGGGGCACTAGGTGGTGGCAGAGCGCAGTTGCCCAGCAGGTTGGCTGCAGAGAATGAGGCCATTCAGAAATGGGGGGGGAAGGCAGAGGGCGGGGCCCCGGCTTGGCGGCTGCAGTGCGGGGAGCCCCTCCCGCCCGCCACCTGCTGCCCGAGTGCCTCGGGTCCCTAAAGGTTGGGTGATGTCCCCATTTCTTCTGACATCCCCGCAGCCTGTCTGCAGGGCCGGCCCAACCATTCTTGAGCAAGTCTAGAGATTCTGAGTTTCAGAACCTCTTGTCCTTCCCGGTCCTCTTTCCAAAGGCCCGATAGATTCGGGCACTTATTTCCCCAAGTTTGTGATTCGGGCCCTCTTGGTTTTCTTCCTGTATGTCTGTGCGCGCTCACGCCTTCTTCTGCATTACTCATCGCCTACCCTCTAAAACCAAGTTGACCATCACTTTATTACACTGTACCTATTGGCACCCGCCTCATATTCCCTGATAAAATATATATTTTCCGAGCCCGCATTGTAAGTTTTGAAAGAAAAAAGTATCTTGAATAACTTTGTTCCCACACCCCCAAACAGGTGAACATACGCAAATATATAGACTCAAGAGACCTAGCACCGTAGGTGGCATAGACATTGAGGCTAGAGACTGGTGTGACCAGAGTTCGACTGCAGCCTCTTCCACTTATTGGCTGTGTGACCTTGAGCAGTTACCCAACCTCTCTGAACCTCAGTTTCCTTCCCTGAAAAGTATTACTAATAATAGCACCTGCCTCCTAGCATTATTGTGACAAAAATACCCGGCCCCTAAGTGCTTACTAAATGATGGTATATCCGGTATTGATAACAAAGGAATGAGTTTTCCTTTCCCACATTTAATTTCAGCCCTCCGTTATCGGTTTGGCTGCTATGGAGAACTCTAGATTCTAGGGAAATTTGAGATTCCTATCCACAGAGCAATTTAAGACACAGACTAAAATTTAGTGTAGTCTCAAAGCCCCCAATAGCATGGGTCTTGCTTTTAGCTCTTGGATTTTTACCAAGGGAGAGACATTTTGGGAAGACGAAATTCCTCTTTTCCTCAAGGATTTTTCTTCAAATTCCTCTCTCCCAAAAATTTTTACAAAACCAGCACGTTTACAATGCCTTTTTTTTTTTTTTGCCTGGCTTGTGGAGCGCCCTACCTCCTCTCTCCATATACCTACATTAGCCCCAAGACGTGATCGTTTTTCTCAAACCTCTCTCCTGAAGCCACCCAGAGACCCATCTCGTCTTCAGACTTGGCCTCCCGCCAAAATACCACACACTGGTTCATGGATTTTCTTCAGCAACCACAGTAGGATTCAGTACTTACAGACCCCTGGCGGCCATCCAGTTCTGTCACCTGCTGGGCCCCTGTTGATATCTGAAGTGGGCCTTTGTTGACGCTTTGTGTTGGTAAAAACAAAAGCAATGGGGGTGGGAGCACCTCAGTGCTGCAAGGTGATGGGGACCCAGAGGAGGGCAAGGGGCGCACGGCAAACTGACAGTTTGATGGAAGGTAGTAGACCTGGGTTTCAGTGTTGAGTCTATGCCATCAGGGGCAAAGCAATCACAAGAGGTAGGTCTCAATGACCCCATACGTAACATGGAGTGAATCATACCTGTCTCCCCCCTGGGGAGATATTTTAGGTACAATTGAAAGCACTCTCTATTTTTAGAAAAGAAAAAAAGGTGTGTGTGTGAGTGGGTGGGTGGGTAAAGGGCAATTAAGTTCATTTCATGCCACTGTTTCACAGTCGGAAAGAAGAGAATCCAACGGGTATCATTAAAAAATTTTGAAATCAGCTCTGTGCTAACTCTCGTGGGGTGTGTGCAGGAATCACATGACATGGTGTCTGCCTTTGAAGGAATTGCAATCTAACTGGGTTGCTGGGCTGCCACATGGACATGGATGCGCGGTGCGCTGACTGTGGGTTTGTAACGATGCTTCACAACCACCCTACTCAAGGCTGCGAGAAAAGGATTATCTGGTGATCTGACAATGGAGCCAATAGACGGGGGTGCCTCACTTGGACCAGCACAACCGCTGGCCTCTTACTGTTGCCTTTCTGTCCTTGGTGGGACTTGGGGGTCTTACAAACCATCCTCACTGCTGTCTTCACCAGGGCGCGTGAGTCATGGCCTGACGCCTTGTGGCTGGGGCTCGAGCAGATGCCGGTGCCTTCCCCGGGGGCCTCCTCTCCTCGTCCCTTTTGCCCTTCACCTATAGTCACTGACACTTCCTTCCCTGGACCCTTCCCCCACCGCTGGTTACTAATGTTATCACAGCTATAGTAACTGCAGCAGGTACTCTAGGGTGGCCCTGCGGGAGGGGGGGGTCACTGTGGTGCTGTCATCCCCATCCCGTCTCTGCTGTCCAAGAGAGGCCACCTCCCTTCCTCCTTCCACTGTTCTAATTTCTGCATTTTTCCCAGGTAGACTAGAAAAAGACGCAAGGTACTCCCCTATCTCCTCCCCCCCACCCCAGCACAGAGCGCTGTGTCCCCTTCAGGGACTGCCCCCAGCCTCGGTTGGGGGAGCTGGTTTGCAGTGGGGTGAAGGACCAGTTTCGTTGCAGATCCCAGCTCCAGATTCCCAGTGCCGGGCCAGCAGATTTAGCTCCTTTTCTTTTTCGGGACTGCCCAAAGAGGCTCAGCATGACTTCTGAGTAGGTCAGTGTGATTGCTATCAGCGTTGAAAATAAAAACCTAATGGATTATGCTAATTAAAATAAGAATCAGTACTAAGTCTCACCCATCAGACTGTCAAAATTTCTCAAGTCTGAAGCCATATCCGGCAGTGTGGGATGCGGGGGGCGGAGGGGGGAAACGGGGGCTGTCAGGTGCCATTGGTGCCACTTCGGAGAGCAGGCCGACGACATCCAGGAGAGAGAACTGCTCATAGGTCACAGCTCAGCAGCTCCCTCCCGGGTATATATGCCGGTGGTACTTCACGGGGGGAGGGGGTGCTTTTGCCCCCCCAGGGGATATCTGGAGACATTTTAGATTGCTTTGTTTTCTATTTATACCAACCCAGAAATATGTCCCCCCTTCTCTTCCTCTATTGTTTCGTTTGGTGCCTCCGCAATGCTTACCTCGGACAATTTTTGCTATTTTTGCTGTCCTTAGGATGTCATCCACAGGACGTGGTCTGTGGGCAGGCCTTGGGTCTGTGGTGCCTGAGTTTTAGTGCCTGTCTGGTATTCGATCCCCAAGCCCCTGGAAACATCTGTCTGACAGCCTATGTCAGAAGCTCTTTTGGTCCGCCTTAGGGAAGTCCCCTGTAAATGAAATTATGGATTGGTAGTGTACCTCCAAACTCATGTCTGTCCAGAACCTTAGAAAAGGACCTTATTTGGAAACATGTAATTAGTTAAGGATTGGGATGAGATTGGGGCGCCTGGGTGGCTCAGTTAAGCTTCTGACTTCTGCTCAGGTCACTATCTCACGGTTCCTGGGTTCAAGCTCTCTGTCAGGCTCTGTGCTGACAGCTCAGAGCCTGGAGCCTGCTTCGGACTCTGTGTCTCCCTCTCTCTCTACCCCTCCCCAGGTCATGCTCTGTCTCTGTCTCCCTCTGTCTCTCTCTCTCTCTCTCTGTCTTTCTCAAAAATAAACAAGCATTAAAAAAAAAAAAAGGATTGGGATGAGACCATGAGATCATTATGAATGAAATCTGGCAACTTCTATCCTTTTAAGGAGAGGAGAAGACACAGAGACACAGAGAGGGACACGTGAGGATGGAGGGAGGCAGAGACTGGAGTGATGGGGCCATAAGCCAAGGAACACGGGAGCCGCCAGAAGCTGGAAGAGGCCAGGAAGGATGCTCCCCTAAAGCCTTCGGAGGAAGCATGGCCGTCCTGGCACCTTGATTTTGGACTTCCGGCCTCCAGAAATGCAAAAGGAGGAATACATTTTTAAAAAATTGTTTTACACCACCTAGTTTGTAGAATTTATTATGGTGGCCCTGGGAGACAAATACAATGGCTTCTGCAGATTCGAAAACAGACCCAAAGCAGTGCTGGCCAGAAGGAAATATTTCCAGGTCAAGAGGAAGGTGGCCTTTGCCCGCGGCAGCCCTAAGGTATACGAGAACACCCTACTCTCGTGTTGGTGTCTGTCCCTGCAGGTGCAGGGACCGGGGCACCTCACGAAGCTCCTCCCACAGAGTTCCCAAAAGGTGACTCTGCCATTTGGCCCCTCGGCACCTGAGCCCTTCATTTCTTCTGGGTCATTCTCCACCACGTGAGACAGCCTGCCTCCCGCTGTTGAAGATGCGGCTCCCAGACACTCACTCGCCCCAGCTCACGCACCGGTAGGGCGCCAGCACATAACTGGTTCTGCCAGTTTAGCCTTGAATGCAGAGTTAGTGGCATGCAAAGGCAGGGGCCTCGTGGAGGGTGGGACGTGGTGGCAGCTCCATCCGTCTGCCACAGGCAGGAGCGACAGTGGTTCGTTCCCCTGAAGCGTCCGTTATCCACTGTGGATGGCGTCGGCAGAGTGAGCTCCAGTGTCTGTGCCCTGGGGGTGCCCTGGGCATGACCTTGGGCCTTGTTTCTGGCTGCATGCCCTTCAAGCCTGGTTCTAGAACCCTCCCAGAGAGTCTGTCGGCTACCTGATATGCCACCCCCTTTAAATAGACAGGCAAGCAAATGAACACATGAATAAATGAATTCCTTTTCTGCTTAAATCAGCTAAATTCCATTTCTGCTGGGTGCAAGCTAAGAAATGGGACTGGCACACCCCCTCCGTCCGTCTTATCACCCAGCCCCTACATAGTTCCTGTGGACTGCAGGTCTTAAACTTCCTAGGACACGAATATTTTTAAATATTCTGTTTTATGGTCCCACAAAGACATACATATTTAGTGAAATGTGTTTATTTTTGGTTCAGGAACTGTGATCATCAAAGCCAGGGAAAATCGCTTTTCCTATGCCCCAGGTGCCTGCGGGCCGAGTGCCTCGGCAGGGCCAGGAAACACCCCCGACACCTGCCCCGGGCTGAAGCTACCGGGGCTGTGCTGAGCCCTCTCCCGTTTGCCATCATGTCGTCTCCCTGTCTTCCTGAGTCACCTTTACTCCTGGGTGTGGTGCCGCTTGTGTCCCGGCCACCCTGACCACATAAATCTCATTCTATTTGGGGACTTGGGTTCTGTGGCTCCTTCCTTGGGATAGCTTTCGCCGCACCTTCCTATACAAACTGCCGTTGTGGGCCCTCGGATCTGCTCCGGGACGGCCTGACAAAGCCTGGCGCGCACCTGTTACTGTCCCAGCCCAACGGCTCCGTAGGACGCAAGTGGAGGAGGCGTGGGGACGATTGGAGTCGAATATTTTCTGCTGGTGGGCTTCATAAGAGGGATCGACACTCACCCCGCCTGCTTTCTGATGCTTTTGCTTATGTAGGTAGGTGCCCTTGCCTCCTCCTGGGAGTCAGGCCCATTTCCTGTTATTATTTCCCAAACCGGGTCAAGTGTAATTCTGTGCTTTCTCCAGTGGGCGTAGCCGGTGGCTGAACACACAGGTGGAACTGCTCACTTAACGTTAGCCTTGGCAGCTCCTGCCGGACCCCAGCGTGACCGGGCAGAGTTGGCTTGGTCCTCTTGTCCATGGTGGCCTTTATGGGCCATGTGGGGCCACAGGCAGCCAAGGCAGGACCCGCTTCAGGCTCCTGTATTGGTCCTTCTCAAACCACCCGTGGGCTGTCCCCCAGGGGGTTGTCTGGTTTCTAGAAAGGATTGCTTCCCTGGCAACTCAGGCCGCCACAGGCTCAATCGATGCGTTTGCTCTCTCTGGACGCAGCATGGCAGCCCCGGGCACCATGGGGCTCAGCTAGTGGTAGGAGCCATGTCAGCCAGCCTCCATTTGTCCGTTTGAGGCAGAGGACTTTCTGGGAGAGTCTGAGAAGCTCTGCCCAAGTTGCTGAATCTCCTGATGACACACTGTCAGCTGTGGACCTTCCGGTGGACTGCTTGTGGGTGACGGATGGTGGAGCTGGTGAAGAAAGGAGCAGTTTCAGGCCCCCCGGGGGAGAGGGTGCTTGCGGCTGCTCCCCCAGCTTTCCTGGCCGCTCGGCCCTCATCATTTCCTCCTCTTTAAAAAATAAAAATCAAGAGACATTTTGTCCATCGACCTCATCTGGCACTTACCTCAAACTGCTTCAAGTTTTTGCAAATTAACCGTCTTTTAAATGGCAAAGACAGAGGCACCTGGGTGGCTCGACTGGTTAAGCGTCCGACTTCGGCTCAGGTCATGATCTCGCCGTTTGTGAGTTCGAGCCTCACATCGGGCTCTGTGCTGACAGCTCAGAGCCTGGCACCTGCTTCTGATTCTGTGTCTCCCTCTCTCTCTGCCCCTCCCCAACTCATTTTCTCTCTCTCAAAAATAAAGAAAAACGTTAAAACAAAATTTTAAAAAATGGCTCAAATACATGTTAGTGAGTACTATCTTCACCAAACTCCACGGCAAGGGTCAGTAGCTTTACACGCATTTACACTCATTGTTTTGGAAACTAAATACGCTAACTATTCACTTTTGCTGGCTCAGTGTTTTGCATACATTTGTTGAGTGATGGAGCTATGCTCCTGGAGAGAAAAGACCCTGTGATTTTCCTTCTTTTCTTGCTTTTCTTCTAGCATCCGTCTTTTTGCCTCTTTCCATGGTTAAATTTAGAGAGGGCCTGGGAACTTGGATGAGAAAATACTCTCTCTTGATTTTTCACACAGCCGACTGAAATTTAGCATTCTCTCCAATTACAAAGTCAAGGAACCACTGCAGCGTTTATGGTACCTGAGGTTTCGTTGTCAACTGAAATTTTTATATCATAATTATCAAAAATACATCAAAATGCCACTTATGCTCATCGGTACTTCCGTATGACTGTAATTAGACTTATTGCTAAATCTTGCTATTTATCACATTTAAAAAAAACCCCAAAAATATATACTATATAAAACCTTACATATTTTATTCTTTAATAACTGTATTGAATGCAATTGGTTTCCTTTGGAAGCCTATGTATTTTATGTCTCCAAGAATATTTTGAGAAGAGGTCCATAGTTTCACCAGCCTGCTGAAGGGGTCCACAGCACACAAAGGTGGAGACTCCTTTGTTACACAATGCCTTCCGGGCCTTGATTTTTCGTCAGTGTCCAGTGGGGCTGAGGGCCGGCGGATCAGAGCAGGTTGGGAGAAAGTGGAGTGTCCTAAACTTTTAAAGGTTTTAGAAAAGGCTCTGACGGCGCAAAGTGAGATGCTGCCCACTAGTGGCTGGAAGTCGGAACTGCGAGACTGAATATAAGGCAGGACCTTAGGTGATTTGGGGATGTAGAGAAGTTTCCGGGTATGGTACTTGGGTGTGAAATAAGAGAAGAGGGGCAGCGGGTGATTTTACGCCTGCCCTTATATCCCTATCGCTTGAAACCGTCTCCCTCGTTCTCTGCTTCAGCCACCTTCGCTGTCTTTCAGCGACTCAGAAGCTTCCTCCCACTTAGGAAGTTGGCCCGGCTGTTACCTCCGCTGCACGCCCCTCCCACCTCGTCATCTAGATGATCGTGCTCTCCCTCCCTATCTACGATGGGGATGAACTGCCAGTCTAGGGCAGCCTCCTTGATAATCCCCTTGCAGACCTGGGCTCATGTCCTTCACAGCCCTTTCTCAGCTTGTAACTACATGGTTGCATGTGCCATGTTTGTCCTTGAACTAGAGGGCAAAGACCCCCAGGCAGGGGCTGCCTGTTTTGTACCCTCAGTGCCTGCCCAAGGATACTCATTTATTGATGAAAAGTACACTTTGATTGGAAAATTCATAAAGGGGCCGTGAATGTTAGCAGAATGGATCGAGGGAAATAAAAACTCAAGTCGAATGGCGTTCCCCCATCTACCTCCCGCTGCTGACCAACCGGGGCCGTCTGAGCTCCTAGCCGATGTGCCTATACCAGTGACAAGGAGACGTCAGGCCCAGCACAGTGGAAACAGTATAGCAAAACTGACAGGCTAAAGATCAGATCCTGGCCTCCATGCTTCCTTCTGGGGGTGAGCTCAGCTTCTCTGTGCCTCAGTTTCCCCAGCTGTAAAATAGGAAAAATAATAGCACCTATGGCGTAGAATGGTTAGGAATGCTACTGAGGTAACGTAAGTAAAGAACTGAGCACATAATAAGGACCCACCAAATGGTAGTAACCCAGAGGAAAGCCAGCCGATGGATTGCCCACTCTCGCTACCCTCTTGAGAAGCACTGGATTTAGAAACCAGGGGAGACTAGCAGCAGGGGCGGGGCCTGGCTCCTGATTCTTCCTCCTGCTCTGTCTCGGTTGGGGTGTTCACAGGGCCTGCTTAGGAAGCAAAACAGAGAAGCAGAAGATTCTTCCTTGTAGCTTGGCTGGATCCTTGGCCATGTGTCTGTTTCACGTGGCGTTTCTGTCCCGCACTAAGGCAAGTATGCTGAACTTGCTGTCCCCAAAGAGGCCTGCGGTTGAAGTTAGGATTTCCTTCCGATCTTTCCCACCCTCCCATTCCTGCCTAGCTCTTGCTTCAGAGAAGAATAATCAAGTTCGTTTACTCTGGCTTAAGATGGAGTGGTGACATTTGAAACAGTCTTGGCACAGAATTTCACAGAATATATTAATGAATATATTCAGTGAGTAATATATTCTGCTCAACAAGTATCAGTTGTGGTTATTTCCCTATTAGAAAACAGTGGATCGTCCCCATAGCGCCAGGCTAGATGGCTCTCCTAACTTATATAACATCTGCTAAGCATCTGGCGGCTGAAGCTTTATTTTCCTCTTGCAGGACGAACTGGGCTGTGCAGTTTGACTACCCTCAGTTCTGCACAGCGGCCACTAGAGGGCGGCAGCAGCTAAGACAACGACACTCAGGATCCGCCAGAGCCAGAATTAGCCCGGTGAGGAAGGAAGATGGTGAAAGGGAGAAAAAAATGTTAACAAGGACGACTGAAAAAACAAACAAACAAACAAACAAACAAAAACCAACCAGGTGTTCTTTCTTGGGGACCAAATGGAAAGAAATGTGTCGCTAGTGGGATTGAAGTAAGACTCAAAGAACTTCTAGAACACCAAGTGGGGTAACTAGAAATTTTGTAACTACTACTTTTTTTGAACCCCTTAGTTACATCTGCAGGAGCAGAATAGACGAGAAAGTGGGTACTTCCAGTCCAAGCGCTTTAAGGTTCTCCTAAAGGAACTCTTCTGTGTGTGCCTTAAATGATTCCATTCTGGCCAATGCAATCATAAAATAACTTTATTGGTCAGGTTAGCCACCACTCATGCGTTTCCTGTAATAAGGATCTTTTATAGAAGCATGATGGCGTTCACATGCAGACGCTTTCTGAAGAGCCTGGGGGCAGGGGCAGCCTTGCCCCCTGACATCAGAGCTCCTTTGTTGAAATGAGCTGGTTTGGCTTTTGTGGATTTTTGAGTCTGGAGCCAAGAACAAAGTCCAGGGATCCCCCCACCCCCCTCATGTCTCAGGGAAGCTGCTTCAAAGCATACACAGTATCAGGGATGTAATGGCCAGGCTAGGACGAGCTCTTCTCAGGCCAGTCCCTGTCCCCTGGCTGCCCGGACGGCCCCATCCCCATGGCGCCCAAAGGAATAGGACAGCGAGGCCCCAGGCGACATCACCTGTCAGACATGGGAAGAACTAATTGCTCTCCGGCCAAGCTATAAAGCAAAAGGCATCTTCAGTAATGAGAGTGTAGCTTGGACATGTGAGAGCAGAGGGTTTTATCCTCAGCCCAGGCCAGGTTTGTGCCCGGCCCGGGCTTCACAGACCCACCGAGCCCCTCCAGCCAGAGCTTTCACTACCGACTGTGGTCTCAGGACAAATCAATGCATACGGCTGAACCACGGCCTCCTCCTTTGGGCGAGCCGGGCAAGTCCGGGGCCGCTTGGACTCTGTTTCTCCCATCGGGATGTAGACCTTTCTGCTCGGATGAGAGAAGGACAAACTACCTTTCTCGTGCTTTGAGAACCATGCACCTTTGAGGACGAAGACCCAAGTTGGGAGCTGCTGGGAATGCAGACGGTGCTGGGCACCGTGAAGGGTGAAACCCCGGAGGGCTGCTTTCCTCAGTTCAGCCGACTTGGGACGTTTGCCCCCATTGTGGACGCTAATGGAAGCAAAGGCTGGCCTTTCCCGTTTAGAAGTCTGACCCACCTTCAAGGAACTGCCCAGCTGTTAAAATATAGCCCCGTCCATTTATCAAAGCCTAAGGTTGGGCGTCTCCTCCCACACCGGTCCCTGAATGTTGTCATCACGCTGGTGACCTCCAGTCTGGTGGCTTTCGAGGAGTGAAGTTAGGGAGGGTATAGAGATGACTCTTGGCTCCCTTCCACCCCTAGACGCTAGCATGAGCTCTCTGCACAAGCTACCGGGCAGATGCCCGCACTGGCTCCCCTGCCTCTGCCCAAGGCACAGAACGGGTGTCTGTGGAGCAAGACTGAGTGGATGAGGAGGACGAAGGAGGAGGCGGTTGGGCAAAGAGGTATATTCCGAGGAGCACTGAGTGGGAGCCCAGAGTAACCACACCGCCAGCCTGGCGGTCAAGCGCTGCTCACAGAGAGAGCCGGGGACTGTGGGGAAAGCTCGTGAGGGGCCATCGCCCGAGCGACTTTTAGAGTTCATGACACCAGATCGTTGGGAAGAACTTAGACTAGTGAGGTTTCTGGGGTTGGGACTTGCACGGATTACTTCCTCTGCCACCACCTCTGTCCTGGTAAAGAGAGCTGCGGCCGTGTCCCTCAGTAAAAGGCTGCCTGTCCCCCGAGGCCACCTGACCCTGCCTACAGGGAAGAAGACTACAGAGGGAGCCCGTGGACTTCTGTCGCATGGTCTGTCCCAGACCTTCCAGCAAAAGCCAAACCAAACCATCAAGCCGAACGCAGTGGGGCGCGGGGGCCCTCGGCCCCGCCCCCTGTGCGCGCGGGCCCCTCAGATCTCGATGAGGCTGGCCAGGCGCAGGCAGAGGGGCGCGTCCACGGGCACTGCGCTGCGCTTGATTTCGTTCCCGTCCAGGCGAAGCACCTGCAGCTTGGAGAAGTTCATGACGTCCACCACGGTGCAGAAGCTGCTGATGGAGAACTCTGCGGGGACAAGAGGGGCGGGGTGGGCGGGAGAGGGTCAGGGCGGTGGCGGATCCACAGGGAAGCGGGGAGGGGGCGGCCCTCCCAATAAGCTGCTTGAACCCTTCCGAGGGGGAGGAGTGGGACTTGGCTGGGTGGGGCAGCGTCTTCCGGGATCGAAGTCATCCCGACTGGCACCGCCAGGGGGCAGCACCAGGGCCAGCGTGGGGTCTCTGCCTGCGTCCGCCGCTCCGCTTCCCGACCGCCCCCAATCCTCACATCACTTTGCACACCCCGGAACGTCCTTGGGTGTCCTTCCAGCCGGGACGTGCTCTTTTCCCGGCCATAAGCAGCAGAGGGAACCGGAAGGTAGTCAGAGATCAGCCTTAGCAGTCCTGAGGGCCTGCATTGCCTTCGGAGAGGGAGGGCTTTGCCGAATTCCTATGGCGGGGAAGACTGGGGGAATGGAGGGACCTAAAACTGGAACGTCTCCTGACGCTTTGCAGATAGAAGAGAATGGCAGGAAATTAAAGAGGGAAAGCCTGGGCAGGGAGACAAGTGTCCTCGCGTGCCGGAGCTTTGAGGGGGTGCACGTCTCCCTTCCCGGCACTGCCCAAGGAATGAGCAAGGCCCTGAGGTTCAGGAAGGCGGAAATCCGTAGACGGACAGGGCTGCCATGGACCTCAAAAGTGAAACGAATCATTCCCTTGCCTCCTGCATTTAATATAGGGCTCACCCCCCCCTTTTTTTTTAATCTCAAAAGAAGTCCCCCTGTTTTGAAGACACCCCCCCCACCCAATAAAAACCCCACATAATCTTAACAGATACAATAGTTCTGTTTGGTTTTAATGTAAACCCTTCTGTTTTCCCTCTGGTTGTTCTTTTGGACAAATCGACCACTTCTGTCTCAAGTCTACTGAGTTAGGGTCTTCAAGGGGAAAAGCCAAGAACCTGACTGACTCTCCCCAGGGGTGGCAAAGTCACCATGAAGAGCTGCTGGGGTCTCTGAGGGGTGGCAGTGTGGTGCCTGAGGGCTCCCGAAGGCCGTTCCTGTCCCCGGAAGCGGGGGGAGGGGGGAGGGGGGGTGTCCTGGTGAAGTCACCTCGGTAGGATCTATCCCAAGGGTTGTGACATCGGGCAGACTCCGGGCTTGCTTTTGCTTCTACCAGAGGCATTCCTCAGCTCGCCAGGGCGGCTGGAGGAGCGAGAGGAGGCTTTTCTGACTCTTCCTGGGGGCGACCATGGAGGGCCTCATGGAGGGTGTGGCTACGGGTATGAAAGGAAAGGTTGCAGGGGAGACAGGGAGGGGGGGAGTGCTTAAATAGGCCAATGAAGAAAGTGTTTTTCAGTCTCTCTTAAGAACTGACCAAGAGGGGATGGGGTGAGGCTGCAGCCCATTAACTTGTGCGGCAAATGTAAGACAGGAAATCCAGCCCCAAAGAGTAATGGAACTCTGGTCTAGAAGGGGGGGAGAGGACAGGAAGTGCCCTTCTGTGGACAGCATTCCATCGTGGGGTGAGGGGCATGGGGACGGTGGAGATCTTTTGAATGCTTTTGGTTGTCTCCTTTCGGGTTCCAGGAAGTAGATGACGTGGCCTCTGAGGTGGCAGGTTGGGGGCAGAGCCTCGGCCAGGGGCTGCATCTGTGGTGGCCACCGAGAAGGGCAGGGCGGGGCGGGCTGTGGACAAGTCAGGTGGGTGGGCTTCTAGGTCACTTCCGACCCCACCGCGCTAGATGGATTCTCTCTGCCAGCCTCGGGCCCTCCGACCTTCTGCTAAGTCCTGGCTCCCTGAGCATGTATATAGATAGGGGGGACACTTACGGGCTGCTAGACACACCACGTACATCGCTTCTGTCCCTGCAGCACCCCCACCCCCGTTTGTCTTCCCCAAACTCATGAATAGGACAGGGCTTCTGCTTGGAGACTCTGGGGGACATTTTCCAGGCTGGATTAAATACTGACATAAGTCTTTCCGAATTCCTCCCGGGGTGCCTGCCCTGCTCCACAAATCCCACGGCTACCGAATAACATTCCGAGCTGTGTTCCCTTGCCGTTGCCAGGCTGGAAAAACTGAGAGAGATGCTAATGGAAGAGGGAAGGGGGAGGGAGAGGACGGGCCTGATCCCCCCCACCGTTTTGTTCCTGCCCTTCTTTTAGCTCCTCCCCCAGAGGGTGGCTTCCACCCCACCGTCACCACCCCCCACCAGGTGGCGCGTTGGCCCTGGGAGAGGGGATCGAGCTGGGGGAATCGAGCTGGGGGAATCAGAGCGATACTGATACTCCTCACATCCTTAGCCAGAGACACCCGGCTCTAGGTCCTTGGAGGCTGAAGGCCCGCACTCAGGGTGAGCACTACGTCATACGGGTGACCCCAAGAGGCGGCTGCTCCTTCTCTGAAAAGACCTCAGTGTCCCCATCTTTGCAATGCAGAAAGTAAAACAAACAGAGTCGCCTGGGTGGCTCAGTGGGTTAAGCATCTGACTTGATTTCAGCTCAGGTCGTGATCTCACGGTTTGTGGGTTCGAGCCCCACCTCGGGCTCTCCACGCTGACAGTGCAGAGCCTGCCTGAGATTCTCAGCTCTCTCCCTCTGTCTCTGCTCCTCTGTGGCTTACATGGGCTCTCTCTCTCTCTCAAAATAAATAAATAAACTTTAAAAAAAAGTGAAACAAAACAAAAATTATGCCTGTCAACTTCAAAGTGGCAACGGGAGGAAGAGCTAGGATAGTTACCCTGCATTGCTTCTCAGCTATGCGCCAGGCTCTGGGCCACGCACTGCCCGTGTATTAATTTGCGAATTTTAGAAAAATTAGATGCAGGAATTGGTGTTATTTTGCCTTAAAGGGAGACTGGAAGAGAGACCAAATGGTAACTAGATAAGGGGATTTGGCTTAAATTACATGAGAAGGAGGGGCGCCTGGGTGGCTGAGTCGGTTAAGCGTCTGACTTCCGCTCAGGTCATGATCTCACAGTTCGTGAGGTTAAGCCCCATGTCAGGATCTGTGCTGACAGCTCCGAGCTTGGAGCCCACTTTGAAGCCCGTCTCTCTCTCTCTCTCTCTGCCCTTCTCCGGCTTACCCTCTGTCTCTGTCTCTCTCTCAAAAGCAAACATTAAAAATGACATGAGAAGGGCTTTGGGGGAGACGCTGGACGTTTTAGGTTGTTTGGCTCCATGGAGAACTTTCTTGCAAAGCCTTGGGACACTCAGCTGAAGCGATGTTCTCTTCTGCAGAGCTTCTGGAAGGGGCAGACCACCCCGTGTTTGAGTGGCAAATGTGCTCCGCACGAAGACAGCGGGTGACAGGGTGCTGTGATGGAGCCCTTCCCTCCCCAGCTTTCTCTGGCTGCATACAGTCAGGCACTAACTCATGGGCTCCCTCCCGTGACAGCTGCTCTTTCCTGTCCCAATTTCAGGGTCAAACCCAGCACATAAGGTGGCGTTTCGAATGTGACAATCCCCCTGGGTCTGGGGTAGGATGGCGGGGGACTTCCGGGTGGGATGACAGGTGGCCGGGAGCATATGGCAAGCCCTCTGCAGCACGCAGACATCTCAGAGACATCTCTGAGGGCTGCCCCGCTTGGGAATAAGAAGACGTCCCCTCAAAAGAGAGACCCCCCATGATGGCGTCTTGCTCTTCAAACCAGAGGACCAGATACGTTCTCGCCTTGCCCGCCCCACTGTCCACCTCTGGGGCGGGGGGGGGCAGTCTCACTCAGAGGGCTGTGCAGCGCGTTAACATCTTGCCAAATGACGGATCTGTTCCCTGAGCCCAGGGAGGGAGAGAGGACGGGAGGGAGAAGATGAAGGCTCGGTCCTCATCAGCGCTTTGATGATGCCGCGTGCTCACGGCAGGCTCCGCTTCAAAGCCCTTCGCCAGTGGCCGCTAATGAGTCCTTTCCCAGAGACAGGGGGACTTCGCTGACTGAGGAAGGGAGGTTAAATGCTGGCTCAGTACCTTCCAGCTGGGATGAAAACATCAGAGGCCCCGGGGAACGTAAGCACATTCTGAACACCAGATCCCGAGACAGAGCTGAAAAGCAACTAGATAATTCTATCCGAAATGAATATTTTAGTTCTAAGAGGCAGAGAGGCAGCCTTTTCGGTCACTCGCGGCATCTCCTGGGAAGTGCTTGGAAAACAAGAGGCCCGCGTCCTTCCCCACCACCCCGGGGCCTTGTGGTGATAGGGCTCCTATAACCCCGGGGGGGGGGGGGTGCAGGCTCTGCCCTACCACCAGGGGCTCCTTGTACTCCAGGGGGAAGGGACCAGAACAAGTGCCGCATTCAGCTCTGAGAGGCTGCACGTTCTTGTCCAACAGCTGTTATGTTTAAAAAACAAATAAACAGCCAAATACAAGAGGGGCTAGAGAGGCAGGAGGAGAGCGTGTGGAAACAGAGAGCTCATCCTTTTCCGGGTGAGGAAGTTGGTGCAAACGCCACGGTTTCTTAAGAGCCCGCCTTCCTCCCAAGACAGACCCTGGAAATGCCACTTAAATCCCCCTGTCTCTGAACTGCTCTCACCCAGACCTCCCCACGCTCATCCCTCACTGCTCCGCAACGCGCGAGCCCTTCCTCTCAGACACACAGATTTCCTGGCTGTCCCCCGCAGGTGACCCGTTAAATGTTCGGTCCCTTTGTGGCCCTTCACTTCCCGGAATGGCTTTGTCCCGTTCCCCCAGCCCACGCTCACCTATCTCTTAAGACTTAGATTGAGGCTTACCTCTACTGGGAAGTCTTCTTCCAAGCCAACCCACTCCCCTAAGGAATTTTCCAGCACTGCTGTGTAGTCTAGGGGCCATTGTGTACCCCTCATACAGGGGTATAGCTTGGATTGCAGGCTGCTTCGTTAGCGACCTTTGCTCCTCCTACTTCTATGTCTTTTGTGTTGCTCCTAGCCCTCAGGACCGGGGTTTTCCGATGGAACAGACAGCCGTGCCCCACCCCCCTTTGTCAATGTCTCACCATTGATTCTGTTGCCTTGGAGGTAGAGATTCTCCAGGTTGGTGCTGACTGGGGGGATCTTCTGCAGCTGGTTGTAGGAGAGGTCGAGCTCAAGGAGGCTGCTGGAGTTGAAGGTGTTAGTGGCCAGGCCATTGTTGGTGAGACTGTTGTGGGACAGCCGCACGTAGAGCAGCTTGGGTGACCCCCGGAAGTAGCTGTCGGGGACGGAGTAGACGTTGTTGTGCTCCAGGTACAGCTGCTCCAGGGCCGAGGGCAGCCCGTCGGGCACCTTCCGCAGGTGGTTGTAACTCAGGTCCAGCAAGATCAGCGACCGGAGGCCCCTCATGGCACTGCCCACTTCCTGGATCTCGTTGTGTTGGAGGTACAAGGCGGTGAGGTTCTCCAGCCCCTCCAGGGCGTTGTTGGGGACCCTGGAGATCTGGTTGTGGTCGAGATGGAGCTCCCTCAGCGACCGCGGCAGCGGGCCGGGCATCCGGGTCAGGTTGTTGTGGTCCAGGTACAGCCGCTCCAGGTGCCTGAGCTTGGAGAAGATCTTCCTGCCCACCTTATCGCTGGTGATCTGGTTGCCGTGCAGAGCGATCCAGAGCAGCCCAGTGGCGTTGTCGAAGACGCCTTCCTGGATGGACGAGATCTGGTTGTTCTGGAAGTAGACGTACTTCATGCGGGACGGGACGAAGGGCAGGTACTTGAGGTTGCGGTTGTCACAGTACATGGCTGTGGGGAAGTTGGGGGGGCAGTCGCACTCCTGGGGCAGTCGCGGGGCTCTGGAGGGGGTGGAGAGCCGTAGGCATAGGCCGGACCTTCGTCCACCCCGTAGGGGTAGGGCTCATAGGTCTCGTAAGGGTAAGGGTCATAGGGATCGTAGTAGGTGGACTGCTGGCTGCGGAGGTAGTGGAACCACCAGTGGGGGTCTTCGTCGTACTGGGCCCGGGAGAGGGAGCAGAGCCCTGCCAGCAGCAGGAGGGAGGCCCACTGCATTTTGTCTCTCTGCAAGAGGGGAGAGAGAACAGAGCGAGCAGACATGAGTGGGACAGCAGGGAGGCGGGGAGACCGATGGTGGAAGGGGGTGGGGAGCCTTGGGCTGGGAGCTCTGCGGATTTCACGGGGAGCCCTGTTCTCACTTCCTGCTCGCCTCCCCTCCAGTGCCGGCTCCGCACACGTGGCCCGGCTGGCCCGTGGCCACCTGGGGGAGCCTTTGAGATTAGAAGGAACTTGAACGGGGAACACGGCACTTTTTTCAAGAGGCAGGTCCTTAGGGGCCTCTAGCAACCCTAAGGTTCTGTTGGGGGAGCTGGAGAGCCCACAGCAATCATCCCTGTGGGGGTAGGGGTGGGGGTGGGGGTGCACTTCAGGCCCGAATTCATATTCAGTCCGGACTCCTTGGGGATATAATATTTTCCGAGAGTCCAAGGAAAAAACCCTCTGGTTCCTTCCATGTCTCTGGGAAACCTCCAGAAGCGGCTTGAGACCTCAAAGGGGGAAGGTTTGGACTACTTCTGGAAGATCTTTTGGTGTCTTGGGCAGGCTGGGGGTTTCTGGTTTCCAGTCTTGGGGGAGGGGTGTGGCCCTTCTGTAGTCACCGCAAGGCTTGGGCTACTCTCCAAAGCGCCAGTGTCTGGAACAGTCTGCTGGGTGAGAAAACTCTCCGGTGGGCAGTTTGTGGCTACGCACGCAGCCTGGCTGGCACGGGGTCTTCATGTAACAGCCCCGGTCCCGTCCAGACTGGGGACACCGGCACTGGGTATAGCGCTTGTCTTCCGGTGTGTGGGGGCTGGGTCTGTCTGCCCGGCTGTCTTCTGTGCCGTCTGGTAAAGTGTTAGCCCCCCTCATGCTCCACCATGGACGTTACGCTAGAGCCGTGTGGGGCCCAGAGGAATGAATGAGGAACACTGAAAACTGGAATAGTAATTGAAGACCCTTGAGTGCACCCAGGAGAACGTGGCTTTGGAATGGGATTCTGGCAACCCCCTCTCCCATCCTAAGCTACCTGTGATGACATCTGGATGGCCAGCCTCCTACTAGGCCCCCCACGGTGCCAGGTAGCCTGTTGCCTTGAGCCTGTACGCCAGTGAGATGAGAACAAGGCAGGTTTGGAGAGAAATGTGGGTTTGGTGCATGCCGGGAGGAAAGCTTAAGGCATGGAAGACAAGAGACCAGGGGCGGGCATATCAGCCCTGGGCACCCTGCTCTGAATGCCTATAGCCAATGCACCAGAGAGCCCTTGGGAGCAGTGGGAACCTTCCAGAGATGTGACTGTCACTCTCAGACAGAGGAACCTTAGAACTTTCTTGGTCCCAGAAGGGTCACATATGTCCCTCACATTGCTGTTGGGCCTCCCGGGACTGGCAACTGTAGACAGGAGAAAGAAAGGAATCTAAAAGTCAGCATCAAATCCAGCGAACTGATGGGAAAGACCCTGACCGTGACACCCAATCTAGTCACCTTCTGCCACCATTCTTCTCAAGCCCCAGACCTCTCTCTCTCTGTTTCCTGAAAGTGATTCCCTTAGGCCCTCTTCATTCCGTTAGCCTCTGAGCTGCAGAGGGAGGCACCTGGCCCATCCTCAAGCGGCCTCGGGGCTCAGACAAAGAGCCCACAGTGTTTCTGAGAAGCCAACCCCACTGCCCACTGCCTGGGCACGCTGGCCAGGCCCGGGCGCTGGCCAGGAGGCAAGATGGATGGAGCGGCCCACTGCCAACAGTGCATTTTTCCACGCACAGCCCTGGGCTCCTGCAGGACCAAGGTGGCACAGTGAGCCTCTGTCTCCATTTCTCCTTCCAGACTGGGCATCTTGGCAGACAAGAGCCACCTTCCTCTGCAAGACGCAGCTTTCCAGGGGCTGTGCATGCTACCCATTTGGCCTCTGCTTAGGAGCCATGACTGCTAAGAGGGCTGGGTGGGCAGTTTCTGCCTCTCCTCACCTCCATCTCTTAGCAATGGTGCTCCAGGGTCGCATGCTGTTTGATCTCCCTGCCCACCCTACTGGTAGAGACCCGCCTGTGCTCAGAGATTTGTGAGGTGGGAAGTTTTGGGGATTGGTGCTCCTTGAGTTGTGGGGAGCTGACTCGGGCGTGAGTGCTGTCCTCGTATGTCTCCCCAACCTTTCCTTCCTATCGGGGTCCAGAAATCAGACCAGAAGTCATCCCCGCAGCTGGATCAGACCCTCCCTCACGGTTCCCTGAACATGGTCAATTCTCAACACTTTTCTTCATTCCCTCCCTTTCACCCCAGCAACACACACACACACACACACACACACACACACACCCCATCCTTCCCCTATAACAGTACTTAGAGACCACAACTTGCCTACGGGACAGACTGGAGGGCTGGCTGGTGGGATCATGAGGACTAACTTCCCTAGATACCTGGTCCTCTACTTTTTTATGCCTGAGAAGTGAAGCTCCCCCCAACAACCAGAAAGAAACCGTAGGACCGAGGTAACTTGTGCCCTCGACTCCCCTCTGCCCCTCTCCGGCATCCTGGGGTCATAGCCCAGATGGGGGGGATGAGGAATGGTCCCTCCCTGCCAGCCTCTCTCCCCACATGCCAGCTCCTTTCCTTCATTCCCCATTATGGAACTACAAGGGACAAAAACTGAAGTAAAACGACTAAACTTACCTCCAGTTGAACCTTTCAGAGAGTGACCACGTCCCTCTGTCTGGCCTCCTTGGGTTGGAGAATGTGTGAGAGAGAGAGAGAGAGAAGACAGAGTGTCTACTGAGAGTGTGCGGGTCTGCGCCAGGCCAGGGTCCCGCCCCCAAATTCCTAATCAAATATTGTGAAGAGAGGGACTGAGGAGGCCGGATCCTGGCTTTTTCGGCTCTGCTGCAGGGGCGGAGCTCACACTCAACCAGGCAAAATTCTTCTGTCCGCCTGACGTTATAAAAACCACCTTCTTTCCACTCACTTATCTTCCCTAAAGCATTGGCAGCTCTGAGTCTCCTTCTGCTGAATGAGTTAGTGGCGCCCTAGAAGGTATTTGTACAGTCTCTTACCAAGTGCCTGGATTTCTCATTAAACCCACAGGGCAGATGCAGGGCTGGGGAGGGCAGGGATTTGAGAAGAGGCATCTTAACACTTTCAGCAACCCATGTGTCCCCCTCCAGGGAGCCAGGACTACTTAGCCTTCTTGGCTCCCCCTCCATGCCGGTGGTCAGACGAGGGCGTAACAGAGCATGACACAGGACAGCTGGCTCTGGCTCTAGTTCTATCCCTGACCAGTGTAGACTCGTCCCGGCAGTAAGCTTTTGCCCCTCCATTGGAATTAATGGAAAGGAAGGGGACCTCACGTTTGTTGATCACTTAGTGTACGCTAGCATCGCACACTTTCCTTTAATTGCCTAGCAACTGTTCTACTTGCTGTCTCTGTGAATTCGACTGCTCTAGAAACCTCGCCTAAGTGCAGTCGTACAGTGTTTGTCTTTTTGTGGCTGGCTTGTTTCACTTAGCATCGTGTTCTTAAAATTCCTCCGTTGTGGTGTGTGTCAGAATTTCCTTCCTACAACATTCTGTTGTGTGTGTGTCCACCACATTTTGTTTATCCGGTGATGGACATTTGGGTTGCTTTCGCTTCTTGGATGTAACACCAGAATGAACATGAGCGTACAAATATTTTTTTAGACCCTGCTTTGAATTATTTTGGATATATGCTCAGAAATGGGATTGTTGGGTCATATGGTAATTCTGTTTTTAATTTTTTAACATTTTTATTTATTATTGAGAGACAGAGGAAGACAAAGCATGAGCATGGGAGGGGCAGAGAGAGGGGAGACACAGAATCTGAAAGAGGCTCCAGGCTCTGAACTGTCAGCACAGAGCCCAACGTGGGGCTCGAACTCACAAGAGATCGTGACCTGAGCTGAAGTCAGACGCTTAACCGATGAGCCACCCAGGCACCCCTGTTTCTAATTTTTTTAAACCATCATACCATTTCCCATAGTAGACGGGAACACCAACAGTGGGCAAGGGTTCAAGTTAGAAAAACTCCTTATGTTTAAAAAAGTACCAATAGAGAAAGCCTCAGATTTGAATTTGAAGACTTTAGAGGTGTCAAGGCAGATGCAACTTCCGGTTGCTCCAGTAGGTCTGAACTGTGGAGGCCATCAGAAAGGTCCTTGTCAGGAACCCACTCTTCTCAAGACTTATGAAGAGTCTTTTAAAAGATTAAATGTAACGAATGGGTGTTTGTTGACCACCTGTTTAAACCAAGTGGTTTATTCATGTATTGCATTTAATGATCACAGTAGGTATCTTATGTTGGAAACGGAGGTGCAGGGACGTGGTGCAACTAGCTAGAAAGTACTAAAACAAGGATTTGGACCTTGATCTGCATGACTCTAAAGCCCACAGACTTTCCCACATCAAAAGGTCAGAGGACTGATGGGGTGGAGGGTGTGATCACCGCCCTGCTGTCCCGGTTGGACTCAGTGAAGATGGAGCCCGGCAAATTATAGTGGCCCAATCTGCTGGAATCTGGGGACAGGGAAGGGTAACAATGAGAGGGGGCTAGGAGACAGACGCTCTCTTCTGGAGCCCACACATATTTCATTTCAGTTTAATAAGTATGAGCACCTACTCCATGGCTGGCATGGTCTTAAGTGTTGGGCACGCAAAGAAGGTTCCAATATAATGCCTACTCACAAGAAAGCAGGAGCCTGGGCAGCAAAATCTGATCTCCTGAGTGAGACAGAGTGGCCTTAAAATGAAGATGGTTATCAATAATGCACTGATAAGCTTCTCATCGTTTTTGAGTCCAGAAAGCAGACCTGGTTTTGACAACAGGACCCAAGAGACACTTCTTAGATGGGCCTAGATAGCCGGGCACATCCACCCACTGGGTACAGATGTTTATTGTTTTAAATGGGAGCGTGCTGAACAATACCGCATTTACTAACAGGGAAAGTCAGGGGAGCCTGGGGACCAACCATTGGCTGGGATCCTTCCCAACAAAGCTCCACCCAAAAAAGCAGTATCCCCATGTGTTTTGTTGACCATTGCTAAAGCAGTGAGATTTGCAGCAGGTCTTTAGTTATCTGTCCTGTTCCAAGGTGGACTTGGGAGATGAAAGAAGAGAGGATGACGGGGACCAGGTCAGCAGGGAGGTTCCAGGGAACCATCCACTCTTCGAAAGTTCCTTTGTCAATGGGCTCTAATCTCCATTTCGACTACTTCTACTCTGTTTGCCTGGGTCCTGGATCTAGGCCCTCAGAGCTTGGCTTCAATATGGGAAACCAAGTAGGGGACACTGATGTCCTCCAGATTGCCGAGGGAGTCCACATGTGAAAAGGGTTCATTTGGGACACTGGTGCTTTCTGGGAGGTGTCGAGCCAGCACTACCCAGTCCCCAGACTGCAAGCAAACTAAAAAGAGAGGCTATGTTATTCAGTTATGTAATCCCTATCCCTAGCTGGGCATACAACGCCTGGTGCTTAGTAGGTAATCAGCAAAGGGTTATGGAATGAATTGTATTTTTGGCTCCCTACGGTCTGCCTGTCTTCAGTACCCAGTGCCGGGGTGGAATAAACACTACCAACGAGGCCAAGAAAACCGTTTGGCCTTCGGACCTATTTGACTTTCCAGGGGTTCAAGCCACTGCTATTTCCTCTCCACCCAGAAAAGTACAGGTTAAGCCACAACCACTAGGCAAAGTTGATTGTCTCTGATGTTGGACCCACCCTGTCTGGAAGGGATGAAATATGTTCTCATTCAAATTCCTACCCGTAAAGACACAGTGATGCTTCAGTGGCCACCAACCCCTTCCTCTTTCTCCATAAGACCCAGTACCCCCTGTTTTTATAACATAGTCTCTGATCCCCAGTAATCAGGGGATGGAGGGATAAGACTGGAAATCCACCCAAACAGAATTAGTGAGTTGAATATAAAGAGGTCAGTAGAAAGATGATCACGGTGGTACAATCCAGGTTCTACTGCTGCCCCCATCCTGAAAGCTCTTGACGCCAGAGAGGGATTGTTTACTAGTCTGATGTTTTGACGGAAAGTCTAGGCTACACTGGCACCCAATGGTAATGTCCCGAAGTTTCCAATGGAGACGTTTCTCTTGGTATTGAGGGCTCATTGGAAGTCTACTATGGGTAGACTTTCCAGAAGGATGAGACAAAGATATTGGAGCTGGAAAGACTAATTTTCTTTCAAATGCAATAGGAGGAAGACCTGGAGTTCTAAGTTCTGGAAAATGCATTGAGGGCTTCAGAATTTTCTTCTAATAAGCTCCTTAAAATAAGACAGAGAACAACTTTTCTCTTTTAATGGATAGCATCTCTTATTTTTACTGTGTATTTACTGCATGCTTGGTATTATTAACCTGATGATGATACGATGGATTTCAGAAGATCACCTTCTAGAAGGTATGACTGCATTTGAATTGGGGAATCAGGGTTGGTTTGGGGAGAGAAACCTAAATGAGGAAGGAGGAAAAGAGGTAACCTAAAATCTGAAGTCTGGAGGTGACTCAGTATATGGCATACTTCTTTGTTTTGCAAAGGAGCTGAGAATTAATGATGTTCCTCAGACTGTACTGGGGGGAGAGAACCAATACAAGATAGATCAGTTCCAAGGACGCTGGCACTTGCTACAATTACCTGGCTATTGGTAAGACCAGGACTAGATATCAGCTTAAAATACCAGCTACCATTTCTGAGATCCTCACCACGACCTTATCCAAATAGGTATTATCATACTTTATTTTTACAGATAAGGAAACAGAAGTCCAGAAAGGTTAATTAATTTGTTCAAGACTGCATAGCAATTAAATACCAGATTTTAAATTAATGGATTTTAAACTTATCTACTTCTAGAGTCTGAGTTCCTGACCACTATGTATGTAGAATCTCCAGTGTAAGAGAAAACCATGGGTTTGAAACAGAGATACGCATTCAGTTTCCAGCTCTGCCACTAATTGTCCTCACGACTTTGGGCTCATTGCTTAAGCCTCAGTGAGACTCAGAGTCTTCATTTGTAAAATGGGGGCAATAACCCTAACTTCATGAGATCTTGGAAGGACTAAATGAGATAAAAAAAATAGAGGCTCTTAGTAGGGAGTCTGTTGGGTGGTGGTCCTTCAATAAATGGTAGCCACCAGGGCACCTGGGTGTCATAGTTGGTTA